>JAQSUU010000636.1:3750000-5000000 GCA_038087645.1 Saccharum hybrid cultivar R570 | reverse complement strand
GAGTGCTCAATTCCAAATAAATGCAATGGCAGAATGTGCCATAATTTTGAAGGAGGCTTCAATTGTACAAATTGCTCTCACGGGAAGGTCTATGATCCAGCAAAACAGAAATGTGTCATGTCAGCTAAGCTGCATAACATAATTCTAGGTAAGCTGTTTTTATTGTTCATTGGACGACTTTGAATTAACAAAATATTCAAGTCCACATTTAATGGATGTAGGTGTTGCCATTGGGGTTGCTTGTGGTGTTGGCTCCATAAGTATTGCACTAGGCGGGATCCTAATGGCCCGTAAGTGGAAGAAAGGCATCCAAAGGAGAATCCGAAGAGCATACTTCAAGAAAAATCATGGTATACTCTTGGAGCAACTAATATCAAATGAAAGCACTACAAGCAAAACCAAGATATTCTGCTTGGAGGAGCTAGAGGAGGCAACCAACAACTTTGATGCTACTCGTGTTCTTGGTTGTGGAGGACATGGAACAGTTTATAAAGGGATTCTATCAGATCAACGTGTGGTGGCTATAAAGAAATAAAAAATAGTGGAGAAAATAAAGATATACCAATTTATCAATGAGGTAGCTATTTTGTCTCAAATCATACACCGCAATGTGGTGAAACTTTTTGGTTGTTGCCTAGAAGATGAGGTGCCTTTGCTAGTCTATGAGTTCATATCAAATGGCACTCTATATGACCTTCTTCACATAGATGTTACAACAAAGTTCTTACTGTCATGGGATGATCGTGTAAGGATTGCAATGGAAGTAGCAGGAGCACTTGCATATCTACATTCAGCTGCCACAATACCAATTTTTCATAGAGATGTGAAATATTCCAATATACTCTTGGATGAAAACTTCACCACAAAGGTTTCAGACTTTGGTGCTTCAAGGTCTCTTTCACTTGATGAGACTCATGTGGTGACAATTGTTCAAGGAACATTTGGCTACTTAGATCCCGAATATTATCATACCGGTCAACTAACTGAAAAGAGTGATGTATATAGTTTTGGAGTCATCCTTGTGGAACTTTTGACAAGAAAGAAGCCAATTTTCATCGATAATTTTGGCAAAAAACAAAGCTTGTCCCATTACTTTGTTCAAGGACTTCATGAGTGGTCACTTATGGAAATGATGGATCCACAGGTTGTTGAAGAGGCAGACCAGGAAGATATGATTGAAATCGCCTCCCTCGCAGAAGCATGCTTAAGGGTCAAAGGTGTGGAGCGACCAACTATGAAAGAAGTAGACATGAGGTTACAATTCCTAAGAACAAATAGGCTGAGAAAAAAACATCTTTTTTACCTAAACAAGATGGAGATATTGAGGATTTGTTACGCCTAGAAGCTAAGAACTTACACGAGCACGTTGATCTTGTCAATGCTCCTCATGTAACACCTCAAGGGACCACTAGGTTCTACAGTTTGGAGCAAGAAATTGAGTCTTCGTTTAGGTCACGCTAACTAAACTAACGGAGGGCTTGCTTAGATATTGGCTATAGAAATATATATACAATGTAATAGTATTAGGTAATCTCTATGATGTGTATCCAATTAGGACTTGGAGTCCTAGGAATGTGTAAACTCAGTCATGAATTGAGAGTACCAAGCCTAATTGGCTATGTACCCATTCTCTATATAATGAAAGCCTCCAACACCCTCAATGGGTAGCCATTACAATAGCCTATATGGTATCCAGAAGGTGAATTTTGACGGGTCCTGTACTGGTTTGGCTGCTGCTCCATCAACATGCTAAGGGACATGCCAGCCTTTGTGGTGAAATTTCTCCGCTGCAACGTTACAAGAGCACAATTAGTTATCTACTATACCTAAACAGGAGAGCCCTAGTAGCAGATTAGGGCCATGACTGTGTGAGGATCATGCTTATTTCGCTTAGCGTGGCTGTTTTTTTTTTCTAATCTCCTGACACCATTTTCTCTGGAAGAAGAGCAGACACAGGGGCCTGTTGAGGTGTGGAAAAAAACAGACGCGATGCAGGGGGCCGTTGTGCACGAGGAATTAAAACAAATGCTTACGGCAGATGACCTATCACCTACCTTGACAAAAGATGGAGAGAAGCGGGCCCTAAGTGACGTGGCCTCATGGAACCACAGAAAATCTGCTAGTGGGGGTCTCCTACATATTTTTCTAATCTCCTGTCACCGTTTTCTTTGGAAGAAGAGCAGACACAGGGGCCTGTTGCGGCGTGGGAAGAAAAACAGACATGATGCAGGGGGCTGTTTTGCGCTAGGAATTAAAACAGACACGGCAGATGACCTATCGCCTACCTTGACAAAAGATGGAGATAAGCGGGCCCTAGGTGACGTGGCTTCACGGAATCGCAGAGAAATCTGCTAGTGGGGGTCTCCTACTTAGGTATAGTAGATAGTAGATAATAAGCATGGTCCTCACACAGTCATGGCCCTATTTATCACCCTCCACCAAGAAATATTTCCCCATTGTCTCCTATAATTGTAGATCGGTCTATTTATCATCGCAAGATTGACAGAGCCCACTGGTGGCGTCCGAGCTTTGTCCATGTGGTTATAAAATAGTGGTTATAAATAGAGGTTGCCACATATTTATGGTCCCTTAGGATATAGAGTTCGACGATCAACTCTATCCTAGACTCTAATACACTTCAAGTCGTAGATTAACCGAACTGTATACATATTCGACATATATTTAACGGCTGCAGTGACGGTGGGCTGCTAGACCGTGGTTATAGTGATTCACAGTGCCACTGCCATCGGCCTAGTGCGTGGGTGTCAGTCAGCATCGGGAGTGTTAGGGAACCGACCTTCGGACACCATTCCCTACCCTCGCATTTCTTTGCCTTAATGTTTTATGTGGGTCGCGTCCGAATCAAGCAAGGCGGGAGCCTTGCAATGGCTAGGACCTCGATGGTCCCATGCTGACCAAGGTTTTCGAGTAGTGATGTCAAGGCGCAAGAGGCGTCGTGACACCCTGAAGCTTGCCGAAAGTGGGTTGGCGCATATTCTTGAGCATATTCCGTAGTTGATGGAATATTCCTTTGAATGTAGCAAATTGCCCCCTTGTCTGTGCTGGCTGGCAGTTGACACCAGCAGGAGATATTCATGTAAAATCGGGTTTGAGACTGTCCAACTCCTATAAATAGAACTCAAAGAACACTCTAAGATGATGATGAAAGCTTGATACAAGAGCCCCATATTGTTTGTATCCGCTATTGTTGAGAAATCGAAGGCCATACCCTCGGCCAAGCCTGGAGGTGTGACCTTGAACCCAAACACCAACAGGGCCTTGTTTCTTCTTAAATTTGAGAAAATTAAGAAAATAATCGTTGCGGTGTGCTATAGCAAGTAATCTTGATTTCATAATGGTATGTAGCAAATTTGTGTTCGTGGTATAGACTGGCCAATTACCTTTTTTTAAGTGTCCGGAAAGCAAACTTTGTCTTTTATAAATTGCCCGCCTGCACGTCACTGAGGGTATGGGATGCCTCCCTGTTTCTGCGAACAGAGACCCTATACGTTTCTGTAATGTTTTCTTTCATCCAAGGTCAAGGACCACCACCCATATTTTTTTTAAGGAACTTAAAACATCAAGATAGTTTCCTAAAAAAAACTTAAAACTCAAGATAATAACACAATCAAAGAAATGAATGATGAATTTAACTGATTTCTATATCTGACTACGTTGCCCACTGAACACAAATATACAGCTCAGCTCCGGATATCTATGCACGATCGATGTGACCAAATGGAACTACCTCCGATCCATCGAAACAGCATGTCACAAAAGCAGAAAAACCAATCTCCAGTTCTCTCACGAGAGCAACAAAAGAAGCAGAGAAGGCAGTCCCAGGAAGAAGCTCCATTGCGAGGGCAGATGATGAGACCGGGCCATTCCCGCGCTAGCATCACCCCCTGCTGTTGAGCCTCTGCTGCCGGGGGTGGGTGCCTTGGGTGGCGACGGCGGTGGCGGTGGTGGTATCACACAGGTCCCAAAGGTTGAATTCGCCTGTACATCATAGATAGGTCAGGGATTTAGCATATGCATAGCATGCAACATGTTGCTGTTCAAAGAAAGAAATGCACTAATTTAAACAGCTCTTACCTTGCAATACGCGACGTTGTCGCATCTGCATACCATATGACCATTTGCAATATCTGTTGCTAAGGGAGCTCCTCCACCATCACTCCTCTGCATGATTAAGATTCAAGAGGCTCAGAGACTTCATACAAAGCAACTACAAGATCCTTGAAATGGCGAAATGGCCCAGGTAAAGGGGTTCAATAAATATTCACATACCATGTAGAAATCAACAGCAATGTAGTTGGGCCACCGATTGCCTGAAGCATCATGGCACGTTTTGAGCATGCTAACGAGTGGCGCTGAATTATTTCCACATACAGCAGTCTGACTCGGGCTAGTCGTGAAGAAATTTATCAGAACAAGCGACTGGCTTTTGGAATCCATAACTGGAGACCCTGCGCGGTTGGGGCATTTGCCTGCTACAATACCATCATTTCCATCTGTGTATCTGTGGGAAATCGAAGACGCTAGGAATCAAACTCAGCTTGCGTGGATCTTGCGCTTGCCCCAGGTCGAGGCCTCGAGGGGGTCGCGAGCATGAGGGGGTCACTGCACATCCAAAGAAGGAGGACCGTCGGATGTGGTTGAGTAAGGAGAGAATACGTGAGAGTTAATCTGGTGCGTGTGTTTTTAATGTGTTTATTTGTGTGTGCATTTTGTGGGGTGGACGTAGTTTAGTTTATGGCTGTAGAGGTGGTATTTGTTTGGTGGCTGTAGGATAATTTGAAGTGATGTATTATAGGGATAGAGATAGAGATGATGCACACAGACGACAAATTAACTGATGTTTTTTTACAGTAAACACAACAACAATAACAACAACATAGCCTTTTAGTCACAAGCAAGTTAGGGTAGGCTAGAGTTGAAACCCATCAAGAGCCATAAGTCACGGTTCAGGCACTTCGATAGCTACTTTCCAAGCATTCCTATTCAAACATAGATCTCTAGGTATATCCCATGCTTTTAAATATCTTTTTATTGTCTCCTCCATGTCAATTTCGGTCTTTCTCTGCCTTTCCTCATATTATTAACTTGGCTTAGGACTCCACAATGCACTGGTGCCTCTAGAGGTCTCCTTTGGACATGGCCAAACCACCTCAACCGATGTTGTATAAGCTTTTCTTCAATTGGTGCTACCCCTAAGTGATCACGTATATCATGGTCCCGAACTCGTTCATTCTTGTGTGACCATAAATTCAATTGATGTTTTTTCAGAGTACACATAACTTCGGTAATCGCTATCACTCCATAGACTAGGTCACTACCCATGCATCTAGGAAAATAGATCCCTAGCCACCTGCACCAACTGTTGACACACCACCACAACTAAATCCTACATACCTGGCTTTTGAAGAATAGTTTAGGTACGGAGAAAGTGGATAACTGACTTAACAATATGTAAGTGATGTGAAATATGTTTATTTTAAAAAACTACAATCCAGCATAACCGTAGCTACCAACCAAACAAGACACAATTTCAGGTTTCAGCTGGTTCCCCATAGCCAAGTTCCAAACATATGTACGTGTTATGGTATGAGGTTGAGAAACACTACTGGAAACTACATTATTCCTGTGTGCCATCTATTATTTTTTACGGGCATAAAAATACTCATTGAGAATACCAGTTTAACTTGTCGGCACATGTACAACACAAGGAAATATAAATAACGCTGTAGGTTTTCACGGAACACATAGAAATATATTTCTGTCAGGAAGCTCACAGGAAAATTTGATTTCTCTATTAGTGTATCCTTGACAGGATATGCCTGTCCGTCTCCTGACAGAATTAATTTTTCTAACGGTTTTCCCGTTTCCTTGACGGTTTTTTGGTACACAGGAATAATGTAGTTTCCAGTATAGTATAATTGTACCTTAGGAATGTGAAGATTGGTTAGATAAGTATTAGATTGGTTAGTTTAGAAGCATGGGTGACACTTCTGGGCAGGGCAAATCCAGCTTGTGAACAGGTGAGTTCAGTAAGGAAAACAGAATGCTTAGACTGAGGAAGGGAAAAGGAGAAACAAATACCGGTACCAATGACGTCCTGAATTATAGATTGCCAAGCCTTGGACTGGAGGAACTTCTTGGCCCATTCAAAGGAGGACTGCTTTAGCAACATCAGGGTGAAGAAGTTCAGCCATGGAATAGGGATGGTGACAGTGGGCAGGGACTGATCAACAGTGTCAAAGTATTTGGCCCATAGACGAATGGCATCAGGGCTTGGGCCAGAATGTGTAGCCTTCTAAAGAATTGGATCAACAGGTGGAATGAAGGTCTCCACAAAGCCCAAATGAATGCTGTCAAATTGAGGTGATGGAGGCAGAGGTTCATTTGGCACCAAATTCTCAAAAGGAGCCATCTCTCCAAGGGGAACTTCCTCCACAACGAGAGGCTGAAGGTTCTGCATATTAGGAAACTCCAGCATGTCAACACTAAGAAAGAGAAGGTTGTTGTGAAAACACATGGATTTTTTTGTATCTATGACGTCTGGAGCCCACATGTCATGACAAACACATAAACACCACTGCGATCTGTGATTTGTCCTTCCATAGAAAAAAAAATATTTCTTATGATCTGTGATCTTGTGATTTGTGATTGTCTGGAGGTAGAAGAAGGGTGGAGGCTGTTGGATCTTAATCTTACGGTGCTAAAAAATTCATGTGTTGAAACTGCATAAAACACATGGTTGTGTATCTATTGGTATGGTCTTGGGCTCGTGCTATATATAATAATAATATAACAGGAGCCGTTGCAGGCTGTCGAATCAGAGCCGATGGGGGTATCTTATCAAGGAGGTCACTTCTGTAAATGATATCAATGAAACAAAAAACAATTTCAAAAATAACAACTTTTTTAATGTCGAAACCCTTAACCTAAAGCCTCACACAAGCACCTTGAAAGGATCAAGATGCCCAAGAGGGGGGGTGAATTGGGCTTTTCTAAAAATTAATTGCAAGAATTAAATCCTACAAGCCGGAATTCACCCCTAGTGCCTACTTGTGTTCCTAGAGATTCTACCGGTAAAAGTTTTGCACCCTAGTTTCCAATCCTAGTCTAGCATGGCAATTCTAGGAAAGTAAATCAAGCAATGAAAGTAAATACGAGAAAGTAAATGCTTGAAAGTAAAGGCAAGGAACACGGCGATGTTTTCCCGAGGTATCGGAGAGTCGCCACTCCCCACTAGTCCTCGTTGGAGCACCCACGCAAGGGTGTAGCTCCCACTTGATCCGCGCAAGGATCAAGTGCTCTCTACGGGCTGATTCTTCGACACTCCATCGCGGTGAATCGCCCAAAACCGCTCACAAGATGAGTTGGGTCATCCACAAGCTCCGCCGGATGATCACCAAACTCCTAATCACCACCAAGCCGTCTAGGTGATGGCGATCACCAAGAGTAACAAGCTAAAACTCTCACTTGACCTCAACGAGCCTAATGAGAAGATGGATGCACACTTGCTACTCTCTATTCACTAGTGAGGAACTCTCAAGCTTTGATTCTCAAATCACACTCCTCACTAGAGCTCTTGCACTCCCTTGCACTCCAAAGGTGTTTCTCAGCTGAACAAATGAGCAAGAGACCTCTAAAAGAGGTGGTGGGGATGTATTTATACACCCCACAGTCAAATCCAACCGTTACCTGCCAACTCAGCAAAATATGAGGTGACCGGACGCGCCGGTAGAAGTGACTGGACGCGCCGGTCGCTCGTAACGGTCGAAAACCTGAAATTTTGGCTGAGTGACCGGACGCGCCGATCAGGGGTGACCGGACGTGTCCGGTCGTGCAGGGAGCTTACTGTACTCTGACCTGACGCGCGACCGTGTCCGATCAGTGATGACCGGATGCGTCCGGTCGTCAGAGTACCTTACTGGAACGTGACCGGACGCGCCGATCACACCCCAGTCGCGTCCGATTAGGTGATTTCCCTCAAGTGACACGTGTCAGCCTGAACACCGCGTTCGGTCCTCGCAAGGACCGCGTCCGATCGTCAGCGCTGAAACACAATCGTGGTTTTGAACTGACCGGACGCGTCCGGTCAAGCCAGGCATTGCGTCCGGTCAAGCCAGGCATTGCGTCCGGTCAAGGGAAAACGTCTCTAAAACCTCCGAAACGCGACACAACTTGAAAGTTGCTTCCAACTGAACTTTGAGCTATTCTAGAGCTTCCTAGTGCTAAGTTTGACAAGTGTGCACCACACCTAAACATAAAACTCACCTAGGTCAAGCTACTCGCTCATGCCCCCCTTTATAGTACGGCCAAAGGAAAAAACGAAGATCCTAACGACTATTCCGAATGTAACTCAACACCTTGACATCCGGAACTAACCGTCCTTAATCTTGACGTCAATCCTTTGAAAACCGAAACAATTTCCATCAAGGGGCATGAATACCATTGTGCCCAAAGCAGTTATCAACTCCAAGACCTAACTTACCAAAGTTTCTGTAAAACACACGTTAGTCATGGTAATAAAGCGTTGTCATCAATTGCCGAAACCAACTCTCGGGGCCTAGATGCTTTCAATCTCCCCCTTTTTGGTGATTGATGACAACACTAAGATTCAGAAGATAAGAGTTGAGGTTTTCGAACATGCTTGGTTCACATAAGCAAAAAGCAATAAGCACAAGGGGTTAGGAATTGCTTATGTGCCCCAAGCCAAAAGAGTGTACTCATAAGATAAAACATGAAGCGTTAGTACACATAAAAACATAGCTCAAAAGAAATCGGAGTAGGGCACGGAAGCACAACCTTAGAGCTATAACCAACCAAGTGACATGATTTAAAACGGTGACTAGATAGACCACATAGACTCAAAGTATCTCACACGACCACATGTCATAAGATGCAAGTACTGGAATGTAAACATGATGCATGAATGTAGCACACAAATAAAAGCGAAACCCTCTATCAAAACTCCCCCTGAATCTACTCTCTCTCCCCCTTTGGCATCAACCGCCAAAAACTAATCTAAGGATCTGACGGGGGAACAGACGGAGTCGAGTCGGGTGCCGAGGAGCGCGGAGTAATCACAAACTGAGAAGTGTCTTCCTCGGACTCAGAGCTGTCAGGCTGACCCTCTAAAGAAGCACGCGGCTGTGAAGTGGTCTGGGTCTGAATAACAGGAACAGGTACTGATGAAGAAGTAGAAACTAGTGGAGCAGTCTCTGTGACCTGAGCCTGAAGTGAGCCAACAGCTGGGCGATCTGTCGAGGCAACTGACGAGGGTATAGTCTCTGTAGTGCCCATCCCTGTCACAGGAGGAACAGCTGCCTCTGAAGCGGACAACCCTGAAGAAGTAGCTAGAGTAGTGTGCGAGGGCGTCGGCTGACTAGTCAACTCGCTGTAGGTGGCACTAAAATCAGCAAACGGTGTGCCTGTCAGTAGGTGAGGGTGAGGCTGGTCTGAAGGAGTGAACCCCGTCTGAATAGGCGTGTAGCTCGGGGACTGGAACGACTGAGGAACCTGCTGCTGTGGAGAGGTGAACTGAAAGCTCGGCTGTCCCTGACTCGAAGGTCCACTAGACTGTAAAGCTGGAGTCAGGACAGATGCAGGTGGAGGAACCCCAACTGTGACTAAATGACGCAGAAGCTCTAAGTACTGCTGCTGGCTTGCTGCATGCTATCGCTGCATCCTATACTGCTGACGCTGCATCTCGACCTACTGACGCTGTATCTCAAGCTGCTGTCTCTGGAACTCGTCCTGTCGAGTCTGTATCTGAGCAAAAGCGGCAGCTGTGTCCTAAGCCTGTCTCTGTAGCTGAAGCTCCTGTCTCTCCTGTGCCTGGGTCAGCCTCTCAAGAATAGCCACCATGGCTGGGTCTGAGCGGGAGGCTGAACCAGAGCCACCAGCCTCGTGGTCGTGAGGCCGAGGAGACCGATACCTGGGGATGGGCTGATAATCCTCATCAGTGCTGTCAGAGGCCTCATCTTCAGCTGGATCAGCAGGCTGAGCATCTAGATCTGCAAGCTCTGCCTCAGCAAGACCCTCAACGGTCGCATCCTGCTCAGCCGCTGTCTCTGGCACCTCAGGTCTCTCTCGCTGTCCTGGCACTGGGGCCTGCTCTCTGGTGACAGAAGCCCATAGCTGACGGATATCATACTCTGGAAAGGACATGGTAGTGTCTGATATCTCAGCTCTAATCTCAGAAGGCAGCTCAAGTGAAGATCTAATGATGAAGCATATCCAATGAGCATAGGGCAGCTGACGGTGTCCCTTGAAGCCTTCTGCCAGGGTGTCCTCCATCTCACATAGCATAAGATCCCATATATTAAACGGTGTCTGTGAGCGAAGGTGGTGTACAACCCACAACTGGATCAGTCCCTCTCTGTAGCCCAGCCTAGGAAGAAGAGTACGTCTGACAATGGCATCCAGGACTCTGGCAAGAGGTGTCAAGCTGGCGGGTGTGCGACGAGACCCTTCGCCAAAAGGCTCACGGAAGCAGGGTCGGATCAGATCAGTAGGGGGCACTGTCCCGCCGTGAGGGCGTCTAGGTGGAGCAGTCCAAAGCAAAGCTGATGTATCTTCGTGTCTGAAGCTGGGAGTCTGAGAATCTCCCGCACTCTAGTGCTGTACAGTCTGCAGTCACGGCCACGGAATGCAAAGTGTATGAACTCATGTGCCAGATCAATCCATAGTGAGGCATAGAACTCCCTGACCCAAGTGCCACAGTAAGCTCCTGTCCGTCCAAGAAAATCAGATAAGCCTGGAAGAAAGGATAGGTGCGGACGAAGCTGCTCACCCACTACCTCAACAAGAGCCTCAAGATGACAGACCCTCTGAGGTCGAAAAGCAATCCCACTGTCGACATATGCTCTGTAGAAATCCTCCTGTAGGGGTGTATAGAATCCCTCTGATGCTCTGGAATCCCTCACAGGTGTGAACCACCGGCTGACCTCAACGAACCTCAGGGCTTGCACCTGACGTGCTGTAGCTCCCCTCAAGTCAAAGTGCTCGACTGGGGGCGAACCTCGAGCCCTGGGAGGTGGACGTCCTCCACGACACTGGCCCTCTGGCCTAGGAGTCACCTGAGCTCGCGTACGTGTAGAGCGACGACGTGGTGGAGTCTGGACTGGCTGCTCCTCTGTCCCCTCTGGAGCCTCTACAGGTGGATCAACTGACATATCCTCTATCCCCTCTGTCTCCTCTGTGGCCTCAGTCCCGAGCTGTCGACCTTCAAGATGAAAGCGACGCTCGCCAATGTGTATGCCACTGCTCCTGCCTCCCCTCTCTGCCTGCTCAGCTGCATCTGCAACTGCCTGAGCGATCTCAGCATCAGTAAGAGTCTTCTTCTTCTTTCTGGCCATGGTCTTTATGCGCTTACCACGCGCAACCTTAGACAGACGAGGAGGACTCTCGTCCCCGTCACTAGGAGCACCCCCGGTGTTCTTGCAGTGAACCATACTGACGACTGTCGGGAACCTCTGAAAGATGATGTACTGTCACTCAAGAGGCTTGGCCTCAATCCGTATCCGCAGGCTTGGCCTCGGATTAAAGCACTGAACTGCTGTCACCCCGACACACGACAAACTCGCTGAAAAGACAGAATAGATGGATCTACTATAAGCAACATACATAATCTAAAAGGTATGAAACCCTAAGGATAGCAAGCATATAAGATGAGATGTGAATCGAACAGCGATAGCTACCTCGGATCGACGAGAAACCGGTGACGAGATAAGATGACCTAGTTCGCGAGATTTCCCGAAAACGCCGGATGAGCGCTGATTTGCCGAAACAAGAGATAGTTAGAATTTCAAGAACGACATTACGGCAAACCCTAAGGAGTAGGTTAGGGTAAAACGAAGGAATCTCACGGAGAAGACATCGCGCGAAGGAGCCTCGACGACAAACGGCCAAAACAAAATTGTACGAACCCTAGGGTTAGGGTTAGGGCAAGAACGTGAGGTGAACACGGTGGCCGATCGGAGGATGATTTGGTGGCTGGCGCAGGAGGCAACAACAGCGCGGCCAGGTAGCGGCGGCGCGGCACTGCGGCGGCGCGAGGCAGCGGCGGCAGGTGGCGCGGCGAATGGCGGTAGCGCGGGTGAGGTGCGGCAGCGCGGGCAGGGGCGGTGCGGCAGCGCGGACAAGGGCAGTGCTGCAGCTCGGCGCGGTGGAGGAGGACGGCGAGCGGTGGTGGAGATGGCGCGGCGGCGCTCCGGCGAGTTAGGGCAAAGAATCGGCGAGAACGGGTGCGGCGCAGGCGGCGGATGGAAAAAAAGATCAAAGACGAAAGCTTATATGAGGACTCAGATCCGCTTGGCGCGCACTGACCGGACGCGGTGGTCGAATGACTGGACGCGGTGGTGCAGCGTCCGGTCACACTCCAGTAAGCTCCTGGAGCGACCGGACGCGTCCGGTTAGGGCTGACCGGACGCGGACAGAGTCCGGTCGAGGGTCATCCGGGAAAATCATCGCGCATGACAGGACGCGGTGGTGGGTGCCGGGACCGAACGCGGTGGTCAACAACTACGCGTCCGATGCAGCGTTCGGTCACAAGGTCAAGAGAAAGTCTTCAGGATGACCGGACGCGCTGGTGGTCGCCGGGACCGGACGCGGTGGTGAAGCATCACTGCGTCCGGTGCAGCGTCCGGTGCAGCGTCCGATCACTGTTTTTCGCCTTTCTTTAATCCGATCTTCGATGCGACTTTTCCCAATCAAGTTCCAATTCAAAGAGACTCAAATAAACATCAATTGGAACCTGATATGAGTGACCTCACTCAAACCCTCAAGTTTTTCAAAATAGTTTGCCTTAGGCTAGTATTGTTTTTAGGAAAATAAGTAATAAACACCCGAGGAGCAACGTATGGCCATGCAAATAGAGTTTGTGAACCCTTAGGAGCGTCAAATGCTCTCTCTATTCATGGACGAACACAGAGGTTGCTCAAAGCCAAACCGAAAAGAAACGACAAAGCAACAACCATGCATATGCAATGCAATACAAGTAAGTAAAGCTAGGTTGCTTGTCAAGTTTGATCCACGGTTAGATTTCTTCACTCCTCCAAGGGAGGGTTATCGTAACCATGTTAGATAAGCCCTAGGTGCATTGCGGGAAATTTAAACATGACATATAATACAATGCAATGCAAGGGACAACACAAGCTCACTTTTTGAAGTTACTAGAGTCAAGCACATTAAGTTCACTTCTCAACCTACAAAATGTAGCCTCATCTAAGGGTTTAGTGAAGATATCCGCTAATTGATTTTCACTTCTTACACCTTCTAGTGATATATCATTTTTAGCAACATGATCTCTTAGAAAGTGATGGCGGATATCAATGCGCTTAGTGCGAGAGTGTTGTACCGGATTATTAGCAATTTTAACGGCACTTTCATTGTCACATAAAAGTGGCACCTTTTCAAGAATAATTCCATAGTCTAGGAGGGTTTGTTTCATGTATAAGATTTGTGCACAACAAGCCCCCGTGGCAATGTACTCCGCCTCGGCGGTAGACAAAGCCACATTATTTTGCTTCTTAGATGACCAAGATACTAAAGACCTCCCAAGCAAATGGCACCCTCCGGATGTGCTTTTTCTATCAATTTTGCAACGAGCATAATCCGAATCAGAGTAGCCAACTAGTTGGAATCTAGCTCCTTTAGGATACCAAAGACCAATGCTTGGGGTGTGCTTAAGATATCTTAAGATTCTTTTTACGGCACTTAAGTGAGGTTCTTTAGGGCACGCTTGAAAGCGAGCACACATGCACACACTAAACATGATATCGGGCCTAGATGCGCATAGAACGGTAGAGAGTTTGATCAACCGGTTTACCTCCCTCATCTAGGTCGAGATGTCCATTAGATGGCATTGGGGTCTTGATTGGTTTGCATTCTTCCATCTTGAATCTCTTGAGAAGATCCTTGGTATACTTTTCTTGAGAGATGAAAATCCCTTCTCTCATTTGCTTGACTTGAAAACCAAGGAAGAATGTGAGCTCACCAATCATAGACATCTCGAACTCCTTCGACATCAATTCACCAAATTCCTTGCAATATTCTTCATTTGTTGATCCGAAGATGATATCATCAACATAAACTTGACAAATGAAGATCTCCCCATTAAGCTTCTTGGTGAATAGTGTGGTGTTGACCTTCCCAATGGTGAAGCCCTTCTCAATGAGGAAGTCCCGGAGGCGCTCATACCACGCTCTAGGGGCTTGCTTGAGCCCATATAGCGCCTTGGACAACCTATAAATATGATTAGGATATCTTGGGTCTTCAAACCCGGAAGGTTGATTAACATAGACTAGTTCATTTATGAAGCCATTTAAGAATGCACTTTTCACATCCATTTGATATAGTTTCATATCATGATGTGATGCATATGCAAGGAGGATACGAATGGCTTCAAGTCTTGCAACGGGTGCAAAGGTCTCTCCAAAATCAAGACCTTCAACTTGAGAGAACCCCTTTGCAACTAGTCTTGCCTTGTTCCTCACTACTATGCCTTGGTCATCTTGCTTGTTGCGGAACACCCACTTGGTTCCAATGACTCTTGCACCTTTTGGATGCTCTTCAAGTGTCCACACTTGATTACGGGTGAAGTTGTTCAATTCTTCATGCATAGCATTCACCCAATCCGGATCTTGAAGAGCTTCTTCTACATTCTTAGGTTCAACACAAGAGACAAAGGAGTGATGTTCAACAAAAGAAGCAAGCTTTTGAGATCGAGTCATTACTCCCTTAGTAGGACTCCCTATGATGAGATCTTGTGGATGTGCTTAAAGTAGAGGTGAGGTTCTTCTATCAACCACTTGAGGAGGAGAATGGGGAGCATCAACATCTTGAGCTTGTGCCTCAGCTTGTTCATGAGAGACATGAGTGTCTTCATTTTCAACTCTCTCATTCTTGTCATCATCTTGAGGCACATGTGATGAAGATGGTGGATCAACAATTTGTATATCGTCTTCATCATCTTTTGGCTTGATGTCTCCCACTGGTATGTTCTTCATTGCCTCCCTCAAGGGTTCATCACCTACATCATCACAATTCTCAATTGCTCCTTGGGAGCCATTAGATTCATCAAATTCCACATCATATGTTTCTTCAACCAAACCGGTGGCATGGTTAAATACTCTATATGCTTTGGACTTTGATGAGTAACCAACAAGAAAACCAATATCACAACGTCTTTGAAACTTCCCTAGGTGTTGACGCTTCTTGTAGATGTAGCATTTGCAACCAAACACCCGGAAGAATGAGACGTCCGGCTTTTTCCCATTTAGCAACTCATAGGGGGTCTTGCCAAGAAACTTTTGTAGGAAGAGGCGATTTGAAGCATAGCATGCGGTGTTGATTGCCTCGGCCCACAACTTCTCCGGAGTGTTGTACTCATCTAACATTGTTCTTGCAAGGGTGATCAAAGTCTGGTTCTTTCTCTCAACTACACCATTTTGTTGAGGAGTATAGGTTGAAGAGACTTCATGCTTGATTCCAATTTCATCACAATAAGCTTCAATGTTTGTGTTGTCAAACTCTTTCCCATTGTCACTTCTAATCTTCTTTATCTTGACTTCAAATTCATTTTGAGCTCGCTTTGCAAACTTCTTGAAGCAATTGGCCACTTCGGATTTGTCATGAAGGAAGAAGGTCCATGTGTACCTTGAGTAGTCATCCACTATCACAAGACAATAGAGATTTCCACCCAAGCTCTTGTAGGTTGTAGGTCCAAACAAATCCATGTGTAGGAGTTCTAGCACTCTTGAAGTTGACATATAAGCTTTGGTTGGATGAGTGTTTGCAACTTGTTTGCCCGCTTGACATGCACTACAAGGTTTGTCCTTTTCAAACTTTACATCCTTCAATCCTCTCACTAGTTCTTTCTTCAAAAGCTTGTTGAGAGTGTTCATTCCAACATGAGCAAGCCTCCTATGCCAAAGCCATCCAACTGAAGTCTTGGTGAACAAACATGTCATCAAGTTTGCATCTTCGGAGGTGAAGTCAACAAGATAAAGATTATTGTATCTAAAGCCTTTGAATATCACTTGCTTGTCATCTATCTTTGAAACTACCACTTCATTAGGTGTGAACAAGCATTGGAAGCCAAGGTCACAAAGTTGCCCAACAGATAATAAGTTGAAACTCAATGAAGCAACATAGAGCACATTTGAGAGTGAGTGATCATTTGATATTGCAATCTTGCCTATACCCTTGACTTTGCTCTTTGAATTATCTCGAAATGTGATCTTCTCTTGACATACACCATTCTCTTCAATGGAGGTGAACATACGAGGATCACCAGTCATATGTTGAGTGCAACCACTATCAATAACCCAATGAGATCTACCGGTCTTGTAGTTCACCTACACACAAGAGATCAAGCTTTTTGTTTAGAGACCCACACTTGAGAGGGACCCTTGACTTTCTCAACTAGTGACTTGGCAACCCATATTTTCTTAGGCCTATTCTTGTTTGGGGGACCCAAGAACATAACTTTTATCTTTTCACTTGAATCTTTTCTTAGCATGTAATGAGCATTGAAGGCAAAGGGTCTAGCATGCTTGGGCAAGGGTTGTGGTGGTGGAGTTTTGCACTCATGAGCAAAATGGCCTTCTTGTCCACACTCAACACATCTCTTTGGCTTGGGCTTTGACTTGCTTTGTTGTTGTTGAGCTTTAGCCTTCTTCTCTTGATTTGCCAAATAACCAATGCCACTTCTATCCATCTTCATTACGGTGTTCATGAGTAGCTCACTTTGCAAATATTGGCCTCTTATGAACTTGCTTATGCCGGGCTTGAGTTTTTTGTTTTCTTCAATAAGTGACTCATTTGTTGTTTGCTTCTCAAGAGCCATCAACCCTTTTAGCTTCTTGTTCTCATTTGCAAGCTTCTCATTTTCACTCTTGATCTTGGCATAATCATCATAGTTGTTTGACTCAACCACACTCTTGCCTTTGCTACTAGAACCTTGCTCAATGCTTTCAATGATCAAGTCATCACATGATGTAGCTATATCAAACTTGACAACTTTGTTAGTAGCATCATGTGTCTCAAGATAAAGTTCATTAGCAACCACAAGACTATCATAGTCAATTTTCAATGTAGTATATTTGTCTTTTAGAGAGTTATGTCTAGTGATGAGCTCATCATGCTTCTTCTCAAGTTTATCATGTTGATCTCTAAGCTCATTGTTAGAAGTTTTGAGCTCCTTGAGAGTGGAAGACATAATTTCATTTTGATCTTTGAGCTCACCACTAGCCTTTTGTGCACTTTCAAGCTTAGATGAGAGTGATTCATTTCATTTTGAAGTTCATCATTTTCATTTCTAGTTCTTCTTATGACTTTGGTGTATTTGTTCAACAATTTTACAAGTTCATCATAAGAAGGTGCATCATATTCATCATCACTATCACTATCATCATCATCATCATCACTATCATGGTTTTGTACCTTTCGTTCACCCTTGGCCATAAGGCATAGGTGAGTAGTGGACGATGATGGTGAAGGTGGCGGTGAAGGTGGTGATGAAGATGTCGGTGAAGATGATGGCCCCATCACAAATGCGGCAACCTTCTCTTTCTCATCATCGCTCTCATCACCGGAGGACTCACAAGATGATTCAATGTCGGTGAGCCAATCACCAACAATGTATGCTTTTCCTCCCTTCTTCTTCTTGTGGAACTCTTTCTTCTTGCCATCCTTCTTCTTGTATGGCTTGTTTTTCTTCCTCTCTTCTTCTTTATCACTTGAATCATTCTTCTTGCCCTTGTTTTTGTTCTTGTACTTGTCTTTTGGAGGTCTAGGGCATTGATGAGCTAAGTGGCCAAGTTTACCACAATTGTAGCAATCCATCTCCGAGATTGGCTTCCTTTTGCTACTTGTGAAGAATTTCTTTTTCTTGCCATCGAACTTAATGCCACTCTTGTTGAGCTTCTTTAGCATCTTGGTGGTCTCCCTCACCATGAGTGCAAGTGATGCATTATCAATATCACTTTCACTTGAGCTCTCTTGCACCATCATGGCTTGGCCCTTCTTCTTCTTCTTGTCATGGCTAGCTTTGAAGGCCAAGTCTTTCTTCTTGGAAGATGATGAGCCCTCTTCCGGAGTGATGTGCATGTACATCTCATGTGCATTGATCTTCCCCAATACTTGTATCGGTGTTGCGGTGGAGAGATCACTTTGGTGAAGCACGGTGACAATGTGACCATACTTCTCAACGGGAAGAACACTCAAGATCTTCCTTGCAACATCCGATTGGCTCATTTGGGTGAGCCCAAGAGCATTGAGGTCCTCTACAAGAACATTCAATCGAGTGTACATGTCATTAGCACTTTCTTTGGGAAGCATCTCAAAAGAGTTAATTTTCTTTAAAGCAATATGATAGCGTTCCTCACGCTCACTCTTGGTTCTCTCATGGAGAGCACAAATATTTTCCCACAATTCATGAGCGTTCTTTGCATTACGCACACGATTGAAGATATCCTTGCCTAAGCCCCGATAGAGTGCATTTTTGGCCTTTGCATTCCACCAGTCGTACTTCTCCTCGTCACCACTTGGTTGGCGGGATCCTTAATAGTGGGAAGCCCTTGGGTTGCGGCTCTAAGACACCCAACATCTATGGCTTCGAGGTACGCCTCCATACGGATTTTCTAATATGGAAAATCATCCCCCTCAAAGGTGGGAGGTGGTCCTTCCCCGTTAGACATCTTGCTCTAGGTGGTAAAGCCTAAATTAGGAGCAACCTGGCTCTGATACCAATTGAAAGGATCAAGATGCCCAAAAGGGAGGGGTGAATTGGGCTTTTCTAAAAATTAATTGCAAGAATTAAATCCTACAAGCCTGAATTCACCCCTAGTGCCTACTTGTGTTCCTAGAGATTCTACCGGTAAAAGTTTTGCACCCTAGTTTCCAATCCTAGTCTAGCATGGCAATTCTAGGAAAGTAAATCAAGCAATGAAAGTAAATACGAGAAAGTAAATGCTTGAAAGTAAGGGCAAGGAACACGGCGATGTTTTCCTGAGGTATCGGAGAGTCGCCACTCCCCACTAGTCCTCGTTGGAGCACCCACGCAAGGGTGTAGCTCCCCCTTGATCCGCGCAAGGATCAAGTGCTCTCTACGGGCTGATTCTTCGACACTCCGTCATGGTGAATCACCCAAAACCGCTCACAAGATGAGTTGGGTCATCCACAAGCTCCGCCGGATGATCACCAAACTCCCAATCACCACCAAGCCGTCTAGGTGATGGCGATCACCAAGAGTAACAAGCTAGAACTCTCACTTGACCTCAACGAGCCTAATGAGAAGATGGATACACACTTGCTACTCTCTATTCACTAGTGAGGAACTCTCAAGCTTTGATTCTCAAATCACACTCCTCACTAGAGCTCTTGCACTCCCTTGCACTCCAAAGGTGTTTCTCAGCTGAACAAATGAGCAAGAGACCTCTAAAAGAGGTGGTGGGGATGTATTTATACACCCCACAGTCAAATCCAACCGTTACCTGCCAACTCAGCAAAATACGAGGTGACCGGACGCACCGGTCGAAGTGACCGGACGCGCCGGTCGCTCGTAACGGTCGAAAACCTGAAATTTTGGCTGAGTGACCGGACGCGCCGATCAGGGGTGACCGGACACGTCCGGTCGTGCAGGGAGCTTACTGTACTCTGACCTGACGCACGACCGTGTCTGATCAGTGATGACCGGACGCGTCCGGTCGTCAGAGTACCTTACTGGAACGTGACCGGACGCGCCGATCATACCCCAGTCGCGTCCGATTAGGTGATTTCCCTCAAGTGACACGTGTCAGCCTAAACACCGCGTCCGGTCCTCGCAAGGACCGCGTCCGGTCATCAGCGCTGAAACACAGTCGCGGTTTTGAACAGACCGGACGCGTCCGGTCAAGGGAAAACGTCTCTAAAACCTCCGAAACGTGACGCAACTTGAACCAAGTTGCTTTCAACTGAACTTTGAGCTATTCTAGAGCTTCCTAGTGCTAAGTTTGACAAGTGTGCACCACACCTAAACATAAGACTCACCTAGGTCAAGCTACTCGCTCATGCCCCCCTTTATAGTACGGCCAAAGGAAAAAACGAAGATCCTAACGACTATTCCGAATGTAACTCAACACCTTGATATCCGGAACTAACCGTCCTTAATCTTGACGTCAATCCTTTAAAAACCGAAATGATTTCCATCAAGGGGCATGAATACCATAGTGCCCAAAGCAGTTATCAACTCCAAGACCTAACTTACCAAAGTTTCTGCAAAACACACGTTAGTCATGGTAATAAAGCGTTGTCATCAATTGCCGAAACCAACTCTCGGGGCCTAGATGCTTTCACACCTGCTTATCACCACACCACACACTTGCTTGTGACAAAGTCTAAAATGTCATTATTTTATATTGACATTTACTAGTTTTTCTTAAATATTGGGCCCCTAAACAATCTCAACTCAAGAAAAAAATCAACTGTAAAATTTAAATCTAAAACTAGCTAACTTCTAAATAAACTAAGGTTATACATACTACATTGCTAACTACTCTACTAATTAAGCTAAGGCTGATCCTAACCCTAACAAAGTTGTAATTAATAAATAAACTAGTCCTAACACTAACCCTAACTCTAATCCTAGTCCTAACTCTAATCATAACCCTAACTAACTTAAGTCAAATTTAAGTCATTCTTGAACTTTTGTTAATAAAGCAAGCCACAGTAAAAGAAGTGATATTTTGCATAAATTTTTGAAGGAAAAAGTCTACTAAACCCCCTCAACTATTGATGGTTGTTTACTTCACCCCCTCACCTATTAAACCAGTATTCTGCCCGTCAAACTATTGAAAACAGTCTAAATATCCACCTGAGACGGTTTTGATGGTGGTTTTGCTAACGTGGTGTATTAAAAAGTCTATATAACCCCTAACGTATCGAGGGTTGACTACATGACCCCCCTCAACTATAAAGTGTAATATTGTAACCCTTAAAGCATCTAATAATATTCAAACGATGATCATGTATCCCACTACACTGGCCTAAGCACACATGCTTGCAGACAGGCCCATTGGCTGCCTCCCTCTCTGAACTCTTTTTAGGCTTGTACTACTGCCCAATGAGAACCACCTTATTTCCTACTCCACGTCATGCACTTCTCGATGACATTGAGCACATGCACTAGCTTGCGCCCTTGTCGTCTGGCTCCTCCCACATTCTTGCTTCTCTCGCTTTCTCCTCCTATAGCTACCAAAAAAATTGAAGGATGGTTGGATGGAGGATGTGCGAGGGGGCTGAATGATGATGATGTAGCCGTGGCATGCTTGAGCTCAATGCATTGACGAGTGATGGGAGGTGGAGCAAGAGACAATATGTCGCATGGTGATCGTTGTGCGGTGTGTTAGTCTAGAAAGAGTAAGGAGGTGGAGGCAACAAATGGCCTACGTGCAAACATGTGTGTTTAGGCTAGTGTGGCGGGATACGGTGTCCACACAACCCTAAAGACCATATGCTGAGTCATTTGAACATTATTTGATGCTTTACGACCTATAATATCATGTTTTGTAGTTGAGAGGGTCATGCAATCAACCGTTGATATGTTAGGGGGGTATATTGACTTTTTAATATGCCACATATCAACAAAACCACCTTTCAAAACCGCTTGAAGGGGTTATTTAGACGGTTTTCAATAGTTTGAGGGGTAGGATACCTGGTTTTATAGTTCAAGGGGTGAAGTAGACAACCACCAATAGTTGAGGGCGATAAGTAGACTTTATCCAATTTTTGAATAAGACGAGTGCTCAAACTTGAGGTCAAAAAAGTCAATTTGGAACGAAGATACAAATTTATTGACTGATAAGAGACGAATTCAAGCAGCTTACCAAACTGTGAGGGTATGATCTGATGCAGGGACTCTTATCCTCGTAACGAAAAACGGATTCAACCAGGTCGCCGAAAAGGGTTTTGCTGCGGTACACCCAAATGACTGTGAGCCATTCATTCATTTCAATCAGACAGTTACCATCATCTATTACCTCCTAGGAAGTAATATATTTATTGAATTTTTCATTTTATAAAAAAAGCTAAATAAGGAATATTTTGGATATAAAAAATCATGTCTAGGTTTGATTTAGGTATGCATGATTTGACAGATATCCCGATATCCTCGTCATGCACAATCTTCCATACGTGTCCAATGATATAATGAACGTGCGAGTACCTGAACCAACATACATGAAATTTATGTGCACAAATACCCAACGTACATGTTCAAAGTACAAGAAATTTACGTGCATACGAAACTTTACATAGTCACTTTACGTGCTCAATATACGTAACAGTTATATAGTTTATTAGAAAGCTACTCGATTATATAATATAGTTTTAATTGAGTTTGTATTTTGTAACATATTTTCTAGATCGCTAAAGTTAACGGATCAATTAATATATATGTTGGTTATTGATTTCTTTCATACATGTATCTTATTTTATAACTGAATATTTAATGTATTTTTCATGCAAAAGGCAAAGGGAACAATGCCCACTGAAAAGGAAGGGAAAGGAAGGTACCGCGTGTGCCCTTACTTGTACACCGTGATGAGGTGATTTAACAATGTTTTCTTTCTCTTTTCTTAGATTAATTAATTTATTAATTCAAAAAATCTAGAAAATCAATGGTTGAGATTCGTTTGAGGTATTACCTCGTAAAAGTAAAATTTGTACCATAGCATTGCCCCGCGGAAAATGATCCGATGCAAAGACAGAGGAGCACAGGTTGAAGATCCAAGGAGCACAGTTCGTTCCTACTGAAGCATGCTCTCTGCTGCTCTTCTCGTCGAGATCACTTGATGAGCAGTGTGAAATAAAACGAAATCTTTCTGGGGATATGATGTGTATGAAGCTGCCTAATGAACAACAGTATTCACAAATATCTTCCCAACCAACAGTGCCGGCCAAGAGTGCTTCTCCAGGCCAACCTTTCACAGCCAGAGAACACATGTGCTCTGTAGTCTGCTGCAGGCTCCACCGGACGCCGGTGAGTGGGGGCCGGCGACTTGACTTGGTAGACGCCAGGATGGTAAAGTCTCCCGACCACTATGGCTCTGGCTTCCTGTCCTCCGCTGCAGGCTGCGGGCCTTCTTGCGTCGGCTCCATGCATCATTGCCTTGTGCTTTTTTTTTTGACACGCAGTGGCAATGGTGGCCTCAGTCCTGCAGTGGACCAAGGAGCTGTATACAGAAGTCATTCTCGTTTACCGAGAAGCAGTTGCAGACCTGAAATTTTACTACAGGGTATGCCTCAAAAAAATTTTGTGCAATTCAGTAAAACAATTTACAATTCGGTAAAACCATATTGTAAATCAGTAAAACCACATATATTAAATAACACGGAAAGCCTTAAATTCAAAGATTAATTAAGATAGAAGTGATGAGAAATCTCCATATAAATAGTTAAAATGAAATACTAAGTTTCAAATATAGCCATAGAAGAGACTTATTACTTGTGTGACTTCACCTGCAGCTTTTCTGAACATGAATGTGTTAATATTCTGAAACCTAGCATTTATCATATATGACGCTTGCAAGAAACTCACAAGTCACAAGAAATGATTGTTGATGGGCAGACGCTAATTATTGGTCTGTTGAAACTTGAACGAACTCACGAACTGACATACAATACAATCTAATCACTCATAAATAAATAAATAAAAGTATGTAGGTTCACAAGTTTTTTAGAAATAAAAAGATCAATCTCAAACCTGCAACTGCAAATTAGAAAACCTCAATCTGCTGTGGCGGTGTGGCCTTCGTGGGGCACTCGGGCCTAGCGCGTATACAGCGCCCCTCGCCGAGGATTGGAGCGGCGTCGTGGAGCGGCCGGTCCACTCGGCACTCGACGACGGACAACGAACGACCCGGTGTCCTGGCCTGCGCCGACGCCACGATGCGAGGACGGAGAGGTCGGGGGGACGAGGACGCCGAAGCTGTCTCCGTGAGTTGAGGCGTGAGCGGAGAGCGGTGAGGCCGTGGGCAGGCCGGCGTGGCTGCCACCGCCCCACGTGGGGTAGGGACATAGGGTTTGTGTTCGTTCTTGACGACTAGACGTCTCGACTTCTCGTTGACCGTCGCGTGCGCGTGGGTAAGGAATCGAGGTGCGAAGCGAAGTTACAGCTCGCGCATGCACAGCATGCAGAAACGGAACCGAGAGGCGAGAGACCGGCGTGGGGTGTTTTCTTTACACAGAAACTTTCTATTACGTGTCAATGACTGCTGGACCCCCCGGCATTCCCTGTGGGTAATTTATTAATTCAAAAAATCTAGAAATTCAATGGCTGAGATTCGTTTGAGGTATTACCTCCTAGGAAGTAAAATTTGTACCATAGCATTGCCCCGCGGAAAATGATACGATGCAGAGACAGAGGAGCACAGGTTGAAGATCCAAGGAACACAGTTCGTCGTCGAGATCACTTGATGAGCAGTGTGAAATAAAACGAAATCTTTCTGGGGATATGATGTGTATGAAGCTGCCTAATGAACAACAGTATTCACAAATATCTTCCCAACCAACAGTGCCGGCCAAGAGTGCTTCTCCAGGCCAACCTTTCACAGCCAGAGAACACATGTGCTCTGTAGTCTGCTGCAGGCTCCACCGGACGCCGGTGAGTGGGGGCCGGCGACTTGACTTGGTAGACGCCAGGATGGTAAAGTCTCCCGAGCACTATGGCTCTGGCTTCCTGTCCTCCGCTGCAGGCTGCGGGCCTTCTTGCGTCGGCTCCATGCATCATTGCCTTGTGCTTTTTTTTTTGGACACGCAGTGGCAATGGTGGCCTCAGTCCTGCAGTGGACCAAGAAGCTGATATACACCAGTCATTCTCGTTTACGGAGAAGTTAGTCTTTTTTTAACTCGGAAGACCAGCACCACGTGTTCTTCACCTGTGCTGCTAGTGCGGAGCTATGGTGCAGAATTGGACTACCTGGCATCGCTTCCCTCTCTGATGATGAGCTCTGGAACATCAACACGCCCCCTGGCCTTGACTCCAGCATGTGGCCGTTCATCCAGCTAACAATCCTGTGGCGACCGTGGAATGCGAGGAATGGGGAGATCTTTAGGAATGAATTGCCTAGCAGCCGTGCCATGATTTCTAAAGTTTGCGATGATCTCGTTGTTTGGCACAAGCGTCTGAAAGCCGATCATGTAAACAGTCTCAATGACTGACGTAACTATCTTCTGTCTTGTAATGCTACGTCATTCCGGCCTGATGGAATGAGGTTTTAAATCGAAATTTGGTGGGGAATCTCTCCCCTCCGTTTTGATCAAAAAAATATATAAAAGAATATTAATATTTATAATACATAATTAGTGTAATACTATAATTAGATAGATCGTTGAACATACTTTCATAATAAACTATTTTGAAGATATAAATATTGCACGTTTTTTCGACAAATCTAGTCAAAATTGAGAAAGTTTGACCTGCACGCATTCCATAACGACTTCTACTATGGAATGGACGGAGTACACTTTAAGACCAGACTTAGTGAAAGTTTTATTTACATTTAACATTTTGAATGGTGTGCTGTAATACTTCTAACAAGAGATGGAGAGAGAAGAAAAATAAGACTTTCTTGACATGATTACTAACTTTATATGGGTACTTAGATCAGCCTAAGGATTCACCAGATTATCTCATGCAACAGTGCTGGCTCTCACATACTAAATATACAGTAACAAATACTAATCAGCAAGCTTGGAATGGCCAGAAGCCCTTCTCCAGCCCAACCTTTCATAGCCAGGAAGACCAAGACCTACCATGTGAACCTTGACAGTAGTGCGCTGCATGCTTATTATTACCAGCTGGAACAAAGGAATCTTCCCGTACCACTGTCATTGATGCAGCGTCTTCCCGGCCGGCGGCGACTGCAGGGCAGAGCTGTTAGTTACTCCCTCCGTCCCATTGAAAGTGTCGCCCGAGAAACGTGTTTGTGAGGGGGGCACGCTTTTCCAACGACGCTTTCAATGGGACGGAGGGAGTAGCACACAGCGTAGCATGTGCTCTGCTGCATCCTCCGCCGGGCTCGGTTAGTGTGGTGTGGGGGCCGGCAACTTGACTTGGAAGTCTCCACTCTCCATTGCAAGGTGCAGGCCGCCAGCCTTGTTGGTTGGCTCCCTCCATTATTGCCTTGTGCTGAGGCCTGAGGCCCGTTCGCTTGGGCTGATGTAGGCTGAAAAAGTATTCGTTCGCTGAAAAGTACGACTCACAAGAGAAGTGAACAGGGCCTCAGGCGAATGCCGTGCACAAGCGCAACTGCTTGGTGAGGTCTTGCGTTGCTTCTGTTGTAATGGCATCAGGATCAACTGAACAAAGCACATAAGATTAAGCCCAGTCAAAATCAGTGCTGAGGCCTCAGGCTCTGTTTGCTTGCGCTGATAAGCTAGGCTAAAAAAGTACTCGTCCATTGAAAATGAGGACTCATAAGAGAAACGAATAGGGCCTGAGGCGAAGGCCGTGTGCAAGCGCAACTGCTTGGTGAGGTCTTCCGTTGCTTCTATTGTAATGGCATCGGGATCAAACTGAACAAAGCACGTAAGATTAAGCCCGCACTACTACACGATTGAATTTGCGCAGCGACGGCATTTCGGCCTCCGTGGCGGGCACTGTGTTTGCCCGCCACGGTTATTCGGTGGCCGGCCACCGCGGCGCCCGCTGCGGGAAAACATTTACCGCGGTGGGCGACCTTACGCGCCCGCCACGGTAAATTGACATTTACCGCAGCGGGCGTCGTTACACGACCGCTGCAGTTAATGTATTTACCGTGGCAGCTGCGTAAGGACGCCTGCTGCAGCAAATGTCCATTTACCGCAGTGGTCGGTTAATGTTGTCCGCCGTGGTAAATGGCCCGCCAATATATAACAGCCCCCTCTTCTTCTTCCCCTTGAGTCTTCCTCTTCCAAACCATGCGGGAGGCTTTGCCCTAAAATTTGACCAACCCATTGAATAGAGGTTTAGAGCTTTGATTTGGGGGAGGAGGACATCATAAGAGGTATGTAATGGCTCTCACATCATCCTTCCTCTCTCTTTCTTCACTTTGGGGTGGCTCTAGATCTAGATCTAGATCTCCATGTTCATGGAGGAGAGAGAAGGCTTATATTTTTTTAGATCTAGATTCATAATGGATGCATGAAAGCTCTCTCCCATCGTCATTGCTCTCTCTTTTCCATGATTTTGGATATAAATCATCAATTTTTTGTGATTCTCTTCTTTATTCGCGTAGGCCTCATGGACAGGTCCGAATGGATGTAACAGATCAACAGAGTGAGAGATCCGCGGTACCTCGCTGAAGTAAGGAAGTTCATTGCCGCTGCGAAAACTCACCGTGAAAGACTAAAGCGGCCGATGACCATATGCCCGTGTTCTCACTGCAAGAACATGAAAGCCTATGAAGACGGCACGGTGCAATCTCATTTGATTAGGTTTGGTTTTGTGAAGGATTACATGGTCTGGACTCTTCACGGTGAAAGAGTTGATGTCAGTGGCGGTGCATCGTCTGGAATGAGCTCGTCGTTCACGACGGCAGCGTTACCAGTGAACCAAGATCCTATGGGAGCACTCGTCCCACCTTTAGCAGCAGCTGCACCAGCAAAAAACGACAATAGTGCTCGTGACTACATCACGGTGGAGGATATACTCCAGGACATGCCAGATGGTGCCGATGGCGGTGGGGATGGTTAGGAGTTTACTGTGAAGGAACCCGATAATGTGCAGCTGGTTGAGGATTTAGTCAACCACATCGACGAAGACGACGTTGTGTTTGGTAGCCCGAAGTGGTTGGAGAATTTCAGAGAGATGAAGCAAGCGGCAGTTGATCCTCTCTATAAGGACGGTACGTGGCAGTTGTCCGAAGGAGTGCACGGCGCTACGTTTTAACCTCTAGCTGTTGATGTTGAAGGCCCAGCACGGTTGGTTAGACACTAGCTTCAATGAGCTGTTGAGTATCCTTGGTACCACGTACCCAACGCCTAACAATGTGCCTGCTAATACCTATCGGGTGAAGAAGCTGATCCGGCCAGTGGCGATGAAACTTAGAACGTTCGATGCCTGCCCTAACCACCGCATCCTGTATCGCTGTAAGGAGTATGAGAATTTGACGAGCTGTCCGCACTGTGGCTTTAGTCGGTACAAAGAGGAATGCTGGCTGTTGGGTGGATGTAGATGAAGACGAGGCCTTGCAGGGTGGTTCGAAGAAGAAGGGGGCCAAGAAGACCAGTGCGACCAAGCAGATCTCGGCTCAGCGGGACGAGGAAGAAGAGGGTTACACGCATAGGAAAAGTCTAGCACTGTCGGTGTGGTACCCGCCTGTGATCGACTGCCTGCGTGCACTATTCAGGAACCCAGAGGATGCCAAGCTCATGTCCTGGCATGCATCAGCTGACCACAAGAAGGGCGATGGCATGCTGTGGCACCCATCCGATGGCCAGCAATGGAAGGATTTCGATAATGCCTACCCAGAGTTTGGCAATGAGCCCATGAACGTTAGGTTTGCACTAAGTACCGACGAGATGAACCCTTTCAGTGAGCTTAGCAGCTTGCACAACACTTGGCCGGTCGTCCTCACCGTCTACAACTTACCGCCATATCAATGTTAGAAGCACAAGTACCTTATGCTGACCATGCTTATCTCAAGACCAAGGCAGCCCGGCAATGATATAGATGTGTTCCTAGAGCCGTTCATGGAGGAAATGCAGATGCTATTTGATGTTGGGGTCCAAATGGTGGATGCGTCCCACAAGGAGAAGTTCACCCTAAAAGCCATCATCTTTGTCACTATCACAGATTACCCAGGTCTCTTCTCACTGTTGGGGCAGATCAAAGGGAAGACCGGCTGTGTAATGTGCATCGATAGGACCTGCTATACTTACCTTAAGGGATCCAACAAGATGGTGTACACAAGGCATAGATGGTTCCTTGTCAAAAAGCACAGGTATAGAAGAAGTGTTATGAATGAATACTTCGACAATCAGGAGGAGCCACAGTGTGAACAACCGGAGCTGACTAGTTGGGGTCCAAAGGTGTATGAGATGGTCAAGGACATGGATCAGGTCGAGTTTAGAAAGAAGAAGAAGCCACCAGAAGAGGGGACACAGCAGACAAGGAAGTGAAAGCAGGACAAGCGAAGGAAGCACCGCCAATTGTCCCTGCCATTCCTTTCAAGAAGAAGTCGATTTTCTTCAAGTACCTGTCTTACTGGAAAACACTGAATACACCCCATGCCATCGACTGCATGCACCTCGAGAAGAATGTCTTCGAAAACACGATCGGTGTCCTGCTGGACATCAAGGGCAAGATGAAGGATGGTCTCAAGTCACGGACGGATCTTGTCAACCAGGGCATCAGGCAAGACCTTCATCCGACATCACCTCAGAACGGTAAAGTCGATATCCCGGGTGCGGCCTACAACCTAATGCATGACGAGAGGATGACTATTTGCAAGTTGATGAGGGGTATCAAGGTGCCGATCGGTTTCTCTTCCAACATCAAGAGTCTGGTCTCCATGAAAGACCTCACAATCACCGGCTACAACTCACACGACTACCACATCATGCTGACGATGTTCCTTCCAATTGTGATCAGGGCTATCCGTTTAGTGTACATGAAGATGGTGATCACAAGGATGTCATACTTCTTTAACTGCATCACCCAGAAGGTCATCAATAAGGCTAACCTACCTGCCCTGAAGGAGTTCATTGCGGAGACCCTTTGCCAGCTCGAGATGTGCTTTCCACCTTCTTACTTTGATATTATGCCACACCTGATGATGCACATGGTCGATCAGATCGAGCAACTAGGCCCCATGTACCTGCACCAGATGTGGACGTACGAGCGGTTCATGTCCACCCTCAATACATACGTCCATAACCGTGCTTACCCGGAGGGCTCTATGATCGAGGCATACATGACCGAGGAGGCCATCAACTGGTGTATGAGGTACATAAGAGATGGGAGGGCGATTGGGCTGCCTGTCCATCAGCACGAAGGTAGAACCGCCAGGAAGGGGTGCACGAGCCAGAAAGTATGCACCGATATACCAAACAAAGAGGTGGAACAAGCTCATTACAGCATCCTTCATCAGTTGGTTAGCATGGAGAAATACGTTGAAAAGCACATGGAAGAGATCCGCGTCGCTCACGACGGGACTCGCACGGAGGCATGGGTCTAGAACCATCACAACAGCAGTTTCATAGACTGGCTCAAAGAGCAACACATACCCCTTGAAGGATGCCCTGATGAAGATACGGAGACCGTTAAGAAGCTTGCGTTTGGCCCATCCAGCCAAATCACCATGAGGCAAGGGTATGACATAGTGGGGTACTGGTTCCACACGAAAGCGAAGGACAAGAAGAGCGCGGCACAGAATAGCTGTGTTCGATACGAGGGCATCGATGAGTCCACGAACAAGAGGAGGCATTACTATGGTCAGGTCGAAGAAATATGGGAACTTGACTATGGCCAAAACGTATGCATAACCATCTTCCGGTGCCAGTGGGTCAAGCCGAAAGCGGTTGCAGTGGAGAGTTATGGGCTAACCACCGTGGACCTCAAAAGTATCGGCTACAAAGATGATCCATGGGTACTAGCAACCAATGTCACGCATGTGGCCTACTATATCCATGGAGAAGACACAAAGAGGCACGTGGTTGTGTCAGGAAAGCAACGGATCGCAGGAGCTGATGGGGTCTAGAGTCCTGAACAATACAACAACTACGAAGAGCTTTAGCTTTTTACCGATCATCCAAAGAAGATCAAAGCCATCGAGGACTAATTCAATAAGATTGGTACAAAGCCCTGGGCCCGCCCCGACAGTGAGAAGTGGCCCGTGAAAGCGCCTGCACCAAAATGATATGTAGTAGACTCCACCAAAGACAAGTGTTGTAACTTATCATGGAACCATATGTATGCATGCGACATTTTCTATTTTGTAACTTATTATTAGTGTTGTTAATTTTGTATCATGGAACCATATGTATCATGGAACCATATGATGTACTGCTCTCACTGCTTTGCACTACTCTCTACTAGTACTACTGCTCTCTACTACTCTGACTATACTACAACTACTCTCTACTGCTCTCTACACTACTATACTACTCTCTAAAACTCTCTATTACTCTACTTTACTACAACTACTCTACACTACAATTGGTTACTCTTTTTCTTATTGAATTCTACTCCTGCAGTGTGGCAAATGACATAAAAATAGGGAGATGTCACTACAAAATGACATCCCCTTTTGCAACGCAAATATGCGTTGCTAAAAGTCCATATATACGTTGGCAAGGTCTATACCGACGCATCTAATATGCATTGCCTAAAGTGGCGTTGCAAGGATCTATTGCAACATTTATTTATGTGTTGGTAACCTGTACTAATAACCGTTGCAAAGTTGCAACGCATAATGATGGGTTATGGCAACGCTTATATGTGTTTGTACAAACCATGGGTGAACAACCTCTATGGTTTGTTGTAACGTATAGATTTGTTCTGTTGCAACACTTATATATGTTGTAAGGAATAAACAATTCAGTCATTAATATCATTTAATTATTTAATTTTTGAGACAAAAATAGAGATAATCCATGTACAATTCAATGACAAATGCAAGACCATCGAACACATAAAATAAGCACACTAAGCCATATATATAGTATAAATAATTTGTTGCATTACAATGAGTGCCATCCACATTATTTATACAGAGTACAAGTTCCTATGTGAGCAAATATGAAACATATAAAGGGATCCGTCTTAGTATGCCAGCAGCCCTCCTTTCTCCTTCCTTCAGTTCAGTCCAGCGTTCCACTGATGTGATCTTATATTTATCTTCTTGATCTACATATGAAAGTTGAATTAATTAATATGACACTTATGAGAACTGAAATCATATTGGGTTATAGAAAAGACCATACAAAAATTGAAGGCCATGTAACAATAACTCCTCCTACGTCTCCAAGAACCTTATAGCCTTTCTATGGTCATATCACTGGTTCATCATCTACCATTGCAAAACTAACAGAAACCATACAAAATTCTTTGCATAGCTGAACACCGTCAAGTTTCTGTGTTGGATCACAACTTACTATTGTACCCATTGCAACAGACTTATTTTGATTTTTCCAGCTCCGTAAGCATACTTTGGTGCCAACCTGGTTTACATATATAAGCATGCAAAAAATAAGCACATAATAGATCACACTACTTCCAAGAAACTAAATAATCATACCGTTATTGAATTGCTAGTTGACCAATTTGTTGTGCCACGATGATGTTTCTACAAAAGTATATATGGGGATTCTTAGACTCCAGCTGTAAGAACAATTAAGAAAAGGATAATATGAAGTTTTAAGAGATGTGTCTTATACACTAGCAGGTATTGTTGCACCAGGCCTTGTTGAGATCTTATTCTGCAGGAAACAAGTCAAAACAGATAACTTAGTAAGTTGTCAACAGTAGAAATTGTTTAGCATTGTGTGCAGTGTCATTCAGTACTATACTGTCTTTATTCATGAAAGAAACACATGTGAGGAAAGTTGAAAAGTAGTGGCAATAATGGTACCTGGTAAAAGGAATAAAATATATTGCTTTGCATCCATGTGTTCAGTTTGGCATGCAAACCTTATCTTTAGTACAATTATATTTGTGCTGTGTTGGCGGATCAATGTGCTCCATGTAATCATCTTGCTCCATCTGTAGCGAATAAGAATAAATAATATTTTCTTTCACTGACAAAATGGAATCAAAACTGAGATTAATCACTGAAAAAATAATTGTCCTTACCTATTTCTTTGAGCTAACATATATTTTTCTCTGCAACATAACATTCTACTACAAGGCGCAAGGCACATGTCATAGTTAAATGTCAGCATAAAATTCTAGTCGAAGCAACAACCATTACTAGCTTTCCAGTGCCAACCATAGTTAAAGCTCTCATCCATATTAGTATGCATACCTTCTGTGCAAGACTAAGGTATTTGTCATGTGGCTGCAGATCATCATCCTCCATATTATCATCTTGCCCATTCTGCAGTGAACTAAAATAAATAAATATTTGATATAAATCTGATATGAAAAGTCCAATTCAATTTCCACGCTTTACTCTGTCCTCAGTTTCATCTATGTTGTGTTGCATTTCACAAAATATTCAATAATAAATACTTTCACAGATAACACATCCTATCTATACTATAAAAGAGCGAAGGAATTGAAAAATACCTGTTACCTGACAAAATCCTACCCACCCTATGTTTTGACCCTTAGATTATAGATCCAACGTATCTAATTCCCCGTCCTAATCTGACGAACGGGCCTGACCGGAAAACTTTTAATTCTTTACGCGTGTTTATGCGTGGTTGACGCTCTAACCCGTGTTTTTTTCCACCTTGGTTCACCGTACCTGTTGCCCGTACTCGCGTGCGTGGAGGCCAGGACTTTCTCTTGCCGTCCAATAACGTTTGGTTCAGCCCAAAGCCCAGACGAGCACTGAAAGCCCATGTTGATTAGAGAACACGTGTGGCTCTAGATGGTTCCCTCATAAAAAATGTATTACGTATGCCTAGATGCCTCTTGTGTGTTTTTTAAATTTTGTTTTTCGAAGATAAATAATGTAAATCTATCCTATCCTATTATAAAAGAGCGAAAGATTTGTGGGGGCTCTTCCTAGCAACCATCCGTCATACGAAATCTTACATCTTATAAGACGCAATCGTCCATACTCAATCTCACATGAGACTTAAACTCACATACGTCTTGCCATGTTCGGCATGTCTACAAATTGGGCCTTTGAAAATCATTCTACGACAAAAAGTGGACCAGAGAAATTGTTGCAAGCCCAAAATCCAAAGTCTGGTCCCAACAGCGCGGCATCAAATTAATCCCTTCTGTTCTGTTTGTTTAGTACCACATTGTCCCACCAATCAACAGTGCACGAGCATCTCGTCAATAAAAAAAAAGTGCACAACCTAATAAATTTCAATTGTGACGCCTTATCACGTGTGACAAGCGCATAGAGCTATTCAAGTCCGCTGTGGTGTACAGTCGTATATTACATGTGTTGGCTTCTAAAAATCAAATTAATTTGTTTATTGTTGTTTTGAAAACTAAATATATTTTGATATATATTCCCTGGTTTCCCAACTAAATTGGACCTTATTTACATTATAGACATGAAATATGTTTTTTTTCACACAGACTGGTTTCAATCTAGAACTAAGAGCTCAAATATAAAAATTGATTTATTAAAAATTCTTTGTTAAACCTTCATTACAAAAGATATTTTTATAGACACGTGCGTGTCGCACGTGCATCTCTGCTAGTTAGTAATAAAAATAATTTAAAGTAGGTTAGTAAGTACCGTGGAAATTAACCTCAATATCACCATCACTATCGATCTGATCTCCTCTAGCACTCTGAATGAAGTTTAGATGCCTCAGTCTTTTGTCCATGGCTCTCTTGTCCAATATGCTCTTCTGCTACCCCTTGCCATAGCCACTGACCCACTGCACAACATGAATTAGAGTAGAACATTACTAATATTAGTAATTAGCCTTGTTGTATTCAGAAATAGATGGGTATAAACACATCATGAATTAGAGTAGCCCAGTTGAATAATGTTTTTAAGGCGACAAGGCGGGGCGAACTCGTCGCGAGTGGCGAAGGAGCGGAAGTACATGGCAACTATAGTCTACAGGTTCTTTTGGTGTTTATACAAATGCTGAGAGATGATAAAACTGTGATTTTCCTCGCTACTTAAATATTTATATCTGAACATACAAATTTCAGCATGTATATATTGCAGAGTTCTATCCTTATTTTGTTATCTAGTTTATCTTAATCTGTAGAAACATTAAATCGTACTGGGTGTGGGCTCAGGACATCCTGGACACATATTGTGGAATGGACGCCCGAAATGAGTATTTATGTATTTCCAGTTTTGTTTTCAAGAGGAAAAGTGACTATATGACATAGGCATGGCGTCATGATGATGTCATCAATCTAATAGCAGGGCAAAGGCGCAGAGCATGCGGCAGCCGCGCTCGGCCAGAGCTCGCCGACGCTGCGGCGAAGCACATGGTGGCGGCGCTTGGCCACATTTCGTGTAGGGCGCAATCCGTGTCTGTTGCCTATGATTGAAGGTAGGGGTGTTTCTTGGTTCAACAGCCGTAAGGGTGGAGGCACTGTGGAGGCAGCCATACACGGCAATGGCGACAACAAAGGGCACCCTGATACTATTTACAAACCCAACTAAATAGATCGACGCTAGGATGAGGATTGTTTACCTTTTGATTTCACGCAGCCTTGTATTGTAGCCACGGGAGCCTTAGGAACCGGCATCCGGCCGGGCTCAACGACAACGGCCGACGATGCCGCCCTTGCTTGTCAATTGGATTGCGGCAAAACCGGTGATGAACTGAGGACGGCTGCGTCGGGGACGCAGCACCGCTGATGCGCCAGTGGTGGCGTAGTGGGGTGAGGTACGACACCCTGTTTGCAGATGGGAGATGAGAGGTATGGAGTTGTGCTTGTGCAATGGAAACAAATAGAAAAGGAACCACGATTCAGCTGGGAGAACCGAACAGATCCACAATCAGGGGGCGGTTTGCATGCTGCTTTCACGCCATCCTCTCTAGCTTGTCTCTATGAAGAGTGGGGCCACTATTAGGCTTCCCCATAATTAACATGGACTGTGACAAATCAGATTAAGTGTGTGGGAGAAAAGAAAGTACGAAATAAAAAAAATGGAGGGAAAGAATGGCGGGAGCAAAACATGACAAAAAAAGTTACTAAGCCGAATTTTAATGATATAAGTCTATGAAAAGAATGGCGGGAGCCAAAAAAAAAGACAAAAAAAAGAGATTACGCTAAATTTAAATTAGCTTTAGTTTAGTGTTACTATTTAAATATGATATAGCTAATAAAGTAAGACATCTGAAAATTAGCAATGCATGTATTTAATTGGGCCTAACAAATTAAATTAAATTGATATTTCTATCAAGCAAAACGAATCCAAATTAAAATATAGTTAATAGTGCTATATCCAAATTAAATGAGTATTTGAGACCATGAATGAATTCAAATGAAAAAATTGTTAACTACAAAGGTTTATAAATTTTCGAGATCTACAACTTTGGTTTTGGTCAATTCTCCATCCGAGGTCGTATGAAAATATTGAATTTCAAATGTGAGGAAATTCGTCCATAATTTTCCTTAGATAAATGATTCCAAATGAAAAAGTTCTCAACTACAAAGTTGCATAACTTTTTGAGATCTACAATTTTTCTTTTGTTCATTTCTCCATCCGAGGTTGTTTGAAAAATTCGAATTTGAAATGTGAGAATTCAAATGTAATCTTCCTTGGATAGACGATTTCAAATGAAAACTTTGTCAACTACAATGTTGCTTAACTTTTCGAGATCTACAACTTTTGTTTTGATTGCTTCTCCATCCGACATCCTTAACTACAACTACACACTCAATTATGACTATAGTGCACATGGATTCCTTTCGTATTAACTTCTCTTAAATCTGGTGAAACAAATAACTCAGTATCAAAACAACTTTAAATAAAGTTGTGAACTACAAAGTTTTATAACTTTTCAAGATCTATAACTTTTATTTTGGTTGTTTCTCCATCCGAGATCCTTTTCTACCACTACACACTCACTTGTGACTTTAGAGCATCTGGATTTCTTTGGTATTAACTCTATAAAATCTTATGATACATATTTAGATATATAAATGATCTCAAAACAAAAAGTTTGAACTACAAAGTTGTAGATCTCGAAAAGTACTACAACTTTAGTATAAAGTCCGTTTTCATCGGACATCATATGAGAAAGTTACAATGTTTTTCGTGTAGCTTATCACAAGGTTACGAAAGATTAATAAAAAATCAATGTCCTATATATTAGCAAATGCATGTGTAGTCTACCGGTAGAGAGGTGTTCAGTTTGTTTGGGGGTCGTGGGCTGTAACGGATCAACGTAATTATACGAGATTAAGTAAGAAAATCTTCCACCGAGGCGGTTAATTTAACAAACTTAAGCCCGTATAACTCGAGATTCCGTGAAATCACGAAGGATTTCAAACCAACCAACATACAACCAAGATCGTACTGATTTAGCAGCCACAGTTCACACGATACATAAAGTTGACCATAAAAGTAAGATACATCGGAGTTCGGAAATAAGAGTTATTACAACATAGTTCAACATAACGTAGCGGAAGCAAATAGTTTTACGCACACACACTTAGTTCAGTTACAGTGCCAGTAGATAGTCATGTCCCACAAAAGCAGTAGATAAGACAAGCAGAACGACCTTTGCCCAAGGTCCTAGTTGTCACCCATCGCCGGATACAGACAGTTGGAGCAGTACCCGTAGTACATCTGACCATCTGCAACAACAATGGGAACAACGCCCTGAGTACGAGAATGTACTCAGCTAGACTTACCCGTCAAAAACCAGAAATAACATGACACCAAGGAGCATGCAAGACTTTATATAGTGGACTGGCTTGACTCATTTGCGAAAAGCACAAGTTATTATGAATAACTAAAATAAGTACTTTTAGCATCATTTTTAGGATAACCTATTCATGCTAGGTAAGCACCTGTTACTAAAACAATCACTTGATTAACCATTAACATCAAAGTTACCATCTCAGGTTTAGCATTTCCAACATTAACCACATAACCATCCGTGTTCCATCATTAACACTACGATGCCATAGCTCGAGTCAAGTGCTCACTAACCGGGAGCGACGGCGATTCGAATCGAATTCCTATCCAGCTGGAGATTTATTCCTCACACAAACCATGCTTCCCCCGTCAGGGTCGCGTAGATCACCAATGACACTTTCCAAGAAGCCGCGGGATAACAATCATGGATCGCACTACCCAGGGACCGCCCGACTGCCAGGACGCACCTTGGGCTCACTCTTCGCGTCCCCGTACACCCCCTTCAACACCAGTCTGCCAACCCGAGTTTATCCCGGCTCGAAATAGTGTCACTAGCTTCGCGGTCGAAAGGTACTTTATTCGGCCAGCTAAATGTGAGGCATGCGTTCAACATGACAAGAGGGACGAGCAACGATCGGTCCTTAATCGACACAGACGGAATCACTATAGTCCAAAACCCTATAAGACTCCGCCCGGTCTCCGCTTATTCATTAACACTTGATTACTTTTCAAGATTCACAAATACTGCTAACCATAGCCAGGTATTCACCTATAGCTCGCAGGTGACAGGGAATCACCCGACTTCTACCGATCTAAGCATGGCTAAGCAATTTACTCGATCCTGACCTAATAAGGTAACATTATTCTGGTGGACAAGGATATTAATGCAACAACGGTTCCACTCAACTCCTATGACTTAATGCAACAATATAAAATTATAAACCAGTTAATAAAGAATAACTTTTGTAAAATAGGAGACTTATAATGCTCCGGGGCTTGCCTCTTTCGAACGAACTAGGATGGTGGTCGACGCACTCCGGCAGTTCCTCGACTGGCTCTTCCTCCTCGGGCACCTCCTGTGCCTGGGGCTCTTGCTGGTCGGTCCAAGCCTGCTCCTCCGGAACTGCCACCTGCGACTCCTCCTGCGATCCTGTATGATGCAAGTGCATAAGTACATGCGAATGATGCATCGGATTATGATGGAGTGATGGGATGGCATGAGATGCAAATGAGTACATGGAATGAGCAGTTAAGATATAACTACATCTTCTACAAGGTAGTCCACGTCATCCAAGAACATGTACCCTAAGGTTTACCCATTTTGATTACACTAATTATCATACACCTGACACAACCAAGTGACCCTAAATGATCAAACCTCACCAACCTAACTCATTCACAACATCAGCAAGACCTAGTGATGCTTCAAAGATACACCAAACATATTTTATTATTCTTACTTTCTCATAAAGAATAATCATTTATTCCTTATTTAACTAGGGTTGTACTGCAACACCTATCTCTGGTGTAGATAAAAATCTACAAAAATTACAGTAGAGTATTCTTACCCTAACTAAGCTACCACTAAATTTTCATGGTAAATGGAAATGTAAAACTACCTGTACAAAATAAACAAATTATAGCCTATAAGTGAGCATGAAATTGTTTTATACTAGAAAAAGTATCAAACAATAGATTTCACATTTTTCCTAGGTTACCAACAGTAAACTAACATACTACAAAAATTATCACATGTATGTTGTATACAAATTTTTCTCTCTACTAAAAATAACAAATATTATCCAATAAAGGCATTTGAACTACACTTCAAAATTTTTCCACAGAACATGCTTCACTAGCATTTTTCCTAGAAAGTACATCACTAATAAAGAGTAATGCAACAAGAATCACATTTTTCCCTATTTTACTTTATTTACTGCAATTTTTCTAAGATAACCGCATATATAACAATTAAATAAAAATGTACAGTAAAGTGTCACAAAAATAACATGATATATTTTTAAACTGTAGATCTATTCAAAAGGAACATTTCAAAATTTGTTTCATGATTTTTGGAGCTATAAATCTCGAGATACAATTTTTGGAAGCTTTTTTCAGATTTTCTGGAAATCATTTTCTTTAATTCTTTTGAAAATCGCCGGTGAAAACGCTAGCTACACCCGGTGCAGTGAACCCACACGCGCTGACATGCGGGACCCGCGGGTCAACGGGCCCACCGGCCAGCCAGAGCAGCGCGGGGGAGGCGCTGACCGGTGGCGAACTCGCCGCCGGTGAGGTCTCCGGCGACGGGGAGGACACCAACGTGTTCCCCGTGCCGAGGCGCACCCAGCGCACTAACTCCGAGCGGCGCGGGAGCTCCGGAGGGGGCTCGCCGGCGGAGATGGCGGCACGGCGGCGCTGGAGCTCGTCGGCCGGCCAATGCAGGCCACGGAGGCGGCCGAGAAGATGAGCGCGAGCACCGCAAGGCGAAGGGAAGGCGATTGCTCGAGACCGGGGGAAGAGAGGAGTGCCAGGGAGCTCCGGCCATGTACGCCGGCCAACTGCGGCCATGGCGGCAGTGGAGGAGAAGGGCGGCCAATTGGCCCTCACCTGAGCTCGAGCGGCGGAGTGGAGGTGCGCACGCGGTGGAGGGGAGCGGGGCGGAGCTGAGGTCGCGAGGAATCGGACGGAGGAGCGGCCACGAGCGCGAACGGCGGTGGCGGAGCTCCGGGAGCCGGTGATGGCGCGGCGGAGCGCTGCTGCGGCTGCTGCGAGCGGGCGAGCGAGAATGGAGGGAGTGGCCGAGGCGGACGAGCGCGCGGAGGGGGTAAGCGAGCGCGAGGGACGTGGGGGCCACGGGGGCGCGTGTCGCGCGGTGTCGACGACGGCCGGCCACGCGGCTGCCGGGCTCTGCCGCGGCGCCACAGCGACGCGTGCGGGCGCGCGCGCGCGGGAGGGGGACGACGCGGACGCGGGCCGGGCTGCCAGCGAAGACGGGCCGAAAGTGAAGCCGAAGCCCACTAAGCGAAAAATCCGATTTTTCTTTTATAATTAATATTTTTCAGAATATTTCTTTGTTTCAAATTCGAATTTGGAGATGAAAAAGGGGTTTTCAGAAATTTGGCCCAAAACAAAAGTTGTTCAGAATTTTCTTCTCTACAACTTTCATATAGAGCATTTTTCAAAATTCTCAATAGATTTTGAATTTGAGATTTAAAGCTAATTTAAAAATCAAAAACTCATTTATTTTGAATATTTTTAAAACAGAATTGAGGAGAATTTGAATCCAAATTTTTGCTCCAATAATCAAGTTGATTTATTCTAGATTACTTGAAATTGTTACTTCTAAAAAGTACACTAACTTTTTAACATTTATTTTAAACTTAGGGTTCCCCTTTTATTTGTTTTCAAGTTTAATTTGAAAAGGGCTACAACTCAAACAATGCTAAACATGCAATGATGTTGAATGCTTATGCTTTGAAATGCTAATGCATGCTTAACACCCAGGGGTGTTACATGGGCTCAAATCTTGAGGAAAGCTGTTTTCTTTTGTTTTTTAAAAATCAAATCTTGAAAGACGTTTCTTTTGTTTTTTTTAGAAATGGCACCTAAGCTTTTTTGCTTTTTAGAAATCAAATCTTGAAAGGTGTTTTTTTTGTTTGTTTAGAAATCGCACCTAAGCTATGGCGTACCTGTAGCCATTTGATTTCAGTCTTGTTAATATTTTTATTGTTTTTTCAATATATTTCCTGTCCACAAAGATGATGGGCCTGTTGCCACTGGATTTATGATGGACATATATAAATAATTATATTCTGAAATCTCAAATTTCAAATATGATCTCTGTTTTGCTGACACCATACAACTTGTGACCCTCATACAATTATATTCCGAATTCTCAAATCTAAAATTGTCAAACATTGAACGTCATGGACAAGGAGGGGATTCTGGGGGCCCGGACGGATGGGGTACCAGTACCACCACGCAGAGCGGCGGCAGCCGTTGTGATTAGGGATTAGGGTGCGTGCGTACAGGATAATAGGAGTGAGGGGCTATAACTTGTGGATCTGGCCTTTTCTTAGTATAATTAAAATTTAGTGAGGCAAGCCAACGTAAATGGGTAATTGCTTGACTGGTAACCGGCGAGTGATATATATCATCACCAACTGTAAGGTTGCAGGTTCGAGGCTTGTGTTTGATTGGAGTTTTTTTGTCTCTTATTAAATAATGATTAAAGGGCAGCAACCTGTGCCTGATCAAAACAGCACCTGCGCATGAAAGATCACAAGTCCGCAGAGCAGAGCCGCTCACCAGAGCACGGATAGCACGCATAAGCTCCCAACGGTTTAATAAACGTTGCCATTATATTCTTTGCAACTAATAAATTAAGCGTTGCCACCTATCCATTGTTAAAGAGGGGTTTCTCTTGTGGTGTGTTTACCGCAGCGGGCAACATAACGCGTTCGCTGTGGTAAATGATTTACCGCAGCGGGCGCGTTAGGTTGCCCGCTGGGGTAAACGGCGCCTGTATATAATACGAGAGCCCCCGCCCTTTTTGACCAAGTTCTTCACACGGTTCATTTCGACCCCAAAGGGCTGCCAAATTTGAATGTCGATGTTGCCGAGCTCCAGCGTCGCTGCCGCTGCCGTCGTGCACCTCTGTCCCCGCTCCCTGCCTCCTCTGCCGTCCCCGTCTCCATCCCCACTCCTTGCCTCCTCCGCCTGCGTCACCTCGTTGCTCCAGGGGGAGCCGTTGTTGGGGCCGGACCCTAGCGGTGGCCGTCATCACCGTCGCCGTGCACCGCCATCCCTGCTCCCATCCTCCTCTGCCTTCCTCGTCCCCATCTCCGTCCACGCAACGCCTGTGTCATAATGCTCCAGGGGGGAGCCGTGCTAGGGACGGACCGTGTTGCCCGTACCGGTTCACTCCGCGCCGACCATCTTCTCCTCCTCCGCGCCGGCCATCTACTCCTCCTCCATGCCGGACAACCCTATGCACCTCCTCTGGTCACCAGGTTTTGCCCACCCTATCTTGTTCTTGCCTGTTGATGCCAATTTTATGATGTTGCTTGAGGAAATGCCGGATTTTGAACTTTGTGATGCCAATTTTCAATATCCATTGCTGCTTGTGTTGCCAATTTTATGATAATGCTGAGCAAATGCCAAATTGAGGTCATTTTCTCTGAATTGAGCACATTTTCCAAATTGAGCACTGCCTACTATGTGCCTGTGATGCATATGTCAATTTCTGAGCAATGCCAATGCTGCCAATGCCTATGATGCCAAAATTTAGCTCTGTGATGCATGTGATGCTTATTTTAATGCTGCCTGTGATGCCAAATTTTAATGCTGAGCATATGCCACTGCCTATGATGCCAATTTTATGATGTTGCTTGAGGAAATGCCGGATTTTGAACTCTGTGATGCCAATTTTCAATATCCATTGCTGCCTATGTTGCCAATTTTATGATAATGCTGAGCAAATTCCAAATTGAGGTCATTTTCTCTGAATTGAGCACATTTTCCAAATTGAGCACTGCCTACTATGTGCCTATGATGCATATGTCAATTTCTGAGCAATGCCAATGCTGCCAATGCCTACTACTACTACTACTACTACTACTACTACTACTATTCTACTGCCTACTACTACTACTCTACTACCTACTACTACTCTCTACTACTACCTCTCTACCACTCTACTGCCTACTACTCTACTGCCTACTACTACTACTACTAATCTACTGCCTACTACTACTACTACTAATCTACTGCCTACTACTACTACTCTACTGCCTACTACTATATGCCCCCTACTTGTAAGCTGCTAGACTAGGATGGCTTGTATACCATATATAAGCAACCAGTTTAGAAGCACGTGATGACAACTATGTACATGGATTTTTCTTTGTATTCAGTAGCTTATTACCCATCTTCTATAATTGTGTCTATACAATTGAAATGTCTGCTCTTCGTAGCTTTCCAATGGCGGAGGAACCATTAAAAGAATGGCGTGACCCTACACCCAGCAGCTCGTTCACCAGCCTCGAGAGTGAGGTGTCTGTGACCCTGCAGCCAAAAAAGAAACCTCATACTGAGGAGGAAGATGATCTGAACTATGAACTGGGGGAGGAAGCACACAGTGCGAGGACTACGACCCTACCGGTGGTGCCTCAGACCTTGGAATTCGAAGAACAAGAGAGGGACAAAGAACCCCCTCTCCCTCCACGTCAACCCCTTCAAACAAGTCTAAGGGTCAGAAGACAAAGCTGAGAAGGGGGAACACGGGAGGCACAAGGTGGAGACGACGAAAGACATGCACGTGATCCTCTCCGTGGGCCCAGAGGGAAACCCGTTGACGCCACCTGAGGTCCTTGCCAAGTTCAGCAACCAGTGCGCCTGTCAAGGACAAGGTGGAGATCGCTTGGGAGGACTGGCACTCTGTCCCAAAGGACTACAAGACATATATCTGGGGTGAGATGACGAGGTGCTTCCATTATCCCGAGGACGCCAATATGGATAAGTGCAGGGAATGGGTCATGCACGTGGCCTCCACAGCACTTCGCAACTTCAAGTCCATGCTGACCAGGAACTACCTGAACTTAGGGAAGTCACCCTGTGTCAAATACAATATGGTAAAGGAACATCACTGGGAAGCTTTTAAGCAAATGAGATCGACCCCCGAAGTGAAGGCAAAGAGCGCCAAGTTTAGCGCGCTCGCGAAGAAGAACCAGCACCCCCACCACTTGGGCATGACTAGGTTTGCCGGTAAGAGGCCCCAGTGGTGGGAGGAAGAAAGGGCTAGAGAAGCAGCCGGGCTTCCTGATCTGTACGCCGACCTTGATGTGAGGGGATGGGACTACATTTATGCCCGCAAGCCGAAGAAGCTCAAGGATGGCGCGACCAAGTTCAACGAGCCCAATTTTGAGGCGGTGGAAAAGGCTCTCATCGAGGCCGCTGCTTCCAAGGACAGTGGGAGCTTCGAGGTTTGCCGGGGCCACGACTTGCTGACCGAGGTGCTGGAAAACCCCGAGCACCACGGCCACGTCCGTGGCGTGTGCTTGAAGATGAGCTGGAAGTCGGTGGAGTCTTGGCAATCTGATGCTGCCACGTATAAGTTGAGACAGAGGTACAAGGAGGGCATCTGGCAAAAAGGCTACAACCAAGGCGACTCAGAAATGATCAAGAGCTCGATAAAGGAGGCATTCATGAGCAATGAACCCAAGATGGTGGCGATGAGGTCAAAGATGTTTCGCCAGGCTGGCTTGCCCGTGCCTCAAGTGCAACATAAGCAGACGGTGCCGATGATCGAGGATTGCCCAAGGCACTTGATCGATGACATCAAGGAAGGATTGCACGTCCACCTCTTGGTCGCGTTTGGCTGGTTCAAGAAGTTGATTGTGGGCGAGGCAATTTTACATCCGCCCCATGAAGTCCAAGATTTCAGCCTCGAGCAGATCTCTGAGAACTATGTCGTCGTGACCGTTATCTGGAATGTGCCCGAACATGAAGAATATGAAATGGACCATCCCACTTTACAACACGTCAGGTTCCTTGGACATGCGATAAGTGATGAAGTCTTGTGGAATAAGGACGACATTGAGATCATTCCACCGACGCCGATGCCGACATCGACGGCGACGGTGACACCGACATCACAGCCCTCAGCTGTCGGATCTTGACCCTAGGATCACAGCCGTGGTGATGGCGAAGGCGATGGCGGGGTTAACAAGGGCAGGAACTCACCTCGACACACAAGCCATCACCCTCCTTCTCCAAAAAGTCTGCCTCAAGGCCCGACCAATGCATTGGGAAGTTCAGAGGTAGCACTCGGGGATAACACGACGGCTGCAAGCCAGCCGACCACAACTTGTCCACCTCCACCACCAGGGGACAACATGACGGCTGCAAGCCAGCCGATCCCAAGTGGTCCACCTCCCAGGAGTCCGCCTACGGGCACGAGCGAAGGACCGGGGGGCACGGATGTGGCACTAGGGATGAAGACACTGCCTGCTGCAACAAGCCAACCAGGCACGAGCATAAGCCACTGTCCTCCCCTGCCGTAGAAGCCTTCAGGCGACGGAGCCGAGGCCATACCTGAGCTCCCATACTTGATTGCATTTGAAAGGTATGGTACTTGAGGCCGTACCTGAGCTCCCATACTCGATTGCATTCGAAAGGTATGGCACTTGTTTTCACACCTCGTACACTCAACTTTATAATATGTTATTAGTTGCTTGTTTGCACACACCAACATTTCTATCCATGTTTTTCTAGGCCGAAAACACCAATTAGTACATGGCCCGTCTCGGATGAATGCCCCGGCTACTTTGTGAATGGGAAGTTCATGCTATATATGGCCCAACTCGTCCATGAGGAAAGTTGGGAGGTGAGGAGGTTCCATCTGTGGTACATGGAAGTGTCAAAAGCCGGGCTCCATGGTTTCACTATCAAGGTTTTGGCAAAGTACTTCCACTTGACCGCAGATGTTGTCCTCCCAGTGGACTTCCACGACATGTATAGAGTATTGTGGGAAGACGACCTTGGCATCGCCCAAGTCACCTTGTTTTCTTTGTAAGTGAATTGTCACTTCCACGTGTACATCCTCTGCATTCATATAGGAACTTCATTCGTCATGACTACTAATATGCCACACTAATGACTTGTCCTTGCAGGTTGATGGCCTATATAAGCAAGGAATGCAACCTGGGTTTTATCTATCTCTCGCCAATGCATATATCTCAGAGACTCATTGTGGGGTACGAGTTAGAGGACAACTATCTAGAGCTGGTGGACTTGACCCGGCGATAGAGAGAAGCGTACCGGAAAAAAAAGCTCGGTGAATCAAAGATGGGTGTGGCAATGTACATATTACGCGCAATGAAGCAGATCAAGGAAGGAACAAATAGTTGTATCCTAGCTGCCTACCACTTTGGGTAAGTCGAATACAAGCATGTATGTAAAGATAAGTGGCTAGGATCATCTCTTTTTATCGTAATCTATATTTTGTTTGTGCAGCGCGGGCCTCATGGGCCACTGGGTTGCATTTATCATCTATCCTCAGGATGGAAGGGCCTGCATATTTGACTCGTTGAGGACACCAATCAAAGAAGGGTACAAGGCCTTTGAAGCTTGCTTGAAAGTGTAAGTGGCCCAAACTTTTCACTCATTTACGGTTGTCGTACGTATATATTGAAATTGTTGCTAACACCAGTGCATTTCGTGCAGCGCTTATAAGGAGTACCTAAAGGATCCCCAATGCTATGATCGAAGGACAGACAAGTGTAAGCAAAAGAATAAGAACAGAATCAAAATCAGGTGCGAGTTCCCGGTACATATTTCAAAGGTTCAATTGTGCTTTTCATACACCATATATGTATTCTAATGCTTGTGTACCATGCAGTGCGCCAAACAACCTTTAGGTTCACAAACATGTGGCTTCTACACCTGCGAGTACCTAAGGGCTGGCAAGACATACAGCAGCAACTGCTGGCGGCAGCTCAAGAAAGGACTAGAATGGTGGGATAAAGAACAGATCAACCAACACAACTTCAAGCAAACAGTGGTGGACATTTGTAAGTTTGTCTTAGACAAATGCGTGCTTCAAGGTGAACCCTTCTTCGACTCGAATAGCCCGTTAGGGGAGGAGCCCAATTGCAGGTACGAGAAACTTAGGAATTGGACGAGGATGTTATGTCTCGAAGATTACGCCTATGACATGTCCTTTCTAATGGGAAAATAGATAGCGGTCGTCGTCTTCATTAGTTACCTTCAGCAAGACGTGTTTGTAAGATTAACGAATTCGTCGGTTCTATCTATGGATGTCAACAAGAACAACTAAGTTAATGTATGATATATATATATATATATATATATATATATATATATATATATATATATATATATATATATATATATATATATATATATAATTCAAATTCAAATGAATGCTACTGATGCATGTTATTTTAAAAAAAAATATTAACTGCGGCAGGCAAATAATAACGCCCGCCACGGTTGATGGGCTTAACCACGGCGGGCAGGTTAGGGCGCCCGCTGCAGTAAACACATTAACCGCAGCGGACGCCTTAACGCGCCCATTGCGGTAAATCAGCAGGCGCCATAACGCGCCCGCTGTGGTAAATGGCTATTTACCGCAGCGAGCGCCAAGGCCCGGCACGGTGAGGTCATGATTTACCATGACCTCTGTACCGTGGCGGAGCCATTTGCCCACTGTGGTAAACGGATTGTGCCCGCCACGGTTAAAGTTCCTGCAGTAGTGCCGGTCAAAATCCGGAATGAACAACCAGAGGTGGTAATTTGATACACAAATCCGCATTATGACTACAAATACCAGCATTTGAATAGCAGATGGATGTGGAGATTTCTTTAAGAAAAATACATAAACTAATGAATTGTATGTATTAGTCCATCGACCCATGCTTTCTTATGGGCTAATTTTTAGGACATATAATGTACTAAATTATTATTATATATACAAAATCAATGAGTTTGGTGATAGAAGCAGCACGCACATCACAGAAGCCGTTGTTTTTTTTCACCCGTTCTATGGATTCATTTTTGACGATACGAGCATCACGTATGGGACATCTCAAATTACGTCTTACAAAGTAGATTGGCGGGAGTATTTTAACATTTTTAATGTGTTACCTTATGTTGTTTTATACAATAGCAAAGGTGGGTATTATTTATAGAATAGATCTAATAGCTACTATTATCAATGGTAATTAGATTATACCGAATTGATGGTAAAATGTTTCGATTTTTTGTGAGAATTTCTAGGATCTATCTTTTTTCTCTATCGTGTCTCGTGAGGATTAACATGACTCACGGGGATTAACATGGAGGCTCCATTAAAGACCTCTAGTTCGAATTTCTAGTATTTATCTCTTATTTTTCTAGCATAGTATGTATTTAGTAGAAATATAATATTAAGATATATAAACTCTAGTTGCATCCTTTCGTGTGACTTCATAAATCAAAGTTTAGCTCTCGACTTTCAATCGAGTTGTGCATTTTTTTCACATGTTAGGTAGAAACTCTAGTGTTTTTTCATCTTTTATCAAAAAAATTTTTTATTAAAAAGAGTCTAAGTCCTAGTAGTATTATTTTCAACATATTAATTAAGTTACAACTCAGATTGTACCATAGCATTGAATTTGTTATATCACAAACTTATATGGTATAGTTTTATATATATCATAGAGTGCTTCAAATTAAATTACCAATACTGATATGACATATTGTTTCAATAAAAATATATAAACTTATTTAAAATAACAACTTATAAAATTGATTATCATGTAGTATTAATATAATTTAAAGTGAATTATCAGTGCTATGTTATTTCTATGTCATTTGTCAATTAAACATTTTTCCATGCTTCATAAGCTTTTAAAATAAATATAATCATAATGTAAATATGTTTACTTAGTATAAATGGTGAAGTATAATATTATGGTCATTTAATTTCATGGACGTAGAAGTTTATGATTTAGAAATATGTAGTCTTGTACTTTATGGATATCAATTTCTTTTTTGTAATAGCACATAATACTATTTACACATAGATTTGAGAAATATTTTTGTCTTTTATAATGGCTGAGGTAGATACAAATATAAAGGGTTATTTTTTGCAACATATATGGGTAGGTTGAATGTAAATTTAGGAGGTTATTTTTCATGATCTTTCATAATTACAAAGGTGGATAATTTACAAAATCATTATTATGTATTTTAAATTATCTTTTACAATGGTAGATGTGAGTAATCTAGATACAAAATTAGTGAGGTATATTTTAAACCATATTTCATAATGATAGATGTGGGTAGTCTAGATACAAAGTTAGAGGCTTATTTTAATTATCTTTCATAATAGCAATGGCGGGTAATTTAGATGTAATGTGAGGGGGTTATTTTAAATTATCTTTTTATAATGACATATGTGGGTAATTTATATACAAATTTAAGGGGTTATTCTGAATTATCTTTCATAATGGCAGAGGTGGGTAATTTTTAATAAATTACAATAGATCCAATGGCTATTATCGGTGACGATGATTAAAGTCTACCAAATTAAAGGCTAGATGTTTCTGATTATTGTGAGATTTTTTGGGATCTATCTTTTTTATTAGCGTATATGGTGAGAAATAAGGTGGTGCCTCTGTTGGGGCCTCTAATTAGTAATAGTAATAGTTTGTCAATTAAATATTTTTCCATGCTTCATAAGCTTTTAAAATAAATATAATCCTAAGAGTAAATTTCACTAAAGGTCCTCGAACTTATCCCGAGTTCTCATCTTGGTCCTGATACTTTCAAATTGCACATTCAACTCCCTAAACTTGTTCCGAGTCCTCATCCAGATTCTAGTACTTCTAAATTGCGCATTTAGCTCCCTAAGCATGTCTCAAGTTCTCATCCAGATCCCGAATTGCGCATTTGGCTCCCTAAACTTGTCCCAACATTTCATCCCAGTCCTAGTAGTTCAAAACGCCCAACTCCCCAAAATGTATTATGGTACCATTCCGGTCCATCCCTCCCCACACAATGCTTTTCATGTGCACAACTAGCTACCTAGGACCTACTTTGCGGCCTGGTTGTCCTTGTCGTGTTTGCCCTACCACGTGTCCTAGCCAAGCCTTTGCCGCTATGGCCCTCCTCGATTCCGCTTGACTTGCTCCTGCCCCACCTCATTGTGGCATCGGCCCTTACCTCACGACAATCACATTCAACACCACCCTAGCCACCACCGCACTCCTTCCAATCCCTTGTCAATCAGGAACTCATGCTCTCACTATCTCTTCACACTTAGTTCCCTACACTCCCATCCTTCCTCACCTCCCTCGACAACAATAGGGTCGTCGTTGTAGTGCAGTAGGGTGAGTGGAGCACGCGGCATGGCGGTGCATCGAGAACGACATGGCCTAGCGTGGCAACATGGGTGCGACATTGCACTAACAATGCAACATAGGCATGCAAGAGGTAAGAGGTCAAGCATGGTGTAGTGTTGGGTGGCTACGCGGGTATGGCGGGCATGTGCAGTTTGACGAAGGTGAAGATGATGGCACAAGGGTGGATGGACCATAATGGTACAAAAATACAACTTTAGGGACTTGAGTGTGTAATTTAAAAGTATCAGGACCTGTATGAGAACTTGGGACATCCTTATGAGCTAAGAAAACTTCCTCCCACTAATCTCTCTTGCTTGATTGTGAATCCAAAGTGAGATTGAGTGATCCAAGTGCATTTGCTTGAGTGATTGCATTTAGTGGCACTTGGGGAGCGTTGTGGCTGCGGATTTCTTGTTTCTCTTGGTGGTTGCCACCACCTAGATGGCTTGAAGCAGTGAAGGAGCTTTGGCATGAGTTGGTGATTGTTCGTGGCTGACTCCGGTCATCTTGTGAGGGGTCTTGCACCTTCCCTGGCGAAGAGCCTCAAGGTAGCTCTAATACGTTGCTCGTGTCATTGAGTTACCTCACTTGTGGGTAGGTTCTTGCAGCGCCTCTTGTGGTGGGCTAGCTGTGTGGTACTTATTAGCCGTCGAACCACCAAGTGTTGGTTGACACAATAAGGATGTAGTGTGCCGGCAAGCACGTGAACCTCAGAAGAAAATTGATTGTCTCTTGCCATTGGATTTCTCCCGGTATTCTTATCGTGTTGATTGATTAATTAGTTCAACTCCACTACGTGGCGGTATAATCCTTTTGATCACTCACTTACATTTTCGCAAACTAGTTGTAAGAAGCTCTTTTGTGTAACTAGTTTTGAGAGCTTGTCTTACCTTTGCTAGTTTAGCTTCTCATCTAGTTGAGCTCCTTAGTGTAGCTAATCTTGAGACCTCTTGGTGACCTAGCCATTGTTTGTCTTAGAAATCATAGCAACTAGAATTGTTAGGATATGTGGCTTGCAACACTTTTTAGAGCTAGTGTAAAAAGCTTTATAGCCAATTGTGTTTTATAGCTTTATAACCGTATCATGGACAAAAATTGCGAATGAAAGAAGAGTCAAAGGATGCACGTTTAGTTTCCTGAAAGCAAGCTATATCACAATTATCGTCCATGATACGGTCACAGATTGAGTTCCACTACTTATCCGAATTGATACCCCTAATGTTCTAACACAAAATGTTCCAGGTCCTATGATTTGTGACTAAATAGGTAAAAGAGGAGCAAAAAGGCGTGTAAACAGATAAGACAAGCCCAGATGACAGAAAAGCAGCAAGATTAATTCTTGCTTTTCTTGGCCTTGGAGGCATCCTCTAGACCATCCTTGGGACTCCCAAGCTTCTGATTTGAACTTGGGCCAACATCAGATTTCTTCAGCTTGCGTGGCCTCCCCACCACACCCTTCTCTTTCTTAGTGGGCTTGAAGCTGAGCTTTTCGTTAGTGAATGCATCCGGGTTGAGCTTGCAGAAGGAAGTGCCCAGGTCACGCACTACAGAAGTAGATAGGAGCAATGGATTAGGAGTACAACCAAGGAAATTACGATCTTTACAGGGAGGAGATTTGAAACCTCGGGTAAGACTATGAATCCGAGGACTCCGTTGCAGATCCGCTTTAGAGAGGGGAGCTGACTTACCATGCTTGGTCTGTGGCGCCTGCTTGCAAGGAGCAGGAGGAGCTGGCGAAGGGAACACTTCAGGGCTGCCCGGAGTGGGAGAGGGGCCAGAGGACTGAGGCTCTCCAACCAGACAAAAGTTTAGCAGCATGGGTGACACTTCTAGGTAGGGCAAATCCAGGGGGCCTGCACCTTGAGAATAAGAATGCAAAGCTTGTGAACAGGTGAGTTCAGTAAGGGAAATAGAAGGCTTAGACTGAGGAAGGAAAAAGGAGAAACAAATACTGATGACACCCTGAATTATAGATTGCCAAGCCTGGGATTGGAGGAACTCCTTGGCCCATTCAAAGGAGGACTGCTTTAGCAACATCAGGGTGAAGAAGTTCAGCCATGGAGTAGGGATGGTGACAGTGGGCAGGGACTGATCAACAGTGTCAAAGTATTTGGCCCATAGACGAATGGAATCAGGGCTTGGGCCAGAATGTGTAGCCTTCTGAAGAATTGGATCAACCGATGGAATGAAGGTCTCCACAAAGCCCAAATGAATGCTGTCAAATTGAGGTGATGGAGGCAGAGGCTCATTTGGCACCAAATCCTCAAAAGGAACCATCTCTGAAAGGGGGACTTCCTCCACAACGAGAGACTGAAGGTTTTGTATATTAGGAAACTCCACCCTGTCAACACTAAGAAAGAGAAGGATGTTGTGAAAACACATGGATTTTTTTGTATCTATGACGTCTGGAGCCCACATGTCATGACAAACACATAAACACCACTATGATCTGTGATTTGTCCTTCCATAGAAAAAAATTGTTTCTTGTGATCTGTGATCTTGTGATTTGTGATTGTCTGGAGGTAGAAGAAGGGTGGAGGCTGTTGGATCTTAATCCTATGGTGCTAAAAAATTCATGTGTTGAAACTGCATAAAACACATGGTTGTGTATCTATTGGTATGGTCTTGGGCTCGTGCTATATATAATAATAATATAACAGGAGCCGGTGCAGGCTGTCGAATTAGAGCCAATGGGGGTATCTTATCAAGGAGGTCACTTCTGTAAATGATATCAATAAAACAAAAACTGTAACACCTCGATGTTACCGCGTGTAACAATGCACTTAAACATGGCATGAGCATTTTTTTCTTGTGTTTTGCATAATGTTGAAGTGCATAGAACCATTTTAGTAATCTAGTATAATTAATAAAAATGTTATTGGAATATTGACGTAATAACTGAAAGATAGCAAATTAGGTTGGAAACTAATTTTTTATTGAACAAAACTGCTACAAAACATATACGTGAACCCTAAATGAAATGTGAAGCGCAAAGTGTGTAGAGGTTATTGCAACTTGTGTTGTCAAGTAATACTATCGCTAGCTAGTTTTTCCAGTAGCTCGAAAAGTGAACTCGTACTGTAAATCGGCCCTAGACTTAGAAAAACTCCAAGTCTAGGACTACTTGACATTGCCGTGTTGAGCACCTTCGTGTGTGGTTTCGGGATAGGAAGTGTTGCTGTGTGTTAGCCCGGGTTGGTAGCCCCTTAGGTCATCTCGAGTTGGGTGAGGTCGGTTTGAAGTTGGATGTCACCGGTTAGGCATTTTCGAAGCTTTAATTTTCATGCACGGCACGTTGCTGGGCTCGCTCACTGGGTGCACGCGGTCACCGCTCGTGGCCGTCCCGCGCGGCGCATCGGGCCCTGCTCTGCTCGAGGGGTGTCGGGTATGGTCGGCCGTATCGCCCCGTCTTGGCCACCGTTGCCGTTGACTTCACGTGTGAGTTACCCTCCCCGCCCCACTGGCCCCTCTGCGTGGCGTGCGATGGCAGGTTTGCCGCCCGTGGTCGGCGGCCGTCATGTCCGTGCCGGTCCTAGCACCGCTGCGGGCCGGTCGGGGGCTGCTCGCACGTGTCACGCCACCGCCGCCCTGTTCGCGTGCACCTTGGCGTAGTTCCAGTGCGTGCTCCATCCGCGTCGACCCCACCTCACTAGGAAGTGCCCCCCACCCCCCCGAGCTGACCCAGCCCTCCACCCTTCCTCTGTCCGCCATGGCCGGTGGGGAGGGACCGCGCTTTGTGCGTCGGTAAGGAGAGGGCGCACCACCGTACGATTCCTCGCGCTCTCGGCTCCGCCATCGTGTGGCCCTGCCGATTGACCCTACCTTTTTCTGTATGCCGCCTCGCTGTGCTCCAATTTTGGAGCCGTCGGTCCGCCTCGCTCTTAAGGCCGAGCCGGCCGTGACCGCCGCGGTAGTCCGAACCGTTGTCCCTAAGCCTAATTGAGCGTACCAGCAGCCTTGTTGTGCCCTCGGCTCCACCCTGCGCCCGGTCCCGAGCCCTTGCTACCTCTGGGTTTTTGCTGACGCGCTCGCGCCGCCGCGGAGCGCCGCCTGACCCCCTCGGGCGCTCGTGGCCAGCTCATTTTGGGCAGGCCCAGGCTAATTCTTCGCTCCGGCCGAGTCCGAGGCATGACGCTAGAGCTCTCATGTCACTGCTACCGCCTTCCTAGTGCTTGTGCTGACCAGAACAGGGCCACCACTGGTGCAGGTCACCGCTACCATGGAGGCGCCGCCCTACTCAGTCTTCGGTCTTCGAATCACTGGCCATCGTCACGCGTCACTTGGTAGGTGAGCATCTTCCCCCGTGTGAGCCGTAGAGGTCCCCTGGGTGGCCGGCGTGACCGGCCAGTGCCGATCACCGCCGTGCCGGCGTGTGGAGGCGCGTCGGGGACCGCCCGATGGTAAAGACAGTTTTTTGGAAGGGTTTTCTTGCAAAACCCAGGAGGGTGGGAATAGTACCTAGCTTGGTCGCGGCATTAGTAGTCAGTTCGGGGGCTTGTTTGCAATTTTACCAGCATGCGCGGGCTTCCCCGGCCGTGGGCCGTGTCTCGTGGGCCGCGTGCGCGGGCGCATGCTGCGCGTGGTTGGGCCGTTCCGGGAGGATGCTTTCCACGTTTTAGTGAATTTAGAAAGGCTTTGGTAATTTAGTTTTTGAATCTAACTTTGAGGAATTTTAGCGACTTGTGTAGATGTCCAAAAATCGTGAAACCACTTTAGTTGAGTCTCTAAATTCATGCTCTATCAGTTAGTAAATTCCATTCATGCAATACTGTAATGATGCTTGGTCGAATAAATCAATGCAAAAATGATTGCTATTAAGTCATTAAATCAGGTGGGAATTTTTATGGCAAGTTTAGGATAGAGCTAGCCCTTGAAACTTTACAGTAGCTTCGTGATGTTATTAGGTGCTTGCTGTAATTTTATAGCCATCAAATAGTTTGTTTGATAGGGTAGCTAAGCTTCCCTAGTAATGCTGTGCAGTAAACCGGTGACCGATAGATGATGTGCATGCTAGTTGTTAGAGTTTGGATAGATCAGTCACCTCTTGGTTAGTAGAAATAATGGGTAACTTAGTCTTTAGCCATTAGAGTTAGCTAACTAGTTTGGTAGTTGTTTATTTAAGAACTCCTGCGGTCATCGTATTAAATGTCGTATTATCATTGCATGCATGTAGATCACGAGGAGGTTGAGTACGTGGCCGCAGAGGAGCAGGACTACGAGAAAGTCATCGAGGAGTATGAGGAGGAAATCTTCGTACCGGAGGAGTTCCAGGAGCCACCCGTGACTGCCGCCTCTGACTTTGCACCTGCCCAAGGCAAGCCCCGGTGCATAACCCTTATTTGCAAATCTTTATATATTTAAATGTTGCGCATTTACGTTGTAGGAATTTTATGATACCCACATGCATATATATATATCTACCCATGAGTCTTACTAGTACAGGATCGCATAGTTGCTTTGCTTAGGTTCATCGGTAGAGTGAGTAACCTGTCGGTACTCACAATAGAGAGTTACTCATATTATTATTACATTCTGGATAAAATGATGGAAAGGAAATAGCGACCGGGCAGGGATGTGGTATGGGTATTGGTGGGTGTAGCAAGTTGTGTCCCGCGGCCACGGGGCATAACTGGGTTGCACAATTACCCTGTCCATGTCAATTAAGGACCGTTCGTTGCATGAACCCTGGTCAAGTCACAGATCTATTATCTTGAGCACATACTTGCTTATGGGAGCGGGAAGGCTTGTTACTCTCTTGTCATGGACTCTGGCTCTTTCCAGACCGACTGATTGGAGGCAGGGATAGGTGGAGGTCTTAGCACCGCCTTGAGGTCGGGGAGCTAGGAGTCCAAGTTTGGACGGAGACCTGGAAACCCATGACAGGAGGGGAACGGGTTGGTCTTGCTTGTGCCTAGGGTACAAGCGAGGCGTGTGTTTTTCGGGGTACCCAGCTGGGCACATTGATTCGCGAATCACCGTTTCTGCATGACGGTACAGCTTGACTACGCTCTGGCATCATAGTAAGAATTGGAAATTGAAAGATGGAGAAATGGTCCTGAATTACTCAACCCTTGCTTGATTATAGCATAGGTGCTTACGTAGAGTATTGGTTAATGAATAAAATACGGCTTCTAAAAGTTACAGAATTAAGGACACACTCTTAGTGTTGTTTCTCGCAAACAAGAAACCCACAAGCCATAAAGCCTATCATAATCCTTGAGAGTCGGGAAGTTTATTTCCCAGTCGGATAAGTCTTGCGAGTACATTTGTACTCAGGGTTTATTTTACCCCTGTTGCAGGTGCACCTTGAGCAGTAGGCTTTGTGTGGAGGATTCTTCTGGTGGGCACAGACAGATCCTCAGTTCGATCCGCTAGATGTTTATTTTTTTTGTTGTTTAATTTATCGCACTCTGAACCTCTGATGTTGTAATAAACTATTTCTGAGACTCTGTGTTGTATGAAATAGACTAAGTATTATAAGTTTGTACTCATTATTGGATCCCGGGTGGAAAATGTGGATTGTTCGAGTTCTCCCGTCAGGTGTGCTCGATGGAATCATCTGGTTTAGCTCACTTTCGGGACACTTAGTGTCTAGTGGAAGGCAAGCGCCCTGAAAGCGTGCTAAACCGGGTGATTCTGCCACAGTTGGTACCAGAGCCAATAATGAGCTTACAAGCTTAATCACCTTTTTCAAAAGATCTAAAACTGGACCAACAAAAGATTTATGGAAATTAGGATGCAATAAGGTCGATGTAAATATGTGCTTAGCCCTAGCAATATGGTTTACGAGGATAGTGGCACTATTTTACCTAACCGTTTTCTGCAGGTCCACTAACTTACATTGCGTAAGAAAGCACTAGTTTCGAAAGTGAGTGTACGATGTGCCAAAGATTGCTAGCGAAGTGCCGCTATATTTCTGGCTTGAGTGAACGTATAGGGCGATCCATGCATCATAAATATAAAAATCTGTTAATCTAAAACCCCTTCACGCATAAGCTTGGATAGTAACAGGGTAGAATAAGAATTAAAAGGAATTGCTTCAACTCTTTTGAAGGCCATTTTCCCCCAGTCTTGTGTTCTTAATCTGGAAGGTGCCCCTAATGGTTGGTTCTTATCTGTTACAGATGAACTTGAGGTCTGGTTGTGGGGCAGTTGGGTCTGTTCACGGGAGTACCAGCGCTGGAGCGGGCCGTGACTCTGAGGGCCATGGGGAGACTGGTCGTGAGAATGCCAACGGGGAGAGTCACGATGGCCCACGCTTGGTCCCTCTCCCTCCTCCACCGCCACCACCGCCTTTGATGACTCAGGCAGAGATGATGGTGGAGATGTTGGCTACTCGTCGGGAGACAGCCCGTGCCCTTGAGTTGATGGCGCAGGCTGTCAGCGGACTCGCTCATGGGGGTCTCGGTGGCAATGGCGGGAACGGGGGCGGTGCCCGTGGTCTTGAGAGGCCCTGTTCTTATCAGGACTTCTTGAAGACCAACCCACCCATGTTCACGCCGACTGCAGAGCCTCTGGACGCGGAGCACTGGCTTCGTGTGCTAGAGCAGAAGTTTATGTTGCTCACGGTGACCGATGAGCAGAAGGTGCGCTTTGCCGCACAACAGCTATTGGGGTCTGCTAGCGCATGGTGGGATACCTTCAATGCCATGCAGCAGGTGGATCACCGGGTGACTTGGCAGGAGTTCACTGCCGCTTTCCGAGAGTACTTCATTCCTGTGGGCGTTCTAAACAGGAAGCTCTCGGAGTTCTTGGACCTGAAGTAGGGAAGCCTGTCCGTGATGGAGTATGTCAACAAGTTCAACCATTTGGCACAGTATGCTGGCACTCACGTTGACACAGATGAGAAGAAGAGGGACCGCTTCTATCATGGCCTCTCTTGCATTTTGCAGAAGGAGCTCTACATCGGAAACTACCAGACTTTTCGCACCCTGATGAATGCAGCCATTGCTATAGAGGGTCTGCAGCATGACACTCAGGCTAAATGGAAGCACAAGCGGGGAATTTATGGGTCTTCTGGTCACCAGCAGGCGCAGAAGATGCAGGTTGTCAAGAGAATGTCCTACCATTCCCCTGGTGGACAATCGTCTCGGCAGCCTCAGCAGACTCGTCAGGCACCGATGACTCAGTACCGTGCACCTCCCCAGTAGGTGCAACAGCCGCAGGGACAACAGTTTCCACCTCGCCAGGGGTTGATGGTCAAGTCTACTGGTTGTTTCAAGTGTGGCAAGGAGGGCCACTTTGCTCGGGAGTGTCCCGAGAACCGGCTTGCTCAGTCTGCCCAGCCGTTCGCCAACTCTCGTCTGATCAAGAGGACGGTTATCAAGAAGAAAGTTCTAGTGAGTCGCTCGGGACAGGTTAACTACACGGAGGCTAAGGAGATATTACAAGATCAACCGATGATGGCTGATATGTTCACCATCAACTCTCACCCAGCACTTCTGTTATTTGATTCTAGAGCATCGCATTCATTTATGAGCATGGGGTTTGCGGAAAGGCATAATCTACCTATTATGGCCATCCATAAGGCCTATAGAATCAGCACCCTAGGTGCGAAGATGTTTATCAACACCCAGACGGATACCGTCAGTTTAGTGCTAGCCACTCACAGTTATCGTCTCCAGTTCATGTTGCTACCCGGGCATGGCATTGATGCAATACTGGGCATGAACTGGCTGAAGGTTTATGGGGTAGTTTTGGACCTTAAGCGGAGAGTGGTTGAGTTGTGACTTCTTGCGTCTGAGGATAGGATGTCTCTTCTCATTCCTTCGGATCTCACTTCACCAGTTGCTGCTAATGTAGAAGTCTCTTCTGATCTTACCTCTATTCCAGTGGTCCGTGAGTTTCCAGATGTTTTTCCTGATGATTTGCCTAGGTTACCACCGGATAGAGATGTGGAGTTCACTATTGAGTTAGAGCCAGGCACTGCTCCTATTTCCCGGCGTCCCTACCGCATGGCACCGAAGGAGTTAGCTGAAATGAAGAAACAGTTGGAAGAATTGCGAAACAAAGGGTTCATCCGTCCCAGTTCTTCACCTTGGGGTTGTCCTGCCATTTTTGTGAAGAAGAAGGATGGTACGCTTCGCATGTGTGTGGATTACCGCCCTCTCAACACGGTAACCATTAAGAACAAGTACCCATTGCCGCGTATTGATGCCTTGTTCGATCTGTTGGCTGGGGCAAAAGTGTTCTAAAAAATTGATCTTCGGTTGGGTTATCATCTGATAAAGATCCGGCCACAAGATATACCAAAGACAACTTTTTCTACTAGGTATGGGTTGTATGAGTACCTAGTCATGTCCTTTGGTCTCACCAATGCTCCTGCATTTTTCATGTATCTCATGAATTCAGTCTTTATGCCAGAGCTGGATAAGTTTGTAGTAGTTTTCATTGATGATATCTTGATATACTCCAAGAATGAAGAAGAGCATGCACAGCATATCCGCATCGTCCTGACCTGCCTGCGTGAGCACAAGCTGTACGCCAAGTTCAGCAAATGTGAGTTTTGGTTGGATCGAGTGCAGTTTTTGGGACATGTTCTAACCCCTGAAGGTGTATCGGTGGATCCTAGCAAGGTTCAGGATGTGTTGAGTTGGAAGTCTCCTACATCAATGCATCAGATCCGTTAGTTTGTAGGTCTTGTCGGGTACTATCGGCATTTTATTTCGGACTTCTCCAAAATACCCCACCCCATGACCAAGCTGCTTCAGAAGGATGCAAAGTTTATATGGAGTCCGGCCTGTGAGGAAGCTTTTCAAGCATTGTAGGAGTTTCTTACCTCTGCTCGTGTTCTTGCTCAACCGGACATTGAGAAGCCATTTGATGTTTATTGTAATGCCTCCAGGACTGGGCTGGGGTGTGTGCTTATGCAAGATGGGCGTGTGATAGCGTATGCCTCGCGCCAACTGAAGAAGCACGAGGTTAATTACCCAACCCATGATTTAGAGCTAGCTGCGGTGGTGCACGCTCTAAAAATTTGGAGACATTACTTGTTGGGGAATAAAGTGCATATTTTTACGGACCACAAGGACCTTAGATATATTTTCACTCAACCTGAGTTGAATCTGAGGCAAAGGAGATGGCTTGAGTTGATCAAGGATTACAACTTAGAGGTTCATTATCATCCGGGAAAAGCTAATGTGGTGGCTGATGCTTTGAGCCGTAAGTCATATGTGCCTAATGAAGAGCCCTTGCCTCCCTCTCACTCTGCAGTGTTAGCACAGATTGCTCTAGTTTCGGGGTTACTCGAGAAAATTATTGCGGAGCAGAGATATGATGACTTGGAAATCCCCCATATCAAAAAGTTGATGGCTGAAGGGCGTAGTCCGCACTTCAGTGTTGATGAGCAAGGTGTGGTAAAGTACGAGAACCGGCTAGTAGTTCCTGGTAATAAGGAGCTTAGAAGGAAGATTCTCGATGAAGCTCACCATTATCTATTCACCCGGGGAATAACAAAATATACCATGATTTGCGCCAGTTGTATTGGTGGTCAAACATGAAGCAGGATATCACCAGGTATATTGCAGAGTGTGATATTTGTGGAAGAGTTAAGGCGGACCATCTGCGGAAACCGGGTTTTCTGCAGCCTTTGCCTATTCCAGTCTGGAAATGGGAGGATATTTCCATGGATTTCATTACACACTTGCTTGTGACCACACCACACAAGCACCTGCTTATCACGACACCACACACTTGCTTGTGACAAAGTCTAGAATGTCATTATTTTATATTGACATTTACTAGTTTTTCTTAAAGATTGGGCCCCTAAACAATCTCAACTCAAGACAAAAATCAACTGTAAAATTTAAATCTAAAACTAGCTAACTTCCAAATAAACTAAGGTTATACATACTACATTGCTAACTACTCTACTAATTAAGCTAAGGCTGATCCTAACCCTAACAAAGCTGTAATTAATAAATAAACTAGTCCTAACACTAGCCCTAACCCTAATCCTAGTCCTAACTCTAATCATAACCCTAACTAACTTAAGTCAAATTTAAGTCATTCTTGAAGAACTTTTGTTAATAAAGCAAGCCATAGCAAAAGAAGTGATATTTTGCATAAATTTTTGAAGAAAAAAGTCTACTAAACCCCCTCATCTATTGATGGTTGTCTACTTCACCCCCTCACCTATTAAACCAGTATTCTGCCCGTCAAACTATTGAAAACAGTCTAAATATCCCCCTGAGACGGGTTTTTGATGGTGGTTTTGCTAACGTGGTGTATTAAAAAGTCTATATAACCCCTAACGTATCAAGGGTTGACTACATGACCCCCTCAACTATAAAGTGTAATATTGTAACCCTTAAAGCAGCTAATAATATTCAAACGATGATCATGTATCCCACCACACTGGCCTAAGCACACATGCTTGCAGACAGGCCCATTGGCTGCCTCCCTCTCTGAACTCTTTTTAGGCTTGTACTACTGCCCAATGAGAACCACCTTATTTCCTACTCCACGTCATGCACTTCTCGATGGCATTGAGCACATGCACTAGCTTGCGCCCTTGTCGTCTGGCTCCTCCCACATTCTTGCTTCTCTCGCTTTCTCCTCCTATGGCTACCAAAAAAATTGAAGGATGGTTGGATGGAGGACGTGCGAGGGGGCTGAATGATGATGATGTAGCCGTGGCATGCTTGAGCTCAATGCATTGACAAGTGATGGGAGGTGGAGCAAGAGACAATATGTCGCATGTTGATCGTTGTGCGGTGTGTCAGTCTAGAAAGAGTAAGGAGGGGGAGGCAACAAATGGCCTACGTGCAAGCATGTGTGTTTAGGCTAGTGTGGCGGGATATGGTGTCCACACAACCCTAAAGACCATATGGTGAGTCATTTGAACATTATTTGATGATTTACGGGCTATAATATCATGTTTTGTAGTTGAGGGGGTCATGCAGTCAACCGTTGATATGTTAGGTGTTATATTGACTTTTTAATATGCCACATATCAACAAAACCATCTTCAAAACCGCTTGAGGGGGTTATTTAGACGGTTTTCAATAGTTTGAGGGGTAGAATACCTGGTTTTATAGTTCAATGGGTGAAGTAGACAACCACCAATAGTTGAGGGCGATAAGTAGACTTTATCCAATTTTTGAATAAGACGAGTGCTCAAACTTGAGGTCAAAAAAGTCAATTTGGAACAAAGATACAAATTTATTGACTGATAAGAGACGAATTCACGCAGCTTACCAAACTGCGAGGGTATGATCTGATGCAGGGACTCTTATCCTCCTCCGAAAAGGGCTTTGCTGCGGTACACCCAAATGACTGTGAGCCGTTCATTCGTTTCAATCAGACAGTTACCATCATCTATTACCTCATAGGAGGTAATATATTTATTGAATTTTTCATTTTATAAAAAAAAGCTAAATAAGGAATATTTTGGATATAAAAAATCATGTCTAGGTTTGATTTAGCTATGCATGATTTGACAGATATCCTGATATCCTCGTCATGCACAATCTTCCATACGTGTCCAATGATATAATGAACGTGCGAGTACTTGAACCAACATACATGAAATTTATGTGCACAAATACCCAACGACCATGTTCAAAGTACAAGAAATTTTACGTGCATACGAAACTTTACATAGTCACCTTACGTGCTCAATATATGTAACAGTTATATAGTTTATTAGAAAGCTACTCGATTATATAATATAGTTTTAATTGAGTTTGTATTTTGTAACATATTTTTTAGATCGCTAAAGTTCACGGATCAATTAATATATATGTTGGTTATTGATTTCTTTCATACATGTATCTTATTTTATAACTGAATATTTAATGTATTTTTCATGCAAAAGGCAAAGGGAACAATGCCCACCGAAAAGGAAGGGAAAGGAAGGGACCGCGTCTGCCCTTACTTGTACACCGTGATGAGGTGATTTAACAATGTTTCCTTTCTCTTTTCTTAGATTAATTAATTTATTAATTCAAAAAAATCTAGAAAATCAATGGCTGAGATTCGTTTGAGGTATTACCTCATAGGAAGTAAAATTTATACCGTAGCATTGCCCCGCGGAAAATGATCTGATGCAGAGACAGAGGAGCACAGGTTGAAGATCCAAGGAGCACAGTTCGTTCCTACTGAAGCATGCTCTCTGCTGCTCTTCTCATCGAGATCACTTGATGAGCAGTGTGAAAGAAAACAAAATCTTTCTGGGGATATGATGTATGAAGCTGCCTAATGAACAACAGTATTCACAAATATCTTCCCAACCAACAGTGCCGGCCAAGAGTGCTTCTCCAGGCCAACCTTTCACAGCCAGAGAACACATGTGCTCTGTAGTCTGCTGCAGGCTCCACCGGACGCCGGTGAGTGGGGGCCGGCGACTTGACTTGGTAGACTCCAGGTTGGTAAAGTCTCCCGAGCACTATGGCTGTGGCTTCCTGTCCTCCGCTGCAGGCTGCGGGCCTTCTTGCGTCGGCTCCATGCATCATTGCCTTGTGCTTTTTTTTTTGACACGCAGTGGTAATGGTGGCCTCAGTCCTGCAGTGGACCAAGAAGCTGTATACACAAGTCATTCTCGTTTACCGACAAGTTAGTCTTTTTTTAACTCGGAAGACCAGCACCACGTGTTCTTCACCTGTGCTGCTAGTGCGGAGCTGTGGTGCAGAATTGGACTACCTGGCATCGCTTCCCTCTCTGATGATGAGCTCTGGAACATCAACACGCCCCCTGGCTAAGGCTGGATATCGAGCCAGCCGTAGTTTTTTTCGAGCTTTTTTAGAAATTGATATAATCTTATTCATTATTATTTCCTGCATTGTTTAAGACCCAACTTCATGACGAGCCTAACGAGCCGAGCCTAACGAGCCGAGCCGAAGTTGAAAGTCATTCCAAATCAAGTCATTTTTATTTTAAAAGAAAAATGAGTTTAATCGGAGCACTTTTGTACCGAGCCACCGAGCCAGCTTAACGAGCTTTTTGTCCAGCCGGCCCTGGCCTTGACTCCAGCATGTGGCCGTTCATCTTGCTAACAATCCTGTGGCGACCGTGGAATGCGAGGAATGGGGAGATCTTTAGGAATGAATTGCCTAGCAGCCGTGCCATGATTTCTAAAGTTTGCGATGATCTCGTTGTTTGGCACAAGCGTCTCAAAGCCGATCATGTAAACAGTCTCAATGACTGACGTAACTATCTTCTGTCTTGTAATGCTACATCATTCCGGCCTGATGGAATGAGGTTTTAAATCGAAATTTGGTGGGGAATCTCTCCCCTCCGTTTTGATCAAAAAAATATATAAAAGAATATTAATATTTATAATACATAATTAGTATAATACTATAATTAGATAGGTCGTTGCAGATACTTTCATAATAAACTATTTTGAAGATATAAATGTTGCACGCTTTTTCTACAAATCTAGTCAATGTTGACAAAGTTTGACTTGCACGCATCCTATAACGACTTCTACAGTGGAACGGACGGAGTACACTTTAAGACAAAGACTTAGTGAAAGTTTTATTGACATTTAACTTTTTGAATGGTGTATTGTAATACTTCTAACAAGAGATAGAGAGAGAAGAAAAATGAAACAGAAAAATGAAACTTTCTTAACATGATTACTAACTTTATATGGGTACTTAGCTCAGCCTAAGGATTCACCAGATTATCTCATGCAACAGTGCTGGCTCTCACGTACTAAGTATTTTTTTTAGAAAAGAGAATATATTAATATTCCAGCTTCTCACATACTAAGTATACAGTAACAAATACTAATCAGCAAGCTTGCAATGGTCAGAAGCCCTTCTCCAGCCCAACCTTTCATAGCCAGGAAGACCAAGACCGACCAACCATGTGAACCTTCAGTAGTGCGCTGCATGCTTATTATTACCAGCTGGAACAAAGGAATCTTCCTGTACCACCGTCATTGACGCAGCGTCTTCCTGGCCGGCGGCGACTGCAGGTCAGAGCTGCTAGCACACAGCGTAGCATGTGCTCTGCTGCATCCTCCGCCGGGCTCCGGTTAGTGTGGTGTGGGGGCCGGCGACTTGACTGGTGGGGGTATTTAGTCGGTGAGTTGAAAAGTTTCTGAGTGTCATATTGAATCTTTTAACGATATCGGGAGAGGTTTTTACGTACTAATAAAAAAGCTAATTACACAGCTCACCTGAAAACTGTAAGACGAATTTATTAAGCCTAATTAATCCGTCATTAGTAAATGTAGGTTACTGTAGCAGTTACGGCTAATCATGGCTTAATTAGGCTTAAAAGATGCGTCTCACAATTTCATGATGAACTGTGCAATTAGTTTTTATTTTTATCTACATTTAATGCTCCATGAATATGTCCAAACATTCTATTTTACTGCACGAAAAAATTTTAGGTGGAAACTAAACACCCCCTTGAAAGTCTCCACTCTCCACTGCAAGGTGCAGGCCGCCGGCCTTTGGTCGGCTCCCTCCATTATTGCCTTGTGCTGAGGCCTGATCCTGTTCGCTTGGGCTGATAATCTAGGCTAAAAAAGTACTCGTTCGCTGAAAAGTACGACTCATAAGAGAAGCGAACAGGGCCTAGGCGAAGGCCGTGCGCAAGCGCAACTGCTTGGTGAGGTCTTTAGTAGCTTCTGTTGTAATGGCATCAGGATCAACTGAACAAAGCACGTAAGATTAAGTCCGATCAAAATCAGGAATAAACAACTAGAGGTGGCAATTGGATATGTAAACCCACATCATGACTCCAAATACCAGCATTTGAATATCAGATGGATGTGTTGATTTGTTTAAGAAAATCCATAAACTAATGAATTGTATGTATTAGTCCATCAACCTAGGCTCTCGTATGGGCTAATTTTTAGGACATATAATGTACTAAATTATTACATATACAAAATCAATAAGTTTGGTGATAGAAGCAGCACGCACATCACAAAAGCTGTTGTTTTTTTACCCGTTCTATGGATTCATTTTTGACGATACGAGCATCACGTATGGGACATCTCAAATTACGTCTTATAAAGTAGATTGGTGGGAGTTACACTGGCTTGTCTTGACGAAGTTTTGTGAGTCTCATCTGCATTAAATATGCTTCCAAATAAGTGTGTCTGATAACATGGCAGCACTTTTAAGAGGAGAGAAAAGAAATGAGTTTCATAGATAAAACTTTATTGTCATGATTACCATTTGTCATAAAATTAAAACACTAGAATAAAACTATACATTGAGAATGGTTTCTTATTTAATTGTACGTGATATGAATATGATAGTCTTGAAAATAACAGTATAGTAAAACCCTACACTCAAAATAGTCCAAACTTGCTTTACTTGTCATCCAGATCACCTATTGTGTTCAATAATGCAATGTGTGTGGCACAGCCAAGCACGCGTCTCTCCTTTCTACGTTTATAAACAGGGGCTCATGTATAAATAGATAGATAATATGCAAGGAAAAGTTCAGATTACATCTCCAAGTTTGGTGTACGTCTCGATAACTCTCTAAACTAATGTCTGGTTTAACCCTGCCCTCCCCCCAAGCTATTTCAGTAGTTCCAAAAAACATATAATGATGAAATTCATAATAATGTATTTGAACATAAGTTATGATGTCAGGTATCATGCATATCACACAATTTGAAATTAAAACTTAACTTTACACACAAATAAACAGAATATGATAATAATAAATCTGGTTAAGAGAGGTAAACTGGATCGAATGAGTGAGTTAAGGAAATAAATGCAACCAAACGTTAGTTTATGGGTTGTACGGACATAGACTAGACTTATCAGAGAGAGTAGTTTTGGACATTTTCTACTCCTTGATTCACATTGTTCTTCCTTTTGCTTTGTATCTATGCATAATTCAAGCATCACTGCTTTCTAATAGTATACTCTCATACCTGTTTGCGTGTTATTTCTGTATGAGGAATGCATGCACCAACTAACAAAGTAGCATCTCTACATGCTTTCTATAAAATGGTTTAAATAAATTAAAGTGTACCATGACATTCAAGTGTAATTGGTGGGCATGACAGGTAGAGAGGCGAATTCCACACGGATTAATTCATCTGCATTTTTCAGTGACAGGTAGGCCTGATAAAGTGACGAAGTCACCACACATGATGCCGTACGTTGCAAATGGCGCCACTCCTGCTCAATTAACCGTCCGGCCTGCTACTGCTAGGTACGGTGTCTCTTTGGATGTTCTTCTATGTTTATAAATATATATATTGCACGCATGGTGAGACCCTGCCAACACAACAGCATCAAAGAAGCTTGCTAGCTTAACACAGCACACTAGCTAGCTAGCTAATACTACACATATATACACTGCTTCCTGATCGAGATAGATATATGTGCCTGGCTTCCATTATGAAAACTCTAATAATAATTGTTAGAGTGCTCCTTGCTCTGATGATGATGTTCTCGAGCGCTGCTGCAGGATTGCATGGAAGGGGCGCCGGAGGTAGTAGGGGGCTACTGCGTATCCCTTCCGCTGCTTCCCTTGCTGCTCATAGCTGCCCCTCCAGCTGTGGGCATGTCCAGTTCTCCTACCCCTTTGGGATTGGGCGGGGCTGCTTCCGCCAAGGCTTTGAGCTCACCTGCGACCACACAGTTCATCCACCCAAGCTCTTCTTGGGAAACAGTAGCAGCTCTATTCAGCTCACTGATGCTTTTTTTCTTGGTGATAGCCGGATTGGTTTTTTAGGTTTCAATGCCACCATGGGGCGAGGTGTGGATACGTACAACGTGTCCTGCTGGTCCTGGGAGACCCCTGACGAGGGTGTCTTTATCAGTAGCAATAACCAGTTGTATGTTGTCGGCTGCAATGTTGATGCCTTCATGTTTGGTGACAATATGACAGATCTAATTGGTTTTTGCACGAGTGTCTGCACAGATGACAGAGAGGCCATGGAGAGGGTGAATTCTGATGGCTACAGATGTACTGGGTTCGGTTGCTGCTTGATCGACTTGCCATGGGACCTGCCAGCCTTTACCTTGAAACTTGTCAGCCGCAACGTTACTACAGGAGTAAAATTAGACGAAGGGCTCTCCGACGTTAAGGTTTTACTATCAGACAGATATGCGTTTACTATTGCTGATCTTTACACGAGTTGGGTGAATGTAAGCAATGTCGAAGATGCATATATTGAGATTGCAATCAGGGACCAACCAAACTGTGAACGTGCCCGAGCAAACAAGGATACTTATGCTTGCAACGATGAAAGCAACTGCATCAATCTACCATCTGGACGAGGCTACAATTGCGAGTGTCCCAATTACGGGAAAGGCAACCCCTACGTTGTAGATGGCTGCATCCAAGGTCCATACCTCTTTGCTGCTGCTTCTCATTGTTCTTTTTAATTGTTCAACGCATACATTTCTAGATTTGAATGCAGATGCATACTAGTTTTTCGGTCCCCCCCATGGCAGCTGAAAGCACTGGCCAATTTAAATGTCTGATGGTTTTATTGCATAAGTTTGAAAAAGATCACATCCCTGCACGTGCAATATTTATTGCCACAACTTGTGAAGAACCGTTGGAATGACTTAATTTATATATTACTACTAAAGTAGCCTTATTAGTTTCTTTGGATTTAGTCATCATTCCTCACCATATTTTATTTGTCACGAAGCAGCTTACGATCCATGGCCCAAAGAGAACTGTATGAGATCATGTGGAAACTTGACAATTCCGTTCCCTTTTGGGTTTGAAGAAGGGTGTTCTGCAAACAATTACTTTCAACTCAGCTGCACACCAAGTAATGTCACCGTTCTTGACCGTGGGTACGCACAATATCGTGTGACTAGTGTATCACTTGATCATGGGTTTCTGGCTGTTAGCAACATGCTGAATGACGCAACCTCCATCAACATAGAAAGGATAGTCAACTATGATCATTACAATTTAATGGACTTTTCATCTGGATCTGTTGTGGATGGTATTTTTGATTTCTCACAGGAAGATGAAATAATTAAATGGGTAGTTAGAAACTTAACTTGTGAACAAGCTATGCAAAGAAATGCTACATATGCATGTGTCAGTCTCAACAGTTACTGCCAAAATGTCACACGAGGGAAAACACTACATGGGTATCAATGCAAGTGTTCCAATGGCTTCCAAGGAAATCCATACCTGCAAAATAATTGTACAGGTTATAGTTCTCTCTCAACCATACATTCTCATACATTCATTTATAAATAATAAAATACACACTTTGCATTGTGCTATTCGAAGTAGATTAAAATCCTCATGCATGCATCTACTTCTAGTACCAATGGTTTACATGATCACACATCACATCGGTTAAAGATAAATGCATGCTTAATTTTACTTGTAAGACCGTCATATGACACAACTATTATTATCGGTGTAGACATTGATGAGTGCTCAATTCCAAATAAATGCAATGGAACATGCCACAATTTTGATGGAGGCTTCAATTGTACAAATTGCTCCCATGGGAAGGTGTATGATCCAACAAAGCAAAAATGTGTCATGTCAGCTGAGCTACATAATATAATTCTAGGTAAGTCACTTTTATCTGCCATTGGAATTTGAATTGACAAAAATGTTCATATCAAGATTTGATGTGCAGGTATTGTAATTGGGATTGCTTGTTGTCTTGGATCCATAAGTGTTGCACTAGGAGCGATCATACTGACTCGTAAGTGGAAGAAAGGCGTCCAAAGGAGAATCCGAAGAGCATACTTCAAGAAAAATCAAGGTTTACTCTTGGAGCAACTAATATCAAATGAAAGCACTACAAACAAAACAAAGATATTTTCCTTGGAGGAGTTAGAGGAGTCAACCAACAACTTTGAAGCTACTCGTGTTCTTGGATGTGGAGGACATGGAACAGTTTATAAAGGGATTCTACCAGACCAACGTGTGGTGGCAATAAAGAAATCTAAAATAGTGGACAAAACAGAGATAGACCAGTTTATCAATGAGGTAGCTATTTTGTCTCAAATCATACACCGCAATGTGGTGACACTTTTTGGTTGTTGCCTAGAAGATGAGGTGCCTTTGCTAGTCTATGAGTTCATATCGAATGGCACTCTATATGACCTTCTTCACATAGATGTTACAACAAAGTGCTTGCTATCATGGGATGACCGTATAAGGATTGCAATGGAAGCAGCAGGGGCACTTGCTTATCTGCATTCAGCTGCTGCAATACCAATTTTTCATAGAGACGTGAAGTCTGCCAATATCCTCTTGGATGAAAACTTCACCACAAAGGTCTCAGACTTTGGTGCTTCAAGGTCTCTTTCACTTGATGAAACTCATGTGGTGACAATTGTTCAAGGAACATTCGGCTACTTGGATCCTGAATATTATCATACTGGTCAACTAACTGAGAAGAGTGATGTATATAGCTTTGGAGTAATACTTGTGGAACTTTTGACAAGAAAGAAGCCAATTTTTATCAATAACTTAGGTGAAAAACAAAGTTTGTCCCATTACTTTATTCAAGGACTTCATGAAAGGCCACTTATGGAAATAATGGATCCACAAGTTGTGGAAGAGGCAGACCAGGAGGATATTAATGACATTGCCTCCGTCACAAAAGCATGCTTAAGGGCCAAAGGTGTAGAGCGACCAACTATGAAAGAAGTAGACATGAGGTTACAACTCCTAAGAACAAAGAGACTGAGAAAAAGATATCATCTACCTGAAAAAGATGGAGATATTGAGGTTTTGTCATGCCTCGAAACTAAGAATTTAAATGAACATATTGATCTTGTCAACGCTGCCCATGTAATACCACAAGTGTCCTCTAGGTGCTACAGTTTGGAGCAAGAATTTGTGTCTTCATTTAGGCCAAGGTAACTATAAATTTGTGCAAGAAAACATAGGGATTGCTTAGATATTGGCCACATATGTGATATCATATATTTTAGTGAAGAGTTTGTGGGAAATGCATCGTTGTGGTGTGCAGTTCGATTTGTGGGATCCGGTGCTATTAAAAAGTGGAGAAATTACTTCGATCTCTGGTTCTCTCTTTGCATTCCCCGCTCTGGCTCCTCTTTGGTTTAAATATTGCTCTTTGGTTTGCCTGAGTTCAAACCGAAATGAAGATGCAAACGAAGCAATTTTTCCTCGGTTGGGTTGCTCTATTGTACAAATCAAGCCATACTGTAATTTATCTTTCCCGGTTCACATGCACATTGGAGGTGCTCTTAGTCAGCTATTGTCTTGTGATACCTGGCTTCTGTAAAACGACATACACTTCTCATTATTCTCTGTGTTGACAACCAAAATTACCAAAGGAAAAACAGCTTGGATGCATTTGTCAGATCAAGCATAGCGTAGCTCTCATTGAAATGCATATAAAGAATGTCTAGTTTGAAATTTGTAGAGGCGCTAAAAGGCCCATCCTTGTGAGCGCTCATGTGTAACGGCATGCTGTTAGTAGAGTCAACACTATGGAAGAAGATGCATGCAACAAAAAGCAGATTAATTACTATAATTTTTTTGAACCAAATTCAACTAGACGTACGTACAGAAAGTGCAAAAGTTGTTTGAGGAAAGATAGTGTGTTGACTTAGAAATTAACGCTTACAGATACGAGAACATGATACTATATGCTGGATTTTATGCTATATATTTTCCACTTCCTATATATGTTACTGAGGGTAAGGATGCTCCTCCCAATTTCTGCAAACAACAAACCTACGTTTCTGCCAATTTTTCTTCCATCCAAGATCAAGGTCTCAAGGACCACCACCCTTATATTTTATTTATCGAACTTAGAACATCAAGATACACAATAAAAAAAATGAATGGTGAATTTAACTGATTCCCGTATCTAACTACGTTCCCAGTAAACTCAAATATACAGCTCAGCTCAGGAGATCATATGCATGATGGATGTTACAGACCTAATGGAACTACCACCGATCCATCAGAACAGCATGTCACAAAAGCGGAAAAACCAATCTCCAGTTCTCTCATGAGAGCAACAAAAGAAGCAGAGAAGGCAGTCCCAGGAAGAAGCTACATTGCGAGGGCAGATGATGAGACCGGGCCATTCCCGCGCTAGCATCGCCCCCTGCTGTTGAGCCTCTGCTGCCTGGGGAGGGTGCCTTGGGTGGCGACGGCGGTGGCGGTGGTGGTATGACACAGGTCTCAAATGTCAAATTTGTCTGCATCTCATAGATAGGTCAGAGAGTTAGCATATGCATGACTCCTGTTGCTGTTCAAAGAAAAAAATGCTACTAATTAATTCAAACATCGCTTACCTTGCAATACGCGATGTTATCGCACCCACACACCATGCATATGGCCATTTGCATTATCCGTAGCTAAGGGAGCTCCTCCACCGTCACAAAGCAACTACATGATCCTTAAAACGGCGAATAGCCTAGCTAAATGGGTTCAATAATATTCACATACCATGTAAAAATCAACTACAAGTGACTGGCTTTTGGAATCCATGGCTGGAGACTCTGCGCAGTTGGGGGCATCTGCCTGCAAACATAACATCATTTCCATCTGTGTGGATAAAAGCCAATCTGATCAACAAAAGCGTCAAGGAGAAAAAAAAAACTCTGAAGGTCATTGAAACAGGGGATGTACTGAAACCTACGACATTGGTTTTCTACAACATAATAGTTCCACTCATATGCGATCCCGTCGCTTGCTTCCCTGGTTTTCTTTGACGTGAAGATCTACTAGCAGGCGCTGGTTCTGGCAATCTGGCTGATCATGGCTCTTTGGCATTTTCGCCACTGGGAACCAATACTCTCTTCAAGGACGCTGTTGCGGTGTAGTCGTCTTCTAGGAAAATTGTAATTACTTGTTGAGGAACGTCTGGATCTCTTTGAAGACATTGATGGCAAGTTGCTGAGTAAAAATGAGGAAAAACAGACTCAAGATTAGAGTCACAACACATATACCTCCTCTCTTCCTCTCCGTCCAACTCCTCGAATCTCCTCCCTCCTCTCCTCTCCTCTTCTCCTCACTTCACCATAGTGAGTGTGGCTGACCAGCGTAGGGGTGGCCGGCGGTCCTAAAATCATTTTTCTATAGTGCTAGACTCATCATCCGAACTATCAGAATAACACTCAGGAACATGCATATTATTAGGATGATGATGCTTGTGACTATCTTTGATTTCTTTACTTTGGCTGTCTATAGTCAACGATAGTCGATGCTCTTTATTCCCAATGAAGAAATTATTACACTACAGACTTTCTTTGATATGAGAACGAAGGCCATTATATAAAAGCTAAATCCGCAAGATCATCTTTTTCAATAAATACGTTAAAGCATCGGTTCTTGAATCTCTAAACCTTTTATATAATCATCAACAGATTCATCATAATGTTATTTAATTGATATTAAATGTTAAAGTTTAAGTTCATTAGCTAGTGTCGCACAAGAAGTGGTCATAGAATTTTTTTTAGTTGATCCACCGAACTAATAGATCAAGGAGCTAGTGTTGAAAATTAAACCAACAGAAAGCAGTTCTACTGAATGACAAAGAAAATAAATGAACTTTTAGATCATCTACAGAACTAGCTTCTCGTAACTAGGCTAAACACTGGCTAATATGCTCCGAGGTGCTATTGTTAAAGCATCTTCAGCAACACCCCTGCTTGACCCTCTACCTCAAAAAACCTGCTCCAGCAGACCCCCTACTTCTATTGGCCCTCTACTTTTCCCCCTTTACCCCCTACTTCTCTTGGCCCCCCTATTCCACTCACCCTACTTTTTTTCGTGTTTCTTCTCCGCTGGACGCGCGAGTTGCTCGACTCCGTGTTTGCCCTGCCACCTCCGCCCTGGCCAGCTGAACAGCCGATGGCGACTCCGCCTCTGCCCCGGCCGTCCGTACTAGCCATAGGTACGAACCCGATGCATGACGAGGCGGCCCTGCCCCTGGCGCGGTCCCGACGCCGGCAACCCTGCCCCAGGCAGGCTCCCGGCGACCCTCACCGGCGCAGCTCGGCTCCCGGCGCCCCTTCCCCGCCCGACAGGCTCCTGGCGCCCCTCACCGGCATGGACCGGCTCCCGGCGGCGTTCCTCCCCGGTGCAGCATGTTCCTGGTGGCATCCCTCCTCGGCACAGCGAGGCAGAGGAGCTCATCCATGGAGAACAAGACAATAGCGAGATTGACATGTGGGTCCCACGTGTCGTCCTCTACTAGGATAGATTTCGGTGTGTGTTTTAGGTAGTACTGCTGGAGCAAACAACAACAAAATGAGTAGTCTCAGAATAGGTGGCTACCTAAACAGAGAAGTAGGGGGTGTTTTTTAAGTAGTATTGCTGGAGATGCTCTTATCTTCCGCATTGAATTTAACAAAGTTGGAGATTCTAAAACCAGCAAGAAATTGAACCATATCAAAGGGACGATATGGCTTCTGGTAGGTTCGAGAACTACCTGTCACATCTACTCCAAGGTTATCTTCAATCATCTTGGTCAAATCATTCTTATTATCAAGCAAAGAACTCATTAAACTCAAGAAACAAATATGGCCATGTAAATGTGGATCTTTTTCCTACTGGTTCGCGTTGTAGGTAGCAAAACCAGACTGTCTGGTTTGTTGAAGTGGCTTAGCCGATGTGGTCAGGTTGGCCTAGCCGATTTCTGCAACCGGCCGCACAATTCAGTTGCAATAGTTTGTAAATAAAGGTAAACTAAATATGGAACAGTTCTACGAGGCGATTGCCAGCCTAAATTAGATATATTATTAATGAAGGACTGAAAACGGCGATCAGAGAGAGAGTGAATGGGAGCCCTAAAATTTCTTTCGAAATATTTGGCCGCTGTCTCAAAATCACTACCAAACACGCAAACCAAACACCGTGATGTCCATGACCCAATTGAGTGGGTGAATGTTCCCTAAGAGCACAGCGGAACACCACAAAGCCAACGCAGTAGATGGAAATCAAAACGGAGCTACGAAACTTAAGATTCACGAGAAAAGAAATTGTTGCCGGTACGAAAGAAATCAGCAATGAGCTTCATTGTTGGAAGCACTAACAATCACATGCGCATGACTGAAATTAAATAGATGACCATGCAATGATTACTTCCTGTAGCTAAAAATGACAACACGAGAAATGGAAAACCAAATCACGAACAGCTTTGCTTTTGGTGCTGGACGCAGACTGCCTGCTAATCTGCTTGGCGCTGCACTGGAGATCAGCGACGCACGGCACTGCCTGGAACCTGAAGCAACGGAGAGGAAGCACCTGGCATGCGCACAGCGCTGGCGAGCGTTCCTGCTCTGAGAGAAACAGCACCGGTCCCAGAAAACCACCACTGTTGAAAGCGCCGATCTCCTACAGCCGATTGGAAGCGAGCACTAGATTCCTGCTCTGAGAGAAACAAGCACCGGTCCCTGAAAACCACCACTGTTGAAAGCGCAGATCTCCTACAGCCGATTGGAGGCGAGCACTTAGACCCACTGGACCTCGGAATTTTTTTTAATTTTTAATCCTTTTTTAAATAATATTTTAATACTAATCCTATAAAAAAGTATTTGCATATATGACTCTTTTGGTCATGCCAGCACGCCTGGCGCGACTGTACCACGCTGTCACGCCACATGCAATGGCGCGACAAGCCGAGCCACCGTGGTAATCATGTTTGATCGATGCTGACGTGGCGTACCATGGGTCCTGCCCTATCGGGCCAGCGACTCAGGCACGACAGGCCCACATAAAGGCCGCGGCCCAACTCGTTTTTCCTCTCTCTCTTCTCTCTCCCTTCATTATGGGCGACCTCGAGGTGAGATGATGCAACAGTGTTCTCTCTCTTCTCTTCCTCACATTCTCTATTTGTCTTTGATGAACTTTGCATTTGCATTTCAGGTTTGATCGGTCTCGTGCATGAGGTTTGACTCCCTCACCTCTGTTGTTATTTTTTTGTTTAGTTGATGTTTTTATACTGCTCTGGTTTACACTGCTGTGTGCAATATTAGCTTTCGTTTGGTTTAATGAAAGTTGCTTTGGCTAATGACGTCAAATATATTATGATTCATGATGTACTTGTTGAACTTGCATGATTTTTCTGATTGGTTTTGGTTGGCACTGCATTAGGGTTTGACTGCACTGGTTTAGACAGCAGTATGGGTTGGAGTGTTGTTAGTAAACCTTCTTGGAAGTGTGTGATTTCAAGTATTTTTGTGTTGATTAGATGTATAGATGAGTTGGACTATGTATGTATAGACATCATTTACATTCAATACGTTTGTTTTAGAGTTTGCCTTCATGGGTTTACATGATTATAGAGATGATTGAAATGGAAATTGTTGTTGAACTATGTAATAGTACTGGTTCATATCTTTGCTTTGTTGAACTACTTTGTAATAGTTCAATGGCGGTTTCAAATGACAACCAATTCGTGCACCATCCGTAGGATCATGGTGCTATCGGTCCTTTCCTACCAGTAGAGCCAACATCATTGTGTTACTGTGGGTTACCGGCATTTGTGAAGCAATCAAGGCATCCCGCGTCAGCTGGGCGTGCTTTCTACTATTGCCAACTTAAGCGACATCCCCCAACACTTGATGCGTACCTAGAGGGATGCAGCTTCTATCAGTGGATCGATGGCGATGAAATGTTCGAGTCGTTGATTATGTTGTTTCCTTATGATCCCTGGAAGAGTGTTCCATATGCAGAATATGTTCGTTGGGTTCCGCCGCCACCGAACCCTCTGAAAATGACAGAGGCGGAGAAGGTTGACGCTGCTTTGCGCCGTCTAGCCAATCCTCCTAGATGCCATGGTGGAGTGTCGGCGCAATTAACTACTCCCAGCCAACGTGGAGCATTCACTGCCTTCTATCACTGTGGATTGTCAGATTATGTAAGTTCTCATGAAAGCAATCTATCTCTAAGCTTGTATGTGTTTTGCACATACAATGTTACACTTGGAATATTTGTTTTTTGCAAAGAGGGTTCCCATCTTGTGACTTTGAGGAGCACAACAAATCGCACTGGCCTTCAGAGTATGAATTTGCGAAGTTTCACATAGGCATTAAGCCATGGCCATGCACAAAGATGCCGGACCGTAAGTGCAAGTGTGGCATCAAGGCTCACGAAGGAGTTGTTCTGTCTGAGTTAGGATACGGATACTACTGTGGCAATGCTTATGGAGGGCCGTCTGAGTTATGGGTGAGTTGACTAAACCGGTGAAGTTACTACATGAAGATACATTCAATTGGGAGGACTTCACTGGTCGTGGAGAGTTAGTGGAGAGGCTGAAGATACATTCACCACTCGAAAAAGAGAGCAAGCGTTGGATGCGGGAGGAGAAGCAGATGGAGGTGAGGATGAGGTATGGGGTAGAGATGCCATCATGGAAGACCTGTAACAGGATTTTAGAGGACTTTCCTCGAGTGACCGGTTGACAGCTGAGTTTTTACAATAACGAGGCCGAGTTGATGAGCTTCTGGCGACAAAACAAGGAGGCCTACGACTTTAAGGAGGCCGAGGATAAGAGGGATATGGCCTTTTTCCAAAGGCATTTGCATCGCTTATGTGAGTAATTGATTTCGAAATATGTTTTGACTTGTGCATCTTCTTACAATTGTTGCCAATAAGACATTGTTTTGTTCTTGTAATCCCCGATGATGCACCGAATGACGGGCATATCCCCGCACCCATGGACGATGACAATGACGAGGATGAGGACGATGAGTAGTGTTTCCTCTCAACTAATGCCTACAAGGTGCGGTACATATTTTGCAAATGCCAATACTTTTGGCATTACGTAGATTTTGTATATGGTAGATGGAGGACTGGTACGATAGTGCTGCTTCTTTTGTGCAAAGGCAGCAAGATCCGTACATATTTTGCAAATGGCCTGGGGTTGCCATTTGGTAGTACTTGTTCACAGTAGATGGAAGACTAGTGTTAGTAGTTGTGCTTGTATATGCTAGATGGAACACTTATGTAAGTGATGATGATGATGATGACCTCCGAACAATGCTTCGAACTCCTTATCGTGTGTAATGCTTCGAACTCATTATGATATGACTCATTATGGTGTGTAATGCGAACAATGTTTCAAAACCATAAAGAAAATACAATGTCAATAAGTTATGAAATGGTGGACTTAGGAAATGGTTTCACAAAAATAGCGTCACTTGGAGGAAATGGCCAAGAAATTTTGTGTTTGGAAAAAACCATAAAGAAAATTCAATGTCAATAAGTTATGAAATGGTACTTAGGAAATGGTTTCACAAAAATAGCATCACTTGGAGGAAATGGCCAAGACATTTTGTGTTTGGAAGAAAAACATGAAGAAAATTCAATTTTAAGGATGTATGTTTCGAAAAATTTATGAAAGCTAGACACTTGGAGGTAATGGCCGAAGCAAACAGATTTCCAGGACTATCACGCCAGCCAAAGTGGCGTGACAAGCCAGCGCGCCGGAGTCGCTGGCGCGACAAGATTGCCGCGCCACCCATGCGGGCGCGACAAGGACTCACTAGGCCAGGGCAGACCTCTCTGGTTTCGATGGCTGGCTGGCGTGACAGTGTCACGCCAACCTGACTGGCATGGCTCTGTCGCGCCACCTACGCTGGCGCGACACTGTCGCGCCAGCCAGCCATCAAAACCAGAGAGGTCTGACCTGTCCTATGAGTCGTTGTCGCACCGGCATGGGTGGCGCGACAGGCTTGTCACGCCACTTTGCCTAGCACGACAGTCATTTGGACAGTGTTCTGTGATGGCTGTCGCACCACCCTTGCTAGCGCGACAGGCCTGGAAACAAATTTTTTTCCATTTCTTCCACACTTCTTAACACATAAGTACAATTGAGACATATACATAGCATATAACAGTTCATAGATGCCCAACATGGGTGACAAGTTCACAAATGACCAACATAGCATATAACATCAAGTCCACATAGTTCATACACGACGATAGTTCACAAAGTCCACATAGTTCACAAGCCATCGACAAAGTCTAGTTCACAAGTCATTGACAAAGTCCAAATGAGCACATAGTCGACATAGTTGTTCCATGACGAACATAGGCAACAAAAGAAGGACATAGTTCACAAAGCATGCTTGAGATGGATTAGTTAGGTGTGAAGGGCTCTCGAGGACGACGCAAGCGGCCTGGATGTGTCGGTTGGAGATTAGGAGTGCCAACGTCGGAGCGGTCATGGGCACATCCTCGCACGTTTCGTCCTTGACCTCATCGCAGCTGTTGGGACGAACTTTGCACAAAACATATACAACATACATGTCAAACAAGTAACATGAGAAAATAGTAAAGTGGCAGTCATTTTCACAAAATATCAATGATGTTGGCCATCCACTATCATGAACACTCATGGGTTAGTGTAAGATTACACAATAAGCACTTTATGACCAAGTGGATTACCATTTGTACTGCTTAACATACTTCTAGCAGCTCTAGCCGATATGGTACAATCTCTTGTGAGTATGTATGTTGATGTACTGGCCAAGGGACTCATATCACAACAAGGTGTTTACAAGCACTATGTTTTGGGGTTGCTAGCATCATTAGAAGGCAGCAGGGAAGCACAATTGAACTGCACAGATTATGAAAAGTTGCTGGCTGCCCTATGCGTAGTTGAGTTGAACTATGATAGTTGCAGGGAGTACATGCAAGCTCTTCTAGCCACAGATATTTCATATATTGTAGGAAGGTATTGCACCCTCTTCTTTCCATCTAACTTAGCATGAAGCCATCCAGAGGAACCTTCGTGGAGGAAACCTCTTGCAACGCTACTAGCATTTTGGTCCTAAACTTGTTGATGACATACTGGGGGATTCAATTGATGCTTGCTCATATGAAAAAACAGACTACTTAAATTCAAATAGGTTTTCTCTATGCATAGGAGCTTTTAGGCAGCTATTGTAAATGATGAGATAGCACTGCACCAAGGTTGGGATGCCATCTCCATGTATGGAAAAGACTGCCTTAGAAGTGGAATGATGATGGAAACATCATGTTTTTTGTAGAGCTATGATTCTATGAGGTTGCAGTTTTGAATCTGTAATTGAAGTATACTATGGAGGACAAGGGACAATTAGGGAGTGAGAATGTAGATTCAAGCAATTATTTGGGATCTCTTTGAACTTTATAATGCTACTACTTGGTAATCACACACACACACCTGAGTTTGTGTACCCTAAGGAGCATCAGCTAGTTGGGAACCTGTGAGCTCGTCTTGGTCATACGTTGGATCATTGATGTCATCATCATCTCCATCGTCATCATCTTCGTCATCCCTACATCTTGCACGAGAGCTCTCTGCTCTGTCAATCGCTGCCCTTTGACTTGTACAAGTTTGTCATCCTTGGGATGCGGGAGCTGGCACTTGTACATCGCGTATTGATGCCTTGTTCGATCAGTTGGCTGGGGCAAAAGTGTTCTAAAAAATTGATCTTCGGTTGGGTTATCATCTGATAAAGATCCGGCCACAAGATATACCAAAGACAACTTTTTCTACTAGGTATGGGTTGTATGAGTACCTAGTCATGTCCTTTGGTCTCACCAATGCTCCTGCATTTTTCATGTATCTCATGAATTCAGTCTTTATGCCAGAGCTGGATAAGTTTGTAGTAGTTTTCATTGATGATATCTTGATATACTCCAAGAATGAAGAAGAGCATGCACAGCATATCCGCATCGTCCTGACCTGCCTGCGTGAGCACAAGCTGTACGCCTAGTTCAGCAAATGTGAGTTTTGGTTGGATCGAGTGCAGTTTTTGGGACATGTTCTAACCCCTGAAGGTGTATCGGTGGATCCTAGCAAGGTTCAGGATGTGTTGAGTTGGAAGTCTCCTACATCAATGCATCAGATCCGTTAGTTTGTAGGTCTTGTCGGGTACTATCGGCATTTTATTCCGGACTTCTCCAAAATACCCCACCCCATGACCAAGCTGCTTCAGAAGGATGCAAAGTTTATATGGAGTCCGGCCTGTGAGGAAGCTTTTCAAGCATTGTAGGAGTTTCTTACCTCTGCTCGTGTTCTTGCTCAACCGGACATTGAGAAGCCATTTGATGTTTATTGTGATGCCTCCAGGACTGGGCTGGGGTGTGTGCTTATGCAAGATGGGCGTGTGATAGCGTATGCCTCGCGCCAACTGAAGAAGCACGAGGTTAATTACCCAACCCATGATTTAGAGCTAGCTGCGGTGGTGCACGCTCTAAAAATTTGGAGACATTACTTGTTGGGGAATAAAGTGCATATTTTTACGGACCACAAGGACCTTAGATATATTTTCACTCAACCTGAGTTGAATCTGAGGCAAAGGAGATGGCTTGAGTTGATCAAGGATTACAACTTAGAGGTTCATTATCATCCGGGAAAAGCTAATGTGGTGGCTGATGCTTTGAGCCGTAAGTCATATGTGCCTGATGAAGAGCCCTTGCCTCCCTCTCACTCTGCAGTGTTAGCACAGATTGCTCTAGTTTCGGGGTTACTCGAGAAAATTATTGCGGAGCAGAGATATGATGACTTGGAAATCCCCCATATCAAAAAGTTGATGGCTGAAGGGCGTAGTCCGCACTTCAGTGTTGATGAGCAAGGTGTGGTAAAGTACAAGAACCGGCTAGTAGTTCCTGGTAATAAGGAGCTTAGAAGGAAGATTCTCGATGAAGCTCACCATTATCTATTCACCCGGGGAATAACAAAATATACCATGATTTGCGCCAGTTGTATTGGTGGTCAAACATGAAGCAGGATATCACCAGGTATATTGCAGAGTGTGATATTTGTGGAAGAGTTAAGGCGGACCATCTGCGGAAACCGGGTTTTCTGCAGCCTTTGCCTATTCCAGTCTGGAAATGGGAGGATATTTCCATGGATTTCATTACACACTTGCTTGTGACCACACCACACAAGCACCTGCTTATCACGACACCACACACTTGCTTGTGACAAAGTCTAGAATGTCATTATTTTATATTGACATTTACTAGTTTTTCTTAAAGATTGGGCCCCTAAACAATCTCAACTCAAGACAAAAATCAACTGTAAAATTTAAATCTAAAACTAGCTAACTTCCAAATAAACTAAGGTTATACATACTACATTGCTAACTACTCTACTAATTAAGCTAAGGCTGATCCTAACCCTAACAAAGCTGTAATTAATAAATAAACTAGTCCTAACACTAGCCCTAACCCTAATCCTAGTCCTAACTCTAATCATAACCCTAACTAACTTAAGTCAAATTTAAGTCATTCTTGAAGAACTTTTGTTAATAAAGCAAGCCATAGCAAAAGAAGTGATATTTTGCATAAATTTTTGAAGAAAAAAGTCTACTAAACCCCCTCATCTATTGATGGTTGTCTACTTCACCCCCTCACCTATTAAACCAGTATTCTGCCCGTCAAACTATTGAAAACAGTCTAAATATCCCCCTGAGACGGGTTTTTGATGGTGGTTTTGCTAACGTGGTGTATTAAAAAGTCTATATAACCCCTAACGTATCAAGGGTTGACTACATGACCCCCTCAACTATAAAGTGTAATATTGTAACCCTTAAAGCAGCTAATAATATTCAAACGATGATCATGTATCCCACCACACTGGCCTAAGCACACATGCTTGCAGACAGGCCCATTGGCTGCCTCCCTCTCTGAACTCTTTTTAGGCTTGTACTACTGCCCAATGAGAACCACCTTATTTCCTACTCCACGTCATGCACTTCTCGATGGCATTGAGCACATGCACTAGCTTGCGCCCTTGTCGTCTGGCTCCTCCCACATTCTTGCTTCTCTCGCTTTCTCCTCCTATGGCTACCAAAAAAATTGAAGGATGGTTGGATGGAGGACGTGCGAGGGGGCTGAATGATGATGATGTAGCCGTGGCATGCTTGAGCTCAATGCATTGACAAGTGATGGGAGGTGGAGCAAGAGACAATATGTCGCATGTTGATCGTTGTGCGGTGTGTCAGTCTAGAAAGAGTAAGGAGGGGGAGGCAACAAATGGCCTACGTGCAAGCATGTGTGTTTAGGCTAGTGTGGCGGGATATGGTGTCCACACAACCCTAAAGACCATATGGTGAGTCATTTGAACATTATTTGATGATTTACGGGCTATAATATCATGTTTTGTAGTTGAGGGGGTCATACAGTCAACCGTTGATATGTTAGGTGTTATATTGACTTTTTAATATGCCACATATCAACAAAACCATCTTCAAAACCGCTTGAGGGGGTTATTTAGACGGTTTTCAATAGTTTGAGGGGTAGAATACCTGGTTTTATAGTTCAATGGGTGAAGTAGACAACCACCAATAGTTGAGGGCGATAAGTAGACTTTATCCAATTTTTGAATAAGACGAGTGCTCAAACTTGAGGTCAAAAAAGTCAATTTGGAACAAAGATACAAATTTATTGACTGATAAGAGACGAATTCACGCAGCTTACCAAACTGCGAGGGTATGATCTGATGCAGGGACTCTTATCCTCCTCCGAAAAGGGCTTTGCTGCGGTACACCCAAATGACTGTGAGCCGTTCATTCGTTTCAATCAGACAGTTACCATCATCTATTACCTCATAGGAGGTAATATATTTATTGAATTTTTCATTTTATAAAAAAAAGCTAAATAAGGAATATTTTGGATATAAAAAATCATGTCTAGGTTTGATTTAGCTATGCATGATTTGACAGATATCCTGATATCCTCGTCATGCACAATCTTCCATACGTGTCCAATGATATAATGAACGTGCGAGTACTTGAACCAACATACATGAAATTTATGTGCACAAATACCCAACGACCATGTTCAAAGTACAAGAAATTTTACGTGCATACGAAACTTTACATAGTCACCTTACGTGCTCAATATATGTAACAGTTATATAGTTTATTAGAAAGCTACTCGATTATATAATATAGTTTTAATTGAGTTTGTATTTTGTAACATATTTTTTAGATCGCTAAAGTTCACGGATCAATTAATATATATGTTGGTTATTGATTTCTTTCATACATGTATCTTATTTTATAACTGAATATTTAATGTATTTTTCATGCAAAAGGCAAAGGGAACAATGCCCACCGAAAAGGAAGGGAAAGGAAGGGACCGCGTCTGCCCTTACTTGTACACCGTGATGAGGTGATTTAACAATGTTTCCTTTCTCTTTTCTTAGATTAATTAATTTATTAATTCAAAAAAATCTAGAAAATCAATGGCTGAGATTCGTTTGAGGTATTACCTCATAGGAAGTAAAATTTATACCGTAGCATTGCCCCGCGGAAAATGATCTGATGCAGAGACAGAGGAGCACAGGTTGAAGATCCAAGGAGCACAGTTCGTTCCTACTGAAGCATGCTCTCTGCTGCTCTTCTCATCGAGATCACTTGATGAGCAGTGTGAAAGAAAACAAAATCTTTCTGGGGATATGATGTATGAAGCTGCCTAATGAACAACAGTATTCACAAATATCTTCCCAACCAACAGTGCCGGCCAAGAGTGCTTCTCCAGGCCAACCTTTCACAGCCAGAGAACACATGTGCTCTGTAGTCTGCTGCAGGCTCCACCGGACGCCGGTGAGTGGGGGCCGGCGACTTGACTTGGTAGACTCCAGGTTGGTAAAGTCTCCCGAGCACTATGGCTGTGGCTTCCTGTCCTCCGCTGCAGGCTGCGGGCCTTCTTGCGTCGGCTCCATGCATCATTGCCTTGTGCTTTTTTTTTTGACACGCAGTGGTAATGGTGGCCTCAGTCCTGCAGTGGACCAAGAAGCTGTATACACAAGTCATTCTCGTTTACCGACAAGTTAGTCTTTTTTTAACTCGGAAGACCAGCACCACGTGTTCTTCACCTGTGCTGCTAGTGCGGAGCTGTGGTGCAGAATTGGACTACCTGGCATCGCTTCCCTCTCTGATGATGAGCTCTGGAACATCAACACGCCCCCTGGCTAAGGCTGGATATCGAGCCAGCCGTAGTTTTTTTCGAGCTTTTTTAGAAATTGATATAATCTTATTCATTATTATTTCCTGCATTGTTTAAGACCCAACTTCATGACGAGCCTAACGAGCCGAGCCTAACGAGCCGAGCCGAAGTTGAAAGTCATTCCAAATCAAGTCATTTTTATTTTAAAAGAAAAATGAGTTTAATCGGAGCACTTTTGTACCGAGCCACCGAGCCAGCTTAACGAGCTTTTTGTCCAGCCGGCCCTGGCCTTGACTCCAGCATGTGGCCGTTCATCTTGCTAACAATCCTGTGGCGACCGTGGAATGCGAGGAATGGGGAGATCTTTAGGAATGAATTGCCTAGCAGCCGTGCCATGATTTCTAAAGTTTGCGATGATCTCGTTGTTTGGCACAAGCGTCTCAAAGCCGATCATGTAAACAGTCTCAATGACTGACGTAACTATCTTCTGTCTTGTAATGCTACATCATTCCGGCCTGATGGAATGAGGTTTTAAATCGAAATTTGGTGGGGAATCTCTCCCCTCCGTTTTGATCAAAAAAATATATAAAAGAATATTAATATTTATAATACATAATTAGTATAATACTATAATTAGATAGGTCGTTGCAGATACTTTCATAATAAACTATTTTGAAGATATAAATGTTGCACGCTTTTTCTACAAATCTAGTCAATGTTGACAAAGTTTGACTTGCACGCATCCTATAACGACTTCTACAGTGGAACGGACGGAGTACACTTTAAGACAAAGACTTAGTGAAAGTTTTATTGACATTTAACTTTTTGAATGGTGTATTATAATACTTCTAACAAGAGATAGAGAGAGAAGAAAAATGAAACAGAAAAATGAAACTTTCTTAACATGATTACTAACTTTATATGGGTACTTAGCTCAGCCTAAGGATTCACCAGATTATCTCATGCAACAGTGCTGGCTCTCACGTACTAAGTATTTTTTTTAGAAAAGAGAATATATTAATATTCCAGCTTCTCACATACTAAGTATACAGTAACAAATACTAATCAGCAAGCTTGCAATGGTCAGAAGCCCTTCTCCAGCCCAACCTTTCATAGCCAGGAAGACCAAGACCGACCAACCATGTGAACCTTCAGTAGTGCGCTGCATGCTTATTATTACCAGCTGGAACAAAGGAATCTTCCTGTACCACCGTCATTGACGCAGCGTCTTCCTGGCCGGCGGCGACTGCAGGTCAGAGCTGCTAGCACACAGCGTAGCATGTGCTCTGCTGCATCCTCCGCCGGGCTCCGGTTAGTGTGGTGTGGGGGCCGGCGACTTGACTGGTGGGGGTATTTAGTCGGTGAGTTGAAAAGTTTCTGAGTGTCATATTGAATCTTTTAACGATATCGGGAGAGGTTTTTACGTACTAATAAAAAAGCTAATTACACAGCTCACCTGAAAACTGTAAGACGAATTTATTAAGCCTAATTAATCCGTCATTAGTAAATGTAGGTTACTGTAGCAGTTACGGCTAATCATGGCTTAATTAGGCTTAAAAGATGCGTCTCACAATTTCATGATGAACTGTGCAATTAGTTTTTATTTTTATCTACATTTAATGCTCCATGAATATGTCCAAACATTCTATTTTACTGCACGAAAAAATTTTAGGTGGAAACTAAACACCCCCTTGAAAGTCTCCACTCTCCACTGCAAGGTGCAGGCCGCCGGCCTTTGGTCGGCTCCCTCCATTATTGCCTTGTGCTGAGGCCTGATCCTGTTCGCTTGGGCTGATAATCTAGGCTAAAAAAGTACTCGTTCGCTGAAAAGTACGACTCATAAGAGAAGCGAACAGGGCCTAGGCGAAGGCCGTGCGCAAGCGCAACTGCTTGGTGAGGTCTTTAGTAGCTTCTGTTGTAATGGCATCAGGATCAACTGAACAAAGCACGTAAGATTAAGTCCGATCAAAATCAGGAATAAACAACTAGAGGTGGCAATTGGATATGTAAACCCACATCATGACTCCAAATACCAGCATTTGAATATCAGATGGATGTGTTGATTTGTTTAAGAAAATCCATAAACTAATGAATTGTATGTATTAGTCCATCAACCTAGGCTCTCGTATGGGCTAATTTTTAGGACATATAATGTACTAAATTATTACATATACAAAATCAATAAGTTTGGTGATAGAAGCAGCACGCACATCACAAAAGCTGTTGTTTTTTTACCCGTTCTATGGATTCATTTTTGACGATACGAGCATCACGTATGGGACATCTCAAATTACGTCTTATAAAGTAGATTGGTGGGAGTTACACTGGCTTGTCTTGACGAAGTTTTGTGAGTCTCATCTGCATTAAATATGCTTCCAAATAAGTGTGTCTGATAACATGGCAGCACTTTTAAGAGGAGAGAAAAGAAATGAGTTTCATAGATAAAACTTTATTGTCATGATTACCATTTGTCATAAAATTAAAACACTAGAATAAAACTATACATTGAGAATGGTTTCTTATTTAATTGTACGTGATATGAATATGATAGTCTTGAAAATAACAGTATAGTAAAACCCTACACTCAAAATAGTCCAAACTTGCTTTACTTGTCATCCAGATCACCTATTGTGTTCAATAATGCAATGTGTGTGGCACAGCCAAGCACGCGTCTCTCCTTTCTACGTTTATAAACAGGGGCTCATGTATAAATAGATAGATAATATGCAAGGAAAAGTTCAGATTACATCTCCAAGTTTGGTGTACGTCTCGATAACTCTCTAAACTAATGTCTGGTTTAACCCTGCCCTCCCCCCAAGCTATTTCAGTAGTTCCAAAAAACATATAATGATGAAATTCATAATAATGTATTTGAACATAAGTTATGATGTCAGGTATCATGCATATCACACAATTTGAAATTAAAACTTAACTTTACACACAAATAAACAGAATATGATAATAATAAATCTGGTTAAGAGAGGTAAACTGGATCGAATGAGTGAGTTAAGGAAATAAATGCAACCAAACGTTAGTTTATGGGTTGTACGGACATAGACTAGACTTATCAGAGAGAGTAGTTTTGGACATTTTCTACTCCTTGATTCACATTGTTCTTCCTTTTGCTTTGTATCTATGCATAATTCAAGCATCACTGCTTTCTAATAGTATACTCTCATACCTGTTTGCGTGTTATTTCTGTATGAGGAATGCATGCACCAACTAACAAAGTAGCATCTCTACATGCTTTCTATAAAATGGTTTAAATAAATTAAAGTGTACCATGACATTCAAGTGTAATTGGTGGGCATGACAGGTAGAGAGGCGAATTCCACACGGATTAATTCATCTGCATTTTTCAGTGACAGGTAGGCCTGATAAAGTGACGAAGTCACCACACATGATGCCGTACGTTGCAAATGGCGCCACTCCTGCTCAATTAACCGTCCGGCCTGCTACTGCTAGGTACGGTGTCTCTTTGGATGTTCTTCTATGTTTATAAATATATATATTGCACGCATGGTGAGACCCTGCCAACACAACAGCATCAAAGAAGCTTGCTAGCTTAACACAGCACACTAGCTAGCTAGCTAATACTACACATATATACACTGCTTCCTGATCGAGATAGATATATGTGCCTGGCTTCCATTATGAAAACTCTAATAATAATTGTTAGAGTGCTCCTTGCTCTGATGATGATGTTCTCGAGCGCTGCTGCAGGATTGCATGGAAGGGGCGCCGGAGGTAGTAGGGGGCTACTGCGTATCCCTTCCGCTGCTTCCCTTGCTGCTCATAGCTGCCCCTCCAGCTGTGGGCATGTCCAGTTCTCCTACCCCTTTGGGATTGGGCGGGGCTGCTTCCGCCAAGGCTTTGAGCTCACCTGCGACCACACAGTTCATCCACCCAAGCTCTTCTTGGGAAACAGTAGCAGCTCTATTCAGCTCACTGATGCTTTTTTTCTTGGTGATAGCCGGATTGGTTTTTTAGGTTTCAATGCCACCATGGGGCGAGGTGTGGATACGTACAACGTGTCCTGCTGGTCCTGGGAGACCCCTGACGAGGGTGTCTTTATCAGTAGCAATAACCAGTTGTATGTTGTCGGCTGCAATGTTGATGCCTTCATGTTTGGTGACAATATGACAGATCTAATTGGTTTTTGCACGAGTGTCTGCACAGATGACAGAGAGGCCATGGAGAGGGTGAATTCTGATGGCTACAGATGTACTGGGTTCGGTTGCTGCTTGATCGACTTGCCATGGGACCTGCCAGCCTTTACCTTGAAACTTGTCAGCCGCAACGTTACTACAGGAGTAAAATTAGACGAAGGGCTCTCCGACGTTAAGGTTTTACTATCAGACAGATATGCGTTTACTATTGCTGATCTTTACACGAGTTGGGTGAATGTAAGCAATGTCGAAGATGCATATATTGAGATTGCAATCAGGGACCAACCAAACTGTGAACGTGCCCGAGCAAACAAGGATACTTATGCTTGCAACGATGAAAGCAACTGCATCAATCTACCATCTGGACGAGGCTACAATTGCGAGTGTCCCAATTACGGGAAAGGCAACCCCTACGTTGTAGATGGCTGCATCCAAGGTCCATACCTCTTTGCTGCTGCTTCTCATTGTTCTTTTTAATTGTTCAACGCATACATTTCTAGATTTGAATGCAGATGCATACTAGTTTTTCGGTCCCCCCCATGGCAGCTGAAAGCACTGGCCAATTTAAATGTCTGATGGTTTTATTGCATAAGTTTGAAAAAGATCACATCCCTGCACGTGCAATATTTATTGCCACAACTTGTGAAGAACCGTTGGAATGACTTAATTTATATATTACTACTAAAGTAGCCTTATTAGTTTCTTTGGATTTAGTCATCATTCCTCACCATATTTTATTTGTCACGAAGCAGCTTACGATCCATGGCCCAAAGAGAACTGTATGAGATCATGTAGAAACTTGACAATTCCGTTCCCTTTTGGGTTTGAAGAAGGGTGTTCTGCAAACAATTACTTTCAACTCAGCTGCACACCAAGTAATGTCACCGTTCTTGACCGTGGGTACGCACAATATCGTGTGACTAGTGTATCACTTGATCATGGGTTTCTGGCTGTTAGCAACATGCTGAATGACGCAACCTCCATCAACATAGAAAGGATAGTCAACTATGATCATTACAGTTTAATGGACTTTTCATCTGGATCTGTTGTGGATGGTATTTTTGATTTCTCACAGGAAGATGAAATAATTAAATGGGTAGTTAGAAACTTAACTTGTGAACAAGCTATGCAAAGAAATGCTACATATGCATGTGTCAGTCTCAACAGTTACTGCCAAAATGTCACACGAGGGAAAACACTACATGGGTATCAATGCAAGTGTTCCAATGGCTTCCAAGGAAATCCATACCTGCAAAATAATTGTACAGGTTATAGTTCTCTCTCAACCATACATTCTCATACATTCATTTATAAATAATAAAATACACACTTTGCATTGTGCTATTCGAAGTAGATTAAAATCCTCATGCATGCATCTACTTCTAGTACCAATGGTTTACATGATCACACATCACATCGGTTAAAGATAAATGCATGCTTAATTTTACTTGTAAGACCGTCATATGACACAACTATTATTATCGGTGTAGACATTGATGAGTGCTCAATTCCAAATAAATGCAATGGAACATGCCACAATTTTGATGGAGGCTTCAATTGTACAAATTGCTCCCATGGGAAGGTGTATGATCCAACAAAGCAAAAATGTGTCATGTCAGCTGAGCTACATAATATAATTCTAGGTAAGTCACTTTTATCTGCCATTGGAATTTGAATTGACAAAAATGTTCATATCAAGATTTGATGTGCAGGTATTGTAATTGGGATTGCTTGTTGTCTTGGATCCATAAGTGTTGCACTAGGAGCGATCATACTGACTCGTAAGTGGAAGAAAGGCGTCCAAAGGAGAATCCGAAGAGCATACTTCAAGAAAAATCAAGGTTTACTCTTGGAGCAACTAATATCAAATGAAAGCACTACAAACAAAACAAAGATATTTTCCTTGGAGGAGTTAGAGGAGTCAACCAACAACTTTGAAGCTACTCGTGTTCTTGGATGTGGAGGACATGGAACAGTTTATAAAGGGATTCTACCAGACCAACGTGTGGTGGCAATAAAGAAATCTAAAATAGTGGACAAAACAGAGATAGACCAGTTTATCAATGAGGTAGCTATTTTGTCTCAAATCATACACCGCAATGTGGTGACACTTTTTGGTTGTTGCCTAGAAGATGAGGTGCCTTTGCTAGTCTATGAGTTCATATCGAATGGCACTCTATATGACCTTCTTCACATAGATGTTACAACAAAGTGCTTGCTATCATGGGATGACCGTATAAGGATTGCAATGGAAGCAGCAGGGGCACTTGCTTATCTGCATTCAGCTGCTGCAATACCAATTTTTCATAGAGACGTGAAGTCTGCCAATATCCTCTTGGATGAAAACTTCACCACAAAGGTCTCAGACTTTGGTGCTTCAAGGTCTCTTTCACTTGATGAAACTCATGTGGTGACAATTGTTCAAGGAACATTCGGCTACTTGGATCCTGAATATTATCATACTGGTCAACTAACTGAGAAGAGTGATGTATATAGCTTTGGAGTAATACTTGTGGAACTTTTGACAAGAAAGAAGCCAATTTTTATCAATAACTTAGGTGAAAAACAAAGTTTGTCCCATTACTTTATTCAAGGACTTCATGAAAGGCCACTTATGGAAATAATGGATCCACAAGTTGTGGAAGAGGCAGACCAGGAGGATATTAATGACATTGCCTCCGTCACAAAAGCATGCTTAAGGGCCAAAGGTGTAGAGCGACCAACTATGAAAGAAGTAGACATGAGGTTACAACTCCTAAGAACAAAGAGACTGAGAAAAAGATATCATCTACCTGAAAAAGATGGAGATATTGAGGTTTTGTCATGCCTCGAAACTAAGAATTTAAATGAACATATTGATCTTGTCAACGCTGCCCATGTAATACCACAAGTGTCCTCTAGGTGCTACAGTTTGGAGCAAGAATTTGTGTCTTCATTTAGGCCAAGGTAACTATAAATTTGTGCAAGAAAACATAGGGATTGCTTAGATATTGGCCACATATGTGATATCATATATTTTAGTGAAGAGTTTGTGGGAAATGCATCGTTGTGGTGTGCAGTTCGATTTGTGGGATCCGGTGCTATTAAAAAGTGGAGAAATTACTTCGATCTCTGGTTCTCTCTTTGCATTCCCCGCTCTGGCTCCTCTTTGGTTTAAATATTGCTCTTTGGTTTGCCTGAGTTCAAACCGAAATGAAGATGCAAACGAAGCAATTTTTCCTCGGTTGGGTTGCTCTATTGTACAAATCAAGCCATACTGTAATTTATCTTTCCCGGTTCACATGCACATTGGAGGTGCTCTTAGTCAGCTATTGTCTTGTGATACCTGGCTTCTGTAAAACGACATACACTTCTCATTATTCTCTGTGTTGACAACCAAAATTACCAAAGGAAAAACAGCTTGGATGCATTTGTCAGATCAAGCATAGCGTAGCTCTCATTGAAATGCATATAAAGAATGTCTAGTTTGAAATTTGTAGAGGCGCTAAAAGGCCCATCCTTGTGAGCGCTCATGTGTAACGGCATGCTGTTAGTAGAGTCAACACTATGGAAGAAGATGCATGCAACAAAAAGCAGATTAATTACTATAATTTTTTTGAACCAAATTCAACTAGACGTACGTACAGAAAGTGCAAAAGTTGTTTGAGGAAAGATAGTGTGTTGACTTAGAAATTAACGCTTACAGATACGAGAACATGATACTATATGCTGGATTTTATGCTATATATTTTCCACTTCCTATATATGTTACTGAGGGTAAGGATGCTCCTCCCAATTTCTGCAAACAACAAACCTACGTTTCTGCCAATTTTTCTTCCATCCAAGATCAAGGTCTCAAGGACCACCACCCTTATATTTTATTTATCGAACTTAGAACATCAAGATACACAATAAAAAAAATGAATGGTGAATTTAACTGATTCCCGTATCTAACTACGTTCCCAGTAAACTCAAATATACAGCTCAGCTCAGGAGATCATATGCATGATGGATGTTACAGACCTAATGGAACTACCACCGATCCATCAGAACAGCATGTCACAAAAGCGGAAAAACCAATCTCCAGTTCTCTCATGAGAGCAACAAAAGAAGCAGAGAAGGCAGTCCCAGGAAGAAGCTACATTGCGAGGGCAGATGATGAGACCGGGCCATTCCCGCGCTAGCATCGCCCCCTGCTGTTGAGCCTCTGCTGCCTGGGGAGGGTGCCTTGGGTGGCGACGGCGGTGGCGGTGGTGGTATGACACAGGTCTCAAATGTCAAATTTGTCTGCATCTCATAGATAGGTCAGAGAGTTAGCATATGCATGACTCCTGTTGCTGTTCAAAGAAAAAAATGCTACTAATTAATTCAAACATCGCTTACCTTGCAATACGCGATGTTATCGCACCCACACACCATGCATATGGCCATTTGCATTATCCGTAGCTAAGGGAGCTCCTCCACCGTCACAAAGCAACTACATGATCCTTAAAACGGCGAATAGCCTAGCTAAATGGGTTCAATAATATTCACATACCATGTAAAAATCAACTACAAGTGACTGGCTTTTGGAATCCATGGCTGGAGACTCTGCGCAGTTGGGGGCATCTGCCTGCAAACATAACATCATTTCCATCTGTGTGGATAAAAGCCAATCTGATCAACAAAAGCGTCAAGGAGAAAAAAAAAACTCTGAAGGTCATTGAAACAGGGGATGTACTGAAACCTACGACATTGGTTTTCTACAACATAATAGTTCCACTCATATGCGATCCCGTCGCTTGCTTCCCTGGTTTTCTTTGACGTGAAGATCTACTAGCAGGCGCTGGTTCTGGCAATCTGGCTGATCATGGCTCTTTGGCATTTTCGCCACTGGGAACCAATACTCTCTTCAAGGACGCTGTTGCGGTGTAGTCGTCTTCTAGGAAAATTGTAATTACTTGTTGAGGAACGTCTGGATCTCTTTGAAGACATTGATGGCAAGTTGCTGAGTAAAAATGAGGAAAAACAGACTCAAGATTAGAGTCACAACACATATACCTCCTCTCTTCCTCTCCGTCCAACTCCTCGAATCTCCTCCCTCCTCTCCTCTCCTCTTCTCCTCACTTCACCATAGTGAGTGTGGCTGACCAGCGTAGGGGTGGCCGGCGGTCCTAAAATCATTTTTCTATAGTGCTAGACTCATCATCCGAACTATCAGAATAACACTCAGGAACATGCATATTATTAGGATGATGATGCTTGTGACTATCTTTGATTTCTTTACTTTGGCTGTCTATAGTCAACGATAGTCGATGCTCTTTATTCCCAATGAAGAAATTATTACACTACAGACTTTCTTTGATATGAGAACGAAGGCCATTATATAAAAGCTAAATCCGCAAGATCATCTTTTTCAATAAATACGTTAAAGCATCGGTTCTTGAATCTCTAAACCTTTTATATAATCATCAACAGATTCATCATAATGTTATTTAATTGATATTAAATGTTAAAGTTTAAGTTCATTAGCTAGTGTCGCACAAGAAGTGGTCATAGAATTTTTTTTAGTTGATCCACCGAACTAATAGATCAAGGAGCTAGTGTTGAAAATTAAACCAACAGAAAGCAGTTCTACTGAATGACAAAGAAAATAAATGAACTTTTAGATCATCTACAGAACTAGCTTCTCGTAACTAGGCTAAACACTGGCTAATATGCTCCGAGGTGCTATTGTTAAAGCATCTTCAGCAACACCCCTGCTTGACCCTCTACCTCAAAAAACCTGCTCCAGCAGACCCCCTACTTCTATTGGCCCTCTACTTTTCCCCCTTTACCCCCTACTTCTCTTGGCCCCCCTATTCCACTCACCCTACTTTTTTTCGTGTTTCTTCTCCGCTGGACGCGCGAGTTGCTCGACTCCGTGTTTGCCCTGCCACCTCCGCCCTGGCCAGCTGAACAGCCGATGGCGACTCCGCCTCTGCCCCGGCCGTCCGTACTAGCCATAGGTACGAACCCGATGCATGACGAGGCGGCCCTGCCCCTGGCGCGGTCCCGACGCCGGCAACCCTGCCCCAGGCAGGCTCCCGGCGACCCTCACCGGCGCAGCTCGGCTCCCGGCGCCCCTTCCCCGCCCGACAGGCTCCTGGCGCCCCTCACCGGCATGGACCGGCTCCCGGCGGCGTTCCTCCCCGGTGCAGCATGTTCCTGGTGGCATCCCTCCTCGGCACAGCGAGGCAGAGGAGCTCATCCATGGAGAACAAGACAATAGCGAGATTGACATGTGGGTCCCACGTGTCGTCCTCTACTAGGATAGATTTCGGTGTGTGTTTTAGGTAGTACTGCTGGAGCAAACAACAACAAAATGAGTAGTCTCAGAATAGGTGGCTACCTAAACAGAGAAGTAGGGGGTGTTTTTTAAGTAGTATTGCTGGAGATGCTCTTATCTTCCGCATTGAATTTAACAAAGTTGGAGATTCTAAAACCAGCAAGAAATTGAACCATATCAAAGGGACGATATGGCTTCTGGTAGGTTCGAGAACTACCTGTCACATCTACTCCAAGGTTATCTTCAATCATCTTGGTCAAATCATTCTTATTATCAAGCAAAGAACTCATTAAACTCAAGAAACAAATATGGCCATGTAAATGTGGATCTTTTTCCTACTGGTTCGCGTTGTAGGTAGCAAAACCAGACTGTCTGGTTTGTTGAAGTGGCTTAGCCGATGTGGTCAGGTTGGCCTAGCCGATTTCTGCAACCGGCCGCACAATTCAGTTGCAATAGTTTGTAAATAAAGGTAAACTAAATATGGAACAGTTCTACGAGGCGATTGCCAGCCTAAATTAGATATATTATTAATGAAGGACTGAAAACGGCGATCAGAGAGAGAGTGAATGGGAGCCCTAAAATTTCTTTCGAAATATTTGGCCGCTGTCTCAAAATCACTACCAAACACGCAAACCAAACACCGTGATGTCCATGACCCAATTGAGTGGGTGAATGTTCCCTAAGAGCACAGCGGAACACCACAAAGCCAACGCAGTAGATGGAAATCAAAACGGAGCTACGAAACTTAAGATTCACGAGAAAAGAAATTGTTGCCGGTACGAAAGAAATCAGCAATGAGCTTCATTGTTGGAAGCACTAACAATCACATGCGCATGACTGAAATTAAATAGATGACCATGCAATGATTACTTCCTGTAGCTAAAAATGACAACACGAGAAATGGAAAACCAAATCACGAACAGCTTTGCTCTTGGTGCTGGACACAGACTGCCTGCTAATCTGCTTGGCGCTGCACTGGAGATCAGCGACGCACGGCACTGCCTGGAACCTGAAGCAACGGAGAGGAAGCACCTGGCATGCGCACAGCGCTGGCGAGCGTTCCTGCTCTGAGAGAAACAGCACCGGTCCCAGAAAACCACCACTGTTGAAAGCGCCGATCTCCTACAGCCGATTGGAAGCGAGCACTAGATTCCTGCTCTGAGAGAAACAAGCACCGGTCCCTGAAAACCACCACTGTTGAAAGCGCAGATCTCCTACAGCCGATTGGAGGCGAGCACTTAGACCCACTGGACCTCGGAATTTTTTTTAATTTTTAATCCTTTTTTAAATAATATTTTAATACTAATCCTATAAAAAAGTATTTGCATATATGACTCTTTTGGTCATGCCAGCACGCCTGGCGCGACTGTACCACGCTGTCACGCCACATGCAATGGCGCGACAAGCCGAGCCACCGTGGTAATCATGTTTGATCGATGCTGACGTGGCGTACCATGGGTCCTGCCCTATCGGGCCAGCGACTCAGGCACGACAGGCCCACATAAAGGCCGCGGCCCAACTCGTTTTTCCTCTCTCTCTTCTCTCTCCCTTCATTATGGGCGACCTCGAGGTGAGATGATGCAACAGTGTTCTCTCTCTTCTCTTCCTCACATTCTCTATTTGTCTTTGATGAACTTTGCATTTGCATTTCAGGTTTGATCGGTCTCGTGCATGAGGTTTGACTCCCTCACCTCTGTTGTTATTTTTTTTGTTTAGTTGATGTTTTTATACTGCTCTGGTTTACACTGCTGTGTGCAATATTAGCTTTCGTTTGGTTTAATGAAAGTTGCTTTGGCTAATGACGTCAAATATATTATGATTCATGATGTACTTGTTGAACTTGCATGATTTTTCTGATTGGTTTTGGTTGGCACTGCATTAGGGTTTGACTGCACTGGTTTAGACAGCAGTATGGGTTGGAGTGTTGTTAGTAAACCTTCTTGGAAGTGTGTGATTTCAAGTATTTTTGTGTTGATTAGATGTATAGATGAGTTGGACTATGTATGTATAGACATCATTTACATTCAATACGTTTGTTTTAGAGTTTGCCTTCATGGGTTTACATGATTATAGAGATGATTGAAATGGAAATTGTTGTTGAACTATGTAATAGTACTGGTTCATATCTTTGCTTTGTTGAACTACTTTGTAATAGTTCAATGGCGGTTTCAAATGACAACCAATTCGTGCACCATCCGTAGGATCATGGTGCTATCGGTCCTTTCCTACCAGTAGAGCCAACATCATTGTGTTACTGTGGGTTACCGGCATTTGTGAAGCAATCAAGGCATCCCGCGTCAGCTGGGCGTGCTTTCTACTATTGCCAACTTAAGCGACATCCCCCAACACTTGATGCGTACCTAGAGGGATGCAGCTTCTATCAGTGGATCGATGGCGATGAAATGTTCGAGTCGTTGATTATGTTGTTTCCTTATGATCCCTGGAAGAGTGTTCCATATGCAGAATATGTTCGTTGGGTTCCGCCGCCACCGAACCCTCTGAAAATGACAGAGGCGGAGAAGGTTGACGCTGCTTTGCGCCGTCTAGCCAATCCTCCTAGATGCCATGGTGGAGTGTCGGCGCAATTAACTACTCCCAGCCAACGTGGAGCATTCACTGCCTTCTATCACTGTGGATTGTCAGATTATGTAAGTTCTCATGAAAGCAATCTATCTCTAAGCTTGTATGTGTTTTGCACATACAATGTTACACTTGGAATATTTGTTTTTTGCAAAGAGGGTTCCCATCTTGTGACTTTGAGGAGCACAACAAATCGCACTGGCCTTCAGAGTATGAATTTGCGAAGTTTCACATAGGCATTAAGCCATGGCCATGCACAAAGATGCCGGACCGTAAGTGCAAGTGTGGCATCAAGGCTCACGAAGGAGTTGTTCTGTCTGAGTTAGGATACGGATACTACTGTGGCAATGCTTATGGAGGGCCGTCTGAGTTATGGGTGAGTTGACTAAACCGGTGAAGTTACTACATGAAGATACATTCAATTGGGAGGACTTCACTGGTCGTGGAGAGTTAGTGGAGAGGCTGAAGATACATTCACCACTCGAAAAAGAGAGCAAGCGTTGGATGCGGGAGGAGAAGCAGATGGAGGTGAGGATGAGGCATGGGGTAGAGATGCCATCATGGAAGACCTGTAACAGGATTTTAGAGGACTTTCCTCGAGTGACCGGTTGACAGCTGAGTTTTTACAATAACGAGGCCGAGTTGATGAGCTTCTGGCGACAAAACAAGGAGGCCTACGACTTTAAGGAGGCCGAGGATAAGAGGGATATGGCCTTTTTCCAAAGGCATTTGCATCGCTTATGTGAGTAATTGATTTCGAAATATGTTTTGACTTGTGCATCTTCTTACAATTGTTGCCAATAAGACATTGTTTTGTTCTTGTAATCCCCGATGATGCACCGAATGACGGGCATATCCCCGCACCCATGGACGATGACAATGACGAGGATGAGGACGATGAGTAGTGTTTCCTCTCAACTAATGCCTACAAGGTGCGGTACATATTTTGCAAATGCCAATACTTTTGGCATTACGTAGATTTTGTATATGGTAGATGGAGGACTGGTACGATAGTGCTGCTTCTTTTGTGCAAAGGCAGCAAGATCCGTACATATTTTGCAAATGGCCTGGGGTTGCCATTTGGTAGTACTTGTTCACAGTAGATGGAAGACTAGTGTTAGTAGTTGTGCTTGTATATGCTAGATGGAACACTTATGTAAGTGATGATGATGATGATGACCTCCGAACAATGCTTCGAACTCCTTATCGTGTGTAATGCTTCGAACTCATTATGATATGACTCATTATGGTGTGTAATGCGAACAATGTTTCAAAACCATAAAGAAAATACAATGTCAATAAGTTATGAAATGGTGGACTTAGGAAATGGTTTCACAAAAATAGCGTCACTTGGAGGAAATGGCCAAGAAATTTTGTGTTTGGAAAAAACCATAAAGAAAATTCAATGTCAATAAGTTATGAAATGGTACTTAGGAAATGGTTTCACAAAAATAGCATCACTTGGAGGAAATGGCCAAGACATTTTGTGTTTGGAAGAAAAACATGAAGAAAATTCAATTTTAAGGATGTATGTTTCGAAAAAATTTATGAAAGCTAGACACTTGGAGGTAATGGCCGAAGCAAACAGATTTCCAGGACTATCACGCCAGCCAAAGTGGCGTGACAAGCCAGCGCGCCGGAGTCGCTGGCGCGACAAGATTGCCGCGCCACCCATGCGGGCGCGACAAGGACTCACTAGGCCAGGGCAGACCTCTCTGGTTTCGATGGCTGGCTGGCGTGACAGTGTCACGCCAACCTGACTGGCATGGCTCTGTCGCGCCACCTACGCTGGCGCGACACTGTCGCGCCAGCCAGCCATCAAAACCAGAGAGGTCTGACCTGTCCTATGAGTCGTTGTCGCACCGGCATGGGTGGCGCGACAGGCTTGTCACGCCACTTTGCCTAGCACGACAGTCATTTGGACAGTGTTCTGTGATGGCTGTCGCACCACCCTTGCTAGCGCGACAGGCCTGGAAACAAATTTTTTTCCATTTCTTCCACACTTCTTAACACATAAGTACAATTGAGACATATACATAGCATATAACAGTTCATAGATGCCCAACATGGGTGACAAGTTCACAAATGACCAACATAGCATATAACATCAAGTCCACATAGTTCATACACGACGATAGTTCACAAAGTCCACATAGTTCACAAGCCATCGACAAAGTCTAGTTCACAAGTCATTGACAAAGTCCAAATGAGCACATAGTCGACATAGTTGTTCCATGACGAACATAGGCAACAAAAGAAGGACATAGTTCACAAAGCATGCTTGAGATGGATTAGTTAGGTGTGAAGGGCTCTCGAGGACGACGCAAGCGGCCTGGATGTGTCGGTTGGAGATTAGGAGTGCCAACGTCGGAGCGGTCATGGGCACATCCTCGCACGTTTCGTCCTTGACCTCATCGCAGCTGTTGGGACGAACTTTGCACAAAACATATACAACATACATGTCAAACAAGTAACATGAGAAAATAGTAAAGTGGCAGTCATTTTCACAAAATATCAATGATGTTGGCCATCCACTATCATGAACACTCATGGGTTAGTGTAAGATTACACAATAAGCACTTTATGACCAAGTGGATTACCATTTGTACTGCTTAACATACTTCTAGCAGCTCTAGCCGATATGGTACAATCTCTTGTGAGTATGTATGTTGATGTACTGGCCAAGGGACTCATATCACAACAAGGTGTTTACAAGCACTATGTTTTGGGGTTGCTAGCATCATTAGAAGGCAGCAGGGAAGCACAATTGAACTGCACAGATTATGAAAAGTTGCTGGCTGCCCTATGCGTAGTTGAGTTGAACTATGATAGTTGCAGGGAGTACATGCAAGCTCTTCTAGCCACAGATATTTCATATATTGTAGGAAGGTATTGCACCCTCTTCTTTCCATCTAACTTAGCATGAAGCCATCCAGAGGAACCTTCGTGGAGGAAACCTCTTGCAACGCTACTAGCATTTTGGTCTAAACTTGTTGATGACATACTGGGGGATTCAATTGATGCTTGCTCATATGAAAAAACAGACTACTTAAATTCAAATAGGTTTTCTCTATGCATAGGAGCTTTTAGGCAGCTATTGTAAATGATGAGATAGCACTGCACCAAGGTTGGGATGCCATCTCCATGTATGGAAAAGACTGCCTTAGAAGTGGAATGATGATGGAAACATCATGTTTTTGTAGAGCTATGATTCTATGAGGTTGCAGTTTTGAATCTGTAATTGAAGTATACTATGGAGGACAAGGACAATTAGGGAGTGAGAATGTAGATTCAAGCAATTATTTGGATCTCTTTGAACTTTATAATGCTACTACTTGGTAATCACACACACACACCTGAGTTTGTGTACCCTAAGGAGCATCAGCTAGTTGGGAACCTGTGAGCTCGTCTTGGTCATACGTTGGATCATTGATGTCATCATCATCTCCATCGTCATCATCTTCGTCATCCCTACATCTTGCACGAGAGCTCTCTGCTCTGTCAATCGCTGCCCTTTGACTTGTACAAGTTTGTCATCCTTGGGATGCGGGAGCTGGCACTTGTACATCGCGTATTGATGCCTTGTTCGATCAGTTGGCTGGGGCAAAAGTGTTCTAAAAAATTGATCTTCGGTTGGGTTATCATCTGATAAAGATCCGGCCACAAGATATACCAAAGACAACTTTTTCTACTAGGTATGGGTTGTATGAGTACCTAGTCATGTCCTTTGGTCTCACCAATGCTCCTGCATTTTTCATGTATCTCATGAATTCAGTCTTTATGCCAGAGCTGGATAAGTTTGTAGTAGTTTTCATTGATGATATCTTGATATACTCCAAGAATGAAGAAGAGCATGCACAGCATATCCGCATCGTCCTGACCTGCCTGCGTGAGCACAAGCTGTACGCCTAGTTCAGCAAATGTGAGTTTTGGTTGGATCGAGTGCAGTTTTTGGGACATGTTCTAACCCCTGAAGGTGTATCGGTGGATCCTAGCAAGGTTCAGGATGTGTTGAGTTGGAAGTCTCCTACATCAATGCATCAGATCCGTTAGTTTGTAGGTCTTGTCGGGTACTATCGGCATTTTATTCCGGACTTCTCCAAAATACCCCACCCCATGACCAAGCTGCTTCAGAAGGATGCAAAGTTTATATGGAGTCCGGCCTGTGAGGAAGCTTTTCAAGCATTGTAGGAGTTTCTTACCTCTGCTCGTGTTCTTGCTCAACCGGACATTGAGAAGCCATTTGATGTTTATTGTGATGCCTCCAGGACTGGGCTGGGGTGTGTGCTTATGCAAGATGGGCGTGTGATAGCGTATGCCTCGCGCCAACTGAAGAAGCACGAGGTTAATTACCCAACCCATGATTTAGAGCTAGCTGCGGTGGTGCACGCTCTAAAAATTTGGAGACATTACTTGTTGGGGAATAAAGTGCATATTTTTACGGACCACAAGGACCTTAGATATATTTTCACTCAACCTGAGTTGAATCTGAGGCAAAGGAGATGGCTTGAGTTGATCAAGGATTACAACTTAGAGGTTCATTATCATCCGGGAAAAGCTAATGTGGTGGCTGATGCTTTGAGCCGTAAGTCATATGTGCCTGATGAAGAGCCCTTGCCTCCCTCTCACTCTGCAGTGTTAGCACAGATTGCTCTAGTTTCGGGGTTACTCGAGAAAATTATTGCGGAGCAGAGATATGATGACTTGGAAATCCCCCATATCAAAAAGTTGATGGCTGAAGGGCGTAGTCCGCACTTCAGTGTTGATGAGCAAGGTGTGGTAAAGTACAAGAACCGGCTAGTAGTTCCTGGTAATAAGGAGCTTAGAAGGAAGATTCTCGATGAAGCTCACCATTATCTATTCACCCGGGGAATAACAAAATATACCATGATTTGCGCCAGTTGTATTGGTGGTCAAACATGAAGCAGGATATCACCAGGTATATTGCAGAGTGTGATATTTGTGGAAGAGTTAAGGCGGACCATCTGCGGAAACCGGGTTTTCTGCAGCCTTTGCCTATTCCAGTCTGGAAATGGGAGGATATTTCCATGGATTTCATTACACACTTGCTTGTGACCACACCACACAAGCACCTGCTTATCACGACACCACACACTTGCTTGTGACAAAGTCTAGAATGTCATTATTTTATATTGACATTTACTAGTTTTTCTTAAAGATTGGGCCCCTAAACAATCTCAACTCAAGACAAAAATCAACTGTAAAATTTAAATCTAAAACTAGCTAACTTCCAAATAAACTAAGGTTATACATACTACATTGCTAACTACTCTACTAATTAAGCTAAGGCTGATCCTAACCCTAACAAAGCTGTAATTAATAAATAAACTAGTCCTAACACTAGCCCTAACCCTAATCCTAGTCCTAACTCTAATCATAACCCTAACTAACTTAAGTCAAATTTAAGTCATTCTTGAAGAACTTTTGTTAATAAAGCAAGCCATAGCAAAAGAAGTGATATTTTGCATAAATTTTTGAAGAAAAAAGTCTACTAAACCCCCTCATCTATTGATGGTTGTCTACTTCACCCCCTCACCTATTAAACCAGTATTCTGCCCGTCAAACTATTGAAAACAGTCTAAATATCCCCCTGAGACGGGTTTTTGATGGTGGTTTTGCTAACGTGGTGTATTAAAAAGTCTATATAACCCCTAACGTATCAAGGGTTGACTACATGACCCCCTCAACTATAAAGTGTAATATTGTAACCCTTAAAGCAGCTAATAATATTCAAACGATGATCATGTATCCCACCACACTGGCCTAAGCACACATGCTTGCAGACAGGCCCATTGGCTGCCTCCCTCTCTGAACTCTTTTTAGGCTTGTACTACTGCCCAATGAGAACCACCTTATTTCCTACTCCACGTCATGCACTTCTCGATGGCATTGAGCACATGCACTAGCTTGCGCCCTTGTCGTCTGGCTCCTCCCACATTCTTGCTTCTCTCGCTTTCTCCTCCTATGGCTACCAAAAAAATTGAAGGATGGTTGGATGGAGGACGTGCGAGGGGGCTGAATGATGATGATGTAGCCGTGGCATGCTTGAGCTCAATGCATTGACAAGTGATGGGAGGTGGAGCAAGAGACAATATGTCGCATGTTGATCGTTGTGCGGTGTGTCAGTCTAGAAAGAGTAAGGAGGGGGAGGCAACAAATGGCCTACGTGCAAGCATGTGTGTTTAGGCTAGTGTGGCGGGATATGGTGTCCACACAACCCTAAAGACCATATGGTGAGTCATTTGAACATTATTTGATGATTTACGGGCTATAATATCATGTTTTGTAGTTGAGGGGGTCATACAGTCAACCGTTGATATGTTAGGTGTTATATTGACTTTTTAATATGCCACATATCAACAAAACCATCTTCAAAACCGCTTGAGGGGGTTATTTAGACGGTTTTCAATAGTTTGAGGGGTAGAATACCTGGTTTTATAGTTCAATGGGTGAAGTAGACAACCACCAATAGTTGAGGGCGATAAGTAGACTTTATCCAATTTTTGAATAAGACGAGTGCTCAAACTTGAGGTCAAAAAAGTCAATTTGGAACAAAGATACAAATTTATTGACTGATAAGAGACGAATTCACGCAGCTTACCAAACTGCGAGGGTATGATCTGATGCAGGGACTCTTATCCTCCTCCGAAAAGGGCTTTGCTGCGGTACACCCAAATGACTGTGAGCCGTTCATTCGTTTCAATCAGACAGTTACCATCATCTATTACCTCATAGGAGGTAATATATTTATTGAATTTTTCATTTTATAAAAAAAAGCTAAATAAGGAATATTTTGGATATAAAAAATCATGTCTAGGTTTGATTTAGCTATGCATGATTTGACAGATATCCTGATATCCTCGTCATGCACAATCTTCCATACGTGTCCAATGATATAATGAACGTGCGAGTACTTGAACCAACATACATGAAATTTATGTGCACAAATACCCAACGACCATGTTCAAAGTACAAGAAATTTTACGTGCATACGAAACTTTACATAGTCACCTTACGTGCTCAATATATGTAACAGTTATATAGTTTATTAGAAAGCTACTCGATTATATAATATAGTTTTAATTGAGTTTGTATTTTGTAACATATTTTTTAGATCGCTAAAGTTCACGGATCAATTAATATATATGTTGGTTATTGATTTCTTTCATACATGTATCTTATTTTATAACTGAATATTTAATGTATTTTTCATGCAAAAGGCAAAGGGAACAATGCCCACCGAAAAGGAAGGGAAAGGAAGGGACCGCGTCTGCCCTTACTTGTACACCGTGATGAGGTGATTTAATAATGTTTCCTTTCTCTTTTCTTAGATTAATTAATTTATTAATTCAAAAAAATCTAGAAAATCAATGGCTGAGATTCGTTTGAGGTATTACCTCATAGGAAGTAAAATTTATACCGTAGCATTGCCCCGCGGAAAATGATCTGATGCAGAGACAGAGGAGCACAGGTTGAAGATCCAAGGAGCACAGTTCGTTCCTACTGAAGCATGCTCTCTGCTGCTCTTCTCATCGAGATCACTTGATGAGCAGTGTGAAAGAAAACAAAATCTTTCTGGGGATATGATGTATGAAGCTGCCTAATGAACAACAGTATTCACAAATATCTTCCCAACCAACAGTGCCGGCCAAGAGTGCTTCTCCAGGCCAACCTTTCACAGCCAGAGAACACATGTGCTCTGTAGTCTGCTGCAGGCTCCACCGGACGCCGGTGAGTGGGGGCCGGCGACTTGACTTGGTAGACTCCAGGTTGGTAAAGTCTCCCGAGCACTATGGCTGTGGCTTCCTGTCCTCCGCTGCAGGCTGCGGGCCTTCTTGCGTCGGCTCCATGCATCATTGCCTTGTGCTTTTTTTTTTGACACGCAGTGGTAATGGTGGCCTCAGTCCTGCAGTGGACCAAGAAGCTGTATACACAAGTCATTCTCGTTTACCGACAAGTTAGTCTTTTTTTAACTCGGAAGACCAGCACCACGTGTTCTTCACCTGTGCTGCTAGTGCGGAGCTGTGGTGCAGAATTGGACTACCTGGCATCGCTTCCCTCTCTGATGATGAGCTCTGGAACATCAACACGCCCCCTGGCTAAGGCTGGATATCGAGCCAGCCGTAGTTTTTTTCGAGCTTTTTTAGAAATTGATATAATCTTATTCATTATTATTTCCTGCATTGTTTAAGACCCAACTTCATGACGAGCCTAACGAGCCGAGCCTAACGAGCCGAGCCGAAGTTGAAAGTCATTCCAAATCAAGTCATTTTTATTTTAAAAGAAAAATGAGTTTAATCGGAGCACTTTTGTACCGAGCCACCGAGCCAGCTTAACGAGCTTTTTGTCCAGCCGGCCCTGGCCTTGACTCCAGCATGTGGCCGTTCATCTTGCTAACAATCCTGTGGCGACCGTGGAATGCGAGGAATGGGGAGATCTTTAGGAATGAATTGCCTAGCAGCCGTGCCATGATTTCTAAAGTTTGCGATGATCTCGTTGTTTGGCACAAGCGTCTCAAAGCCGATCATGTAAACAGTCTCAATGACTGACGTAACTATCTTCTGTCTTGTAATGCTACATCATTCCGGCCTGATGGAATGAGGTTTTAAATCGAAATTTGGTGGGGAATCTCTCCCCTCCGTTTTGATCAAAAAAATATATAAAAGAATATTAATATTTATAATACATAATTAGTATAATACTATAATTAGATAGGTCGTTGCAGATACTTTCATAATAAACTATTTTGAAGATATAAATGTTGCACGCTTTTTCTACAAATCTAGTCAATGTTGACAAAGTTTGACTTGCACGCATCCTATAACGACTTCTACAGTGGAACGGACGGAGTACACTTTAAGACAAAGACTTAGTGAAAGTTTTATTGACATTTAACTTTTTGAATGGTGTATTGTAATACTTCTAACAAGAGATAGAGAGAGAAGAAAAATGAAACAGAAAAATGAAACTTTCTTAACATGATTACTAACTTTATATGGGTACTTAGCTCAGCCTAAGGATTCACCAGATTATCTCATGCAACAGTGCTGGCTCTCACGTACTAAGTATTTTTTTTAGAAAAGAGAATATATTAATATTCCAGCTTCTCACATACTAAGTATACAGTAACAAATACTAATCAGCAAGCTTGCAATGGTCAGAAGCCCTTCTCCAGCCCAACCTTTCATAGCCAGGAAGACCAAGACCGACCAACCATGTGAACCTTCAGTAGTGCGCTGCATGCTTATTATTACCAGCTGGAACAAAGGAATCTTCCTGTACCACCGTCATTGACGCAGCGTCTTCCTGGCCGGCGGCGACTGCAGGTCAGAGCTGCTAGCACACAGCGTAGCATGTGCTCTGCTGCATCCTCCGCCGGGCTCCGGTTAGTGTGGTGTGGGGGCCGGCGACTTGACTGGTGGGGGTATTTAGTCGGTGAGTTGAAAAGTTTCTGAGTGTCATATTGAATCTTTTAACGATATCGGGAGAGGTTTTTACGTACTAATAAAAAAGCTAATTACACAGCTCACCTGAAAACTGTAAGACGAATTTATTAAGCCTAATTAATCCGTCATTAGTAAATGTAGGTTACTGTAGCAGTTACGGCTAATCATGGCTTAATTAGGCTTAAAAGATGCGTCTCACAATTTCATGATGAACTGTGCAATTAGTTTTTATTTTTATCTACATTTAATGCTCCATGAATATGTCCAAACATTCTATTTTACTGCACGAAAAAATTTTAGGTGGAAACTAAACACCCCCTTGAAAGTCTCCACTCTCCACTGCAAGGTGCAGGCCGCCGGCCTTTGGTCGGCTCCCTCCATTATTGCCTTGTGCTGAGGCCTGATCCTGTTCGCTTGGGCTGATAATCTAGGCTAAAAAAGTACTCGTTCGCTGAAAAGTACGACTCATAAGAGAAGCGAACAGGGCCTAGGCGAAGGCCGTGCGCAAGCGCAACTGCTTGGTGAGGTCTTTAGTAGCTTCTGTTGTAATGGCATCAGGATCAACTGAACAAAGCACGTAAGATTAAGTCCGATCAAAATCAGGAATAAACAACTAGAGGTGGCAATTGGATATGTAAACCCACATCATGACTCCAAATACCAGCATTTGAATATCAGATGGATGTGTTGATTTGTTTAAGAAAATCCATAAACTAATGAATTGTATGTATTAGTCCATCAACCTAGGCTCTCGTATGGGCTAATTTTTAGGACATATAATGTACTAAATTATTACATATACAAAATCAATAAGTTTGGTGATAGAAGCAGCACGCACATCACAAAAGCTGTTGTTTTTTTACCCGTTCTATGGATTCATTTTTGACGATACGAGCATCACGTATGGGACATCTCAAATTACGTCTTATAAAGTAGATTGGTGGGAGTTACACTGGCTTGTCTTGACGAAGTTTTGTGAGTCTCATCTGCATTAAATATGCTTCCAAATAAGTGTGTCTGATAACATGGCAGCACTTTTAAGAGGAGAGAAAAGAAATGAGTTTCATAGATAAAACTTTATTGTCATGATTACCATTTGTCATAAAATTAAAACACTAGAATAAAACTATACATTGAGAATGGTTTCTTATTTAATTGTACGTGATATGAATATGATAGTCTTGAAAATAACAGTATAGTAAAACCCTACACTCAAAATAGTCCAAACTTGCTTTACTTGTCATCCAGATCACCTATTGTGTTCAATAATGCAATGTGTGTGGCACAGCCAAGCACGCGTCTCTCCTTTCTACGTTTATAAACAGGGGCTCATGTATAAATAGATAGATAATATGCAAGGAAAAGTTCAGATTACATCTCCAAGTTTGGTGTACGTCTCGATAACTCTCTAAACTAATGTCTGGTTTAACCCTGCCCTCCCCCCAAGCTATTTCAGTAGTTCCAAAAAACATATAATGATGAAATTCATAATAATGTATTTGAACATAAGTTATGATGTCAGGTATCATGCATATCACACAATTTGAAATTAAAACTTAACTTTACACACAAATAAACAGAATATGATAATAATAAATCTGGTTAAGAGAGGTAAACTGGATCGAATGAGTGAGTTAAGGAAATAAATGCAACCAAACGTTAGTTTATGGGTTGTACGGACATAGACTAGACTTATCAGAGAGAGTAGTTTTGGACATTTTCTACTCCTTGATTCACATTGTTCTTCCTTTTGCTTTGTATCTATGCATAATTCAAGCATCACTGCTTTCTAATAGTATACTCTCATACCTGTTTGCGTGTTATTTCTGTATGAGGAATGCATGCACCAACTAACAAAGTAGCATCTCTACATGCTTTCTATAAAATGGTTTAAATAAATTAAAGTGTACCATGACATTCAAGTGTAATTGGTGGGCATGACAGGTAGAGAGGCGAATTCCACACGGATTAATTCATCTGCATTTTTCAGTGACAGGTAGGCCTGATAAAGTGACGAAGTCACCACACATGATGCCGTACGTTGCAAATGGCGCCACTCCTGCTCAATTAACCGTCCGGCCTGCTACTGCTAGGTACGGTGTCTCTTTGGATGTTCTTCTATGTTTATAAATATATATATTGCACGCATGGTGAGACCCTGCCAACACAACAGCATCAAAGAAGCTTGCTAGCTTAACACAGCACACTAGCTAGCTAGCTAATACTACACATATATACACTGCTTCCTGATCGAGATAGATATATGTGCCTGGCTTCCATTATGAAAACTCTAATAATAATTGTTAGAGTGCTCCTTGCTCTGATGATGATGTTCTCGAGCGCTGCTGCAGGATTGCATGGAAGGGGCGCCGGAGGTAGTAGGGGGCTACTGCGTATCCCTTCCGCTGCTTCCCTTGCTGCTCATAGCTGCCCCTCCAGCTGTGGGCATGTCCAGTTCTCCTACCCCTTTGGGATTGGGCGGGGCTGCTTCCGCCAAGGCTTTGAGCTCACCTGCGACCACACAGTTCATCCACCCAAGCTCTTCTTGGGAAACAGTAGCAGCTCTATTCAGCTCACTGATGCTTTTTTTCTTGGTGATAGCCGGATTGGTTTTTTAGGTTTCAATGCCACCATGGGGCGAGGTGTGGATACGTACAACGTGTCCTGCTGGTCCTGGGAGACCCCTGACGAGGGTGTCTTTATCAGTAGCAATAACCAGTTGTATGTTGTCGGCTGCAATGTTGATGCCTTCATGTTTGGTGACAATATGACAGATCTAATTGGTTTTTGCACGAGTGTCTGCACAGATGACAGAGAGGCCATGGAGAGGGTGAATTCTGATGGCTACAGATGTACTGGGTTCGGTTGCTGCTTGATCGACTTGCCATGGGACCTGCCAGCCTTTACCTTGAAACTTGTCAGCCGCAACGTTACTACAGGAGTAAAATTAGACGAAGGGCTCTCCGACGTTAAGGTTTTACTATCAGACAGATATGCGTTTACTATTGCTGATCTTTACACGAGTTGGGTGAATGTAAGCAATGTCGAAGATGCATATATTGAGATTGCAATCAGGGACCAACCAAACTGTGAACGTGCCCGAGCAAACAAGGATACTTATGCTTGCAACGATGAAAGCAACTGCATCAATCTACCATCTGGACGAGGCTACAATTGCGAGTGTCCCAATTACGGGAAAGGCAACCCCTACGTTGTAGATGGCTGCATCCAAGGTCCATACCTCTTTGCTGCTGCTTCTCATTGTTCTTTTTAATTGTTCAACGCATACATTTCTAGATTTGAATGCAGATGCATACTAGTTTTTCGGTCCCCCCCATGGCAGCTGAAAGCACTGGCCAATTTAAATGTCTGATGGTTTTATTGCATAAGTTTGAAAAAGATCACATCCCTGCACGTGCAATATTTATTGCCACAACTTGTGAAGAACCGTTGGAATGACTTAATTTATATATTACTACTAAAGTAGCCTTATTAGTTTCTTTGGATTTAGTCATCATTCCTCACCATATTTTATTTGTCACGAAGCAGCTTACGATCCATGGCCCAAAGAGAACTGTATGAGATCATGTGGAAACTTGACAATTCCGTTCCCTTTTGGGTTTGAAGAAGGGTGTTCTGCAAACAATTACTTTCAACTCAGCTGCACACCAAGTAATGTCACCGTTCTTGACCGTGGGTACGCACAATATCGTGTGACTAGTGTATCACTTGATCATGGGTTTCTGGCTGTTAGCAACATGCTGAATGACGCAACCTCCATCAACATAGAAAGGATAGTCAACTATGATCATTACAGTTTAATGGACTTTTCATCTGGATCTGTTGTGGATGGTATTTTTGATTTCTCACAGGAAGATGAAATAATTAAATGGGTAGTTAGAAACTTAACTTGTGAACAAGCTATGCAAAGAAATGCTACATATGCATGTGTCAGTCTCAACAGTTACTGCCAAAATGTCACACGAGGGAAAACACTACATGGGTATCAATGCAAGTGTTCCAATGGCTTCCAAGGGAATCCATACCTGCAAAATAATTGTACAGGTTATAGTTCTCTCTCAACCATACATTCTCATACATTCATTTATAAATAATAAAATACACACTTTGCATTGTGCTATTCGAAGTAGATTAAAATCCTCATGCATGCATCTACTTCTAGTACCAATGGTTTACATGATCACACATCACATCGGTTAAAGATAAATGCATGCTTAATTTTACTTGTAAGACCGTCATATGACACAACTATTATTATCGGTGTAGACATTGATGAGTGCTCAATTCCAAATAAATGCAATGGAACATGCCACAATTTTGATGGAGGCTTCAATTGTACAAATTGCTCCCATGGGAAGGTGTATGATCCAACAAAGCAAAAATGTGTCATGTCAGCTGAGCTACATAATATAATTCTAGGTAAGTCACTTTTATCTGCCATTGGAATTTGAATTGACAAAAATGTTCATATCAAGATTTGATGTGCAGGTATTGTAATTGGGATTGCTTGTTGTCTTGGATCCATAAGTGTTGCACTAGGAGCGATCATACTGACTCGTAAGTGGAAGAAAGGCGTCCAAAGGAGAATCCGAAGAGCATACTTCAAGAAAAATCAAGGTTTACTCTTGGAGCAACTAATATCAAATGAAAGCACTACAAACAAAACAAAGATATTTTCCTTGGAGGAGTTAGAGGAGTCAACCAACAACTTTGAAGCTACTCGTGTTCTTGGATGTGGAGGACATGGAACAGTTTATAAAGGGATTCTACCAGACCAACGTGTGGTGGCAATAAAGAAATCTAAAATAGTGGACAAAACAGAGATAGACCAGTTTATCAATGAGGTAGCTATTTTGTCTCAAATCATACACCGCAATGTGGTGACACTTTTTGGTTGTTGCCTAGAAGATGAGGTGCCTTTGCTAGTCTATGAGTTCATATCGAATGGCACTCTATATGACCTTCTTCACATAGATGTTACAACAAAGTGCTTGCTATCATGGGATGACCGTATAAGGATTGCAATGGAAGCAGCAGGGGCACTTGCTTATCTGCATTCAGCTGCTGCAATACCAATTTTTCATAGAGACGTGAAGTCTGCCAATATCCTCTTGGATGAAAACTTCACCACAAAGGTCTCAGACTTTGGTGCTTCAAGGTCTCTTTCACTTGATGAAACTCATGTGGTGACAATTGTTCAAGGAACATTCGGCTACTTGGATCCTGAATATTATCATACTGGTCAACTAACTGAGAAGAGTGATGTATATAGCTTTGGAGTAATACTTGTGGAACTTTTGACAAGAAAGAAGCCAATTTTTATCAATAACTTAGGTGAAAAACAAAGTTTGTCCCATTACTTTATTCAAGGACTTCATGAAAGGCCACTTATGGAAATAATGGATCCACAAGTTGTGGAAGAGGCAGACCAGGAGGATATTAATGACATTGCCTCCGTCACAAAAGCATGCTTAAGGGCCAAAGGTGTAGAGCGACCAACTATGAAAGAAGTAGACATGAGGTTACAACTCCTAAGAACAAAGAGACTGAGAAAAAGATATCATCTACCTGAAAAAGATGGAGATATTGAGGTTTTGTCATGCCTCGAAACTAAGAATTTAAATGAACATATTGATCTTGTCAACGCTGCCCATGTAATACCACAAGTGTCCTCTAGGTGCTACAGTTTGGAGCAAGAATTTGTGTCTTCATTTAGGCCAAGGTAACTATAAATTTGTGCAAGAAAACATAGGGATTGCTTAGATATTGGCCACATATGTGATATCATATATTTTAGTGAAGAGTTTGTGGGAAATGCATCGTTGTGGTGTGCAGTTCGATTTGTGGGATCCGGTGCTATTAAAAAGTGGAGAAATTACTTCGATCTCTGGTTCTCTCTTTGCATTCCCCGCTCTGGCTCCTCTTTGGTTTAAATATTGCTCTTTGGTTTGCCTGAGTTCAAACCGAAATGAAGATGCAAACGAAGCAATTTTTCCTCGGTTGGGTTGCTCTATTGTACAAATCAAGCCATACTGTAATTTATCTTTCCCGGTTCACATGCACATTGGAGGTGCTCTTAGTCAGCTATTGTCTTGTGATACCTGGCTTCTGTAAAACGACATACACTTCTCATTATTCTCTGTGTTGACAACCAAAATTACCAAAGGAAAAACAGCTTGGATGCATTTGTCAGATCAAGCATAGCGTAGCTCTCATTGAAATGCATATAAAGAATGTCTAGTTTGAAATTTGTAGAGGCGCTAAAAGGCCCATCCTTGTGAGCGCTCATGTGTAACGGCATGCTGTTAGTAGAGTCAACACTATGGAAGAAGATGCATGCAACAAAAAGCAGATTAATTACTATAATTTTTTTGAACCAAATTCAACTAGACGTACGTACAGAAAGTGCAAAAGTTGTTTGAGGAAAGATAGTGTGTTGACTTAGAAATTAACGCTTACAGATACGAGAACATGATACTATATGCTGGATTTTATGCTATATATTTTCCACTTCCTATATATGTTACTGAGGGTAAGGATGCTCCTCCCAATTTCTGCAAACAACAAACCTACGTTTCTGCCAATTTTTCTTCCATCCAAGATCAAGGTCTCAAGGACCACCACCCTTATATTTTATTTATCGAACTTAGAACATCAAGATACACAATAAAAAAAATGAATGGTGAATTTAACTGATTCCCGTATCTAACTACGTTCCCAGTAAACTCAAATATACAGCTCAGCTCAGGAGATCATATGCATGATGGATGTTACAGACCTAATGGAACTACCACCGATCCATCAGAACAGCATGTCACAAAAGCGGAAAAACCAATCTCCAGTTCTCTCATGAGAGCAACAAAAGAAGCAGAGAAGGCAGTCCCAGGAAGAAGCTACATTGCGAGGGCAGATGATGAGACCGGGCCATTCCCGCGCTAGCATCGCCCCCTGCTGTTGAGCCTCTGCTGCCTGGGGAGGGTGCCTTGGGTGGCGACGGCGGTGGCGGTGGTGGTATGACACAGGTCTCAAATGTCAAATTTGTCTGCATCTCATAGATAGGTCAGAGAGTTAGCATATGCATGACTCCTGTTGCTGTTCAAAGAAAAAAATGCTACTAATTAATTCAAACATCGCTTACCTTGCAATACGCGATGTTATCGCACCCACACACCATGCATATGGCCATTTGCATTATCCGTAGCTAAGGGAGCTCCTCCACCGTCACAAAGCAACTACATGATCCTTAAAACGGCGAATAGCCTAGCTAAATGGGTTCAATAATATTCACATACCATGTAAAAATCAACTACAAGTGACTGGCTTTTGGAATCCATGGCTGGAGACTCTGCGCAGTTGGGGGCATCTGCCTGCAAACATAACATCATTTCCATCTGTGTGGATAAAAGCCAATCTGATCAACAAAAGCGTCAAGGAGAAAAAAAAAAACTCTGAAGGTCATTGAAACAGGGGATGTACTGAAACCTACGACATTGGTTTTCTACAACATAATAGTTCCACTCATATGCGATCCCGTCGCTTGCTTCCCTGGTTTTCTTTGACGTGAAGATCTACTAGCAGGCGCTGGTTCTGGCAATCTGGCTGATCATGGCTCTTTGGCATTTTCGCCACTGGGAACCAATACTCTCTTCAAGGACGCTGTTGCGGTGTAGTCGTCTTCTAGGAAAATTGTAATTACTTGTTGAGGAACGTCTGGATCTCTTTGAAGACATTGATGGCAAGTTGCTGAGTAAAAATGAGGAAAAACAGACTCAAGATTAGAGTCACAACACATATACCTCCTCTCTTCCTCTCCGTCCAACTCCTCGAATCTCCTCCCTCCTCTCCTCTCCTCTTCTCCTCACTTCACCATAGTGAGTGTGGCTGACCAGCGTAGGGGTGGCCGGCGGTCCTAAAATCATTTTTCTATAGTGCTAGACTCATCATCCGAACTATCAGAATAACACTCAGGAACATGCATATTATTAGGATGATGATGCTTGTGACTATCTTTGATTTCTTTACTTTGGCTGTCTATAGTCAACGATAGTCGATGCTCTTTATTCCCAATGAAGAAATTATTACACTACAGACTTTCTTTGATATGAGAACGAAGGCCATTATATAAAAGCTAAATCCGCAAGATCATCTTTTTCAATAAATACGTTAAAGCATCGGTTCTTGAATCTCTAAACCTTTTATATAATCATCAACAGATTCATCATAATGTTATTTAATTGATATTAAATGTTAAAGTTTAAGTTCATTAGCTAGTGTCGCACAAGAAGTGGTCATAGAATTTTTTTTAGTTGATCCACCGAACTAATAGATCAAGGAGCTAGTGTTGAAAATTAAACCAACAGAAAGCAGTTCTACTGAATGACAAAGAAAATAAATGAACTTTTAGATCATCTACAGAACTAGCTTCTCGTAACTAGGCTAAACACTGGCTAATATGCTCCGAGGTGCTATTGTTAAAGCATCTTCAGCAACACCCCTGCTTGACCCTCTACCTCAAAAAACCTGCTCCAGCAGACCCCCTACTTCTATTGGCCCTCTACTTTTCCCCCTTTACCCCCTACTTCTCTTGGCCCCCCTATTCCACTCACCCTACTTTTTTTCGTGTTTCTTCTCCGCTGGACGCGCGAGTTGCTCGACTCCGTGTTTGCCCTGCCACCTCCGCCCTGGCCAGCTGAACAGCCGATGGCGACTCCGCCTCTGCCCCGGCCGTCCGTACTAGCCATAGGTACGAACCCGATGCATGACGAGGCGGCCCTGCCCCTGGCGCGGTCCCGACGCCGGCAACCCTGCCCCAGGCAGGCTCCCGGCGACCCTCACCGGCGCAGCTCGGCTCCCGGCGCCCCTTCCCCGCCCGACAGGCTCCTGGCGCCCCTCACCGGCATGGACCGGCTCCCGGCGGCGTTCCTCCCCGGTGCAGCATGTTCCTGGTGGCATCCCTCCTCGGCACAGCGAGGCAGAGGAGCTCATCCATGGAGAACAAGACAATAGCGAGATTGACATGTGGGTCCCACGTGTCGTCCTCTACTAGGATAGATTTCGGTGTGTGTTTTAGGTAGTACTGCTGGAGCAAACAACAACAAAATGAGTAGTCTCAGAATAGGTGGCTACCTAAACAGAGAAGTAGGGGGTGTTTTTTAAGTAGTATTGCTGGAGATGCTCTTATCTTCCGCATTGAATTTAACAAAGTTGGAGATTCTAAAACCAGCAAGAAATTGAACCATATCAAAGGGACGATATGGCTTCTGGTAGGTTCGAGAACTACCTGTCACATCTACTCCAAGGTTATCTTCAATCATCTTGGTCAAATCATTCTTATTATCAAGCAAAGAACTCATTAAACTCAAGAAACAAATATGGCCATGTAAATGTGGATCTTTTTCCTACTGGTTCGCGTTGTAGGTAGCAAAACCAGACTGTCTGGTTTGTTGAAGTGGCTTAGCCGATGTGGTCAGGTTGGCCTAGCCGATTTCTGCAACCGGCCGCACAATTCAGTTGCAATAGTTTGTAAATAAAGGTAAACTAAATATGGAACAGTTCTACGAGGCGATTGCCAGCCTAAATTAGATATATTATTAATGAAGGACTGAAAACGGCGATCAGAGAGAGAGTGAATGGGAGCCCTAAAATTTCTTTCGAAATATTTGGCCGCTGTCTCAAAATCACTACCAAACACGCAAACCAAACACCGTGATGTCCATGACCCAATTGAGTGGGTGAATGTTCCCTAAGAGCACAGCGGAACACCACAAAGCCAACGCAGTAGATGGAAATCAAAACGGAGCTACGAAACTTAAGATTCACGAGAAAAGAAATTGTTGCCGGTACGAAAGAAATCAGCAATGAGCTTCATTGTTGGAAGCACTAACAATCACATGCGCATGACTGAAATTAAATAGATGACCATGCAATGATTACTTCCTGTAGCTAAAAATGACAACACGAGAAATGGAAAACCAAATCACGAACAGCTTTGCTCTTGGTGCTGGACACAGACTGCCTGCTAATCTGCTTGGCGCTGCACTGGAGATCAGCGACGCACGGCACTGCCTGGAACCTGAAGCAACGGAGAGGAAGCACCTGGCATGCGCACAGCGCTGGCGAGCGTTCCTGCTCTGAGAGAAACAGCACCGGTCCCAGAAAACCACCACTGTTGAAAGCGCCGATCTCCTACAGCCGATTGGAAGCGAGCACTAGATTCCTGCTCTGAGAGAAACAAGCACCGGTCCCTGAAAACCACCACTGTTGAAAGCGCAGATCTCCTACAGCCGATTGGAGGCGAGCACTTAGACCCACTGGACCTCGGAATTTTTTTTAATTTTTAATCCTTTTTTAAATAATATTTTAATACTAATCCTATAAAAAAGTATTTGCATATATGACTCTTTTGGTCATGCCAGCACGCCTGGCGCGACTGTACCACGCTGTCACGCCACATGCAATGGCGCGACAAGCCGAGCCACCGTGGTAATCATGTTTGATCGATGCTGACGTGGCGTACCATGGGTCCTGCCCTATCGGGCCAGCGACTCAGGCACGACAGGCCCACATAAAGGCCGCGGCCCAACTCGTTTTTCCTCTCTCTCTTCTCTCTCCCTTCATTATGGGCGACCTCGAGGTGAGATGATGCAACAGTGTTCTCTCTCTTCTCTTCCTCACATTCTCTATTTGTCTTTGATGAACTTTGCATTTGCATTTCAGGTTTGATCGGTCTCGTGCATGAGGTTTGACTCCCTCACCTCTGTTGTTATTTTTTTTGTTTAGTTGATGTTTTTATACTGCTCTGGTTTACACTGCTGTGTGCAATATTAGCTTTCGTTTGGTTTAATGAAAGTTGCTTTGGCTAATGACGTCAAATATATTATGATTCATGATGTACTTGTTGAACTTGCATGATTTTTCTGATTGGTTTTGGTTGGCACTGCATTAGGGTTTGACTGCACTGGTTTAGACAGCAGTATGGGTTGGAGTGTTGTTAGTAAACCTTCTTGGAAGTGTGTGATTTCAAGTATTTTTGTGTTGATTAGATGTATAGATGAGTTGGACTATGTATGTATAGACATCATTTACATTCAATACGTTTGTTTTAGAGTTTGCCTTCATGGGTTTACATGATTATAGAGATGATTGAAATGGAAATTGTTGTTGAACTATGTAATAGTACTGGTTCATATCTTTGCTTTGTTGAACTACTTTGTAATAGTTCAATGGCGGTTTCAAATGACAACCAATTCGTGCACCATCCGTAGGATCATGGTGCTATCGGTCCTTTCCTACCAGTAGAGCCAACATCATTGTGTTACTGTGGGTTACCGGCATTTGTGAAGCAATCAAGGCATCCCGCGTCAGCTGGGCGTGCTTTCTACTATTGCCAACTTAAGCGACATCCCCCAACACTTGATGCGTACCTAGAGGGATGCAGCTTCTATCAGTGGATCGATGGCGATGAAATGTTCGAGTCGTTGATTATGTTGTTTCCTTATGATCCCTGGAAGAGTGTTCCATATGCAGAATATGTTCGTTGGGTTCCGCCGCCACCGAACCCTCTGAAAATGACAGAGGCGGAGAAGGTTGACGCTGCTTTGCGCCGTCTAGCCAATCCTCCTAGATGCCATGGTGGAGTGTCGGCGCAATTAACTACTCCCAGCCAACGTGGAGCATTCACTGCCTTCTATCACTGTGGATTGTCAGATTATGTAAGTTCTCATGAAAGCAATCTATCTCTAAGCTTGTATGTGTTTTGCACATACAATGTTACACTTGGAATATTTGTTTTTTGCAAAGAGGGTTCCCATCTTGTGACTTTGAGGAGCACAACAAATCGCACTGGCCTTCAGAGTATGAATTTGCGAAGTTTCACATAGGCATTAAGCCATGGCCATGCACAAAGATGCCGGACCGTAAGTGCAAGTGTGGCATCAAGGCTCACGAAGGAGTTGTTCTGTCTGAGTTAGGATACGGATACTACTGTGGCAATGCTTATGGAGGGCCGTCTGAGTTATGGGTGAGTTGACTAAACCGGTGAAGTTACTACATGAAGATACATTCAATTGGGAGGACTTCACTGGTCGTGGAGAGTTAGTGGAGAGGCTGAAGATACATTCACCACTCGAAAAAGAGAGCAAGCGTTGGATGCGGGAGGAGAAGCAGATGGAGGTGAGGATGAGGTATGGGGTAGAGATGCCATCATGGAAGACCTGTAACAGGATTTTAGAGGACTTTCCTCGAGTGACCGGTTGACAGCTGAGTTTTTACAATAACGAGGCCGAGTTGATGAGCTTCTGGCGACAAAACAAGGAGGCCTACGACTTTAAGGAGGCCGAGGATAAGAGGGATATGGCCTTTTTCCAAAGGCATTTGCATCGCTTATGTGAGTAATTGATTTCGAAATATGTTTTGACTTGTGCATCTTCTTACAATTGTTGCCAATAAGACATTGTTTTGTTCTTGTAATCCCCGATGATGCACCGAATGACGGGCATATCCCCGCACCCATGGACGATGACAATGACGAGGATGAGGACGATGAGTAGTGTTTCCTCTCAACTAATGCCTACAAGGTGCGGTACATATTTTGCAAATGCCAATACTTTTGGCATTACGTAGATTTTGTATATGGTAGATGGAGGACTGGTACGATAGTGCTGCTTCTTTTGTGCAAAGGCAGCAAGATCCGTACATATTTTGCAAATGGCCTGGGGTTGCCATTTGGTAGTACTTGTTCACAGTAGATGGAAGACTAGTGTTAGTAGTTGTGCTTGTATATGCTAGATGGAACACTTATGTAAGTGATGATGATGATGATGACCTCCGAACAATGCTTCGAACTCCTTATCGTGTGTAATGCTTCGAACTCATTATGATATGACTCATTATGGTGTGTAATGCGAACAATGTTTCAAAACCATAAAGAAAATACAATGTCAATAAGTTATGAAATGGTGGACTTAGGAAATGGTTTCACAAAAATAGCGTCACTTGGAGGAAATGGCCAAGAAATTTTGTGTTTGGAAAAAACCATAAAGAAAATTCAATGTCAATAAGTTATGAAATGGTACTTAGGAAATGGTTTCACAAAAATAGCATCACTTGGAGGAAATGGCCAAGACATTTTGTGTTTGGAAGAAAAACATGAAGAAAATTCAATTTTAAGGATGTATGTTTCGAAAAAATTTATGAAAGCTAGACACTTGGAGGTAATGGCCGAAGCAAACAGATTTCCAGGACTATCACGCCAGCCAAAGTGGCGTGACAAGCCAGCGCGCCGGAGTCGCTGGCGCGACAAGATTGCCGCGCCACCCATGCGGGCGCGACAAGGACTCACTAGGCCAGGGCAGACCTCTCTGGTTTCGATGGCTGGCTGGCGTGACAGTGTCACGCCAACCTGACTGGCATGGCTCTGTCGCGCCACCTACGCTGGCGCGACACTGTCGCGCCAGCCAGCCATCAAAACCAGAGAGGTCTGACCTGTCCTATGAGTCGTTGTCGCACCGGCATGGGTGGCGCGACAGGCTTGTCACGCCACTTTGCCTAGCACGACAGTCATTTGGACAGTGTTCTGTGATGGCTGTCGCACCACCCTTGCTAGCGCGACAGGCCTGGAAACAAATTTTTTTCCATTTCTTCCACACTTCTTAACACATAAGTACAATTGAGACATATACATAGCATATAACAGTTCATAGATGCCCAACATGGGTGACAAGTTCACAAATGACCAACATAGCATATAACATCAAGTCCACATAGTTCATACACGACGATAGTTCACAAAGTCCACATAGTTCACAAGCCATCGACAAAGTCTAGTTCACAAGTCATTGACAAAGTCCAAATGAGCACATAGTCGACATAGTTGTTCCATGACGAACATAGGCAACAAAAGAAGGACATAGTTCACAAAGCATGCTTGAGATGGATTAGTTAGGTGTGAAGGGCTCTCGAGGACGACGCAAGCGGCCTGGATGTGTCGGTTGGAGATTAGGAGTGCCAACGTCGGAGCGGTCATGGGCACATCCTCGCACGTTTCGTCCTTGACCTCATCGCAGCTGTTGGGACGAACTTTGCACAAAACATATACAACATACATGTCAAACAAGTAACATGAGAAAATAGTAAAGTGGCAGTCATTTTCACAAAATATCAATGATGTTGGCCATCCACTATCATGAACACTCATGGGTTAGTGTAAGATTACACAATAAGCACTTTATGACCAAGTGGATTACCATTTGTACTGCTTAACATACTTCTAGCAGCTCTAGCCGATATGGTACAATCTCTTGTGAGTATGTATGTTGATGTACTGGCCAAGGGACTCATATCACAACAAGGTGTTTACAAGCACTATGTTTTGGGGTTGCTAGCATCATTAGAAGGCAGCAGGGAAGCACAATTGAACTGCACAGATTATGAAAAGTTGCTGGCTGCCCTATGCGTAGTTGAGTTGAACTATGATAGTTGCAGGGAGTACATGCAAGCTCTTCTAGCCACAGATATTTCATATATTGTAGGAAGGTATTGCACCCTCTTCTTTCCATCTAACTTAGCATGAAGCCATCCAGAGGAACCTTCGTGGAGGAAACCTCTTGCAACGCTACTAGCATTTTGGTCTAAACTTGTTGATGACATACTGGGGGATTCAATTGATGCTTGCTCATATGAAAAAACAGACTACTTAAATTCAAATAGGTTTTCTCTATGCATAGGAGCTTTTAGGCAGCTATTGTAAATGATGAGATAGCACTGCACCAAGGTTGGGATGCCATCTCCATGTATGGAAAAGACTGCCTTAGAAGTGGAATGATGATGGAAACATCATGTTTTTGTAGAGCTATGATTCTATGAGGTTGCAGTTTTGAATCTGTAATTGAAGTATACTATGGAGGACAAGGACAATTAGGGAGTGAGAATGTAGATTCAAGCAATTATTTGGATCTCTTTGAACTTTATAATGCTACTACTTGGTAATCACACACACACACCTGAGTTTGTGTACCCTAAGGAGCATCAGCTAGTTGGGAACCTGTGAGCTCGTCTTGGTCATACGTTGGATCATTGATGTCATCATCATCTCCATCGTCATCATCTTCGTCATCCCTACATCTTGCACGAGAGCTCTCTGCTCTGTCAATCGCTGCCCTTTGACTTGTACAAGTTTGTCATCCTTGGGATGCGGGAGCTGGCACTTGTACATCGCGTATTGATGCCTTGTTCGATCAGTTGGCTGGGGCAAAAGTGTTCTAAAAAATTGATCTTCGGTTGGGTTATCATCTGATAAAGATCCGGCCACAAGATATACCAAAGACAACTTTTTCTACTAGGTATGGGTTGTATGAGTACCTAGTCATGTCCTTTGGTCTCACCAATGCTCCTGCATTTTTCATGTATCTCATGAATTCAGTCTTTATGCCAGAGCTGGATAAGTTTGTAGTAGTTTTCATTGATGATATCTTGATATACTCCAAGAATGAAGAAGAGCATGCACAGCATATCCGCATCGTCCTGACCTGCCTGCGTGAGCACAAGCTGTACGCCTAGTTCAGCAAATGTGAGTTTTGGTTGGATCGAGTGCAGTTTTTGGGACATGTTCTAACCCCTGAAGGTGTATCGGTGGATCCTAGCAAGGTTCAGGATGTGTTGAGTTGGAAGTCTCCTACATCAATGCATCAGATCCGTTAGTTTGTAGGTCTTGTCGGGTACTATCGGCATTTTATTCCGGACTTCTCCAAAATACCCCACCCCATGACCAAGCTGCTTCAGAAGGATGCAAAGTTTATATGGAGTCCGGCCTGTGAGGAAGCTTTTCAAGCATTGTAGGAGTTTCTTACCTCTGCTCGTGTTCTTGCTCAACCGGACATTGAGAAGCCATTTGATGTTTATTGTGATGCCTCCAGGACTGGGCTGGGGTGTGTGCTTATGCAAGATGGGCGTGTGATAGCGTATGCCTCGCGCCAACTGAAGAAGCACGAGGTTAATTACCCAACCCATGATTTAGAGCTAGCTGCGGTGGTGCACGCTCTAAAAATTTGGAGACATTACTTGTTGGGGAATAAAGTGCATATTTTTACGGACCACAAGGACCTTAGATATATTTTCACTCAACCTGAGTTGAATCTGAGGCAAAGGAGATGGCTTGAGTTGATCAAGGATTACAACTTAGAGGTTCATTATCATCCGGGAAAAGCTAATGTGGTGGCTGATGCTTTGAGCCGTAAGTCATATGTGCCTGATGAAGAGCCCTTGCCTCCCTCTCACTCTGCAGTGTTAGCACAGATTGCTCTAGTTTCGGGGTTACTCGAGAAAATTATTGCGGAGCAGAGATATGATGACTTGGAAATCCCCCATATCAAAAAGTTGATGGCTGAAGGGCGTAGTCCGCACTTCAGTGTTGATGAGCAAGGTGTGGTAAAGTACAAGAACCGGCTAGTAGTTCCTGGTAATAAGGAGCTTAGAAGGAAGATTCTCGATGAAGCTCACCATTATCTATTCACCCGGGGAATAACAAAATATACCATGATTTGCGCCAGTTGTATTGGTGGTCAAACATGAAGCAGGATATCACCAGGTATATTGCAGAGTGTGATATTTGTGGAAGAGTTAAGGCGGACCATCTGCGGAAACCGGGTTTTCTGCAGCCTTTGCCTATTCCAGTCTGGAAATGGGAGGATATTTCCATGGATTTCATTACACACTTGCTTGTGACCACACCACACAAGCACCTGCTTATCACGACACCACACACTTGCTTGTGACAAAGTCTAGAATGTCATTATTTTATATTGACATTTACTAGTTTTTCTTAAAGATTGGGCCCCTAAACAATCTCAACTCAAGACAAAAATCAACTGTAAAATTTAAATCTAAAACTAGCTAACTTCCAAATAAACTAAGGTTATACATACTACATTGCTAACTACTCTACTAATTAAGCTAAGGCTGATCCTAACCCTAACAAAGCTGTAATTAATAAATAAACTAGTCCTAACACTAGCCCTAACCCTAATCCTAGTCCTAACTCTAATCATAACCCTAACTAACTTAAGTCAAATTTAAGTCATTCTTGAAGAACTTTTGTTAATAAAGCAAGCCATAGCAAAAGAAGTGATATTTTGCATAAATTTTTGAAGAAAAAAGTCTACTAAACCCCCTCATCTATTGATGGTTGTCTACTTCACCCCCTCACCTATTAAACCAGTATTCTGCCCGTCAAACTATTGAAAACAGTCTAAATATCCCCCTGAGACGGGTTTTTGATGGTGGTTTTGCTAACGTGGTGTATTAAAAAGTCTATATAACCCCTAACGTATCAAGGGTTGACTACATGACCCCCTCAACTATAAAGTGTAATATTGTAACCCTTAAAGCAGCTAATAATATTCAAACGATGATCATGTATCCCACCACACTGGCCTAAGCACACATGCTTGCAGACAGGCCCATTGGCTGCCTCCCTCTCTGAACTCTTTTTAGGCTTGTACTACTGCCCAATGAGAACCACCTTATTTCCTACTCCACGTCATGCACTTCTCGATGGCATTGAGCACATGCACTAGCTTGCGCCCTTGTCGTCTGGCTCCTCCCACATTCTTGCTTCTCTCGCTTTCTCCTCCTATGGCTACCAAAAAAATTGAAGGATGGTTGGATGGAGGACGTGCGAGGGGGCTGAATGATGATGATGTAGCCGTGGCATGCTTGAGCTCAATGCATTGACAAGTGATGGGAGGTGGAGCAAGAGACAATATGTCGCATGTTGATCGTTGTGCGGTGTGTCAGTCTAGAAAGAGTAAGGAGGGGGAGGCAACAAATGGCCTACGTGCAAGCATGTGTGTTTAGGCTAGTGTGGCGGGATATGGTGTCCACACAACCCTAAAGACCATATGGTGAGTCATTTGAACATTATTTGATGATTTACGGGCTATAATATCATGTTTTGTAGTTGAGGGGGTCATACAGTCAACCGTTGATATGTTAGGTGTTATATTGACTTTTTAATATGCCACATATCAACAAAACCATCTTCAAAACCGCTTGAGGGGGTTATTTAGACGGTTTTCAATAGTTTGAGGGGTAGAATACCTGGTTTTATAGTTCAATGGGTGAAGTAGACAACCACCAATAGTTGAGGGCGATAAGTAGACTTTATCCAATTTTTGAATAAGACGAGTGCTCAAACTTGAGGTCAAAAAAGTCAATTTGGAACAAAGATACAAATTTATTGACTGATAAGAGACGAATTCACGCAGCTTACCAAACTGCGAGGGTATGATCTGATGCAGGGACTCTTATCCTCCTCCGAAAAGGGCTTTGCTGCGGTACACCCAAATGACTGTGAGCCGTTCATTCGTTTCAATCAGACAGTTACCATCATCTATTACCTCATAGGAGGTAATATATTTATTGAATTTTTCATTTTATAAAAAAAAGCTAAATAAGGAATATTTTGGATATAAAAAATCATGTCTAGGTTTGATTTAGCTATGCATGATTTGACAGATATCCTGATATCCTCGTCATGCACAATCTTCCATACGTGTCCAATGATATAATGAACGTGCGAGTACTTGAACCAACATACATGAAATTTATGTGCACAAATACCCAACGACCATGTTCAAAGTACAAGAAATTTTACGTGCATACGAAACTTTACATAGTCACCTTACGTGCTCAATATATGTAACAGTTATATAGTTTATTAGAAAGCTACTCGATTATATAATATAGTTTTAATTGAGTTTGTATTTTGTAACATATTTTTTAGATCGCTAAAGTTCACGGATCAATTAATATATATGTTGGTTATTGATTTCTTTCATACATGTATCTTATTTTATAACTGAATATTTAATGTATTTTTCATGCAAAAGGCAAAGGGAACAATGCCCACCGAAAAGGAAGGGAAAGGAAGGGACCGCGTCTGCCCTTACTTGTACACCGTGATGAGGTGATTTAATAATGTTTCCTTTCTCTTTTCTTAGATTAATTAATTTATTAATTCAAAAAAATCTAGAAAATCAATGGCTGAGATTCGTTTGAGGTATTACCTCATAGGAAGTAAAATTTATACCGTAGCATTGCCCCGCGGAAAATGATCTGATGCAGAGACAGAGGAGCACAGGTTGAAGATCCAAGGAGCACAGTTCGTTCCTACTGAAGCATGCTCTCTGCTGCTCTTCTCATCGAGATCACTTGATGAGCAGTGTGAAAGAAAACAAAATCTTTCTGGGGATATGATGTATGAAGCTGCCTAATGAACAACAGTATTCACAAATATCTTCCCAACCAACAGTGCCGGCCAAGAGTGCTTCTCCAGGCCAACCTTTCACAGCCAGAGAACACATGTGCTCTGTAGTCTGCTGCAGGCTCCACCGGACGCCGGTGAGTGGGGGCCGGCGACTTGACTTGGTAGACTCCAGGTTGGTAAAGTCTCCCGAGCACTATGGCTGTGGCTTCCTGTCCTCCGCTGCAGGCTGCGGGCCTTCTTGCGTCGGCTCCATGCATCATTGCCTTGTGCTTTTTTTTTTGACACGCAGTGGTAATGGTGGCCTCAGTCCTGCAGTGGACCAAGAAGCTGTATACACAAGTCATTCTCGTTTACCGACAAGTTAGTCTTTTTTTAACTCGGAAGACCAGCACCACGTGTTCTTCACCTGTGCTGCTAGTGCGGAGCTGTGGTGCAGAATTGGACTACCTGGCATCGCTTCCCTCTCTGATGATGAGCTCTGGAACATCAACACGCCCCCTGGCTAAGGCTGGATATCGAGCCAGCCGTAGTTTTTTTCGAGCTTTTTTAGAAATTGATATAATCTTATTCATTATTATTTCCTGCATTGTTTAAGACCCAACTTCATGACGAGCCTAACGAGCCGAGCCTAACGAGCCGAGCCGAAGTTGAAAGTCATTCCAAATCAAGTCATTTTTATTTTAAAAGAAAAATGAGTTTAATCGGAGCACTTTTGTACCGAGCCACCGAGCCAGCTTAACGAGCTTTTTGTCTAGCCGGCCCTGGCCTTGACTCCAGCATGTGGCCGTTCATCTTGCTAACAATCCTGTGGCGACCGTGGAATGCGAGGAATGGGGAGATCTTTAGGAATGAATTGCCTAGCAGCCGTGCCATGATTTCTAAAGTTTGCGATGATCTCGTTGTTTGGCACAAGCGTCTCAAAGCCGATCATGTAAACAGTCTCAATGACTGACGTAACTATCTTCTGTCTTGTAATGCTACATCATTCCGGCCTGATGGAATGAGGTTTTAAATCGAAATTTGGTGGGGAATCTCTCCCCTCCGTTTTGATCAAAAAAATATATAAAAGAATATTAATATTTATAATACATAATTAGTATAATACTATAATTAGATAGGTCGTTGCAGATACTTTCATAATAAACTATTTTGAAGATATAAATGTTGCACGCTTTTTCTACAAATCTAGTCAATGTTGACAAAGTTTGACTTGCACGCATCCTATAACGACTTCTACAGTGGAACGGACGGAGTACACTTTAAGACAAAGACTTAGTGAAAGTTTTATTGACATTTAACTTTTTGAATGGTGTATTGTAATACTTCTAACAAGAGATAGAGAGAGAAGAAAAATGAAACAGAAAAATGAAACTTTCTTAACATGATTACTAACTTTATATGGGTACTTAGCTCAGCCTAAGGATTCACCAGATTATCTCATGCAACAGTGCTGGCTCTCACGTACTAAGTATTTTTTTTAGAAAAGAGAATATATTAATATTCCAGCTTCTCACATACTAAGTATACAGTAACAAATACTAATCAGCAAGCTTGCAATGGTCAGAAGCCCTTCTCCAGCCCAACCTTTCATAGCCAGGAAGACCAAGACCGACCAACCATGTGAACCTTCAGTAGTGCGCTGCATGCTTATTATTACCAGCTGGAACAAAGGAATCTTCCTGTACCACCGTCATTGACGCAGCGTCTTCCTGGCCGGCGGCGACTGCAGGTCAGAGCTGCTAGCACACAGCGTAGCATGTGCTCTGCTGCATCCTCCGCCGGGCTCCGGTTAGTGTGGTGTGGGGGCCGGCGACTTGACTGGTGGGGGTATTTAGTCGGTGAGTTGAAAAGTTTCTGAGTGTCATATTGAATCTTTTAACGATATCGGGAGAGGTTTTTACGTACTAATAAAAAAGCTAATTACACAGCTCACCTGAAAACTGTAAGACGAATTTATTAAGCCTAATTAATCCGTCATTAGTAAATGTAGGTTACTGTAGCAGTTACGGCTAATCATGGCTTAATTAGGCTTAAAAGATGCGTCTCACAATTTCATGATGAACTGTGCAATTAGTTTTTATTTTTATCTACATTTAATGCTCCATGAATATGTCCAAACATTCTATTTTACTGCACGAAAAAATTTTAGGTGGAAACTAAACACCCCCTTGAAAGTCTCCACTCTCCACTGCAAGGTGCAGGCCGCCGGCCTTTGGTCGGCTCCCTCCATTATTGCCTTGTGCTGAGGCCTGATCCTGTTCGCTTGGGCTGATAATCTAGGCTAAAAAAGTACTCGTTCGCTGAAAAGTACGACTCATAAGAGAAGCGAACAGGGCCTAGGCGAAGGCCGTGCGCAAGCGCAACTGCTTGGTGAGGTCTTTAGTAGCTTCTGTTGTAATGGCATCAGGATCAACTGAACAAAGCACGTAAGATTAAGTCCGATCAAAATCAGGAATAAACAACTAGAGGTGGCAATTGGATATGTAAACCCACATCATGACTCCAAATACCAGCATTTGAATATCAGATGGATGTGTTGATTTGTTTAAGAAAATCCATAAACTAATGAATTGTATGTATTAGTCCATCAACCTAGGCTCTCGTATGGGCTAATTTTTAGGACATATAATGTACTAAATTATTACATATACAAAATCAATAAGTTTGGTGATAGAAGCAGCACGCACATCACAAAAGCTGTTGTTTTTTTACCCGTTCTATGGATTCATTTTTGACGATACGAGCATCACGTATGGGACATCTCAAATTACGTCTTATAAAGTAGATTGGTGGGAGTTACACTGGCTTGTCTTGACGAAGTTTTGTGAGTCTCATCTGCATTAAATATGCTTCCAAATAAGTGTGTCTGATAACATGGCAGCACTTTTAAGAGGAGAGAAAAGAAATGAGTTTCATAGATAAAACTTTATTGTCATGATTACCATTTGTCATAAAATTAAAACACTAGAATAAAACTATACATTGAGAATGGTTTCTTATTTAATTGTACGTGATATGAATATGATAGTCTTGAAAATAACAGTATAGTAAAACCCTACACTCAAAATAGTCCAAACTTGCTTTACTTGTCATCCAGATCACCTATTGTGTTCAATAATGCAATGTGTGTGGCACAGCCAAGCACGCGTCTCTCCTTTCTACGTTTATAAACAGGGGCTCATGTATAAATAGATAGATAATATGCAAGGAAAAGTTCAGATTACATCTCCAAGTTTGGTGTACGTCTCGATAACTCTCTAAACTAATGTCTGGTTTAACCCTGCCCTCCCCCCAAGCTATTTCAGTAGTTCCAAAAAACATATAATGATGAAATTCATAATAATGTATTTGAACATAAGTTATGATGTCAGGTATCATGCATATCACACAATTTGAAATTAAAACTTAACTTTACACACAAATAAACAGAATATGATAATAATAAATCTGGTTAAGAGAGGTAAACTGGATCGAATGAGTGAGTTAAGGAAATAAATGCAACCAAACGTTAGTTTATGGGTTGTACGGACATAGACTAGACTTATCAGAGAGAGTAGTTTTGGACATTTTCTACTCCTTGATTCACATTGTTCTTCCTTTTGCTTTGTATCTATGCATAATTCAAGCATCACTGCTTTCTAATAGTATACTCTCATACCTGTTTGCGTGTTATTTCTGTATGAGGAATGCATGCACCAACTAACAAAGTAGCATCTCTACATGCTTTCTATAAAATGGTTTAAATAAATTAAAGTGTACCATGACATTCAAGTGTAATTGGTGGGCATGACAGGTAGAGAGGCGAATTCCACACGGATTAATTCATCTGCATTTTTCAGTGACAGGTAGGCCTGATAAAGTGACGAAGTCACCACACATGATGCCGTACGTTGCAAATGGCGCCACTCCTGCTCAATTAACCGTCCGGCCTGCTACTGCTAGGTACGGTGTCTCTTTGGATGTTCTTCTATGTTTATAAATATATATATTGCACGCATGGTGAGACCCTGCCAACACAACAGCATCAAAGAAGCTTGCTAGCTTAACACAGCACACTAGCTAGCTAGCTAATACTACACATATATACACTGCTTCCTGATCGAGATAGATATATGTGCCTGGCTTCCATTATGAAAACTCTAATAATAATTGTTAGAGTGCTCCTTGCTCTGATGATGATGTTCTCGAGCGCTGCTGCAGGATTGCATGGAAGGGGCGCCGGAGGTAGTAGGGGGCTACTGCGTATCCCTTCCGCTGCTTCCCTTGCTGCTCATAGCTGCCCCTCCAGCTGTGGGCATGTCCAGTTCTCCTACCCCTTTGGGATTGGGCGGGGCTGCTTCCGCCAAGGCTTTGAGCTCACCTGCGACCACACAGTTCATCCACCCAAGCTCTTCTTGGGAAACAGTAGCAGCTCTATTCAGCTCACTGATGCTTTTTTTCTTGGTGATAGCCGGATTGGTTTTTTAGGTTTCAATGCCACCATGGGGCGAGGTGTGGATACGTACAACGTGTCCTGCTGGTCCTGGGAGACCCCTGACGAGGGTGTCTTTATCAGTAGCAATAACCAGTTGTATGTTGTCGGCTGCAATGTTGATGCCTTCATGTTTGGTGACAATATGACAGATCTAATTGGTTTTTGCACGAGTGTCTGCACAGATGACAGAGAGGCCATGGAGAGGGTGAATTCTGATGGCTACAGATGTACTGGGTTCGGTTGCTGCTTGATCGACTTGCCATGGGACCTGCCAGCCTTTACCTTGAAACTTGTCAGCCGCAACGTTACTACAGGAGTAAAATTAGACGAAGGGCTCTCCGACGTTAAGGTTTTACTATCAGACAGATATGCGTTTACTATTGCTGATCTTTACACGAGTTGGGTGAATGTAAGCAATGTCGAAGATGCATATATTGAGATTGCAATCAGGGACCAACCAAACTGTGAACGTGCCCGAGCAAACAAGGATACTTATGCTTGCAACGATGAAAGCAACTGCATCAATCTACCATCTGGACGAGGCTACAATTGCGAGTGTCCCAATTACGGGAAAGGCAACCCCTACGTTGTAGATGGCTGCATCCAAGGTCCATACCTCTTTGCTGCTGCTTCTCATTGTTCTTTTTAATTGTTCAACGCATACATTTCTAGATTTGAATGCAGATGCATACTAGTTTTTCGGTCCCCCCCATGGCAGCTGAAAGCACTGGCCAATTTAAATGTCTGATGGTTTTATTGCATAAGTTTGAAAAAGATCACATCCCTGCACGTGCAATATTTATTGCCACAACTTGTGAAGAACCGTTGGAATGACTTAATTTATATATTACTACTAAAGTAGCCTTATTAGTTTCTTTGGATTTAGTCATCATTCCTCACCATATTTTATTTGTCACGAAGCAGCTTACGATCCATGGCCCAAAGAGAACTGTATGAGATCATGTGGAAACTTGACAATTCCGTTCCCTTTTGGGTTTGAAGAAGGGTGTTCTGCAAACAATTACTTTCAACTCAGCTGCACACCAAGTAATGTCACCGTTCTTGACCGTGGGTACGCACAATATCGTGTGACTAGTGTATCACTTGATCATGGGTTTCTGGCTGTTAGCAACATGCTGAATGACGCAACCTCCATCAACATAGAAAGGATAGTCAACTATGATCATTACAGTTTAATGGACTTTTCATCTGGATCTGTTGTGGATGGTATTTTTGATTTCTCACAGGAAGATGAAATAATTAAATGGGTAGTTAGAAACTTAACTTGTGAACAAGCTATGCAAAGAAATGCTACATATGCATGTGTCAGTCTCAACAGTTACTGCCAAAATGTCACACGAGGGAAAACACTACATGGGTATCAATGCAAGTGTTCCAATGGCTTCCAAGGGAATCCATACCTGCAAAATAATTGTACAGGTTATAGTTCTCTCTCAACCATACATTCTCATACATTCATTTATAAATAATAAAATACACACTTTGCATTGTGCTATTCGAAGTAGATTAAAATCCTCATGCATGCATCTACTTCTAGTACCAATGGTTTACATGATCACACATCACATCGGTTAAAGATAAATGCATGCTTAATTTTACTTGTAAGACCGTCATATGACACAACTATTATTATCGGTGTAGACATTGATGAGTGCTCAATTCCAAATAAATGCAATGGAACATGCCACAATTTTGATGGAGGCTTCAATTGTACAAATTGCTCCCATGGGAAGGTGTATGATCCAACAAAGCAAAAATGTGTCATGTCAGCTGAGCTACATAATATAATTCTAGGTAAGTCACTTTTATCTGCCATTGGAATTTGAATTGACAAAAATGTTCATATCAAGATTTGATGTGCAGGTATTGTAATTGGGATTGCTTGTTGTCTTGGATCCATAAGTGTTGCACTAGGAGCGATCATACTGACTCGTAAGTGGAAGAAAGGCGTCCAAAGGAGAATCCGAAGAGCATACTTCAAGAAAAATCAAGGTTTACTCTTGGAGCAACTAATATCAAATGAAAGCACTACAAACAAAACAAAGATATTTTCCTTGGAGGAGTTAGAGGAGTCAACCAACAACTTTGAAGCTACTCGTGTTCTTGGATGTGGAGGACATGGAACAGTTTATAAAGGGATTCTACCAGACCAACGTGTGGTGGCAATAAAGAAATCTAAAATAGTGGACAAAACAGAGATAGACCAGTTTATCAATGAGGTAGCTATTTTGTCTCAAATCATACACCGCAATGTGGTGACACTTTTTGGTTGTTGCCTAGAAGATGAGGTGCCTTTGCTAGTCTATGAGTTCATATCGAATGGCACTCTATATGACCTTCTTCACATAGATGTTACAACAAAGTGCTTGCTATCATGGGATGACCGTATAAGGATTGCAATGGAAGCAGCAGGGGCACTTGCTTATCTGCATTCAGCTGCTGCAATACCAATTTTTCATAGAGACGTGAAGTCTGCCAATATCCTCTTGGATGAAAACTTCACCACAAAGGTCTCAGACTTTGGTGCTTCAAGGTCTCTTTCACTTGATGAAACTCATGTGGTGACAATTGTTCAAGGAACATTCGGCTACTTGGATCCTGAATATTATCATACTGGTCAACTAACTGAGAAGAGTGATGTATATAGCTTTGGAGTAATACTTGTGGAACTTTTGACAAGAAAGAAGCCAATTTTTATCAATAACTTAGGTGAAAAACAAAGTTTGTCCCATTACTTTATTCAAGGACTTCATGAAAGGCCACTTATGGAAATAATGGATCCACAAGTTGTGGAAGAGGCAGACCAGGAGGATATTAATGACATTGCCTCCGTCACAAAAGCATGCTTAAGGGCCAAAGGTGTAGAGCGACCAACTATGAAAGAAGTAGACATGAGGTTACAACTCCTAAGAACAAAGAGACTGAGAAAAAGATATCATCTACCTGAAAAAGATGGAGATATTGAGGTTTTGTCATGCCTCGAAACTAAGAATTTAAATGAACATATTGATCTTGTCAACGCTGCCCATGTAATACCACAAGTGTCCTCTAGGTGCTACAGTTTGGAGCAAGAATTTGTGTCTTCATTTAGGCCAAGGTAACTATAAATTTGTGCAAGAAAACATAGGGATTGCTTAGATATTGGCCACATATGTGATATCATATATTTTAGTGAAGAGTTTGTGGGAAATGCATCGTTGTGGTGTGCAGTTCGATTTGTGGGATCCGGTGCTATTAAAAAGTGGAGAAATTACTTCGATCTCTGGTTCTCTCTTTGCATTCCCCGCTCTGGCTCCTCTTTGGTTTAAATATTGCTCTTTGGTTTGCCTGAGTTCAAACCGAAATGAAGATGCAAACGAAGCAATTTTTCCTCGGTTGGGTTGCTCTATTGTACAAATCAAGCCATACTGTAATTTATCTTTCCCGGTTCACATGCACATTGGAGGTGCTCTTAGTCAGCTATTGTCTTGTGATACCTGGCTTCTGTAAAACGACATACACTTCTCATTATTCTCTGTGTTGACAACCAAAATTACCAAAGGAAAAACAGCTTGGATGCATTTGTCAGATCAAGCATAGCGTAGCTCTCATTGAAATGCATATAAAGAATGTCTAGTTTGAAATTTGTAGAGGCGCTAAAAGGCCCATCCTTGTGAGCGCTCATGTGTAACGGCATGCTGTTAGTAGAGTCAACACTATGGAAGAAGATGCATGCAACAAAAAGCAGATTAATTACTATAATTTTTTTGAACCAAATTCAACTAGACGTACGTACAGAAAGTGCAAAAGTTGTTTGAGGAAAGATAGTGTGTTGACTTAGAAATTAACGCTTACAGATACGAGAACATGATACTATATGCTGGATTTTATGCTATATATTTTCCACTTCCTATATATGTTACTGAGGGTAAGGATGCTCCTCCCAATTTCTGCAAACAACAAACCTACGTTTCTGCCAATTTTTCTTCCATCCAAGATCAAGGTCTCAAGGACCACCACCCTTATATTTTATTTATCGAACTTAGAACATCAAGATACACAATAAAAAAAATGAATGGTGAATTTAACTGATTCCCGTATCTAACTACGTTCCCAGTAAACTCAAATATACAGCTCAGCTCAGGAGATCATATGCATGATGGATGTTACAGACCTAATGGAACTACCACCGATCCATCAGAACAGCATGTCACAAAAGCGGAAAAACCAATCTCCAGTTCTCTCATGAGAGCAACAAAAGAAGCAGAGAAGGCAGTCCCAGGAAGAAGCTACATTGCGAGGGCAGATGATGAGACCGGGCCATTCCCGCGCTAGCATCGCCCCCTGCTGTTGAGCCTCTGCTGCCTGGGGAGGGTGCCTTGGGTGGCGACGGCGGTGGCGGTGGTGGTATGACACAGGTCTCAAATGTCAAATTTGTCTGCATCTCATAGATAGGTCAGAGAGTTAGCATATGCATGACTCCTGTTGCTGTTCAAAGAAAAAAATGCTACTAATTAATTCAAACATCGCTTACCTTGCAATACGCGATGTTATCGCACCCACACACCATGCATATGGCCATTTGCATTATCCGTAGCTAAGGGAGCTCCTCCACCGTCACAAAGCAACTACATGATCCTTAAAACGGCGAATAGCCTAGCTAAATGGGTTCAATAATATTCACATACCATGTAAAAATCAACTACAAGTGACTGGCTTTTGGAATCCATGGCTGGAGACTCTGCGCAGTTGGGGGCATCTGCCTGCAAACATAACATCATTTCCATCTGTGTGGATAAAAGCCAATCTGATCAACAAAAGCGTCAAGGAGAAAAAAAAAACTCTGAAGGTCATTGAAACAGGGGATGTACTGAAACCTACGACATTGGTTTTCTACAACATAATAGTTCCACTCATATGCGATCCCGTCGCTTGCTTCCCTGGTTTTCTTTGACGTGAAGATCTACTAGCAGGCGCTGGTTCTGGCAATCTGGCTGATCATGGCTCTTTGGCATTTTCGCCACTGGGAACCAATACTCTCTTCAAGGACGCTGTTGCGGTGTAGTCGTCTTCTAGGAAAATTGTAATTACTTGTTGAGGAACGTCTGGATCTCTTTGAAGACATTGATGGCAAGTTGCTGAGTAAAAATGAGGAAAAACAGACTCAAGATTAGAGTCACAACACATATACCTCCTCTCTTCCTCTCCGTCCAACTCCTCGAATCTCCTCCCTCCTCTCCTCTCCTCTTCTCCTCACTTCACCATAGTGAGTGTGGCTGACCAGCGTAGGGGTGGCCGGCGGTCCTAAAATCATTTTTCTATAGTGCTAGACTCATCATCCGAACTATCAGAATAACACTCAGGAACATGCATATTATTAGGATGATGATGCTTGTGACTATCTTTGATTTCTTTACTTTGGCTGTCTATAGTCAACGATAGTCGATGCTCTTTATTCCCAATGAAGAAATTATTACACTACAGACTTTCTTTGATATGAGAACGAAGGCCATTATATAAAAGCTAAATCCGCAAGATCATCTTTTTCAATAAATACGTTAAAGCATCGGTTCTTGAATCTCTAAACCTTTTATATAATCATCAACAGATTCATCATAATGTTATTTAATTGATATTAAATGTTAAAGTTTAAGTTCATTAGCTAGTGTCGCACAAGAAGTGGTCATAGAATTTTTTTTAGTTGATCCACCGAACTAATAGATCAAGGAGCTAGTGTTGAAAATTAAACCAACAGAAAGCAGTTCTACTGAATGACAAAGAAAATAAATGAACTTTTAGATCATCTACAGAACTAGCTTCTCGTAACTAGGCTAAACACTGGCTAATATGCTCCGAGGTGCTATTGTTAAAGCATCTTCAGCAACACCCCTGCTTGACCCTCTACCTCAAAAAACCTGCTCCAGCAGACCCCCTACTTCTATTGGCCCTCTACTTTTCCCCCTTTACCCCCTACTTCTCTTGGCCCCCCTATTCCACTCACCCTACTTTTTTTCGTGTTTCTTCTCCACTGGACGCGCGAGTTGCTCGACTCCGTGTTTGCCCTGCCACCTCCGCCCTGGCCAGCTGAACAGCCGATGGCGACTCCGCCTCTGCCCCGGCCGTCCGTACTAGCCATAGGTACGAACCCGATGCATGACGAGGCGGCCCTGCCCCTGGCGCGGTCCCGACGCCGGCAACCCTGCCCCAGGCAGGCTCCCGGCGACCCTCACCGGCGCAGCTCGGCTCCCGGCGCCCCTTCCCCGCCCGACAGGCTCCTGGCGCCCCTCACCGGCATGGACCGGCTCCCGGCGGCGTTCCTCCCCGGTGCAGCATGTTCCTGGTGGCATCCCTCCTCGGCACAGCGAGGCAGAGGAGCTCATCCATGGAGAACAAGACAATAGCGAGATTGACATGTGGGTCCCACGTGTCGTCCTCTACTAGGATAGATTTCGGTGTGTGTTTTAGGTAGTACTGCTGGAGCAAACAACAACAAAATGAGTAGTCTCAGAATAGGTGGCTACCTAAACAGAGAAGTAGGGGGTGTTTTTTAAGTAGTATTGCTGGAGATGCTCTTATCTTCCGCATTGAATTTAACAAAGTTGGAGATTCTAAAACCAGCAAGAAATTGAACCATATCAAAGGGACGATATGGCTTCTGGTAGGTTCGAGAACTACCTGTCACATCTACTCCAAGGTTATCTTCAATCATCTTGGTCAAATCATTCTTATTATCAAGCAAAGAACTCATTAAACTCAAGAAACAAATATGGCCATGTAAATGTGGATCTTTTTCCTACTGGTTCGCGTTGTAGGTAGCAAAACCAGACTGTCTGGTTTGTTGAAGTGGCTTAGCCGATGTGGTCAGGTTGGCCTAGCCGATTTCTGCAACCGGCCGCACAATTCAGTTGCAATAGTTTGTAAATAAAGGTAAACTAAATATGGAACAGTTCTACGAGGCGATTGCCAGCCTAAATTAGATATATTATTAATGAAGGACTGAAAACGGCGATCAGAGAGAGAGTGAATGGGAGCCCTAAAATTTCTTTCGAAATATTTGGCCGCTGTCTCAAAATCACTACCAAACACGCAAACCAAACACCGTGATGTCCATGACCCAATTGAGTGGGTGAATGTTCCCTAAGAGCACAGCGGAACACCACAAAGCCAACGCAGTAGATGGAAATCAAAACGGAGCTACGAAACTTAAGATTCACGAGAAAAGAAATTGTTGCCGGTACGAAAGAAATCAGCAATGAGCTTCATTGTTGGAAGCACTAACAATCACATGCGCATGACTGAAATTAAATAGATGACCATGCAATGATTACTTCCTGTAGCTAAAAATGACAACACGAGAAATGGAAAACCAAATCACGAACAGCTTTGCTCTTGGTGCTGGACACAGACTGCCTGCTAATCTGCTTGGCGCTGCACTGGAGATCAGCGACGCACGGCACTGCCTGGAACCTGAAGCAACGGAGAGGAAGCACCTGGCATGCGCACAGCGCTGGCGAGCGTTCCTGCTCTGAGAGAAACAGCACCGGTCCCAGAAAACCACCACTGTTGAAAGCGCCGATCTCCTACAGCCGATTGGAAGCGAGCACTAGATTCCTGCTCTGAGAGAAACAAGCACCGGTCCCTGAAAACCACCACTGTTGAAAGCGCAGATCTCCTACAGCCGATTGGAGGCGAGCACTTAGACCCACTGGACCTCGGAATTTTTTTTAATTTTTAATCCTTTTTTAAATAATATTTTAATACTAATCCTATAAAAAAGTATTTGCATATATGACTCTTTTGGTCATGCCAGCACGCCTGGCGCGACTGTACCACGCTGTCACGCCACATGCAATGGCGCGACAAGCCGAGCCACCGTGGTAATCATGTTTGATCGATGCTGACGTGGCGTACCATGGGTCCTGCCCTATCGGGCCAGCGACTCAGGCACGACAGGCCCACATAAAGGCCGCGGCCCAACTCGTTTTTCCTCTCTCTCTTCTCTCTCCCTTCATTATGGGCGACCTCGAGGTGAGATGATGCAACAGTGTTCTCTCTCTTCTCTTCCTCACATTCTCTATTTGTCTTTGATGAACTTTGCATTTGCATTTCAGGTTTGATCGGTCTCGTGCATGAGGTTTGACTCCCTCACCTCTGTTGTTATTTTTTTTGTTTAGTTGATGTTTTTATACTGCTCTGGTTTACACTGCTGTGTGCAATATTAGCTTTCGTTTGGTTTAATGAAAGTTGCTTTGGCTAATGACGTCAAATATATTATGATTCATGATGTACTTGTTGAACTTGCATGATTTTTCTGATTGGTTTTGGTTGGCACTGCATTAGGGTTTGACTGCACTGGTTTAGACAGCAGTATGGGTTGGAGTGTTGTTAGTAAACCTTCTTGGAAGTGTGTGATTTCAAGTATTTTTGTGTTGATTAGATGTATAGATGAGTTGGACTATGTATGTATAGACATCATTTACATTCAATACGTTTGTTTTAGAGTTTGCCTTCATGGGTTTACATGATTATAGAGATGATTGAAATGGAAATTGTTGTTGAACTATGTAATAGTACTGGTTCATATCTTTGCTTTGTTGAACTACTTTGTAATAGTTCAATGGCGGTTTCAAATGACAACCAATTCGTGCACCATCCGTAGGATCATGGTGCTATCGGTCCTTTCCTACCAGTAGAGCCAACATCATTGTGTTACTGTGGGTTACCGGCATTTGTGAAGCAATCAAGGCATCCCGCGTCAGCTGGGCGTGCTTTCTACTATTGCCAACTTAAGCGACATCCCCCAACACTTGATGCGTACCTAGAGGGATGCAGCTTCTATCAGTGGATCGATGGCGATGAAATGTTCGAGTCGTTGATTATGTTGTTTCCTTATGATCCCTGGAAGAGTGTTCCATATGCAGAATATGTTCGTTGGGTTCCGCCGCCACCGAACCCTCTGAAAATGACAGAGGCGGAGAAGGTTGACGCTGCTTTGCGCCGTCTAGCCAATCCTCCTAGATGCCATGGTGGAGTGTCGGCGCAATTAACTACTCCCAGCCAACGTGGAGCATTCACTGCCTTCTATCACTGTGGATTGTCAGATTATGTAAGTTCTCATGAAAGCAATCTATCTCTAAGCTTGTATGTGTTTTGCACATACAATGTTACACTTGGAATATTTGTTTTTTGCAAAGAGGGTTCCCATCTTGTGACTTTGAGGAGCACAACAAATCGCACTGGCCTTCAGAGTATGAATTTGCGAAGTTTCACATAGGCATTAAGCCATGGCCATGCACAAAGATGCCGGACCGTAAGTGCAAGTGTGGCATCAAGGCTCACGAAGGAGTTGTTCTGTCTGAGTTAGGATACGGATACTACTGTGGCAATGCTTATGGAGGGCCGTCTGAGTTATGGGTGAGTTGACTAAACCGGTGAAGTTACTACATGAAGATACATTCAATTGGGAGGACTTCACTGGTCGTGGAGAGTTAGTGGAGAGGCTGAAGATACATTCACCACTCGAAAAAGAGAGCAAGCGTTGGATGCGGGAGGAGAAGCAGATGGAGGTGAGGATGAGGTATGGGGTAGAGATGCCATCATGGAAGACCTGTAACAGGATTTTAGAGGACTTTCCTCGAGTGACCGGTTGACAGCTGAGTTTTTACAATAACGAGGCCGAGTTGATGAGCTTCTGGCGACAAAACAAGGAGGCCTACGACTTTAAGGAGGCCGAGGATAAGAGGGATATGGCCTTTTTCCAAAGGCATTTGCATCGCTTATGTGAGTAATTGATTTCGAAATATGTTTTGACTTGTGCATCTTCTTACAATTGTTGCCAATAAGACATTGTTTTGTTCTTGTAATCCCCGATGATGCACCGAATGACGGGCATATCCCCGCACCCATGGACGATGACAATGACGAGGATGAGGACGATGAGTAGTGTTTCCTCTCAACTAATGCCTACAAGGTGCGGTACATATTTTGCAAATGCCAATACTTTTGGCATTACGTAGATTTTGTATATGGTAGATGGAGGACTGGTACGATAGTGCTGCTTCTTTTGTGCAAAGGCAGCAAGATCCGTACATATTTTGCAAATGGCCTGGGGTTGCCATTTGGTAGTACTTGTTCACAGTAGATGGAAGACTAGTGTTAGTAGTTGTGCTTGTATATGCTAGATGGAACACTTATGTAAGTGATGATGATGATGATGACCTCCGAACAATGCTTCGAACTCCTTATCGTGTGTAATGCTTCGAACTCATTATGATATGACTCATTATGGTGTGTAATGCGAACAATGTTTCAAAACCATAAAGAAAATACAATGTCAATAAGTTATGAAATGGTGGACTTAGGAAATGGTTTCACAAAAATAGCGTCACTTGGAGGAAATGGCCAAGAAATTTTGTGTTTGGAAAAAACCATAAAGAAAATTCAATGTCAATAAGTTATGAAATGGTACTTAGGAAATGGTTTCACAAAAATAGCATCACTTGGAGGAAATGGCCAAGACATTTTGTGTTTGGAAGAAAAACATGAAGAAAATTCAATTTTAAGGATGTATGTTTCGAAAAAATTTATGAAAGCTAGACACTTGGAGGTAATGGCCGAAGCAAACAGATTTCCAGGACTATCACGCCAGCCAAAGTGGCGTGACAAGCCAGCGCGCCGGAGTCGCTGGCGCGACAAGATTGCCGCGCCACCCATGCGGGCGCGACAAGGACTCACTAGGCCAGGGCAGACCTCTCTGGTTTCGATGGCTGGCTGGCGTGACAGTGTCACGCCAACCTGACTGGCATGGCTCTGTCGCGCCACCTACGCTGGCGCGACACTGTCGCGCCAGCCAGCCATCAAAACCAGAGAGGTCTGACCTGTCCTATGAGTCGTTGTCGCACCGGCATGGGTGGCGCGACAGGCTTGTCACGCCACTTTGCCTAGCACGACAGTCATTTGGACAGTGTTCTGTGATGGCTGTCGCACCACCCTTGCTAGCGCGACAGGCCTGGAAACAAATTTTTTTCCATTTCTTCCACACTTCTTAACACATAAGTACAATTGAGACATATACATAGCATATAACAGTTCATAGATGCCCAACATGGGTGACAAGTTCACAAATGACCAACATAGCATATAACATCAAGTCCACATAGTTCATACACGACGATAGTTCACAAAGTCCACATAGTTCACAAGCCATCGACAAAGTCTAGTTCACAAGTCATTGACAAAGTCCAAATGAGCACATAGTCGACATAGTTGTTCCATGACGAACATAGGCAACAAAAGAAGGACATAGTTCACAAAGCATGCTTGAGATGGATTAGTTAGGTGTGAAGGGCTCTCGAGGACGACGCAAGCGGCCTGGATGTGTCGGTTGGAGATTAGGAGTGCCAACGTCGGAGCGGTCATGGGCACATCCTCGCACGTTTCGTCCTTGACCTCATCGCAGCTGTTGGGACGAACTTTGCACAAAACATATACAACATACATGTCAAACAAGTAACATGAGAAAATAGTAAAGTGGCAGTCATTTTCACAAAATATCAATGATGTTGGCCATCCACTATCATGAACACTCATGGGTTAGTGTAAGATTACACAATAAGCACTTTATGACCAAGTGGATTACCATTTGTACTGCTTAACATACTTCTAGCAGCTCTAGCCGATATGGTACAATCTCTTGTGAGTATGTATGTTGATGTACTGGCCAAGGGACTCATATCACAACAAGGTGTTTACAAGCACTATGTTTTGGGGTTGCTAGCATCATTAGAAGGCAGTAGGGAAGCACAATTGAACTGCACAGATTATGAAAAGTTGCTGGCTGCCCTATGCGTAGTTGAGTTGAACTATGATAGTTGCAGGGAGTACATGCAAGCTCTTCTAGCCACAGATATTTCATATATTGTAGGAAGGTATTGCACCCTCTTCTTTCCATCTAACTTAGCATGAAGCCATCCAGAGGAACCTTCGTGGAGGAAACCTCTTGCAACGCTACTAGCATTTTGGTCTAAACTTGTTGATGACATACTGGGGGATTCAATTGATGCTTGCTCATATGAAAAAAACAGACTACTTAAATTCAAATAGGTTTTCTCTATGCATAGGAGCTTTTAGGCAGCTATTGTAAATGATGAGATAGCACTGCACCAAGGTTGGGATGCCATCTCCATGTATGGAAAAGACTGCCTTAGAAGTGGAATGATGATGGAAACATCATGTTTTTGTAGAGCTATGATTCTATGAGGTTGCAGTTTTGAATCTGTAATTGAAGTATACTATGGAGGACAAGGACAATTAGGGAGTGAGAATGTAGATTCAAGCAATTATTTGGATCTCTTTGAACTTTATAATGCTACTACTTGGTAATCACACACACACACCTGAGTTTGTGTACCCTAAGGAGCATCAGCTAGTTGGGAACCTGTGAGCTCGTCTTGGTCATACGTTGGATCATTGATGTCATCATCATCTCCATCGTCATCATCTTCGTCATCCCTACATCTTGCACGAGAGCTCTCTGCTCTGTCAATCGCTGCCCTTTGACTTGTACAAGTTTGTCATCCTTGGGATGCGGGAGCTGGCACTTGTACATCGCGTATTGATGCCTTGTTCGATCAGTTGGCTGGGGCAAAAGTGTTCTAAAAAATTGATCTTCGGTTGGGTTATCATCTGATAAAGATCCGGCCACAAGATATACCAAAGACAACTTTTTCTACTAGGTATGGGTTGTATGAGTACCTAGTCATGTCCTTTGGTCTCACCAATGCTCCTGCATTTTTCATGTATCTCATGAATTCAGTCTTTATGCCAGAGCTGGATAAGTTTGTAGTAGTTTTCATTGATGATATCTTGATATACTCCAAGAATGAAGAAGAGCATGCACAGCATATCCGCATCGTCCTGACCTGCCTGCGTGAGCACAAGCTGTACGCCTAGTTCAGCAAATGTGAGTTTTGGTTGGATCGAGTGCAGTTTTTGGGACATGTTCTAACCCCTGAAGGTGTATCGGTGGATCCTAGCAAGGTTCAGGATGTGTTGAGTTGGAAGTCTCCTACATCAATGCATCAGATCCGTTAGTTTGTAGGTCTTGTCGGGTACTATCGGCATTTTATTCCGGACTTCTCCAAAATACCCCACCCCATGACCAAGCTGCTTCAGAAGGATGCAAAGTTTATATGGAGTCCGGCCTGTGAGGAAGCTTTTCAAGCATTGTAGGAGTTTCTTACCTCTGCTCGTGTTCTTGCTCAACCGGACATTGAGAAGCCATTTGATGTTTATTGTGATGCCTCCAGGACTGGGCTGGGGTGTGTGCTTATGCAAGATGGGCGTGTGATAGCGTATGCCTCGCGCCAACTGAAGAAGCACGAGGTTAATTACCCAACCCATGATTTAGAGCTAGCTGCGGTGGTGCACGCTCTAAAAATTTGGAGACATTACTTGTTGGGGAATAAAGTGCATATTTTTACGGACCACAAGGACCTTAGATATATTTTCACTCAACCTGAGTTGAATCTGAGGCAAAGGAGATGGCTTGAGTTGATCAAGGATTACAACTTAGAGGTTCATTATCATCCGGGAAAAGCTAATGTGGTGGCTGATGCTTTGAGCCGTAAGTCATATGTGCCTGATGAAGAGCCCTTGCCTCCCTCTCACTCTGCAGTGTTAGCACAGATTGCTCTAGTTTCGGGGTTACTCGAGAAAATTATTGCGGAGCAGAGATATGATGACTTGGAAATCCCCCATATCAAAAAGTTGATGGCTGAAGGGCGTAGTCCGCACTTCAGTGTTGATGAGCAAGGTGTGGTAAAGTACAAGAACCGGCTAGTAGTTCCTGGTAATAAGGAGCTTAGAAGGAAGATTCTCGATGAAGCTCACCATTATCTATTCACCCGGGGAATAACAAAATATACCATGATTTGCGCCAGTTGTATTGGTGGTCAAACATGAAGCAGGATATCACCAGGTATATTGCAGAGTGTGATATTTGTGGAAGAGTTAAGGCGGACCATCTGCGGAAACCGGGTTTTCTGCAGCCTTTGCCTATTCCAGTCTGGAAATGGGAGGATATTTCCATGGATTTCATTACACACTTGCTTGTGACCACACCACACAAGCACCTGCTTATCACGACACCACACACTTGCTTGTGACAAAGTCTAGAATGTCATTATTTTATATTGACATTTACTAGTTTTTCTTAAAGATTGGGCCCCTAAACAATCTCAACTCAAGACAAAAATCAACTGTAAAATTTAAATCTAAAACTAGCTAACTTCCAAATAAACTAAGGTTATACATACTACATTGCTAACTACTCTACTAATTAAGCTAAGGCTGATCCTAACCCTAACAAAGCTGTAATTAATAAATAAACTAGTCCTAACACTAGCCCTAACCCTAATCCTAGTCCTAACTCTAATCATAACCCTAACTAACTTAAGTCAAATTTAAGTCATTCTTGAAGAACTTTTGTTAATAAAGCAAGCCATAGCAAAAGAAGTGATATTTTGCATAAATTTTTGAAGAAAAAAGTCTACTAAACCCCCTCATCTATTGATGGTTGTCTACTTCACCCCCTCACCTATTAAACCAGTATTCTGCCCGTCAAACTATTGAAAACAGTCTAAATATCCCCCTGAGACGGGTTTTTGATGGTGGTTTTGCTAACGTGGTGTATTAAAAAGTCTATATAACCCCTAACGTATCAAGGGTTGACTACATGACCCCCTCAACTATAAAGTGTAATATTGTAACCCTTAAAGCAGCTAATAATATTCAAACGATGATCATGTATCCCACCACACTGGCCTAAGCACACATGCTTGCAGACAGGCCCATTGGCTGCCTCCCTCTCTGAACTCTTTTTAGGCTTGTACTACTGCCCAATGAGAACCACCTTATTTCCTACTCCACGTCATGCACTTCTCGATGGCATTGAGCACATGCACTAGCTTGCGCCCTTGTCGTCTGGCTCCTCCCACATTCTTGCTTCTCTCGCTTTCTCCTCCTATGGCTACCAAAAAAATTGAAGGATGGTTGGATGGAGGACGTGCGAGGGGGCTGAATGATGATGATGTAGCCGTGGCATGCTTGAGCTCAATGCATTGACAAGTGATGGGAGGTGGAGCAAGAGACAATATGTCGCATGTTGATCGTTGTGCGGTGTGTCAGTCTAGAAAGAGTAAGGAGGGGGAGGCAACAAATGGCCTACGTGCAAGCATGTGTGTTTAGGCTAGTGTGGCGGGATATGGTGTCCACACAACCCTAAAGACCATATGGTGAGTCATTTGAACATTATTTGATGATTTACGGGCTATAATATCATGTTTTGTAGTTGAGGGGGTCATACAGTCAACCGTTGATATGTTAGGTGTTATATTGACTTTTTAATATGCCACATATCAACAAAACCATCTTCAAAACCGCTTGAGGGGGTTATTTAGACGGTTTTCAATAGTTTGAGGGGTAGAATACCTGGTTTTATAGTTCAATGGGTGAAGTAGACAACCACCAATAGTTGAGGGCGATAAGTAGACTTTATCCAATTTTTGAATAAGACGAGTGCTCAAACTTGAGGTCAAAAAAGTCAATTTGGAACAAAGATACAAATTTATTGACTGATAAGAGACGAATTCACGCAGCTTACCAAACTGCGAGGGTATGATCTGATGCAGGGACTCTTATCCTCCTCCGAAAAGGGCTTTGCTGCGGTACACCCAAATGACTGTGAGCCGTTCATTCGTTTCAATCAGACAGTTACCATCATCTATTACCTCATAGGAGGTAATATATTTATTGAATTTTTCATTTTATAAAAAAAAGCTAAATAAGGAATATTTTGGATATAAAAAATCATGTCTAGGTTTGATTTAGCTATGCATGATTTGACAGATATCCTGATATCCTCGTCATGCACAATCTTCCATACGTGTCCAATGATATAATGAACGTGCGAGTACTTGAACCAACATACATGAAATTTATGTGCACAAATACCCAACGACCATGTTCAAAGTACAAGAAATTTTACGTGCATACGAAACTTTACATAGTCACCTTACGTGCTCAATATATGTAACAGTTATATAGTTTATTAGAAAGCTACTCGATTATATAATATAGTTTTAATTGAGTTTGTATTTTGTAACATATTTTTTAGATCGCTAAAGTTCACGGATCAATTAATATATATGTTGGTTATTGATTTCTTTCATACATGTATCTTATTTTATAACTGAATATTTAATGTATTTTTCATGCAAAAGGCAAAGGGAACAATGCCCACCGAAAAGGAAGGGAAAGGAAGGGACCGCGTCTGCCCTTACTTGTACACCGTGATGAGGTGATTTAACAATGTTTCCTTTCTCTTTTCTTAGATTAATTAATTTATTAATTCAAAAAAATCTAGAAAATCAATGGCTGAGATTCGTTTGAGGTATTACCTCATAGGAAGTAAAATTTATACCGTAGCATTGCCCCGCGGAAAATGATCTGATGCAGAGACAGAGGAGCACAGGTTGAAGATCCAAGGAGCACAGTTCGTTCCTACTGAAGCATGCTCTCTGCTGCTCTTCTCATCGAGATCACTTGATGAGCAGTGTGAAAGAAAACAAAATCTTTCTGGGGATATGATGTATGAAGCTGCCTAATGAACAACAGTATTCACAAATATCTTCCCAACCAACAGTGCCGGCCAAGAGTGCTTCTCCAGGCCAACCTTTCACAGCCAGAGAACACATGTGCTCTGTAGTCTGCTGCAGGCTCCACCGGACGCCGGTGAGTGGGGGCCGGCGACTTGACTTGGTAGACTCCAGGTTGGTAAAGTCTCCCGAGCACTATGGCTGTGGCTTCCTGTCCTCCGCTGCAGGCTGCGGGCCTTCTTGCGTCGGCTCCATGCATCATTGCCTTGTGCTTTTTTTTTTGACACGCAGTGGTAATGGTGGCCTCAGTCCTGCAGTGGACCAAGAAGCTGTATACACAAGTCATTCTCGTTTACCGACAAGTTAGTCTTTTTTTAACTCGGAAGACCAGCACCACGTGTTCTTCACCTGTGCTGCTAGTGCGGAGCTGTGGTGCAGAATTGGACTACCTGGCATCGCTTCCCTCTCTGATGATGAGCTCTGGAACATCGACACGCCCCCTGGCTAAGGCTGGATATCGAGCCAGCCGTAGTTTTTTTCGAGTTTTTTTAGAAATTGATATAATCTTATTCATTATTATTTCCTGCATTGTTTAAGACCCAACTTCATGACGAGCCTAACGAGCCGAGCCTAACGAGCCGAGCCGAAGTTGAAAGTCATTCCAAATCAAGTCATTTTTATTTTAAAAGAAAAATGAGTTTAATCGGAGCACTTTTGTACCGAGCCACCGAGCCAGCTTAACGAGCTTTTTGTCCAGCCGGCCCTGGCCTTGACTCCAGCATGTGGCCGTTCATCTTGCTAACAATCCTGTGGCGACCGTGGAATGCGAGGAATGGGGAGATCTTTAGGAATGAATTGCCTAGCAGCCGTGCCATGATTTCTAAAGTTTGCGATGATCTCGTTGTTTGGCACAAGCGTCTCAAAGCCGATCATGTAAACAGTCTCAATGACTGACGTAACTATCTTCTGTCTTGTAATGCTACATCATTCCGGCCTGATGGAATGAGGTTTTAAATCGAAATTTGGTGGGGAATCTCTCCCCTCCGTTTTGATCAAAAAAATATATAAAAGAATATTAATATTTATAATACATAATTAGTATAATACTATAATTAGATAGGTCGTTGCAGATACTTTCATAATAAACTATTTTGAAGATATAAATGTTGCACGCTTTTTCTACAAATCTAGTCAATGTTGACAAAGTTTGACTTGCACGCATCCTATAACGACTTCTACAGTGGAACGGACGGAGTACACTTTAAGACAAAGACTTAGTGAAAGTTTTATTGACATTTAACTTTTTGAATGGTGTATTGTAATACTTCTAACAAGAGATAGAGAGAGAAGAAAAATGAAACAGAAAAATGAAACTTTCTTAACATGATTACTAACTTTATATGGGTACTTAGCTCAGCCTAAGGATTCACCAGATTATCTCATGCAACAGTGCTGGCTCTCACGTACTAAGTATTTTTTTTAGAAAAGAGAATATATTAATATTCCAGCTTCTCACATACTAAGTATACAGTAACAAATACTAATCAGCAAGCTTGCAATGGTCAGAAGCCCTTCTCCAGCCCAACCTTTCATAGCCAGGAAGACCAAGACCGACCAACCATGTGAACCTTCAGTAGTGCGCTGCATGCTTATTATTACCAGCTGGAACAAAGGAATCTTCCTGTACCACCGTCATTGACGCAGCGTCTTCCTGGCCGGCGGCGACTGCAGGTCAGAGCTGCTAGCACACAGCGTAGCATGTGCTCTGCTGCATCCTCCGCCGGGCTCCGGTTAGTGTGGTGTGGGGGCCGGCGACTTGACTGGTGGGGGTATTTAGTCGGTGAGTTGAAAAGTTTCTGAGTGTCATATTGAATCTTTTAACGATATCGGGAGAGGTTTTTACGTACTAATAAAAAAGCTAATTACACAGCTCACCTGAAAACTGTAAGACGAATTTATTAAGCCTAATTAATCCGTCATTAGTAAATGTAGGTTACTGTAGCAGTTACGGCTAATCATGGCTTAGTTAGGCTTAAAAGATGCGTCTCACAATTTCATGATGAACTGTGCAATTAGTTTTTATTTTTATCTACATTTAATGCTCCATGAATATGTCCAAACATTCTATTTTACTGCACGAAAAAATTTTAGGTGGAAACTAAACACCCCCTTGAAAGTCTCCACTCTCCACTGCAAGGTGCAGGCCGCCGGCCTTTGGTCGGCTCCCTCCATTATTGCCTTGTGCTGAGGCCTGATCCTGTTCGCTTGGGCTGATAATCTAGGCTAAAAAAGTACTCGTTCGCTGAAAAGTACGACTCATAAGAGAAGCGAACAGGGCCTAGGCGAAGGCCGTGCGCAAGCGCAACTGCTTGGTGAGGTCTTTAGTAGCTTCTGTTGTAATGGCATCAGGATCAACTGAACAAAGCACGTAAGATTAAGTCCGATCAAAATCAGGAATAAACAACTAGAGGTGGCAATTGGATATGTAAACCCACATCATGACTCCAAATACCAGCATTTGAATATCAGATGGATGTGTTGATTTGTTTAAGAAAATCCATAAACTAATGAATTGTATGTATTAGTCCATCAACCTAGGCTCTCGTATGGGCTAATTTTTAGGACATATAATGTACTAAATTATTACATATACAAAATCAATAAGTTTGGTGATAGAAGCAGCACGCACATCACAAAAGCTGTTGTTTTTTTACCCGTTCTATGGATTCATTTTTGACGATACGAGCATCACGTATGGGACATCTCAAATTACGTCTTATAAAGTAGATTGGTGGGAGTTACACTGGCTTGTCTTGACGAAGTTTTGTGAGTCTCATCTGCATTAAATATGCTTCCAAATAAGTGTGTCTGATAACATGGCAGCACTTTTAAGAGGAGAGAAAAGAAATGAGTTTCATAGATAAAACTTTATTGTCATGATTACCATTTGTCATAAAATTAAAACACTAGAATAAAACTATACATTGAGAATGGTTTCTTATTTAATTGTACGTGATATGAATATGATAGTCTTGAAAATAACAGTATAGTAAAACCCTACACTCAAAATAGTCCAAACTTGCTTTACTTGTCATCCAGATCACCTATTGTGTTCAATAATGCAATGTGTGTGGCACAGCCAAGCACGCGTCTCTCCTTTCTACGTTTATAAACAGGGGCTCATGTATAAATAGATAGATAATATGCAAGGAAAAGTTCAGATTACATCTCCAAGTTTGGTGTACGTCTCGATAACTCTCTAAACTAATGTCTGGTTTAACCCTGCCCTCCCCCCAAGCTATTTCAGTAGTTCCAAAAAACATATAATGATGAAATTCATAATAATGTATTTGAACATAAGTTATGATGTCAGGTATCATGCATATCACACAATTTGAAATTAAAACTTAACTTTACACACAAATAAACAGAATATGATAATAATAAATCTGGTTAAGAGAGGTAAACTGGATCGAATGAGTGAGTTAAGGAAATAAATGCAACCAAACGTTAGTTTATGGGTTGTACGGACATAGACTAGACTTATCAGAGAGAGTAGTTTTGGACATTTTCTACTCCTTGATTCACATTGTTCTTCCTTTTGCTTTGTATCTATGCATAATTCAAGCATCACTGCTTTCTAATAGTATACTCTCATACCTGTTTGCGTGTTATTTCTGTATGAGGAATGCATGCACCAACTAACAAAGTAGCATCTCTACATGCTTTCTATAAAATGGTTTAAATAAATTAAAGTGTACCATGACATTCAAGTGTAATTGGTGGGCATGACAGGTAGAGAGGCGAATTCCACACGGATTAATTCATCTGCATTTTTCAGTGACAGGTAGGCCTGATAAAGTGACGAAGTCACCACACATGATGCCGTACGTTGCAAATGGCGCCACTCCTGCTCAATTAACCGTCCGGCCTGCTACTGCTAGGTACGGTGTCTCTTTGGATGTTCTTCTATGTTTATAAATATATATATTGCACGCATGGTGAGACCCTGCCAACACAACAGCATCAAAGAAGCTTGCTAGCTTAACACAGCACACTAGCTAGCTAGCTAATACTACACATATATACACTGCTTCCTGATCGAGATAGATATATGTGCCTGGCTTCCATTATGAAAACTCTAATAATAATTGTTAGAGTGCTCCTTGCTCTGATGATGATGTTCTCGAGCGCTGCTGCAGGATTGCATGGAAGGGGCGCCGGAGGTAGTAGGGGGCTACTGCGTATCCCTTCCGCTGCTTCCCTTGCTGCTCATAGCTGCCCCTCCAGCTGTGGGCATGTCCAGTTCTCCTACCCCTTTGGGATTGGGCGGGGCTGCTTCCGCCAAGGCTTTGAGCTCACCTGCGACCACACAGTTCATCCACCCAAGCTCTTCTTGGGAAACAGTAGCAGCTCTATTCAGCTCACTGATGCTTTTTTTCTTGGTGATAGCCGGATTGGTTTTTTAGGTTTCAATGCCACCATGGGGCGAGGTGTGGATACGTACAACGTGTCCTGCTGGTCCTGGGAGACCCCTGACGAGGGTGTCTTTATCAGTAGCAATAACCAGTTGTATGTTGTCGGCTGCAATGTTGATGCCTTCATGTTTGGTGACAATATGACAGATCTAATTGGTTTTTGCACGAGTGTCTGCACAGATGACAGAGAGGCCATGGAGAGGGTGAATTCTGATGGCTACAGATGTACTGGGTTCGGTTGCTGCTTGATCGACTTGCCATGGGACCTGCCAGCCTTTACCTTGAAACTTGTCAGCCGCAACGTTACTACAGGAGTAAAATTAGACGAAGGGCTCTCCGACGTTAAGGTTTTACTATCAGACAGATATGCGTTTACTATTGCTGATCTTTACACGAGTTGGGTGAATGTAAGCAATGTCGAAGATGCATATATTGAGATTGCAATCAGGGACCAACCAAACTGTGAACGTGCCCGAGCAAACAAGGATACTTATGCTTGCAACGATGAAAGCAACTGCATCAATCTACCATCTGGACGAGGCTACAATTGCGAGTGTCCCAATTACGGGAAAGGCAACCCCTACGTTGTAGATGGCTGCATCCAAGGTCCATACCTCTTTGCTGCTGCTTCTCATTGTTCTTTTTAATTGTTCAACGCATACATTTCTAGATTTGAATGCAGATGCATACTAGTTTTTCGGTCCCCCCCATGGCAGCTGAAAGCACTGGCCAATTTAAATGTCTGATGGTTTTATTGCATAAGTTTGAAAAAGATCACATCCCTGCACGTGCAATATTTATTGCCACAACTTGTGAAGAACCGTTGGAATGACTTAATTTATATATTACTACTAAAGTAGCCTTATTAGTTTCTTTGGATTTAGTCATCATTCCTCACCATATTTTATTTGTCACGAAGCAGCTTACGATCCATGGCCCAAAGAGAACTGTATGAGATCATGTGGAAACTTGACAATTCCGTTCCCTTTTGGGTTTGAAGAAGGGTGTTCTGCAAACAATTACTTTCAACTCAGCTGCACACCAAGTAATGTCACCGTTCTTGACCGTGGGTACGCACAATATCGTGTGACTAGTGTATCACTTGATCATGGGTTTCTGGCTGTTAGCAACATGCTGAATGACGCAACCTCCATCAACATAGAAAGGATAGTCAACTATGATCATTACAGTTTAATGGACTTTTCATCTGGATCTGTTGTGGATGGTATTTTTGATTTCTCACAGGAAGATGAAATAATTAAATGGGTAGTTAGAAACTTAACTTGTGAACAAGCTATGCAAAGAAATGCTACATATGCATGTGTCAGTCTCAACAGTTACTGCCAAAATGTCACACGAGGGAAAACACTACATGGGTATCAATGCAAGTGTTCCAATGGCTTCCAAGGAAATCCATACCTGCAAAATAATTGTACAGGTTATAGTTCTCTCTCAACCATACATTCTCATACATTCATTTATAAATAATAAAATACACACTTTGCATTGTGCTATTCGAAGTAGATTAAAATCCTCATGCATGCATCTACTTCTAGTACCAATGGTTTACATGATCACACATCACATCGGTTAAAGATAAATGCATGCTTAATTTTACTTGTAAGACCGTCATATGACACAACTATTATTATCGGTGTAGACATTGATGAGTGCTCAATTCCAAATAAATGCAATGGAACATGCCACAATTTTGATGGAGGCTTCAATTGTACAAATTGCTCCCATGGGAAGGTGTATGATCCAACAAAGCAAAAATGTGTCATGTCAGCTGAGCTACATAATATAATTCTAGGTAAGTCACTTTTATCTGCCATTGGAATTTGAATTGACAAAAATGTTCATATCAAGATTTGATGTGCAGGTATTGTAATTGGGATTGCTTGTTGTCTTGGATCCATAAGTGTTGCACTAGGAGCGATCATACTGACTCGTAAGTGGAAGAAAGGCGTCCAAAGGAGAATCCGAAGAGCATACTTCAAGAAAAATCAAGGTTTACTCTTGGAGCAACTAATATCAAATGAAAGCACTACAAACAAAACAAAGATATTTTCCTTGGAGGAGTTAGAGGAGTCAACCAACAACTTTGAAGCTACTCGTGTTCTTGGATGTGGAGGACATGGAACAGTTTATAAAGGGATTCTACCAGACCAACGTGTGGTGGCAATAAAGAAATCTAAAATAGTGGACAAAACAGAGATAGACCAGTTTATCAATGAGGTAGCTATTTTGTCTCAAATCATACACCGCAATGTGGTGACACTTTTTGGTTGTTGCCTAGAAGATGAGGTGCCTTTGCTAGTCTATGAGTTCATATCGAATGGCACTCTATATGACCTTCTTCACATAGATGTTACAACAAAGTGCTTGCTATCATGGGATGACCGTATAAGGATTGCAATGGAAGCAGCAGGGGCACTTGCTTATCTGCATTCAGCTGCTGCAATACCAATTTTTCATAGAGACGTGAAGTCTGCCAATATCCTCTTGGATGAAAACTTCACCACAAAGGTCTCAGACTTTGGTGCTTCAAGGTCTCTTTCACTTGATGAAACTCATGTGGTGACAATTGTTCAAGGAACATTCGGCTACTTGGATCCTGAATATTATCATACTGGTCAACTAACTGAGAAGAGTGATGTATATAGCTTTGGAGTAATACTTGTGGAACTTTTGACAAGAAAGAAGCCAATTTTTATCAATAACTTAGGTGAAAAACAAAGTTTGTCCCATTACTTTATTCAAGGACTTCATGAAAGGCCACTTATGGAAATAATGGATCCACAAGTTGTGGAAGAGGCAGACCAGGAGGATATTAATGACATTGCCTCCGTCACAAAAGCATGCTTAAGGGCCAAAGGTGTAGAGCGACCAACTATGAAAGAAGTAGACATGAGGTTACAACTCCTAAGAACAAAGAGACTGAGAAAAAGATATCATCTACCTGAAAAAGATGGAGATATTGAGGTTTTGTCATGCCTCGAAACTAAGAATTTAAATGAACATATTGATCTTGTCAACGCTGCCCATGTAATACCACAAGTGTCCTCTAGGTGCTACAGTTTGGAGCAAGAATTTGTGTCTTCATTTAGGCCAAGGTAACTATAAATTTGTGCAAGAAAACATAGGGATTGCTTAGATATTGGCCACATATGTGATATCATATATTTTAGTGAAGAGTTTGTGGGAAATGCATCGTTGTGGTGTGCAGTTCGATTTGTGGGATCCGGTGCTATTAAAAAGTGGAGAAATTACTTCGATCTCTGGTTCTCTCTTTGCATTCCCCGCTCTGGCTCCTCTTTGGTTTAAATATTGCTCTTTGGTTTGCCTGAGTTCAAACCGAAATGAAGATGCAAACGAAGCAATTTTTCCTCGGTTGGGTTGCTCTATTGTACAAATCAAGCCATACTGTAATTTATCTTTCCCGGTTCACATGCACATTGGAGGTGCTCTTAGTCAGCTATTGTCTTGTGATACCTGGCTTCTGTAAAACGACATACACTTCTCATTATTCTCTGTGTTGACAACCAAAATTACCAAAGGAAAAACAGCTTGGATGCATTTGTCAGATCAAGCATAGCGTAGCTCTCATTGAAATGCATATAAAGAATGTCTAGTTTGAAATTTGTAGAGGCGCTAAAAGGCCCATCCTTGTGAGCGCTCATGTGTAACGGCATGCTGTTAGTAGAGTCAACACTATGGAAGAAGATGCATGCAACAAAAAGCAGATTAATTACTATAACTTTTTTTAACCAAATTCAACTAGACGTACGTACAGAAAGTGCAAAAGTTGTTTGAGGAAAGATAGTGTGTTGACTTAGAAATTAACGCTTACAGATACGAGAACATGATACTATATGCTGGATTTTATGCTATATATTTTCCACTTCCTATATATGTTACTGAGGGTAAGGATGCTCCTCCCAATTTCTGCAAACAACAAACCTACGTTTCTGCCAATTTTTCTTCCATCCAAGATCAAGGTCTCAAGGACCACCACCCTTATATTTTATTTATCGAACTTAGAACATCAAGATACACAATAAAAAAAATGAATGGTGAATTTAACTGATTCCCGTATCTAACTACGTTCCCAGTAAACTCAAATATACAGCTCAGCTCAGGAGATCATATGCATGATGGATGTTACAGACCTAATGGAACTACCACCGATCCATCAGAACAGCATGTCACAAAAGCGGAAAAACCAATCTCCAGTTCTCTCATGAGAGCAACAAAAGAAGCAGAGAAGGCAGTCCCAGGAAGAAGCTACATTGCGAGGGCAGATGATGAGACCGGGCCATTCCCGCGCTAGCATCGCCCCCTGCTGTTGAGCCTCTGCTGCCTGGGGAGGGTGCCTTGGGTGGCGACGGCGGTGGCGGTGGTGGTATGACACAGGTCTCAAATGTCAAATTTGTCTGCATCTCATAGATAGGTCAGAGAGTTAGCATATGCATGACTCCTGTTGCTGTTCAAAGAAAAAAATGCTACTAATTAATTCAAACATCGCTTACCTTGCAATACGCGATGTTATCGCACCCACACACCATGCATATGGCCATTTGCATTATCCGTAGCTAAGGGAGCTCCTCCACCGTCACAAAGCAACTACATGATCCTTAAAACGGCGAATAGCCTAGCTAAATGGGTTCAATAATATTCACATACCATGTAAAAATCAACTACAAGTGACTGGCTTTTGGAATCCATGGCTGGAGACTCTGCGCAGTTGGGGGCATCTGCCTGCAAACATAACATCATTTCCATCTGTGTGGATAAAAGCCAATCTGATCAACAAAAGCGTCAAGGAGAAAAAAAAAACTCTGAAGGTCATTGAAACAGGGGATGTACTGAAACCTACGACATTGGTTTTCTACAACATAATAGTTCCACTCATATGCGATCCCGTCGCTTGCTTCCCTGGTTTTCTTTGACGTGAAGATCTACTAGCAGGCGCTGGTTCTGGCAATCTGGCTGATCATGGCTCTTTGGCATTTTCGCCACTGGGAACCAATACTCTCTTCAAGGACGCTGTTGCGGTGTAGTCGTCTTCTAGGAAAATTGTAATTACTTGTTGAGGAACGTCTGGATCTCTTTGAAGACATTGATGGCAAGTTGCTGAGTAAAAATGAGGAAAAACAGACTCAAGATTAGAGTCACAACACATATACCTCCTCTCTTCCTCTCCGTCCAACTCCTCGAATCTCCTCCCTCCTCTCCTCTCCTCTTCTCCTCACTTCACCATAGTGAGTGTGGCTGACCAGCGTAGGGGTGGCCGGCGGTCCTAAAATCATTTTTCTATAGTGCTAGACTCATCATCCGAACTATCAGAATAACACTCAGGAACATGCATATTATTAGGATGATGATGCTTGTGACTATCTTTGATTTCTTTACTTTGGCTGTCTATAGTCAACGATAGTCGATGCTCTTTATTCCCAATGAAGAAATTATTACACTACAGACTTTCTTTGATATGAGAACGAAGGCCATTATATAAAAGCTAAATCCGCAAGATCATCTTTTTCAATAAATACGTTAAAGCATCGGTTCTTGAATCTCTAAACCTTTTATATAATCATCAACAGATTCATCATAATGTTATTTAATTGATATTAAATGTTAAAGTTTAAGTTCATTAGCTAGTGTCGCACAAGAAGTGGTCATAGAATTTTTTTTAGTTGATCCACCGAACTAATAGATCAAGGAGCTAGTGTTGAAAATTAAACCAACAGAAAGCAGTTCTACTGAATGACAAAGAAAATAAATGAACTTTTAGATCATCTACAGAACTAGCTTCTCGTAACTAGGCTAAACACTGGCTAATATGCTCCGAGGTGCTATTGTTAAAGCATCTTCAGCAACACCCCTGCTTGACCCTCTACCTCAAAAAACCTGCTCCAGCAGACCCCCTACTTCTATTGGCCCTCTACTTTTCCCCCTTTACCCCCTACTTCTCTTGGCCCCCCTATTCCACTCACCCTACTTTTTTTCGTGTTTCTTCTCCGCTGGACGCGCGAGTTGCTCGACTCCGTGTTTGCCCTGCCACCTCCGCCCTGGCCAGCTGAACAGCCGATGGCGACTCCGCCTCTGCCCCGGCCGTCCGTACTAGCCATAGGTACGAACCCGATGCATGACGAGGCGGCCCTGCCCCTGGCGCGGTCCCGACGCCGGCAACCCTGCCCCAGGCAGGCTCCCGGCGACCCTCACCGGCGCAGCTCGGCTCCCGGCGCCCCTTCCCCGCCCGACAGGCTCCTGGCGCCCCTCACCGGCATGGACCGGCTCCCGGCGGCGTTCCTCCCCGGTGCAGCATGTTCCTGGTGGCATCCCTCCTCGGCGCAGCGAGGCAGAGGAGCTCATCCATGGAGAACAAGACAATAGCGAGATTGACATGTGGGTCCCACGTGTCGTCCTCTACTAGGATAGATTTCGGTGTGTGTTTTAGGTAGTACTGCTGGAGCAAACAACAACAAAATGAGTAGTCTCAGAATAGGTGGCTACCTAAACAGAGAAGTAGGGGGTGTTTTTTAAGTAGTATTGCTGGAGATGCTCTTATCTTCCGCATTGAATTTAACAAAGTTGGAGATTCTAAAACCAGCAAGAAATTGAACCATATCAAAGGGACGATATGGCTTCTGGTAGGTTCGAGAACTACCTGTCACATCTACTCCAAGGTTATCTTCAATCATCTTGGTCAAATCATTCTTATTATCAAGCAAAGAACTCATTAAACTCAAGAAACAAATATGGCCATGTAAATGTGGATCTTTTTCCTACTGGTTCGCGTTGTAGGTAGCAAAACCAGACTGTCTGGTTTGTTGAAGTGGCTTAGCCGATGTGGTCAGGTTGGCCTAGCCGATTTCTGCAACCGGCCGCACAATTCAGTTGCAATAGTTTGTAAATAAAGGTAAACTAAATATGGAACAGTTCTACGAGGCGATTGCCAGCCTAAATTAGATATATTATTAATGAAGGACTGAAAACGGCGATCAGAGAGAGAGTGAATGGGAGCCCTAAAATTTCTTTCGAAATATTTGGCCGCTGTCTCAAAATCACTACCAAACACGCAAACCAAACACCGTGATGTCCATGACCCAATTGAGTGGGTGAATGTTCCCTAAGAGCACAGCGGAACACCACAAAGCCAACGCAGTAGATGGAAATCAAAACGGAGCTACGAAACTTAAGATTCACGAGAAAAGAAATTGTTGCCGGTACGAAAGAAATCAGCAATGAGCTTCATTGTTGGAAGCACTAACAATCACATGCGCATGACTGAAATTAAATAGATGACCATGCAATGATTACTTCCTGTAGCTAAAAATGACAACACGAGAAATGGAAAACCAAATCACGAACAGCTTTGCTCTTGGTGCTGGACACAGACTGCCTGCTAATCTGCTTGGCGCTGCACTGGAGATCAGCGACGCACGGCACTGCCTGGAACCTGAAGCAACGGAGAGGAAGCACCTGGCATGCGCACAGCGCTGGCGAGCGTTCCTGCTCTGAGAGAAACAGCACCGGTCCCAGAAAACCACCACTGTTGAAAGCGCCGATCTCCTACAGCCGATTGGAAGCGAGCACTAGATTCCTGCTCTGAGAGAAACAAGCACCGGTCCCTGAAAACCACCACTGTTGAAAGCGCAGATCTCCTACAGCCGATTGGAGGCGAGCACTTAGACCCACTGGACCTCGGAATTTTTTTTAATTTTTAATCCTTTTTTAAATAATATTTTAATACTAATCCTATAAAAAAGTATTTGCATATATGACTCTTTTGGTCATGCCAGCACGCCTGGCGCGACTGTACCACGCTGTCACGCCACATGCAATGGCGCGACAAGCCGAGCCACCGTGGTAATCATGTTTGATCGATGCTGACGTGGCGTACCATGGGTCCTGCCCTATCGGGCCAGCGACTCAGGCACGACAGGCCCACATAAAGGCCGCGGCCCAACTCGTTTTTCCTCTCTCTCTTCTCTCTCCCTTCATTATGGGCGACCTCGAGGTGAGATGATGCAACAGTGTTCTCTCTCTTCTCTTCCTCACATTCTCTATTTGTCTTTGATGAACTTTGCATTTGCATTTCAGGTTTGATCGGTCTCGTGCATGAGGTTTGACTCCCTCACCTCTGTTGTTATTTTTTTTGTTTAGTTGATGTTTTTATACTGCTCTGGTTTACACTGCTGTGTGCAATATTAGCTTTCGTTTGGTTTAATGAAAGTTGCTTTGGCTAATGACGTCAAATATATTATGATTCATGATGTACTTGTTGAACTTGCATGATTTTTCTGATTGGTTTTGGTTGGCACTGCATTAGGGTTTGACTGCACTGGTTTAGACAGCAGTATGGGTTGGAGTGTTGTTAGTAAACCTTCTTGGAAGTGTGTGATTTCAAGTATTTTTGTGTTGATTAGATGTATAGATGAGTTGGACTATGTATGTATAGACATCATTTACATTCAATACGTTTGTTTTAGAGTTTGCCTTCATGGGTTTACATGATTATAGAGATGATTGAAATGGAAATTGTTGTTGAACTATGTAATAGTACTGGTTCATATCTTTGCTTTGTTGAACTACTTTGTAATAGTTCAATGGCGGTTTCAAATGACAACCAATTCGTGCACCATCCGTAGGATCATGGTGCTATCGGTCCTTTCCTACCAGTAGAGCCAACATCATTGTGTTACTGTGGGTTACCGGCATTTGTGAAGCAATCAAGGCATCCCGCGTCAGCTGGGCGTGCTTTCTACTATTGCCAACTTAAGCGACATCCCCCAACACTTGATGCGTACCTAGAGGGATGCAGCTTCTATCAGTGGATCGATGGCGATGAAATGTTCGAGTCGTTGATTATGTTGTTTCCTTATGATCCCTGGAAGAGTGTTCCATATGCAGAATATGTTCGTTGGGTTCCGCCGCCACCGAACCCTCTGAAAATGACAGAGGCGGAGAAGGTTGACGCTGCTTTGCGCCGTCTAGCCAATCCTCCTAGATGCCATGGTGGAGTGTCGGCGCAATTAACTACTCCCAGCCAACGTGGAGCATTCACTGCCTTCTATCACTGTGGATTGTCAGATTATGTAAGTTCTCATGAAAGCAATCTATCTCTAAGCTTGTATGTGTTTTGCACATACAATGTTACACTTGGAATATTTGTTTTTTGCAAAGAGGGTTCCCATCTTGTGACTTTGAGGAGCACAACAAATCGCACTGGCCTTCAGAGTATGAATTTGCGAAGTTTCACATAGGCATTAAGCCATGGCCATGCACAAAGATGCCGGACCGTAAGTGCAAGTGTGGCATCAAGGCTCACGAAGGAGTTGTTCTGTCTGAGTTAGGATACGGATACTACTGTGGCAATGCTTATGGAGGGCCGTCTGAGTTATGGGTGAGTTGACTAAACCGGTGAAGTTACTACATGAAGATACATTCAATTGGGAGGACTTCACTGGTCGTGGAGAGTTAGTGGAGAGGCTGAAGATACATTCACCACTCGAAAAAGAGAGCAAGCGTTGGATGCGGGAGGAGAAGCAGATGGAGGTGAGGATGAGGTATGGGGTAGAGATGCCATCATGGAAGACCTGTAACAGGATTTTAGAGGACTTTCCTCGAGTGACCGGTTGACAGCTGAGTTTTTACAATAACGAGGCCGAGTTGATGAGCTTCTGGCGACAAAACAAGGAGGCCTACGACTTTAAGGAGGCCGAGGATAAGAGGGATATGGCCTTTTTCCAAAGGCATTTGCATTGCTTATGTGAGTAATTGATTTCGAAATATGTTTTGACTTGTGCATCTTCTTACAATTGTTGCCAATAAGACATTGTTTTGTTCTTGTAATCCCCGATGATGCACCGAATGACGGGCATATCCCCGCACCCATGGACGATGACAATGACGAGGATGAGGACGATGAGTAGTGTTTCCTCTCAACTAATGCCTACAAGGTGCGGTACATATTTTGCAAATGCCAATACTTTTGGCATTACGTAGATTTTGTATATGGTAGATGGAGGACTGGTACGATAGTGCTGCTTCTTTTGTGCAAAGGCAGCAAGATCCGTACATATTTTGCAAATGGCCTGGGGTTGCCATTTGGTAGTACTTGTTCACAGTAGATGGAAGACTAGTGTTAGTAGTTGTGCTTGTATATGCTAGATGGAACACTTATGTAAGTGATGATGATGATGATGACCTCCGAACAATGCTTCGAACTCCTTATCGTGTGTAATGCTTCGAACTCATTATGATATGACTCATTATGGTGTGTAATGCGAACAATGTTTCAAAACCATAAAGAAAATACAATGTCAATAAGTTATGAAATGGTGGACTTAGGAAATGGTTTCACAAAAATAGCGTCACTTGGAGGAAATGGCCAAGAAATTTTGTGTTTGGAAAAAACCATAAAGAAAATTCAATGTCAATAAGTTATGAAATGGTACTTAGGAAATGGTTTCACAAAAATAGCATCACTTGGAGGAAATGGCCAAGACATTTTGTGTTTGGAAGAAAAACATGAAGAAAATTCAATTTTAAGGATGTATGTTTCGAAAAAATTTATGAAAGCTAGACACTTGGAGGTAATGGCCGAAGCAAACAGATTTCCAGGACTATCACGCCAGCCAAAGTGGCGTGACAAGCTAGCGCGCCGTAGTCGCTGGCGCGACAAGATTGCCGCGCCACCCATGCGGGCGCGACAAGGACTCACTAGGCCAGGGCAGACCTCTCTGGTTTCGATGGCTGGCTGGCGTGACAGTGTCACGCCAACCTGACTGGCATGGCTCTGTCGCGCCACCTACGCTGGCGCGACACTGTCGCGCCAGCCAGCCATCAAAACCAGAGAGGTCTGACCTGTCCTATGAGTCGTTGTCGCACCGGCATGGGTGGCGCGACAGGCTTGTCACGCCACTTTGCCTAGCATGACAGTCATTTGGACAGTGTTCTATGATGGCTGTCGCACCACCCTTGCTAGCGCGACAGGCCTGGAAACAAATTTTTTTCCATTTCTTCCACACTTCTTAACACATAAGTACAATTGAGACATATACATAGCATATAACAGTTCATAGATGCCCAACATGGGTGACAAGTTCACAAATGACCAACATAGCATATAACATCAAGTCCACATAGTTCATACACGACGATAGTTCACAAAGTCCACATAGTTCACAAGCCATCGACAAAGTCTAGTTCACAAGTCATTGACAAAGTCCAAATGAGCACATAGTCGACATAGTTGTTCCATGACGAACATAGGCAACAAAAGAAGGACATAGTTCACAAAGCATGCTTGAGATGGATTAGTTAGGTGTGAAGGGCTCTCGAGGACGACGCAAGCGGCCTGGATGTGTCGGTTGGAGATTAGGAGTGCCAACGTCGGAGCGGTCATGGGCACATCCTCGCACGTTTCGTCCTTGACCTCATCGCAGCTGTTGGGACGAACTTTGCACAAAACATATACAACATACATGTCAAACAAGTAACATGAGAAAATAGTAAAGTGGCAGTCATTTTCACAAAATATCAATGATGTTGGCCATCCACTATCATGAACACTCATGGGTTAGTGTAAGATTACACAATAAGCACTTTATGACCAAGTGGATTACCATTTGTACTGCTTAACATACTTCTAGCAGCTCTAGCCGATATGGTACAATCTCTTGTGAGTATGTATGTTGATGTACTGGCCAAGGGACTCATATCACAACAAGGTGTTTACAAGCACTATGTTTTGGGGTTGCTAGCATCATTAGAAGGCAGCAGGGAAGCACAATTGAACTGCACAGATTATGAAAAGTTGCTGGCTGCCCTATGCGTAGTTGAGTTGAACTATGATAGTTGCAGGGAGTACATGCAAGCTCTTCTAGCCACAGATATTTCATATATTGTAGGAAGGTATTGCACCCTCTTCTTTCCATCTAACTTAGCATGAAGCCATCCAGAGGAACCTTCGTGGAGGAAACCTCTTGCAACGCTACTAGCATTTTGGTCTAAACTTGTTGATGACATACTGGGGGATTCAATTGATGCTTGCTCATATGAAAAAATAGACTACTTAAATTCAAATAGGTTTTCTCTATGCATAGGAGCTTTTAGGCAGCTATTGTAAATGATGAGATAGCACTGCACCAAGGTTGGGATGCCATCTCCATGTATGGAAAAGACTGCCTTAGAAGTGGAATGATGATGGAAACATCATGTTTTTGTAGAGCTATGATTCTATGAGGTTGCAGTTTTGAATCTGTAATTGAAGTATACTATGGAGGACAAGGACAATTAGGGAGTGAGAATGTAGATTCAAGCAATTATTTGGATCTCTTTGAACTTTATAATGCTACTACTTGGTAATCACACACACACACCTGAGTTTGTGTACCCTAAGGAGCATCAGCTAGTTGGGAACCTGTGAGCTCGTCTTGGTCATACGTTGGATCATTGATGTCATCATCATCTCCATCGTCATCATCTTCGTCATCCCTACATCTTGCACGAGAGCTCTCTGCTCTGTCAATCGCTGCCCTTTGACTTGTACAAGTTTGTCATCCTTGGGATGCGGGAGCTAGCACTTGTACATCTTCGGCTCGCATGCAACTCAACTTGTGAGCCATCCGTCAATAGGATGTCAACACCTTCTGCAACCATGTTCATGTCAAATGAGAAGTGGTTACATATCATTCCGGGTATAGTTCAAATACATAGGCATAGGGGTATTACCTTGGCAAATTCTTCAAGGTATGAATTCTCGACCCCTGCTACATGTCCAAGGTAAACTTCAGCCTCATTGGAAAGGTGAGCTAGCTGAGTTGCCTAGAGTACATGCATATTCATCATTATGACGTACTTTTCAAGTTAAGCTACGTGAAGGCATAGTTCAATTCAAACACTTACCATGTAGTTCTCAAGTGGCGCTCTCTGTGGCTGCATGCTTTTCCTTGTCATCACATCATACGGGTCCTCATCGTCACTCCCTTGTTCATCAATTGGATTGCTTGAGACCGGTGGATGCATAGTGATTCTTGTGGACCTATGAAGCCACACCAGGTACTCACAGTAGTCGCTGGTCACACAGTGAGCCCCATTAGTCGGTTCCACCCTCTCTCTAGCTTCCCACTCTTGCACGTACTTTTGATGCTTCATAAGCCAGTCGTTGCTGCCGAACCTTCTCCTCCTCAAAATCTTGCAAGGACGACACATGTTACATTTTGAGGCATTGTACGATGCAAGCAATGGTGAGTCATGATACATGCAAAGTCCAGCTTACTCATACAACTGATGGGTTGTCGACTCGTGCTGTAGAGGGAAATTTTGATTCCTACCAAACTGCTTCATCACTCTTTGGGGAAAGTGGTGCTCGACCACATAGTAGAAGATCATCGCTACATTGGATCGCCACAGCACCTTCTCAGCCTCAACATATGGGGCCATGTTCAACTCCCATACGTCTCACCTATCATATGGATCCCATTCAACTTGTAACTTGTGTTATTAGTACATGGCCTTGTTGATACTTTATGAAGAAAAAGAATGGAAGCCTCGGTGGTAGAACGAACCTGATTTGGAGTTAAAACATCCAAATCATTGGAGTATTGAACGTAGCACCATTGCAGCTGACCCTGAACCGACTTAATTCCCGTCCAAAAGTAGCATACGGGGGGATGACTATCACCATGTGTCCAAGCCTGAAAAACAAAACAATTCTAAGCATTTCACATAGTGCATGCAGCAAATGAAACACATATAGCAATTAAATGCAAGGTACTTACCGCAACTCTGCCTCTATGCACCCGTTCAATAGGAATGCACTCCCAAATCCAAATCTGAAGCAAGTATGTGCAACCACCTATATTCGAATTGGGGTTGGCCCTCCTACATCCCTCACATAGCTGGCGATACAACCAAGCAAGAGTGGCATACCCCCAACTATATTGGGTGATGTTCTCCCATGGCTCACGTAGCTGGGGTAGGACCATCCATGAGACGGTGTTCCCAGAAGCGTCTGGAAACAGGAACTATGCCACCATGTGCCATAGCCAGACACAAGTGTGCCTCTCAATGATGTCTTTTGGTGCAGGGGGAGGGCACATGTTGAAGCATTGCCGCAACCAAGCTGAGCTGACACCTGAAGTCTTATTCTCATTCTTTCCTTCTTCAAGGTCGGGTGGCCGGTGGCCGGTAAACTGCACCACCATATCCTTCCAGTTGAGTGGCTCTACTCTACCAGTCACTGCTGGACCATCCAAGCGAAGGCCCAAAATGTAGCCAATGTCTTGCATGAGCACAGTTATCTCTCCAGAGGGTAGGTGGAAGGTATGGGTCTCCGGATGCCACTTGTCGACGAAGGTGGTGAGGAGGGGACCATCCATGTCTAGGAGGCCAACATTGATAGCTCTAGCCAAGCCCAGAAAACCGGCTCCTGCTCTTGCAAGGTAGGGGGCGTAGTGCTCGTCCCACTCGAGTGGTCGGTGAGTTTGGGGATGCAGCAGGCCCAAGGCCTGCAAAAAAACAATGTTACAATCGATAACGGGGTTAAGACAATATACATGAAAAGGAAATAATGTGTGCAAATTGTAACAGAACCGACCAAATTATAAGAACGTAAGTACAAAAACAATCACCGAAGTGATCAAATTCCTGTACTTAAGCTCCCATAATCCCGGTAGTCCGGAAATCTCAAAGGATTTCAAACAACTTTCGACGTACAAACCAAGATCGTAGTGCTTCAATACAACACCTCATTCGTTACAACATTTCACAAGTGGCATTTGGATTACATCTATCGGAGTTCAAAATAAAATATTACAAACCAAGTTTGTCTCGCGGAAGCAACATAGTTTAGTACATAACTTCATAGTTTCAAATACTCTGCCAGAGTAACGGCCATGTCCCACAAAAGCATCTTCAGATATGGAAACTAGTAGAGACCGCGCCCAACGGCCTAATCTTCATCCCCAGCTGGGAGAAGGCAATACTTGCAGCAACCAAAGTAGAACTGATCATCTGCAACAGGTGGGAAATAAACCCTGAGTACGAGAAGGTACTCAGCTAAACTTACCCTTCAAAAACCAGAAATAAAGGACACCAAGGATCATGCAAGGCTTGTAAGGTGGCTAGCTTGACACAGTTGCATAAAGGAGCTTATGAATATAAGTACCCAATTAAACTTAGCATCAAATTAATCATTAATAACCTGTCAACTATATTAGCACCTGTACTAGAGCACTCACTTATTAGGAGCAAACAGTATTAACCATAGCAGGTATAATAAGGTTGTCATCATCATATCATCATTCCTGAACCATTATGTTATTTAGTGTGTCTACTTTGGAGATAAGCCCGTCAAGTTCTCACTAACCGGTGAGAGACGGCGACTCAAATCGAATTACAACTCAGCTGAGGGGTATTCCTAACTCTCACCCTGGCATACTTTGCAAGGGTAGCCGTGGGTCACCTTTGGTACAACTCAGGAACCAACTTCGCGGGTTCGGTCAGTGCCAGCACTCTCAGGGATTACCCTTTTGCCACGACGATCAGGACTTTTAAATCACCTGCCCTTGGACTCACGCCTACGGCTTCCTTCTGAGGCGCACTTTATACTTGCTGACTCCCGGCCTGAGTTGAGCTACTCGGATTCGCGGTCAAGCACTCGGGCCCGGCCAGCTAAGAGAGAGGCATGCGTTCAACATGACAAAGAAAGGCTCCAAGAATCGGTCCTTAATCGACACAGACAGAGTCACTGCAAACCGGCAAGCCTCCGCCCGGTCTTTTATTCAAATTAAGACAGATTCTTTTCCACGATAGCAAATATAGCCAACCGTGCCAAATGTATATTCCTATAACTCGCAGGTGACAGGAAATCACCTGACTCCTACCGCATTAAAGCAGGGCTAAGCATCTACATGAGCCTGAGCTACTTAGGATTCAGGGTATCAATATCTGGACAAGGATTGGATAACCAATGCAACAAGTGTTTTCATCCAACACCTAAACTTAATGCAACAATATATATAACAATAATACTTTTAATTGCATTTAAGAAATTAGGAGGCTTATAATGCTCCGGGGCTTGCCTTTCACAAAGTTGCACGAACAATGGTCCGGGCATTCAACGGTGACCTCCTCGTCTGGCACTTCTCCTGAAGGCTGCACCTCCTGAACTTCTAGCGTTGGCTGCTGCTGCTGCTCGTCCGGCTCCTCGAATTCCAGCAGTGTTACTCCTTCCGGTACACCTATTGCATGTATATGCACAAGATAAATATCATGGATGCATAAGAAATGACATGACGCTCATGATGAATGGATAGCAGCAAGTAAGTATTTAACCCAAAATATTTCTGGACACTCGTTTACTGAGTACCAATAGCTCTATTCAAATCACTTTAAACGCAAGCATGTTAATTCCTTCTAAAGAGCAAGGTTACACATACCTAATTTGCATAACCTAAGATACAAGTGTTCATCTTCGGTTAAAGGCCTAACACCTGCATCTAAACCTTTTTGAATCAATTTAAGCGTCTAATAAAATCACAACATGCTCATATAAAGTAACTACACTTAATAGAAAAGCGCAAGTTTCCAATCCGCATGGACAATTCAGAAATAATTTCATTCCAGGAGCTACACAATTCCAAATGACATGCAAGCGGACAATCTGGAAAGCTTATGAAATTGTCTATATTTCATTTATAAATATCTAAGCATAATTTCATCATTTACCAGGTCAAAACAGCACATACACAGAAACTGTTCAAATTAGACAGAGAGCAAAACAATTCTGACTCGAACTTTGAACAGCTGCCATTTCTAAACCATGCGTCCCAATGTCCATTAATTTTACCAGCAACTAGTTCATGAAGTTCTTAACAACTTTGTTATAGTTCACCAAGCATGAAAGCATCACTATCATAGGTTAATTCTCTTAACTAGCAAATCTGTCCAGAAATGGCAGATTCACTAAATTAAATATTTAGTGATGATTCAAAAGCACAATTTGACCAAACCAAGTTTACCAACTTGTTGTGCATATCAAAGGAACATCATAAAGTATAGTGCCAACTTCTAAATAAATTATTTAATATCCTTTTATAATTTATTTAGTTAATTAGGTTATTAAAGCAACATACAGTAAAACTATATAGAAAAATCTATAAAAATTACAGTAGCTATATCATGCTTCACATAGATCCCCATAAAAATTTCAAAGCATTTGGACAAGCAGAACTTGCTGCATCAAAAATAATAGATGGCATGTCTATTTCTAGCATAAATAGGAAGCCCTATTGAAAAGTATCAAACAAAAGATTTCATATTTTTTCTAGCATCTTTCTAACATAAGAACAACACTCACCAAGTTTCACCCTTACTGGAGCTATAGAAAAATTATGAAAATTCACACAAGATCCATCCATGCAAACAAGAAAATCACATAACTCCACCATACCACATCCAAATTGCATGAAAATTTAACCATAAGCTATTCATGATATGAGAAGTACACCATAAAAATTTCATGTCATTTGGAGCTTCACAGAAAGAGATATCATTTTCTCCTTTTTCCACATGAATAAAAGAGATAAATAATAACTATTTATTTCATCATAAAACATGGCACATATTATATTTTTATAATAAACTAGACATTACCAGAAACTCAACAAAATTAGAACCACATTCTTTAGATCTACCAAGCAAGAGATATACATTTTTGAATCTATACACAAATCTGTGAAAAAGAATAAAAGAAACACAATTTATGGAAACCCTAATCGACTACTGGGCCGGCCCGGAAAATTTTCTGCGGCCTGCTACGCGCGCGCCCACGCTCCCGACAGCGCGGCCCGCTTATGTGCGCGGCCCGCGGTCGGCTCCCACCCGCGCGCGGCCGCTGACTGGCGGGTCCCGCTGGTCGGCGAGAGAAACAGGGGGAAAAGAAGGGCGACGGCGGTAGCTCGCCGCCGGCGGTAGCTCCGGCGAGTCCATGGGTACAGGCGTGTTCACCTCACCCATGCGCACCTAGGGGTACCCTTAATTGCTACAATCTCGGTGCCTAGGGAGGATGGCAGCGGCCATGGTGGCGCACGGCCGCAAGTCAGCTAACTCCGGCGAGCCTACGGCGTTCCGGCCCTAATGGCCTGCTCCATGAGCATCACCAACCCTAACCACATCTAAAGCATGGGAAAGAGGGGGTAGTAATGCTTCCGAGCGGCCCGGCCACGTGCGAGCTCGACGGCGGCAGGCATGGCGAGCCGGTGGAGCCGCCTTCACGGTGAGCTCTACCTAGGGGAAGAATGGTGGCTCGGTGCGGTCGAGGACGCGTGGGGGCTCATGGTGCATCTGTGGCTATGAGAAATCGGTGGTGGTGGTGCTCAGCTGCGGTGGCTTTGCGGTGGCGACTGCGGTCGTTGCGCTCGGCTTCCGCTCTCGCGCTGTGAAGGCGACAGAGAGGGAAAGGAATGGCGAGCGAGAGTGAGGGGCGAGGTGTTGGCTCGGCCTTCACACTTGTGCATGTGCTCACGACGTGGAGTAATGGGCGGGCATGGATGCCACGCGGTGGTCGATTTCTGAACCGGTCGCCACGATAGCGCCGGTTGTCTGTCCCAGCGTCTGATCGGAAGGACTGACAGCGCGATTTTGGTGTCGATCAACTCACAAATGAGCTCGAGTTAGTGAATTCTCTACTTAGCAAAGTTGTAGACCTATGTGAGTACTACAAGTTCGTCCAAAAGATCATGGACTGGTTCGGCTTAGTTAGTGAGATACAGTGCCCTAAAGTGAGGCACACGAAAACTGAAACTGAGTTTCACTTAACCCCCCGACTGAAACCCGATTTTCAAAGCACTCTAACTCATAAACCCTTGAGAACTAGGTGATGGTGTTATTGACAAAATTTTAGATCTAAGTGAGTTCTACAAAAGTGCCAATATGGGTTAGAGCTAGTTTGGTCTGGTTTTCAAACTACAAGCTCCCAAAGTAGGCCACCATGAAACTGAATTTGCAGTTTAGACTTAGAATAATTTCTAAGTGTTGGACAGCACTGCAACTGACTTGTGGACCCTACTTGAGCATGTTCTAGGCATTTTCATAAGATGGCCATATTACAACTATTGTTCCTTATCAAGTGTGCTACAACTTTGTTAAAGGTCGTCCAACCTTTAAACAAAATTTGGTAACACTTTTGAAATGAGGAAGCAAAAGAGGTTTGTGGTTCCACCAAAGTCAACCATGAGTTAGGGCCTAATTAGATGAAATGGTCTACATGAACATTGGTCCATTAGGTGTCCTAAGAATAGTTAAGGTACTAGAGATCATGTTAGAGCATCACAAGTATCATCTACACCAAAAACCCTAGCAACACATAAAGGAAACACATGGAAAACAACTAATGTTTCAAACGTTTCAAATGAATGTTTCAACCATTTTGACTCATCAAACATGATGCTATGCTCATGATATGAGATTAGGATGCTAAGATCATGCATTATGAGTGCATTATGAGGCTAACTGACACCAGGGGTGTTACACAAATCACTTACATCACCGTTGTCGACCATCAAGTGCGCTCGATGGTCCTTGTCGTAGTACTTCTCAAGAAGGGGGGAGTGCGGGTGCGCCATGATGCAATTGTGAAAATGATGGGACAACATTAGAATATGGAAAAAGTGAATAAAACATGCTAGATGGTACAAAAACAATGAACAAATGCATGTAATATATAAGCAACACCTATTTTAATCTATGTATGTACCTTTCCAACCTTTGAACCACTATGACTCCCGTTCCGTGTTTCTAATTTCTTTGACTTCTTACGCTTCTTATGTGTGGCAGCGGTATGACCAGTTTTGTGGCATTTGGAGCAACAGACCTGTCCTGGTGCCTCATCAAAGTCGCAAAAACCATACATTTCTTCACCATACCCGTTCAATGCATCCATAACTCCTCGGAGCTGCTTTTTCTTCCTTCTACCTTTCTTTATCTTCAGAAGGTCCAGGTCGAGAACATAATCCAACCCGTAGTACTCGGGCCATTGTGTCGGATCTAGGTAAGGCTCAAAGCTGGACTCCCACATCTGAGAGTGTTTGACATGAGGTAAAAAGGAGACATGAACTTTTCACTTTCATGGTCTAGACCCCTGCATCTGCAAGCTATAATGACATGGGAGCAAGGGACATGGAGGAGTTGTGGAATGTTACAAGAGTGTTCTTCTTTCTCAAGGTCCACCCTATAATTCCTACCACCGTACTTCTCGCCCCCCGGGTTCATTCCTCTGGCTGACCTAATATTCTACACTAACCTTGATGGCCCAAGGGCCTCCCCCACTTGGTTGGAAGCTATTGTCTCCAAGAGATCCAAGTGTTTTCTACCGGCTCTACCCCATTTCTCTTTGGACGCCTTTGCTATGTTCCAACGATTGACAAAGTATTCATTGCACTTTCTGAACGAGTACTCCACAATACCTGACACGGGGACTGCACGGATACCCTTGAACACCTTGTTGAATAATTCTAAACAACTGGTAGTCATCACGCCATACCGAATACCTCTGGCATTGAATTCAAGAGCCCACTTGTCCCTTTGAGGCATCTGATCCTCAAGCCAACTCTTTTCCCTATCATTGAGGACCTTCTGTAACTCCGCAAGTGTCTCTTTGAACTTTTTCTTGGTTCGACACCCACATAGTGACTTCAACTTCTGCACTACCTTCTTTTTCTTCTGCTTCCTGCATATGTTGGCAGCAAAGTGCCTCATGCACCACCGATGCTCGAGAGGAAGGCGTCCATCTACATACTCTTTCGCAGCTGTCAGCATAATGTGATGCCGATCTGAGATCATGCATATGTTCTGAGATGAACGGAGCACATTCTGTCTCACAAGCTTCAAGAACCAACACCAGCTATCGTCGTTCTCACCCTCTGCCAAAGTGAATGCTAAAGGGACAAGTTGATTGTCCGGGTCCACTCCAACAGCAATCATCAATACACCCCTGTACTTGCCTGTCAAGATGTTTGATGAGATTTTGTACAATATTTTTTATATGTACATCATTTATTTATGCTGTTAAGAAACAAGAAGAATGGAAGCAGTGATGCTCCTCTTGTATTCTCATGCATTGCGTATGTGCATATGTACACATGCTAGAGGAAGGAGGTAACAGTTAACTTGTCAGCTAATCTATACTTTCACGTACTACACGGCCATGCATGTGTCAATTGGCTGTGTGTGGGTGATGAGGCTCACTTGATGGCCTGATGCCTTGATCTCACATATACATGAGACGAGGAAAACAAGAAGCTAGCAAGTATACGTGCTACAGGTCCATACATACACGTAGGGATGCTCGCAACATGCAAATAAGAGAAGCTAACAGGTGCAGTCATAATGTGTATGTGCGTCTGAATATTTCCGGAACTGGCTGTAGAGTTTGTACTTACGCCGGTCCGTGTCATGTATTTTTATACGCCAGTTGAGTCTACTAGACACCGGCGCAACGGGTTCAGCTGGATCTTTGGCCAGATGCACGTATGGTACGGAGCAGCTCGCCGAGTAGCCCAAAACACTCTAGAAGGCCTGGCCTTTGGTGTACAATATGGTGGACAAATACGTATGTTGATCACCAGGCAGCGTACGTATATTGGCCACACGCCGTTAAACCACCTATATGTATGTACTCTCAATTGTTCACGTTATGCAAAGGTCCACATGTCATGGACTGCAGGGGAGAAGTACGAGGTGGGTTCAGTCTTTAGATGGAGTAATCGCGTACGTATACGCGTGGCCAGCAAATATCTCGCTGATTAATAAGCCGAGTCTAGTTTTTATTAGGAAATAAAATGTGAGTTTTCTAGAAGAGATAACTGACGCACGAAGATAACTACGTGCCCTTACTTCCGTGTGAAGAAAGGAGCCGGCGGCTCCAGATATCTCGCGCCTGCTAACAACTTTCTGGCGGCGCGCGTGCAGCCGAGAGAGCCAGCTGCTACCCTAATTGCCTGCCTATATAAAGGACCCCAACCATTCACAAGAAAAGGCGAATGAGATCCATCCAAGCCGGCCGCATGAAGGGAGCCAGCTACGTGCGCCCAGCGCCCCTCGGTTGCGCCAAGGCGACCACGCCGCCCGGCTGCACCAAGGCCACCACGCCGCCGCCGGCCAAGATGCATCCACGAGCACTGTCGTGAAGAAGGCCAGCCAAGATTTATCACAGGCAGGCCGTCGGTGGCCGGAGGCACATCGAGTCGGTGGCCACCCGCCACGACCTCAGCCGGAATTGCATCTGGCTAGCTAATCATGCCCGGCCGATCGGCAGCCGCCAGCAGGGCGCCATCTATCAGAGGCCCAGAGCGGGGCGACTCCCTACGACGAAAGGAGGCAATAGCCGGCTGCGCCGCCGCTCAAGGAGCTATTCATCTACTGCACATGAAGCCGGTTCGTTCCGACCACCGCACGGTGAAGACGGCTGCCATTAACAGAGAGGCGCCAGACTTTCAGGCAGCCGCCGTTAGGTGCACCTACGACGAGGCAGGCTACACCTAGACACGCCGCGTCGGCCGACGGTCACAGCTAGACAGGCTTTGCATGCATATATGGCGCCACACGCTCGACCACCCCGAGATGCCGGACGACTGCGCCTGAGCCGATAGCGACGCCATCGATAACGGCGGCGTCATCTACACTATCAGCATCGCGAGTCCGAACGCCATCGGCAACGGCTCCGCACCTATTGACCTACACCAACGACACTGGGAGGTGCAACCCATCGAGACAGGAAGCCGAACATCGTTGCGGCGTGGCCTGAGACGAGAAGACCCACGCCGCACCGTGGTTGCGGGCGCGCGCAGAAGGCCGGTGTCCGAACGATGGACACAGCTGCCGGGTGTACACGGGCGAGGGCCGGAGCACGAAGGCAGCGCATCTATCTATCGCGCACATACACACCTGGAGTCGCTGGCCAAGTCCTGGCGGAGATGCACGAGCACGTCCGTCGTGCATGCACAGCTAGCAATAGCATGCACATGTACGGTGCAAGGCTCCATGCAACGAGATCAAGGAGGCTGTCGCCTTCGTTGCTATGGAGGTTGTTGTCCTTGTCTACATATCCCTGCTATGGACGCTGTCGCTGACTGTGCATCGGCGTGGTCCCTCTGAAGACTGCCTAGCGATAGGGCACGCTCACCACCCGATATGCCACGTCTGTAACCATCATTTGCCGGCCATGCATGATTATTAATGGCGGCTATGTAATATCTAATCTCTCTAGCATCCTCGTATATATATTACATCTAATATGCAGTGCAGTATACATCGAGGAGTTATGCATGGACGTCTACAAGGCGGCGGCAGATGCATAAATGCATTTACCATGCCGGATGCAAGTCTTCATCAACTACTACAACTTCAACAACTCCACGTGATCAAGTTTCACAAAGTACCACGACAACGTTGCCAAGGAAGTCCGAAGCAGTCCAAGCTACACCAACCATGCAAGTGCTACTACCACAACACTATGTGCCGTTCGACACCGACGAGGCGAACGACGCAGGCGGCATGACTCATATTTCAGTCATGTTACACCGGCTCATGGACCGACGAGGCCATGGACATGCCGACGCCACCCACATCTACACCAACACACAAGCATGGAGACGTGAAGTGAAGATTGAAGACGATGACCAATGCAGCTTAATCGGAGGTGCTCTGTGAGCTTGACTCACAGGGGTAATTAACTGGGAGCCTTTCGAGGCCCCAGGAACCATGAAGACTACATTGCCTAAGTTAGATCGCTGCCAGCAGGCTATGGAGCGCGCATTTATATAAGGGAACCTATGTTTGTATTTTCTATAAATATGAATAAATTCAGTGTTCCCTTCTCTTTGTTTGTTTTGTGTACTTTAGTACACTGGCACGCTCGCACATTTTATTTTTTTCCTTTGTGGCAGAGAAACATGATATTTTTTTCTGTCCAAACAAATTGGCACGCCCGGTGGGACCTGGTTCTCCTCCCATCTTTGCTGCGCAATAATGGTCGTCGTCTTCAGGCTGGTGTCTTCTCCGGTATGCAAGTGGTGGTCACGATGGTGCTATTTTAGATGCCTCACTTGATGTGAGGCTCCTCGTATGATAGCCCAAAGCTTCACTGGGTAGTTATTATGACTGCTCTTTTCTTTTTGTGTTCTTCGTGCAGGGATCAAGATGGAAGCCTGTGCTTTGGACAGAGCAGGGAGCATGTCTGCAATCCCAACGAGGCCAAGGCTCATCTCCATGCTGGGGGTCGACCTTGCTTGCCACGACGAGGCAACCATGACAATGAACGCCTCCGTACGTGCTCCTTCGGCACAACAAGCAGGAGGGTCTAGAATAGATGCTGCTAAAGTCGGCTCCGCGTTGCAGCGAGCATAGCGGCAACGACACCGATCGGCGCACATCTACACCGACGGATGAGCCCTATCTAGTCGCTGGGGGCATGCAGCTTCATCACGGTCACACAAGGGCTCTCACTCCTGTGCAACCCGTCAAAAAAAACGCAGGCCGCTGGAAGGCCGGCCAAGCGTCGGCAGCAGCATTTGCTGTGCCGTGAAAAGAGGAGCAACCCTCTCAAAGACTCCGGTCAGTGGCCCAGAGCTACAAGAGAACGTCGCTCACACGGATAAAGAGGCAGCCTGGGCGTTGGCTTGGTCCAGCCTCAGATCCGCACCGGCCACTGGGTCTGACCCACGAGAGCCTAAGACACACATAGGTACCCGGGGCGAGCGAGACGCTCCCCTCATCTGCTCAGAGGGAGACCGACGAACGATGTTCTGGCGACCATTGGATGCACCCTGGAGGAGGAGTACACGGAGGCTGGCCACTGGACGTCGAAATTGATGCCCATGCACATGCACGAGGGTGTCTCATCTACAACAAGCAAGCAAGGGTTAGTACATGCTAACATGCATGTACATGTTCCTCTCGCATTGCTGCAAGTAAGAAAAGCCCTGCCGCATGTGTCCATACACCTAGTGCGCAGGCAGCTATCTAGGTAGAGGTGACGGCGGTGGGAGATGCCCCTGGCTGCATGGTGGCCTCTTCTGTCACGTGGGCACACGAATCAGTAGCGTCTTGATTCTTGAAGTCACGTGTTGAGAAGGAAGGATGCATACCTGCCTCAAGTGCTTCATGTCCGTCCGTGTCAACGTAAGGCCATCGATCGCAGCTCAACTCCATAGTCCATGCTGGGGCAGGTGTATCGTGCTATACCGTTGGCTGTGACGAGGAACATGTCAATGCTCTACTGGCGCCCCAAGCAAGCCACCGAGTCCAGACTTCGCCAAGCCGTCATCATCATGAAAGACGTCGCCGAGGTTGAGAATGGCAACTTCATTGCTTGGCGTCCATCTACACCGGCGCCTTGACAGGTGCCGTCGACGGTCCCCAGCTGGGACTCACTGCATCGAGCCCTATCTAGTCGTTGGGGCAGCTTCTTGATCTTCACGGCGACACAAGGGCTCACGCTAGCTGTGTAACCCGTCAAGGCCAGGAGGGCCGGCGGCCAAGCTTCGGCAGCAGCGTTTTATACGCTGCGCTATGTAGAAGGAAGCAGTGGAGTCCATGGCCATCAACACCATCACACAAATGGGAGTCGCAGGCTCCACGACTCCGCACTTCGTCAACACGACTGCAAAGGCCAGCTACATGTTCATCTGTAGCAAGGCCGGCCAGGATGCACCAGCCGGACACAACTACGTGAAGAGAAGCTGGGGCAGCACGCCGGCTCCACGTGAGACCATAGAGTCTCCTGCCATGGTGAGCTAGCGGACATCTCCACGGAGAGACAACTACATACGGGAGACATGCAGTTCGGTGGTGGCCGCGGCAAGCTTCCGGTGCCAGCAAGAAGGCGCCGCTACGCTCTATGCATGCCCGGCCTCGCGCGCCGAACTGTCCCTGCCGGAGCGACATGCCCGTCGGCTGTCGCCCAGCAACAAAGGGAAGTCCTCCTCATGCTTGGTTCCATTACGCCAGCAAGCGAGCACGCTAGACACGAGAATTGCTGCAAACGAGCTAGTTCGTGCGTGTTTAGCCATACATCCATGTACGTGTAATGTACATGCGCCTGCGTGCAGTATTGCTACTTCACAAACTCACTAGCTATCAAGACAAGAAGCCCAGGCATTTGGCATCGACACATGCACGTTGGCTGCACTGCACGGAGGGCTGCGATGAAGGCGACCGCACTTCTGCTACTCCACGCGCCACCGCGCCGAGAGAACACGCAGGCTGCCACGCCAAATGACGTTCCTCACCTGGCTCCTATGGCATCTGTGTATGAAGATGTGTCCTGCTTGACGTACAAGGCAACTGCGTCAACACCAGCGCCGGAGGCTACTGGACACGTCGTCTTTAATGGGAGGTCGAGCAAGGAAGCCCGTTCGCCGTTGGAGCTAGCGCTGGCCGGAGCCAATGCCTGGAAAGCTAAGGCGCATCTATGGCAAGAGGGTGACGCAAGGCTGCCCGAGGTTATCAGTTGGACGCCCCGGTTGACGTACGAGGAACGCGCCTGCTCGAGCCCTCCATGTTCGTCTATTACAAGCAGCTGCAACTCGCGTCCATTGACGGCGATGTCTGCTGTCCACTGGATAAAGAGCAAGCGCCATGCGGAGCTAGAGGAGCGACTATCCAATGGAACACATCGGCGATGGCCGACACTTACCCAGAGGCAATCGAGCCACCATCTGAGGCAAGGAGGTCGCGGACGAGATACACACATCTACACCGGCGGCTTTGATGGGTGCACAAGAGTTCCCTAGTCGGAACTCCAACATTGAGCCCCTGCTTAGTCACTGGGGGCAACTCCATCAGCCAACACAAGGACGCACCTTGGCGCACGCATCAAGACCATCGGGGGCACTCGACCTGTCTTCGCGGCACAAGCGACACATCCACATTGCGTCAGCAAGACGCAGGCCCTCGGGACAGTGACTTTGCCAACTCTGATCCTGAGCCAACGACGCCAAGCTGGACTCTATCGAGGCTGCCCGTTGTGTTCTCACGACGCAAGTGATATGCTGGCCCCGTGGGACGGCGACTTGGTCAACCATCGACACCAAGCTGGAGGGCGTTCTACTACAGGAAGCTGCATGGCAACGGCTCCAGACGATGCTGACAGCACGAGGCTGCCATAGCCTGCTGCTTGCAGCATACGTGAATAACAACATCAAAGATGCCGCCGAGGTCCACAGCAAGCTGATGGCGTGTCTCGGCAGGCTCATCACCGAGGGCAGCACCACACTGCTTTAGTCTTAAGACCCAGTCAGTCTTTCGGCGTCATCTTCCACGCATCGACAACACCGGGGGCATCGCGAAACCTTCCTGGTCCCTGATTGACGCGGTTGGTCTTCCAGCGTCGCTTTCGGCATCAGCTACACCAGAGGCGACACCATAGCGCCTCGGTGTTCAATGGTGCCAGCGTTCTTCCGGCATCGTTCTACATCAGCAACACGCTTGGGGCAGCACCACAGCTCCCCTGGTGTCTACGACGCCGATGTTCCTCCAGCATCTTCTAAATCAACAACACGCTTGGGGCAGCACCACAGCTCCCCCGGTGCCTACGACGCCCACGTACTCTGTCACCTCCAGGATACGGAGTCGCACATGACAATGGGCTTCACTATCCGTCTTGATGCTAGATTGCTAGTTCCACGTGGTTCCGTAGCAGGGAGATGTCAAGCGAGCAAGCCAGCGATGCTCAAGCGCGGCTCATAATTGTTTCTTCTTTTGTCTCTCTTGCAGCCGCACACGCAAGGACAGACGGTTGAGCGCCTAAGCACATCTCGTCGCGAGCTCGCGCGCACCGTTGATTGCTGGGCTGTTGCTATCCAGGCGCCGACATCATCAGCTCGACGGTCACTGACGGGCCTCGCAGATGGCACAAGATGAAGGATGCGTCCAGGGCGTAGCGTTCGGTGCAGCCGGTGAAGCAAAGGTGCATGACGCGGCGTCTGTCATATGAGTTTGCCGCTCGGCTGGTATGGCGGATCATGCCGCTCCGGCACGGCATCCAGGCCATCAACACCAACAACATGGAGACGGCAATGATCGGCCACGCCAATTGTTGCGCCAGACGAGCAACCTCGTCGGAGCAAGGAACGCCAGCCCTGCACTTATGTACCCCTCATCGTCTCAAGGAACAGCATCGTCGCCCATGCTGGCGACGTGCGCGATGCACCGGTCCGCCACTCCACGGGCCGGAGGCGCATGAAGGCAGCCGCCACGCACGGCGCTGTGTGAAATTAACAAGCGAGGGACGGAGAAGGATGGACACATGCTTGCCTCGACTCCTCCATGTTCATCTACATAATGTCTCAAGCTGCTGCAGCTCCCATATGTTGACAGCAACGTTACCAGCTAAAGAGCTGAGGCGCGGGAAGCCGATGGAGCACGCCAAGGCAGCTGCATCAAGGCGCCATGCATGATGTCACTAGTTCTCCATGCTCCGTCAAGCGTCCAAGTCCGCTGATCAGCTGGCCGGAGAAGGTAGAAACGCACGCAGGCTACAAGAATACACGAGCTGGTCCATGCACGTATAGAGGCATGCGCACGTGTACGTACTTCCACTACAAGCTAGCAAGCTAAAAATCGTGCTGCTCAGAGCCCAACACGTACTAGAGCCTGATAAAATTGAAGGATGGAGCTCACCAGCCAGCAGCCTGGCATTCAAGGCGCCTAGTGACGACGCTTAGCTTGCGTCAGTCCAAGATCGCGCACGTCTGAGCACGATGGGAGGAGAGCACACCCGTGGCGCTGCCACAGCCCTGCTGTTAGGCCAGAGCAGCCTATGCAGGAGCGGTGGCGAACCTTCTTTCAGCGCGATCTTCAACACCAATGCACAGGATGCACCCACAGCTCCTCGCTGTCCAATAGTGTCCACACTCTTCCTACGTCATTATTGACACCAATCACACCGGGTGCATCACGACACCTTTCCGGTCCCTGACTGTCACAGCTGGTCTTCCAGCGTCACCAACACCGGGGGGCTACACCATAGCTCTGTGGTCACCTACAACGTCGGCGTTCTTTCAGCGTCATCTTCGACATCTACACCGGGGCAGCACTGGCCACCCCTCTTTGGTCCGCTACGACGATGATGATCTTTCGATGTCATCTCCGACATCGACAACACTGGGGACGACATCACACCTTCCCCCATTCCATGTGATGCCAACGTTTGTCCGGCGTCGCCTCCAACATCAACAACATCTGAGGCGGCATCACCCCTCTCCGGTCATTTACATCACTAACAGCAAAGACACCTTCAGCTACATCAACAAATCCCAGAGTAGCATCACACCTCCTTCAACAATGGCAGCACTAAGAGTAATAGTGCGTCTCTGCAAGCATCTATGCGCAGAAGGCATCGTCATCACCTCCAACATCATCAGCCGATGGTTCACATCGATAGGAGGTTCTTGATTTTTTTTCTTCTTTTGTGTAATTTTTTTTTCTCCTTAATTTGTGATGATCAATGTGCATTCATCATGACATAACTCACCTTGCTAAAAAAACAAAAAAAAACCAAAAGGCTCTACCTACCAGGCTCTAGCTACAGCGGTAGAAGATTCGGCTACCTTGGGGCTTCACCAAAAGGGCCGGGGGCAACAACCTGGTGCATGGATCTCACGATGAGCCGCCATTTCACGGAACACACGACAGACGCCGAACGTGTTTCCGCTGGGGGTAGTGGGAAGATGACTTGGGTCACTCCTAAGCAGCGAGGCGACCACACTGCTAGCGCTTCCCAACATGAAGCGACACACACTCCAGGGAAGACTATAGAAGAAGAGCAAGAAAAGGGCTACCTAGTGCAACACAAGTTGCATTAAGTGTGTAGCCACTTGCCACCCTGGAAGGTGACAACAAGGGACAAAAAAAAACACAACGCCAGTGAGGATCCACCTAGCTACACAAAGGTGGATGGCTACCCTCCAAGTTCCTGGAATGCTGAAGCAGGCTCCAACATGCAAAAAAAAACAACAACAAAAGCAGGAAAGAAAAAGGGTCTCCAAAGAAGTGACCGAGTACCTGCCAAATGAGCTCAATTAAGCTCAAATATCCAGCTCAGTATCAAGTGGAAGGCGGAGGTGGTCATTCATCGTCCTCGGCAAAAGTGATGGCGAATTCATCAGCCGTTACCCACAACACAACACTAACTCAGCCATACCTACGCCTCCATGTTAGAGAGCGCGAGTAGGCTGTGGTTCAACTCAATGCAAGGGAGTCTCATGCAAGAATTCCCTTCACCCTAGTGGAAACATCAAAGCAGAAGTCCACACATTCAAACACACAACGGAGCAAAGTCGTGGGAGCCATGTTGCCATGGTTATGCAACGGCGTCTAATGGTTATGTCCCCTGGCTGTCTCATCTCAAGCTGCTCATATAGCTGACACCAATGGGAGAGCCAACATTTTTTTCTAGAAAAAGCACACACACAAATACCATTCCCTTATTTCAATGATTTCAATTATATTATCATCACATTACCCTAGCTATGTCAATTATTTTGGACATGCTAGCCTTTTAAGTAGTGTTGCAGGTCCATCGTTTCGCTACTTTGGGAGCAATGCTGGTGCACCAGTGCGGATAGTGCCAGTGTTGTGAAACCCTTCAACTCGACCGTTTCACACCACCATACACAGTGGTCGTCGGGTTGATAAACCACGCTTTTGGGAGCAGTGTTGGCGCACCAGTGCGGATCGCGTCAATGTTGTGAAACCCTTCAATCCGACAGGCTCCCGCCACAATGCACAATGACAATTGTGGTCGGTCAGAATTGATAAAGCTTCTTCGCCAAGTCACACGGATTTTGCACCGCAAGGCGAAGATGATTTGAGGGCGTCCGATTGGCCACCACTGCCATACGGACCTGATGGACACATCATTGGCTAATGTCGCAACACGGCCCCAATGAAGCCCCAATACTTCCCGTTGGCCGATGCCGCAACACGGCTTCAACGGAGTTCTACGTCCCGTTGGCCGATGCCGCAACGCGGCTCCAACGGAGTTCTTCATCCTATTGGCCGATGCCGCAACGCGGCTCCAACAGAGTTCTACGTCCCGTTGGCCGATGCCGCAACACGGCTCCAACGGAGTTCTACATCCTGTTGGCCGATGCCGCAACGCGGCTCCAACAGAGTTCTTCATCCTGTTGGCCGATGCCGCAACGCGGCTCCAACAGAGTTCTACATCCCGTTGGCCGATGCCGCAACACGGCTCCAACAGAGTTCTATGTCCTGTTGGCAGATGCCGCAACGCGGCTCCAACAGAGCTCTTCATCCTGTTTGGCCGACGCTGCAACGCGGCTCCAACAGAGTTCTACGTCCCGTTGGCCGATGCCGCAACGCGGCTCCAACAGAGTTCTTCGTCCCATTGGCCCACGCCGCAACGCGGCTCCAACGGAGTTCTATGTCCCGTTGGCCGATGCCGCAACGCGGCTCCAACGGAGTTCGACATCTTCTGCTGGCCGACACCATAACATGGCTCCAACGGAAGTCTCCACGCCATCCCTTGGAGTTGACACGACGTCACCAAGGTTCGGCTTCTTTTCTTTTTCTTTGTTTTTGTTTTTCTTTCTACTTTTCTTCTTTTCCATTTTGTTTTTCTTCTCTTCTTGTTTCCCCCTCCGAGTTCGACCAAGGAGCATCCTTGACAAAGGTGCCCTTTGTTAAGAGAGTTGCCGCCACGGCAACCTAGGGACGGGACGCAAGCAGGATTCACAACGACGGTGGCAACGTCAAGTGTCCAAGACACAGACGACGCCGCATCAGTGGTCCAGCTACCGCCGCATATATACGTGCCAACAGTGACCAATTGGCCGACGTTGACAAGCATGCCCCCGGCAGAACAAAACCTGCCCAGCTGTGACGGTAAAAATCACGCTAGACATGAGCAGAGAGCAAACGTGCCAACGCATGCCCTGAGATGAAGCTGCACCGCTAGCTTGCTGGTTGTAGCCGTATGAAACTGAATGTATGCATGAATGTACTTGATGAGACTTTGCCTAGAAAAGTCTCAAGTGAGTTCGTGTATATCGTATAATGTGGCGCTATCAAGAAGACGGTGAAAGAAAATTGCTAGACATGTCATTTTCGTGTGCTAAAGTGTGTATGCGTATGTTCATGTATCTCTTTCAACAGCATTACTAGCTGCACTTGCACTGGCAGACTGGTTCATGTGACAGCTCCTCCGTGTGGCGTCTCTGCACCGAATCAATGAAGAACATAGTGTACCAAACGCCTTAGCTCCCGATGGTCTGATAACGAGTACTATCGAAGCGGGACAAGAAAGGGAAACAAGCTAGAAACTGCAGGCATGCTCCCTCACATAACTGTGTACTGGGTGATTAGCTGGTGCAAAGATGATGCATGAGCATATACTCCCCAGATATTAGCGCGTAATACAGTCATATGCCTACTCCTGTACTCCATAATAAAGGAATATACGGCCGGTCAATTGAGCAGGCCAGACTGTGTACCATGAGCTGCAAACACCCGGTGTTCCATGCACTGCCTCGATGAAGAGGTGGTCATCACCGCTGCGACAAAGATCCCTTCAGAGGCTGCTCAAGTTCGATCGCCTCAACGGGCTCCGCAACAGAGGCTGGCGTCAATCCTCCATCAACTATGGCGTGAGCCTGGACTTCTCCGTCTAATGCTAGATGACATTGGGCATCGACGCCCTCAGCCCCTCATAACAGCAATCTAGCAGCTCCCTCGTCGACGGGCGCTGCATCAACTCTGTGATTACTTCAGCAGCTCGGCATTTCGCTCGGGCGTGTCACTTCGATGGCGAGGGGGATCAACCATTCATGTTGCTCACCAACAGCCTCAACTACGACGAGCACAGAGGTCAAACGGCAGCAGACCTCCTCCAACTCGGATGCGCCCTGTTCCTGTGCTGATCATATGGCGGCTCGGCAAACTCGACGCCACGACTCTCACTATCCCCAGCAGCTGCAGGAACCGGCAATGTTTGGTGCGGCAACTCTTGACGACCATCCGGCATCCGCACCTACTCTACGGCAATAGTTCACGAGGTGGCATCAAGTATATGCACTAGTACCATGAGCAATCAGAAATATACATGTTTGATCAATTCAAGCATGATGCAATATATCTATAAGTGAATAGAAGGGAGCACGAATAGTTCCCTATATTAAAATAAAGATCACGAACTGAATTCAAATTTGAAAAAAAATTCATCAAATCCAACTTGGTGGGATCTCAGTCAAATTCATCAAATTCATCAACTGCGCCATCTCAGTCAAATTGTTTTCACCAAGTCGAGTTCGAATTTGCTCCGCAATTCAAACTCAACTTGGTGGGGGCATTTGTTTGACGAGATTTTGTACAATATTTTTTATATGTACATCATTTATTTATGCTGTTAAGAAACAAGAAGAATGGAAGCAGTGATGCTCCTCTTGTATTCTCATGCATTGCGTATGTGCATATGTACACATGCTAGAGGAAGGAGGTAACAGTTAACTTGTCAGCTAATCTATACTTTCACGTACTACACGGCCATGTATGTGTCAATTGGCTGTGTGTGGGTGATGAGGCTCACTTGATGGCCTGATGCCTTGATCTCACATATACATGAGACGAGGAAAACAAGAAGCTAGCAAGTATACGTGCTACAGGTCCATACATACACGTAGGGATGCTCGCAACATGCAAATAAGAGAAGCTAACAGGTGCAGTCATAATGTGTATGTGCGTCTGAATATTTCCGGAACTGGCTGTAGAGTTTGTACTTACGCCGGTCCGTGTCATGTATTTTTATACGCCAGTTGAGTCTACTAGACACCGGCGCAACGGGTTCAGCTGGATCTTTGGCCAGATGCACGTACGGTACGGAGCAGCTCGCCGAGTAGCCCAAAACATTCTAGAAGGCCTGGCCTTTGGTGTACAATATGGTGGACAAATACGTATGTTGATCACCAGGCAGCGTACGTATATTGGCCACACGCCGTTAAACCACCTATATGTACGTACTCTCAATTGTTCACGTTATGCAAAGGTCCACATGTCATGGACTGCAGGGGAGAAGTACGAGGTGGGTTCAGTCTTTAGATGGAGTAATCGCGTACGTATACGCGTGGCCAGCAAATATCTCGCTGATTAATAAGCCGAGTCCGGTTTTTATTAGGAAATAAAATGTGAGTTTTCTAGAAGAGATAACTGACGCACGAAGATAACTACGTGCCCTTACTTCCGTGTGAAGAAAGGAGCCGGCGGCTCCAGATATCTCGCGCCTGCTAACAACTTTCTGGCGGCGCGCGTGCAGCCGAGAGAGCCAGCTGCTACCCTAATTGCCTGCCTATATAAAGGACCCCAACCATTCACAAGAAAAGGCGAATGAGATCCATCCAAGCCGGCCGCATGAAGGGAGCCAGCTACGTGCGCCCAGCGCCCCTCGGTTGCGCCAAGGCGACCACGCCGCCCGGCTGCACCAAGGCCACCACGCCGCCGCCGGCCAAGATGCATCCACGAGCACTGTCGTGAAGAAGGCCAGCCAAGATTTATCACAGGCAGGCCGTCGGCGGCCGGAGGCACATCGAGTCGGTGGCCACCCGCCACGACCTCAGCCGGAATTGCATCTGGCTAGCTAATCATGCCCGACCGATCGGCAGCCGCCAACAGGGCGCCATCTATCAGAGGCCCGGAGCGGGGCGACTCCCTACGACGGAAGGAGGCAATAGCCGGCTGCGCCGCCGCTCAACGAGCTATTCATCTACTGCACATGAAGCCGGTTCGTTCCGGCCGCCGCACGGTGAAGACGGCTGCCATTAACAGAGAGGCGCCGGACTTTCAGGCAGCCGCCGTCCGGTGCACCTACGACGAGGCAGGCTACACCTAGACACGCCGCGTCGGCCGACGGTCACAGCTAGACAGGCTTTGCATGCATATATGGCGCCACACGCTCGACCACCCCGAGATGCCGGACGACTGCGCCTGAGCTGATAGCGACGCCATCGATAACGGCGGCGTCATCTACACTACCAGCATCGCGAGTCCGAACGCCGTCGGCAACGGCTCCGCACCTATTGACCTACACCAACGACACTGGGAGGTGCAACCCATCGAGATAGGAAGCCGAACATCGTTGCGGCGTGGCCTGAGACGAGAAGACCCACGCCGCACCGTGGTTGCGGGCGCGCGCAGAAGGCCGGTGTCCGAACGATGGACACAGCTGCCGGGTGTACACGGGCGAGGGCCGGAGCACGAAGGCAGCGCATCTATCTATCGCGCACATACACACCTGGAGTCGCTGGCCAAGTCCTGGCGGAGATGCACGAGCACGTCCGTCGTGCATGCACAGCTAGCAATAGCATGCACGTGTACGGTGCAAGGCTCCATGCAACGAGATCAAGGAGGCTGTCGCCTTCGTTGCTATGGAGGTTGTTGTCCTTGTCTACACGTCCCTGCTATGGACGCTGTCGCTGACTGTGCATCGGCGTGGTCCCTCTGAAGACTGCCTAGCGATAGGGCACGCTCACCACCCGATATGCCACGTCTGTAACCATCATTTGCCGGCCATGCATGATTATTAATGGCGGCTATGTAATATCTAATCTCTCTAGCATCCTCGTATATATATTACATCTAATATGCAGTGCAGTATACATCGAGGAGTTATGCATGGACGTCTACAAGGCGGCGGCAGATGCATAAATGCATTTACCATGCCGGATGCAAGTCTTCATCAACTACTACAACTTCAACAACTCCACGTGATCAAGTTTCACAAAGTACCATGACAACGTTGCCAAGGAAGTCTGAAGCAGTCCAAGCTACACCAACCATGCAAGTGCTACTACCACAACACTATGTGCCGTTCGACACCGACGAGGCGAACGACGCAGGCGGCATGACTCATATTTCAGTCATGTTACACCGGCTCATGGACCGACGAGGCCATGGACATGCCGACGCCACCCACATCTACACCAACACACAAGCATGGAGACGTGAAGTGAAGATTGAAGACGATGACCAATGCAGCTTAATCGGAGGTGCTCTGTGAGCTTGACTCACAGGGGTAATTAACTGGGAGCCTTTCGAGGCCCCAGGAACCATGAAGACTACATTGCCTAAGTTAGATCGCTGCCAGCAGGCTATGGAGCGCGCATTTATATAAGGGAACCTCTGTTTGTATTTTCTATAAATATGAATAAATTCAGTGTTCCCTTCTCTTTGTTTGTTTTGTGTACTTTAGTACACTGGCACGTCCGCACATCGTATTTATTTTTCTTTGTGGCAGAGAAATATGATTTTTTTTCTGTCCAAACACAAGAATGTACCATCAACAAGTACTAAGGGACGACAATGCTTGAAGGCCTCCGCGAACTGAGCAAAACACCAAAAAACTCTCTACAGAACATGCTTCGGAACACCATCCACATCTGTCATAATGCGACCCACATAAGGATACCACCTATGGCCTAGATTGTAGTGTTTCATGGCACTTAGAATCCTAGGAACTTGGTTGTACGCCTCTTTCCAATCGCCCCATAGCAACTCTATAGCATACTGCTTTGCCCGCCATGCCTTTGAGTAGTTCACTCTATAACCAGTGAACCCAAATATGGTCTTGATCATGCTTAAAATAGATGTGTAAGTATCGGCCCTAACCATGCCAACAAGACGACGACCAAGGTAACAGGCTGTGTTTTGGGCATGCACATCCTTCAGCTTTGAAGATCGACACGTGTGAGGTTGCCTCACATTGTGAATCTTCCACTTTTCTTTTTTCTGCCTCCATGCCCATAGACCCCATCCACATCCATTCTTGCAGAGGACCGTGTACCTCTTGTTCTTGTCCGAGTGGCTCACATAATATGGCCTGTGAAACCGAACGACATAATCCATCAGGAAATACTTGAGATGCTCCAACATATCAAATACCATTCCCTTCTTAATCTCCACCTCCTCACTATTTGGTACCTCATCGGCCAACAATGACAAACCGATATCACATATTTCCTGGTCAACCATACTAATGTCCATGAAATTTGGTACCGAGGGTACCTCCACATGGACAGCCTTCAATTGCCTCAATTCGACGTCATTGTACTCCATTCTCAATGATCCGTCAGCTGGGACTCCTATTGCGTCTGGAAACCCTCCCTCACAACAATCACTTTCGTCCTCGCTACTAGGCTCAGACCTATACTCGTCCTCCAACACATCATCCGGAGTACTTAGCCCTAAAGTAAAGTCATCTTCGTCCATGGAGGCAACATCAACTTCGTCATCCTCTGATCCTTGGGATATGTCATCCATATCATGTGTTCCATCTCCATTGCAATCGTCCTCATCAAACGTTTCTTCATTGAAATCATCATTCAAGGCACCGGGCTCACATGACCTATCAACTTCTCTAACGACAACCGCCTGCAATTCTTCATCTTGGGTAAGGTTCTCTACGGGCTCCACATCAACACTATCATCCACAGCCACCACACTTCTGCTAGACCCCTTCTCCACAATAACTTCCAAGCACCTAACACTGCTACTCTTGACAACCTCTATGTAGTTCTTCCATTCATCCTCACATGACAAAGAGATCAACACATAATGTGCCCGTTTCTTCCCACAGTCAAATCTACCTCTCAAGCTTAGTGGCCACCCAAATTTATCCCGGCACTTGCTAACCAAAGCATCAAAGGTAGGAGGTCCACTAAAGAACTCAACATGTTCGTGCATGCTTTCGAACTCCCCGTTTCCTTTCACTTTGCCACCATGAAACAATCGCACTAACCGATCCATCTACAAAATACGAACCAACACATCAACAACACATGAACTACGCATTTCAGAAATAAATCATAGCCATTCACTAATACACTACAATAACAAAAACTTCACAGTGATGTCAACAAAGGCAACAAACATTCCGATCTAAATCCACCATGCACCAACTACCAAAGTCCATGCAACACGTAGTTTACGTCCAATCCGTGGGCAGAGTATATCCTAAACCTAATCTACGCATCAAATACTAACAAGCAACGATCAAAACATTGTCACCATCCCTAATTTCCTAACCCTAGTCTTCAAACTCATGAGGCAAGAAATTAAGAAAAAGAGGGGGAAAGATCAACCTAGCGGCACTGTTCACCTAAACGGACGTTTAGCCCGTTTAAACACCATGTAAATGCTACACAATGGTACACTGTTTCCGTTTAATCAGCCGTTTAGCCCGTTTAATTAGCCGTTTAGCCCGTTTAATGGACTGTTTTGCCCTAATAATGGCTAAATGGCAGGTGACCGACTGTTTACCGTTTAGCATTTAGGAAAACATTGCCTGGCGGTGTACTTGAGTCCACGGAGCAGGGAGGTCACGGACCATGCTGGGACTAACCTGATCAGCGGCGCCGCCACGGCAAGGCACGGTGGCAAGGCGCCGACAATGCGGGGAGCCCGCCTGCTCCCCCTAGTGCCGCTCCCCTGCCGCACGACGGAGAGGGAGAGAGAGGGTAGTAGGAGCAGCCGCTCAACTCACCGGCGGCGCGGGCTTAGATGGCTGGGGCGGTCATGGACGCGGGGTGGCGGTGGTGCCCAGGCACACGGAGTGAAAGAGAGGGAGAGCGAGAGAGAAAGGAAAATGGAGCGGGCCGGCCATATCATATATGACCCTGTCGCGCCAGCCCGCCTAGCGCGACAACCCTATCGCGCCTGAGTTTCTGGCACGACAGAGAGGGCCCCATGGAACGCCACGCCAGCTTCAGTCAACGATGCGTGCCACCGTGGCACCCCTTGTCACGCCAGCGCATGTGGCGCGACAAAGTGGTGCAGTCACGCCAGTCATGCTGGCGTGACCAAATGGGATAGATTTGCAAATATTTTTTTGGGATTAGTATTAAAATATTGTTTAAAAAAGGATTGAAAAGAAAAAAAATTCCCTAGACCTCTAGTTTGGAATCCTGAACAGAAAACAACGGAAATCAGAGAGAGAAGGGCTGCACGGCTCCTTTGCTTGATCTCCGTCCAACGACCACCAAAGGCCGAGCCTTGCGAGCCTCTAGAGACCGCACGAGGGGACTTGACCGACGCCATCTACCATGTAGATGCATGTGCGGCCTCCGCCAAGTGCCACGACGCCATCGTCCTTCTCCTTGACTTAGTTGACGCCGTCTTCATCACCCATGTACTCTTGCACTTGTCGATGTCCCCAAGTGTTAGCCACCACTATAGATGGCCAACGGGCCGGCCCGGCCCGGCATGGCCCGAAGGGGGTCGTGCCGGCACGGCATGTCGGGTCGCCGAGCCGTGCAGAGGTCGTGCTGCGTGCCTGGCCGTCAGCCCTGGTACGGCCCCTCGGGTTGATTTTTGGGCCGGGCTGGCCCGATAAGCACGGCGTCTCCAGCAAGCCGGGCTAGACCGAGGCCCCCGTCAGGAAGAAGGGAGGGAGGATCTGTTGCGTCGTGGAGGAGTAGAGGCGTGGGGGAGCGCTGCCGCCGCGTCGCAAGGGAGTGGGAGGGAGCTACCGAGGCCTCGACGCCTCATCATCGTGGCCAAGTGCCGCTGCTTCCATGCACCGCCGCTAGCACGAAGGAGCACCGCCGCCATCCACAGGGCAGGGAGCGCGAAGAAGGGATCGAGGAGCAGACTCACGGAGCCCTCGGCCTCGGAGGAGTGGAGGCAGAGGCACGGAGCAGAGCGAGGAGCTGCCCGCGCGAAGGAGCTTGGGGAGTCGGGGGCGGAGTTCGGGGCACCAGGCACGCGAGACTACGAGAGAAGGGAAGGATGCTCCGCGACGCTATGCGACGGGAGGAGAGCGAGTGTGGCCTGCGGTGCGAGTCGCGACTTGCATGCGGCGCGGGGACGGAAGGAGTGCGGCGCGTGGGGTGCGGAGGGAAGGGAATTAGGGTTAGGAGGGATGGGGGTGGGGGCACATCGTCCTTTTACTTGGCCGGCCAAGTCATCGGCCTGCATCAGGCCTATTGATATATGTCGGGCCGTGCCGTGCCAGCCTGTGTGCCAAGGGTGCGGCCCAGGAACGGCTCTATGCATCGGGCCATGCCGGCCTGGGCCCGCACAATACTGGGTCGTGCCGTGCTTGGGCCGGGCCAATAAACCGTGCTTCGGGCCGTGCCGTCGGGCTGCGGGCTACATGGACATATATAGCCACCGCTAAGGATGAAAATGGTCGAAAACAGTCGAAAACGGACTTACGAAATAGAAAATGAAAGCGGTTAGTTCGGTACATTTCTACATTTTAGCAATTAAAGAATACAAAAAATGGTTGAAAATTATTGTGAAACCAATTGAAACTGACAATTTTTTATGTCTGAAAATGGAATCATAATATAGAAAACGAAAGCGGTCGGTTTGGGATATTTCCGTTCTGTTTTCATCCTTAGCCACCGCGGCAGGTCATCTGGCCTCCTGATCCCTCGATCCAAGCCTCACGTCCGTCCTTCACCGCTCCCAGTCCATCGGCATGGCATGTCTCTACTTGACCTTCACCTCGTCGTCGACCACCGCCTTCGAGCTTCACACCTGCGCATCACAAGCCAAGAGACATGTTGTCCAACCCAACTCATGCCATGGTTAGTTCACCGACTCAACTCAAGACGCAAGTCACGTTGACAATCACTCATTACAACCAAACCATAAGGGTACATATCAACCTTATGTTCGTAATTAATAAACAAAGTGCAGCTGACGTAATAAGAAAGCAATGCAATAAAAAGGATGTCAACTCTTGAAGTTGACACCGTTAGGGAAGGATGTCAACTGTTGAAGTTGAAGTTGTCATTGGTGGTATTGCCAGGGTTGCTCATATTTGAAGAACTTTTGGAAGTAGATTGCCTTCTATGCTCCAACTTCTTCGAGTTTTTTTTGGTAATTTATATACTGTCTAAAACCTGATACTCCGTTGTACTATAGGCATGAAGCTGGAGCCGAGCTATGAGTGCTGTTGGTGTAGTTGAATCCACATGTGAAGCCATTTTTGGTCTTGTAATGACCATGGATGTAACAAGATACAAGGATGGTTTTCTAACATTCTGTTTTCCGTCCGGCTGATGTTGATCTCTTGATAGGGTTTTTAGTTTTAGTAATAGAGTATAAATGGTAGGAGCCAAGAAATCAATCCGTGGTGTTAGCACGGGCACTGTACTAGTGGATGGAAAAAGTCCACTTCGTCTCCCTCAACTTTTGTTGAAGTCTGTTTTCTTCCTTCAACTCTAAAACCAGAAATAGTTCCTCCCTCATCTCCCAAAACTGGTCAATTGACCTCCAAGGCTGTTTCTCTCAGTGTTTTTTCTTTTTTTTCCTTTTATGTTTATTTCGTCTGAATATTTCAAAAATTGTAGTAAATCACAGAAAAATCATAAAATGGAAAATCCAATTGTGTTGCACTCTGCATGAGTAGATCTATACAGTGAACATATGATATGTTATGCTTTAGTACAAAGTTTTTGTTGTAATTTTATATATATGTTTTTCTGTAATTTAATTCATAGCTGAAGTTTCTCTGGTCCAAGAGATACTTATTTGCAATAAAACGTTAAGACATCGGTTCTTGGTATCTCCTAAACCTTTTGATATAATCAAGATTCATAATAATGTTATTTAATTGATATTAAATGTAGAATTTTTTCTCTAATTCATCCCACGAACTGATAGATCAAGGAGCTAGTGTTGAAAATTAAACCAATAGAAAGCAGTTCTAGTGAATGACAGAGAAAATAAATGAACTTTTAGATCATCTACAGAACTAGCTTCTCGTAACTGAGCTCAATACTGGCTAATATGCTCCGAGGTGCTTTTGTTATCTTCCCCATTGAATTTAACAAAGTTGGAGATTCTAAAACCGGCAGGATATCAAAGTGAGGAGGATATGGCTTCTGGTAGGTTCAAGTACTACCTCTCACATCTACTCCAAGGTTATCTTCAATCATCCTGGTCAAATCATTCTTATTATTATCAAGCAAAGAACTCATTAAACTCAAGAAACAAATTTGGCCACGTAAATGTGGATCATTTTCCTACCGGTTCGCGTTGTAGGTAGCAAAACCAGACTGTCTGGTTTGTTGAAGTGGCTAAGCCGATGTGGTCAGGTTGGCCTAGCCGATTTCTGCAACCGGCTGCACAATTCAGTTGCAATAGTTTGTAAATAAAGGTAAACTAAATATGCACGGAACGGTTCTACGAGGCGATTGCCGGCCTAAATTAGATATATTAATAAAGAAAGTGCAGCTGACGTAATAAGAAAGCAATGCAATAAAAAAGATTGCATGTTTATATATGCAGCACACACCATGCATATATGTTATTACCTGATGATGAGTTCTGAGGCGGTAAGCGGGCTCATCACACAGCTGAGGCTGCCAGATGCCAAGATGAACTCCTACTAGCTGTCACTGCCGTGTGTGGCATAAGCATTGCATCGTTGTCGTTGAAGACTTAGAACAAGTCAGTCAACTGCACTGGCATATATACCGAAGAAGAGAAAACGAGTAGAGATACGACCAGATGATGAGCCAATCGCAAGTGCGAATTCAGTCTTGTAACGAGTTGAAATATTGGTGGCAATGCAAGGATCATCAGAACTGCGAGTGGTCAAGTCCAAGCCAGAATAAATTACAAAGTTCCATGTGAAACCGCTGCGGGTGCCTGCCGGGTGGATGCATATGAGCGATGCTGATGCGCGGCAGTCTGCATATGATGACTAGGGAGTAGGGACGCAAGTTGACACAGGGCACTTGGGAATTAAAATTTATCAAGGTACCAGGGCAAGGGAGGGCCGGCCGGCCGGCACCTCAAAACAAATAGTTGAAGGCTGCTGAGCAACTACTACCCGCCGGGCGGGACCATTTGTGGTAGAACCACCCAAATTATGCTCGCCCGTGTACCCGTCATTGTCCTAAAGACCTCTGACTGCTGTACACGAAAGCCAGATAATCCGGTAGTCTGTCGGGTGTCCTCGGGGAACGCCGAATCATCCATATTTTACAACTCATACAGGATCAACAATGGAGTTACCACAACATTACAACATTTGTTTCAAAAATAACTTACATTGGAGTGCGGAAGACTTATAACATTAGTTTACAAAATATGTTCAAGTAAAACTTAACTTTAGATCCAAAAGGTGAATAGAACAACGGAAGCATTTAGAAGCACCTAGAGTAGAAGAGACATCTAGATCATGTCGAGCCCACTGACATGACCATGATTAGCAGCACAAGTCAAAACCTGCAACAGGGGTTTAACAAACCCTGAGTACACGAGGGTACTCAAGAAGACTTACCTGACTAAAAGAAAAGACTCTAAGGGCATGCTGGCTTAAAGGAAAGGTTGAAGCAAGAAGTAACTTTTGCAGAAAAGCTTACTATGAGTAGATTCTTACTTTCAACGTTTTAGCTTTGTATTAAGTCATTAGTAGTATCCAGTTTGCTCCTAATCTAGCTCAATCACTTCATTAACCATCTCATCTCATTTTCATTTTTTATCCACAAGTAACCATGTTTCATTAATTAACTACGATGCAGCGCAGTGATCAAGTTTCTCATTATCTGGGATAGACGACGATTAGAATCGATGTACATCCAACTGGAGTAAACCTTAACTAGCACTATATATGCAGGTCCCGGACCTACATATATCAACCATTCCCTTGTATCTTCCAAAACATGAACAGGTTCACGCCACCCGATAGCACAGTACTCCACCGCCCTACCCTATTCCAGTCGGGTGGGTACATGCTACTCCCGCCATCTCTCCACTCCTAGTGCGCGGTTGTCCTTTCGCATAATGGAATAGCCGAGGTACTCAGGCTTACCGAGGGCATGCAGTTAAGTACTTTCAATCTTGATCAGCAAGGCTACAATCGGAACGGTCCTTAATCGACACAGACGAAGCACTACATCGAGACTCCATTCTCAATGCAAGCTAACCCGCCCGATCTCGATTTAACATTAACATTATCATGGTAATCTCACGATCCAAAAACGGAGCAGATAAGAACCAAGGTAAAACCTATATCTCGCGAACGATGAAACCATCGTTCGGCTTCTACCGAAGTCTAAGCATTCAAAGCATTAGAGATATCGACCTACAAACTAATGGGGTGACAAGGAAGATATCCGAATAAATCAAGGTAGTCATGTAGCAATTGGTTTTACAACCAATTCCTATTTTACTTAATGCACATATCATAAGACTCGAATTATAAAAGTATTTGTAAATACAAGTAAAGGGTTGTATGCTCCAGGGCTTGCCTTGATTAGCAGAGGTGTTAGGTTCTTCCGATGAACCACAGATGTCAAACCCAACTTCCACTGGTGGATTCCCTTCCTCTAGAACTTGATTAACGGTCACTTCCTCATTTTTGGTCACTACACGTAATAATGATATATGCTCAACATGATGAAATGTTAAACATGATGCATGATAGATGCATAACAAGATTAACAACTTGAGTACAACTTTCCTTCACGATAAAGTTGCAAGCCAACAAAACCAACTTGTTATTTACCACTAGGGTTGCTTTAAGTTGTTTATTTATTCCATAAAGCAAGTTTCTTCATGTTTATAAGAAAAAGACTACCCATCCTTGGAACAGCAGTGAATTATATACTCCATAGTCAATAAGCAAACCAAAATGCCAAACAAGTCATATAAGGATTAACCCTAATCACCTTTTTCTTAATTAATTAATTAATTAAGCATAAAATAAGGATTTATTTAAACATTTCAAATTCATCCCAAACTTTTTGTGAAGGTTAGTATCATCATGAAACAGCTACAAAAAAAATTTCATAATTTTTGGATTAATATTTTCATTTCTAAAATTCATGGAATGTCCATTTATTAATTAAAAGAGGTAATTTTAAAACATATAAAAACTATTCATTTTTCAGGTTTCATATTTTTCCTAGATGGACATCATCATGACGAAGCTACACAAAAAAGTTCATAATTTTACCATGCACCAATAAATAGTTATGAAATTCACAAGTTTCAGCTGAAAATAGAAAAAGAAAAAGAAAAACCATGTAGCTCACTGTTCACCTGAGTCATGGTCTTCGCATTTAGGCCCCTGTATTTATTTCTATTCCGGCGCTAAGTCCTTGGTCGCGATTGAGCAGAGGAGACGCACGGGAAGGCTTGATTACCGGCCGGTAGATGCTCGTCGGCGGCGAGGAAGAGATGCAGGGGAATCACCATGCCCGGGAGCACCCGCTGGTGGCCACGGCTTGCCCCGCGATGGTACGAGGAGGCGTGCCCGCGCGAGCAGCGGCACCGGCGGCACAGAACACGGCGGCGCGGCGGCGGACACGGTGCTCCGGTGCGCGTCTGGCAAAAACAATGAGCCTAAGAGCACCACGGGATCACAAGGAAGTTAGAGGAACAAACGAGAGGGCAAGAGGTGCACTGGAGGGGCATGGCCAACGTGGAGGCGCTCATGGAGGCCATGGCGAGGTTGCTGTGGCGCGAAACGGCAGCTTGGATGATTCCGGCCAAACGGGGTGCTGCAAAGGTACTCAGGAGATGCGCCAGTAAGTGGCGATGCTAACTGCAAGGGCGATTGAGCTATGGCGAGGGGGAGGTGATGAGCTCGGCTGGCGGAACAATGGTGCACGGCGGCGGCAGAGCGGGAAAGAAGAAGAAAAGGATGGGGTGCGAGGCTTAAATAGGCGAGGGTGACGTCTCCAGCTTCGTCTGCGCCTTCTGGAGCTGACCACACAGGCAGCCACGCGGGAAACGCCGTGAAGACGCGGCCAAATCGCCCACGGCGATGACGCGGCAGCAGGATGCTCGCCGGGGTTACTGTAGCAGGTTCCTTCCTTTTCCTCCTACTTCAAATTACTCAAAAATTCATGTAACAACTTGAAATTTTCCAAAAGTGAAAGTTGCTCAACTTTCCAAGATCTCCAACTTTGCTTTTGGATCTATCTTCAAATTCTGCCTGGATTTTGAAATTTGAAATTGGGGAAAGAAAAGGGATATTGGAATTTAGGATTTTGAAATTCAAATTTGTATCCTTTGGTGAATTAACTAGAGACTAAATCATGATCAGACAAATCAACCAATTTCACAGTTGCATGGAACAAACATTAATCCAATCAATAAAGCAAAAGTTGGACAAATTTTATATATATGAAAATCCATTTATTAATTCCCCAAAAATTTGAACTTTAATTACTATCATTAACAACATTTCATGAAACTTTATAACCCATCACATATGCAACATATGAAGGCTATATTTGAAACATGAAATGCATTTATGCCACAATACTTGATGATAATGCATGATTATTAACACGATCAATATTTTAATTACATCGTAATACCAGGGGTGTTACACCATTCGACGGCGTCATAGGCAAGGCTAACCTGCTAGCTCTCTTTATATATTTGATCTATAGATAGATATGGTTTACAGCAGGATCCGGGCACAGCAACAAGCTTAACACCACACTAGCTAAACTGCTACTACTAGTAAGATGTGCCCCTCCATCTCCACCATGAAAACTGTAGTGGCTGGCGTGCTACTGCTAGTGCTGATGGTGTTCGTCTCCAGCGCTGGAAGATCGTTGGCTGACGACGTGCATGGAAGCAGCAGGGCCGGAGGGAGCGGGGGGTTATTGCATATCCCTTCCGCCTATTCCCTGGCTCACTGCCCATCCAGATGTGGGGATGTCAACATCTCTTACCCCTTCAGGATTGGGCGGGGCTGCTTCCGACAAGGCTTCGAGCTCACCTGCGACCACACAACTCATCCACCCAAGCTCCTCTTCGGAAACGGTACCACTACTCAGATCACTTCTCAATATTTTGGTACTAATTATGGAACTGCTCATATTGGTTTCAACGTCACCATGAGTCCAGGTGTGGACACGTACGTGTCCTGGAAGACCCTTGATGATGAGGGTCTTATTATCGATGGTGATTTCGGGAACAACTTGTTCGTTGTTGGCTGCAATGTTGACGTCGTCGTGTTTGGTGACAATATGACAACAGATCCCATTGGTTCTTGCATGAGTATGTGCACAGGTGACAGAGAGACCATGGAAAGGATGAATTTTCACGGCTCCTGTTCTGGGTTCGGCTGCTGCTCCATCCCGTTGCTAAGGGCCCTGGCAGCCTTTACGGTCAAACTTGCCCGCCGCCTCAACGTTACAAGACCACAGTTATTAGAAGATGATGACGAGATGATCTCCAACGTCAAGGTCTTCCTATCACAAACGTATACCTTTGCTACGGCCGATCTTTACATGAGTTGGGTGAACATAAGCAATAATGCCATTGATGCAGTCACTAAGATTGCCATCAAGGACCAACCAAATTGTGAACGTGCCGGAGTGAACAAGGATACTTATGCTTGTAACGATGAAAGGCAACCCCTACCCCTACGTTGTAGATGGCTGCATCCAAGGTCCATACCTCTTTGCTGCTGCTTCTCATTGTTCTTTTTAATTGTTCAACGCATACATTTCTAGATTTGAATGCAGATGCATACTAGTTTTTCGGTCCCCCCCATGGCAGCTGAAAGCACTGGCCAATTTAAACGTCTGATGGTTTTATTGCATAAGTTTGAAAAACATCACATTTCTGCACGTGCAATATTTATTGCCACAACTTGTGAAGAACAGTCATGACTTAATTTATATATTACTACTAAAGTAGCCTTATTAGTTTCTTTGGATTTAGTCATCATTCCTCACCATATTTTATTTGTCACAAAGCAGATTACGATCCATGGCCCAAAGAGAACTGTATGAGATCATGTGGAAACTTGACAATTCCATTCCCTTTTGGGTTTGAAGAAGGGTGTTCTGCAAACAATTACTTTCAACTCAGCTGCACACCAAGTAATGTCACCGTTCTTGACTGTGGGTACGCACAATATAGTGTGACTAGTGTATCACTTGATCATGGGTTTCTGGCTGTTAGCAACATGCTGAATGACGCAACCTCCATCAACATATATAGAAAGGATAGTCAACTCTAACTATGGTCATTACAGTTTAATGGACTTTTCATCTGAATCGGTTGTGGATGGTATTTTTGATTTCTCACAGGAAGATGAAATAATAAAATGGGTAGTTGGAAACTTAACTTGTGAACAAGCTATGCAAAGAAATGCTACATATGCATGTGTCAGTCGCAACAGTTACTGCCAAAATGTCACACGAGGGAAACACTGCATGGGTATCAATGCAAGTGTTCCAATGGCTTCCAAGGAAATTCATACCTGCAAAATAATTGTACAGGTTATAGTTCTCTCTCAACCATACATTCTCATACATTCATTTATAAATAATAAAATACACACTTTGCATTGTGCTATTCGAAGTAGATTAAAATCCTCATGCATGCATCTACTTCTAGTACCAATGGTTTACATGATCACACATCACATCGGTTAAAGATAAACGCATGCTTAATTTTACTTGTAAGACCGTCATATGACACAACTATTATTATCGGTGTAGACATTGATGAGTGCTCAATTCCAAATAAATGCAATGGAACATGCCACAATTTTGATGGAGGCTTCAATTGTACAAATTGCTCCCATGGGAAGGTGTATGATCCAACAAAGCAAAAATGTGTCATGTCAGCTGAGCTACATAATATAATTCTAGGTAAGTTACTTTTATCTGCCATTGGAATTTGAATTGACAAAAATGTTCATATCAAGATTTGATGTGCAGGTATTGTAATTGGGATTGCTTGTTGTCATGGATCCATAAGTGTTGCACTAGGAGCGATCATACTGACTCGTAAGTGGAAGAAAGGCGTCCAAAGGAGAATCCAAAGAGCATACTTCAAGAAAAATCAAGGTTTACTCTTGGAGCAACTAATATCGAATGAAAGCACTACAAACAAAACAAAGATATTCTCCTTGGAGGAGTTAGAGGAGTCAACCAACAACTTTGAAGCTACTCGTGTTCTTGGATGTGGAGGACATGGAACAGTTTATAAAGGGATTCTACCAGACCAACGTGTGGTGGCAATAAAGAAATCTAAAATAGTGGACAAAACAGAGATAGACCAGTTTATCAATGAGGTAGCTATTTTGTCTCAAATCATACACCGCAATGTGATGAAACTTTTTGGTTGTTGCCTAGAAGATGAGGTGCCTTTGCTAGTCTATGAGTTCATATCGAATGGCACTCTATATGACCTTCTTCACATAGATGTTACAACAAAGTGCTTGCTATCATGGGATGACCGTATAAGGATTGCAATGGAAGTAGCAGGGGCACTTGCTTATCTGCATTCAGCTGTTGCAATACCAATTTTTCATAGAGACGTGAAGTCTGCCAATATCCTCTTAGATGAAAACTTCACCACAAAGGTCTCAGACTTTGGTGCTTCAAGGTCTCTTTCACTTGATGAGACTCATGTGGTGACAATTGTTCAAGGAACATTCATCTAGTTGGATCCTGAATATTATCATACTGGTCAACTAACTGAGAAGAGTGATGTATATAGCTTTGGAGTAATACTTGTGGAACTTTTGACAAGAAAGAAGCCAATTTTTATCAATAACTTAGGTGAAAAACAAAGTTTGTCCCATTACTTTATTCAAGGACTTCATGAAAGGTCACTTATGGAAATAATGGATCCACAAGTTGTGGAAGAGGCAGACCACGAGGATATTAATGACATTGCCTCCGTCACAAAAGCATGCTTAAGGGCCAAAGGTGTAGAGCAACCAACTGTGAAAGAAGTAGACATGAGGTTACAACTCCTAAGAACAAAGAGACTGAGAAAAAGATATCATCTACCTGAAAAAGATGGAGATATTGAGGTTTTGTCATGTCTCGAAACTAAGAATTTAAATGAACATATTGATCTTGTCAACGCTGCCCATGTAATACCACAAGTGTCCTCTAGGTGCTACAGTTTGGAGCAAGAATTTGTGTCTTCATTTAGGCCAAGGTAACTATAAATTTGTGCAAGAAAACATAGGGATTGCTTAGATATTGGCCACATATGTGATATCATATATTTTAGTGAAGAGTTTGTGGGAAATGCATCGTTGTGGTGTGCAGTTCGATTTGTGGGATCCGGTGCTATTAAAAAGTGGAGAAATTACTTCGATCTCTGGTTCTCTCTTTTCATTCCCCGCTCTGGTTCCTCTTTGGTTTAAATATTGCTCTTTGGTTTGCCTGAGTTCAAACTGAAATGAAGATGCAAACGAAGCAATTTTTCCTCGGTTGGGTTGCTCTATTGTACAAATCCAGCCATACTGTAATTTATCTTTCCCGGTTCACATGCACATTGGAGGTGCTCTTAGTCAGCTATTGTCTTGTGATACCTGGCTTCTGTAAAACGACATACACTCCTCATTATTCTCTGTGTTGACAACCAAAATTACCAAAGGAAAAACAGCTTGGATGCATTTGTCAGATCAAGCATAGCGTAGCTCTCATTGAAATGCATATAAAGAATGTCTAGTTTGAAATTTGTAGAGGCGCTAAAAGGCCCATCCTTGTGAGCGCTCATGTGTAACGGCATGCTGTTAGTAGAGTCAACACTATGGAAAAAGATGCATGCAACAAAAAGCAGATTAATTACTATAATTTTTTTTGAACCAAATTCAACTAGACGTACGTACAGAAAGTGCAAAAGTTGTTTGAGGAAAGATAGTGTGTTGACTTAGAAATTAACGCTTACAGATACGAGAACATGATACTATATGCTGGATTTTATGCTATATATTTTCCACTTCCTATATATGTTACTGAGGGTAAGGATGCTCCTCCCAATTTCTGCAAACAACAAACCTACGTTTCTGCCAATTTTTCTTCCATCCAAGATCAAGGTCTCAAGGACCACCACCCTTATATTTTTTTTATCGAACTTAGAACATCAAGATACACAATCAACAAAATGAATGGTGAATTTAACTGATTCCCGTATCTAACTACGTTGCCAGTAAACTCAAATATACAGCTCAGCTCAGGAGATCATATGCATGATGGATGTTACAGACCTAATGGAACTACCACCGATCCATCAGAACAGCATGTCACAAAAGCGGAAAAAACCAATCTCCAGTTCTCTCATGAGAGCAACAAAAGAAGCAGAGAAGGCAGTCCCAGGAAGAAGCTCCATTGCGAGGGCAGATGATGAGACCGGGCCATTCCCGCGCTAGCATCGCCCCCTGCTGTTGAGCCTCTGCTGCCTGGGGAGGGTGCCTTGGGTGGCGACGGCGGTGGCGGTGGTGGTATCACACAGGTCCCAAAGGTCGAATTGGCCTGCACATCATAGATAGATCAGGGAGTTAGCATATGCATGGCATGCATCATGTTGCTGTTCAAAGAAAGAAATGCCACTAATTTAAACAGCGCTTACCTTGCAATACGCGATGTTGTCGCATCCACATACCATATGACCATTTGCAATATCTGTAGCTAAGGGAGCTCCTCCACCGTCACTCCTCTGCATGATTAAGATTCAAGAGGGTCAGAGACTTCATAACAAAGCAACTACAAGATCCTTGAAATGGTGAAATGGCTCAGGTCGGTTCAATAGATATTCACATACCATGTAGAAATCAACAGCAATGTAGTTGGGCCACCGATTGCCTGAAGCATCATGGCACGTTTTTAGCATGCTAACGAGTGGTGCTGAATTATTTCCGCATGCACCAGTCTGACTTGGGCTAGTCGTGAAGAAATTCATCAGAACAAGCGACTGGCTTTTCGAATCCATGGCTGGAGACTCTGCGCGGTTGGGGCATTTGCCTGCTACCATACCATCATTTCCATCTGTGTGTATAAAGCAAATCTGGTCAACAAAAGAGTCAAGGGAAAAAAAAAAGAAAACTCTGCAGGCCATTGAAACAGGGCATGTACTGAAACCTACATTGGTTTTCCACAACGTAGTTCCACTCATATGCGATCCCCTCGCTTGCTTCCTTGGATTTCTTTGATGTGAAGACTAGCAGGCGCTGGTTCTGGCTGATCATGTCCTTGAGCAAAGGCCAGTTGCCACCGCTCTTTGGCATTTTGGACACTGGAAACCAATACTTCATAAGGCCAGAAGCATTGAATACTTTCGGCAAGGACCCTGTTGCGGTGTAGTCTTCAAGAAAAATTGTGACTACTTCCGATGGGTTTGCATCAAGGAACGTCTGGATCTCTTTGAAGACATTGATGGCAGGTTGCTGAGAGGAAAAAAAAAGGAAAATCAACTCAAGATTATACTTACAACACAAGTGTACTTATTTTCTTTTTCAGAACAGAAGAGAGAGAAGAATGTTTAGCTGACAATCTTACAAAGGCAGTGAAGTTGTAGCATTTTCCTTGAAATGAGTGGCACAGCCAGACATCGTTGTCAAAGTCGTAAGTGTCAAGCATCAATCCCCTAACACCATTCTGCACATAATCAAGTACAAGTCCCACGGTTAGCATTTTATAAATAACAAATGGTTAGTCAAAAACTCTGGCAGATCAGCACTAAATGATAAGGGTTAGTAGTGGTGAGCAACAAAACTCATCTGTTGACCACTAACTGAACATTTTTTTAGCAATTCCACCATTGGAATCTAGTTTGAGGTAAACTGTGTTCCTCAGTACAAACTAGAAAGCTACGAAAGTACGAAATATAATCTTCAAAACCGGGGACATGAGTAACAGCCTACTAAGCTGAACAGCTTTGACTTAAGATTGCCTTCTTTGTTCCTTCCAGTTGAGGAACATAGGAAGTTGTATATGAGATGTAATAGCGTCAGAAAGAATATTTTATTGTATCTTAATGACAGACTAGTTCTGAAACGTGAATGGGAGAACTAGCTAGAAAAGATCAGAGCCGTTCCAACTCCCAAGACTTCAAGACCCAATCAAGTTGAGCCACGCAAGAACTCAAGTTCCAGATGACCATTTGAAACTAGAAGGAGCAGTATGACATGACAGACAAGATAAGTGTGGTCCCTTCATTTTCTTAAGAAGAAAGCAAACGACACCTACACAGCATAATGCCTGAACTGGACAAGATCTTTGTGAGGTCTGCTTAACAACTTGAAGCAATAATCAAACCAGCAACTTATAAGTAGTCTAACTTTCTCTAAATACAACTAATGCCACCCTGGTTTCATGAGTTAGGTACAGGCAACAGAACAAACCATGTCCTAAGTTACATAAAGTTATCCTGAAGATGTTAAGGGAAAGAAGCGGTGCCATTGGTAGCTTAGGGCATTTAGGCACATCTATTCTATATTGGTTGGGGCTTGAGCATGACTAAAATTTGTAACGACATTAAGCATGTATTAAATTTTGTAATTTACGGACCAAATAAAGCCAGATCAAGAGGCATGCATACCAACAAGAAGTCAAGAATCTCTGTGAGGTAGCAAGAAAAGACAAGCAGCTTCTTGAGCTTGCGTAGTGACAGGTGAGATTAACTATTGACTGTTGAGACCTATTATTGCCAGTGTCCGCGCATCAATGGCCAATTGGCCATAGAGTTTGTTAAAAAGGAATAAATACCAGCCCACATGGGCACATGATTCATTCCTAAAATAATTCATAGTGCCATGGGCAGAGGTACAAACATATGAATGCAGAATGAGGATAATTAAAAGATGCTAATCAGTTTGAATAAAGTAACTGGTGAAAAAGTTGGGCACATGCACATTATTGTATACATTATGAACTGATAATCTGTGCTAGATGATCATCTGTTTTGAGAGTGAAACTTTTGCTCTGGGTTGGTGGCACAGGTCCGTGGGCAAATAAAGGGGGAAGACAGCTGACATGATTCTTGCAGTGGAAAAGGGGCTAGAGCATGTACTGTTCTACTTCCACTGTACTGAATTGAACCAAAGCATGGAATTACTTTGTGCGATGTGGACTTTTGATGGTAATATTGCTCCGAAAGACAAATTAAAGAAAAAGGCGCGGTGAAACCAATGTGCGTGCGTGTAAGTATTCTTTGCAGCTTTTGATTTTGGGATGGAGTGGGGATGTCCATGTCGTGTTCCAGGAGCAGGTGCAGCTCACACGCAGTCCAACTACAGATACTAGACATAGTAGCAGCCGGAAGCAGAGCAGAAAGGTCCAATTTTTCCTTGACCGTTAGGAAAAGCCTGAATTCTGGAAGACAAAGGTGCAGGCTTTCTTTCTTTAATTATTTTGCTGGGTAAAATTTGATTTGATTTTGCACGAGATGTGTTGTAATAATGACAATAAAAGGCGATGATATCTATGTAGTGTGGCAATATTGACATCACATAATTAGTTACTGTACCAAGGAGTCCAAGGTGCTGTGGTGATGAGATTTGGGATCATCATGTGGTTGAGTAAGCAGCCAGATAGACAGGCGGGCAGACATGAACAGCACAAACTAAACGCAACTACAGGGGATCAAATCAAAGGATGATGCTGAGATTGGATTGGAATAAATTAGTCCTGATGAATTCGGTGATGATGACGAGGTGCAAAGGGCTCATTTGGTGGTGGAATGACGAGGTGCAAAGGGCTATTAGGGAGAAGAAGGAGTGTTTCAAGCGTCTCCACCATGACAAGAGTGCAGCCAACATCGAGGGCTATAAAATAGCGAAGAGGGTTGCAAAGCGAGCTGTGAGTGTAGCAAAAGGTCAGGCGTATGATGGCCTTTATCAGCGGCTAGGCACGAAGGAAGGGGAGAAGGACATTTATAGGATGGCTAGAATCCGCGAGAGGAAGACAAGGGACATCAACCAAATAAAATGCATCAAGGATGGGACAGATCGACTTTTGGTGAAGGATGAGGAGATCAAGGACAGATGGAGAGAGTACTTCGACAAGCTGTTTAATGGGGAGAATAAGGGTCCTACCCTTGAGTTGAACGACTCATTTGACGATACCAACAGACGCTTTGTGAGGAGAATTCAGGAGGCAGAGATCGGAGAGGCTTTGAAGAGGATGAAGGGAGGTAAAGCGATGGGCCCTGATGGTATCCCCATTGAGGTGTGGAGATATCTAGGCGCCAGAGCGATAGTATGGTTAACTAAGCTTTTTAACCTTATTTTTCGGTCTAACAAGATGCCTGAAGAATGGAGGAGAAGTATATTAGTACCTATCTTCAAGAACAAGGGAGATGTTCAAAGTTGCACTAACTACCGTGGGATTAAGTTGATGAGCCATACGATGAAGCTCTGGGAGAGAGTTATCGAGCATCGCCTAAGGAGAGTGACACATGTGACCCAAAATCAGTTTGGGTTCATGCCTGGTAGGTCGACTATGGAGGCGATTTTCCTATTACGACAATTGATGGAGAGATATAGGGAGCAGAAGAAGGACTTGCACATGGTCTTTATTGACCTCGAGAAGGCATATGACAAAGTACCGAGAAATGTCATGTGGTGGGCCTTGAAAAAGCACAAAGTCCCAACTAAGTACGTTACCCTCATCAAGGATATGTACAGGGATGTGGTGACGTTTGTCCGAACATGTGATGGCGACACCAGTAACTTTCCAATTAAAATAGGACTGCATCAGGGGTCAGCTTTGAGCCCTTATTTATTTGCTTTGGTGATGGATGAGGTCACAAGGGACATACAAGGTGGTATCCCTTGGTGTATGCTCTTTGCTGATGATGTGGTGCTAGTTGACGACAGTAGGGCAGGGGTTAATAGGAAGTTAGAACTATGGAGGCACACGTTAGAGCCGAAAGGGTTCAGACTTAGTAGGACTAAGACTGAGTACATGAGGTGCGATTTCAGCGCGACTAGGCATGAGGAGGGAGACGTTAGCCTCGATGGGCAAGTGGTGGCCAAGAAGGATACTTTTCGGTATTTAGGGTCGATGCTACAAAAGGACGGAGACATTGATGAAGATGTTAGGCATAGAATTTCAGCCGGCTGGTTGAAATGGCGTCAAGCTTCTGGCGTCCTCTGTGACAAAAGGGTGCCTCAGAAGCTGAAAGGTAAGTTCTATAGGACGGCGATTCGTCCGGCGATGTTATACGGTGCTGAGTGTTGGCCTACAAAAAGGCGACATGTCCAGCAATTGAGTGTAGCAGAGATGCGTATGTTGCGTTGGTGTTGTGGGCACACAAGGAGGGATAGAGTCCGGAACGACGATATTCGGGATAGGGTTGGGGTGGCACCAATTGAGGAGAAATTGATTCAACATCGGTTGAGATGATTTGGACATGTCCAACGGAGGCCTCCTGAGGCGCCGGTGCGTAGTGGAGTTCTAAAGCGGGCCGATAATGTAAAGAGCGGTAGAGGTCGACCTAAACTAACTTGGGACGAGTCCGTTAAGAGAGATCTTAAGGAGTGGAGTATCTTCAAGGATTTAGCTATGGATAGGAGCGCTTGGAGATTGGCGATCAACGTGCCTGAACCGTGACCTCTTTTGTCTTGGGCCCTTTATGTCCCTTTATGTGTCTCCCTGTTTCTCGTCTCTTTTGGGTTTCATCTCTAGCCTACCCCAACTTGCTTGGGATAAAAGGCTATGTTGTTGTTGTTGTCGTGAATTCGGTGATGATGAGATAATGGCATGCAAGGTGTGAGTGTGTCAAACAAATTGACATTGTATCATTGTTCTATATGCGCGACAGTAGTAGTAGTGAGTAAAGCAGACGCTAAGGTGGGCCCACCGGCCGACAGCGGCGGAAGGTGGACACGTGGTGGGAAGGCGGGGGCCAGCAAAGCAGCAACCAACCCCACTTCCATTGGCAGCGGCAGCGGCGCCGGCGTCGGAGGGGATGGCGGATGCGGTTACCTGGCCTGACCTCACTACCTCCTCAACAGGGAAGGGAGGGGCGACGGGCGGCGAAGGAAGGAAGCTTTATACAGGGAAGAAATGGGAATGCAGAGGTGGTTGTTGTTACCTTGAGCTGCGCGGTGACGGTGTCCTCCTGATTGGTCTCGGTGATGAGTGCGGAGCCGGTGGCGGAGGCGGCGCCGGCGAGCGCGTAGGAGTTGTGGGTGGTGAGCCACGAGTAGTTGTTGAAGGGGAGGCCCGTGCCGTGGGTGGCCGGGTCCACGGGGCTGGCGCGCGTGCAGATGCTGTCCCCGCCGGCACCGCAGGCGCTGCAGTGCAGGCCGGAGCCGCAGCCGGCGCCGGAGGAGGAGCACGCGTCGCCCACCTGCGCCGCCGCTGCCGGGTGCGCCGCACACAGCAAGAAGAAGAGCAGGGCCGCCGAGAAGAAGAGCAGCAGCCGGGGCCGCGGGCGCGGGCGCGCCGGCGCCATTGATGGGATCGGCGCCGCGCGCGGCGAGCCGGCGACGAGTTGAGTTGGCAGTCAGTGGACGGCAACGGCAGCGAGGAGGTGGAGGACGCGCTCGTGGTGGTTGCCTGGACCTGGTTGGTTTGGTGAGGACACAATACTCTCTGTCAGGGGGGGCTGCGTCTTTGCCTGCAACTTTTTATTTATTGCACCAGCCAACAGGACAGCAGAGTCGGAATACGATCGTATCCTGGTGTGGTGTTGACCGACCAGGCCAACTTTTGGTGTTGGTGTACAGTGAATCCAAATTCGAGAAGGTTAGAGACCCTCAGATTCGGAATCGTAATCGTAATCGTGCGCAAATGAAATCAAACAAAAAGTCACCCTCACCGTGTTTACCTTTAAAAAAAAACTCTGCTGTGACTACGCGTTGTTCGTACGCGGCCACACGTTAGGAGAGGAGCTATACTTTTCAAAAAAAAAATGGCTGACCAAGCAAATGAACGTGTGCAACAACGCGGAGCAGGAGCCCGGAGGGCACCATAGCACATCGCATTTTTTTGTTTCTCTGTCAGCTGTCAGCGCTGACGATCCACAACGCCTGTAGATCGAGTACACGCACCACCACCGACACTTTCAATGGGACGGAGGGAGTAGAGTATTGTCTTCTCTCATTCAGATAATCAGATGGCATACGTGCTACACTACCAGATGGTTGACTTCTGCAAACCTGCCTCATTATCTACCGGACTCTTCCATCTGCTAACCATTGCCAGTTCAAATCACAACTCCAGTTTCTCCGTCTTCTCTTCTCTTGTCTTGTCTTTCTGCCTGTCATCATCAGCAAACGCCCACTGTCCGTGGCCCACGACAAATTCAACATACAAACATAGTAGTAGGCTACCAATTCAACATCTAGCTACAACATTTCACAGGTAACAGTCATCTAGATCAAACAATTCTACACTAGGATTATCACGCCCAAATTGGCTGCTTCCATACATACACGCACAATATCTATTAGACTTCAATCAAATCCTATGTACCAGGGAAGCCACAGTCAGATACTACATCCTGCAAACACAGGTGTTACTTGCTCACATCAGCACTGGCTGGCTGGCTGGCTGGCTCATGATGCATAATTCAACTTCCCTTCAAATCCCGAGCATCCTTTTCGTTTCAAATATGTACACCATGTACTTACATAACCAGCACCCTCTCTCTACACATTGCAATTGAACAAGCTTTAACATCATGCATGATACACAACTCACAAGGAAAGGAATACCTCAATTCAATTGGCAGGCAGCACAACCAACCCTGCAATACTGACGGTTTCTTCCATCCACACCCAGACAGCCAGAGACACCCCCATCATCATCATAATCCAACTTATTCACATGGGCTTCCACACGCTGAGGACCTCCTGGAACATCTCGAGCATGAGCTCGCGGTCCGCGTGGTGGAAGAAACTATGCATCTCATCCCTCACATCATAAATCTTCCCAAACACAAACAGGTAGGTGAGGCACCCTTTCTTCAGCCGCTCCAGCTGGTATAGCCACGCCACGTGGAGCCGCTCCAGGACGTTTGCCGAGCTGATGTCCTCCAGCAGGCTCTCCTCGCAGCAGTCCTTGATGTCGCCGATCCCGTACTTGTTGGCCGCCGCCAGCAGTGGCAGCCGGTGCTTCCAGAACTGCCCCTGCTCGATCGTCCCGTAGATGAAGCCCAGCAGCGCCGAGCACGACTCCAGGCACATGTCGCTGATGTTGATCGTGGACGACTCCTCCCGCAGGTCGTGCACGAACATGCTCTCGAACACGGGGGAGCACGCCGCCAGGACTGCCTTGTGGGCCTTCAGGACACCGTCCGTCGTGTTGATGGTCACGTCCGTGTGGATGGAATCCGTCAGCATGCGGGAGAGACACCCGAGGGTGCTCTTGCTCGCAAGCTTCTGCACCATGCCTTCGTTTGGCCATACCGACGATGATTCAGTAGCCTATAATAATTACCATAATATTGGACAGTGTTAGCATATCATTAGCACTAACAATACAAGGATTCATGGTGATGAATCTCCTAAGTCATTCAAATTTCTGCAAATAGGAAGGAGCCTACAGAATGTTGCAGGAATCTCCCAGGTCATGGAAGCGTTTAGCAAGTGATGTGAATATTTTTTAAAAAAAAACGAGGCTCGATACTTGCATTGTTATTGGCCATCCTCAGGTCCAGAAACTCAACATCAATCGTAAAACGCCCGTGGGACATCGCATCAACTTGCCAGACAAAGTCATCGCTGGTACGCAGAAGATGCTCGTGCACTGCCATGGGAAAAGCAGGGTAAAAACAATAACATTTATCAGAAGAGATCAGTGAAGTCATCACAGCGACAAGGAAACATAAAGAAAATGGCAGACACGGTACAGTAAAATCCATCAAGCTCCTAATCTATACTTCTAAAGTTGGAGATCCCTCCCCTCTCTCAGAACACTGTAGATGAACATTCCCTCTCACAGAACACTGTTAGTACCGGATTATGTGAACAGTACAAACCGGCATGAACAGTACCCGCCCGGAACAGTAGCTGTTACAGTGAACAGTACCCCCGTATGAACAGTCAGCGGTACCCGTAACACGTGACAGTATGGGCCCGTCACTGTCCCATTTACCCGTTAATACACCTTAACGGGTCCGCCAGTGTAGCAAATGCCCGTCACTGTTCCACACATTTTCCTTTTCCCCCACCACTCCTCCTTAAAAAAAATTAAAAAAAAACTCGCCTGTGCTTTGCACGGGTCCCTGCTAGTGTTGTGTATATTCAGGTATGTACGAGTTATGATCCTATTTTAAGTCAGTTCATATTTATCGATGATGCAATTGCAACAAACATAGAGACACTACTGCCATAGTCTTTTCTGGGTAAACGGCTGCCTCATGTTCAGTTCTTTACCACAGCATCACATTGGCAATAAATATTTTGTACCTCTATACTACTATGAAGCAGCAGCAGCAATGCTATTTACTGGATTAGAGAGCTTCAAATTACTTGCCTGACTTGCAAGCAACTGTTTTGGGCTTTGGAATGCTTTCCTGTAAAGTAAAACTCAAAGCAGCAGCAGCATCTGACTGCATCTTCTGCTATTCCTATTTTTTGTGTTTCTTATGGTTCTTTACAGATGATATATCATTAATTGAGATCCAGTTGGCAGATGGTGGATCAAGAAACTTTCCCCAAGCCTTTCTGTGAGGAATACTATAGGGACATTTTATAACTAGCCATAGGCTCATAGCTGAATGATAGTATTATAATTTAACCTTGTAAAGGTGGAAAATAGAATATATATTCCCAATACAGAAACAACTCGCAGCCCATCATGGGAATGACCATCTAATCAGCCCAAAGTTGGGCATTACAGGACTCACTGTGTATCACAAAGACATGATGTCATGTAATCTGTTAGGGACTAGGGACACTCAACTCAAGAAGCACCAGGCAAATTATCGGTGCAGTGCAAAGAAAGGCTGAATCTTCAAGAATCTGGAATGCTTAGAAGTAGGTAGCCACTACCAGGGGAGACGCAGGTGCGTCGCGGCGGGCCGGCCCAGGAGACGCGGAGCAGGAACCGCGCGAGAGGGGGCTGCTCCTTGGCCACCCGGCCGGGCTCCGGGAAGAGGCGCACGAAGATGGAGCGGCTCTTCTCCACCGACAGGTACCTGGCACAATTGTACAGCAACAGGGGATGGATGAAGATGCAGGAGCAGCAGAAATTGGGATCGGGAAGGAGAGATTAAGAGGAACAGGAAGTAGAGCAGACCAGTTCCAGATGCCGAGCTTGAAGGGGTCGGACCGTCGGTAGGAGCAGGGGCCGAAGGTGTCGATGCGCCACTGCGCCAGCCGGGAGATGGTCTCCACGCGGGAGTCCGGCCCGCTCGCCCCTCCGGACCCGCCGCCGTTCATCGCCGACGCCGAGCAACAGCAGCCCCCTTGGGGGACTGGGGTCTGGAGGGGAAGGGGATCGACGACCGAAGCGAGAAGCCGAGGAGTCACCTTCACAAAAACCTTTTCTTTTGTGGCCTACCCGTACCCTTGCCCCTCCACGTCACATGATTTGTGCAAAACTATTACTGTGCTTCCCATGACGAACCAACTGCCTTGGGGCTGTTTAGTTCCCAACAAATTTTGCAAAATTTTTCAGATTCCCCGTCACATCGAATCTTTAGACACATGCATGAAGCATTAAATATAGATAAAAAATAAAACTAATTACACAGTTTAGACGAAATGGACGAGACGAATCTTTTAAGCCTAATTAGACCATAATTGGACACTAATTGCCAAATAACAACGAAAGTGGCTACAGTACCATTTTACCAATTTTTTTCAACTAAACGCTACCCTTCTGTAAAGACGTACCTAGCGGCCAGACGTCCGGCTTCAGAGGCACGTCCGAACCTACCTCGGGTTCGTCCAAAGTGTTCCACCCCTTCCGCACGGAACCGCGCCCGTCCCTGCATGGAACAGAACGCCAGTTTCCGCACGGAATCCCATCTCGCCCGCCGCACGGAACCACGTCCACCCCCGCGCGGAACAGAATAGAAAACGGGACCCGCCCTTCCTCCGCTCCTGTCCCCCGTTCCTCAACGCACCCCGTTCTCGCACGCACCCTTGTCCCAAAAGAGCATGTAACACTTCAAATGCAAATATTGCAAAAGCATATAGAAAGCTATATAGTGCACCATCGGGTTGTGAATACTGCAACATAAAAAATATAATGCAGCATTGAAAAACATGCACCGCAACATCAAAAAATATCCACTGCAATAACGAAAAATATGTACCGCAACATCGAAAAAATATGTACCGCAACATTGAAAACACATGTACTGCAACATCGAAAAAACATATACTGCAACATCGAAAATTATATGCTGCAACAATGAAAATTATATACTGCAACATTTCAAACAGTAGTACTACAACATCGCAAAACCATCTGTTACAACGACCAAAAAAATCCTATTGCAACATTCGAAAAACATCCGTTGCAACATCCCAAAACAACCATTGCAATACGGGAGGAGGGAATAGCGACCCAGAGTTCACCGGAACCCTAGCCGCCGCTACGTCCCTCAAATCCATAGAAGGGGGAGCGCTTAGATCCAGAGGAGGAGGAGGAGGGGGGGCTCAGATCCAGAAAAGGACCGTCCTTACCTTGTCGGAGCCGTCGCGGTCATCCTCGTCTCCGGTGGGAGCGGGGTCACTGAGGAGCGCGGGGTGGCATGGAGGTCGCGGAGGGGCAAGGGATGGAGGGAGGGAGGAGCCACCAGGTCGCTGGAGGCGCGGGGTAGCAGGTCGCATTAGGGGGAGAGGGAGGGAGGGAGCGCCGGCGGATGGGTGGGGCAACCGGCGCGCGGTGTCCGTCACGACGGGCGAGCGGGCACGGCAGAAGAATGGGAGCGCGAGCACTGCGAGAGTGCGGCTCGAGGAAAGAATAAGGAAGAGTGAGGGAGGTGGGTGGGTTGGTTCGGTGGGTGCGTCCGACCCTTCCGAACGCTCATCATATATCAATATCGTTCTGTAAATAATCTATTAACAAAAAAACATTCGATAGATGCAGTTGGGTTATTTGTCTAAAATATTTTTCCTAGCTGCAAAGCGTCGTACAGGTTTGTCGAGTGTTTGCCTGTGCAGTCATCTATACTGCAAAGCATCATACATGTTTGGTTTTGAGATCTAGAGCTATTCACAGCGTGGGTATAATTTAGATGAAAATCAGTTTCTGAATATTCGTGTAATCCAGAGTGCTCGTAAGGTGTTGATATACCAGCTATTATCTAATATAATAATTTTTCTTTTGTCGCAAAAAAAAGCAGTGACACCAAATGAAAATGAAAGAGCATCAATTTGTCCATTTACTGCTAGCCCGGCAGGGCCCATGAAACCAAGTCTGAGATTGGTAATGTACCAGCTCTCCAGCGGCCCATAGTCTTGGGCCTAGCATGCTTTGGTTGGAACTGCAAAAGGCTATGTACAACTTCAAAAAAAAACCTTCAGTACCTCAATCAAAAAGAAAAGGTTTAATTTGGTGTATTTTTACCGTTCTGCCGCTAACATAAAGCATGCAATATTAAACTCATTGTGATATAATATCTGTACAATTCTACAAGTTGTAACTCGATACATACTACAAATAGTTGCTAACTTTACAAGTGTTCTACAAAGTTCATAGCACTGGTGTTCTTACTTTTCTTCTTTCCTTTTGATTCATGGGCAATATTAATTATTGCTATGTAAAAACAACTAGAGTACATTAAATAAAACTTTAACTATATATAACAGAAAATTAATAAATACTTTATAGGTTCTAAATTATAAGATATTTTGACTTTTCTAAATACGTAGTTTTTTGCTATGCACTTTTTTTCGGGGTAAAGAGAGCTTCAATTAACTAAGCGAAAAGTTACAATCATCGTTCAAGAGGTCAATAACGCCCATGGGCGCTTGTGCTCTCTAGGTAGCCATATGTATATTTCGCCTAGCTAGGTGCCCTAACTCGTGAGCCACTCTATTACTCTCTCTCTCTCTCACTCTCTCTCTACCTTCTGGAATCTCCAATGTACCATTAGCTGTAGATATTCTACAGCCTCCAAAAAGATGAACCTGAGTTCTGATCTATCCGGGACACCTGATTGCAGTGCAGCGATCACCATTGAGCAGTCAGACTAGATATACACTATGTCTAGATACATAGCAAAAGTAATGTATCTATACAAGCCAAAATGCCTTATAATTTGGAACGGAGGGCGTACAACTATTCACAACAATTGAACACATATATTTGTCCTATGGTTCCATTTTCCCAGCATCAATGACATTTTAATAAACCCATGTGTAGTGTACATGTACTATTCCTTCTTTCAATAAATCCACAAAAATATGAGTACCCGTACTAAGGTTATGACTTAATAGGTAGAATGGTTTCAAGAGGAATCTAACCAACTAAGCTACATCGCATGATCAACCACACACATTTGATTAAGAAAAGATGCAAAAGAATAGAGGTTCCATCAAAATTTAGTGCACCGCCAGCCCTTTTATTTCTGATTGAGACATCACTAAATAATAATATTATGCAAAAAAAATGGATAAATTCAGTTACTTAATCAAACAAGTATATACTCGTGGATCATAGAAGATCGAAGTCGATCATTACATGAACAACCGTGTTATCATTGCAGTGCAAGGTGGAAGTTGCTATCAGCTTCAATTTGTTGATTAATAGTGAAGACTTCGATCGACTAGATTTAATTTGTAGCTGTGAAGCAAACTTGTGTCATGGATCATCTGGCAATTGTAGCAACCGTATCCCTGTACCAAATTTTCCACACGTATGTTTTTTTTTCAATAAATAATGCTGCATGATTTAAGTTAATCGTATACGTATATGGTATATATGAAAATTCTAAAATACTTATGCAAGCGCATGCATGAAAAGAAATTAAATGACATGATTTCCACACGTGTACGTGTACAGACTGTACAGGCCGAAAATCATTACTTTCTTGTGTAGATAGCACAAGTCAGTTAATAATAACAACGTTGAAATTAAACCATCAATCAATAGTTCATAGGCAATGATATGATGCTGTGTATTGTGGGTACAAATTTTAGAAATGAAAATCAATCATATATCAGAATAGTGGCAACTAATTAAGTGCTAATCTAGCTTTGATCAAAGCAATCAGTTCCAGATCTCAGCTGTACGTGAAATGATCAATAATACACCCTACAAAATATACGCTACTAGTGTGTATAGTGGTTAATACAGTACACATAATCGATCAGTCGTGCTGAATGAAGAGGGATCGTACGTCATGCATATTCAGATCAGATGTTGTCATGCATCATTGTTGTTCTTGGAGCAAGATGAAGGAGAAGCCGGCGGCGGTGTGTGATGGAAATTCAGCTGCGTGGGCGGCAGCAGGCTGCTCAGCAGGTTCCAATCCACCGACGACTCCGCGGCGATGGCGGCGGCAACGTGATCGGCGTTGTAGCTATGATGCTGCACGACGCCGTCGACGGAGGGGCTCTGGAGCGGCGGCATGTCGGCGAGGAGCTGCACCTGCAGCTTGGACTCAGCCGCCAAGCCGCCGCGGTCATGCGCTGCCGGAGGTGGAGCTGCAGCAGCGCCGCCGCCCATCAGTAGCCGTGGTGCAGGGACAGGTCCGTCGTAGTAGTAGGTGGCGGGCACGGTGGAGCCGTAGCTGCCCGGCAGATAACCGCCGCCGCCGCCGGCGTAGCAGGCGTGCCTGATGTGCTGCTGGTTGGGCATGGGCTTCTGGAAGGCGCGGCAGACGACCCATCCTTCCTCCTGCGTGGGGGCGTGCTCGTTGCTCTGCAGCCGGTACTCGTGGATGATCCAGTCCGTCTTGCGGCCGTTGGGCGCGCGGCCGCGGTAGAAGACGAGCGTCTTCCGCATGCCGATGACGACGCTGATGGATCCGGCGGAGGACCGGGAGGTGGTGGTGGAGGAGAGCACCGGCTTGTCCCTGCCGGTGGCCTTCCAGAAGCCCGCGGCGGTGGCGCGGTTGGTGCGCGTGCCGCTCGGGTACTTGCGGTCCTTGTAGCTGAAGAAGTAGTACTCCGTCGGCTCCTCCTGGTCCTGGCCGCCGGCCCCGCCGCCGCCGTAGTAGCCGCACCTCTCTGCACACACGCACACCATGCATCGATCAACGATAGGTATCGTCAATAGACCATCCATTGCTGGAGAGTGGAGACCATGCATGAACAAGATCGAACAAACATACCCTGGAGATCCCATGGCTCGATCCTGTAGAGATCGACCTCCCGGATGATGTCGAGGTCGATCTTCTGGGAGGTCACCTTCCTAGCCAGGTAGTACCCCACCAGCTCCTCCTCCGTCGGGTGGAACCTGAACCCTGGAGGCACGCATGGTGCCTGCTGCGGCTGCTGCTGCTCATCCATTTCGACCTTTTCCTGCAAATGCTCGATCACTCCACGGATCGATCGATCGAGATTATTTATGAGTTGCTTGCGTGGTTTCACTTTCAGATGGATAGAGGCATGCAGCAGGAGCAGAGAGAGAAATATGGTCCTAGAAATAGCAAGCAAGCTATAGCTACCAGCAGGCTAGGGAATGAAACATATGGTGGAAGTGTGGAACCAGCAGCTAGCAGCAAGCTTGGTTGCTTAAGGTGGACCTAACAAATCAGTAGTTGCACCATACTTGTACCCGTACTTACTTACATGCATATATAGGGATGGATCGTCATGTATATACGTACATGTCGCATTGGTAATATCTATCATTTCTCTATATATAATATGGGATTTATATGTATGCTGAAATAGTATGGTAGGAGGGTACGTGTGTGAAAATGAAGCAGCTAAACTAACTTTTTTGGACTGGAAGGTAGAGTGTACGCTGGCTCTATCGGATATATATTCCTTAGCTTGGAGTGCACTTCAGGCCTCTGCTGGCTGCTGCCTGCCTGCCTGCCTGCCGGCCCTCCTCATAGATCTCTCTCTCTCACACACACAATGCAACCCTCCACCAGCTTGTACATCATGCATACCGGTACTAGCTAGCACACTACACATACCCTCCTCTCGTTCAATTCTTCCTTTCATGCTAGCTAGCTTCTCTCACACCTACTTGCTGCACTGCATGCAGCAGCTACCAAGCGTTGCATTGGCCACATATATATTTCATTCATATAATCATCATATTATGTCGTTGGATACATAAAAATATACGACTATACAAGTATAGATAGCATCCTTGCATGCTCGATGAGATCAAGCAATTAACACCATATGGGAACACACAAACAAAAACGGCACAAAAATATATGTATGCTTTGATTAACTATGGGCACTCACCAGACGATTCAAGAGGGTAGCTGGAGCAGCTAGCAATAATAAGGAGAATGAACAAGCTACTAGTAGTGTGGCCTCTGATGCTGCAGATCAGGTATACAATACGATGTAATAAGATGGTAGGCTATTTATAGATGGGTGAAAAGCTAGCTGCTTCTTTTGGCCTTTTGGGTGCCTGATGATGTTAAGACAGAGATATATATGATGCAGTCACAATTAAGCTACGGCAAGTGCATGCGCGCGTATGTAAAGAGTGAGAGACTATAGCAGCTAGCAGTCTAAGATTCTAGAGAGAGACACATTAATAAAGCAGCAGGGAGACAGAAATTTGAGAGCAAAAGAGGAAGAGATCGAAAAGGTCGCTGCTTAATTAGTTTAATATTTTTTGGTCGGTTAATATACTAACTAATTAAGTACTCCTGAAGCGACCACCACCACCCCACTAACTATATATGCATCCCAAAGGGACATGACCTGACCTCCCTGCAAGTACTGAGGCTTATTATTAGCCTGATGCTAATCCCCTTAGAGCATCTCCAGCAATCACCAACAATCTATCCCCAATATGATAGTATTAATGACCACCAATACTATTTTTTTGAGCTAACTCGGTTTGGACTATCAATATAGTTCTAGCAGGTTTTAGAAATCGACCTGGCCTATTTCTACAGGTGTGGATGTTCTCGAAGTTGGAGTTCTCTCATCTAGACATCAAATTAGGTGTTACCCATATATATGCACTAGTAGCGGGGCGCGCGCATCCGCGCGCCCGTGTGGCTGTGAATTTAGACAAACTTAATGGGGAGATAGCATGGATGGTTTTTGGCTAAATTGATTATGCCTGGAACATGCAGATGGGAAAGCTTAAATATATAAGGTAGCAATGTGGTGTTAAGATAAAGTATTGGTATGTTTACACTGGAATACTCGCTGAGGCGCTGCTCTGAGGCTAGGACTGAAGCGTGTTGTCAGGGTACTGTTCTGAGTCTGTGACTGGAGACGGCTGCGCTTTTATAAACACAAACAAAGGTGTGGTTTTATGTGACCTGATCTGGAGTGCAAGGCAGAGAATCTACGTTACATTAATAAGTGTCTTTGCACAATGATAGCGGCGGTATAGAAGAAAGCATATGCTAGGTTGATATCTTTAAATTAGACTTAAATGAATATGTTTATCAAGAAATGGTCGCCAGAGAAACTAATGCTATAGTTCATTAGACAACAAAAGCATCAATATTAAAGATAAGTCAACGTAACGAAGTACCCTAAAGACAGATTGGTATCATGATCATGATAAGGCAGCAATGAGTAGGTAGTAAAATGAGATTCGATTTTTGTATCCCTTGGCCGATGAATCAGCAGCAGCTTGCAAGTGATGAGTTAGCAATTTGCACAATCAGGTGTTTCCCATGATTGAGAAAGCAAAGGTAGAATTTGAAGCCTCATTCTTTGTCAAAGCATTTAGCATCACACGTTGGGCCATCTGTAAAGAGAGAAACGGCTACATCTTTAGACAAATCAGCCCGATACAGGGAAACCGGGAAACCGAACCGATTTTTTCAGAAAAACATATATGTAGTTGTATAGGATAAGAATTGAGTTAGAAATGCATTGTAAACATCTGGGAGACCACATTCTATATTGGGAAAGACTGTAGTAGAAGCTATTGCTGCATGAGATACCCACTGCGTAAAATTGTCACAGATTTTAACAGCAACATGAAAAAATGTATTATGGAAACTTAAGATTGGAGGTATGGTACGTACAGGAGTTGCGAATGTAGCCCATTCCAGCGCACCACATCAGGTAAGAAGCAAACAATCCTTAGTACCACCCAAGGAAGTGTTTCGCTGCATAAGCAACTCATGTAAAACATTTCTTTTAGCAAACAACTATGTACAAATGGAACATTAAAAAATAGCTTGCTAATTATATGGTGTTCTCTACTCGACCAACTGCTGCAGGCAAAAGTATTTTTAAATGATTCAAGTAACCATATAATTGTCTGAACTTTGAAAGGTTGTTATGGCTTAGAACATAACACACGCTGCAGCTCTAACCAAGCTCTATTTCCCTTGAATACCAACTAAGTACCTAACAGAGACATGCATGTGCACTGTCTAATTTGACTTACACTGAATATTTGTAGTGTTCAATTAGACTTCCTGAACAACAGAGTATGCAAAGAATTATTGCTTATTTTTTTGTGCCCACCTAATTGACGACAAGCATAGTAAGCTCTGTAGCCATGTCTCCGAACAATGAGTTTGCCATCGGTCCACAATTATCAGCATTCTGGATCAAGTCTCATATAAAACGGAGAATGCGGCACTTTCTACAGAGCAAATCCGAATTAAGCCATTGGACCATCCATCACAAAAAATGTATCAATTCTAAATAAAGCTGAGGGCACTGAAATAAATACCAAATCTATAAAATTGACAGGAATTTGTGTGTAACGTATAGATGAACCAAACTCGAAACGAAGCATAAGATATTTAAAGAGTTGTTCTAGCCATTAGACACATGCAGTTTTGAAGGTCATGAAACTCTCCTCCTTTGTACGTGCACATGAAGAACATGCAGTAAATATGATTATACATATGCATGTGCAGAGAAATTTTTATGGAATAACAGAGTGAACTATTGCTTTATTGTAAATGGAGAACTTGCATGAATAAAATATATTAAAGGGAACTGAACCTCCCGATACTCAGACTCAAATTTAGACAGTTCGGATCGATTTGTAGTCATGTTTGCCTCCATGCTTCGTGGCTTCTTTTTTTTTAAGCAGAAAAGAGCTCAGCACATACAACCTCAATAATAATATAGCTCACGCCTTTGAAGAAATTGTCACCTGAAAATGATTGAGTTTTAGTAATCTGTGATATAGTGACACATGCCTATATATGGTGCAACAGGAAATGGTATTACCATATACAGCAAAACAATGTGTTTTTGCTTTGAGCTTATTTACTTCACAAGGTTGAAAGGCAGCCAATCTGGAGAGAAGTGGTGCAGTAGCAGGCACCTGGCCATTTTAGTGGTCAGTAAATCTATACCTAGATATGAATAACAGAATATTTAATAATGAATTCAAGGTACACATAGCTTATCCCCTAGGAGAGTGAGAGACTATGCAGGATAACGTGTATGGATGGTCGAGACCCTTGGTAATGGTTAGGAACATATTCAGGTTTACATATACCACATAAATACTTTGTACAGGTCCAATTGAATACTGATTTTGTGAGTGTAAGATAAAAAAAATGCAAAATTAACTTATAAAGTCAGGATGGAAAATTTCCCGGGCAACAATATTAGTATATTACTATGCTGTCATAAATCATGTTGAGGGCACTCGCTCGAAGCACATGATATATTGTAGAATGAAGAGTTACCGAACACATTTCCAGCGACCAATAAAGCATTACCGATGCTGACATACTACAGTCATGTTGCTAAATCAACATGATCAAACTTGGTGAGAAAATACCAAATTTCACATGTTTGGCGTTGTATGGTTGGCACAATGGCAGGAGATATACCAAAAACCAATAGAACTTTGCCTTTCAAAAATGTTAAGCTGGGCACACACCTGCGTACCTGTAAAGCAAGGCCTAGTCCACCATTGTCCTGAAGCTGAAAATACTACAACTGAAAAAAGAAGTGTGAACAAACTTGTTTTCCTGCAGTTGCACAATATATCAAGTACTTGGTTTATCTAAACGTTCTATGCTGCGACAATATGCACAACTAAAGAGAATCAGGTAAACATCTAAAAACTATCGTAATCTAGTAACAATGGAAGTGAACTGATATTTTCCACTGAAAAGGTAGACCTATCCAGTAGATAAAAACCAAATAGGTTGCTTATGGAATACTACAGTTAAAACAAGATGATGCCTATTAGTGAATGGACACAATCAAGATACATCTGCAATTGCACAATATATTAAGTACTTGGTTTATCTAAACGTTCTATGCTGTGACAATATAAACAACTAAAGAGAATCAGGTTAGCATCTAACGATTATCGTGATTTAGTAACAATGTAAGTGAACTAATATTTTCCACTAAAAAGGTAGACCTATCCAATAGATAAAAACCAAATAGGTGAACGGACATAATCACGATACATGGTCAATTTTGTAAGAAGAAAAGGAAAATGTGTACCTGTGGAACATGGAAATTAGAACCGAAACACAATAAATGGCAAATAAATCTGCACGAGAACCATAAATCAGCAAGCTAAAATTGGAGCATGCTAACAACAATGGAGCAGGGAGAGCAGCTCTGGCCATGGCATCGAGGGCTGGTGTTGCTCCGGCTCATCTCCATCTTGAAACCTCGGCCACAATAGCCGGCTCATCCACTCCTGTGGAGATCAAATCCACCCCTAGCAAACCCTAGGTCATGAAAGGGCCAAAAATTTCTCACCTGCTTCCTGTACGGACAAAAGAAGGAGAGAGGGAGAGAGTTGAGCGCAAGGGTGGGTCGTCGCTGTCCAGCCCACGCACCGGCCATCGCTGCTCGCGCCGCCGACCTGTCCACGCACCTGTGGGGAGGACCGGCGATGGAGGGACCAAACCCTAGGCTGCCATTCCCGTTGCCTTACGTCGCGAGGAGGAAGGGCGTGGTGGAGGAGCAAGAGGAGGAGAAGGAGGAGAAGGGAGGTCGCCGCCGCGCAGAGGGCCGGCCACCGCCAAGGTCGGGCCGCGCCGTCGCCTCGGTCGCGCCATGACTCGGGAGCGAGGGAGGGAGCGTATAGGAGAGAGAGAGAGAGAGGAGGGGACGAGAAGTTTCCTGAAAGAGAATCAGGAGCTGGAGTATATATTTGCTCCACCGGATTCGCACGAGGAGCCGCAGAAGCTAGGAAAATCAACCTTGAGAGACGAGGGGCCGGCAGAAGCAGATCCCAGCGAAAGCGGCTATAAGGAATCTGGGGCACACGATGGAGGATCGGACGGCTGGGAAAAATTCGGGTGACGTAGATGGTCTGGGTTGCGGAGGAGCAGCCCATCTTTGTTGGTTTTAATTTTGATCGTCTCGACGAGAGCTATGAAAATAATGAAATTCAATTGTTGATTTCATAAAGTCATCGTGTCGGCACGATCAGTTTTCCCATGACACCCAAATTAGGCCAATTTTAATTGCTAGCTACAACAGGACACAAATTAAGGTTTTTTGTGTTCTAAGAAACAACAATACAATAAATCAATACTCTTTTTTCAGAATGAGAATAAATCGATACTCTTGACACAATCAGACTCGCGCAATAAAATCTACATACATATACTATTTACACTATTCATGCATGAAGGGTTCATGATTGTATATATATATATATATATATATATATATATATATATATATATATATATATATATATATATATATATATATATATATATATATATATATATATATATGTGAAAGAAGTTGTCGTGCAATAGTTTGTTTTATAGATGTTGGTAGGAGACGGAGTTTAATTTAATTTTGTATGCAGAATTAATCCTTTGGCGCATACGTTGCTCATGGACTCGCAAGTGGTTACACGCGCGCAAAAATAATAGCGCCGTTATATTGTGCTGCAAGGCTGTGATGCTTGGAACAGACGTCATGTCACCTTCTTCACAATTCCTGGGATCTCCTCATCGATATGATCCTGTTTGTTAGATTTCGCTCAGTTTGACAGTGAAAAGCGTATGATGCTTATGCGTGTGGGGGCCCACTGCACCAATCAGGCACCTTGTTTGAAGATTGTGGCCGGATGATGCCATGCATGCATTTTGATCAATCGCCAGAGTGGGACCACCACTACCTGAAACAAAAATGGAGCAACATATATACCCTCTGTCTAAAAAGAATACAATATTTTTATCAAGTCAATCTATCCTAATTTTGATCAAACATATATAAAAGGGTAGTTATATATACATCGGTTCATCGTCTTAAAATATATTTCCATAGTATACTTGCTAGAGTCATTAATGCTAATAATATTTTCTATAAATTTAGTTAAATTTAAGAACTTTAGATCCATCAAAATTCAGAATTATATATCTTTTTTGGGACGGACGTTGTATAATATGTTACATAGCAGCACTCATGATGATGAGAGAGGCGAGGAGGATCATCCTTGGGAAGCACAATTGATCGACTAGATATCCTTATATTCATCATTGTGCCGTGTTCCTATTCTCGTATGTTCGTAATCGTTCGGACTGGAGTATAATATATGTTCCTTTTGGTGGTCAGTTCATGCATGGTTGTGGCTGTCACTGTCTAGACCGGTGAATGCAATGCTTCTACTCAATTGAGCCATCCACCACCAGGATAAGGTAAACCAATGCAATTGAAGGGTCTGCATATATACCCTCCGTTTGAAAAAGGATGTAATTCTTCTAGTTAGAAAGAAGACTATATAAAGTTCACTGTTCATCTAAACGGTCGTTTAGCCCGTTTAAACACCGTGTAAACGCTACACGGTGGTATGCCATTTCCGTTTAATCTCCCGTTTAACCCGTTTAATTGGCCGTGTAGCCCGTTTAATGGTCCGTTTCGCCCGAATAATGGCTAAACGGTAGGTGACCGACTGTTTACCGTTTAGGAAAACATTGATAAAGTTTAACCGAATTTGTAGAAAATATATAAATACTTATGGTACCAGATAATTACACGATTTTAAATATATTAATCTAATAATATTTATATACGTGGCATCATAAATGTTGATATGTTTAATTGTCATAAAAATTTGATCAAACTGAAGATGTTTTGGCTCGGTACTATGCTAAAATTGTATCCTTTTTCATATAGAGGGAGCATGCTAGTGGCCTAATTAGGCTCTGCTAGATGCAGGAAGGCATGTGTTTATATCTATCGCGCATTTATGCTAATATACTACCTTCGTCCTACAAAAGGTGTCATTCTCACTTCCCAACAAGTTAAATATTTTTAACTTTAACCAAATGTAAAAATATTAATATTTATGGTCTATAATTAGTATCATTAAATAAATCGTTGAATATATTCTCATGATAAACTTATTTGGAGATACAAATATTGCTATGTTTTCTACAAACCTAGTCAAACTTAACGAAGTTTGACCACTACGAATCTCATAGCGACACTCTATCTTAGTAGTCGTCAAATAAAGTTTATTTAAAGAAAATGTGGCAAGCCGCAGCAGTTCTCAGCAAAGCTAGCTTGACAAGGAATTATATGACGTAGCTACTCCCAGAGAATCCGTGATGTATCAAGTTCATCCGGATTTGGAAAGAGCTTTTGGACCTACCAGCCGATAATTAACAACTACTACTAATTCAACAAAGTGTTCGTTGTCAATTGAGAGATACTAATCTTAATTATTTATTATCATCAGACAGGATAGGCCCACTAACACTGTCCAACCAATCGCCTCCGGTTGTTTCTGGTTTGCTTCTGTTCCAAGGTTTAGTTTGTTGCCGCACTGCATGCATACACACACTGCCCGGTTCATCCCCTCACTCTCGGATATAATCCTTTTTTTTAAAAGACTGGCTTTTTATTATATCGTCAGTGGAAAAGAATTGTGGCACAAGCACCGTATTAATAAAGAACCCAGATGTCCACTATCGTTCTAATAACAACGTGCGTTTTTTTTATTTCTTATCTAATAAGCTGCGGAAATACAAGAAAAAGGGAAGATACAGTATGACTAGTTGCAAGAGTTTCGAAGTGTAATTATATTGGTCCACTAGCAAGCACTAAATATGTACCTTGGTGTAAAAGAAATTGTACCTCACTTGTCAAGTGTTCTAATTAAGCAATGGTGCAACATCTATATATGCCCACAAACCTGAACTATAACAACAATATAATGAAGTTTAGAATATAAATTTGTAATTGGTGTAAGAAACACTATAATCAACAATAGTGCAAGCAAGTCCATATACAAACCTGACCAGCAAATAAATTCACATATAAACCCTGCACACAAAAATGGGGGAAATATGGGCCAAAGAGGGGCTGAAACTTGACCTGAGCATCTTGGGTATCCCATTTGTTGCGTACTTGCGTGCTGCCGTCGATCTTGAAACAGGACGGCTGGGCCTGGGCTTGTCAGCTTCAGGTTCGTCGTACAAGCTGCTAACTCATTTACAGGATGACAAACAAGAAGCATCCCCTTTCCCACTGGAAGCTTGATAACGGATGCCATGCGTCATTTAGTTCATAGTACAGTACAACCAGAAAGGATTTTGAAGTGGCCAGAAACATCAGAAATTAGCTTATACACCAACACCAGATGCAGTGAAATTCGAGGGACGATTTCAGATTAGAACGGGTGTAAAGATGGATAAAATTCAGCAGTTCTGAGGTATTCTTCAGGTAATCAACAATCGAATGTTGCTGCACCCAACCCAACACAACTAGAAAAAAATAACTATCAAGCAGTTCCGAGGTTTAACATCGAACAAATGGGCACATCAATATGACAGGCCTAGTGTCCTCGTTCAAAGAAATCATGTGACGTGATAATATTACATATTACAGGGTAATGAATGGTCATCTGCGCACCAAAAGGTCCACAAGAGCAAAATCTGACCATCTCTGAATGTTATATTCTGCTACCTAAATGAACACCATTCCAGGAACATGATTCTCGGTTAGACCAATTGCAGCAAGAAAGCGACTTTTCTACTAGCCACCAATTACATAGATGCAGGTTAAGATCAGTCCTGCTTGTTACGAGCCTGGCGAGCACGATGCCTGAGCTCTGCCCTTTTCCACCTTACGATTAGCATGCACAGTGTCACAAGAGTGTTCACCTACAAACATGCAAATAAACAGTTACTGGTAATGAAATGAAACTGATGAAGAACAGAAACAAAAAGGATCAGAGAAATGTGATTACCAATATAAGGATCGTTATCAAAAGGAGGGGACCAGACCAGATGACTGAAATGAAGAGGCCTTGGGGATCAAAATAGTTTTGGGTGGAGAAGTTCTTCCAGTTTTGCCCCAAGAATGTGTTTAATCTTTCAGCAAGGAATACACCAGAAACTGCACCAAATCACATTCATATTAAAAGTAAAGTACATAAATGAGAATGGAACAAAGCCAGCACAGGTCTTCCACACATACTCCATTAGTTACATGAACCATGGTATGATGCTAATCATTCATTCAAGTGCAAATTTTATGGCAAGGAAGGTTCACTCCACAAGGTTAATACATCCAAAGAAAATGTTCTTGACAGGTTTAAGCACGGACAAACCCAAGCTTACTTTGAAGATTTTAAGACAAGCTGCCAGACATCATGTGTAGGGAAGTCCCATTTATTAGCCATTACAGAAATATCAGTACTCAATGTTGGTATATCATAACGTTTCAAACTGGTATGTTGTAACAGTATGGGAAAGGGGCAAAGGATAACCAAATGTGATAAATGACTTCCACATTCTGTAAATTATAATGGTATGGGGATTCTGAAGGGTCAAAAGGAGAAGGTAATAAAAAATGATACTCACATGTTAGAGCTGACAAGATGAGCTGGAAATTGACATTCCTCCTCGAGATGATGGTAACCAATAGCAGAATGGCATGGAAAGTTAGTATGCTGATTAGCCAAGGCTCCTGTAAACACAAAAGCAAATAGGTGAAGTTGACGAGACAAAAAAAAAATTGGTTAAGAAAACAATAATGGCCATGCTGAAGTACTAGCATTCAATTGTCACAAGCTGTCAAGCATAGACTGCGTCACAGTGCATTTGTGTCTTTTATGGCTTGGTCACCCCAGGATGAACCCTTTGTTTTTGTTTTTCCCCCATTATCTTAGGAATTGAGGTGTATGGCCTATGATACACTAACACGGCAGCTGATTGCTGTATCAGCGTCCAACACTGTGTGCGACACTGATACATATTGCTGGAATGTTCAATGTTTATGCACTAAAAATGAACATGTTTGACGCCCGATACATGGTCTACACCACCCTGACACCTGCTTGATCCAACCCCAAGACATAACCACTAACATAGACACTTAATCAGTTCAGTGGATGAGTAAAATTAGGAAGCCAAGCTCAGGGCTCCGTTGTGGATTCGCGCTGGCAGGAGTGCATGCTGTATTGTCCTAGCTTTGGTGTGGATTCGCGTTGAGATTCAGGCAAGTTAACAGGAGAACCTCTGTGCAGAAACCTTACAACTTTACACATATGTTATATAACAATTAGTACCATCAACAATATATAGCCTCCACTATACCACGATTTCAACGAGAAGGGCTAATCTATGTGTGATTGTCAGTGCACCAAAGTTTATGGCAGCCCCTAGGGTAGGTTGAAGGATTAGTAGCAAACATGCTACCTGAATGATCCAAGAGTTGAATGAGGGATGCGCTCCTCAAAATGAGTGTTGGTGCAAACAGAATTATTTGATGAGAAGGAAGCCAAACAAAGGACATAAAGATTACTCCTTTGTACATTGCTACTTTTAAGACAAGGAATGGCATGGTCCATAATTCGCTTTGCTGATTTGATTCATCGTCACTTAACCAGTTGACTTCAAGCAAACAAGTTTAAGACCATGGAGTCAAATCCAACAGTGAACAGTGTGATGGCATCTAAAATAATGTATCAACGACTAATGAAGCATATATAGTAGCATAGCTAGATCCACGCACGCATAAGCACAGCATAGAGATTCCATTCGATTCCCATCATGACGGATGTGGGGAGGAGGAGCATGGCATGCAGGGTTGATTGGATGGATGTCCAGCACCGAGCCCGAGCGTGCGTGTGTATACCTTCCAGTCGACGGCGTGGAAGAAGCCGATGAAGGAGTCGACGGCGGGCGCGAAGCCGGTGCGCAGCTCGGAGGAGACGCGACCGAAGAGGTCGGCAACCACGTCAGCGTGCTCGTTGAGGGCCGATCGCACCTCCTCCACGGCGCGGCCGAGCACCGACGACCCCGCCGCCGCAGCGTCGTCGCCCATCTCCCTCGCTCGCTCTAGATCTCTCTCCTCTGCAGTCGGTCGGGAAGTCGGGATCGATCTGCTCAGAAGGAGAGAGCCCTGCTTTTCTGGGGCCCGCAGGTCAGTAGTTTTTTTTTTGAGGCTCTCCCTTCCCTGATTGGGCTTTTATGGAAATGGGCTTGGCCAACTGAGGCCCGTTTAAACATGGGCGGGCCCGGCATTTTCCCTCGCAAAAATGTCCTCCCTCACATTTGCTGTCTCTTTTCATTAAAGCCTGTTGATACAAAGTATTTTTGAAAGTTTTAGAAAAATACTATGATTTTTTGAAATACTTTGGTTTTAGAGTGTCATAAAATGTTTGGGTGCAACAAACTTTATGATTTTGAATACCATGATATGTTGAAATTGTAGTCTTTTTTAGTTTTAAAAACTCCACTCTAGACCTCTTTATTCTAAACCACGGTTTTGTACATCAATGATTCTAAAACTACAGTTTTTTGATAGTATGATTTATTAAAAGTACAACATCCAAATAAAGGCCTAAATCTCTATTTAGCATCGAAAAATGACATAGTTTCCTTATTTAGTACTGAAAGTAGCACTGAACTCAGTTTAAAAATTAACACTGTTGCTTTTATTTTGGAATCTAACCCATTTGGCCGTGCCTAATTCCCTGGCACGGCAACCGTGCCTGCCCAGCCTGGCGTAACAGGGCTGCCACCGTGGCTGGTCAGTAGTGCGCTAACTGTTGACATGGCCGTGCTTGCCACACCGTTGACTCCCCCCCTCCCCCCTCTCTCTCTCCCTCACTTCTTTCTTCCTCCCCCGCTTAGCTGGGCACGCCTTGCGCTGGAACCAGTGCCACCGCTCTCCCCCCAGCCAAATCGGCCTCCGAAGCAAGTTGGTGGTTGCCTCCTTGATCATGTTGCGAGGCTCCCCACATCTCACTATCTCGCGCCTTCAGCAAAAAACAAAACAAAAAAAAAGCAAGAGGCCAGCAACCTTTCGAGTTTTTAAGCATACTTCAATAACCATCTTGCCGCTTGCATTTTTTTGAAGATCATCGAACTCTAAGCATGATAGACACGGCACCTTGATTATTATGAAGCATCCGCGCTTTAGGCTGCAAAGAAAATTGAGAAAAACCCGGTGCGAAAACCTGGTCTCGAATCCAGGCTGCGAGCGCTTCCATCGAGCGTCCCGACCACCGAGCCAAAGTCATTCGCCGCCGCTCACATTTTCACTTCAATGGGTTCACGTCTCATGCGTTCCTCTCCGCTAAAGGATTTTCGTGTCCAGGCATTGCGAAACGCGAGTGGAAGAGCAGGCGTTGAAGTGACATATTAATCAGTTCCAGTTTGCGCGAAGCGGGCCCGGCATCCAGCCCAAGCAAAGGCTAGAAACACAATGAAAGGCCGAGCTCTCGCCAACAGGTCGTCTGTTCGGAGCGAAAGCCATAGGCCTTCATGGCGCAACAAGGACGCTCGACCGTATCACGCCATTTTTTCTGGGCGCTACTGGGTCCGGCCATTCGGTGCGTGTCCTCGCACCGGCACAAAAATTTGCGCGGGCTCCGCTCCGCCAAATCGCGTGTTATGAAATTTGCACGGGACCCACTGTGGAAGCGGGCAACCGTACTGACGTCGTAGTTCTCTATGAACTTAAAAAAAAAATTATAACTGCTAAACCAAATGTTCAAATTAAATTCTGATTACACCATTGTGTTTCTTATAATAAATATTCTAAAATAAGACCACACATGAATATATTTAGATAAAATTTCATTAACGAACATTTATTTCGTAAAGATAGAATGTTTTCTTTTATTATTGAACAAAGGCGACGTTCTAGGTTCAAAAAAACAGCGTTCCACCTTCACAAGAAAAATGTTCTTAATTTAGAAAAACAATATCTAAGAGAAAAAAAATTATAGATTTAAGTGTTTGGTACTATAATATCTGTAAAAATAATGAAAAGAATATAAAAAATATAAAAATATATAGAACTATATAATAAATAACATCACATAAATAGAAAAAAAATAATAAAAGATAGAACAAAGCATAAAGGAAAACAAAAATAAAAAACCACGTAAAAGAGAGAAAGTTAAAATAATATCACATGGATACTATTTGATCAACTTGAAAATATAGTATAACATATGTCTCGGTTACTGTGTGAATACTCAAAGATAATCATAAAATACACATTTATACTACATGAACATCTTAAAATACATCATAGAACATTACGTGTATATATTATGAATATCACGTGTATGTACCATGGAATATAGGGAAAATAAAAAAGCAAATATAAAAATAAAAGAAATGAAATAGAATATCAAAAGGTACATCATAGAACATCACATTTATATCATGTGAAAATAAAAAACATAATAGAACATCACATGTATACTACGTGAATCACAAAATACATCATAGAACTTCGTTGTATACTCGTGAACATCACATATATACTACACAAACATCATAAAATACATCATAGAACATCACATGTATACCATGTGAACATGACATGTATGTGAACATCATAAAAAATCATGGAACACCACGTGTATACTACATGAACATCACAAAAAACATCATAGAATATGAGTATACCACATGAATATCGAAAAAATACATCATACAACATCACATATATACTATTTAAACATAGCATCTCATGGAACATAGAAAATAAAAAAGTAAAAAAAATCTACGGAAAACATAAAGACAAAAAAGGAAAGTAAAAAGAAAGAAAAACAAAAAAGAATAAAATGTGAAAATAAAACGAAATAAGACAAACAAATTAATTAATTGTAACACCCAGGTGTTAAGTAACACTAAAAATTTGATCATGTCATCATCAAGCATGATAATCATCTGTAGCAGCTCACCATGCATTGCATTCACTAAAATCAATATTTATTTAATAGTAATGCAATGCATTTGTGTTGGTTTGTGTTTAAACTCAAAAATCCTTTTGAGGCACGTGGTGGTCTTCTATTTTTGAATATTCACTAAAATACTTGGATTTATGCCCTATTAGACTTTGTAGTGTAAAGAGTGTACTTTACACTAGTGTCAAGGGTAGAGTATGGATCCAAGTTCAAACCCTCTAAAAGTTGGCTCCAAAAATGAAATCAGGGTTGGATTCCAACACTTAATCAAATCTGACTAAGTCATGGAAATCAGCATTTGATTCACTTTTTGGGGATTTATTAAAAAGATTTTCCCAAATAAAGTTGTTTCAACTATGGCATCATTACTTAGTACAATCTTTGTGCTAAACAATGGTGGTATTGGTTGATTTGTTTGATTACTAAATAATCACTAATTAATTCACAAACATAGCTAAGTTAACTGTTTTTCCAAACCCTAACTGCTTTAGCTCAAAGTTCGTTTTCAGTTCCATCTTACCACTGTCCTTTATTCAAAATCTCTCCAACCGTTTAGAATTAGAGATCGAGCCTGTAAGCAAAGTTGGAGACGACCTTTAGGTGAGCAACTTTCGTTAAGTTTTTTGAGTTGCTTAGTGGAATCGAGAGATCAAGGGTGGAGAAAGGGACGGTTTTAGTCATGAACAGTGCACCGGCATCACTGCCTGCCTGCCTGCTTCACTTGCTTGCCGCCGATCACCGCCGCCCTCGCGTTGAGTCTCCATGCGTGGACACACACCTGCTCACGGTGTCACCGCGAAGCAGCTACTGGCCTCGCTTGGACGCTTTGCCCGTCCTCGCCTCGCCGTTATGAACTGAGCTAGCCATCTTCTTCCTCCTTCCTCCCTCTGTTCCGCCGTCCACCGGAGGAGCTTGCCGAGCAATTCACCACGACCGAAGCAACTCAGCCCAATTGCTCATGCACATAGCTCCACTGCATCCTTGCGCACCTCCCCGAACCCCTCAATCCAACTCAACTCGTCAAAGTTGGCCGCGCGACCCATTTCCGCCGCGGCGGCTCGCCATCACCGCCGAGGTCACCCTCACCGTGGCCAGCGTGATCTGGGGCATCACTTGCCCGTCCATCTTTTGGTTTGGGTTGCCCTTGGGGCCGTGATGCTCACTGTCCTCGCTGTTTGCCCTGTAGAGCAGCTGACACACCAGAACGCCGCCTTGTCACCAGCTCACGCCGCCGTCATCGTCACTATCATCGATGACCTAGCTCCACCGTCTCCCGGGGTCAACCAGATACCGCTTTCGAGTCGCAGTGAGCTCCTCGTGCTAACGCCGCCATTTGTTTAGACTTTACTAGGCCCGTATGGCCGAACCACCACCGCGTTGGCGTGCTCTGCCGTGCCAAGCCACCACGGTCGCGGTTGTGCGAATTGTTAGCCACACATGCTCGACTGACCTCTCGGGCGTGTTCGCATGAACGTGTTGAGTGCACCGGTGGCCTTTGTGTCGCCGGGAATCACGCCGTTGGGCTGGTCCGCTGTGCCAGAGCTCCACCGTGCCGCCATGGCCGCTGGCGTGTTTGCTACCGTGTCCTAACGAGTAACTTGTCACCATTTAAGTGTTCGGAAGGTTGAGTAGAACGCGTTAGGCTAGTTTGTTTCGCCGGAGTTGCCGCCGACGACCAAAGCCGCCTCGCTGGAGCATCACCGAGCTGCCGTCGTGCTCACCGCCGGGCAGTAGAGGTTCGAACAGTAGGCTCGGGGGATGCGCGAGGTTGAGAGGATCATGTTGGTGCAAGTGCCGCCGCCGGAGACCGCACTAGCGACGAGTTTTCGCCGGTCAATGGCGTGGTTCGCCGCGATCAGCGTGGGAACACTGTGCCGTGGACCCAGGCCCCGCCTGTCAGTCTCCATGGCTGACTGTGCGCGGGTGGTAAATGAAATTTTGTTTTTTCAATTTTCAGAAAAACTTAATATGTGCTGATTCTTGGAAAATTCATAAGTAAATAATTTGAGCTTATAAAAATGTGAAAATTTTTGTGTAGCCTCTTCATGATGAACTCTATCTAGGAAAAATATGAGATGATGAAAACCAGTAATTTGTTATGTCTAAAAATTACCTCTTTTAATTAATAAAAGCAACTTCCGTGATTTTTATAGATTAAAATAAATATCCAAAAATAATAAAACTTTATGGTTATGCTTAATATGCTTAAGTATGCTTTCAAAAAAAAGTTTGGCTTTGTTTTGATAAAAATAAATTGCTCACTTAATTTGGATGCTTTTTATGGATTAATAAAATACATAAATGGTTTCTATAAATCATTAAAATGGATTGAGTGAACTTTTGGAGTTGATCGAGGACCTTGGAACACTAATCCCTTGCTGTTTCTTGGCAGTTACCTTACATGTTTGTGTACTCCTAATTAACTTGTTACTCAAATACTATTATTGCTTAGGGAAGTAATTAACTTGTTTAATTGCGAAGGAAAGTTGTACTCAAGAAATTAACCTTGTTTAAGTCATCTTAATTCATGTTTCGTTATCCTTGTGTTATGCATCATCATCATTCTAAAGCATGCATCTTTATTTACGTTTAGTGAACGAGAGTGGTGATCCAATAGTCAAGCAGGCTTCTGAGGTAGGTTTTCACTCAGAAGCAGTTGGGTTGGAGAGTGTGGGTTTTCCTGACGTATCTGACAACCCCAACACCACAGGCAAGCCCCGGAGCATATAAACATTTCATTGTGCTTTTATAAATGTTTTTCACATAAGTCTTTTACTTGTTGCATTAAGTAAGTTAGGAGTTGAGTGTATACCGGTTGCTACACTATCTACCTTGATTCCTTAACACCATCCCTTGACACCCTGTTTAGTATGATAAGTAGTTATGCTTAGTCATGCGTAGTGGTTAAGAGTCGAAAGGTGATTTCATCGTTCGCAATGGTCGCTTCCTTAGGAATTGCCTGAGAGTTTGAATAATGAATATGTTTAAAACTGAGATCGAATGGGGCATGGGTGTGGTCTTTGGTGGTTAAGTCGCCAGGTGCCTGTCGTACTTGTCCTGTCTATGTCGGTTGAGGACAGTACCGTTATAGATCTGTTGTGAGTCGAGATCTTGTAGTACTAGCCAGATATCCCGGTAAGCCTAATACCTTGGCTATTCTATTATGTGAAAAGACAACTATGCACCGGGCGTGGGAGATGGTGAGAATAGCATGTACACATCCTGTGGATCCACAAGGAGTGGCACAGGGAGGTGAAGTACTGTGCTCTGAGGTAGCGCAGACCAGTTCACGTTTGGAGGATCCAAGTAAGGGTTGATATATGTAGGTTTGGGTCCAGACCTAGACCTCCATATGTCGTATGGTAAGGAAACCCTAGCTGGGTCAAATTGATTCGAATCGCCGTGCTTCTCGGAAAAGGAGACTCAATTCTCTGCTCTATATCATAGTTAATAACTGGAACATTAGTATTATGATCATGAGATGATTGGTTAAAAAAGTGACTAGATCAGAATAGGTGCAAACAGTAGACTTGTAATAATTTAACTTAGCTAAAACTTTGAAAGTAAGGATCAATCTTTAGTAAGCTTTTCTGCAAAAGTTAATCTTGATTCTTGCTTCAGACTTATCTTGATTTCCCGTAAAGATTGCATATCCTTGGAGTCTTTCCTTTTCATCGGTTAAGTCTTATTGAGTACCTTTGTACTTAGGGTTTGTTAAACCCTTGTTGCATGTGAGTCTCATGAGCAGCTAGTCTTTTGTCCCTGCTGCATGATGGTTCAGGAGGAATCCCAGCTGTAGAGCTGTTGTTGTGATGCATCCTTGGTCGGGGTGAGTTTCTTTTGATTATAGTATAAGTGGTACCTATTTTGTTACCCCACTGCCTGAATGGCTAAAACTTATGGTTTGTAATAAATTAATAACTGGTTTGTAAACTTATGGTATTGTAAGACTTTCACCACTTACTCTGATGTAATATATTTGTATATTTGTACAAATGTTGTAATACTGCAATGATTTCTGTAATGGATCCTGCTCGAAGGGAAAAAGTGGATGATTCGGGGTTCCCCGAGGACACCCGACAAACTACCGGAGTTGTCTGACTCCCATGTGCAGCAGTCAGAAGTCTGAAGGACAATGACAGGCACATGTGGGCCATATAACTTGGACGACACATTAATTATAGTAAAAACAATAAATAAATAAAATAAATAAAAATATAAAAAGTGAAAAATCTCATGAAACAATAAATAAATAAAATTAAAAAATAAATTGAAGAAAGGAATAAAAAATGAAGCATAAAGGAAAAAAGAGAAAGAAAAAAGGAAAGAAAAGAAAAAGGAAGAAATAAGAAGATTAAGAAAAAAAGAAAAAAACCAACGTACCTGCTATCCGGCTCCCGCGCTGCTATCCCACTCCTGCGCTGGTCCACTGCACCGTTCGGCGGAGCCATGGGGTTGAACATTCGGACCCAATGATTTCCGATATTTTCTCTAGCGGCTGCAGGAGCAAGTTAGGCGTAGGTTATGTAGGGAACCCGAGCTAGCCATATTTGGGCCACCAAACGCAAAAGGCTGTGATTTGGGAGGTATGAAAGGTGCTCTTTTATCAACCGTTGGATAGCAAGCGAATTGCATCGGGCAGGGGGCAAGTTACCCATGACTTACCTTCAGTAAGTTAGACAACCCGAGCCGACTTGTATATATGTACGGGCTTTCACACACATTCTTCCAAATTCGATGTAATTTGCTTCGCGTCATTTTCGGGGTGGATTGTCAGATTTTATAGATTGATGGTTTTTTCACTACAACTTTCGACTAGTTTCGAAGAGGTACTCTATTTATCACTCATGTTTCCAATCCAAGATATTAGCAATACTCCGACGAAGAACTCATAGAACATGTGGAATTTTGGAAAGCCATGCATAAGATACCGATGAATGAGGAGGCTGAGGATTCAATTCGATGGCGATGGACTACAATAATGAGGAACATACGACTAGTAGTGCCTACAAGATACAATTTACAGGGACCTTTAGGCTAACCCCAATTTGGAAAACACGAGCAGAACAGAAATGTAGGTTCTATGCATAGACCTTACTACGTTAAAAGATTTTGACTGCAAACAACCTAATCAAAAGGGGCTCATTATGCAAATTTTTTGGGATGGAGCTGGAAACACCGCAACACCATCGTCAGGAAACTCAGGAGCAATAATACGCCAAGGGCGTGGCCAGTGGATGGTGACTGGAGTTGGGGGCGGCTGTCCTGTTTGGTGAGAGAAGTAATCACCAAAGGAAACGAAGAGTCGCGGCGGAGGTGGCACAACGGACCCATCCGTCTACTGTCAATGATCCCAGGAAGGCGCGACATTACGGGATTGATGTTCTAAAGAGGGGCGCGGTGATCGAGGCGGGAAACAACAATTGCCAAAGGAGTGGCCGTAACGGAAACAAGCCTGACAACGTAATTGGTTTTGACAATTGGGCCTCAGATGATCCTAGGCCAGGCATCGAGAACAGAAAAGCAGGCCCACTTAGCCAATCTTTTGGCTGGGCACCCAGAATGCCTTTTTGATTACCGACGTAAAGATGATTAATAGGGGGAACCGTTGGCGTAGTCCCCGCGTTAAACTTAATACGATTAAAAACTGATTGACAAGCAGAAATAGCAGGATTCGAAATTTGAAAACGGCCGCCATGAACAGACTTCGGTACCGGAATGGTGTTTGCACCGGTGAGCGAGGGGAACGAACGTACCCGCGGTGGTTGTTTCCATTTTACAACTGTGGTCCATTGAGCCTGCTCATCAGGAATCCATCGATTGAATTCGTCTTGGTATCTCAGTCCACCATCATATCATGCCAGAGATTGAAGAAGAGCTTGAAGTTTGAATTTTGCATATAAGCACAACTTGTATATGTGAAAGCCAACCACCTGTGAAGAAACAGAGAAGCAAAAAACACGATCGCCGAGAGAACGAACCTTGAAATCTCCGGTAGAACCACCGGTGACTGATTGAAGGATTATGGCTGCCAAGAGTTCGCTTAACTTGTACTTACAACGACCAAAAGAGAGAACGAGGAAGAACTCAAAAGTCGACAAGGATGGGAGGAACAAACCAGGAGACCAAACTTGCGAAGAATCTCAGCTTCAACAACTTTCCCCGACTTGAAGTTGAGGCCAGGAAGATCCATGGTGACGCTAGCTCAGAGAAGGCGGCCATGGAGCAGGGAGGGGAGGGCGGCTGGGGAGGAAATCGCCGAGAATGCCATTGCTAGCTCCTTATCTGTCTTTTTTTTCTTTGTAATATGACCATTATTATTGTACAAATGACCATCCTGCCCTTCCGTTTTCCACCGAATCGCTAAGCAGCCACCAAATCACCCCAAAACCCCACCACCGGGCCACCCTCTCGCCTCAACAGCCCTGCCCCAGCGTGGTCTCCCTCTCCAGCGCTGCGGGAAGCCAATGTAAGAGAGAAAGAACATTCCATTCATTGACAGTATGCAGGTACATAGTATACATACATGAGCCGAATCACGTACTGATGGCCAAGCAATCCTAACCGATGCCTACAAGTCAGGTTCGGGATCAGCTAAAGAATAGCCGCCGTTTGACTGTTACAAACTAACTGAAGAGCTGATCCTGTGCTATCTATCTGATGCCGTGCCGGTACTGGTAGAAGAGGTCGCCGACAGCCAAGTACACCAGCAAGGGCCCAATGGAGAGGTTAGCAAGATTTGCAAAGCTGAAAAAGAGGAGCACGTACCACTCGTGGGGTTAAAACCCCGAGAACGCCGCCTGCCTCCTCGGATCGATCGACCCCAGCGGCGGCGGCGGCGGCGGCCGAGGCGCCAGCGCCGGGTCTCGCGGTGACTGACTTGGCGTGGAGGAACTGGGAAAGCAGCTTGGTTTTCGGGAAGGCGCTGTGATTTGGCCTGAAAAGGAGGAATCTTTCCTTCCTCTTCGCCTTCCTTTGCCGGCTCTTATATCATCGCCCTCATCAGATCGGCGGCCTGGTTGCTGCTTCTTTGGCAACGAGCGAAGATGAGGCTATCCTCGTCGTCCGGCAGCGTCCTTCCGGCTCTGCCGGGCTGGCCGGAAGGTACTCTCCTTCGCCTGCTCTGCTGTCTGCGCCGACTTGGAGTTCTCGCTGGTCTCTTGTTCATTAATTAATAATGCTCTTTCCGTTCGTTGTTTCCTCTTCCGTATTAGTTTCAGACTGCTTTTTGGTTTCTGTTTGTTCCTAGTATAAATGCCTCGCTTTAATTAAAGTTTAAACCTGCTCTGTGGCCGTGTGTGATCCTGCAGCAGCGACCCAGTGCGACGTGTTTGATTTGGGAGGGTTATCTGGATTTGTTTTGATTATTTCTTTTGAAGCTGTTACTGTCACGAACTGGAACCGTTTTTTTCTTTCGATTTTTTTTTGTATGCTAGTTCTTGATGTCTGTCTGTTGATTTCTTGATATTTCTCCTTCCTGGGAATGGATTGATATGTATTTCCACCCGAGTGGTTGGTTGTTTTTTTCAATTAAGATGTAAAAAAATAGTTCCCTTACAGTTCCAGTTTAAGGACACCTACAAGTTAATATCCCTTCTTGGTTCTCAATTTTATCCACTTATTAGAATTTATATTTTGTACCATCCACTTTATGAAACTTTTTTTGTTGTTGGCATAAGCACATGTCACCAGTTGATATTTCGTTGCTGAAGAAACTTGCAGTATTGAAACCTGTTCTCAAAACAAACAAATACTTCTGCCATTACAGCTATGGAGGAGCACAAGTGCCTGAACTCAGAGTTGTGGCATGCCTGTGCCGGCCCGCTTGTTTCCTTGCCCGCGGTGGGTAGCCGGGTTGTGTACTTCCCTCAGGGCCATAGCGAGCAGGTTAGTGCACAAGCTCACCATGCCCGTGAATCCTATATTTGTCCTCTTTCAGTTTGGTTGTCAAGCTCAAACCCCCAATTATCCTCTGCCAGTATTTTCAAGACTCGAAAAATTCTCCCTTTTTTACACTAGTTTTTGGTGAATTTCTGCTGCAGGTAGCAGCATCAACAAACAAGAAAATGGAGTCTCAGATCCCCAATTATCCTAATCTGCCGCCACAACTTATATGCCAACTGCATAATGTGACGATGCATGTAAGTTTGGAGCCTTGGAACACTTTCTACTTAAGTTGAGTAAGTTTAGTTTTGTGTTTCATTATCAATGTAATTCTCTTCTTTCAGGCTGATGCAGAGACAGATGAGGTATATGCACAGATGACACTGCAACCACTCAACCCGGTAAATTATATATTTTTCTGTCTATTTGTGTCATATAACTTGCAAACTCCTCTTGGTATCTATGAAGAGTAATTACCTATATTTACCTGCAGAATTAGGTTCGGCCAATAAATAGCCAACAAACTATTTCTGCAAAACATTAACATCAAGTGACACACGTAACATTAGTTGTGGGTTCTCTGTTCCCCGTCGAGCAGCTGAGAAAGTGTTCCCTCCACTGGTATGGGCAACTTCTCTCAAGTTTCAAGTTCATTTTGTTGCAGAAAGTGAACTTCTCAAGTTTCAAGTTCATTATTTATGTTTCCTCCACAGATTGATCTAATTTGCCAAATACTGTGTAGGATTTCACCCAGCAACCTCCATGCCAGGAGTTGATGGCAAAAGATCTTCATGGCAATGAGTGGAAGTTCTGTCACATCTTTCGTGGTAAGCAGTTTTTCTTTTTCCTTTTAACTCTGTTTGCTGTGCATTCAATGGTAATGGCTATTGCATCACCATCTAAATACCGTCCTTAATGCAGGTCAGCCAAAGCGGCATCTTCTAACTACAGGCTGGAGTGTCTTTGTAAGTGCAAAGAGACTTGTTGCCGGCGACTCTGTCCTTTTTATCTGGTATGTTCATACCTTCGTCATTCCAAACAATCACTTATCCTCTCTTTTTTTTGTCTCCTTCCCATCAGATAGTTTCTTTTTGGTTGATTTTATATGTTTCATTGCCTTGTCAGGAATGACAATAACCAGCTTCTGCTGGGAATTCGCCGGGCAAATCAGCCACAAACTGTCATGCCATCTTCAGTCTTATCAAGTGATAGCATGCATATCGGTCTTCTTGCTGCAGCTGCTCATGCTGCTTCGACAAATAGCCGGTTTACAATTTTCTACAGCCCAAGGTAGAATCTCTGTAATCACTTATTTTTTGGGCGTTTTTCCTGTCAAACGTTTTAACATTTGCTTTTGCAGGGCAAGCCCTTCAGAGTTTGTCATACCGCTTGCAAAGTATGTTAAGGCTGTGTATCATACCTGCATATCTGTGGGGATGCGCTTCTGGATGCTCTTTGAGACAGAAGAGTCTAGAGTTAGGAGGTAAGTTCAAATCTGTTTGCAACTTCACCTTATATGTTTTACCTCTTAGTTCATTTGCCATTTCATTTTCTCTTTCCCTATCATTTTCCTACACATTGCCTTTGTCTAGTTTTGATGATTACTGCATTCGCCAACTAGATCTATGGCATAGGCCACATGTCAATATACCTCTTTCCTTACAATGAATACTGAATTACCATATATGCAGTCATAGGTGGTATTAGCAGTCTAACCAGATCAAATACATTCAGTTCCAGATACATGGGGACAATTACGGGAATCGGTGATCTTGATTCTGTTCGGTGGCCAAATTCACACTGGCGTTCTGTTAAGGTATATTTTTGACCTATGCTTCTCTTGTTGCCTCTGCCTACTACAAGCCCTTGTCAACCATTTGAGTTGCAAACTTCAGTTGAAAAACGATACTACTCCAGTACTCCCTTAAAGTTTGTTCTCTCAGAGATACCTACTTTATGGTTTTGTATGATCACGAAATTTACCTGTGAATGAATATAGGTTGGCTGGGATGACTCAACTGCTGGTGAGAGACAGCCAAGGGTGTCACAATGGGAGGTTGAGCCCCTGACAACTTTCCCAATGTATCCATCTCCTTCTCCGCTCAGGCTCAAGCGTCTACGGCCAACAGGCTTGCCTTCTCTGCATGGTATGAGGTGCAGTTATGTTTAGCTAGCCTTTGTAAATATGTTAGCTTATTTTATAATTTTGCAATTTTGCAAATGCATGCATTCTATCGCCAATAACCTTTCAAGTGATGTCTATCCGTAGGTGGGAAGGATGATGACCTGGCTCACTCTCTCTTGTGGCTTCGAGATACCGCAAACCCTGGTCTTCCGTCGTTAAATTTTGGTGGATTTGGTATGAACCCTTGGATGCAGCCAAGGCTGGATGCTTCCTTACTTGGTCTGCAACCTGACATGTATCAGGCGATGGCCACAGCTGCTTTCCAGGATCCAACAAAGCAGGCATTACCCACAATGCTGCAGTTCCAGCAGCAACAGAACATAGTTGGTCGGGCCACGCCACTTCTTTCAAGTCAGATTCAGGGTCAATCTGAGTTCCTCAAAGAGCAGAAGCCCCAGCTGCAACCTCAGCAACAACAACACGAATCACAGTAGCAGCAGCAGCAATCACAGTGTCTGCAAGTTCCTCAACATCAACAAATGCAACAACAGAACATGACCAACTACTAGTCTGTATCTAATGCATTATCAGCGTTCTCTCAGCTGTCGTCAGCCTCTCAGACTTCACCTATGGCACTGCAAACTATATTACCATTCTCACAGGCACAGAGATTTACAGACACAAATGTAAGCTCATTGTGCTCTTCACGGTCGCCTCTGGACAGCAGAACGGATGATGCGCCATGGACTTCAAGAGGAAGCAGCGTGTGCCTTGTGCGATGAGGCAGATGAGAATGAGACAACCGACCACTTGCTCGCTGCTTGCGTTTACAGTCGCAAAGTGTGGTTCCGGCTATTGCATTCAGCGGGGCTGCAGCAGCTAGTGCCTGACTCCGCTGCGAGACTAGCCGACTGGTGGTTCCAAGTTCGCCTACAGGTGCCGCGCCAACTCAGAAGGGGCTTCGACTCAATGATTCTCCTAATAACCTGGGGGCTCTGGAAGGAACGAAATCGGCGGACCTTCCAGGGGGAGCGTCTCTTGCCATCGCAGCTTGTGGCCGGCTTCAGGCCTATGTCGACGTTCATGATGCATGGCGCTAAGCTAGCTTCTTTTACTGCTTCTGTCGCAAATTACTTCCTAGTATAATCAGCTTTTGTAATCTGGTCGTCGTCTTGTGCATTGGCAACTCGCCAGCCTGCACAAGACGGTTTGTAAAACTCTAATTTTCCCTTAATGAAACACGTGCTAAGCACGTTCTCGAAAAAAATAAGCTCATTGTCTCCATCCAACGCCAACACCATCCAAAATACACTGAGGCCATTCTCATCAGAAGCCGTTTCTCACCTCAGTATGCCGAGGCCCACTGCGAAACCTGTCCCCGACCCATGGTCATTGAAGCGAGTTGCAGTGGAGTCTTTGCTTCCTTCTCGGCCCCATGCTTCTTCTCTATTAATATATACCTGGCATATTCTTGTGGGTGGCTCTTCAGAAAAAAAAAGATTTTAGAGCACTCTATTAGAAACAATAGTTTACCTGTAAGCACACTTGATATAAGAATCTAGTCGATGAAAAGCCCTTCTCTCTCTCTCTCTCTCTCAGTTATTATTACAAGCACTGGCAGTAATCTACACATTTCCTTCCACTTGAATAACAGGTTTACAAATCTGGAACCTACGGAAGGTCGCTTGATATCACTAGGTTTAGTAGCTATCATGAGCTCCGTAGGGTGCCTATTTGGCCTTGAGGGCCAGCTGGAAGATCCTTTGAGATCAGTCTGGCAGCTTGTATTCGTCCACCGTGAGGACGTCCTTCTCATGGGCAATGACCCTTGGCAGTAAGTTCTCATGACCGTCTGTCTTGGTGATACATGCTGATCAATTTCATGCGCTTTTCCATCCACACTCTTCCTTACATTGCTGCCTACCCATTGCAACTTGCAGGGAATTCGTGAGTACGGTGTCCTGCATAAAGATATTCTCACCGCAGGAGGTGCAGCAGCTGGGCAAGCAGGGCCTGGAGCTCTTGAGCTCGGGTCCCGCGCGGAGGCTAGGTAACAGCTGTGTGACGACTATGTTAGCAGGCAGGAGTTGAGAAGCCTGAGTACCGGGATTGTGTCCGTCAGTTCAGTCCAGTTCTGATGAGCCGAAGATAGGGCGCACGCAGCAGCAAGTTACACGCCCTCAGGTTAGGGCTGAGGGCTGGTCTGCGATCCAACCTGTGAGCTTGTTTTGCACTTCCAATGGTCTTGTGACCTTGGGATGGATGGAGCTGGAATGGAAGTTCAGCGCAGACCAAGCCTTAGCTCCCCGAATTATGTACCATCTAATAATTCTGTTCGTATGTACCATCAATGGTAAATGATTCAGGTGGGGATCTTTCATCCCCCGGTGTTCCCTATAAAAAGGATTTAGAAATGATATTGCGAGTAACTAAGTACGATACGAGCTTGCGCCATATAAGGACAATGCAGATGTACCTCATAGAAAACAACCTTACATGATGGCGATGAGCAACCACAACACAAAGTTCTTTAAGAACAGCTCCAAAACTATTAATTTAGGACCTAGATCCTTGCCCTATATATAAGAATATAATGTTCTATAATACATTATCAAGTCTAATCCTGTTGATTGGTCCTAATTATTAATAGCCCTTACAAGTCATGGATGAGACCTTGTGTTGGTTTAAATTGTTTGACCTTGGCTTGTTTTAATCCCTATGGCCTCCACACCATCGAGAAAGGCATCGAAAAATATGAGCACAGCACATGATGGTGCCAGAATATATAATCGAGACAAAAACATGGCTTTCAATATGAGGGTTTTTTTTATATATAATGGGGAACGCCAGGAGCCGGAATGAACCCACGTACGTGGTTAGAGTCACAAAATCTTGTCTGAATCAACAAACATTTTACACTTTATTTTTTATTGTACAAAACGGCAGGTTGACATTTATCCTCCCTTCGTGTGCTGAAAGTTAGAACAATCTATCGCGCGTATCTTTCTTGCATAGTATACTACTGTACAATATTCAACTTGACTAGAAAGCTTATCCTCTAATAATTAACTCCTTGCGATGGCTTTTTCAACTTATACAAGCATAGGCATAGCACATTCTTGACCAACTAGCTAGACGGCGTTCAACGCGAGGGTTTTACAACAGTGAGCAGGGACCCTAGGACCTGGAATGGGTCCACATTATCTTTCTGTGTGCGCCGGCCATGAGCTCATTCCGTACGTGTGCCGAAAGAAATCGTTCGTGTTGCTAGCAGCAGCAGTTACATACATAATTGACTATAACACACGTTCGATTACGTTACGTTTAGAGCCAACAAGTCGTTGCCGATTCAAAGCCATGCACCGAACCATGGAAGGGAATAAGGGAATATATATATGCGAACACAAGGTTGACAAGTACCCTTGTGTGTTCGTTTTATGATGAGTGATTGTCAATGTGATCCACGAAGTAGGTTGAGTGGTGACTAACCCTACCTTGACGAAAGCCTTGTGTGCGACATGTCTCTTGGCTTGTGTTGTGCATGTGTGGAGCACAGAGGCGGTAGTTGACGGCGAGGTGAAGGTCAAGGAGGACGTGCCGTGCCGATGGACCAGAGGGGTGAAGGACGGACGTGAGGCTTGGACCGAGGGACCCGGAGGCCGGGTGGCTAGTCGCGGTGGCTGACACTTGGGACATCGACAAGCGCGAGAAGACATGGGAGTGACCGTGTTGACCGTGGAGGTGACACGCGTCGGATGACGGGGGACGCGTATCGAGTACGCTACTCGCGGAGCGGTTTGATGGTTTGGGCCTCAAAACCATCGGAGGCGGGTTTACGGGTTTAGGCCTCAGAACCCGGGCGGAGGTTCCGAGGAGGAACGGACGACACGTGGCGGCATCGGGGAGGTCGCGTCGAGGCGAAGCTACCGGTGAGGAGGCGCGGTGGCCGTCGGATCAAGATGAAGACCGGGTTGGACCTTTACGCCCTTGGGCTAAATGGTTTGGCTCATTTGTATCCAGGGGCAAATTGGGGATTGTGTAATAGCCCTGTTAAATAGGATGAGGGAGCCCCCATCTCCCTCACCTCTCTCCCACTGTCATTTTCCCTCTTCTACCTAGGGTTAGCTCTTCTTCTACTCCCTCTGTCTCTAATTAGATGTCGTTTTCGGTTTTTGTGCCCGCAAGTTTGACTCGATTTATATAAAATGCGTGCAACATTTGTATCTCCAAATAAATTTATTAAAAAACTAGACTGAAAGACCTTTCCAATGATACTAATTATATACCATAAATATTAATATTTTTTAATATATATTTAATTAAAGTTGTTTCTCGGGAAGCGTAAAGCGACAAGTATTTAGGGACGGAGGGAGTAGTTCTTAAGAGAGAGGTCCACTTATGAAGAAATTTGTGAGTGTAAACTGAGATTGGTGTGGGAATGGAGGCCCGAATCCTCCAGTTGTCCTCCGGGATTTTTATATAGAGCCTATGATTTTCGTCTTCCACTGTGGTGCTCTTCTGTTCTTTCCCTTCTTTCGTTTTTGAGTTCGATCTCAATTTCCAGGAGTTTGGGTTAATTTCGGACGTTGATTTTTTGGGGATGAGGTCGTGCTAGGTTGAATTGCATCTGTGCAAAATCTCAGCTCAAGAGCTTTTGAATCGAGAGAGATCCTTTCATTTCTGTGTTGGCTCGTTTTCGCATGTGTTCGTCAGGCTCCAGGTGAAATTCTTCGGTGCGTGGCTTCAGTTGCTGAGCAGTGCAGGTGGACACAGAGACCAGCGCTCCTTGTCCAACGCTCCAGCAGGCCACGTTGTTGCTCCCCCCCTCTCTCTCTCAGTTCGCTGCCTGTGATTTTGTCGTGTCCCTGCTTGTTCGTTCGTCCCGGCGATGTGCAGACCCTGCAGTTCGTCGTTTGGGCCTAGGAGCAGGGGAGCACCAGCACCTAGCGCATCTAGTGCCCAGTAGCACCAGCGTCGTGCGGTGATTGTCCATCTGGACAACATTTGGAGCCGGTGGCCACCGTTGCATCCAGAGTAGCATTGGTTGCTGCTACAGGCATTCGTTCGATTCAGTATGTGTTTGCTCAGTGCTTGATTTTGATTGGTCAGAAATGTGCTGCTTGCATCCGTGAAATACCAGAGCACTCTTTGGCCAATTTGAGAAGCTTTAAATTTCTTCTTTCACTTGTTTTGGTTTTCACAGTTGTAGAATCAATTTCTTTTCTCTGTGTTGGTAAGTTTGGTGCAGGTTGTGCTCAGGAGGCCGAGGACCTCTGTCCAACAGCTGGGCAAGTCGATAACCACTAGAGATTGCATCAGTGCGGCTTCTGCAAGTAATCATTACTGAACAGTGAGCAACCTGAATTTTCCTGTTAATTTTTCTAGCCTTGATTTCATGTTTCGTCCGTAGCTTGGTCGTTTGAGCTCTGAATCGTATTCCGTCTGTTGCGTTGGTATTTAACCGTTCCAAAGAATTGATCTAAGTACTCTTGTCACCAGTTGGCTTGGGTATTTTAGTTTCGCCAACTCACTTGTGTTTGGGGTAACTTTGGCACAGCGGCCAAATTTTTTGCAAGAATTTTGAGGCTCCCATTCACCCCCCTTCTGGTCGCCGTTTTTGGTCCTTCAATTGGTATCGGAGCCGGTTAAGGATCATTCCACCTTAATCGGTCCGTGATCCACAAAGGCGACATGGAGCGTGGTTCCGGCAAACCACCGTTCTTCGATGGAACAAATTATCCCTATTGGAAAATTCGCATGTCTGCGCATCTCCAGGGTATTGATTGGCTTGTCTGGGAGATTTGCGAGGATGCTACTTACGTTGTGCTTGAACCCCGTGCTCGTGTCACGCAAGATCAAAAAGATCGGCACAACGCTAATAGCAGAGCTCGCGCAGTTCTTTTCTCGAGTCTTTCTCTTCAGGAGTTCGAAAGAGTCTCCGATTGTACTACTGCTCGAGAGATCTGGGTGAGGCTTCAGAGCTATCACGAGGGGACCGCACAGGTCAAAACCAGACTCTACGAGACGTACAAGAGGGAGTACGAGAACTTCACTCAGCTTGATGGCGAGTCCATCGATGCCATGTTTTCTCGCTTTCAGACCATCGTCAACAAGATGCAAGCAAACAAGGCACAGTTACCTTATGATGATCATGAGAGGGCACTCAAGCTTCTATATGCCCTAGATCGGAAGTTATGGGATGTGAAAGTGACCGCCATCATTGAGTCTTCGGAGTATGAGACCCTCACCGTGGATGAGCTTTTCAGCAAGCTCAAGTCCACCGAGATCGACTACCAGACCCAAGCCAAGCTCAAGAATCCCTCTGCACCGACTATGGCTTTGGTCTCAGGTAATGGCTCAAGTTCTTTGGCTAACCCTTCACAAGTGTCTTTTGCTTTGTCTTCTTTGGTGTCTGTCATAGAGGAGCAGATGGAGAGTCTTGGGGACGACGAGCTGGTGTTGATCATCAGCCGGTTCTCGCGGTTTCACAACAACCGCTTGAATCGCCGGCGTGGTGGTGGTCCGAAGGAAGGATTCTACGGCTGTGGAGATCCCGACCACTTCATCGTCCACTGCCCCAAGAAGAACAAGCACTCCTTCGACAAGTACGACTCCAGCAAGCGCAAGGACGAGCGCGAGTATACCTCCAAGCACAAGTCGAAGGGAGGATTCGACAAGGAGGCGCTGAAGAAGTACTTCAAGAAGGCCAAGGCCCAAGAGCGCGCCTTCCTCGCCTCCCTCAGCGACCTCGACAACGACACCGACGACGACCGGTCTTCTTCTCCCTCGAGCGATGATGAGTCCGAGAAGAGGCATGAGGACAAGTTGACCGGGCTTTGCTTCGTCGCCAAGTCCATCCACGGAGGCTACTGCACCATGGCCGTGGATGAAGGGGTGAAGCCCAACAAGGACGTGCTTCCCGGCGACGACGACTCTACCGAGGTAAAACCCTCCGTCGATGCTCTTATTGTCGAGCTTGATATCATGACCGATACTTTGATGAGTCAAGATAAGTTGCTGAAACGTGCTGCTCGTGAGAGGAAATAGTTTAAGGACAAGCTAGAAGTTGTGGAGAAAGAGCTTGAGGAAGCTAAGAAGCTTGTTGTTCATGTGTCTGACGAGGTTGAGTGTGATGAATGTGCTGTTCATATGACAAACTTTTCTGAGTTGCAATCTAAGTATGCTGCCTTGTTAGATGAGAACGATGAGCTGAAGGCTAGGTCTAGCTTGTTGGGTGCGTGCAATTCTTGTTTAGGCTTGTAATCTGAGCTGGCAGAGAAGAATGCCAAGATCCTTGCTCTTGAGAAAGCCAGTTCAGATAGCACGGTTATTGAGTGTGCACGTTGTGAGAGCTTGGTGTTGGAGCTTGAGTCTTGCAGGCATGACAAGATGAGATCCGAGGAAGACAACATATACCTTCGGTCCATCTTGAATTGGGTGTCTTGTAGTGAGCCGCAGTTGGGCATGATGATGAGCCAGTTCAGGCGGGGAACTGGGACATCGGGAGTAGGCTTTGCTCTAGGTGGGAAGGGTGAACATGTCTATGGCAAAGTTGGTGAGTTCAGTGGTTTGAGCCCAAGTGAGAAACCTTCCACTACTCCCAAATTGATCAAGATCAATCCACCTAAGCCTACCGAACCCACTGTGAAAGATGGAGTGTTTGAAGAGCCTCCAAGAGCTCCACCCCAGAAACAAGTTTGGGTTCCAAAACCGAACCATCTCAGGAACCCACTTGACACTCTACCGAACATCTCTGAGGATCCCCTTCCTAAAGCCAGAAAGCTACCAAGAGTGACACATACCCATAAGAAAGTGAGCCAACAACCACCCAAGAGAGAGGTGAGGTATCACTGTGACTATTGCCATAGGGATGGTCACCTTGTTGAGTTTTTCTTTAGGAGGAAGAGAGATGAGCGGCGGGAGTATGAGTTGAACAACCGGAACATGTACCGTCCACCCCATGGCGTACATGTGCCGCCTGTTCAGAGGCGCAATGCTAGGCCTCGAGGTGCAATGCCTCAAGGTGCTAGGCCTCAGGTTGCTAGACCACGCGGTGGTCGTGGTGGTCGTGCCCGGCGTGGTTCAGGTCATGATCAATATGACTTTGGACCTCGCGGCAGTGGCTTTCAGTCCTACAGCTCTAGCGGACCACGTTTTCCCCCACGTGGTGCTCGCTTCCCTCAAATGGGACATGGCATGTTTGGTGTTTTTCCTAACACTTTTCCAGGGCAAATGAGCCAACACTGATATCCTTCACAGTTTACTAACCCCAGTGTTGCGCCATTTGCTCATCCTATGTCTTTCTATTGATGCAGGACGGAGGCCTGGAGAACACATGGCTCATTGATTCCGGATGTTCGCGCCACATGACCGGAAGTTCCAAATGGTTCTCCAGCCTCGACCCCGTGCAATGTAAGGAGTACATCACATTCGGGGACAATAGCAAAGGTAAAGTGCTTTCTCGTGGGACCATTCGGGTCAATGAGAGTTTTGTCTTGAAGGATGTTGCTTTGGTTTCAAACTTGCATTTCAACTTGCTTTCTGTTTTGCAACTCCTACAAGATGGCTTTGAAGTGCGCTTTAAGACCGGCTTGTCTCGAGTTCTTGATTCTCAAGGAAATCTTGTTTGCCAGATTGTTCCTTTTGGCCGTGTCTTTCGAGCTGATTTTTCTCACTCTTTCGGCTCTTCTCGATGTTTGGTGGCTGGATCCTCCTCTGAGCTTTGGAAGTGGCATAGGAGACTTGGTCACTTGAGCTTTGACTTACTAGCTAGGTTGAGCTCACTTGATCTAATCCGAGGATTGCCCAAGTTAAAATTTGAGAAGGATTTGGTGTGTCACCCTTGTTGTCACGGGAAGATGGTTGCCGCTTCTCACCCTCCTGTGACTCAGGTCATGACCAAGGGACCCGGTGAGCTACTCCATATGGACACTGTTGGTCCGGCTCGGGTTCGGTCTGAGAGAGGGAAGTGGTACGTTCTAGTGATCGTGGATGATTTTTCTCGCTACTCTTGGGTGTTTTTCATGGAGGGTAAGGATGAGGCTTTTTCTCATGCTCGAGATTTGATTGTTCGGTTACAGACTGAGTTGCCAAAGAATACCATAAGAGCTATACGCAGTGACAATGGCACAGAATTCAAGAACTCTCAGTTTGATAACTTTTGCTCTTCTTTGGGTCTTGAGCACCAGTTCTCCTCGCCTTATGTCCCTCAGCAGAACGGTGTTGTTGAGCGCAAGAATTGGACCCTTGTTGAGATGGCTAGGACGATGCTCAATGAGCATAGGACTCCTAGGAGATATTGGGCCGAAGCGATCAATACCGCGTGTCATGTTTCCAATTGCATATTTCTTCGAGCCTTCATGAAGAAAACTTCTTATGAGTTGCGATTCGGTCGACTACCCAAAGTGAGCCACTTTCGAGTGTTTGGATGCAGGTGCTTCATTCTAAAACAAGGTAATTTAGACAAATTTGAGTCTCGATCCTCGGATGGTGTCTTTCTTGGTTATGCTTCACATTCTCATGCATATCGAGTACTTAACCTTGAAACTAACCGAGTCGTAGAGACTTGTGAAGTCACTTTCGACGAGACCATGCCTTGTTCTGTTCCTGTCTTTGAAAGTGCAGGTGATCAGGAGATTGGTGAGAGCATCTTTGTTGAGGAGAATGAGGAAGATGCTGATTGGGGAGATGCAGAGCCGACTTCTTCGGCTGCTCCAGTCGAGTCTACGACGACTACATCGGCTCACGGACCAGACCCATCTTCTTCCACTACATGGGGTCCGCACGAGCCGCTTCCTCAGCCTACTCCAGCTGCACCTGAGGAGGCCCCGACAGCTGTTGAGGGGGAGGCGACATCTTCAAGGGAAGCCCCTCGGCACATCCAACGTCGCCACCCGCCTCAAACCATGATCGGCGACATCAGTCAGCGTGTTACACGCTCAAGGTCATATGAAATCTCACATTTCGCTCATTCCGCTTTTGTTGCTAATTTTGAGCCACAAAATGTTGGACACGCACTTTCTGATCCCGATTGGGTCAATGCTATGCACGAGGAGTTACAGAACTTTGAGAGAAATGAAGTCTGGGTCTTAGTTCCACCTCCACCTGAGTGTCACCCTATATGTACAAAATGGGTTTTCAAGAACAAGCAAAGTGAGGATGGAGTGGTGGTAAGAAACAAGGCTAGGCTAGTGGCTCAGGGGTTTTGTCAAAAAGAGGGAGTAGACTTTGAAGAAACCTTTGCTCCTGTGGCCCGTATCGAGGCTATAAGGATGCTCTTAGCTTATGCAGCTTCGAAAGGGTTCAAGCTGTATCAAATGGATGTGAAGAGCGCCTTTTTGAACGGGTACATAGAGGAAGAGGTGTATGTGAGACAACCCCCTGGCTTTGAAAATCCCAAGTATCCCAACCATGTTTACAAACTCCACAAAGCCTTGTATGGGTTGAAACAAGCCCCGAGAGCCTGGTATGAGCGTTTGAAAGCCTTCTTGCTTGCTAAGGGCTTTAAGATGGGTTCCGTAGATAAAACTTTGTTTCTCCTCAAGCAAGGCACTGACACACTTTTGGTTCAGATTTACGTGGATGATATCATTTTTGGTGGTTCCTCTCACGCTCTTGTTGCAAAGTTCTCTGAGACTATGAGTAGGGAATTCGAGATGAGCATGATGGGCGAGTTGACATTCTTCCTCAGGCTGCAAATCAAGCAAACACATGAAGGAACATTCGTGCACCAAGGCAAGTACACCAAGGATCTCCTGAGAAAGTTTGATATGGGCGAGGCCAAGCCTCTTTCGACGCCCATGTCAACTACGACGGCCCTGGACGAGGACAAGGAAGGAGAAGCTGTGGACCAGAAGGAGTACCGAAGCATGATCGGATCGTTGCTGTACCTGACGGCGACGAGACCGGACATCCAGTTCGTGGTCTGCTTGTGCGCGCGCTTTCAGTCTTCACCGCGCACATCGCATCGTCAAGCCGTCAAGCGGATCATGAGGTACCTTCGTTTCACACCCGAATTTGGTCTTTGGTTTTCGGCTTCCTCCTCTCTTTCTCTTTGCGGTTACTCTGATGCGGATTATGCTGGCTGTCGTACTGAGAGGAAGTCCACTTCTGGGACTTGTCAGTTTCTTGGGTCTTCTCTTGTGTCTTGGTCCTCTCGCAAGCAGTCCTCTGTAGCCCAATCCACCACAGAAGCTGAGTATGTTGCTGCTGCTGCTTGTTGTTCCCAGTTGCTTTGGATGGTTGCTACTTTGCGAGACTATGGCTTAGAGTTTAGGCGAGTGCCTTTATTCTGTGATAGCACTAGTGCCATATGTGTAGCCAAAAACCCCGTTCTCCACTCCAAAACCAAGCACATAGAGGTCCGTTTTCACTTTTTACGAGATCACTATGAGAAAGGGGACATTGACCTTATTCATGTTGACACCCACAACCAGCTCGCAGATATCTTCACCAAACCCCTTGACCAAGCCCAGTTTGCTCGCTTGCGAGGGGAGCTTGGAGTTTGCTTCCCTTTTTAGCTTGAGAAGTTTTGGTTCTTGTACATTAGTTTGTGGTTTTCTTTTTTCTTTAGCTTTTGTTTTTTGCTTTTGTATCATACTAGCATATCATATCATCATGTATCATATTGCATTTTGAGCTTCATCCTTATAGTAGCTAGATTGACACTATGCTCTTGTTGGGGATGTTATGGATATATATGATGTGCTTTGCTTAGGCTCACTTTGATATCTTGATATGAGCTAAAAATGTCTTTTTCAATTGTGAACTTGAATAACACTTGATGAAACTTGAAACGTGTTCACCACTACTTGTGGCAACTAGCATGTATAGGTGTGTCGAGAACCCTTTTGCTTCATATATATGCTTAGTTGCTACGGCTCATACCTTGAGTTACACACTTGCTTGAGAAACTTGATTTTGTGCTAAAACTTGAAAAACAAGGTATGAAAAGATCGGGATGGGTCTTTGCTGTCCCATGTCAGAGTATCGAGACAGCTCCTTATTGCACTTAAGGGTGAACTTGAGCTCTGTAATGGATACCGAGATCACTGTCTTAAGCTTCTGATTGCTTTTGGCATAGGCTTGACATGATCGATAAGTCAGGTTTTGATGGCATCGATAACCTCCCGCACACATTTGTTTGACAAACTTTTGTGATAAGCTGCATAACTCCGATAAAATTCAAAATTTGATCAAATCACAAGTTTGTCTCATGACATGATGTGTGAACTTTGTTTGGGGTAGTTCACTTTGCATACATGTGTAGCACAAGGTCGATCTCCTGTCTATATTTGCTATGTGCTCATTTGGTGGTGAACCCTCTTTTAAATTGCTCAAACTTGATCAAACTTGCTAAAATGTCATATTTCATCTCATTTGGTCATTTTGAGCATTTGCTAGCACTTGTACTTGTTGCTATGTATACATGACAGCATCAGTTAGAGCATTCTTTCAATCTACTTGCTATAATCTTGAAGCTTCTGCATTTGTGCATTTCTGCATTCATAGCATGTTTTAAGGGGGAGTGTAATCCTTGGGCTCTAGCTTGATAAGTGCATGTGTCAACAAGGGGGAGAGATATGTCACACTCACCATGTCAACAAGGGGGATAAGTTGTCAACAAGGGGGAGAAGTCTCCTTTTCGTGCATTCATTTGAGAGAGGTTGCATTTATTCAGGGGGAGTTGCATTTGAGTTGCTTTTGCTAGATGTGTTGAGCCTTTGCCTCTTCTGGAGGGTCTAGCAGTTTTTCAGCTTTTCAATCTTTGCTAGTGGTGTTGAGCCCGTTGCCTCTTCTTGAGGGCTAGCTTTGTTTTATTTGGTTGCGTCGAGCCGTTGCCCATGTCTTTGGGGACCAAGTTTTTGCTCATTTCAAATGACTTGTTTCGGCTTTTCTTTAGCTTTTGGTCATTTGGTTGAGCTCTTTATTTTCTCTTCTTCTTCTTTTTCTTTTGCTCAATCTGTTCGTGTATTGGTGTTGACAATGCACTCATCAAGGGGGAGATTGCGAACACAAGGTTGACAAGTACCCTTGTGTGTTCGTTTTGTGATGAGTGATTATCAATGTGATCCACGAAGTAGGTTGAGTGGTGACTAACCCTACCTTGGCGAAAGCCTTGTGTGCGACATGTCTCTTGGCTTGTGTTGTGCATGTGTGGAGCACGGAGGCGGTAGCTGACGGCGAGGTGAAGGTCAAGGAGGACGTGCCGTGCCGATGGACCAGAGGGGTGAAGGACGGACGTGAGGCTTGGACCGAGGGACCCGGAGGCCGGGTGGCTAGTCGCGGTGGCTGACACTTGGGACATCGACAAGCGCGAGAAGACATGGGAGTGACCGTGTTGACCGTGGAGGTGACACGCGTCGGATGACGGGGGACGCGTATGGAGTACGCTACTCGCGGAGCGGTTTGATGGTTTGGGCCTCAAAACCATCGGAGGCGGGTTTACGGGTTTAGGCCTCAAAACCCGGGCGGAGGTTCCGAGGAGAAACGGACGGCACGTGGCGGCATCGGGGAGGTCGCGTCGAGGCGAAGCTACCGGTGAGGAGGCGCGGTGGCCGTCGGATCAAGATGAAGACCGGGTTGGACCTTTACGCCCTTGGGCTAAATGGTTTGGCTCATTTGTATCCAGGGGCAAATTGGGGATTGTGTAATAGCCCTGTTAAATAGGATGAGGGAGCCCCCCATCTCCCTCACCTCTCTCCCACTGTCATTTTCCCTCTTCTACCTAGGGTTAGCTCTTCTTCTAGTTCTTAAGAGAGAGGTCCACTTATGAAGAAATTTGTGAGTGTAAACTGAGATTTGGTGTGGGAATGGAGGCCCGAATCCTCCAGTTGTCCTCCGGGATTTTTATATAGAGCCTATGATTTTCGTCTTCCACTGTGGTGCTCTTCTGTTCTTGTTTTTCCCTTCTTTCGTTTTTGAGTTCGATCTCAATTTCCAGGAGTTTGGGTTAATTTCGGACGTTGATTTTTTGGGATGAGGTCGTGCTAGGTTGAATTGCATCTGTGCAAAATCTCAGCTCAAGAGCTTTTGAATCGAGAGAGATCCTTTCATTTCTGTGTTGGCTCGTTTTCGCATGTGTTCGTCAGGCTCCAGGTGAAATTCTTCGGTGCGTGGCTTCAGTTGCTGAGCAGTGCAGGTGGACACAGAGACCAGCGCTCCTTGTCCAACGCTCCAGCAGGCCACGTTGTTGCTCCCCCCCTCTCTCTCTCAGTTCGCTGCCTGTGATTTTGTCGTGTCCCTGCTTGTTCGTTCGTCCCGGCGATGTGCAGACCCTGCAGTTCGTCGTTTGGGCCTAGGAGCAGGGGAGCACCAGCACCTAGCGCATCTAGTGCCCAGTAGCACCAGCGTCGTGCGGTGATTGTCCATCTGGACAACATTTGGAGCCGGTGGCCACCGTTGCATCCAGAGTAGCATTGGTTGCTGCTACAGGCATTCGTTCGATTCAGTATGTGTTTGCTCAGTGCTTGATTTTGATTGGTCAGAAATGTGCTGCTTGCATCCGTGAAATACCAGAGCACTCTTTGGCCAATTTGAGAAGCTTTAAATTTCTTCTTTCACTTGTTTTGGTTTTCACAGTTGTAGAATCAATTTCTTTTCTCTGTGTTGGTAAGTTTGGTGCAGGTTGTGCTCAGGAGGCCGAGGACCTCTGTCCAACAGCTGGGCAAGTCGATAACCACTAGAGATTGCATCAGTGCGGCTTCTGCAAGTAATCATTACTGAACAGTGAGCAACCTGAATTTTCCTGTTAATTTTTCTAGCCTTGATTTCATGTTTCGTCCGTAGCTTGGTCGTTTGAGCTCTGAATCGTATTCCGTCTGTTGCGTTGGTATTTAACCGTTCCAAAGAATTGATCTAAGTACTCTTGTCACCAGTTGGCTTGGGTATTTTAGTTTCGCCAACTCACTTGTGTTTGGGGGTAACTTTGGGACAGCGGCCAAATTTTTTGCAAGAATTTTGAGGCTCCCATTCACCCCCCTCTGGTCGCCGTTTTTGGTCCTTCAATATATATGTACTTGTTGTAGATGATATAGCTCATTGGCTCATGAGATTACGTTTCAATGTTAGATATAGTGTCCAACTCAAACTCGATCTAGCTACTACTGCCTGACACGTAAACGGCTCTGCATGCAGAAAAACACTCCGACTCCGAGACATGACTTTCTTGATTTTTTTTCTAGTGGCCATTGGCCAACAGTCTTAATAGCTTTTAGCATTGCTATAGAGTGGTTGATTGTATGTCTAAGTATAATTTTATACTTTCTGCATTTCAAATTATAGGTCATTTTTTTTTGGCTTTTGTACTGTGCGTTCTATGTATCTAAACATAGCGTATATTTAAATGCATAGTAAACAGTATTATGTATCGAAAAAACCAAAATGACCTATAATTTAGAATGGAGGGAGTACTTCACAACAATTCTACATTTCTACTCCTACCAAATAGCCAATAAACTCACTGCCCCAGTAATGTTCTGCACTTGTTTGTCCAATACAGTATAAATTATTTGGCACTTGCACAGAAACATTTAAGAAATTTTATTACGTACTCTTGTGCAAGCAACTTTAAAATAAACATTTAGGCCTTGTTTGATGCATGTGTATTCACTTCAATCCATATGTGTTGGAGTGGAATGGAATGAAACTTAGTTTAATTCTACTCCAATCCACTTCAACACATGTAGATTGAGACGAATACATGCACATCCAAACAAGGCCTAAGATGTTTCTTTGTTTGAGGCTAGACGTTTTAATTTTCTTAGCAAATGTCCAGAATTTCTCTATTTTGTTGGTGTAACGTGTCGAAGGCCTAGTTATAAAATGATATATAGGGCGATGTAAGGTACGAAAAAATAATTATCAAAGTTAAGTTTGAGACCAAACTGATTCAAAGCAAATGTACTAGAGATTGTTCAGAGTTCATTTTGTCATGGTAAGTCCCTCTATCCCAGAATATAATAACTAGTTTGAGACTTTCTTAGGCAAATTAAGGAGAGCGAGTAAAAGTCTGTACTGACTTTCTTAGGCAGATTAAGGAGAGCGGTTAAAGGTCCAAATTGCACCAATTCCCCCAATATGTTAGTTGGATTGGGAATAATGACCATACTCAAGATGCTTTAGCTAGTAATTTCCCATCAAATCTCATTAATCATCCAGGTAATAAACTACTCCCTCCGTTCCATTTTATCTGGCGCAAGTTAGAATGACACGATCTCCTAGATTACACTTTGACCATTCATTTGCTTTATATTATATTATTTATGCTTATAAACTTATTATCATTGGATAGCATAATTCCTTACAAATAATCCTATAAAGTTTGTATTATAATAGTTAAAAATTATTAGTCTAATTATTGGTCAAAGTTTTTAAAGTTTGAATCTTGATATACGTGTGCAGCAGATAAAATAGAACGGAGGTAGTATCATTTAATTCAAATTCTAGGTAAACAACCATTTAATCATGTGACTTGCGCTAATCCTCATATATAAGTTCATGTGACTTGCGCTAATCATCATAGTAACTTCCCGTCAAATCTCATTAATCATCCAGGTAATAAACTATCATTTAATTCAAATTCTAGGTAAACAGCCATTTAATCATGTGACTTGCGCTAATCATCATAAGTTCATGTGACTTGCGCTAATCATCATAAGAAGAGAGCCGCAAATGAAGTTCCACACGACTGTTGCCTATAAATACATGATCTCCTTCGCTCCGAGCCTCCAACACACACAGTTGCCACGTACTTACGCGTCAATCGTCATGGCAAGAACACCAACAATAATCTTGCACCTTCTCGTAACCCTTATTGTTTTCATCCTCTCCAGCGCAAGAACATCCTCCTCTTCAGCTTCCAGCAGCGATGTCGATGCATTCCTCAGCTGCCTCTCCGGCGCGGACATTCCGCCTTCCCTCATCTACACCCCAGCAAACAACAACTTCTCTTCGGTCCTCGTGTCCTCTGTCCGGAACCTCCGCTACTACGTCACGCCAGACACCGTCATCAGCCGGCCGCTGGTGATCGTTGCGGCCACCGAGCCCGCCCATGTCCAGACCACCGTGGTCTGTGGCCGCCGCCACAGCGTCCACATCCGCACACGCAGCGGCGGCCACGACTACGAGGGCCTCTCCTACGCCTCCGTCGACCCCCACCGGCATTTCGCTGTGCTCGACCTCGCCGCGCTCCGCGCGATCCACGTCGACGCGACGACGCCTCGAGAGCCGAGGCCTGGGTCGGGTCAGGCGCCACGCTCGGCGAGCTCTACTACGCCGCCGCCGCCGCCAACGCCACGTTCGGGTTCCCCGCTGGTAACTGCCCCACCGTGGGCGTCGGCGGCCACCTGAGCGGCGGCGGGTTCGGCGCGCTGTCGCGCAAGTACGGCCTCTCCGCCGACAACGTCCTCGACGCCGTGGTGGTGGACGCCGAGGGGAGGCTGCTGAACAGGAGCACCATGGGGAAGGACCTGTTCTGGGCCATCCGAGGCGGCGGCGGCGAGAGCTTCGGCGTTGTCTTGTCCTGGAAGGTCCGGCTGGCGGCTGGTGCCCGTGACGGAGACCGTCACCGTGTTCAGCATCCGCCGGCTGAGGAACGAGTCCGCCGTTGACCTCATCACCAAATGGCAAGCGATCGCGCCGGCGCTCCCCAGGGACCTGTACCTCCGCGTGCTGGTGCAGAACCAGCAGGCCAACTTCGTGGCCCTGTTCCTCGGCCGGTGCGGCAGCCTCGTGGACACCATGCGAGGTCACTTCCCGGACCTAGGAATGGCGGAGCGGGACTGCCAGGAGATGAGCTGGGTGAAATCCACGGTCTTCTTCTTCTACGGCACGGCCGACCTGCCAGCGGAGGTGCTCCTGAACAGAAGCAGCAATCCATACTACTACCTCAAGGTAAAGTCCGACCACGTGCAGGAGGCCATGCCAGGGCACGCGTGGGAGAGCATCTGGTCCAACTGGTTCGAGAAGCCCGAGGCGGCGCTGCTCATGCTCGACCCCTACGGCGGCCGGATGGGCAGCATCTCGCCGTCGGCGACGCCGTTCCCGCACCGGAACTACCTCTACCAGCTCCAGTTGTACTCGGTCTGGTACGAGAACGGGACGGCGGCGCTGGAGAAGCGGATGAGCTGGGTGAGGGGAGTGTACGAGGATCTGACGCCATACGTGTCCAAGAACCCAAGAGCTGTGTACGTGAACTACAGGGACCTGGACCTGGGGACGAACGAGCTGGAGGAGGGTGGTAACGTCACCAGCTACGCCAAGGCTAGGGTTTGGGGGGAGAAGTATTTCAAAGGTAACTTCAAGAGACTGGCGGCCGTGAAGAGCAAGGTGGATCCGAATGACTTCTTCAGGAATGAGCAGAGCATCCCTCCTCTTCCTGCTGCTGCAAAATGAATCGGAGCTCCATTTGCATTGGTGGATGGAGGCCTTCTACGTACTAGCTAGCTTGGAAGTTGGAACGTCCATTGCTGGCTGGTGATCGTCAATCCGTGCCAAGGAATTTCGCCACCCTTGCTACGTGGCTCCTATCCTATCCTAGTTACTACTACATCTATCGTTTTCCCATTTATTTCTTCACTTTTTCTAAACGTTACGTGCCTAAAAATTTGAGTTACATCAGACGACGTGCTGACCGTGTGGCATTAGCCATATTGTATTTGTTCTCTTGTGCTTTGTTTATCATTTGTTAATTGTCTTTGTGTTACAATATATTAATGTTTTTTGTCAGGTTTTTGGTTTTATCTATCGGATTTTTTTTATTCTTGGATCCGAAAATTGCAGATCATGCTTATAGAAATTACAACAAACTAGAGCTGCAATTTTAACATAAAATATATATGCAATAACTGTCGCCTGAAAGGAAGCCAAAACTCAGACACCTGAATTTTAACAACTCCCTTCAAAGGGAGTATTGGTTAAACAATATCCCTCATTCTTAAATCTCAATTAAAAATTTAAAATGGTTCCGCACCGTGCTGGATCGAGATGTGTACCAGAGCCACACTTGCTGTGGTGACCCTGACCCAAGACCTTTATTAATTAATCATGGCGGGTTTTCTTATTTGGAGCACAGTCTTATGCAACCAAAAGATCTCATAAGGCAATTCAAGGTTGTTAGCGAGGTTTCATTTGATCCTTCCTACCGTGAGCACTTTTTTCAGAACATGATGGATATGAAAATTATTATAATGTAGCACTTCGACAATTTCTTATTTCCAAGTCAATTTTGACATAATGTCTTATATTGATGGTTATGCTGATTTGTTGTGAGAGATGTCTTTCATTACTCTTACCAAAAATTATTCTTATATAGTTTTTAATATTTACATGATTAATGTATTTGCTAGTCATAAGATACTACGTTCTAAATTCCAATTGTAACATGTGGGGTAATCACCTAGTGTTTCTCTATATGCATTGTTAGATTATTAGACAATTTCTGTGTCATTTTAATTCCATAAATTAACATTATGACGATGACATATAAAAAATGATTTATAAACGAGATCATGATATCAATCATGTTCATAACAGCGATAAACATGTAAACAAGAAACATGTGAAGCATATATAAAACATGATCATATATAAAAGGTACATGAACCAAAACTGGACTGCATGTGAAACAACATATCAAAACTACTGAAACAGTTGAGCAGCAGCATGTGAAACAACGTAACTGAACCATAGAAACATGCAGACATGACATATATCTTATAACAAAAACAAACTGCAGAAAACTGATGAAACAGTATATCAGAACATACGAAACATACTCATGACAGCATACGAAAAAGTAGGCAGGAACTACTGAAACATATAGGTTATGGAAAGCGTAAAACAGAGAGAAGATGAACAGTTCATACCCTCCCAAGGGCTCCGATGATCCCGATCCTTGTCCTGTCTCCAGCGTCATGTCGTAGGAGATGATGAAGACGAACTCCTCCTGGAAGAAGATGAAGAACTCGAGGAAGAAGACGACGAACGGCGGCGGCAATTCGGGCAGTCGCGTAGACGCTCCCCAAAAACCTAACTGCCGATCCCTCGTGCAAGGTCTCGAACGGCAAGGGCTTCGGAGGCACCTGTCCTCTCGCTCCTCCGTGCGCGCAGAGTTGCGAGATGGGAATTCCTCTGTTGCAGCTGAAAATGTGGTTCTGTATTCTCTCTCATGTACCGAAGAGACAAGGCTCTCTCCTTTATCTATGAGGCTGGAAGAGGTGGAGGAGGGCAAGAGTCTCACAACTGGCTGTTCAGAGGACGGGCATGTGAAGAGTTCAACTCCCAGTTGAAACTCCCGTGGTTAGTGAGGCATGTGAAGAGTTCAACTCCCAGTTGAAACTCTCGCGGTTAGTGAGTACTAAAAATTAACACAACCACACCACGCCTCGCCCGCTCGCCGCCTGCCTGCCTCGTCTCGCCCATGGCACGGCACGGTCGGCGGCGGCAGCGGCGCGAGCACGCGCATGACATGCCTTTGTCCATTTCTTAACTTTTCAATTTAAGCAGAATAACTTCCACCATATAAGTCAAGTCAAGGACTCTTGAAATTCCAATCCGGTACAACTAATATTGTCCACAATTACACACCATAGAGTTTATTGATTTATTAAACTTAAATGGGCCTAGCCCATAATAAATCCAACAATCCCCACCAAACTCTAGGGTTTGTAATGAGATGAGATTCGCTCAAGTCTTTTGCTCAAGTCCTTTGCTGATACTAGGTTGCAAAAGGCATCCCCGCTGTTTGAAGCATATAAGTCACACTTCAGTGTCTTTCATGAGTATTTAGTTACCCAAGTCCCATAGACTGTGACCTGTAGTCTGACTCATATAGGTGTACTCCTCAAAAGATGTTCTGTAGGACAACATCTCACCTTTATAAGACTCTTGGAATACATTAAGGTAAATACCATCCTGCCTTACAGATAGGAAAGATGTGCATCAGAAATGAGTCAAGAAAGGAATCTTTCCTCTCAATCTACTCCTAGCTTGTTTCACCACTCTACTTCACGGGATCTCCGATCACATAGAGCAGGTTACCACTATAGTAGATTTCATGTGGGTCTCATACCCATTTCTCTCAATGCACTTTCTATCACACCCGGAGGTTTTCAGCTTTCTGACAGATTTTAATCTTCTCTTAACATGTCTTGTAGACTTCATGTTATTCCTGGAACTGTTGACCTTTGTAATCACAGTTTGGTTGTCACAATTCATGGAAATAGCCGGTATCGTTTTTTCAACTACCGGTAAATCCATCAGGAGGTCACGAAGCCACTCGGCCTCAGCCCCAGCAGTGTCTAATGCTGCGAGTTCTGCTTCCATTGTAGACTTCGTTATGATAGTCTGCTTGCAAGACTTTCAGGAAACAACACCACCTCCAAGCAAGAACACATATCCGCTTGTGGCATGAAGCTCATCAGCATCAGAAATCCAGTTGGCATCACAATAGCCTTCTAGCACTCTTGGGTTTCCAATATAATGAATACCATATGTCATAGTACCTTTCAGATAGCGCAACACTCTCTCAAGAGCACGCCAGTGATCATCTCCTAGTTTTGAAACAAACCGACTCAGCTTGCACATAGCATAAGAGATGTCAGGTCTTGTTTGAAAGCCCAAGTTTGGTTTTAGTAATTAATGAAACCAAGTTGCTAATGCCATGCGTTAAGTGTTTTGAGTTAGGCATAAGCAACACATGTGATGAAGGTGTATGTGGCAAGGAGTGGTGGCCACAAGATCACAAAGAGATGGTGCATGGACATGAAATGACGATCATGGTGGAGATGCACATAATATGATGGACATGATGATCAAGTGGAAGAGAAGGATCTAAGAGCGCAAGGCGAAGGTATAACCATAGGGTTTTTCCTTTTCCCGGTCTAAGATGAGTAGAGAAGTGATTGACCAGATTTAGGATACATAGCCGACTATCAAGAGGGGCAATCACGGTTAGCTCGGGAATCAAGTGCCACTAGATCAATGTCTTGAGCATATGCATTAGGATCTAGTAGAGAGCTAACATAACGCCTTGAAAAATGCTTGTGAAATGCTAACACACATGCACATGGTGGTGTACACTTGGTGGTGTTAGCACATTTGCAAAGGCGGTGGAGTTTAAGCGGTAGAGAGGGGTTTGGGTTCCTCTCTCCCTCCCGCCGAGCTTGCGAGGTGGGATTCGGCGCTTTTTAGGGAAGTGAAACGCCTATTTTCTACTGCGTCGGAAGTCAGAAAAGAAACGGAGGCGAACGGCGGTCACTGTGGTGACCGGACACTGCACCGGACGCGGTCGCGGTTTGACCGGACGCGTCCGGTCAGTTCAACGCAGCACGCTTAGGGTTTGTGACCGGACGCTGGTCTAGCCTGACCAGCGCGTCCGGTCAGTTCACCTGGGCACAGAAGAAGAGCGCAACCGGCGCGTCCGGTCCCTCACGGAACCGGAGCGTCCGGTCAGGCAGCCAGAGGGGCAGAGCCGGTCATAGAGCTGATCGGACGCGCGGCGCGTCCGGTCACGTGTGATCGGACGCGTCCGGTCTCGACGGGAGCTTACTGGACCACGACCGAACGCTGGCACTGTCGCGTCCGGTCAAAAGCTAGAGAGCGTCCGGTCACGGCAACGGTAACTTCTGACGCGCACTGTTCACGCTTGTCCTGTAGTGACCGGACGCGTCTGGTCACCCTGACCGGAGCGTCCGGTCATCACGATTTGAACTGTGTCGTCCAGTAACGGCTAGCTGCGTACCCCTTCGCTATAAATAGAGGGTGTCCGGGGTTTGAGGGTAACTCTTGCACATTTTGAGACCTAGAGACATCCTTTGAGCTAGAGAACAACCCCTCCACTCATCTCTTTGCTTGGTTGCACATCTTGAGTGAGATTGAGTGAGATTCAAGTGCATTGCTTGAGAGTTGCATTCTAGAGGCACTTGATTTTTGAGTTGCTGCGGATTTCTTGTTACTCTTCCGTGTTTCCCGACACGGTAGACGGCTTGGAGCAGCGGAGGTGATTGAGCTCGCAATTGGAGATTGTTGGAGCCCTCACCAAGTGTTGTAAGGGGTTCTTGATCCTTCCCCGCGGGAGTTCGCAAATTGGATACTCTAGTGGAGCTCGTGGCTTGAGGATCCCCATCTTGTGTGTGGTTGTGCGGCGCCCGCCGAGGGCTCGACTCTTGATAGTCGATTAGCTCGTGAACCGACAAGTGGGTGCATCGCCACAACGAGGAGTAGCTTGCCGGGAAGCAAGTGAACCTCGGTAAAAATCTTGTGTCATCTCTTTGCTGAGGATTTCTCTTGTGGTTGATCATTGTGATTGATTCTTCGAGTGCATTACTTCTCTACATCGTTGGTATAAGAATCAAGTCACTTGCTCTTTACTTTCTTGTACTTATCCTAGTGTAGTTTGCTTAGTGTAGCTTTTATCACATAGGAGTAAGTAGCTTAGTGACTTAGTCTTGTTGGTGTGTATTAAAGATCATAGCCTTGCTTCACTAGAATTGTATAGGTGGCTTGCATAGTGTAGTTGAGCTAGTGCTAGAATTAGCTTAGCCATCTTTTATACTAACGTGGTTGTTTAGTGAAGCTTGTAGATTTTTAAATAGGCTATTCACCCCCCCTCTAGCCATTTGGACCTTACAAGTGGTATCAGAGCCGAGGCACTGTTTAATTGAGGCTTAACAACCTACGGTGAAGAAGAAATGGCTCAATTAAGCTTGCACATCAACAACACCAAGAAGGCACCTCACTTTGATGGGACAAATTATGCTTATTGGAAGGTTAAGATGACCGCACACCTCAAGTCAATCAATAGAGAAGTGTGGAAGGTCACCGAAACAAAATTTGAGGTTGCTAATCCGAAAGCACCTACACCGGTGGAAGAGAAGAAGCTCCAATGCAATGACATTGCCATTAGTGCTCTTCATGAGGCATTAGATGACAAGACATTTGAGCAAGTGAAGAACATAGAAGTTGCACATGATGCTTGGGCCAAGCTAGAAGAAACATTTGAGGGCACCGAAGGCACAAAGACCGCTAAGGCATATATCTTGCAAGAAAAGTTTTCTAGCTTCAAGATGCAAGAAGAGGAGAGTGTACCAGAAATATTTCATCGGTTGCAAGTCATTGTCAATGAGCTCAAGGCACTTGGTGAGGAGGTCAAGGACAACCAATTCTCTATGAAGTTCTTGAGAAGCTTGCCCAAGAGATTTGATACATTGATCACCGTGCTAGTGAGGACTACATTGAAGGATTCAACTCCTCAACAAGTATTTCAAGAAGTGATGACCGATGATTCATATAGAGAAGATGATGAGAAAGAGGAGTTGGTCAAAAAGAAGAAGAAGGAAAGTGAGAAGAAGGATGATGAGAAGAAGAAGAGTGTGGCATTCAAAGCCACCACATCCAAGGGCAAATCCAAGATTGAATCATCAAGTGATGAAGACTCAAGCTCTTGTGATAGTGATGACATTGATGAGAAGATTGCTCTTTTTGTCAAGCAATTTGGCAAATTCATGAAGAAGAAGGGCTTTCATGCAAGAAGGAGGAAGAACTCATCCAAGAAGAATGAGCATACCATGAGATGTTTTAGATGCCATAGCAAGGACCATCTCATTGCAAAGTGTCCTTATGATAGTGATGATGAAGATGCTATCAAGAAGGAGAGGAAGAAGCAAAAGAAGAAGCAAGAAAAGAAGGAGAGTTCTCATAAAAAGAAGAATGATTCTCATGTTGCTACATGGGATAGTGATGATTCCTCAAGTGATGATGAGGATGACAACAAGAGCAAGAAGAAGGGACATGCTAGCATTGCCATCCAAGAGAAGGTCTCCCTCTTCGACACTCCATCGTGCTTCATGGCTAAGGCTGCTAAGGTATCATCCGATGATGAGAGTGATCATGATAATGCTAATGATAGTGATAGTGATGAAGAAGAATTCAATAAAGATGAACTAATCACTATGCTAGAAGATTGCACTCAACATTTTAAAGAATCTAGAAAGGAGTGCAAGGGCTTGCTTAAGGAAAAGAAAAACCTTATGCAAGAACTTGATAAGCTTAGAGCATCTTATGAGAATCTAAAGGTAGACCATAAGAAGCTTCAAAAGTCTCACACTAAGCTTGAAGAAGCTCATTCCTCTCTAGTTGAAAAATGTGAAAACATGCCAACCAATGTTGAGAAAACTAAAACTTGCAACATAGGCATATCATGTGATATTGTTGATGCAAAAGTGGATCTGCAAACACAAAAGGCTAATACCCGAAATCGATATCCAAAGTGTGCCAGTCGATTTGACCTGTTAATCGACAAGGATGAAGATACAAGCACTTTGGTCTTGACAACAGCGATACGCCCAGAAGTCACGGCCAAGAGGTACTCACGCGGAACTTGAGGATCGTCGAAGATTGCACTGGAGCAATGCAACTCGCCGAATCGATGAGAACTCGTAAAAAGAAAAAAGTATGCAAATTGACGAAGTCACCGAAAAGTAGATGTAAATAAGAGTAAAAGTTGTTTTTGATATTGATTGACTTATTATTACATTGCCCTTCACCCTATATTTATATCCTGATCTATAGAAACATAACCAAATACGACTAGGACACTAAATCCAAATCTAAGGAAACACATGACTTCGATACTACTCAAACTCTAATAAACGTATACAAGGAAATTAGCTCCTATCTTATTCCATAGTCCGCCTCAATCACGATGGTATTCTCATCGACCCCCTTTCCATCGGCACATTCCCTGTTCCATCGGCAGTAGTCTTTAAGTCTTCTTTCATCGGCATCGGCAATAATACCCTCAACCTTATCGGCAACACTTCAATTTGAATCCACATGCCACCACCACTCATAAGCAGCCTTCTTTACAAGCTCATTTTTATCGGCTATCAACCTACACAGTAATCTTTCTTCTGCTGATTAGCCCCTTCTGACCATCTTAACACGTGCCAAAAAACGATGTCAACACATGCCCCCCTATTTCGGAGTATAAGATACTGATGCTCCGAAATTTACTCCAGATAATGCTTGCTGTTACCTATTTTTTCTCAACCCATTCTCCAAGCATAACATAGTCTGTCACCGAATTTAATCAAATCTAGCTCTGATTGATGCATCTCAGTAAATATCGCACAATTTCTAACTATTCTTGCCCCAATTACGGTTGAGATACCAAAATACCAACCCATCGGCAAGATCTTATCATAGCAACATCACCATTTTAGAACTGAAAGATCCTGTACCAAGATCTTTCCCAAGTCATGATTACTTGCCATCAAATCTTCTGTACAACCCCTTGATTGTTGTGCGAACAGTTACTATATCCATCTGAACCACCTCGATCCACCCGTGCACGGCATAGAGATAAGTCAAGAATACTCCTACTCCAAGCAGCCTATAAATAAATTTCTCCGGACTGCTCGTCTTCTACCTTCAAACTTTAACCTTTGGCATTCTCTCTCCGGCGGCAACCCTAACGAACAAACCGCGCGTCCTCAACCCACCAGAGCTCCTTCCATTGTCAACTTCAAGTCCCCAGCTCGTGCCCTCATCCTTCTTGAAGCAATGGCGGTCAACTTCAATGTTCCTGCGGTTCGTCCTTCTTCTATTACCTTTACCTTGATCCCTTTGGTTCTTTGCGAGTTCTTACAGTTGGTATTTTTCTTCTTCTTCCATTCTTTTGATCTTCCAAACTCAGGAACTACGCAACACATTGGTTATTCCAACCAACCAGCCTCCCCTCCATTGCCTAGGTCCAACGGGCGACCCAGATCCAACTGACTTGATCAATGCCGAGGCTAACAGAATTCCCTTCAAAGCTCAAAATTTTTCTTTGAATCTATGGAAGGATACATTCTGATCTTGGCCCAAACCCACCAAAGGGTGGAAAGATTGGTACTTGAGGGTCAACAGATCGATGCAAGTGTTCTGGGCAGAGCGGAAGATAGACCAATGCATTAGGCTATCCATTGCCGATATGCAAAAGAATGAATCTATGATGATAGCCGCCGCTCATTTCTGGTCAGACACCACAAATACCTTTATGTTTGGTCATGGCCCATGTGCCCCTACTCTTGCCGATGTATACATGCTCACCGGCTTGGATATCTCAACCGTCGATGAAGGCTATATCTATGGGAGAAAAGCTGAATATAGAGTGAATACACGCAACATCGGCGGCTGGACAGGATACATCCAAGAATACCAAAAGACTGGTATTGTCAATCAAAGAGAACACGCCATATTCTTGAATATGTGGTTGGAGAAGTTTATCTTCTGTGGCCGATCGGTAGGACCAACCAACGCCTTCCTCCCAGCAGCCGAACTCTTGGCCAATGGTGTCAGATTCCCGCTTGGCCGATACCTCCTGAGCTCGACCTACCACCTTCTCCACCAAGTATCTCAGAAGCTTCTACTTGGTGAACCCATCGGCAATTTGGGAGGCCCATGGTGGTTCATCAATATGTGGCTAAACGCTCATATGCATAAGCGTTTACAGTGGGATTTCTTCGCCCAAGAATTCCCACGAGAGATCGCCGAAGATTATGTTCTTGGAGACGAGGAATCGGCAACACGCCCTCCTCTCAACTTCGGCGAAGCTATAATTGTTCTCCCTGGAACAGAGGCTAATGAAGATCAAATCGGCAGGTTTTTCCAGAATTTCTACCATGGTCTCCCTCGCGATCTTAGGGCTTGGGTACCCTATATTGATGAGGATAACAAGTTCCCCCTTCTCTTCAACTTTGCCGATAGTGATCTGAACCAAGATAATGAGCTTATGATGGCCATTATTACTCCCAGGGCAATCCCGGTGAACACATTTGGTAGCGGGAAGAATTCCAATACTACTTTTGAATTCTACAATCCATCGGCAGTATCTCGTCAACTGGCTTTTCGGCAACTGCCAATCAAGCTATGCTTTGCCGATGTGATCAAGCCCAGAGAAACCATCACCACTGGAACTGAGTGGAGTAGGGTAGTAAGACTTGCTCCCAATGCCGATATTTCAAATGTTGATCTCTCCGCCTGGTCACCAGCATCTTTCATCACAGAATCATATAAGCAATGGTGGCAAGAGTGGAAAGAACAGTTATTTTCAACATCCATTCACACATATCGGCACATGATCGATCCCGACTACGCCATACCTGACGATGCAGTAAGTTCCTTTTATCTTCTTTTGTCTTTCTCCCCCTTTTTATATATATATCGGCAGCTAATCTTTCCCGTAACAGGCCGATGATCCAGTTCCATCAGTAAGCAAGAGTGGGAGACCTTTCAACCTCCACCCTATTTCTCTAGTTTCAATAATTGGCTACAACGCCCCTACCTTAGACGCCTTAACCTTCCAGAGGACCCGTACCAAAACTATCACCTCCAGACCAAAACTGGCAACATCCAGGGCCACTCCAATGGCTGCTGCTACAAGCCTAATTAAGGCTTTTAAGGTAATAACCTTGTTTATTTTTGTTTACTGCCGATACAAATTATATTAACATATAACTATCAGGGTGTAAGAGCTGCGGCTGGATCGTCATCGGTAACTCCCTCAACAACAAGCACCACTACCTCCAGCCAACCTTCAGAGGTATTCTTTTATCTTTACCTTTTATCTGTTAAATATCCGATCTCACACTTATTTTTACAGCAACAAATGGGTACATCGGCAAACAAACCAAGCACTCAAGCTCCCCAATCAACAAGTGCCGATGCCCCCCAGCCAATTGTCACTGAGACCCAAGCAAAGCGTAAAGCTTTAACCGATGCCGTAGCCCAGCAAAAGCGACAGAAATCTACACCAGCCCCTGCATCCGCTCCAACACCTATTAGTCAGCCAATCGATGTAGTCGAACAAGTTGACCCTCCCGCTCAGAATATATCATCGGCCATCATACCCCAAGGGCCAACTACTGATGATATTGTAGAAGACATTCCATCGGCAACCTCTGCCGATCCTTCTCATGATCCCCTTCAAGCTGCTCCCTCAAGCCAGGCCCAAGAAATTACCTTGAAGCAGGTAAACCGATTGACCTATTCAGTTCATAGTATCCGTATCTATCCTTAGGTATAAATCTCTAACTTCCTTTTCTTCACAGGAACAGGATTCTCCCGATAGCTTATTTTCTTTTGCTATCGACGTTTATGATGATGATGGAGAGGAGGCGAGTTCTTCCCTGGCATTGGGAACAATATCGGCAGACATCTATGGCCAGCTAGAAGCCCTTCTGAATCTGCTGCAACAAGATACTGCTCAACTGATAATCGATTCAGACCCTGCAAAGACTATCTTCAAGACGATCCGTGGCCAAGTTCCTGCCGATGTTGAAGAAATCATCTTCCCAGCAGTCCATCTAGAGAGTCGACAACTTCAATATCAACGGGCTGCTCACCGTATCGCCGACAGAGCAGCTCAAGCTCAACTCAAGGATGAAATGCTGCAGCTAAAGCAAACTGCCGATGAGAAGCACAAAAGCATCAGCAACTTGCAAGCCTCTGGTACTGATCTTAAGCAGAAAATTCTAGATCTATCGGCAAAGAGAGCAGCTTTGCTAGCTGAACTGGAAAAAGTTGAAGCAACCCTGACCCACGCCAAGCAAGAAGAAGACCAGCTTCCTGACATCATCAAAACCCTTCAGCAGGAACGGGATGTCCAAGCTCGCAAGGCCTTGGCCTTGAAAAGGAAACTCAAACCTGTGGAGGGAACTGCCGATGAAGATGCCAAAGAATTAAAGGAAGCCGATGAAATTTGCCTGCGTGCGATATCGGCTATCCAAACTTTGTTAAACTAGCGCATCGGCAACAATATATTAATACTTTGTTTTAACTCTAGCCGATAGGATTGTTATCGGCAATTACACTTTTATGCATCTATCCAGATACTAGGGTAATATTTCTTTAAGTATTTTCCATTTAATGCTCTGGGAAACACAACCCCTTCGAGGGTTTCGAGAATATACGCATTACCAGGGACAGATTGATTTATCCGATATGGACCTTCCCAATTAGGTGACCATTTGCCAAACTTAGAACTTTTAGTCCCAATCGGTAAAATCAACTTCCAAACCAAATCTCCATCGACAAATTCCTTTACCTTCACCTTCTTGTCATACCATCTGGCTACCCTTTTCTTATTCACCTCAATGCTAGCTAAAGCTTTTAACCGATGACCTGCTACATCTTCCAACTCATCTTTCATAAGGATATCATAGTCATCGGCTGTCAATTGATCTTGAGAGCGTATTCGCCTAGAGCCAGTTTTAACTTCCCAAGGTAATACTGCGTCGTGTCCATACACCAACTGATAAGGTGTTACCTTGGTTGCACCATGACACGCCATCCGATATGACCATAAGGCTTCATTTAATATTGTATGCCACCTCTTAGGATATTCTTTAATTTTACGCTTAATGAGCTTGATAATTCCTTTGTTAGAAGCCTCAGCCTGACCATTAGCCTGGGCATAATATGGTGAAGAATTCAAAACTTTAATCCCCATACCTATAGCAAACTCATCAAATTCATCCGATGTAAACATGGTACCCTGATCGGTAGTGATGGTTTGAGGAATACCAAATCGTTTCACAAAATCAATCATATTAGCCGATGTCACCTTTTTCAAAGGAATTGCTTCAACCCACTTTGTGAAATAATCGGTAGCAACCAGAATAAATTTATGCCCCTTACTCGATGGTGGATAAATTTGACCGATGAGATCAATAGCCCAACCCCGGAACGACCAAGGCTTAATTATGGGATTCATAGCCGATGCGAGTGCTCTTTGAATATTACCAAATTTTTGACACTCCTGACATCCTTTAAAATATTTAAAATAATCTTCGAGAATAGTCGGCCAATAATACCCATTCCTTCTGATCATCCACTTCATCTTGAAAGCTGACTGATGAGCCCCACATACTCCTTCATGAATCTCACCCATCAAGCTTTTTGATTCATCGACGCCAACACACCTGAGTAAAACTCCGTCTATGGTGTAGTAATATAATTCATCATCAAGGAGAACATACTTGGTAGCTTAGAACCTTATACGCCTTTCAACCTTTTTAGATGGATTCTTTAAATAATCAATAATTTCCTTCCTCCAGTCATCGGTATCAATTGCCGATGTTAACACTTCTTGAATAGGCTAATACCCTGAAGCATGCTGAGCCAATCGATTAGCCTCTTCATTATGCAATCGAGAAACATGTTCCAGATGAAAATTCCTAAACCCTTTCAACAACTGCAGACACTTCTCATAATATGAAATTAAAACTTCACTTCGGCATTCATAAATCACAGCCAACTGATTTATAACTACCATAGAATCACCAAAGATTTCAACAGCATCGGCACGTACTTCCTTAAGCAATTCTAATCCTTTTATCAGGGCTTGGTACTCAGCCTGATTGTTTGTTGATGTAGCAACAATCGGCAATGAAAATTCATACTTTCTCCCCTGAGGGAAAATTAACACAATGCCGATGCCTGCTCCTTCACCACATGTAGACCCATCAAAGAAAAGTGTCCAAGGAGCAATTTCCAGAGAATCCACTGTGTTGCAATGTTGAGTAACAAAATCAGCCATAACCTGTCCTTTAACTGCCTTAACCGATTCATAACATAGGTCAAATTCTGATAACACTAAAATCCATTTGCCAATTCTACCACTTAATATCGGCATCGACAGCATATATTTGACCACGTCATCTTTGCATATGACAGTGCACTCAGCCGATAGTAAATAATACCTCAACTTAATACAGGAAAAGTATAAACACAGACATAATTTCTCAATAGCCGAATACCTGGTTTCAGCATCCACTAACCGTCTGCTCAAATAATAAATAACACGTTCTTTCCCTTCAAATTCTTGAATAAGAGCTGAACCGATAACAGTATCATCAGTTGACAAATACAATCTGAAAGGTTTCCCATGTTGAGGTGGAACTAGCACTGGAGGATTTGTTAAGTAACTCTTAATTTCATCTAGGGCTAATTGCTGCTCATCTCCCCATCTAAACTCCTGATCGGCTTTCAATTTCAGTAATGGACTGAAAGCCTTGATCTTACCCGACAGATTAGATATGAACCTCCTGATAAAATTAATCTTACCGATCAAAGATTGTAATTTAGTTTTATTGGCAGGAATGACCACTTTGTTGATTGCTTCAATAGACTTCCTACTAATTTCAATACCTCGCTGATGCACCATAAAACCCAAGAATTGCCCTGCCGATACACCAAATGCACACTTATTAGGATTCATCTTTAATCCATGCTTCCTTGTGCACTCCAGTATCTTTCGTAGATCGGTTAGATGCTTTGTGATATCTCCAGACTTAATCACTATGTCATCGATGTAGATCTCTACTAATGTGCCGATGTATTCATGAAAAATAAAGTTCATAGCCCTTTGATAAGTAGCACCGGCATTTTTCAAACCAAACGTCATAACTATCCATTCAAATAATCCCACATGACCTGGACACCTAAAAGCAGTCTTGGGAATATCCTCTTCAGCCATGAATATTTGATTATAACCCGCATTACCATCCATGAAGCTGATAATTTGATGTCCTGCTGCAGCATCAATCAATAGATCAGCAATCGGCATTGGATAACCATCCATCGGTGTGGCTCTATTGAGATTCCTGAAATCAATACAAACACAAAGTTTCCCATTTTTCTTGTAAACAGGAACCACATTAGAAATCCACTCTGCATATCGACACTGCCGAATAAACTTTGCCTCAATCAATTTAGTTATTTCGGCCTTAATATCAGGAAGTATATTAGGATTGCATCGGCGCGCTGGCTGCTGATGTGGTCGAAATCCAGACTTAATAGGCAACCAATGTTCAACTATCGATCGGTCTAATCCAGGCATTTCAGTATAATCCCAAGCAAAACAATCTTTATATTCTTTTAGCAAATCAACTAATTGTTGTTTACACTTGGAACTTAACTTAGCACTAATAAAAGTAGGCCTTGGCCTATCGCCTTCACCAATATCTACTTCTACTAATTCATCAGCCGATGTAAACCCTTGACCTAATTTTCCATCATCGGCAAACCTATCCATTAAAATTCTTCTTCAGAACCGACTGCTTGGATCGGTGGAATTTCGTAATCGGCAACCTTGAGGAACTCTTTTTCCCAAGCTTCTCCTGATATGCACTTGGTTCGTTCATAAGTGTCTGATTCTGCCGATGCAATGATATAAGAAGAATCTCCAAGAACAATTTCAATTTTATCCCCAATCCATTGTACGAGGCACTGATTCATTGTAGAAGGAACACAACAATTAGCATGAATCCAATCCCTTCCTAGAAGCAGATTATATGCACCCTTGACATTAATGACAAAGAAAGTCGTCGGTAAGGTTTTACTGCCGATGGTCAACTCAACGCATACTGATCCTTTAGCCGGTGACACATTGCCTTCAAAATCCTTTAGCATCATATCGGTTTTAGTTAAATCTTAATCTCCCTTACCAAGCTTCTGATACATCACATAAGGCATAATATTAATCGCAGCTCCTCCATCAATAAGTATCTTAGATACAGGCTGCCCATCAACTCTGCCTTTTACAAACAAAGCCTTGAGATGTTGTCTCTCATCATCAGCAGGCTTCTCAAAAATAGCCATCATTGGATCTAGCGTTAATTGAGCTATTTGGTCAGAGAAAACAGCTTCTTCCTCATTATCAGAGAGTGCCAAAAATTCCATCGGCAACATAAACACCATATTGACATCTACCGATGGGCCTTTATTTTTGTGCTTTATCTGCCATTGCTGATTACCAGATCTCTCATTGGAGGAACTCTCTTCTTGGTATAAGTCCTCTTGACGCTCTCGCTGCTTTCTCCTTTTCTGTGTCTTTGTCAAACCTTCTGGACACCATTGAGGAAGTTTAGTTTTCCAAACTGGCTGATAATAGGTCCTGGTTGACTCTACACGACGTATATTAGGATCCCTATAAAATATTTCTTCATCAGGAACTCTTGCATTTGCCATCTCTTCAAGTTCCTCTTGGTTTCTTGGAAAATATGCAACGCGTTTACCTAGCCTTTCATGTACACTAGGCCTGCCCCCCCAGCCGATCATGTACTGATGCTTTACCCCTGATCGGCTCATTGATGGACAAACCTTGACTACCAGATTGAAACCTTCTTTCTGGACGATTAACCCCATAATAACCATTGCACTCTGGGCAATTTTCAACAGTAGGTAACTTAATACCTTCTTCCCAACAATGAATAAAAAACGGACACCTCCAATGATCCTTATGCCGATTCCACTCCTCTCGGCGTCTTTCTTCTTGCTGTTGTCGATATCGGTCCCTTCGCTGACGCCATCCTTCCTGTTACCTTTGATGGGTAATCACAATGCCAGATCGAGGAGGCTTTCCAGAACTGCCACTTTCTCTTAGTAGCCCCTTGCCTTTTGCATCATCGGTAGTTATCCGATGTTGGGGATCTACTGATGCGTTTTTCTCAGCAGCTTCCGATGTCAACACCTTAGTCTTTCCTTCAGCATCCAACATGTTTGCTGGAAAAGGATGTTGATCAATTTTCATCGGCTTCTGAATCTTGGAATTACCAAATTTTATTCTCCCAGACTCAATAGCTAATTGTAACTGCTGTCTAAACACTTTGTACTCATTTGTACTGTGTGAAGTTGCATTATGCCATTTGCAATACCGCATTTTCTTCAACTCTTCTGCCGATGGGATCACATGATTAGGTGACAGCTTAATCTGGCCCTCTTGAAGCAAAAGATCAAATATCTTATCGGCTTTGGTGACGTCGAAAGTAAACTTTTCTGGCTCTTTGTGACCAAAGGGACAAGATATCAGCTTTTTATTCTTAACCCACTCAGCCAAACCGATAACTGGTTCTTCATCTGAATCAGAATCTTCTACCTCTCCGACAAATGAAACCTTCTTGTTCCAATTCCTTTTGGGTTCAAAAACCCTAGTGTCTTGATCAGAAATCCTTTGCACTAGATGACTTAGGCTTTCGAACTCCTGAGAAGCATATCTGTCCTTAAGGTGTGGCAACAATCCCTGAAAGGCCAAATCGGCAAGTTGCCGATCATCCAACACCAGGCTATAACACTTATTTTTTACATCTCGTAGCCTTTGCACAAAACCTTCCACTGATTCATCATTGCGTTGTTTCAACTTTACCAAATCGGTAAGCTTCTTTTCATGAACTCCAGCAAAGAAATATTTATGAAATTGCTTTTCCAGATCAGCCCAAGTAATAATAGAATTTGGCGGTAATGAAATAAACCATGTAAATGCTGATCCAGATAGAGGTGATGAAAACAAATGAACTCTCAATTCATCTCTACTAGCTGCCTCTCCACATTGAATAATGAAACGATTAACATGCTCCATGGTTGATGTATCATCTTGCCCAGAGAACTTAGTGAAATCTGGCACCTTGTACCGATTTGGGAGAGGAATTAAATCGTATGCCGGAGGATATGGAGTCCGATAAGAATAGGTATTGACCATGGGCTTGATCCCAAACTGATCCTTCATAATTTCCTCTATTTTATCGGCCCAAAAAGCATCAACATCTTGTTGACGATATGGCTGAATTTCTACCGGAGGTACTTGCTGATACCCTTCTGCATATCTTTGTGGCCCACGATCTCCAGCAATTGGCATATTTGCTACTATTTGTGGTCCATTAACCTGCTGGAAAGGATTCATCGGCTGAGCTGCCGATGCTTGATTCTGAAAACCAGCATGCATGTGACCTTGATGAATACTTGCAGCTTGCTGATTTGGCTGAACTGTATGTTGAGTGGGAAACTGCCCGGACCAATTATTATTAGCGTTCATCGGTACAAAATTTGCCGATGGCTGGTAATTTATTGTCATTGCTGGATAATTACAACTAACTTGAGGCATAACTTGGACTCCAGGTTGACTTACAATAGGAGCCTTCTGTTGTATCGGTAACAGATTTGCCGATGGACTTGAATTAGATGTTTGACCCAAAGACATCTGGAAACCTCCTAGAGTTGGTTGCACAGTAGTTGCTGTAGTATATTGAGGTACTTGAGCTATCGGCGAACCAGCCGATGGCATAGAAGCTTTTCCTGCCGTATCAAATATTTGAAGTAATCCAGGGTTAAAAGCAGATGGCTCTGGAGGCATACCGTATCCCCACCAATTAGCAGGAGTCTGATTACTCTGTGGCATAGAACCTGATAAAGCCGATGCCGATAGATCTGTATTAAGCTGAACTCGTCCTGATAATGCTGAATCTGATCGCATCAGTGTAGACCGTACGTTAGATAAGCCTGCTGATACTAGAGGGGAAGAAATCTCTGTACCCACAACGGCTGGGGGAGCCGATGGAGTAATAACAGATGCTGATTCTGGTTGATGATAAGCAGGCCCAACGTAACGAGGTGACGCTTGCCCTTCTTTGAAAGTTCGAACCACAGCATTATGAACAGTATTGGACAGCACATTGGAATGATTAATTAAAGCATGATTTACTGCAGAATTAACCATCTCTTGAAGTTTACCCGAATTAGAATCAAAGGTAACTTGCCGAGGCAACGGCAAATCTTGCTTCTGGATGACTTGTCCGCTCTTGTTCAAGCTGAATGACTTCAAGCAGAGCTGTCTGTATTCTTCTATAGCCTTTTGCATAGCCTGCTTCTGTTCTTCCTTAAGATCTTCTTCTGTTACCGCGATGATGTTCCCCGCATCGATCTCAGGATTGAGCATGTTGATCAGATCTTGTCCCACTGGGCGTGCCAAAAGATGTGTTGATGCAAAAGTGGATCTGCAAACACAAAGGGCTAATACCCGAAATCGATATCCAAAGCGTGCCAGTCGATTTGACCTGTTAATCGACAAGGATGAAGATACGAGCACTTTGGTCCTGACAACAGCGATACGTCCAGAAGTCACGGCCAAGAGGTACTCACGTGGAACTCGAGGATCGTCGAAGATTGCACTGGAGCAATGCAACTCGCCGAATCGATGAGAACTTGTAAAAAGAAAAAAGTATGCAAATTGACGAAGTCGCCGAAAAGTATATGTAAATAAGAGTAAAAGCTATTTTTGATATTGATTGACTTATTATTACATTGCCCTTCACCCTATATTTATATCCTGATCTACAGAAACGTAACCAAATATGACTAGGACACTAAATCCAAATCTAAGGAAACACATGACTTCGATACTACTCAAACTCTAATAAACGTATACAAGGAAATTAGCTCCTATCTTATTCCATAGTCTGCCTCAATCACGATGGTATTCTCATCGACCCCCTTTCCATCGGCACATTCCCTGTTCCATCGGCAGCAGCCTTCAAGTCTCTTCCATCGGCACACTCCCTGTTTCATCGGCAGCAGTCTTTAAGTCTTCTTTCATCGGCATCGGCAATAATACCCTCAACCTTATCGGCAACACTTCAATTTGAATCCACATGCCACCACCACTCATAAGCAGCCTTCTTTACAAGCTCATTTTTATCGGCTATCAACCTACACAGTAATCTTTCTTCTGCTGATTAGCCCCTTCTGACCATCTTGACACGTGCCAAAAAAGATGTCAATAGATATAATTGATGAAACTTTTCATAAGCCTATTGTTGCTGCTCCCACTAATCCTTCATGTAGCGCATCTACCTCATCCTCATCTAGTGGTGACGGTTTCACTTGTGACTCCACACTTATAGTTGAGAATGAAAATCTCAAGAAGGAGGTAAAAGAGCTCAATCACACATTAGCTAAGGCTTATGGTGGTGAGGACCGCTTGCTTATGTGCTTGGGTAGCCAAAGGGCGTCTCTCTATAAAGCGGGATTGGGCTATAACCCCAAGAAAGGCAAGGCCGCTTTTGCTCCTCACAAGACTCGTTTTGTGAAGAACAATGGTAGCTATTGCAAAAGTTGCAAGCAAGTTGGTCACATAGAGCAACATTGCATGAACAAGAAATCCAATGCTAATGTATCCTCAATTAAGTTTGATTCTTTTTATATACTTACCAAGGGTATAAATGGTGTTCATGCTACGTTCATTGGTGCACCATGGATGGGCTCAAAGAAGAAAGCCATTTGGGTACCAAAGAGCTTGGTCACTAACCTTGGAGGACCCAAACAAGTTTGGGTACCTAAAAAGAATTGATCTTGTCTTGTAGGTCAATTACAAAGCCGAAGGAAGGCATTGGGTGCTTGATAGTGGGTGCACTCAATATATGACCGGGGATTCTTGTATGTTCAAATCAATTGATACAAGTCAAAATGGTGGTTTTGATGCTATCACTTTGGGCAACAACAAGAAAGGCAAAGTCAAGGGGCTTGGTAAAATTGCTATCTCAAATGACATGAGCATATCAAATGTATTGCTAGTTGAGAGCTTGGAATTCAATCTTTTATCGGTGGCACAACTTTTTGATCTTGGCTTCAAGTGCATATTTGGTAGTGATGATGTTGAAGTCATTAGTGTGGATGGATCAAACTTGATATTCAAAGGATTTAGACATGGTAGCTTATACTTGGTTGACTTCAATGATAGTGAGACACAATTGACATCATGCTTGCTTAGCAAATCTAGTATGGGATGGTTATGGCATAGAAGGCTTGGTCATGTTGGAATGAAACAATTGAACAAACTTTTGAGGCATGACTTAGTTAGAGGCTTGAAAGATGTGACTTTTGAAAAGGATAAACCATGTAGTGCTTGTCAAGCCGGCAAACAAGTTGGAAATACACATCCTAGTAAGAGTGAAATGAGCACATCAAAGGCATTTGAGCTATTGCACATGGACTTGTTTGGGCCAACAACATACACTAGTATTGGTGGGAACAAGTATGGTTTTGTGATTGTTGATGACTACACTAGATACACTTGGGTGTTCTTTCTCTATGACAAGAGTGATGTTTATGATCTATTCAAGTCTTTTGTCAAGAGAGTGCAAAATAAGTTTGAAATCACCATCAAGAAGATTAGAAGTGACAATGGTAGTGAGTTCAAGAACACAAGAATTGAGGAATTGTGTGATGATCTTGGTATTGGACATCAATTCTCTCCAACATACACTCCTCAATCCAATGGTGTAGTTGAAAGGAAGAATAGAACTTTGATTGACATGGCTAGATCAATGCTTAGTGAATACAATGTGAGTCATTCATTTTGGAGTGAAGCCATCAACACGGCTTGCTATTGTAGCAACCGTCTCTATTGCCATGGGAAGCTTGGGAAGACACCATATGAGCTATTGAATGAAAGAAAGCCCAATATTGCATACTTTAGAGTGTTTGGTTGCAAATGCTATATTCTCAAGAAAGGCACTAGATTGAGCAAGTTTGAAAAGAAATGTGATGAAGGGTTCTTACTTGGTTATTCTACCACAAGCAAAGCATATAGAGTTTGGAATCTCACTAATGGCATCTTGGAAGAAGTTCATGATGTTGAGTTTGATGAAACCCAAGGGTCGCAAAATGAAGCTCAAAACCTTGATGATGTGAGAGGAGACCAATTGGCAAATGCAATGAGAAACATGGACATTGGTGATGTTAGGCCAAGGCTAGTTGATGATGATGATGATATTCATGTGATCAACCAAAGTGTGCAAATTGATACAAATCAAGCAAGCTCTAGTGGTACTCACAATGAAGCTCAAGATCAAGGTCAAGCAAGTGGAAGTAATCAACTCCCAATACTCCAACCTACTAGCATTGCAAGAGATCATCCATTAGACCAAATCATTGGTGGAATTCAAAGTGGTGTTCAAACTAGATCAAGGCTAGCATCCTTTTGTGAGCATTACTCATTTGTGTCACTTGAAGAACCTAAGAAAATAGAAGATGCATTGAAAGATTCCGATTGGGTAAATGCCATGCATGAAGAGCTAAACAACTTCACTAGAAATCAAGTTTGGGAACTTGTTGAAAGGCCAAAGAACTACAATGTAATTGGTACTAAGTGGGTCTTTAGAAACAAGCAAGATCAAGATGGCATGGTTGTGAGGAACAAAGCAAGATTAGTAGCACAAGGATACACTCAAGTTGAGGGTCTTGACTTTGGAGAAACATATGCACCGGTTGCAAGATTGGAGGCAATTAGAATCTTATTAGCATATGCTTGTGCACACAACATCAAGCTCTATCAAATGGATGTCAAAAGTGCATTTCTCAATGGCTACATCAATGAAGAAGTTTATGTTGAGCAACCTTCCGGTTTTGAAAATGACAAGAAGCCCGACCATGTTTACAAGCTCAAGAAGGCATTATATGGTTTGAAGCAAGCACCTAGAGTATGGTATGAGAGATTGAGGGACTTTCTTCTCTCTAAAGGGTTCAAGATGGGAAAGGTTGACACCACTCTCTTCACCAAGAAGCTTGGAAATGACTTGTTTGTGATGCAAATCTATGTGGATGACATTATCTTTGGATCAACTAACCAAGACTTTTATAAAGAGTTTGGAAATATGATGCCTAATGAGTTTGAGATGTCTATGATTGGAGAGCTTAGTTACTTCCTTGGACTTCAAATCAAGCAAATGAAGAATGGCACTTTTGTAAGTCAAGGCAAGTACATCAAGGACATGATCAAGAAGTTTGGATTGCAAGATGCTAAGCAAATGAGTACACCAATGGGCACAAATGATCAATTGGGTGTTGATGCTAGTGGCAACATGGTAGATCAAAAGTAATACCGGTCTATGATTGGAAGTTTGCTCTATGTCACCACTTCTAGGCCGGATGTGATGTTTAGTGTGTGCAAGTGTGCAATATATCAAGTTTCACCTATGGAAAGTCACTTGAAAGCAACCAAGAGGATATTGAGATATCTTAAGGGCACTCATGATGTTGGATTATGGTTTCCAAAGGGGTCTAATTTTGAGTTGATTGGATATTCGGACTCCGACTATGGTGGATGCAAGATTGATAGAATGAGCACAAGTGGCACTTGTCAATTGCTTGGAAGGTCTCTTGTTTCATGGTCATCAAAGAAACAAAATAGTGTTGCACTATCTATCGCCGAGGCCGAATACATTAGTGCCGGTAGTTGTTGTGCACAATTGCTTTGGATGAAGGCCACCTTGAATGATTTTAGAATTAAATTCAAGAATGTGCCATTGTTTTGTGACAATGAAAGTGCTATCAAGATGACACAAAATCCAGTTCAACATTTAAGAACGAAGAACATTGACATAAGGCATCACTTCATAAGAGACCATCAATAAAAGGGTGATATTAGCATTGAAAGCATTGGCACCGAAGATCAACTAGCCGACATATTCACAAAGCCACTTGATGAGAAAAGATTTTACAAGTTGAAGAATGAATTGAACATTCTTGACTTCTCCAACTTGAAATGAGTGCAACCCCACATTCTTATATGACATGCCTCTCCTCCGACATAGCAAGGTAAAGTTGTTTGGCATATCATCCATACTTTGCTAAGGACATGTTTAGAACATATAGACATATTTGCATGTCAAATAGGCTCATTCATGAAAATCAAATGAGTTTAATGTATATATGGTACCACTATTGCTTCTATGTTTGATTGATCTAGTGGTAGCATATGACATGTTTGTGGGCTTGCAAACCTAGTGTTGAATCTAGAAAAAGAGCTCATGATGTGTAATTCAACATGCTGAAGATAACCCTTATACTTTACGAGGTGTGAAGAAGCTTGTGCTTGGATCAAACCGAATTACATCTTCTAGGCAAGTGATCTAGATTGAACCATAATTGGACTCCCTCATATTGATTGACTTAACTCTCACTAAAATTGGCACCTTTTTGTGATTGTTGACAAAGGGGGAGAGAAAAGTCACAAAGAGAGAAAAGTCACAAAGATAGAAAAGTCACAAAGAGATAAAAAGGTTAAGCTGCAACGGGGGAGAGTATGACTTTGGAAAGGGATCAATTAAAATTGAGCACACAAGTAGGGGGAGCAAGCTCATGAATTATTTGTTGCATTTGTATGTGCATTAACATGATGAATTGTTGCATTGCAAAGCTTAAATTCATGATCATGTTTGTATGGTGATTGCTAGAATTAGAACTTGAATGATGTTTTGTTAAGAGTAGCTTTATAAGTAGTATCTAGACACCTTTGCTTATAATGTTGATCTCACGGGGTACTTTAGTGTTTGTGATCTTTGCAAGTGATGTATTACAAGTGGTGTCTAGCTATATCGAGGCTAAGGATGGTATATAAAGGCAACTCCGATTGGTATCACGCTTCAAAGGTCCATTCTATATACCTTAGCATCAATTTGATAGTAGTAACTCTCCCAAAATTCAAATCCATACATATGTGCAAAATTGAACCAAACTCATGGAAGCACATATGTAGGGGGAGCTAATACTATCGAAATTGAAAATTGTTTTCATTTCATATCTTTGTGATGGTTGTCATCAATTACCAAAAAGGGGGAGATTGAAAGCCCAAGTTTGGTTTTGGTAATTAATGACACCAAGTTGCTAATGCCATGCGTTAAGTGTTTTGAGTTAGGCATAAGCAACACATGTGATGAATTTGTATGTGGCAAGGAGTGGTGGCCACAAGATCACAAAGAGATGGTGCATGGACATGAAATGACGATCATGGTGGAGATGCACATAATATGATGGACATGATGATCAAGTGGAAGAGAAGGATCTAAGAGCGCAAGGCGAAGGTATAACCATAGGGTTTTTCCTTTTCCCGGTCTAAGATGAGTAGAGAAGTGATTGACCGGATTTAGGATACATAGCCGACTATCAAGAGGGGCAATCACGGTTAGCTCGGGAATCAAGTGCCACTAGATCAATGTCTTGAGCATATGCATTAGGATCTAGTAGAGAGCTAACATAACGCCTTGAAAAATGCTTGTGAAATGCTAACACACATGCACATGGTGGTGTACACTTGGTGGTGTTAGCACATTTGCAAAGGCGGTGGAGTTTAAGCGGTAGAGAGGGGTTTGGGTTCCTCTCTCCCTCCCGCCGAGCTTGCGAAGCGGGATTCGGCGCTTTTTAGGGAAGTGAAACGCCTATTTTCTACTGCGCCGGAAGTCAGAAAAGAAACGGAGGCGAACGGCGGTCACTGTGGTGACCGGACGCTGCACCGAACGCGGTCGCGGTTTGACCGGACGCGTCCGGTCAGTTCAACGCAGCACGCTTAGGGTTTGTGACCGGACGCTGGTCTGGCCTGACCAGCGCGTCCGGTCAGTTCACCTGGGCACAGAAGAAGAGCGCAACCGGCGCGTCCGGTCCCTCACGGAACCGGAGCGTCCGGTCAGGCAGCCAGAGGGGCAGAGCCGGTCGTAGAGCCGATCGGATGCGCGGCGCGTCCGGTCACGTGTGATCGGACGCGTCCGGTCTCGACGGGAGCTTACTGGACCGCGACCGAACGCTGGCACTGTCGCGTCCGGTCAAAAGCTAGAGAGCGTCCGGTCACGGCAACGGTAACTTCTGACGCGCACTGTTCACGCTTGTCCTGTAGTGACCGAACGCGTCCGGTCACCCTGACCGGAGCGTCCAGTCATCACGATTTGAACTGTGTCGTCCGGTAACGGCTAGTAGCGGAGGTGATTGAGCTCGCAATTGGAGATTGTTGGAGCCCACCAAGTGTTGTAAGGGGTTCTTGATCCTTCCCCGCGGGAGTTCGCAAATTGGATACTCTAGTGGAGCTCATGGCTTGAGGATCCCCATCTTGTGTGCGGTTGTGCGGCGCCCACCGAGGGCTCGACTCTTGATAGTCGATTAGCTCACGAACCGACAAGTGGGTGCATCGCCACAACGAGGAGTAGCTTGCCGGGAAGCAAGTGAACCTCGGTAAAAATCTTGTGTCATCTCTTTACCGAGGATTTCTCTTATGGTTGATCATTGTGATTGATTCTTCGAGTGCATTACTTCTCTACATCGTTGGTATAAGAATCAAGTCACTTGCTCTTTACTTTCTTGTACTTATCCTAGTGTAGTTTGCTTAGTGTAGCTTTTATCACATAGGAGTAAGTAGCTTAGTAACTTAGTCTTGTTGGTGTGTATTAAAGATCATAGCCTTGCTTCACTAGAATTGTATAGGTGGCTTGCATAGTGTAGTTGAGCTAGTGCTAGAATTAGCTTAGCCATCTTTTATACTAACGTGGTTGTTTAGTGAAGCTTGTAGATTTTTAAATAGGCTATTCACCCCCCCTCTAGCCATTTGGACCTTACATTGTTGCACTCGCAAGATACATGAGTGAGCCAATGATTTGAGAGTATGTCAACTGATCCCTTGCAATTCTTCGATTTTTCCTCAATATCATGCTAGGGTCATAAGGTGTAGGAGCTGGATCACAGTCACTAAAACCAAAGCGACTCAACACCTTTTCCACATAATGGGATTGTAACAAAGTTACCCCACCATCACCTTCTCTAATAAGCTTGATGTTTAGAATGACATCAGCTTCTCCCAAATCTTTCATATCAAAATTGCTTGATAAAAGATTCTTGACTTCCTCAATCACATTGAGATTTGATCCAAAGATCAGGATGTCATCAACATAAAGGCACAGCATAACAGCCTCACCCTCACCATACTGATAATATACACACGTGTCTGCTTCATTCACAGCAAAACCAGCAGCAGTGAGAGTATTATCAAACTTTTCATGCCATTGCTTAGGTGCTTGTTTTAGGCCATATAATGATTTTAACAACCTACACACCTTGTTCTCTTGACCATCCGCAATGAACCCTTCTGGCTGATCCATATAGATCTCCTCATCCAACTCTCTATTTAGGAAAGCTGTCTTAACATCCATCTGATGAATGATAAGACCATAAGAGGCTACCATGGCTATTAATGTATGAATAGTAGTCAATCGAGCCACTGGTGAATAGGTGTCAAAGAAATCTTCGCCCTCTTTCTGGGTATATCCTTTGGCCACAAGTCTTGCCTTGTACCTCTCAATTGTACCATCAGGCCTAAGCTTTTTCTTGAAGATCCACTTGCAGCCTATAGGTTGACAACCATAAGGACGATCAATGACCTCTCAAGTTCCATTAGACATAATAGAATCCATCTCACTCCTTACTGCTTCCTTCCATAAGTCAGCATCAGGAGAGGAATATGCCTCTCTAATGGTGGTTGGTGTGTCTTCCACAATGTACACTATAAAGTCATCACCAAAAGATTTCGCAAATCTCTATCTCTTGCTCTTTCGAGTGACTATAGTGTCATCCTCCTCAGGAATGTGCATGTGAGAATCCTCAGCATAATCTATAGGAATAGACAGTTCTTGCTCATGGGGAATTATAGTCTCAAGACTTGTTTCACTAGGTGTATTTTTCATGGGAAACTCATTCTCAAAAAATGTAGCGTCTCTTGACTCCATGATAGTATCAACATACATATCAGGCACATCAGATTTTATAATTAAGAACCTATATCCAGTGCTATGGAAAGAATAGCCTAGGAATACACAATCAACAGTTTTAGGCCCAAGTTTACGCTTTTTGTTGATTGGCACATTTACTTTAGCCAGGCAACCCCAAGTGCGCAAATATGAGAGATTTAACCTTCCCTTTTCCTATTCCTCGAATGGTGTGATCTCTTTGTTCTTTGTTGGAACTCTATTCAGGACATGACATGCTGTCAAAATTGCCTCACCCCACCATTCCTTGGATAATCCCGCCGTACTCAACATGGCATTCACCAAATTAGTTAGAGTGCGGTTTTTCCTTTCAGCAATCCCATTGGATTGTGGTGAGAATGGAGGTGTCCTCTCATGAACAATTCCATATTCCACGCAGAACTCATCAAAAGCATTAGAGAAATATTCTCCACCTCGATCGGACCTTAACCGTTTTATTTTTCTTTCAAGTTGATTCTCAACTTTAGCTTTATAGGGCTTAAAATAATTAAACGCTTCATCTTTTGTTTTTAAGAGATACACATAGCAAAATTTGGTGGAGCCATCTATAAAAGTGAGAAAGTATCTTTTACCGCCTTTTGTCAAAATTCCATTCATCTCACATAGATCAGAATAAACAAGTTCTAGAGGTGCCAAATTCCTCGCCTCAGCAGCCTTGTGGGGCTTGCAGGGTTGTTTTGATTCAACACACACATGACACTTAGACTTTTTGACCAAGTTGAATTTAGTAATTAAATTTAGATTTGCTAACCGTATAAGACAGCCAAAACTTGCATGACAAAAGCGTGAATGCCATAAATCCGACTCATCAGAAATATCAACAGAATTCACCAACTTATTACATACATCATGCAACGATAAGCGGAACAAGCCTCCACAATCATATTCTTTACCAACAAAGGTCCCATGTTTCGACACAACACATTTATTTGACTCAAGAATAACTTTGTAGCCATCTCGACATAACATAGATGCACTAACAAGATTTTTCTTTATGGAGGGCACATGCTGCACGCTCTTCAATGGTGCCGTCTTCCTCGAAGTAAACTTCAGAATGACCGTACCAACACCAAGAACATGAGCACGCGACCCATTCTCCATCAACAAGGCGCTAGACCTCCCGACCTGGTAGGAAGAGAACAAAGAGATATCAGCACACACATGAATATTTGCACCACTATCCATCCACCACTCAGGTGAATTACAAACTGAAAGAACAAATAGTAAAGAATTACCATACCCTGATGTTCCATCTCCGATCTCAATAGTTACAACATTGGCTGATTTCTTGTCCTGTGTGGACTTGCGGTCAGGGCACTCTCTTGCACAATGCTGATCACTACCACCGACAAAACATCATCCCTTTCCCTTGTTATTGTTGTTCTTCTTCTTAAACTGTGCTGTTTGAATAGGCTTAGGTGTATTCTCTTGCTTGTTTTGGTTTTTCTTCTTGTTAAACTTGCGGAATTTCTTCTGCACCACATTAGCAGTAGAGGTCTCAATACCTTTCCCATTGTCCTTTGCTCTAGCCCTCTCCTCAACATCAAGAGTACCAATGAGTTCTTCAACATTGAACTCATGTCTCTTATGCTTGAGGGAGGTGGCAAAGTCCTTCCAAAAAGGTGGTAACTTGGCGATTATACCGCCAGCCACAAACTTGTCAGGCAAACGACAAGGAAACAGTTCAAGTTCCTTAGCTAGTGACTGAAACTCATGAGCCTGTTCCACTACAGATCGGTTCTCAACCATCTTGTAGTCATACAGCTCGCTACCAGCATCAGTAACTCCAAACTTTCCAACAAGTGCATCCCACAGCTCTTTCCCTGTAGGGAGAATGATATAGCTTTTCTGGAACTTTGTGTCAAGTGCGCTAATCACTGCACCTCGAAAGAGATTGTCATCAGCCTTAAACTTAGCCTCATTCTCAGGAGACAAGTTAGCAGGCTTGCCCTCAGCGGCATGATAACATGACATAGCAGATAGCCACAATTCTATCTTAGCTTTCCAGATCAAGAAGTTTTTACCATCAAAAGGATCATGCTTCAACACAGCAGCAAAACCTCTGACAGAAAAATGCCTATAATTAGGTTTTTGGATTGTTAGATTATTACGATGACTGTTGGGGGAATTAACTTCGTCCAAAAAACTCAAGCCCAAACTTTGGAGTATGAAAAATATAAAGGTATCGTAATGAAATTCACTTACAGAGAAAAGTATAGCGAAGGATGTATTTTGACTTCGTCGTCAAGAATTCAACTTCGACTATCGACTTCGTCGTCAAGAATTCAACTTCGACCATCGACTTCGTCGTCAAGAATTCAACTTCGCCTATCGACTTCGTCGTCAAGAATTCAACTTCGCCTATCGACTTCGTCGTCAAGAATTCAACTTCGACCATCGACTTCGTCGTCAAGAATTCAACTTCGCTTATCAACTTCGTCGTCAAGAATTCAACTTCGCCTATTGACTTCGTCGGCAAGAAATCAACTTCGCTGGACAGAGAAGTAGATTAACCCTGTAGTACCGCCAGCACCGCCAACGTCAGAGGTCTCCGACGTCGAGCATCTCCTTCCCCTCACTCAGCCACCACCAAGAGACAACGCTGATTCTTTCCTCAGTCCAACAAAAGGACCACAAGAGCCCCGGAACGAAGCCGTCCAGTCCGATGAAGTAGATTAGTTGCTTCCACGGGAGATGTACTCATAGCCTAGTTGTGCATTTTCCTTCTCCCTCCATTATTGTGACCTCCTGTTGTACTTGAAGCAGTCTGTGCTTGTTCGTGGTCCTATGATAATCATGCTGTCTTCCAGTAAAATAATACGTTCACCTCTCCTGAGGACAAAAGAATAAACAGGAGTGCACCTAAAACAGGACATTCTACGCGGAAATGAGAGATAGCCACAAAGTAATCGGCTCAAAAATTTCTTCCTAAATAATCAAGGTCTAATCTGGTATTAATTGAAAATAATAGAAGATTTAAGAATAAATCTTCTAAGTGGGGAAGATCTGGACCCCGTAGTCAAGAAAGAAAGAAATCACTAATCAGACAGGGCGAAAACAAGAATAACTGAAGATGCAAGTTTTGGGATGAAAAAAATTGAATCTTAAGATGAGAAATGGAATCCTAAGTTCATAGTGATTGTTGCTCAAAAGAAACAAAACCAGGACACTGGCACGTAATTCAGAGAACTTGAAGAAAATAAGGCGAGAAAGCTCAAGAATTCGACATAAAAAGAAAATTAGACCATAGAGGTCTAAATCATCTAAGTGGGGTAGCTCGACAGCCTGAAGAAAAGAGGGATGATGATACAAAGTAAAGATGCGCCATGCATATTTTTGAATAACACCAGAAGACCGAGTGCTTTAAGTGGGGTAGCCCAAGCCTAGGAAATCAGGATTTCTTACAAGATCGGAAAGTTAGAAAATTTTTGTAACTGGATATTACAGTAATGAGGTAGTAGGAAAATAGGTGCGGAAATGGATTTAACTCAGCCTCGAACCGCTACTTCGATAGGCAAGGAATATATTCTGTGACAATGGTGACCTCCTGTTAATGAAGAGGCTTACGAAGCAACAACGAAGCAATTCCGTAAGCTGAACTAGAAAAATTGCGCGGCATTGCCGCGCATGGCCATCATTTTTTTTCTTTGTAGTTAGATAGAAGAGTACGAATAATGGTAACTGAATTGTTCTTTATATGATACATTAATGGTGTTTGTCATGGTAATTCGTAATTATAATTTACCCAAGTTTTTTTTGAACAATGAGATATATGTATTTTTTTTGTTGGCTATGTTTGTTGTGGCTAAAGAGTGGTAGTAACTTTTTGTTTAGGTGGGAAATCATAGTTAGAATTAAACCTTTTTTTCCATTTTGCATTTTTTATTTGGTTTTCATATTTACCCATAAAAAACATAGGGTAAAAATGTATAGTTAAAACTTTATAGTAAAATATGTTGTATTTTGGATCTACTGCATAGATCTATTCATGAGTTTTCTGAAACAATTTGATTTTATATTTTACCTTTTTTCTGTGATTTGCTACACAATTTCGAAGTTTGAGCCAATTTATTTGTAAAAGAAAAAGATTAATGTATAAGGGAAAATATCTTTGGGCTGAATTCGGCCCACTAAGGCCCAGCTAGTGGGTGGCAGCGTGCCCCATTAAAAGGCATGGACTGCGGGTTGTTTTCGACAAAGTTTGAGGTCTTTTCTGCAAATGAAACTGTGAGAGGATGTTGGACTGAGGGTTGATTTCGAGAACTTGCAAGGATTTTTTTGCAAAATGACAAAATGTGAGAGTAGGTTGGACTGCGGGTTGATTTTCACAAAGTACGAGGACTTTTTTGTAAAAAGACCGAGGATGGTACGATCTGGACCGTCCGCGCGCCCGATCGGACGGCCGGGAATAGCGGGTGACGTGGCCAAATGAAGGCTCGAGTTTTGTCCGCAGGATTCGTCTTGTAAAGATAAGAACATGCATTCTTCTCTCTTCTCTCTCTAGTCTCTCTCTCTAGTTTGCTTGAATCTCGGGGACGAGATTCTTCTAAGTGGGGTAGATCTGTAACACCCTGTGTTTTTCACCATGTTAAAATCACTAAAAATTTGAACTTTTAAAATTTTACAACAAATTAAAACTTGATTAGTTATTTTCCCGCACAACCGCCTATATAAATAAAATGCTTTCTGAAAACCCTGCATTAAAATTCACCATGTGCATTTAGTATAGAAGGCTTGAATTGGTTGCTTGCATGAAATGTTTGATTGCTTGACTGCTTGTGTGCTTTTTGGAATTTATTTGTGGCACCAAAATAACTTGCTTAACTATAACCGGCGTTCCGGAACTTTCCTTTATAATATAGTAAGTAGATAATGCATCAATGTTTTGTTACCTTCTTTGCTCAAGTTATAATAGCTAGCATAATAATAGATTCCGTTCCCAAATTTTATGTTAGTTAAGTTCCATGCACTAAGATATATTCTGAATATTAATATTACATGCTTTGCTTGGAAACTAGAAAGTCCTTCATTGTTTAATATTTAGTTAGTCGTGTCATAGTTATAAGTGAATACATTTAGGGATACGTCATGGGTACTAGTGTCACACCCTTCATTTAGCAGTACATCATCTATCTAGGAAATAATGCTTAAACATATACACGGTTAAATTATCTTTACTAATTAATTTCTTGCCTTGAAATACTTAGAAATGCACGATGTGTGTGTGTGTATATATATATATATACATCATATATGTCTTGTCCCCTCCTTAATCAACTGGATAGGTATACATATACCCACAGGCTTTAGTATACATACATCATCATCTTGTGCATTTCTTAATTAACCACAAACTAATTAAATCGTACATATAGTTGCATTTTTAATTACAAATAGAAATACAAAGAAAACTCCTGTGCACAATCTTGGTCCGAGCCCAGCAGCAAAGCAGCAGCCCATCCACCTTCTTCCCTTCTCCTCCTCCCTCACTTGCACCGCAGGCCCACTCGTCAGCCCCTCCATCTCCATCACCCACCCAAAATATCAGCCACCACACCCACGCACGTGAACCGTGTGTCCGTCCGAAGAAAATAGAGAATCGCCTCGTTAGCCCCGGATTTCCGCCGACAGCTCAACCATGGCTGCCGGCAAAAATCTCCCTTGCCGGAAAATATCGGCCACCGATGAACTGTGACGAACCGACCTACCGCTCCTATAAATGGCGACGAGCTCGACGTTGAGGAGGCACCAGTGGAGACGAATGCCCGGGCCGCTGCCGAAGCCGGAGCTCGCCGGGGCCGTCGTAGTGCTCTGTTCTCACCTCCTCCCCTGCTCGCTGCTCGGAGCCGACGTCACCTAGGCCCGCATAGGAGCATGGTGCTCCTGCCTTCGACGCCGGAGCGCCTCCGCTTCACCAAGCCCGCCGCTGGAGCCCTTCTCTTCCCCTGCTCCACGCCCTTGCCGAAGCGCCGCGCGCAGCCGTCCTCTCCATCTCCCCTGCTCTCTTTCTTCCCCTTGCTATCCCTCCCTTCCAGTTCCAGCTAAGGACGAACGCCGTCGCCGAGCTCTACAGCTCAGTCGGCACCTCCCTCCATCCTCTCCTTCCTTCTTCTCCTCCCTCCCAGCCGGAGACGAGCACAGCCGCCGGCGTCCTGCGCTGCTCTGCTCCCACCTCCTCTCTTTCCACCGCTCGTTGACTCGACGGCAGCCGGAACGGCACAGCGTCAAGGCCAATACCGAGAGCCTGGCCACTTCACGAACCCACATGGCAGCAGCACAGTCCATCTCCATTTCCCCCTTTTCTTCTCTGTAGAACCGGTGCACAAGAAACGCAGGAAGAAAAGAGGAAGACCACCGAGCACAGCGGCAGGCAGCGCTCTGCAGATTGGACAGCTTCATATTCCAAAACAAATTGCCCGGGAAGACTGTTAAATGGTAAGTTTATAAATATAGAAAAATTTGTAGTAAAATTCTAAAATAAACTAGAACTACTCTAGGTCATATTTATATAATTTTCACTCATTTAAATTATATAAAAATTGTAGAAATATTTACCATGCTTTATTCATACGCAGTTAGTCGGTAGATTTTAGAAATTTATATCTCGCTCAATTTAATTCTGAATGTCGTAATTAGTTAACCGTAAATCCTCTAAAATAAATCCTACATATTAAAATACTTAAACCTAATTTTTTTTTGTGTGTCCATTTAGATTCTAGATTTGTTGCCTTGATTTACTTTATTAGTAAATACGCCTTAGACGCATATATTAATTAGATGCTCTGTAACCGATCACTTAAATATAAATACAGGAATAAATAAAACATATTACCTTGTAATATATAACACCATGCAAATATATACAAATAAATAAGTAGTTTGAGTACCGATAGTTATGCCTACACGTCTCGCGTAGATAATGTAATAACTCATAGCAGCAAACCTCCGCCGTAGTCATAGTTAGCCATATGTTCGTGTACGTGCATGTACCATGCCATATACCCGAATATACCCGCGCCTAATCACATAAAATGATAGTTTAGATTTAAGTTCACTAACCAGTCAGAGCCAACCTAGCCAGGATTGTCCTCTTTATTTGATCGATTATGCTTGTTTGTTCTATTTGTTTGGTGTTTTTCTCCTCTTTATTTGATCGATTATGCTTGTTTGTTCTATTTGTTTGGTATTTTTCTTGCTTGTCAATGCTAGATAACGTAGGATAAAAACATGGATAGAATCTGATTGAGCCCGGAAATACTATTACACAAAGACAGAGAAACAAGAAGCACATGAATCAGAACCTAGGAATAAGGATATTATCGTCAGCAATCGGAGGCAAGTCCTGACTCCCACCTCTCCTTTTTCTCCATATATTATGCCACATCCATCCCGCTACCTTTTCTTCTCTACATAAATTTACCACTCCTAAACCACTCCCTTTTCCACCGCTCCTTCACTACCATGTTCCACCGCTCCCACTATACTCCACTACTCCAACCATAAAACCTACCACTCCCCTTTTAACTAATTATTTAATTAAATTAATCATAAAAGATGTTATCCATATTATCAGGTGAACCAATGTTATGAACGTATATGACATATGATGAATATTGTGATAAACGATGAATATTGTGATATACAATGAATATTGTGATATATGATGAATGTCATGATATATAATGAATAATGTGATATATATGCTATGAGCTTTATGATATGGATAACCTAACAACATGGATGTTAATTGAACTGGTAAAATAGAACTTATTTTCGACGGGAGCGAGTGGGGATATTTCACGTGGTGTGGATTACCTTGGCAGGATCGCCTAGTGAGCGTTCCTGTTGGGAGATACTCGCTTCGGTCGTATAAGGACCGGTTCATTTGCCATCTCGCCTAGCCTGAATTTCGTACAGCCACATGTCTATATGGGTAGACTTGATCTCACACCCCGTTAGATTAAAGTATAATTTTCACTAGGAGGCCGGAGTGGCAACGGACTAACAGGAGAGGACACGGCTGCTGTGTGATCTACCGTGGTCTGATTGGCATGGTTACTTTGTGGTCTTCCATGTAAAATTTATTGTCGTGCCGTGTGCGAGCACCCTTTTATTATTTAATCTGGATGCTATGTGATCATCCACCGGATGCTGTGTGATCATCCAACCACTCGATATTCTAGGATGCTGTGTGATCATCCTGATGCTTGTGGGTTCTGGTCCCTAAGTAGTCCGTGGTGGAATTATATGGAAATCTAAGGTAGCACCATCCGGGTACGAGGTCTCGTTAGGCCAGTTGCAGCCAGTCGCGATGGTGTTGGACTGTGCCTATCATGTGGGGAAATTTATACACCTCTACAGAGTTTACCAAATCTATTCGAATAGCCACGTCCTTGGAATGGGCAACCGCTGGGATGAGATCTCAAATGATTAGACTCTTTTATGTAAAGAAACTGTGATAATCTGGTATGTTGCAAGTTATTGGTGATGGTAAGTTACAACTTATAAACTCCGGGAACTGGCGAGAAGGGTTAATACTCTCCCAGGGCCCAAACCTCCATTTTATATAACTCTACTGCTACCATATAAAATTTCACAATAAGACCACCTCCACAAATAGCCTCTGCCATACACTTCACCTCTACTCCAAAGTTAGGGCTTGCTGAGTACTTTATGTACTCAATCCCCTCTATTCTATGTTTTTAGGAGTCAAGCTGCAGGAGTATAAACGAGGATGAAACTATCGATGCTATGCCAGGATGGAAAGACAGGAGTACGTACGAGGACGGAGATGTACGATTACGCAAAGGCGCTACTCGAGGACCACTAGGATAAAGATGTAGGATTGAGTTTAGAAATAAGGTTTACGTCCGTACTCTAAGTTGCCTGTAGGAATGGAACCACGTCGTTATAGGACCGATGTATTAAAACTCTGATGTATATTATAAGGCCAAGTGTCCAAGCCATGTAAACATAAACTTTGTAATGTGTTTCCCTATTATTAATAGAAGTGTGGATTTTGATATCAATCTTGTTCAATCTGTGCGTATCAGCTACTGATCCAGGGACTGATACGTGATGCATAGTGGACCCTAAAGTAGGGGCCCGACACAACAAGAACTGATGGGTAACGAGTTTAATGAGCAATGTGCAGGGAAAGAAGACGGAGGCCTAAAGGCAGCGGCGAAGGCACCAGGACATGACCGAAGGCAAAGGCTCTTGCGGCACGAGCGGAGGCCACGGTCCGGGCGACGATAGCAAAGGCCCCGATGAAGGCTTCATGAGCGGAGGCTCTGGAACCTAGGAGAGCTCCTGCTCGGTGTCAGCATTGGGCCATGGGCCAATGATGGGCCATCGATGGTGGCCCAACAAGCAAAGGCGGTTGAAGAACAGAACACCCAAACTGCCCCTGGCGGCTTGTATCAGCATAGGAATATTTCGAGGATGTACCATGACCGACAGGGGGTAGAATTGTAAAGAGTAGCCATAGTAAACAGTACCCTATAAAAGGAGGGCTCAAACTCTGTACAAAGGAGGTCGGTGAAAGCATTTATGAAATCCTAATTGTGCATGGGCCCACCTACTACCTTCCTAACATTCGCCTAGGGCAACCGGCTGGACGAAGGCCTTCCGTGTACCACTTTCTAGAAACCTAGTTTTCCAACATTGGCGCTCACCGCGTGTGGGCCAAGCAAAACTTACGATGGCAAGAAAAAGAGCAGCCTCCGCTAGGACACCCGCGGAGCCCTCGATGAGGGGATGACCTAGGCGTAGTGCCCGCAGCACTTATGCTAGCGCCCCAGAAGACCAAGTTGTAGAAGAGCCCACTGTCAAAGATCAGCCTCCGGCATCCGAAGATCAGCCAGCTCCAGACCCCAAACCGGAGCAAGCGCTCTAGCAGCTGCAAGCCCAGTTGTAGAGCACACCGCAAGAAAAAGATAGGCTGGCCGCAACTTTCGCTGCAAACTAGAGGGCAGTCCAGGCATCATTGCAGGCAGCGGGGATCAGGTAGCAGCCAAGCTAGCCCCAATCCAACACATCCAACCAGCTCTACTCAGCAAATCAAAGCCAACCTAACCCTTTGCCAGGTATGGCCGCTCAACCAACCTTCAGCACACCTTTCACCTTGCCCCCAGTCCACAGAACTATAGATTCAAAATCTCCATTATCCGAAGGAATCCAAAGCTCACCTTGGCCCTCATCGTACAAACCCATTACGCTACCTAAGTTCAACAGAAGATCAGACCCTCGCCAATTCATCATGAGTTTTGAGGCAGTCGTAGCCTCCACATGGGGAAACGACAATGTCCTGGCCAAGTCATTTGTAATTGCAGCCGAAGGCGATGTATTCGCATGGTATTCTATGTTGAGACCAAGTTTAGTATATTCATAGGAAGACCTCCATGACAAGATCATAGCCAACTTCAAAGGGTTCACCACTGAATCCCTAACCTCGATGGATCTCTTCCAGTGCAAGCAACACTAAGGCGAGGCCCTGAGGGACTATTTTCAAAGATTTGTACAGCTCAAGGCAAAGGCACCAAATATCCTAGAGGATATGGCAATTGAGGCCGCAATCAAAGGTCTCCACATTGGAGCCTTCGCAGCTCATCTGGCTCGAGAGAAGCCAAGCACCATAGAAGAACTATACAGAGAGTTTGAGAAGTATTGCAGGTCAGACAATGACCTCCGAAGAAGGCTGGAAGAACAAAATTAGAGCAAACAGTACCAAGGGAACAACAGGAGCACACAAAGGGGCAACAATAGCCAAGGCCAGTCACAGCCACACCAACCACTAGACCAATAAGTTTTCAACATCGAGCAGCAAGGGAATAGCTAGCAAGGGCAGCACATGCCGGAGGCAGCTCCAAGCAAAGCATCGCAAAAGTAGTACAAAGCCAAGAAATACAATCAAAGGAAGAACTGGAACAAAACTAGGAACCAAGACAGCGAAGGCAGTATTATTTCTTTCACAGAGAAAACAAAGGGCACATCACTAGAGATTGTCTAGATGCGAAGGAAATTCAGGAGAGGATAAAAAGCAGGACAAATCCTCAACCTCCACCACAACAACCCACCAAGGAGGTCAACCACACCTTCGCTGCGCCTTCGCAGCAACCATATTGCCCAATCTACCCAAGTCTTAACTCCAATCAAGTTCACCCATCTACATTAGCAGCTGCATACTACCCAAACTTCCTACCTGCACGGCAACCAAGCACCCAGCAGCAAGGGCAGCCAAGTAATCAGCGAATAGAAGCCAAACTTACCTACATAAACCCAAGGCTTCCACACATAACATTCATCAAAACAAGCTAGCCAGCTCAAGTGCACAATAGACAACTTGAAGCACCTCCGCCACCACCTCCACCACAGCTAGCCACTGCCAAAAATGAGCCCAACCCAGAAAACCAACTCAATCCACATACACAACTACCCACCATTGGCATGATACTGCCAATAGCCGGAGGCTCTTCAATGGAATTCCAGACAAAGAAGTAGAAAAAAGATCACCTCAGGCTCATCAACAACATAGAAGTCCAAGGCCTAGTACGCTGCACAGATTGGTCGAAGACACCAATCACTTTCTCAGAGCAAGACCTACAACTGGAAAGCTACCCCCATACCGATGCTATGGTAATCAAGGCTAACATAGCAGGTTAGGGGATCAACAGGGTTCTCATAGACTTTGGAAGCTCCATAGATATCATCTTTGTTAATGCCTTCGACCAGATGAAACTAAGTAGAAGCCAATTACAGCCTTCGGATTTAGCACTACTTGGTTTCGGATGAAAGAGGATTGATGCATTAGGAAAAATATTCCTGCTAGTTTCCTTCGGAGGGCAGGAAAATGCAAGAACAGAATACGTGACCTTCGACGTAGTAGACCTCTATTACCCATACAATGCCATCTTTGGCAGAGGGTTTGCAAACAAGTTCAATACAGCCATCCATATGGGTTACTTGTGCATGAAAATGTCAGCTTTCCATGGCATCATCACAATACATAGCAGTCAGAAAGAGGCAAGAAACATAGAGAGAGCTATCTACAAGTCACAGCGAAATATCAACTCTGTCGACTCAGCTAAGAACACTGAGCTAGAGCCTTCGGACATGCTGAAGGGCAAAACATATCTCAAAGATCAAGAAGAAACAAAGTTCGTCCCATTGGAAGATGCAGTCCTAGATAGAAAGGTCGCCATTGAAGCCAACCTGTCGAAGGCAGAAGAAATAAAACTTATAGAAACTTTAGCCAAGAACAAAAACGTCTTCGCCTGGTCAGCCTCCGACCTGAAAGGAGTCAGCAGGGATATCATACAACACTCCCTTGACATCAACCCCAAAATAAAGCCAAGGAAGCAGAGATAAAGGAAAATATCAGAGGATAGAATCTTAGTAGCGAAGGCCGAAGTACAAAGGTTGTTAGACGCAAACATCATTAGAGAAGTCAAGTACTCAGAATGGTTGGCAAATATAGTGTTAGTACCGAAGAAGAATGGAAAGATGAGAATGTGCATAGACTTTACAGATCTGAACAAAGCATGCAGGAAAGACCTGTTTCCGCTGCCAAGGATAGATACCTCTATCGATAAGGCGGCAAGATGCAAGCGCTTCTCCCTACTGGATTGCTTTTCAGGATATCATCAAATCTAGCTCAACAAAGAAGATGAGGAGAAGACAAGTTTCACTACTCCCTTCAGAACTTACTGTTACACCAGAATGCCCGAAGGACTAAAGAATGCAGGCTCAACCTTCGCTAGAATGACAAAGGTAGTCCTTGGCCCACAACTATAGAAAAATATCATAGCTTATGTTGATGATATTGTGGTAATGAGCAAGAATAAGGAAGATCATATAGCGCATCTAAAGGAAACCTTCACCAACCTTAGGGAAGTAGGCCTAAAGCTAAACCTAGACAAGTGTATTTTTGGTGTCAGGCGAGGAAAGATGCTCGGGTACATCATAAGACCTGAAGGTATTCGGGCTAACTCAGAGAAGACGAAGGCTATAATCTCAATGGTGGAGCCATCAACCAAAAAGGAAGTGCAAAAACTCATTGGAAGAATAACAGCATTGAACAGATTCATCTTAAAATCAATAGAGCACAACCTCCCATTCTTTGAAGCTCTGAGAGGCAGAGACAAGGTGGAATGGGGACCAGAGCTGACGAGCCCATGGCTCCTCAAGATTTTTATGCAGACAAATCTAGCATTTCATCAAATATGGCAACGGGGAATTCTTTAGAGTCCTCTGGTCTTCAATTTGGATCTATTCTTTTTGATGAGAAATGTAGCAAGAACAAGAAAAAATATACTTTTGGTGGACTTTCAGAGATGATCAGTTTTAGAGGTGCATCATTCAAGAATGAAGAGAATATGAACCGAAGAAAATATATATTAGTGGGCTCTATACAGGTGGATATCACATGAGTTCCTCACCGGTAGTGGTCTAGTGATGAACGTTCACCAACACGTAGAACATCTAGCGGTGGTCCGACATAGTGGGGTCTGGCCCCAAGCTGTGCTGGATCTGTTGGGCCAGGACCTCGAGATCTACCATCGAGGGCCCTAGCGGAGGGAGCAACGCCGGGGGTTCGATGCCCACCGGCGTAGCCCCATGGAGAGCTCACCGGGGAAGTAGACACCACTGTTTGGGGCAGTGCTGCCTGCTCCGGCGACGAGGCGGGTGGCTCCAGCCACCGTGGAGCCAGAATCACACTTGACACTGCCCCCTACCTGGCGCGCCAGCTATCGCGGGGTCGAAACTGCGGCAAGCATGTTGTTCGAGTCGATGTCAGAGTACAGGTCTCCGGTGGCTCGGGTGTACTCAGGAACACAAGAATCACACAGAGGAGACACAGCGGTTTATCCTAGTTTGGGCCAATTCGGTCCCTATGTCCAGCAGCTGATGATCCTTATACTCAAAAGCACCCAAAATCGAGGGGTAACAACAGAGTGTAAAGGAAGAAGATTTGGTAAGGGGTTAGCTTGGTGCTAATCCTAAGGTTGCCTCGCCGCCGGTGGAGCCTTCCCCCTCATTGGAGAGAAGGAAGACAATGGGATGCGGTGGAGGAGAGGCTCTCGGTGCCCCTCTTCGAGTTGCCTTGCCCTCTGTGCAGAGCAGAGGCCGATGGAATGGAGTGTCTGGTGATCGAAAATGGGATCCTCCCCACTCTAGTTCTGACCTTATCCCTTATATAATGAGATAGGTCAGGTACATGGCAGTTTGGGGGTTTAGTCTATGGTCTACGTGTGCCAGAGTCCAGGAAGGTCTTGCAGCATTGCGCCATGGATTGTGGCGGTGTCTTGGAGCCGAAGAAGCCTTGGGCGTCGTCCGGCTGCTCTGTTCTGACACTCTGCGTGTCAGGCGGTGTCAGCTTGGACCGGCCTCCCCCAGGTGAGACCTTCTGGAGTCTTCTTGGTGGCAGAGGAGGTTGGCTCCAGGGGCTGACACGTGGGCCTAGAAGCCTGCGAGCCCTCGGAGGCCGTGGAAAGCTTTATCTTCTTGTGTCATGCCCCGGACGTGACCCTGTTGGAGGAGCAGTTAGGAAGGCTGCGCCTAGGGAGCGGCGTCGAGGAGCCCACGAGCATCGGTAGCTTGAGGCCTATCTTCTTGTGCTCGGGCCTTGGCTGACATCATGAGCCAGGCAGGAGCCAAGGACCAGGCTTGGTCGTGCCGTATACTCTACGTAGATTGGGAGCCCAAGGCACCGCCACAGTCCATTCCATCGGCTGACATCATTCATGGCTCGGAGCCATGGACTGTGGCCTTGGTCTTGCAGCATTCTGCCTTGGCTGACATCATGGGCTGCACCAAGTTTGTGTATCTTGGAGAACTCAAAAAATCGGTCCTCATTCCAGCAAGAGTAAAACGCATTGCTGTTTCTCGACCTTGACTCGTAGTGTCATCCAGGTCCACACATTTTCAAAATGTGCATTCATGTTCAAAAACTTACTAATCGTATCACGTGATAGGTCCAAATCAACATAATTTGAGTTAAAATCCCTGTCTATGTGTGGCATGCTCATATTTTGAACTGAGACTATAGTCCCTTTTTTAGTACTCCCTCCATCCCGAAGCATTCAAAATTTGTCCTGAATAATAAGGAATTTTAGGTTAATTAATTAAATTCTCTTATTCATTTATTAACATCCCTGGCCCCATTGACATGTATTTGTGTCATTAGTCAATTGTCAACATAACCACCGAGCTCAAAACGTGATGAGCACGATATCTTCCCACGATTAAGAGAGGTTACTTGCATCATTTTCTATAAATATGACGTACCAAATGTGACACAATCCCATGAAGAAATCTAACTTCTACTCAAAGTCACCAAAACCAGTTTACTAGTGTTGGGAAAACTGGACCACCAAATTTTCAGGTGTCATGAAATTGATAAAACTAGACCACCCAATTTTTCAGGTGTCACATATTTAGACAAACCCATAAACCCTTTTACTTTAGGAGTTTATTAGTTTAGACTGAGAATCTCTTCTATTTCAGGAGACACAGCAATACTCATTACACATTTGGACCCATCGGAGGGAGCAGGGGCGGAGCCAGTGGAGACAAAACTGCGCCCCCCCCCCCCCCCCCCCCCCCCCCCCCCCCCGGCGCCCGATAGAAATTTACAAGGTCCAGTGATTGCCAAGGCCTATAAATCTCAGAATAAGGCCACAAAGCCAGCCTGCAGCCAGTGCTCCAGCAGCCAAGCCAGCAAGCCCACAATCGTCGCTTGTTGGGTTGCAGCTTACAGGACGCCGTGGTGTAGAACTTCGTGCTTCCATACCTTTGCTATACAGGTTTGTTTTTTCTAAATAAAAAATCGCCCCCCTATAATTTCTTTTACCCTCCGCCACTAGGAGGGAGGAGCGAAGGTTGAATGTAAATTCATCCAAATAGCAATGAAAAGACAACCGGAAAATAATATATTTGGAGTGAACTTATTAGTACTACTGTACTAGACTTAGGTCTTATTTGGATGTGCATGTATTCATCTCAATCCATATATATTGAAGTGGACTTGAGTGAAATTAAACTAAGTTCTATTATAATCCACTCCAGCACATGTGGATTAAAGTGGATACATATACATCAAACAAGGCCTTAGTGTACTTTTTCCACGGGTATTTTATCATGATATTCGCTGATGGAGAATAAAACAGCCACAATTAATAATTAGCATTATTTAACTTTTGGGGACATCAAATCTGTCGTCCTATATTTTTTTATATATTGTGGCAGGACAAGTAGCTGGTAACCGTCCATTTTCAGACATGATCGCCTGCGTTTTTTATTTCTGGAGAAGTAGCTAGCTAGCTGTAGGTGGATATGATGCAGAGAGGCAAATGTATATATGCACGACTTGACTATATAGGTAGCAAGCTTGGTGAGTTAAGGCCGTCATTGGTTACGTTTGTTAATTCGTGCATATATATAAGAGTATATTGCATGTCTGTCAGATTACACGTTGATTTCACTTGGTGCAGCCCGGCCGGACACATACGCATAACAATCTATGGGAGACGTGCATAGATGCACTTTCACCCTCAAAAGTGGCGGATCAAATGGGAAGTAAGGACGTCTGGCTAGCTGGGTGCTGGTATAAATTAATGCACACAGAATTATTCATAAGCACATAGATATTATACTGTTGTAGTACTTCACCGAGAATAACCCAGTTTTAATATCGAACTCAAAAGAACGGAGGTGAGGATAACTAAATCTTAACATAACCCAACTTCACAACCAAGGCTAAAGAATAGGAGCGTAGAGCAGACTACTAAGGTATTTTAGTTCTAACTTCAGTACCCTTTGTCTTCTATTGTTCAATTCTAGAGATATTACTAGAGAAAACACAGACAGAGTATGTTTTCTTTAATAATAAGGTCCTACTATGCCTACTAACAGGAGGTGGACTATAGATGATTCAACGAGGTTATAAGAGTTATCCTCGCGAACTACCACCGATCCGGAAATTAGGGTACATCCACGAGTAACCAAGTCTAAACACCACGCTTACAATACGAATACTACTTTAATCCAGGAGCTACAAGGATTAAAGTACTCAAAAAAGAGTCGCAAACCTGAAGAATAATATGAACAAGATGCTTACTTGAATTAAAAGTCTATTACCAGAGAAATCCCAGAACCAAGCTCAAAAAGAACTTGATTCCGCCAGGGTACAAGCCGTAGAAAGAGCACCGACAGGTCGGAGCTCCTCCAAACTCTTCTCTCTCACTCTATCTCTCTATCTCTAATACAAGACTAGATCCTATGGAGGACTAATCTTCTCTTGACTGCTAGCTCTAGATCATGGTGAACATATGGAATTAGGGTTTCTGGATTCTCAGCTCTCAGGATCTAACTTGGCTTATGCCCTGGGGGGTGCAAGCTGGTATATATAGCCCTGAGCATCAATCCTCAGTCCTTGGATCAAACCGACTTGAAATAACGGTTAAGATGCATCCTAGGAGGCGGTGGTGAACCGACATAACAACGAGAGGCTGACATGGAGGGCCCACAGGCCGGACGGCCTCTAGGTGGGCCCGGCCAGCCCCACATGGCAGTGGGTCGAGCCCCACCTTGGTGGAGAGCCTCCTGAAGTCTTCTGGAACCTTCCCACACAGTTCCCGTGGCAGAATTCCATAATTTATTTTGACGAATAGGTCCCCCTCGACGGTTTTCTGATTAAATCCTGCTGGAAACACAGATTCACCAGAACTCGTGGAATTTGTTAGTTTAAACCCTTAAGTCTATGTTGGTGATCCATTTTAATAATTTATGCAAGATAGGTTGACGGTTTATGATGAATGTTAACTACCATCAATAGTGAGGCTGGCCGGGCCTTCTAGTTCAGAGTTTTCATGCACTACTGGAAAGCTGAAATTCCGTGACAGTGCGATTACCGTCAAGAAAATTGAAAAAACCGTCAGGAAAATGTAAATCTAATTTCCCTGATGCTACACCGTCAGGAATAACCGTTAGGGCTAGCACAGGGGCATGAGGGGTGGGGGAGTCGCAGCAGTGGCAACTATGCATCGAAGGGAGGAGAGGAACCACATGACAGACACTGGACGAGCCAAACTGGCGCCGATGAGGGCAGCCGGAGTTCTGCTGCTTGTTTCGTGGGTGCTCTGGAAAGAACGCAACGCCCGGGTCTTTGACAACAGGCGTTGCTCGGCTCAGCAGGCCATGCGAGCGCTGCTAGAAGAAGTTGACGACTGGATCAGTGCCGGTTTCATGGCGATCGCCGAGTTCTTGATTGTTGCTAGTTAAGGGCGTTCCTGTTTGCCACCTGTAGCGCTTCATTGTCAAGATGTAGTCCACTAAGCTAGCCTGCAGTGTGTGCGTGTGTCGGTGAACTTTGCTATCCTGGTACCTCACCTGGATATTGCTTGTTGGATTTGTGCTTCTTCTTTTTAATGAAATACGCGTGAAGTCGCGTTCTAAAAAAAATGAGGGCAGCCGCGCCGAACTGAGGAGCATCGGTGGCGGACTGGCAGTGCCATGTCGGAAAGGGAGGCGGCAGCACTGGAGAGAGTCAGGATGAAAAAAAGGCGCGGGAGTAAGTTGGTACTGGTAAAAAATTTGGTGGGAAGAAGTATACTAACTCTTAGGAGATGGGTTAAGAGGACAGATTTGCGGTCTCCATCCAGTATAGACTTGATATATATATGCATGGGGACCCTATCGGATTATTTTTTTAATCTGGCACAAAAAAGTAGGATAGCATCCCTGTTCAGGTACCTGTTGGAGATGCTAGCTCTTATGTGCGTTCCCACCTTTTCTTGTTTGCCAATGCGCAACGCATATGTATATATACCGCTTCTTGTTTACCAACGCAGAACGCACATGTGTAGTGTAGACAACAATCGAGTTAGGAATTACCAGCGGCACACGCAGCCCACTAATCTTCAAGTTCTACGATCCAACAACCCATTCATCACCACATATATATTTTTACAATATATATTGCAATAGGCACAGATATTTAATTACCTAACATGTCGTTATTACACACATAAAATTTGTTTTCTTTCTTGACCCTTCTCTTTCTTCGCCCCTCTTTTCTTCGTGCACTGCTTGCAATGACGACGGCAACCATGGAAGAAAATTACGTGCGGTTAATTTCTACGTTTGGATGTAGACGTGAGACCCCAACGACACGGAGAAATTACACATATAGGAAGATAAAACAAAAAATAGATGAGGATGAAACGCACAAAGAGAGGAGATACTTCAAATTAAAAGAGCGAACTGAGCGTAACTCGGTTGAGTACGTTGTGGTGCGGAACCGATTCATTTATGTTCAAGCTTTCGGCTTGACGTAGGTGCTTCCATCTTCCCGGATTTATTCCAGGGTTTAACAGCGTTGTTTTTTAGAGGTAGCCGACATATGCCCGTCGACGACGTCTGTGATTGATGATGTATCTTTGTGAGTGGTGACTCAATCAATCTTGAGGCTTGTTAGGCCAGAAGGAGCTCATAGAGGTATCGTTCCTAGGGGTGAGTATCCATACATGTATAAGTGCTTGTGTCTGTATTGCGATTCACACACAAAAAAGGGATACTTTAGAAGAGACCATCAGCTAGAATCCATGCTATATATGTTTAAGTTACCAATGCAAATAGCTGTGAGGTTTGGACCCCTTATTTACCGTTTCGCCATCTATATCCAACTATCCATGATGCAGAAGCTAACTCATACGTCTAGCCAAAACGTACGTTCTATATATATATAGCAGCCAGAGGATAGGCGCCTAGGCAGCCATCTTTCATAGCAGCACTACGGGGGGAACTGAAATTTTCCGAGTGTCTATGGCTTCCCCGAGTGCTAAAAAACGTGCACTCGGGAAACTAGCTCTTCCCTGAGTGTTGCACTCGGGGAAGAGAGGTTTCCCCGAGTGCCCCAGATTTATAGGTACTCAGGGAAGAACGGCACTCGGAGAAGAAAATTGTATATGACGGCCAGTCTTCACACGCTGTTACATTTTTTCTTTTTTTTAAGCTTCCCCGAGTGTCAGAATTTGGCACTCGAGGAAGAGGCCTCTTCCCCGAGTGCCTGCTCCTGGCACTCGGGGAAGAATTTTTATTTTTTTTGTTTGTTTTTTGCCTCAGTTTTTTTGTGATGCCTTCCCACATCATTTCAAACTTCTTGTTCAAATTTAGGACAATTTTGACTTTGTTTGGTATATTTCGTTAGTTTTTTTCGGTTCTTTGAATTTTTTTTGCACACTTCCGATTTGAACTGCAGGTGCATGAAATAATGGAATATGGTGATTCAAAAAATCATATTCATGTTATTTGGTGTATGTTGAGTCCGTTTACAGGAAGCCACATGAAATGTCAACCATCTTGTCGCCGTACCATCACGAACAACTTGCGGAAAAAGTGTATTTAAATTATATAAAATCCAAACGAAGTCCGAAAATCATGAAACTTGACTAGGCGTCGTGTTATAGCATGTACAGGCTATGATAAAAAATTGAGAAGGTTTCGAGCAATTAGCGACGTCGGATGCCTAAAACCCAGACATCTCCAGACATCTCCACATGTGATCACATAAGATCACATGAGGAGATGTCTGGGTTTTAGGCATCCGACGTTGCTACTAGCTCGAAACCTTCTCAATTTTTTTACCATAGCCTCTACGTGCGACAAAACGACGCCCAGTCAAGTTTCGTGTTTTTCGGACTTTGTTCGGATTTTATATAATTTAAATATTTTTTTCCCGCAAGTTGTTCGCCATGGTACGACAACAGGAGGCTCGACATTTCATGTGAGTTCCTGGAGACAACCTAAACATACACCAAATATCATGAATATCATTTTTTGAATCACCAAATTTCAATATTTTATGCACCTGCGGTTCAAATTGGAAGTGTCCAAGAAAATTCAAAGAAACGAAAAAACTAACGAAATATACCAAAAAAAGTTAAAACTGTACCAAATTTGACCAAGGAGTTTGAAATAATGTGGAAAGACATCACAAAAAAATGAGAGAAAAAAAACAAAAAAAATAAAACTTCTTCTCCGGGTGCCAACATGAGGCTCGTTTCCGAGAGCTAAAATAGCGGTACTCGGGGAAGATTTTTTTTTAAAAAAAGAGAAGTGGTCGGCCCAACCTTATCCACCCCTGCGCTCCCCACCAGACAACCGCACCCCCACCCGACCGCGGCTCCCGCACGCCGCACGCCGCCCGCCGCCAAGCGCCGCCGCCTCCGCACCTCACGCCAGCGCCGTCCCCGCCGGCGAGGTCCCCCTCGACGCCCCCTCGCGAGCAGCCCCCCGGCGAGCCCCACCCCCCACAACCAGCCCCCCTCCCTCCCGGCGAGCCCTACCCTCCTGCGAGCAGCACCCCCCGCGAGCAGCCCTCCCCGGCGAGCCCCACCCCGCGAGCACCCCCCCTCCCGGCGAACAGCCCCCCAGCGAGCCCCACCCCCGTGAGCAGCCCCATGAGGCCGGTGTTCTGCGGCAACTTCGACCACGACACCAGCCAGCACGACCTCGAGCGCCTCTTCTCCAACACTACAAGAAATGTGTTGGTTTATGACGTTTATGGCTTGATATTAGGTCAAAATGTCACTAAATCAACTAGTTTATGACGTTTTTTCTAGAGGCATCTCAACTTAGTGATATAAGTAAATGTATGTCACAAAACATGTCTTAAAGCTAGTCTAATTGTATATTGTGATAATATTTACCACGTCATAAAGAGTAATTTGTATGTGGCTGAGTTGGGTATTAAAATAATAATGAAATAAAAATATATTTATATATACACATATCTTATTTTTAGTGTATGTGCTATTAAATTAATTAAATTAGTGTAGAAATCTAATTTATTCCAAATATATATGTACGTATATGTATACATGCACACACGCATGTGTGCATATATATGGAATAATAAACCAAAAAAAAGCGAGAAGAAATACATATGTGTATATATTTTGGTAAAAAAGAGAAAACAAATACAAGTGACGCCAAAAAAAAGGAAAGGAAAAGAAAATAACTAAAAAAAACTCCAGACACGCACACCCTCCACCCGATTCCATCTTCGACGTCCTTTCGATCAGATGCCACCGCTGCTTATACTCCTCAACTGGCGTTATACTGGACCGAAAATTACGTGAAAAATCAAGCCGCGAAAATCTTCCGTTGGACCGAAAATTCCAAAATCCCTCCCGTGCAGGCGTATGCGCGGAGTAGAATCCCAGGCCCAGCTGAAAAAATGGGAAAAAAACTCAACCTTATCCCCAATCCCTGCACGCAGAAACCGCAGCGGCACATTCCCTCGCTCTGCATCGACATCGTCCTCCCGCATGCCGGCATGCGCGCTTGCCTCCCTCGCACCGCACCCTCCCCCGACCTATGCTCTCACTCCGGCCTCCGCATGGCCTCCGCTCCAATTCGAGGCCAGTGCCCCCATCCCGCTACCAATGCCCAGCCGCAGCCACCAGCTCCCCCAACCCATTCCCTGCGTCTCCAAGATCCGCTGCCGTAGGAGCCGGTGACCCCAACCTATGGGGATCCGATGAGGGAGGCCTAGATCTGGGCATTTGTGCCTCGAGGCACGGTGGATGTTGGCTGGGGAGAAGGCAACGACGGCGCAGGCCTGGAAAGTGGCCCGGAAAGTGTTGGGAGCGGCTGGGGAGGTAAGAAAATCCTCTAGCACTCTCTGATTTATCGATGAAACATTGGATATGTAATTGTTTGTTCATCCTTTTTTTTGGCATGAGATCACAAGGCTCTGAAGCTTGAAACTATATTGCAATTTATAGAACAACCAAAAAGGCTTTGGTGTCCCTACTGGTTTCTACTAGCGTCCTCAGGTAACTAGTGATTAGTGAACTTTGGACCATACACATAACAATATATATTGTCTATCTGTAGCCTTTTAGATAGATATGGCTATGGAAGTCTTATTCGTTCTGTATCCTTTGTTATATGATCCTGCAGTATAGGATTTTAAGTAAAAAAGTTGTTACTATCCTAAAAATATTTTTCAAATGTCAGATTTTTCATTTTACTCACCCCACAGTTTGCCTTGTTTTTATGTAGATATTATGACTTAAATCAAATGTCATAAGTGTCGATATGTGACATATATTTTAGATATTATGACTTAAATCAAATGTCATAAACCATCACATTTCTTGTAGTGCAATTACGGCCCCATCAGCCGGATCGACATGAAGATAGGTACTCGAGATCTCTCCTCGTTGCTTGCCCGGCACTTATATTCGATAGATGTGGAATGCCGCTTGTGCCTGCCTGATAGTCAATGCAAATGCATAGTTAATGATAAATGGATTAACTTCTGAAGTTATATGCATATACATGAACAGATCCGTAAAAAAACTAAAAGTTTTTTCGCCAGATTATTCTAGAATATGCATTAACTATTCTAGAATACCCATTTTTCATTTAACTGAAGCTAATGGATTAACTTCAATTCTTACTTACCATTCTTCCATGTTAGCTATTACAATGATGTCTCTTTTTTTGCCATTTCTTCCTTGAAAGAAGTTCTTTGACCATTTTTTAGCTTCAGTACAATATATATAACTGTGGTACAGAGCCAGATATGGGTATTCAACAGATCAAGTACAATATATATAACTGTGGTAAAGAGCCAGATATTCTAGCAAGTTGAAGTTATTATGCTTCTAGTTACAGCTAAATAAGCTTGTGAGAAAGTCAATGCATTATGTGCGACCTGCATAACTGAAAAATCAAGCCTTTATGGCTTTCCTTTCTTTAATTTTTATCATAGTCCTCTCTAGTTAAGATGTGCCATAATGGCTTTGCAAATTTCAGATATTTTAATTGGTCATCTGTAGTGTCAATTGATAAGTTCAACTATGGGTTCACTAGTTGGAGAAATGTTAATTGCAGAAAATTTCTATTGGGTAGTGTTTGTTTACTCTTGTGTTATACCCAAATGGAATGCCAATAAATATCATCAGAAAGCTAAATTTACTAAGCAATTAATCCTCTGAATGTCTAGCAACTGATGTTTGAATAAGCTCATCTAATAGCAATTCTTCAAAGAATGTGGCTATCGTGGCCCGGTAGAAATGTTGCCCTCATATTGATAGTGAGCGCAAATTATTTTGATGAATGTCAAATTGCAAAGCACACCATGTATCTTTTTCTATAGAATATTTGTATGGTTTGACTTGCGTCAAACCACTGACTGCTCTTGAGAATCTCCTTATCAAACTTTGGTCAGTTTATAGTCGTAGGAAAAAAAGATTTGTCTGGTTAGCCTGTTGCTTGGTAGTTCTTGTGTTGTTATATGCTATGCAGATAGTTCAATCATGGCTTTGCTATTAAGAGAATGCTAACAGCGGAAATATGCTAAAAGGTTATTGCTAACATTCGCATTCGTAGGAACTTTGCCTTTGTACAGTATGGAGAAGCAAAAGGAAGCTAGTGCCGCTGTCAAGAACACTGACAAGAGGTATTCTTATCTTACTACTACTAGCCATCCTTCTGTCGTTAGTATGTTGTTTTGTTGCTGCTGCTCCCAGTACCTTGCCAATATCTGAAGCTGCTTCTAGATTATAACTAGGGAATTCTTTTCTTTTCAATACAATGGGGTGTATCCCTCTCTCCTGGAGTTGTTTAACTTAACTGTAACATCCCAATTTTTCCACTAATCTTACTGAACAATGATAAGGCTAATAATCTGGAAAATTGATAATTAAATACATCTTAGAATGAAGATACATAAATCATATATATGTTAATTCTTGGAACTAATTATGTTCATGAGAAGCCAGAGGAAGTCAATTACAACAAGCTGACCAGTTTACTGGACTTTGATATTAGATTGCATAAATCAATTATAAACCCTTGATGGTGTTTATGTACACTTGTAGACTAATTTCAGTCCACGAAAAAAATGCAGACCACCATTCCTTTACATATATGAGTACACAACACTGTGGCTATAGTTTCACCCACTTGGCCCACGAGGTGTAGCCATGCCCTTCTGAATGGAGTAATCCAATCCCAAGCAGCAGCTCAACAGCTCACAGTGAGGTGCCTTGACCGGGTCATGACTTGGATTAAAATATCTTAAGATAGGAGGAGGAAGGTAACAGAAAAGGGGCTCACTCCTACATCCATCGAAGAAGTACTCCATCGAGAGTAGTAGTCATCCAGTTCATTGGCTCTTCACTCTAGGTTGAGGTCTCCCAGAGAAACACTAACCTTTCTACCAGCACAAGATGATGACTTGATCACCATGGAGAGCGACGTGGGGTGAGAAGGATGGGGGCTGAGCAGGAGAGGAAGTCAGCAGAGCCCAAGTGCTTGCAAGCAAATCCAGAAGCACATCTGAAGCAATCAAGACCTGCAGGAGAAGAAGCAAGTGTTTGAGGGGAAATTGACCCCAGATTGGAGCTAAATATCATCAAGACTAAGGTGAGGTTTCACCTACATAAACTAAAGTAAAATTTTCCCTTGACTATCAAGAGCACAGAACACATGCCTTGACCCATGAGGATAGACATCTTTACTGTACTAGTTTTGCATATCAAACATTTTTATATCTTGTCACTCACGTGCAATCTCTTCTTTTTTTGCAGCATCAATCGGCGGCGTCGAACCATGTCGGAGGCTCGCCGGCATAGCAAGTTGGGCCATCCCCACAAAGACAGGAGTCGGGAACACATGCTCGTGCGTCCCTACCTTCATAGTCGCCGTCAGCTGCCTGCGGGGTCATTTTTATGTATTGAACTTGTGAACTACGAATATTGTGTACTTTGAACAAGTGGTTTGTAATAATATTGTCGATTTCGGACAAATTCGGTCGTAAGGGATATATAAATGTGATTTGGGATATATTGATGTTGATTTTTGGATTGTGATATATATATATATATATATATATATATATATATATATATATATATATATATATATATATATATATATATATATATATATATATATATATATCACAATCCAAAAATCAACATCAATATATATATATATATATATGCTTTGTTGTTTACATGAAAAAGGCAAAAAAAATATTTTCGATGGTGGCTTCCCCGAGTGCTGCATGAGAGGCACTCGGGGAAGAGGTTTTTTAAATAAAGAAATAAATTTCTTTCCCGAGTGTCGCATGAGAGGCACTCGGGGACGAAATTTGTTTCTTTATTTAAAAAACCTCTTCCCCGAGTGCCTGTCATGCGACACTCGGGGAAGATTTTTTTTAAAAAAAAATCAAAATTCATCCCCGAGTGTTGCACTCGGGGAAGAAATTCAAAAAAAAAACCTGACGACAACGACCGTTGGAGTGGACGGCGTCAATTCTTCCCGGCACTCGGGGAAGAGCTCTTCACCGCTACGAGATTCCCGTTAGCTCTTCCCCGAGTGTTTTTTCCTCTTCTCCGAGTGCATTAGGCACTCGGGGAAGCGCCAGCCTCCTGTAGTGCAGGAAGGCAGAAAAAACACGCACACACACACTTACTGAGCCTGCAGGCTGCTAGCAACCATGAGTCGGCTGGAGGTGGCATACCAACAAATCACGCACGCGACCACACCTCAAGCAGTAGCACAATGGCTACTATTGCTCGTCGTTCCACTCCTGCTACTGCAGCACTACTACGCTTTCCGACGGTCAAGCCGCCGTCGTGGCAGCAGCTGCTGCAGCGACGGCGACAAATTCGCCAACAAGGTGCAGCTCCCGCCATCGCCTCCGGGGCTGCCTATCATTGGCCACCTGCATCTCGTCGGTGACCCCCGCATGTATCTCTCCGTGACCTCTCCGCCAAGCATGGCTCCTTCAACGGCCTGATGTTCCTCCGCCTTGGCACCGTCCCCACCCTTGTCGCGTCCTCGCCTCGGGACGCGGAGGCGATCATGCGCACGCACGACCACGTGTTCGCATCACGGCCCGCATCCACTATCAGCGACGACCTCTTGTATGGGTCGTCTGACATCGCCTTCTCCCCCTACGGCAAGCATTGGCGGCAGATCAGGAAGCTCGTCACCACGCACCTCTTCACCGTTAAGAAGGTGCACTCATACTGCCGTGCCCGCAAAGAAGAGGTGACTCCTATATGTATATGCAACACATACATAAACAAATCGTCCATGCATGCATATTATTTGTATATATATGTGTAGGTGAGCCTGGTGATGGACAAGATAGGGGAGGCAGCGACCACGGACGCGGCGGTGGACATGAGCATGACGATGAAAACGTTCGCCAACGATATCGTGAGCTGCGCTGTGTCGGGCAAGTTCTTCAGGGCAGAAGGCCGGAACAAGCTCTTCCGGGAGCTGGTGGAGGCCAACTCTGCTTTGTTTGGAGGGTTCAACCTAGAAGACTACTTCCCAGGGCTGGCGAGGTCGTTAGGTTTCCTTAGCAGACGGTTTCTGCGCAACAGGGCCCACGAGACGCATAAGAGATGGGACGAGCTGCTTGAAACCATACTGAGCGACCACGAGAGAAGAGAATCAATGCATCGCCATGACGGAGGTGACTTCACCGATGTGTTGCTCTCGGTTCAGAAAGAGTATGGTATGACTAGAGACCATGTTAAGGCCATCTTGGTGGTGAGTACCGTACCGTACCGTACCGTAGTAGATATGGTATACCCAACATAATCGACCGTCTCATTTATGTACGTCCTGAACTCCATATTTGATGATATCCAGGACATGTTCGGCGCGGGCACAGACACATCATCCTTGGTCCTAGAGCTCGCCATGGCCGAGCTGATGCGCAACCCGCAGCAGATGGCCAAGCTACAAGGTGAAGTTCGGAAGCACACACCAGAGGGACAGGAAATGGTGGAGGAAGAGAACATACCTAACATGCCCTATCTGAGAGCCGTCGTGAAGGAGACACTGAGGTTGCACCCGCCTGTCCCGCTCCTCCTTCCTCACCTCTCCATGGCAGACTGTGTCGTCAATGGCTACCACGTCCCCTCCGGCACTCGGGTCATTGTCAACGCTTGGGCGCTTGGCAGAAACCCGGAGTCATGGGAGAAGCCGGAGGAGTTCCTGCCAGAGAGGTTCATTGACGGTGGCAGTGCTGCGGGCGTCGACTTCAAAGGGAACCACTTACCAGAAAATGGATATTTTGTGAGAGGGTTCATTTTTCATGAGAGTGGAAAACACACTCTCATGAAAATAACCATTTTCATGAGAGTCGTGTAAATCCCCGTCGCGAAAATAAGTTTTCATGAGAGTGATCTACACACCGTCATAAAAATCAGCTATTCATGAAGGTGAACTCTCACGAAATTAGCAAACTCTCACGAAATTCGTTCGTGAAGGTTAACTCTCACGAAATACCAAACTCTCACGAAATTTATTCGTGACGGTGAACTCTTACGAAATACAAAAAAAACCGTCATGAAAATACGGTCATGAGAGTGCTCCATGCACTGTTATGAAAATCAGCTATTCATGAAGGTGAGCTCTCACGAAATTAGCAAACTCCCATGAAATCCTTTCGTGAAGGTGAACCCTCACGAAATTCATTCATGACGGTGAACTCTCACGAAATACTAAAAAAACCCGTCATGAAAATACTGATGAAAACTTGGCTGCTTTTTAGTACAAAAATAATTGCTCAAATACTAGAAATTGAAGAACATGCATGGGCCAACGCTTTCTCTTTTTAATCTGTAGGGAAATTTTGTAACTAGTCTTTCTCCCTCATGCTAACTCCAAATCTGATGATTCTTTTTTATAAATGTTTCTAAAATCATGCTCTATCAACTTATTGCATTCTTAGAACTATTATTTTTGTCATTTTTTCATGTGCCTCTGTTTTATCAATTTAATATTTGAATTTTAAAAAATGGCAACTTCAAACAACATTTCGAAGCAGTAAATGATTTTAGCTGAAAAAGTCATGAACATAAAAGTTGTACAACTCGTCAAGATCTACAATGTTTATTTTGGTCATTTGTTCATCCGACAAACTGATAATTAAATTGTTCATAAATCTTACATCTCTCTATTAGAGTTTCATAAACTGTAAGAGAGATGTAAAATTTGTGATCAATGTTACAATGACTTTGTCGGATGAAAAAATGACTAAAATAAAAATTGTAGATCTTAATGAGTTGTACAACTTGTATGTTCATGAACTTTTCAAATAAGATCATTTACTCTTTGAAAATTTTGTTTCAAGTTGGTATTTTTTGAAATTCAAATTTTGAATTGATAAAATAAAGTCACATGGAAAGGTGACCAAAATGAAAGGTGTAGATCTTAAAAAGTTATAGAAGTTTGTAGTTGACAACTTTTTCATTTGAAATCATTTTGTCATAAAAAACTATGTTTAAATTTCTTAAATTTGAAATTTAAATTTTTTGGAAGAAAAAAAGAGTGTAATCGAGCCCATTACTATGCAGGCCAATAGCCCATCTATAATGGCCTGCTCAGCCCATGTCATCCTGACCCTCGATTCAAGATCTGATGGCCTTCGTTGTGCCCATGAAACATAAAAATTAAAGCAGTTGAAACCCTAACCCCCACAGCTCACACGGAGGCACCGCGTCTCCACCGCCCCGCACCGCGCTCCCCACCGCGCCGGCCGTGCCCTCTCCACAGCTCCGCACCTCATCTTCCCCACAAGCCTGCACCGGGCCCCTCGCCGTGACCTGCATCCCTGCACAGCGACCTCTCCCTATAGCTCTGCGGTGCTCCGGCATGGATCCAGCGAGGGAGGCATGGATCCGGCCATCTGTTCCTCAAGGAATGTCGGATCCGGTGAGGAAGGACACAGTCGGGAGGAGGCAGCTGCAGCGGTGACGAGCGCGAGCCTCGGAATCGGCAGCGGCGGAGGGCGCTCGACAGCTCCTCCTCTGCAGGCGGTACTTCGTTTACAGGTACATGCCGAGAATTTTAATTAATTATTAAATCGCTAGATCGATCGATTAGCTAGCTAGCTTTTGGATCCATCCATCGGCTGCATCCGTAGTATTTCTGTGCACGACGGCCAGTTCATTCTGATTGGCCTGCAACTTGGAAGTCGTCAGCGACTCAGTGTGTTTGTGTGTGAATTCCCGAACTGAAAAACATCGCTGCAGGTTCAGTGCATGATGGCCTGCAAGCCTGCAACTCAATTGTTCTACTTTACTCTTGTGTGAAATTAAAGGCCGGCTATGTGGTCTCCCGGCTTCCGTTTCAGAAATATACTGTTAGTGATCCCCAAGCTTGCCTTTTACTGTTGCTCCTACAATATAACTGCTATGACCCAATTCTATAATATATGATCAAAGTTGCTCCTACAATTCATAGCTAAAATATTGTTAGTGACCCCCAAGCTTGACTTTTACCGTTGTAATTTGTGAAGGTGAAGCACGCGCACACATCATTTCGGCTGTGCGTTGGGTATGCCTTTTGTCTCCAATTGATAAAATGTTTGTGGATGCATATGGATGACTAGTAGATATTTAGTAAAATGTTTGAGAGGGTCAGCCTTTCGTCTCTAATTTGATAGTTATCATTTGCATGCCGGGAATTCTGGAGGATTGGCTCTTGAATTACTGTTTCTTTAGGAAGTCTGGAGGATTGTCTCTTGCCACAACTATGGCGTTGTTTTCCTTCGCTGCAGAAAATGTACTGGGAAAAAAAATAAAAGTCATGTACCATCAGCATGAGCATCTTTGGGGTTTATTTTATAATCTGCAATTGTGCTGTTTTGCTTTTCAGTGGATGATGCTCCTGCTTCCTTTGTTCGTTTAACTACCACAGCCATGTGGCTGTGACCTTTATTTTTGGCAGAAATTTATCCCTCAACAAATCAATACTTGCTTGTTTCCTGATCACCCTTGGATAACACATTTCTATATTGTAATTCTAATGAGTCTATCTAGGTTGAAATGGGTTTCACTGTAGCTGTCCTTGCCTGATTGTTCTTGACAGTTATTTGATCTGTAGAGCGACAAAGCATACTATCAGGAGCTAAGTCAGAAGTTTGGCTCCGAGAAGGCCAACGCTTTGAGCGCATATGCTGTAATGAAGTCCGGTGGCGGCACGGGGCCTGGAGCTCAGATTGACGCGGGGCGTGGTGACCTCGGCGGCCAGGGAGCTCCTCCTTCTCCTCCAGCTACATCCACTCTGGTATGAAATATTTTAGTGTCAAGAAAGTAGGAAATATTTTTAGTTTGCTGTAGATGGCAAGTGAAATGTTGGTCTGTTGATCCACCATTTTACCTTGAGTAACAATTAGCAGTGGTATGTATCCTACTTGATGCTTTCTGGGTTCTGATATCATTGTCTCCATAGACTATTGTAATAATTTGATTTACACTGAAAGGCATCAGTAGAGCGGCAAATTAAAGCAAACTAAGTCAGAAGTTAATCTTATTTCTTAGGTTTAATCTAATACTTGGTAAACCAGTTCACTCGATGAGCATATATTTCTTCTAAGTAGTACTCTGTACTATGTGTCAATTAGTTAATCTGGTTGAACAACAACCTGCAGTGTGTGGTCCTGTGCATGTCTTTGCCTGCTGGTCATGTGTGTTATCAAATTCAATTCCAAGCAATGAAGTGTATTATAATTATGTTACTAACTGAAGTGTGTGAGATAAGTAGATTTCCTTGTTAATAATAATTAGTTATATTTTTTGAGGGAGTTTGTTCATCACATGTAGCTTTCCTTTTCAATTTCATTGGTAATGATAATTAGATTTGCTTATAGAGGAAAGAAGCTACCAAACGACGGAAACCTGAAGAACACTATCCTAGAAAAGAGATAAAAGATAGAAAGGTACCCATGTATACACATATATGTCCATTTCATATTACATGTCATACAAATGTATTTATGTGATCATTCTTGTGCCTTGATTTGTTAATCCTTAGCATCTGTTGCAGGTTGAAGGCCTTGGGGAAATTGCCCAGACTGAATTTGCAGCTGCCATCATGAACTGAATTTGGAGCTGCCATTTGAACTGGAAATTACATGTAGGTTTATTGGATGGTTAGGAGTATGTGCAGGAGGTTGGATGTCTAGGCCACGAGCAAGTAAGCTTTTTATGTAATGGTTGGACACTTGGATGGAGTTAGAATGTATTGTAATTGGAATCAGTTGCATATTATATAGCATGTATTGGATTCTATTGTATTTGTGATGGATTGGTATTTGGATCATGTGTGCATTTGAAATTTTGTTTGAGATGCTCCTATTTTGTAATTTTCATGACGGTATTGACTCTCAGGAAAATATGTTTCTGAGATGTCCTGTGAGCTTTGAAACTCTCATGAAATTCATTTCGTGATCGTGATCTCTCACGAAAGACCAAGACTCTCACGAAATAACTTCATGATGGTGACCTCTCATGAAATATCATCACTCTCACAAAATAACTTCATGACGGTGAGCTCTCACGAAATATTCAACTCTCACGAAATAACTTCATGACGGTGAGCTCTCACGAAATACCAAAAAAACCGTCATGAAAATACTGATGCAAACCTGACGACAACGTTATTTTCGTGAGTGTGACCGTCATGATGAACTCTCTTGAAAATAATTCGTGGCGGTAAACTCTCACGAAAATGTGTATTCCGTGAGTCTATATCCGTGAGAGGTGATGCGTGATGGTGTACTCTCACGCATTATTTTCATGAGAGTAAAACCGTTTTTCGTGACTATTTTTCCCTCTCACAAAATATCAGGATTCTGGTAGTGTCCAGTTCCTGCCGTTTGGAGCTGGACGAAGGATATGCCCGGCCTGGCCTCAACTTTGGGATGGCCACTGTTGAGATCATGTTAGCAAACCTCATGTACTGCTTTGACTGGCAGCTCCCCATGGGCATGCAGGAGAAGGATGTTGACATGACAGAGGTGTTCGGACTGACGGTGCGTCGAAAGGAGAAGCTCATGCTTGTTCCCAAGCTTCCGGGTGCTGCAGCACCTGCAACTGGTTGTCTACTCCATCAAAGCTGCTGAGGACGCAGTCCTCTGTATTTGTAACTGATGAGTCATCTGTCTCGTATACTCGATCGATCAGATGGTTCGGAGTAGAAAACTGCAGAGGTTGTAGAGGATGAGCACAATGCACATGCCATATATATATATATATATATATATATATATATATATATATATATATATATATATATATATATAGACACACACACACAGATGGCTCGGAGTTTGGACTCAATGTATATTATATGGTAATAAATAGTGTAATAATAATTCAATCTGGAATTGATAAAAATAAGTAGAATAATATATGGTATTTTGAAGGGAAAAAAATCTTTGTTGTAGAGATTTCTCACCTATGATATGACGTGCTTTTGGTCCAATAGCCTGGGCCGCTTCCTTTGTTGGCCGACAAAAGCTGTTTTTCTTCATTTTTCTTAGTTTGTGTTGAGGAGACGAAGTCTGCACCAGCTGAAACGGCCTCAGTCACCGCGACGCCCGCGATGCATGCGCGGCCATAGTCTTCACGATGGACGCGCTCGGCGTTCATGCACGAGCGTGCGCCTAGAAGCGGTCATGGACTCCCTGTATGGAGTGCCAGCCGCAAGATCATGTTGCTGTAACATGTATAAACTCATACGAGATCAACATGAAATACTCGTTGGCTCCTATTCTTGTTTTCTACATGGTATCAGTGTCCTAGGTCAATTCCCCTGTGCTCCTCTCTCCACCGCCGGTCGTTCTGCCGCCGCGGATCCTCCTGCCCACTTCCGCTGCCCACAGCCACATGGACGCCTCGGATGCCAACCCCCTTCTCAACGCCGATCTCTCCGACGGCTCTTCCTTCACCTCCTCCGATGACGCCGGCTCCCTTTCCGACGTCGTCATCCAGCCTCCTTCCCACACCGTTCTGCAGACAGTGAACCTCCGCACCCACATTCCCGTCGAACTTAGCCTCTCTGAATCAAATTATGTCGAGTGGAAGAGCTTCTTCGATGCCTTCATCGGCAAATTTGGTCTCACCTCCCACCTCACCTCCGCTCCCACCGTCGATGACCGTCATGATCCGGAATGGGCCATGGTCGATCAATGCATCATCTCTTGGCTCTACAACTCAATCTCCAAGGATGTTCGTGCCCTCGTTCGCGCACCCAAGACCACCGCCTACAAGATCTGGAAAGCGGTCCATGCCCAATTCCGTGACAACGAGCTCCACCGTGCCGTCTACCTTGAGGCTGAATTTCGCAATTTGGTTCAAGGGGACATGGACATCACCGCCTACACCGGCCGCCTCAAGCACCTCGCCGACACACTCTGTGACGTCGGCCAGCCGGTGCGCGAGACGTCGCAGGTGTTGAACATGCTGCGCGGGCTCTCCTCCAAGTACCGCCACACGGTGCCCATGATCACCAATAGGGATCCGCCGCACACCTTCTTGTTCGCGTGCTCCTACCTGCTGCTGGAGGAGCAATATGACAAGGAGCATGCCAAGTCCGAAGCTCATCATGCGCTCGTGGCCACCGGCGGGTCTCAGCACGGCGGCTCCAACTCTGGCGGTTCCCGGGCACCCGCCCCACCTGCTGGCGAGGGCGGCTCCAACACTGGCAACACCAACACCACCGCCAACGGCCACCGCCCCCACTCCTCCGGCTACAGCGCGCCTCTTCGCTCCGACAACAACCGCAACTCCAAGAAGCGTGGCCGTGGCCACGGTGGACTGCCCAATGCGCCTCGTCCCCCAGTCGGCGCATGGACTCCCGGCCTGAACCCCTGGACCGACATGGTCCAGGCCTGGCCCACACCCTTCCGCCCACACTACAACACCAACCCCCCTTCAACAACGAATGAATAGCAACGGAAAATATGTGTTGTAGTCAGGGGCGGATCCAGCAGTGGGGCGGGCGGGGCTCAAGCTCCCCCTACCGCTGCCGCGACAATGGAGCCCCTCCTAATTTTTATAGGCATGAAAGAGATGGAGGAGGGGCTTTAGAGGTTGAAGATGAGTTGAGCCCCCTCTTCTATGAATTCCTAGATCCGCCACTGGTTGTAGTTGTTCTGTAATAATAATAAATCCTCCCTGCACCCCACGCCCCCACCTCGTCTAGTCGCCCGCATTCAATTGCCTGGACTCCTGTAATTCCACCAAACCTCCCACGCATAGAAGGGCGGCGGCAACCTCCTCCCATATGCTGTCGATTTGGATTCTGGTATCCCCAATCCACTCCTCTCGTCCATGATCTCCCCTATCCCCAATCTAATCTTCTCGTCGGTGATCTCTTATACCCTATCCTCGCCCATCGACTGATCTCCAGGCAATGATCTCGATTGAATCAGGTAATTAGGAATTTGGCGATTGGATCTGCAGGGACTCCTCAAATTGTACTGTGTCGCTTCAACTCAGGGAGCCGCCAAGACAATATTTTTTGAAGACGTCACCGGAGGGGTGAGGGCCCCACCTGAATGCTTTTCCATAGATGCTGGAAAGCCGGTAATGGAGGGTGCGTGGCACCTACAAGTTTGGGGTCGAGCCCCTTGATGAAGTACAATGGAGGGGAGGAGATCCGCCAAGACAATATGATGTGACAGCTAGATCTGTAGAGGTCGTTTCCTGAGAACTCCAATCGACAGTGCCATCCTAGAGGTATTTTCCTCCCCATTTTCATTCTCAGATGTGGTTTTCATTAGTAATTGATTCACATCCTTCTCGAATTCCTAAATTGTCTTTGATCCCAAATTGGTTTTTGATCCACGAATCTCATTTATTTGGCTTTGATCTGTGATCTCTGTTCATTAATAAAAATAAAGAATAGGCGGCAGAAGCATGGTGGTCAGTGGTCATGCTCACGATGGCCTTTCAGGGAATATACCGAGTAACTGGCGTTTTGGCTGTATTAGTGATTCGGAGGGGGCAACAAAATCTTTTAACCTGTCAATCTCCGAAGTCTATTGATTCTTTACTATTCTTCATTCATTAATTTCTTATTTCCCCTACAGGTGAGTGCTACTCGTTTCCACACTACTACAGAGTTGGCCTTTTGTCCCGGGCCTAAACAGCCTTTTGTCCCGGCTCCGGAGCTGGGACTAAGGGTTCGAGACTAAATGTCCCACCTTTATTCCCGGCTCCGCGGCCCGGGACTAAAGGGCCATCTTTAGTTCCGGTTGGTATTACCAACAGGGACTAAAGGTTATTTTTTTCGTTTTTTTGTTTCTAATTCAAATCATTATTGATTTTGGTTTTTCAATTACAATAGGTTTTCAAATGTATTCTTCGCTGCTAATATACGTATACGCTAGACCTATAATTTAGTTTCGAGCGTTATTACACATAAATATACTACGAAACTATATATATTATAGAGCTATACTTATGTATAATATATGTATATGCACATAAAATTTACAACATTGTATAGTTAAGTGTTCGTCCACCACTTAAAGGTCATACATGCATGTTTTTCCGGCACTTAACTAATGTCATACAAGCTTTCGTCCTGGTTTGGTCTCAATGGCGACGCAGGGTTATAGTAGAACTCGGCGCCTTTCGGGAGGACGTGGTCGTTGATGAATCTAGCTATAGTATAATGCAAGTGGGGGTAAGCAATTTCTAGTCTAGTAGTAGTATATATAGCTAGCTCGGTCGATTGGGTGCTTGTCGCATTCCTTCTGTGTTTGCACGCTTATTTGTTGAATTTTTGGCAAGCTAGCTAGAAAAATCAAGACACATACGTCATGGCATAGACTGTGATTTTCATCTTATCTGTGCTCTTCTTTTTGGATCGATATATATTATACATGTCACACATCAGATTTCACAAATCAGATCGATATATGAATGTCGTAAAGTCCGCTAAAGAAGATATTTCAAGATGTTGACACTCGAAAAATGCCACGCAAACGCAAATATTCAGTATGAGACAGAAGGCTAGTGGTACTAAACACTGTATCCATATATATATACACATTATCAGTCAATCAATCAACAAAACCTTGACTAAGTCGTCGTGTGTGTGTGTCATGATCACTGGACAAATTAAGGTTCTCACTGCAATCGATGTACAGTCAATCAATCGACAAAACCTTGAACTCATGCATCCAACAATAGAGGAAACGGCCAGCTGATATATTCATCTGTGTCATCTATCGCACACGTCGCATACACTGCCCGCCAGATTTTTTTTTTTACTTCTCAGTTCCCTTCTCTTCTCCCTCATATGTATCGACTAGGAGCAATATCATATCATATCTATCCATTTTACAGATCCGGGGCGAATGAGACGTCCAACACATATATGGCCAAAGGACAAATAACATATAATGTACAGACACTTTGGTAGAACGAACAAATCGTCAGCAACGACGACTAGCAATAGGACACATAGCTAGCTAGGGACATAAATTTAAAGCAACCAGGAGGACCTAAACGAATTTACTGGAAAAAGTCCAAGCAACCTGCTAAAACTGGAGGAGAAGTAACTTCTGTACCCGCAACAGCTGAGATAGCCGATGGAGCATTGACCGATGCCAGTTCTGGTTGGTGATAAGCTGACCCAACGTAAAGTGGTGGTACTTATCCCTCTTTAAAAGTTCAAACCACAGCATTGTGAACAGTATTGGACAGCACATTGGAGTGGTTAATCAAAGCATGATTTACTGCAGAATTAACCATCTCTTGAAGTTTACCAGGATTGGAGTCAAAGGTAACCTGCCGAGGCAACGACAGATCTTGCTTCTGGATGACTTCTCCGCTCCTGTTCAAGCTGAATGATTTCAGGCAGAGCTGCCTGTAATCCTCCATAGCCTTTTCCATAGCCTGCTTCTGCTCTTCCAGATCTTCTTCCGATATCGTGATGACATTCTCCGTGTCGATCTCAGGATTGAACATATTGATCGTATTGATTGGTCCCACCAGGCGTGCCAAAAGATGTGTTGATGCAAAAGTGGATCTGCAAACACAAAGGGCTAATACCCAATCCGATATCCAAAGTGTGCCAGTCGATTTGACCTGTTAATCGACAAGGATGATAACTCGAGTACTTTGGTCCTGACAACAGCGATACGTCCGGAAGCCACGGCAAAGAGGTACTCACACGGAACTCGAGGATCGTCGAAGGTCGCACTGAAGCGATGCAGCTCGTCGAATCGATGAGAACTCGTAAAAAGAAAAATATGCAAATTGACGAAGTCGCCGAAAAGTAAGTAGATGCAAATATGAGTAAAATTGGTTTGATATTGATTGATTGATATCTCCTTTACATTGTCCCTCAGTCTATATTTATACCCTGATCCGAAGAAACATAACCAGACACGACTAGAACACCGAGTCCATATCTAAGGAAAAACGTGACTCTTACATGAATCATACTCTAACAAATATAGAAAAGGAAAACAACACCTATCACTTCCTTGTATGCCTTAATTACGATGAAATTTTCATCGGTCTCCTCTCCATCGGCATGCTTTCCGTCATCACAAGCTTCATCAGCAGTAGTCTTCGGATCTTCCTTCATCGGCATCGGCAATAACATCTCCGATCTTGTCAGCAACGCCTCTGAGTCTAAGTCAAACGACAATCTTTCCATCGGTCACCACCATTCATCGGCAACAATCCTCACAGGCTGATCTTCATCGGCACCCTTCTACTAGCGTAATACAATAACTTTCCTTTTGCCGATTAGCCCACTCTAATCATTTTGACACGTGCCAAAAACGGTGTCAACAACAGCGACCTCCCATAAAGCTGATGGTAACACCTACAATACATCTAGGCCCATGTACCACCATTCAACGCCGTCCATGGGGAGGAAACCTTGGAGGGGAATGGCAACAGCGGTGGAAACACCACCCGACATTAGATTTTCTGGCACCATCAAGGAGAGCGCCGATGGAGCAGAGATGCTAGAGGAGGACACTCGTCGAAACATCGGCAACGACTGACAGCCAGAGGCCAGTCTCGTCCAAGAGGGGAGCAAGGATCAAGGAGGCACAAAGGGTGGGAGAGAGCACAAGCTCGTGTCGGGCACGATGGGGCAGGCGTGCTTGTGTCGATGCCTTCAAGAAGGAGAATGACGTCCACGGAAGCCATCATCGATAACCGAAGCACTAGGCTTGTAAGGGCTTTCGCCCCGAGACCTGCAGATGACGAGTCAAAGCCAGCAGCGGAACCGGAGCTTTTGGGGCAGGGCAGGGCAGCTTGAGCGCTCCGGTGATGCCTTCAGCAAGGGTACTGACACCCGCAGATGCCATCGTCATTGTAAGAGCACTCAAGAAGGGTTTTCATCCCAAAAGATGCTGCCCGTGCACCCACGGCCCCGGCCTAGACTGCAGCGTCCGTCGCCAGCAGCAGCGGCCGCCTGCAACTAGTGCTCGGCGGCAGGGAGCCGCCATAGGGATGCGGAGGCCTCCACCCACAGCCCTGGGATGCAGAGGCCCAGGGGTTGGAGGTCGCACCTAGGGCCCGGACACTCCCATGCTGGGAGCACCTCGCCACAGCCAACGACAACGACATGCATGGCCGAGGCGCAGGTCGAGGCCGCCCGGCTGGCTAGCTTCGCTGAGAAGCACTGCACGCCAAGCTCGTTCGGCCGTCGGACAGGCTCAGCCCGTGTCGCGCCTGTAGCTGTGACATGGCGCGTGCCTTCGCGGTGCCCAGGCCCAGACCGCGCTCACCAGCGTTGAGGCCGGCGCCCTCGCCCGTGGCCTTGGCTGCGCCGGATCTGGGCAGGGCTCTCCGGCCAGCCCAGTGGTGAAGGTGGCCATGCGGGTAGCGGCTTGGTCAGAGTCGAAGCTGCAGGGCCCGTCGTGTGATGCCGCCACATGAGTAGCAGCTGGCCGAGCGCGAGCAATTCCCCGCGGCAAGCGTTTCAGAAATGTGGATCCCGCGGCCTGTCGCTTGGCCGCCTGCTGCCGTCTGCTGTCTTAGGCCGGACTGGGACGCCAAGGCAAGGCCGCATGGCAGCTCAGCCTCCTGCCGGCGGCCGCTGCGCCCTTGCAATCGCCACGAGCCGGATCTGGGCGGGCAGGCTAGCCGCGAGCCGGCCATGGCCCGGCCACCTGGAGCGCCAGCCAGCCGGGGAAGTGAGCCGTCGCGTGCTGGATCCAGGGCAGGGGGTGCCGGATCTAGGCCTAGGTGACCTGGATATGATGCCTCAGCTTGCCGCCAGTCGTCCTTGTGCCATGAAGTTCCGAGGTTGCATGTAGAAGAGGAGGGGAGGGGAGGAGAGGAAGGGGAAGGTGCTGTGGGTGTGCCTTTTTGGGTGTCACAGCTGGCTAACGCCGCCGCTAGGGAGCAGTGGCGGTGACGGCCGGGGGAGCTCGGGCGGTGGAGTGGTGTCGGCAGTCGAGGAGTCGCCCCCACGTCGCCTGTACAGACGACGCGGGGCCTCTTTTTCTTCTTGTCCTCAAAGCTAGCCTCTATGGATTACAGTTCATTCGTAGTGATTAATTCTTGTCTGAGAAAGAGATGTTCGTGACAATGTGTAGCTATACTATGTTAACACAAGTGTGTAGCTATGCTATGTTATTTGCATATATCTGTTTGGGCAACGTGGTGTCATCTATATATGCTGTAAACGTACCATTCCATCATTATATATGTATCATATTAGCTTTCACAACAGCAAGTCCTTTAAAGAAAACAGAAAACTTAAACACAGACACAGCTAATAAACATGGTAAAGGGCGTGCATCATTAAGCCGGCCAGTTACTTCAAAGATGGGACCAAGGAAAAGGTGGTGGAGGGTGCAAACCTGCTGCTTTCTTCAGCTGCTTCTAACTTCGCAGAGACCCCCCAACTCTGCTGATCACAGATGCTCAAGTGGACTCTGAAGACAACGAGATGGGCGGTGTCCATCTTGAAAACAGATATGAAGTGGATGGTTTTGCTTTGCATGTCAATGCTTGCACTATATCAAACTTTTGTCTCCTGTTTTACGTCTTTTAATCATTCCCTGGTTTAGAGGTTGATGTACTTAGACGACATGCTGCCCACCTGAGTCAGGTGCTGATGTAACGCCTTCCATTCTCTTCCGTATGCTACTCCGAGCTGTTCGTTCTGGATTTGTGTACTTGTAAAACTGTGCTGAATGCATTCGTGAAAAAGAAAAAAAAGAGAAACCCTGTAATTCAAGCACAACCCAGAAAGATCTAGCTGGTGGAGGGATGCATGCACGCCGCACAATAGGCGTGCAGTAGTTGTGGTCATCCTGCACAAGTGAGATTGCGAGAATGATTGAGCTAGACAGGTTTTTATATATGTCGATATTTTGGGAGTTGCTCTCCATGCTTGCCACGCGGTTTTATATATGTCGTTATTACGACACTAAATATATATGTAGACGATGGCGATCGAAATCCTAAAAAATATCACATTAAACAAATGCACCCTAGATATATATAGATAAACGATCACTACTGCAGTACCGTGATGGCTACGACATACATCTCCGTTGAAGGACTGGAGATGGTGATCAGAGGGGGTGAATAGGAGCCTCAAATTTCTTTCGAAATATTTGGCTATTGTTCCAAATTCAAAACCCTAAGAAGCAAACACAAACACTGTGATGACCATGACCCTAGAGAAGGGTGGATGTTCCCTCGAAACATAGCGGATCACTACAAAGCAAGCGGATCGAAGATAGAGAGCGCACCGAACCAAAAGATAAGAAATCGAGACACTCCACTTCTATAGAAAAGAAGCAAGGTCTCAAATCTCGGAGCCAACCAGTGACAAAAGCACCTAGATAAGGTCTATGAAATGGTAGAAGTCCAACGCAACAGACCGAATGTAAAACGGAGCTCAAACGCACAAATCACGGAAGAAACGGCTGCTGAACTGAGTGCTGTCAGCAATACCGGACCTGATACCGGACATGTCTGGTATGCATATCGGACACGTCCGGAAATACCGGACCTGCTACCAGACACGTCCGGTATGCTGGACAGCACAAAACGACTTTGGGAGAAAAATCGAAAACCCTAGCAAATGGTATCCAAAAATCATGAAATTTTAAACATAGCCTCTAGACACCATAGAGAAGGTCTCCACCAAATTTGAGCTTGAAACTCGAAAGTTGGAAATACCGGACATGTCCGGTATCAATACCGGACACGTCTGGTATTTACGAGCTGCTCTCGGGAAAAATCGATTTAAGCCCAAAACTCGATCAAAACACCTCGGACTAACTTAAAACTTTGCAGAGAGGATCAATACCAAGTTGGTAGGCTACTCCTAGAAGATCATCGCCTAAGATCAAACAAATCACTGGAAAATCTAAAGAGGAAGGAAAAACACCGGTTTTCAAACCCTAGACCATGATTCGACCCGATCTGTGATCTCATGAGGAATTAATTGAATTCCTTCGGTGGAAAGACTCAACTCACATCATAGATCAACCCAACACAAAAGAAACGAATCAAATCGGTCTCAAAACGAAGAATCAAGCCTCCAAAGAAAAGGGGCAAAGATGAACTCGCGAAGAACAAGATGCACACAAGGCACAATCTTCACAAAATGAATCCCGGAGGACATGAGGTGGTTAGGGCCACCATTCCCGCAACAATCTCTCGAGTTCTTACACAATTCTCTTAAATTATGGACCTCTCTCACACAAGCACCTAGAGGAGAGAAAACCCTAAAGGAGAAAATGAAAATAGAGGAGGTGAGGGAGATGTGGGCTCCCTTATCCTATTTAACAGGGCTATTACACAATCCCCGATTTGCCCCTAGATACAATTGAGTCAAACCACTTAGCCCAAGGGCGTTATGGTCCAACCCAGTGTCACCTTCGTCCAATGGCCACCGCGCCTCCTCACCGGTAGCTTCGCCTCGACGCGAACTCCCTGATGCCACCACGTGCTGTACGTTCCTCCTCGGAACCTCCGCCCGGGTTTGAAGGGCCAAACCCGTAAACCCGCCACCGATGGTTTTGAGGCTCAAACCACAAAACCCGCACCGATGTTGACGCGTGTCCGACCTCCGCCAAGCTTGACGCCTTCGCCTTCCTTCTTGACTTGACCCTCCGGCCTCCACCAAGTGCCACGATGCCATCGTCCTCCATCTTGACTTGATCGACGTCGTCTTCATCATCCATGTACACTTGCGCTTGTCAATGTCCCAGATGTTAGCCACCGTGACTGGTCATCCGGCCTCCTGGTCCCTCGGTCCAAGCCTCACATCCGCCCTTCACCGCTCCCGGTCCATCGGCATGGCACGTCTCTACTTGACCTTCTCCTCGCCGTCGACCACCGCCTCCGAGCTCCACATCTGCACAACACAAGCCAAGAGATATGTCGCACACATAGCTTTCGCCATGGTAGGGTTAGTCACCACTCAACCTACTTCGTGGATCACATTAACAATCACTCATCACAAAACGAACACACAAGGGTACTTTTAATCTTGTGTTCGCATCCATCGATTTATCGTATATGGTCTTTGTTGACAACGACAAGGAGTGGATGGAGGATGCACATCGAGGGTCACACATCTCTCTACTCAAATTGATTAGGGCCAGCCAGCCAGCTAAACGATGAACTAGTAGACTTGTAGAGTGGTCGCAGCTATATGTACGATCTGAGGTTCTGGTTTAGCCAGACAGCCGGCCAGCCGGGAAATTATTGAGATTGGATGCGACCAAATATTACATCCATCATCAATGGGCTACATCCATCATCCAAATCCAAGAGGTACTAGCTCCATCGATTTTCATCTTATCTGTGATTTTCCGTGTTTTATTGGGCATAGGCTTTGTTTTTCATCTTATCTGTGTTTTTCTTCTTGGATGTGCGCATATATATGCTAGATACACTGAGAAGTTGAAAACATTTTCCCATACACCCACGTCGCAAGTGCGCTAAGAGCACTCCCAATAGCTCCAAAAATAATAATTTGGTAAATCAATAGGTTTTTCAAGTAACTAAAAAAAGTTAGGAGCACATTTGTTGGAGGAACCTAGCTAGAATAAATGTAGAAGACAATTTTTCATTAGGAATCCAAACTATATATATATATAAATCACTCACAACCATTTTGATACTTTCTTTCTCTATTGTGCATTTACATTGGGAATCCTGTCGTACTCATTCTTTCCCACGTCCTATTTCGCCTCCAGATGGGCGGATCTATACTTTCTACGCGTGTGGATCGTTTTTCCAAGTGTGGAAAGATTGGGATCGAGTTGAGATAGTTGTTGGAAAGGAATTATAGAGAGACACTACCATATATTTCTTGCCAAAAATCTAGATTGGGGGTGGGTTTTAGAAACTCTTGGAGATGCTCTATTTTTTTTTTTGAGGGGAACTCTTGGAGATGCTCTAAAGAAGAGATCTTAAGTTATCGGCACTTGAAAAAGAAAAACGCCACGCAAATAATCAGTATGAGACAAAGACTAGTGGTTTGGAATGTGCACCCTTCATCCGTGGTGGTGGTACTAATTAAGTACCTTATTATATATATCAATCAATCAAAAGCTTGATTAACTTGGAAAGGAATGGAGAGATATATATATTTACATCGGTGTCGTCGCGGTCATATGCTTATTTGCAGTGGCCAGCCGGGCGCCCTACAACGCCGAGTGTGTATATCTCAATCAAAGCCTAACCATGATCTCTTGCATTATTAACTGATTCATGATTGTAATAGTTAGCACCTACTGACAACCAAATCTTGCTTTACAGGGCCTGTCTCGATCTTATTTGATGCATGCATGGTTGAAGGGACTGTGACGTCTAAAAGAGGGGTGAATTAGGCAACTTAAAAACTACTTGGCCTTTATTTTCAACTTAACAAAACCTATGTAAGATTTATATTATCTAAATGTGCAACTAGATTTTGCTAAGCGTTTCTAACTCTACTATACAAGAGTTATGCAATAGGTTCCAGTTCTATTAACTAACCAAACAAGCTAAACTAGAAAGGTAAGCCCACAACCTACGAAACCATGTAAAGTGTGGAAACTTAGAGAGGCAGAGAATACAAACACTCCCATTAACAATAATATTTTTCCTGAGGTATTGAGAAGGTTATGCTTCACCTAATCTTTGTTGGAGCCCCTCACATTCTCACAAGGGCCAAGCTCCATGTTTGGGTAACTCAATAGATAGCTTTTTGTCATTCTCCACGTGAAACTAGGTCTTTGTGATGGCCTTCCTCCAGACCTCCCCTCGCCGTCTTCAGTATTGTATTTCCAGTCAAAACGTCGTCGCGGGTAACATGTTCCCTTGAGTACACGCTAGCTCGCCTCTCCGGCTCTCCGTACATCGGAGGGTCCCGCAAGACTAGCTACAAGCCCTTAGTGTAGAGAAGTAATGGTGCTCGCAAAAGTTTTATTACTATATAGCAAAATTGAGTTGGAATAATGATTGAATTCTAAGCCGCCACTACTATCTCTTTCCATACATATTTATAGTGGAGTGTTTATTTATTTATTTACTATGCCTTTTGATAAATCTTGACCCCTATAATATGGATCTATATGATCAATGAGTTAGTTCTACGTATTAATACATAAATTTTTTATTTAGGTACCTTTTCCTACCTATAAAAATTATTACTATTTTCTATAAATTTTAGTTTAAATTTAGCTATTTTATATTTATAATTTATATGGAGTACTTACCTAGGTACTTTTTTTTTCTTTTACATTCATTTGGAGATGACTAAGAAGTAAGATATATATGTTTGTAATTTATAATGTTTGAAACCTTGACGGATAATTAAGTTTGAAATAAAAAGAACAAGATATATAGAGCCGTGTCAAAATTGTGTCGTGCTTATTTGCATACTAGATAAATGCCCGTGCATTGCACAGGGGTCAAATTTTTTGAGTGAACCTTAGTAATTAGACATGAACGTGTGAGCTATAAGGCCTTTGTATTGGATGCGGAAACGTAGATTGTCTTTTTATTTGAATCGGTTAGTACGCGAATGTGTGAGCTTTGAAGACTTCGCATCGGACATGGACACATGATTTGGTCTTCATATCAGAACAAGGTAGAACACGAATGCGTGTCGAGTGAAGGATGAATAGTGATCTTTACATGATCACTTGAAATCGATTAAATCAATTTTATAATGTAACACCTGTGGTCACCACAGCTATCTAAGGTGAATTTGAGGGAATTGTTATTTGTATATGTTTACTTTAGATAAACTTATATCTTATTAAAACTGTTTTATATGATTTTTTAGGAGATTGATTTATTTTTGCACGAAGAGAGTTTATTGTGTATATGTTTTTTTAGAAACATTTTTTTGCTGTATTTGTTTTTTTTCAAAACGGGAGGGTGGTTTTTTTTACGATTTTCTTTGCCGTATATGTTTTTATCTCGGATTTTTTTTGGTTAGGACGCAAACGTGTGAGCTTTGAAACCTTCGTATCGGACGTAGACACACGATTTGGTCTTCATATGAGAACTAGGTAGAACACGAACGCCTGTCGAGTGAAGGTTGAATAGTGATCTTTACATGATCATTTGAAATCAATTAAATCTATTTTATAGTGTAACACCTGTGGTCTGGTCACCGCAACTATCTAATGTGAACTTGAGGGAATTATAAAACTGTTTTATATGATTTTTAGGAGATTGATTTATTTTTGCACGAAGAGAGTTTATTGCGTATATGTTTTTTCGGAAACGTTTTTTTGCCGTATTTGTTTTTTTCGAAACGGGACGGAGTTTTTTTTATAATTTTTTTGCCGTATATGTTTTTATCTCAGATTTTTTTCGGGACGGTGGTTTCGGTTTTTTTGTGTACGTATAGGGCGAGGGTTTTGTCTCAGATTTTTTTATTTTGCGTATATAGGGCGAGGGCGGGGGTTGGTTTTTTTTTGGCGTTTAGGGTGGGGGCGGCGGGAAGCAGACGATACCCGTAGGAATTTTTTAGGTGTAATAGAATAGATTGGCTGCACGCGGGGCGAGTACGTGTATCTTGTCAACATGCGCACCCGTATTATTGCATTGGGACAACATGCGCACCCGTATGTGCTTTGAATCCAGAACCAAATATTCCCTGGATCTGTACTTAAAATAAAATATGTGTATATCTCGTATTTTGAGGAGTTAACCAATAACTTTAAATTTCGCCGAATATATAAAAAATACTAATATATGATACCAAATAAATATTATTAAATTAATCATGCTATATATCTTTATAGTAAATCGATTTAGAGATACGAATGCCGATGATATTTTTTATAAATCTAGTCAAACTTAAAATTGATTGACTTCTCAATTATTTTGGGACGTAAGGAGGACTATTTCATTGGTCAGGCATGATGACACGTCCAACACATATATATGAGAAAAGGACCAAAAAAAATTAATGCATCGACTATTACTTTGTTAGGATGATCAGCAACGACTAGAATTAAGACAAATAGCTAGTTAGGGACGTAGTTCCTCCGATCCATTTTATAAACTATATAGCTTGAAAAATGATTTGAAATTAAAATTCAACATATAAACCAAAAAATAAACAAAAGTAACCAATCTTGGTAAGGGCTAAATTGGACCAAATTAAATAGTTGAAGTGACTAACTCAAACAAAACATTAGTTTAATATATCTAGATATTGGCTAAACTTCGCGGGAGTATAGAGAATGATTGTTTGGGTGGCTTAGCCCCCTAGCCCGGCTTGCCTAGTACACAGCTTGTTTGGTTGCCTGTTTCTTGATTGTAATAACCAGGCTTACCTAGTGCAACACGTACCCCTTGGCGAGGCTTGCTAGGAACGATTTGTTATTCGGTGTTTGTAGTTGCAATCATGGAGCTATGGCGATGATGAATGGAGACGACGAAGGTGACGGAGGTCACAATGACAAAAAAGAGGTAATAGTACCAAGTAATTCAGGCAACCAAACAAAAACTAGCCAATACAGACTTAGCTAGAACATGACAACCAAATACGACATGATTACATTAGCATGGACATGCTTAAGGTAGCCTGGGTTATTTTTCTAGCCAGGCTTATCAGAGAAACACAACCAAACACACCCATAGCGTAGATAATGGAGTGGACTGAATCTTGCGGCCAGCCCACCAATCTTTAAGTTGTACGATCCAACGGTCCATTCATCACCACATAGTTTCACAAATATATATGGCACACAGATATTTTCCTAGCATGTCATCATTATTATACGCACAAAATTTGTATATGGAAGGGAAATGCCGGGAAAGAAGGGATCATGGGAAATCTGTTTCCACGTTTGGATAGAGACATGAGACCCCAAGGACAAGGACAGAACTAAGCCAATCATCTTTACGTGTAAAAAAAAAGGATGTGAGATGTGGGAGAGATCAGAGCTAGAGAGAGAGAGACAAGGACGACTCAGACGTAAGAAACACTCCAAAAGAAAAGAGATGCACATCCCAATGCAAATGTATAGCTGTGAGGTTTTGGACATTTTAGCGTTTGTTTTGCCATCCAAGTTTCCACGATGCACAAGCTACATACATACTTTCCAGAACATACGTCTAGTTCTATATAAAGCAGCTAAAGGGCTAGCCAGCTTTCATAGCAGCAAGGTTGAAACACATACACACACCCAGAACTTGGCTAGCACAATGGAGGTGGCACACCAAGTCACCTCTTCACCGTTCGTTCTAGCACAATGGCTACTATTGCTCGCCGTCCCTCTCCTTCTACTCCTGCTCCACTACGGCTCCCGACGGTCAAGGACAAGCCGCCGCCGTTGCAGCAGCAGCAGCAGCAGCGATGACGACAGATCGGCAAAGGGACAGCACCTGCCTTCGCCTCCAGGGCTGCCCATCATCGGCCACCTTCACCTCGTCGGCGACCTCCCGCACATCTCCCTCCGTGACCTCTCCGCCAAGCATGGCCGCAACGGCCTGATGCTCCTCCGCCTCGGTGCCGTTCCCACCCTCATCGTGTCGTCCCCGGGGGCCGCAGAGGCGATCATGCGCACTCATGACCATGTGTTCGCGTCGCGTCCCGCGTCCACAGTCAGTGACGACCTCATGTATGGGTCCTCCGATATCGCCTTCTCCCCCTACGGTGAGCACTGGCGGCAGGCCAGAAAGCTGGTCACCGCACACCTCTTCACCATCAAGAAAGTGCACTCGTACCGCAGTGCGCGCAAAGAAGAGGTGCGCCTGGTGCTGGCCAAGGTACAGGAGGCGGCGGCGGCTGGAACGGCCGTGGACATGAGCACGATGATGAACACGTTCGCCAACGATATCGTGAGCTGCGCCGTGTCGGGCAAGTTCTTCCGGGCAGAAGGCCGGAACAAGCTCTTCCGGGAGCTGGTGGAGGCCAACTCTGCTCTCTTTGGAGGGTTCAACCTAGAAGACTACTTCCCTGGGCTGGCGAGGTCGTTAGGTTTCCTTAGCAGAAGGTTTCTGCGCAACAGGGCCTACGAGACGCACAAGAGATGGGACGAGCTGCTTGAAACCATACTGAGCGACCACGAGAGAAGAGAATCCATGCATCGCCATGACGGAGGTGACTTCACCGATGTGTTGCTCTCGGTTCAGAAAGAGTATGGTATGACTAGAGACCATGTTAAGGCCATCTTGGTGGTGAGTACCGTACCGTAGTAGATATGGTATACCCAACATAATCGACCGTCTCATTTATGTACGTCCTGAACTCCATATTTGATGATATCCAGGACATGTTCGGCGCGGGCACAGACACGTCATCCTTGGTCCTAGAGCTCGCCATGGCCGAGCTGATGCGCAACCCGCAGCAGATGGCCAAGCTACAAGGTGAAGTTCGGAAGCACACACCAGAGGGACAGGAAATGGTGGAGGAAGAGAACATAGCTCACATGCCCTATCTGAGAGCCGTCGTGAAGGAGACACTAAGGTTGCACCCGCCTGTCCCGCTCCTCCTTCCTCACCTCTCCATGGCAGACTGTGTCGTCAATGGCTACCACGTCCCCTCCGGCACTCGGGTCATTGTCAACGCTTGGGCGCTTGGCAGAAACCCGGAGTCATGGGAGAAGCCGGAGGAGTTCCTGCCAGAGAGGTTCATTGACGGTGGCAGTGCTGCGGGCGTCGACTTCAAAGGGAACCACTTCCAGTTCCTGCCGTTTGGAGCTGGACGAAGGATCTGCCCTGGCCTCAACTTTGGGATGGCCACTGTTGAGATCATGTTAGCAAACCTCATGTACTGCTTTGACTGGCAGCTCCCCATGGGCATGCAGGAGAAGGATGTTGACATGACAGAGGTGTTCGGACTGACGGTGCGTCGAAAGGAGAAGCTCATGCTTGTTCCCAAGCTTCCTGGTAATGCTGCACCTGCAACTGGTCGTCACTACTCCATACAAGCTGCTGAGGTCGCAGGTCCTGTTCCTGTATATATGTGACTGAGTCATCTGCAGTCTCCTAGTATATTAATCCATCTATATCGATCGCACTCACTCGCAGGCACATACATCCGAACACCTTATGTAACTGAATCATCTGCCGTCTCCTCTATATATAATCGATGCATCTATCGCACGAGCACAATGCACACACCATATATATGGCCATGCACGGTGAAGTGAACTATAGACGACTTTACACAGATGGTTTGAAGTTTGGACTCTATGTTTATTATATGGTAATAAATAGTGTACAAATATATAATTCAATCTGGAATCTAATAAAAACATCCTTGCCGTGCTTTTGACACATTGTATTTTGATGGAGAAAAAATCTCTCTGCTGTCGTGATTTCCACACCTATGACGTGCTTTTGCCCCAGCAAAACTAGCCCGGCCTGCTTTCCTTTGTTGGCTGACAAACGCAGTTATTTCCTTTTTCTTGGTTTCACTACTGCACAAACATTATCACCATTGGCTCAGAAATCGCCATCATTCGGCAGTGAAAGTGGGCAGTGATGTTCACCTTCATCAGCACCCATTTGAAACCGACGATGAAAACCAAATATTTTTTTAAAAAAAAAATAAACGTGTTGTGTGTGCCTGCTGCCATCCACGCCAGTCCACACATAGAGTCGCCATGATGGCGAGGGTGTGGGTGGATTGGGGGGGGAGTGGTGCGGTGGGGGGTCATCTTCCTCACCGCCGAGGGCAGATCCTTGTTGGGAGGGGCTACCGTGTTCATGACAGAAATCGGCGGTGAAAATGATTTCCACGCCAGTTCATAATGAACTGGGGGTTGTTGGTATTTCTTATGTCCAAGTTCTGCAAGCGCACATAATACCATCGTAGCACTTCATCTAGTTATGTTTCTTCGCAAACATGCATGTGTGACGCTATTGAGTGACTCACTGAACTAAGGCTGTCATGAGTTATGTTTGTTTGTGCTAAATATATTCATTATTAGTGTTCACTGCACTGGTGAACAAGACGCACGTATACAAGCAACAAGGTGAATTCCCCGTGCATTGCTGAGGGAATTGTAAAGACAACATTGAGAATATCGGAGAAAGGACAAAATAAATAGAAATCGCAGAACATATTACAAAAACTAAGAAGCCTTTTTATTGTATTCACATGAAGGGAAGGGATTTACAATAATCTCAAACTTGAAGGCAATGCCAAATCTTCAACAATAATCTAATTTTGTCGATCACCGCAAAAGTTTGTAAAGATGGCTCACATTGATTACATAGATTCAGTGCAAAATATTTGAAGTACAAATAAAGTGGAGTCAAGATATTAATTAATTGAACATGATACAAAATCCCATACTTCAAGCTGGTTCTATCATAGATACCTCTTGAACAAAGGAGAGTGAATATTGGCTAAGACAGAGCAATGACCAGTTTTGTACGTGCTCTCAAAAACACGGCATAACTCTTCAGAAAAGAAGATATGAATGCATACATCTTTTTAGATAATGAATGCATACAGCTTTTTTTTTAAAGGAGATTACCTCTGCTTTTAAGAAAGCAATAAGAGTTTTACATACTGGTGAAACCAGTTTACGAAAACGCAAAAGGACAAAACAGATAGCAACCATGCCATACTACTTAAAGTCTAGGCAACGAAGAAACGCTATTACAGGAAAGCAACATCTGAATTAAAAGTTTGAAGCCGATCACGTTTGCTGATCCATGTCTCTAGGCCCTCCACCATCTTAGACAAATGTATCTTGTCGACGTCCTTCATAAGCTCTCTCCACATCTGCAGGAAGGTGATTGCATTGAAAAGTACCACATCAGGATTTGAAGGAAAAACTGTCTGGATAGCCATCTTGTTCCTATTTTTCCATATTGCCCAGGTTAGTGCTGCAAAGAAACATAACACAAGTCTCCGCAAGACTCCCAGCCTCCTTGGCATCCAATCATACAGGAAATTATGTTTTGATATAGGAAAATCATTCCACCCAAAAGCATCTCTAATACAACACCATAAGTACTGTGAAAAGTAACATTCAAAGAATATGTGGTTAACCGTCTCAGGTATACCACATACGCAACAGAGGGGGCTCCCCTACCACCCTCTCTTTTTTATTACTACTGCAGCCTGTAATTTGTCATGAAACAGTTGCCAAAGAAAAACTTTGATTTTAAGTGGAATTTTGCACTTCCAAATCATGATACACAACTGGTCTCTAACCCCCCCATGAGTTAGAAAGTGATATAAAGATTTGGTCGTGTATTGATTCGATTTATCAAGCACCCATTTTACTAAATCTTCCTTAATAGAATCGAACTGAACCCCCTCTAGAATTTTTTGTAGCTCTGTCCATTCCTCAATCCAATTTCCTTGCAGATTCCTTCTAAAGGTTAGGTCCCACTCATCACCATCCCAAATGTCACTCACCAGATCTTGCTGATTTTCACTGATCTCATAAAGAGATGCAAACTGAATTTTCAATGGCATGTTCCCAACCCACGAGTCATGCCAAAATCTGATCTTATTTCCTTTACAAACCTTGTATTCTGCGCCCCATTTGAATAAATGTTTTACTTTATGCAAGCCTTTCCAAAATTGAGATGACCCCTTTTGATTAGAGCAAAAGAAATTGCCTGAATGCATATACTTGGCTCTGAGTAATGCACACCACAGCTCCTCTGACCCAGTCTCAATTTTCCAAATCCATTTGATCAAGAGACACTGGTTCATGATTTCAGTGTTTATAATCCCTAATCCACCATGGATTTTGGGCTTACAAACTGACACCCATTTTGCCATATGATACTTGAAGATATCATCTGCTCCTCTCCAAAAGAATTTGGATCTGACTGTATCCATCTTTGAATGGAGGCCCTTTGGCATAAAATAAAAGCCCATAGCATACATGGGCAGGCTGCTCAAACAAGTATTAGTCAGAATTAGTTTCCCCCCTGAGGACATGTACTTGCCTTTCCAGGGGTCTAAGCGTTTGATCATCTTGTTAAGAATCCCTTGGAAAGCACCAGTACCTAATACTCGGTCAGATATTGGTATGCCTAAATACTTCATTGGCAGCTCTCCCAACCTGCAGTTTAACATGTTGGCTTTCCTTTCTTTCTCTTCCTGACTAAACCCAAATAGGATCACTTCACTCTTATGATAGTTGATCTTTAAACCAGATAACCACTCAAAACAATAAAGGATCACTTTCAGGTTTGTAATTGAGCTATCTGACCCATCTATCATTATTACAGTATCATCTGCATACTGAATGTGTGAAATACCACCTGGGATCAAATGCTCAACTACTCCCTTGATCAAGTGCCTGTTGACAGCCTTGTCCAACATGGCACTTATAGAATCAGCAACTATGTTAAAAAGAAGGGGAGATAGTGGGTCTCCCTGTCTTAGCCCTCTCAAAGTTCTAAAGTAAGGTCCCCTAGTGCCATTAACATTGACACAAACCTGTCCCCCCTTGACAGTTTGCATTACCCAATTAATCCACCTAACAGGGAAACCTTTCCCTTTTAAAACTTCTTCAAGGAAATCCCATCTCACCCTGTCATAGGCCTTTTCAAAGTCTATTTTTAGAATTAAGCCTTGCTTATTCTTGTGGCTCAGCTCATGTAATACTTCATGAAGAACAACCACTCCTTCTAATATGTTCCTCCCTTGAATAAACCCAGTTTGATTAGGTCCAATAACCTCCTTGGCTACTGGAGTGAGCCTGCCTGTGAGAACCTTAGTGAAAACTTTATAATCAACATTCAACAGACAGATAGGCCTATATTGCTTAATAGTAGCTGCATCTTTGACTTTGGGGACTAAAGTGATCACTCCATAATTCAATCTCTTAATGTCCAAATCTCCATTGAAGAAGTCTACAAACATTTCGTAATAAGTGTTTTTGATCTTGTCCCAGAATTGTTGGAAAAAACTAGCCCCATATCCATTGGGTCCTGGTGCAGCATCTTGTTTCATATCAAAAACTGCTTGCTTAATCTCCTCCATGGAGAAAGCTTTCACCAGTTGTTGACAATTTGCATCATTTACTTTTCTATTTTCAGACCAAAAATTAAATTTCAGTCTAATCTGTCTATCATCCACCCCCCCAAACAACTGTTTATAAAACTAAACTATGTGTGCCATAATGTCATCCTGCTTTGTTAACTGTCCTTGCTTAGATTCCATAGAAAAGATTGATCCCTTCCTTCTTCTTCCATTAGCAAAATGATGAAAGAATTTAGTATTGGAGTCTCCTGCCAGAAGCCAGTGCTTCCCTGCCCTCTGCTTCCAGTAGCTTTCTTCCATCAAATAGACCTGTTCTAAATCCCTTTCAACAGCATATCTATGCTCCCACTCCTGAGATGACAGGTCTCTAATTTCAGCTTGCTTATCAATCCTTTGCAGCTCCTCTTTAAGTTCAAACTTGTTCTTCTTCTGTTCCCCCATCCTTTGGATGTTCCACCCTTTAAGAAAAGATCTTAACAAAACGAGGCTCCCATGCCATTTATCTAAAGAATAGCACTGCTCAGGGCATCTAGATGCTGCTTGCATAAGCTTGTCAGTATGCATACAGCTTTTAAGATGGCCAAAAGCTGCCTTTGTGGCGACTGTTGGAGAAGATGAGAAATTCAGGCCCAATGGCAATTGCCATGCTCGATGGAGACCTATCAAAAAGAACCTATAAAGGCGGCAGCTTGATGACTAATTAACCAAGAGAAGAAGGTGTAAGTAGAAACCACCATTGCAAACAACAACAGCAGGGGAATGACCAGGTGAGTCACTCCAAAACTAGGGATGATTGAGTTGTATATATATTCGGAATGTTGGAGAGGAATTGAAAGGACATTAATGCCAATTAATTGGTATTTTTTAACACAAATCCATCCGTTGCAGAACGATGGGAGGAAGGCAAAGAAAGGATGAATAATCGGAGAGCAGAGACAACATCCAACGGCCTAAATGAAGACATATGTTACATCTTGTAACACCTCAGGTGTTTATCACTAGTTAAGCAATGGGTTTAAGCTAAAACATGGCAGAGTAAGTGGTGTTGAAGATGTCAAAGCCAAATCTATGAGCATGAGCCCAACCTAAACTTGGATGTGGCACCCTTGCTTACATATAGGCCCTTTTCAAGATATATGCTTGGGTGGTGTTATTGGAATCTCTTTCATGTGTCTCACATCAATATCCATCTATATTGATCACTGAAAAAGTTTTATGAAGTTTGGAATCAAAAAGTCACATGAAATGATAAGTTATGTCCTTGTTTCAATGGTTTTACTAAGTGTTTGAATTGCACTATTAAGTGAATGGAAATATAGATCATCAACCAAACCTTGCAACCTTGCCCAAATGACTCTAAAGGAACTCTACAACAAAAGTCATGAAAGGTTCATGTTAAGAAAATGCTTCAATGGATCCAAAAATGATAGTTCAAGCTTTATCGTGATACTACTTTGGTCAAAGTAGAATTGTAGGTTCTATACCAGTTTTGATATTATACCTTAAATAAAAGTTGTAGTTCATGTTATGGAGAAGAAACTTTGTTTTTGGATCAAGAGCTAGATCACCATGGAAAAAGGTCAAACAGAGGCTCAAATTTTGAATCAGCTGCTGTTTTTCAGCCCCAGAAATAATTCTGAGTTCCTGAAGTGACAGCAGTGAGCTATCATCTTTGAGACACTTTATCGTCCAAATTCATATAGTAGCTCAATTGGATTCCTTAATACGAGTTGAAGTACACTTGGTGAAGGAAATAACAGAACAAGTCTCATCAGATTAGGAGCTCATTTGGACCTTCAAAACTAATTCCCAAAACTGCTAGTTTCATGATATTCATGGACTTTGATCGGCAAGGACAAGATGGTTGACACGTCACGTTCTCTTGTTTTTGCTAAGCAACTTGTTTTGGACCAAAAATAGAACTTGGAGTGTACATCGTGGAGAAGAGCATGTAAAAAGTTGGCTCAAGTTTGATCTCGTTTTGATAATCAAGTTTGAGTTTCCTTGTTGGTTGTTAATGTGTTGACACTGTCAACTTGAGGCTTATTTACCTGCTGTTAAGGAGCTCTAATGGCTGTGCACCCTTAATAGATTTTGTAGAGTGTTATGTGGGCTCCAACTTTGCTTTTTGGCCCATGTCCAAAATCGGCCCGTAGCTGGCCAAATGCGTCCTAGAATTACCATGCCGACGCTCGCCACGTGCTTTCTAGAATGCCAATGCGTCCACCATGCACAGCACCGCACATCATCCTTGTTGCCACGCGCCGTCCCGCTCTCTGCGCCCCTAATGTGGACGCCTAACTCCTCTCGGCCTCCCTCACTCGCCCTCGCTCTCCTTTGCCTCTCTCCGCGCTCGCTCTCGCCCTCTGTAGAGCGCGCTCGCCATAGGCGCTGCCGCCAAGCTCACCGTCGCCGCCCGTTCTTGCCTCTCCGAGCCTCCTCCATCCCAGCTGGTGTCACCCTTGACATCCCCGCGCCGTGTTGCATCTCTTGCGCCGCTTCCTTGGTCGCACAGCCGCCTGCAGCTATGGGTCGCCGGAGCCGCCACCGCTACGGGCTTCTGCCTCCATGGCCGGCAAGCCTTGGGCCGCCGTGGAACAAGGCAAGGCCGCCAATGGGTGTGTGTGGGCCCCTGGGGTTCCCCCGCCCCTCAGCTGCCGCCGACGTGGCCTCCCTCCACCGGAAACGGCGAGCCCTCGATGTCATGTGCTTCAAACCCCGTCAGGGACTTCGTGCAGGATTTAGAAGAAAGCGAGGGGTCGATTTGCAAAGCCTTAGACTCAAATGAATAGTGTCTCTAGGGACCTATTTGTTTTAAATCGGCTAAAACTTTGAAAATGCATAGTAATTCATAGAAAAATTGTAAAATAGCAAATAAGTACTTTTTAGAATCCTGGTGAAATTGTCTAGATAGTAGATCTATAATATGGCATGTTTTAGTTTAAAAATTTAGTTGTAAAAATAGATTTGTGCAATTAGGGTTTTAATGCTAGTGGTATTTGTCTTTTTCATTACTGCAGATGTAGGGCTCCAAATGAAGTGAAATTTTTATGGCATGCTACACATGTGATGTTTGATGTGTGGTAAGAATTTCATGGTCATTGGATACTATATGCTTGAGTTATTGATTAAACTTACTCTCACATGTTTATTGCAATAGCATTTTGTAATTTCCATAGAGGTTGCTATGCTTATTCAAATGGCTTGAAAATTATACGGTAGACTTATGAGAGTAGGTATGAGCTACTGTAATTTTTATAGAATTTACTATGCACTTTTGGTATATGTTCTTTAATTCACCTTATGTAATTTTTGTAGAATTTACTATGCACTTTTGGTATATGTTCTTTAATTCACCTTATTATCTAGGTAAATTAAGAAATGTATTAAAAGAATTTATTTGGTGGTGGACACTATGTTTTTTGATATTCATTTGATATGTGGAACATGTTAGTGGCAATGGTTTTGCCCAGGTGCATGTTTGAAACATGAGTTAATAATTATTTTCTTGCAATTATGGTTTCGGGACAGTTTTTGGAACTGTTTGAAGTACATCATGATAATGATGTTTTCCAGGAAACTTGTTAATAACAAAGTTGTAAAGGATTTCATGATCTAGCTGCTGTCAAAATTTGGTGGCTTTTGGCCAAGTAGTTTAGGAGTTACAGCTATTCAAAGTTGGGTCACAGAAATAGTTGCTCTCTGTCTTGTTTGGACTAGATTCTATAAATATGCATGTTTGACTTGGTTAACTTGTGAATCATGCTAAGATAATTAAAAATGAACTGTAGATAATTTCATAAGCTTTCAAGAATGTCTTGTTGCATGGCTATTGGATTTGTATAACTCTAGTTATGATCCAAACATGCACCTATTGTTTGCAGTCCAGAAATAGATAGATGCTAGTTGTGGTTGTTTACTCCATGTATTGCTAAGTGTGGCTTATGCCCTTGATGATGGTTAAGTTATGATACTTGTGACCTTGTTAAACTTGTGTCATGCTTGATGTGCTTGCTCTCTATAATTGGTTGTGTGATGTTAGTTAAATAGCTATTGGTGCCTATGTCTTGCTTAATCTTGTGTTTGTCTTGGATGCTTATGTGATGCATCTCATGTTACCATTCTTTATATTCATGCACCTACATCTTGCATCTCATTTAGGTACGCTAGATGAACCACGTGAAAGATGTGGTGATGGAGCCAAACCCGAAGACGGTGTTGGTGGACCTATTCTAAAGATGGAAGGACTGAACAAGTGCTAGGATGGGAGATGCTCGCCAAGCGAGTGTCATCTAACAGACACTGACTAGTGTCAGATCCCAGGCAAGCCCCGGAGCATTCTAAGCCTCCTACTTTATAAAAGCATTTGAGTATATATGTTATATATGTATTGTTGCATTAAGTTATAGGAGTTGGTTAGAAACACTTGCTGCATATATATCCTCTCCTTGTCCAGTAAATATACCTTGAATCCTATTTTAGGTTCAGGATCGAGAGTATTGCTTAGTCATGCTTAGACCGGTAGAAGTCGGGTGATTCCCTATCATCTGCGAGCTATAGGTGGACACCTGATCACGGTTGGCTATATTTGCTATCGTGGAAAATAACCATATGTTGATGGATAAATGGAGATCGGACAGGATGACGATAGTGAAGCAACAAGGCATGGAGGTCTTGGATGTGGATCTATCCCCGTCTGTGTCGCTCTTATGGACTATTCTCTTTGTAAGACGTCAGTCAAGATTGAACGCATGCCCCACACTTAGCTGGAAGGATAACTTGTTCCGACCGCGAAGCCTTGTAGCTCTATTCGAGTCAGGAATCAGTTATAATGTTGCGCATGCTGGAGGAAGGGAGGTGTGTGGGGACACGGTCTGACCAAGGGCAGGTAACGGCCTGATGCATCCTAGCAACCGGTTGGTCCCTGAGTATGCGGTTTAGATCAGACTCGAGATTCTCGAATAGTACCAACGGTGACCTAAAGCTCGCTTGGCCGGTGACTGTGGTTTGTGTGGGGAATAATTCACCAGCTGATTAGGAATCGATTCGAATCGCCATCTCTCCTGCATAGTGAGAAACTGGACTAGCCGCTTGCACTGTAGTAATGTACTATGGAACTAGATGATAGTTATAATGATGAAAAGCAAATATGATATGGTTATTATTGATTGCTTAATCATACTTAAGTGTTTGCTCTAGTATAGGTGCTAATCTAGATGATAGGTTAATAATGTTAACTTGTTGTTAAAGAAAGGATATGATATACTTATGCTACTCAAGCTTTTATGCAAAAATATTATCAAGCTAGATCTACTAATAAAGCCTTGCATACTTCTTGGTGTCACTTTATTTCTGGTTTATGACAGGTAAGTCTAGCTGAGTACCCCTCGTACTCAGGGTTTATTCCCACTTATTGCAGGTTGTGATGTATCATGGCTACTGCAAAAATTGGATGACTCCTGCTATAGTAAAGGAGTAAGATCATGGGCATGATCCTTCTTAGTTAATTTGTCTTTAATGCTTTTGTTGGAATTGATCTTGGTACTGGCATGTATTTGAAATACGGGTGATGTTAGTTTCAAATTACTTTGCTTCGGATACTTTTGAACTCGAATTGTAATAACTATGTTGAACTCCGATGTATGTCGAACTACTTGTGAAATGGATGTAACATGTGACTTGTTATGTTGAATCACTACGACCTTGGCTAGCATGCTGGTTGGTTTGAAATCCCTCGTGATTTAATTGGACTACCAGAGTTATATAGGTTCAAGTATGACAATTTGATTACTTCGGTGGTTGTTTTTATAATTGTGCTCTTATAATTTGGACGGTTCCGTTACACATCTAACGCACCAAACAATTGAGGTGATCAATGTGGCTGCATGAGGATTGAGAGAAATAGTAATCAATGATCTTTAGTGGGTTCCGTCTATATAAGTTATTATTATATATAGATGTAGAGTCCGGCTGCTTCGACGTACCTAACTCGGTCGAATCGGACAACCGGCCAACGTTAACATCTGATTGCAATTGCAATGTTGCTTTGTCGTCGTCGTCACTTGGCTCGTCCCCATGTGAGCAACTTCCAAGTGTCCCATATCATGCGCTGATGCGTGCGTGTGTGTGTATATATATATATATATATATATATATATATATATATATATATATATATATATATATATATATATATATATATATATATATATATATATATATATATATATATATATATATATATATATATATATATATATATATATAATAGTATTCTATAAAAGATCTTTATTTTGTAAACTCAAAAATACAATAGTCAATATTCCTTATAATAGATATACTTAATTATATCATAAGAATCTTAAGATATATTTCGAATAGATAGAAATAGTAAATTTGAATTGAGACACATATTCTATGACAGGTCTTAACTTACCCTATATTTTCGTACCTTTAGTAGGCTTAGTATTTCCGGCAATTGCAATGACTTCCTTATTTCTTTATGTGCAGAAAAATAAGATTGTCTAGAATCTATGGCTAGCTGCAAAATAGCTTATTTTGTAGCCAGCCCAACCGACCGCACCCTGATGTCCATCCGATCCAACTGGCTGGCCGGCCCAGCGTTACTGCTTTCCTTTCCAGCTGCATGCATGTGGATCAACACTGCAGGTAATTGCAGTAATTAATGACGCTGGATATTTGGAACTATTTTCACGCCTTCACACGGTGCCATTGCATGCATGCAAGCTATGTGTTACGAGAATACACATAAAGCTGGTGTACTAGTTCAGCTGGTGCCATGGCAAGTATTACGAGAATACTAGTATTAATAAGTAAATGGTTTACTAGAAAATTTGTACCATTGATTGTGATTTACTAGAATCTATGCCTTGCTATCCTTTTGAATTTGACAACTATGATTTACGAGAATTTACTTTGATTTACCAGAATGAACCTTGAATGTGAATTACGAGAACCATGAAATAATTATGAGGATTCGAGTTGGCTTCACACGAGAATTACATGATGAGTTACTTTGTTTAGGTTCTGGTTTTTCCGAGTAACTAGTTGGCCAGTTACGAGAATGCATGAAGTCTAGACCTATATATATATATATATATATATATATATATATATATATATATATATATATATATATATATATATATATATATATATATATAGTAACTGAGTCAATGGTTTACCATGATATAATTACGAGAATTCGAGTTTCTTGATTCGAGAATTACATGAGGAGTCAAATGGTTCATAATAACTAGTTACTATAATATAGAGACCATCTTACCATAACCATAACATAGTTACGATATTTCAAATGGTACATATTGTATAACACCAGCTTGTACTGGGCGAACCATATATCTCAGCGTCACAAAATGGTACCAAACCGCTTCGACAATTACAGACTATATTGTTTCTTGTTTCATTCATATATATAATCAGGTCCATGTTACAAGAAAAGAGGTATTCTGAATTGATGAATCTTTGACGCAGTACCATCACTACCCCAGCCAAGTTTTCTCATGACGGCGTGTTCCATCAGGAAAAGTATCAAAAACCGTCAGGGATGATCATCCGTGACGGTTACCGTCAGAGATAGACTGACAGGGAAAGCCCACTTTCCCTGACGGAAAACCGTCACGGATTGATTCCTGATGGCCGCTGCCGTCAGGAGAGAGTTTCCCCGTCGGTTTTTCCTTATCCGTCAGGAGAGAGTTTCCCCGTCAGTTACAGTACCATCAAGGAAGGTTCAAACTGTCCCTGTCAGTCAACAACCGTCAGGGAAACCTCATTTTTAATATCCATAAAAGCTCATTTAACTATTCGAAAAATTCAATAGCCAATCCTTCTTACTACACCGGCAAACATTAAATGTTACACTCAATTGTCTGATACATGTAACTCAAATACTCAATTGTCTAATACATATAATGATCATTCAAATTGTTCATACATTAGATAGTTCAATGGTTAACAGATCTTTAGCCATTCTAAAGGCCTCGCAAAATAAAGTAAGCAAACCCAAATTACAGGGCTATAGTTCATGTAGCTAACATATAGGAAATAGAAGTTTAGTAATTGCTACTTCCTACAAGCCCTTCAACAGCAATACACAATAGCTGCTACACATCCATTCATCTCCATATCCTTTAGTCAAAACAAGAAAAATAACAATTCATGAGAAATCTTGTTAAATCTGCAGTAAAATAATATAGCTGATTGGGTGTCCAACATCTTTGAATTAAAAGAGTGACCATACATTCAGTCAAAAGAGATCTAGATGGTGTCCAACGTCTTTGAATTAAAAGGCCGTCACTACAATATATTGGCAAAGCACTATGATGTTTTTAATGTTCATAGTGTACTTCACTTGTAAGTAATAGTCTTGGTTTTACAAAATTTGTTGTCCAGTGATTCAGTCAAAAGAGATCTAGATGGCAGGTACATAGCTAAATTCATGCACTATGTAGATTCTAAATATAAAACAACAGTGAAATAAACAATTATCTAATATTTGATAGATGCAGCTCAGCTAATATAGATTCAGGCAATGACCTATACAAATATAGATAGATGCAGTTCAGCTAATATACAAAGAGTTCAACAGGTAATGCCTAATACATGGTGATTTAGGCAATTAGGTAATACATGGGGATTCAGGCATTCAGGCAATATTCGCATTTAGCAGTACTAGTATAGCAGGCATTCAGGCAAGAGGCAATATTAGCAGACTAGCAGTACAGAGGAGGCAAGCTAATACAGGATTCCCTTATATGCATATTAGTTGATGAATATTTTTTTACCTAATCTATCTGCAAAGCGTCTTTCCCACAGAAGCAGTTTGATCCTTTTTACCTGCAAGAAAAGGATTCCCTTATATGCATATGGTGAAAGGAAACATTAAAGTAGCATATGCCCCAATGTACAACTCATGTCACAACAAACATAACCATAAGGCAAATACAACCTCATGGTTTGTAGAGTAAAAGAATCCCAAGATATATGTTCAGATTTAATCCCCATGAGTATATCAGAAAGCTGCTCATTGTAAATAACAACTTGGCACTAGTTGTCTTCTAGTAGGATCAGTGCCAAGAACACTGAGTTGGTAAAATCAGAGTTTTATAATTTGCAGATACAAGCAAGAAGAGCCAGGATGGGAGGGTATAGGGTGATGCTCACCACCCTTGATGCACCACACGCTATTAATGAAGAACCCTGAAGCTGCCATGCTGCCGCAGCACATCTAGGAGCTGCCAACCAACCTGCTATTGCACATCTGGACCCTGCAACCGTAAACAGGAAAGATACATCACTTGCATATGCCATAAACAAATCAACACGTCACAACATTAGCACTGATACAAAACTTAAGTGGGAGCACTTACAGCTATCCTTCACAAAGTTTAGTTTCACAAAACATAAGTCAGGATTAAAAGTGACTAATCTGAAATTATACATACTTGATGTTGGATTCATGAAAATATTACAAACAAATGAGCATCGTTGCGGTAAGAAACTAAAGAAAACAACAATATTAAGATATAGCAGGTAGCAATGACAACTATCCTCAAGCATGTCAGGTGGTATGACTACTTGTACCTTGTGGTATGTTAGGCTATCTCATACAGTGCTATATCAAGCAAGTACATTTCATTTTATCATATTTATCTCCAAAAGGCTCCTAGTGCAGTTCTTTCAGTTTGCAATGATGCACTGAACCTGGGAAAGAAAAGGTTAGCATTGAGCAGGGACATTGTATGCACATCAGATTTGTATAGAGAGGAATCAATCAGATTTGTATGCACATATAATAACTAAATGTTCATCCCTCCATTAATCGGTGAACCACAAGCAGGCCTACTAAAAAATTAACATTTACATGTAGTGTCGTGTGAAACACTAAACCGGTCCTACTAAAATACTAAACTACTAAGTTCTATCTACTGTGTTGTAAAAAGAATGGAACTGATATTTTTCAGATGCAAATCAATGAACAATTTGTCATCAGAACCCTAATTGTAATGCATAGTTAATATCGGAAATCATTATTAAGCATTAATACTGCTCCCCTGCTGCGTGCAGCTAAAAAATTCAGAGAGGTAACTAACCAGATGCAATGGGCATAGAATACAGCAAAAAAATTCAGAGAGATAACTAACCAGCACAATGTTTAGGATTTGAGGACTGCATGATGGTAGCTTGCACTACCGTTATGGTGGATGCTCAAGAAATTATCTCTGACATACTTCCCCTCTCCCAACTGGTGTAAATTAAAGAATACAATTTGATTTAGACGAAAAAAAAATAAAATTTTCCCATACATAAAAGAACAACTTTCATCAGAGACCGTCAATGTTGCAGATCCATCATCTTGCGTACGCCAGCAGCAACCAATTTCCTGGTGGTCACCCCAAAAGCCTAGGCAACAAGCCCTACACAATCATGGATATTCAGATCTGAAGCACTTCTTTGGGGATGAGCTGAGAGGGGGAAGAAAAACGGGAAATCCGAACCTTGTGGATGGGGACGGCAGGGCTGGGGTCTAGGCCGGAGGTGAGGGCGGCGGATCTGGTGGCTGGGGGCGGGGGCGGGGGCGGGGGCGGGGGCGACGGGTCCGGTGGCCGACGGCAGGTGCTGATGGCTGGGGAGGCGACGGTGATGGTAGGGTCAGTGGGCCTGTGGTGGCGGGGGACGGCGGGCGGCGCTGCTGGTAGAGGAGGCCGGCGGCGCTGCTGGGTGTGGACTTTGAGTGGCCAGCAGCTAGGAGGAAAGGATTTGGGGAAGAGGAGAAAAGGTCACGGGCGCAGATGGGATGGCGCGTGCGGCTGAAATTTTTCTGAGATCCCGCGCTCTCCTTCCGTCCGTGTCTCTGTTGGCTGGGCCACAGCGAACCACTGCAGCGAGGGCGGCCAAATCCTTTCGCGAGAAATGCGTGCAGCAGGCCCGTGACGGTGCTCCACCGACGGGAGAGACAATCCCGGACGGTATTGGGTCACACGCGGGGGATGCCTCAGCTGCTCCCCTGACGGAGGCTGCAGGCCGAGGGGATTGCTCCCAACCGTAGGGAGAAAATCAGTCTGCGGTAGTGCATCCACAAACCTCTGAAGCTGGAAGCCAGGATCTATGCACCTGGATTTAGGAAAAAAAATGAAGATAAAACTTTTAGCAAGATCATGAGGCTAATAGCATCTTCCAGAAAAAAAAATTATGGAAAAATCAGAATCTATAATTAGATGAACAACAGTGCAGTTTGATAATTAGATAAATCCATACAGATTATTTTAATGTAGAGATAAATCATGCGGAGGCATAGGGGGAAAATACAGTTTAATACTCATGGATTCACATCAACAAATAAAACAGGAGAAGGATTCCGATCAACAAATAAACAGGAGAAGTCGCACTCACCAGAGGAGAGGACGCAGTCTCTCTTTCACGGATCCACCATCAGGGCTGTCATCCAACGGCGGCGCCGTGCGCCTTGCGCCCAGCAACGAGCCCACGAGCGCCTCGATCGGCCCTATGCATCGCCGCGCGGCCCGTATACCCCTCCTCCTCCGCAGCGGCGACGACGAGGTTCATCCAGCAGGCGATGTCCGAGTGCGCGAACATCACCGGCGCGACCCACCCCACGAGCGGCACCGACCCGGATGCCCTCAAGAGCCCGACGGCTGCGCCGGTGGCCGCGGCGCCGAGGAACGCCTGGAGCATGAGCAGCAGCCATGCCATGGCCGTCGTGAGGAGCTCGATGTATGGAGGCAAGGTCTACGCGGTGGAGCCGTGGAGATCCCCGTCGGTCACGCGGTGGAGGTCGATGCCGCAGGGAGCACGAGCAGGGCCGGCCATGAGGCTAGCGGGCTGGTCTCTGCTGGGTTGCGCGTCGGCGCCGGGCCGCCGTGTGCATGGCTGCATCGCCGTCGCCGCCCATGAAGGAGGAGGGGCCGCGGCCTCGTCGGGATGGCGGGCGTACCGCGGACGGTGCTGGGTGGCGTCGCCGGCGGACCGCTAGGGGTCATGGGCAGACCACGGACGGAGACGAGGGGCGTCGCCGGTGGATCACGGACGGAGCCCAGGGCATCGCCGGCGGAGTGCGGACGGAGTGCGGGGGCGGTGGACAAAGCTGGGCTGCGACTGGGCTCTGCATGTGCGAGGAGAGAAATAAATTAGGAAAATAAGAGAGAGGTTGGCAGGTAAGCCAGGAACAATAAATGGAATTTGTTGCCTCTGCATGCATGCTGCAGCGTTGGTCGCCTGCATGCACAGCATTTACTTGCAGCGCAGATGATAGAATCGTCAATAATTATGGTAACCATGGAGGCTGGACCAGGTGCGCCGGATGATGCCTCAATGCTGGTGCGCCGCAGGGCTTGGCTACGGAATATATATATATATATATATATATATATATATATATATATATATATATATATATATATATATATATATATATATATATATATATATATATATATATATATATATATATATATAGTCCATGCATTGTATTGAATCGGTCGATCGATCGTACTTTTTTGTAGTTTTATTTGCGAAACAATCGGCCGCCGATGCACGATTTCTATAGTACGTATAGAAAGTCAGGAACACTGACGTTTTGGTAAACTTGAAAGTAACATTCACTATTAACTTAGTGAATGTAGCCACGGCAGCAATACGACTCGACTGGGATCGTATCTTTCGATTTTGAATTCAGGATCTTCTTCAGGGCCTCACTCTGTTTCTTTGCTACCTTTACCTACCACTCCGTGCTTGTCTAATTGTTAATGTTGTTTTAAACTAGTAGAAAGAAGTTCTCCTCTCAGGTTATGGGTATCTAATATTCTAATCTACCTCGGGTTTCGGCGCTAGCTACCTCTTGTTTTTTTCGTCGATCTCCTGCCTTTTGTCATACGTATCGTATCGTGTTCTTGCCATACGTATGGTATCAGGACATGCTAAACGCTCTGAGATAGTTACTAGCTAATATGAGGTAACTTTTTCAATAACATTAATTTTTAGCACATAACTCATAATTAATATAAAAAGCTCCACATGACAACTTCACGTGATTTTAGAGTGTGAGCATGAGATTAGTTCTTGATCAAGAGATAGCTTTTTACTCTCTTTTATTAAAATATGCTTAAAGCTAGCTCAAAAGTCACTATAGAAGAAACCACAAGAGTCCCTAGATATTATATCATATTTTATATTAGATCTCTAATATTAAAGAGCAAAAATCTCTTTTTCAAAAATTTTGTCATTCACTCTCTTCCGAGTTCGTCAAGCATAAGAGTCATGTCCGGTTTTATTAAAAATAGTAGTACATGACGAATTAGAGATAAGAATCCTAATATAATTAGTTTGTTGTCTAATTCATGACCTAAACTTATTGCCACCGCACCTCACTCTCTCCCATCCTCATCTCACTCTTGCCGTCGTCCATACACCTCCAATCTAATTAAAGGCATCACAATCCAAAGTACAGGAACATGGTTTAAACAATGTACATATATCTAGCCACAGTATGAAGTTCAACAGATGACGTAATCTTCGCATAAACCTCTGAGCCGCAAGTTGTCTAGGTGAACATATAATAAGTTGTATGCTATGTTGCAATGCACGAGCATATTTACTAGTAATAATAAAAAAAACTTGTTAACCATGGTATATGCAGAGGAGGCCGTCATGCTGTTTATATTTGTAATATAGCATTTCTCCTTGTTAAGTAGGGTTTTGTTGCAAACTACTTCACCTAATAAGCCAGAGAAACCAGAGAAAGCCACATTTGTGTGCTCGCGCCCTTCTAGTACCACAACCACAAAAAAAAAGGTTTCTCTCCTCTTTAGCTTCTCTCAAAGAGCCGTATCATGAGCAAGAGCATGCATTTGGCATTGCTTCATCCAAGAAGAAAGAGAAATCAGAGCTGAAGCTCCTCAGAAAATCTTGCAAAACGATTTTTTCAGAATAAACTGTGGACAAAAAAGATTCCTTTTCTGAATAATAGACATACATACATCTCTCGATCGATCGCATATAGATGTCTGTTGCCAACGATGAGAGTGGATGGCGCCACGGGTCACATCTTTACTTGGATGGAGCCAGCTAAACGATGAACTAGTAGACTACTAGTAGCGTGGTCACAGCTACGAGTACCATCTGAGGTTCTGGTTAGCCGGACGGCCAGCCGGATCGAAGGATTATTGATGCTAGTACCAAATATAGATATATACGTGGCGTGTACAAATCGTCTCATAATTTGGACGGGATATATAAGGTTGGGGTGATAATGTTGCGCGCGTATGGGTCATCGTCCTACGGCTAGCTAGGAGCTAGCTACTCATCGATCTTTCTCACTTTCCAAAAAACAAAGGTATTTCTCATCAGACATCAAACTTGACACGGGACCATCAACTTGGGAACTCCTATCAATGCGTTGTCACAGTCGTCATTCCTCTAATCACAAATACTCCCATATATACATAGAGTCAGGCTAATATGATATCGCCAAAAAAAAAAGTCAGCCTAATATGTAACTGGCCATAGAATAACTTATTCTATATAGCCATCTTGATTTACAAGCTGCATTTAGTTTCCTTATATAAGACACAAACAGTGGTACAGAACTAACTTCACTTCCTATATTTGTATCAGAACATTTTTACCTATAATTAAGATTTTATATCACATAAGTGACATATTTTTGTGAGGCAGCAAGGGGTGTTAACACTGCCCCCCTGAACTTGTTCATAGTAATATCAATCATGGTTGAAAACAGGCAATGCAGGAGCACATGTACATAAAAGTGGTTACATTGTATTTGTATTAAAATAATTCTAATGATTAAATTTCATCATATTTGTATTTCTAATAATTTTGAAGACGGCACCAAGTCTGTTATGAGACGGAGGGGAGTAGCGTTTCATGGTCGTGGCCCTCTATGTCTATCTGCAGCCTTTTCTGAATAAACTACGGATTAAAAAGATGCCTTGCAATCACCAGGTTCTGGCTATATAAAAGGCCACCTGGGCAAACAAACCCAGCTATCGTCATTCAATTCAGTAGCAAGCTATCAGCCAGGGGAAGCTATGGCTCACGCTCATGGCCACTATGAGGAGCTGCTGCCAGCGAAGTCTCCTCCACAGGTGTCCCTAGTGCTCTCTGTCCTGCTCGTCTGCCCTCTTCTCGTCCTCCTCGTGCGCCGCTGCTCTGGAACGACGACGCCGTCTGCAAGAGCCAGAGAACAGCTGCTGAGCAAGCTGCCTTCGCCTCCAAGCAGGCTCCCCATCATCGGCCACCTGCACCTCGTCGGCCCCCTACCGCACATCTCTCTCCGTGACCTCTCTGCCAAGCATGGCCGTGATGGCCTCATGCTCCTCCACCTCGGTTCCGTCCCTACGCTCATCATCTCCTCGCCGAGCGCCGCGCAGGCTGTGCTCCGCACGCAAGACCACATCTTCGCGTCCAGGGCCTACTCCCCCGTCACCGACATCCTCTTCTACGGCTCCACGGATGTCGCCTTCTCCCCATACTGTGAGCATTGGCGCCAGGTGAAGAAGATTGCCACCACGCACCTCCTCACCAACAAGAAGGTCCGGTCCTACCGCCATGCACGTGAGCATGAGGTAATTAATAACCATGCGTCAATTTCAGCAATCACTAATATATTGTTCCATGAACGAAGATGATTGCCTGAAAATAACTCACAACAGGTGAGGATGGTGGTGGCTAAGATCCGTGAGGCAGCCACCGCAGGCACCACTATCGACCTGAGTGAACTGCTCAACGCCTTCGCCAACGACATCGTGTGTCACGCTGTGTCTGGCAAGTTCTTCAGGGAGGAAGGCCGGAATAAACTTTTCCGGGAGCTCGTCGAGGCGAACTCGTCACTCATAGGGGGTTTCAACCTAGAGGACTACTTCCCGGCGGTGCTGGGTGAAGCTAGACATCATCAAGAGGATGGTGTGTGCAAAGGCACAAAAGGTGAACAAGATGTGGCACGACTTGTTCAATACGCTCATCGATGACCATGCAAGAAGGCCAGCGTCAGAACGTGACGGGGAGGAGAGTGACTTCATCGATGTCTTGCTCTCCCTTCAACAAGAGTACAACCTCACAAGAGACCATATTAAGGCCCAGTTGGTGGTATGTAATGACATGACCTCACCCACAACTACCACCTACACATATATGTTATATACAATTAAAATTTATGTTGCTGATTCTTATGTATATGTATGTAGGTCATGTTTGAAGCTGGCACAGATACATCATTCATAGTGCTGGAATATGCAATGGCTCAGCTCATGCAAAACCCCCGCCTCATGAACAAGCTACAAGCCGAGGTGAGGAGCACTATAGCCAAGGGAAAAGAGATAGTTACCGAAGACGAGCTTAACAGTTTAGCCTACCTAAAGGCAGTCATCAAAGAGACACTCAGACTCCATATGCCGGCACCGCTCCTTGTGCCCCACCTCTCCATGGCCGATTGCAACATAGAAGGATACATGATACCATCAGGAACACGTGCCATTGTTAATAGCTGGGCTCTTGCAAGGGATCCTAGCTATTGGAGAAGGCAGATGAGTTCATGCCTGAGCGGTTCATGGAAGGAGGTAGCGCCGCAGCTATGGACAATAAGGGAAACGATTTCCAATACTTGTCATTTGGGGCTGGGCGAAGGATATGCCCAGGTATAAACTTTGCAAGTTCAACTATTGAAGTCATGCTCGCAAACCTTGTCTACCACTTCAATTGGGAGCTACCTGAGGAATTAGCAAAGAAAGGCATTGATATGACTGAATTGTTTGGAGTAACAGTGCGTCGTAAGGAGAAACTCCTTGTCCCTATAGTTCCACAAGATTAATGCATTATTTGTCTATAGAGTCCTTATGTACGGAATAGATCAGGAACTCGGATGTGCCCTACCTATCATAATTGTATCATACTTGTGGGTTTTGGACTTGTTGTCCAGCACGTATACTACATAAAGAAAGCATGCATTGCATCCTTATCATATTTGTCCATCACTAATGGTCCTAGTTCTTGTAGATATAAATAGTCTTACTTTATCGTAACCTAAAAAATAAAAAAGCCAAGTTAATGGCTCATAAGCAAGTAGGAATTGCTTCGGTAACTTAGAACCAGCCTCCCTACACATGATTTAGGTCATCAGAACTTCAAAATGTGTAAGTGCTGGTATTTGCATAAAATGCTTGAGTGGCAAGAGTTTGCTGAGATCTAAACAAATGACAAAGTCAATAGAAAGTGCAACCACATCACTGCAGTTATCCTTCATCGTCCCATCTTCCCAGAACTTATTTGTTAAAGTTATCCCATTGCCATATGTGATCAAAGATATGACATATATACTCACCCTTTCTAAGAGGCAGTTAAACCAATAATGAATGGGCCGGCGTAGAGTTTCTTATATATCTTGGACTTTGCTTCCAAGTGTTTAAGGAATCTTCCTTTGCTATAACAAAGTCTTGTTGCCTCTGCAATACTCACACAAGAGACTCATCACGCAATGCTGATGTGCTGGAGCTGAGTTTGTGAAGGTCCATATATTATATATATACACATATGAATGATCAAGTGTTGGAGAGAAACACATGGGGCTGGGGTTTTATACGTGCATCTCGGGAGGACATCCACCATTTCCCACCCGCAGTAAGGTGGGTCTGGATGAGGACGGTTCGGCTTGGGCAATAGGGGAGTCAAGCAGAAATTGAAATCGCAATCGGCAATGCTTCCATTAGGGCATCTAGACGACCGGACGCTATCTTCCTGGTCCTGCGCAGCGGACCGGCCCAACAGGCAACCGGCCTGCTCTACTACTCCCCATCTATGCGACTGATAACTTCCCCACTCCGCCCGTCGCGGTGTTCACCGCGCTGTCTGCCCCTCTGCCTCCCCATCACGGCGTCCACTCGTGACTATTTTAGGCGGCGCGAAATCCAGGCCGCCATAGATCTCCCATCCAAGCTTCCTACTCCAGCACCCACCTGCCCTTCGTGTCATCGTTGCTACCGCGCCCTACCTCATCCACCGAAGTGGCCTGTCGTGCGCACCCACCCTGCTACTCCTGCAGTTGCTCCTGCTCCGCCGCCTGCCATGCCCGACGACGCCGACAGGCGCCACTAGCGCAAGGAGAAGTGTCAGGCCCTGACGCGGAAGCCCATCTGGACTCGCCTCCTACTACGGCTGCGGTGCCCCGATGCAGACAGCGGAGGAGGCCGCATCGGGATATGATGCATATTGCAAGTGTACATTTCAAATGTTTTAGATATTTTGGACGTATGTTTCACATGGATGTTGCAAAAGTAAATCGGGATATTACATATGTTGCAATGTTTGTAGACATATGTTGCGAGTGTCTATCCCCAATGTTTCATCTGTTTTTTCATATGTATGTTGCAAGCGTGTTTATCTGAATGTTGCATATGTTTCACACATATGTTGCAAGTGTTTTATCTAGATATTGCATATGTTTGCAATAATTTTCAATTGTTTTTGCAAGTATTTCAGATGCATGTTTCAAGTGTTTCATCTGTCTTTTTTGTATGTTGCAAGTGTTGTATCTGGATATTTCAAAACTTGATCGGGTGTTGCACATGGGATGCGCGTGGGAAGCGGAAGGGGGCGCGAGCAGTCCCCGAGCGGGCCACGTTTGGGCGGCGTCGACACCCGCGTGGACGGGGATGACGCTGGTGCGGTCAAGCGTATGTCCGAGCGGCGCAGGCCCACGTGTGGACGCATGAAACGGACGGGGAAAACCCACTTCAGCCATGGGCGTCCGGACGCGGGTGTCCGTCCGGACATCGGGGCGCTAGCAGTACCGAATCGTTTTTGGGTCCCCTCGCCCAAGACTGTTGGATCGCACAAGGATGGATTGAGATCCTAGTCTACTTTTCAGCCCACTGCACTGCCTCCGGTGAACCCAAGCCGTCCATATGTGGGACCATAATGGCCTTGTGTGATTAGTTGCCCGTTTTTCTCAATTCAACACAAAAAGGGAGAAATTATTGCTATTTCTTTTTTATTAGCTAATCTTTTTATAAGCACAAATAGCTAGAGGGAACTAGCTACTAATAGCTTTTTATAGAGTTATAAATGCTAATCTTTTGCCATATTTTTATCTGAGTCCATGACCTCTCGAAGTAATCATATGGCTTCTTCAGCCTTAAAAGTGGTTCATTCTAAGTTTACTCTTAGCTTGGTCCAATCATGAACCTGAATTCACACTGAACGAACCACTTGAAAAGCTGAGGGATCCAAATATTCGCTCTGAGAGTTCGTGGACCCAAATTAGAATACCCGCGGGCAAAGTCTAAGGAAATGCAAGACTCTATATCGAAAATGCAACGGCCTACAGATTATGCAACTCGATCTCCATCCACTGTAGCGAAAGCTTTGAAAATGCAAAGGCCTACAGATTATGCGTCCCATGCATCGCACACGCCGTGTGTCGTGCGTGAGGTTCTCGAGTGCACTTTTTGACTGCCACTTACACTACTGCCGGTGCTGGTTTAGCAGCACGTCAATCAACAAATAAAGAATGGCTCGCTCGTCCTTTGGCGTTTTACCTAACAGAGGGAATCAGATCACCTTGACTGCCTCCCGGCAGTCGTCGATGCATATCTGCTGTTCCCTGCAATCCAAGAGAGCAACTTCTTTTTCTTTTGAGAATCAGCTTTTTTTTTCTGCACCTCCACTGCAGGCTGTGTCGGCCCAACAACACGGCCTGTTAAAGACGTTCCCCTCGCTGAGCCCAGGCGCTGCACCTCCGGACTCCTCCGCACGCAGCAACGTTTCTCTTGAAAAAATTACTGATAATCCATCGTTCCAAAATTCATTACAGATGGATCTCTTTTGCATCACATAAACTGGCAACCGGTGGCACAGGGAGCGGCGGCGATGGCGGTGGCAGCAACCACGATGCAGGACGAGCTGCAGTACCAGAGCGTGCTAGGCTGCGGTGGTGGCGGTGTTCTTGCACGTGTATTGGTGTGCTCTTAAGTGGTTTACTGCCTTCATGGGCTTAGGTGGGCTGCTGGGTTGGTATTTCTTTCACCTGCTTCGATGCTGCGGACAGCTTGGATGGAGCGATTGTCGGGAGCAATAGTGAAGAGCAACTTCAGGGGATTTGATTCTTCGTGACCACGACCTTGCCCTGCCACACTGACGCCACACGCACCACTGCGCTATGACTGAGCAGCCTTGTAGTTTTGCCTCACCGCTGACCACCGCACACCATCTCCTTGCTGGTGCCGCCGCCACCCATCAAGTATGCTGCACAATGAGGCTTTAGTCCCGGTCCAAAAGGACCTCTAGTCCCGGGCTGTGAGCCGGGACTAAGGTTTCGAGACTAAATGTCCCACCTTTAGTCCCGGTTCGCAGGCCCAGGACTAAAGGGAGACCTTTAGTTCCGGTTAGTAATATCAACCGGGACTAAAGGTGCTGCCAGACATCAATGTGGTGCAGCACCTTTTAGTCACGGTTGGTATTACCAACCGGGACTAAAGGTTCTTTTTTCTTTTTCCTTTTTCTTTCCAATTCATTATTGATTTTGGTTTCCAATTATATTGTTTTCCAATTTATTCTTCGCTGCTATTATCCGTATAGGTTGCACCTATACGAGAGCGTTATTATTGCACACAAATAAAGTATGAAACTATATAATATATATATATATATATATATATATATATATATATATATATATATATATATATATATATATATATATTATAGAGCTATACATATACACACATTACATTTACAATAATATACAAGTAATCAAGTGTTCGGCCTCCGGTTAATGAGTTACACAAATGTTTGCCCACCACTCAAAGCTCATACAAGTGTTCGTTCTTATTTGGACTCTTCAAATCCAACCTAGGGTTGTGGTGGAACTCGCTGTCTTCCGGCATGACATGATCGTTGATGAAACCTGCGATCATCTTCTAGATTGCGACGAGTATTGTGTGCTTGAACACTATTTCTTTCAATTCCCACTCCTTCCATTTGCATTAATTAAAGGAAAATATATTAATATACATAAGATTTATTTAGTCTCAACAAATAAATAAGATATGAATTTACTGTATACACATGTTACATACTTTTAGCATCTCTTTAGCAGGTGTAAATTTGCTACACCACATGTACTCGCAAACGTAGTATCCACATAAATTGGTTCCATACGATTGTCTGGACACCCACTTATGTAGAATAGGAGGGGGAAGTGGCACTTTCAGATCCGTACGATATCTTTGTTGTAGCCAAGCCCAAGCTCTGCCCAATAAGTCGGTCGTTGATTAGGTATAGCACAGTAAAGTAAAGGAGCAGGCATCGATATTTAAAGAATGATAGAACTTACCTCTGGATCATGTCTATCATGTCTTGGTATATTGCCAGCTCTTTTCTCATTGAGTCCCACACATTTATAGTTTGTTCCTTGATCTTAATTTCAATGAGTATCCAGTGATCCCTGCATTTGTTTATAGAGTCAACTTATATATATTAATGTTAGATTGACTAAGACATGATATAACACAACACTTTACCCCATATTCTAAGGGAAGAGTATCAACTCCTTATGCCTTTGGTTATAAAAGAACCTCCGGAGGTTTTTCTCCATTTTCTTGATCTTCAGATTGAATGGATCTTTAGTCTTTGTGTCCTTATACACGACATACGGATCGATAAAACCAATTCGATCGTCTTGTTTCGATCTGAGTTCTCTCATCATGTGTCTGCACATCGTGAGCATAGTTATTATGAATACGTACATATGCTAGAGTAGGATTATTGATTAAAAGGAAGAATCACTTACAGACAGTAGCAGCTTATGAGAGATTTGTCAAGAGCATCCATATAGAGAAGCTGGCGTACTTCACTAAACTCTACCCAGATGACGTCATCTCCACGGAAGTAGTGACGGTCTCTGACTTGGACATCCAGATATTGTTCAATTTGATGTTGTGCATAGAATCTCAAGTAGTACTCGTGTAGCTTGTACATTTGTGTACCAAAATTTTTTACCTTTGCAGGGTCACATAGACTCCTGCCATATACGTACTTCCTCCGCCATTCATCAACAACTTCAGACTCTTTACCAGTTGTCAGTTCCTCCCGACCTAGAAGTTGTTCTAAGGAAAGCCCAGTCACATTCATCCACTTGGCGAGTTCATCTAAGTCCACATCATCAGGTACCGACATTTGCATCAAGTTCAGGTTGGAACCATATTTATTCTCAATCACTAGTGGCGGCACTGATTGCTGCGCTTGTTGGCCGAGCTGTGCAACATCTTTCCCGGCCGCCTTCTGTTTCCTTTTGTCCTTCTTGATTTTTTTTGTGATAGTACGCTCAAAGTCTGATAGTGGCGGCGCTGGTTTTTTTACTAGTGGCACGCTCCTCGTCTTGCATAGCCTGCACCACTTGACGTAGCTTTACACGAGAATACATTAGGTATGGCTTCTCTTGCTTTGCTCGTGTGTCAGCTTTGGTCTTTTCGAAGAACGCTTTCACTTCTGCCTTGACTGAAGCATTAAGTTCTTCATTAGTCTTCTCGTATGAAAGCTTGGTCATCTTTGGGATCTTCGTGACCACAGCTTGTTTCTTTGGCGGAGGTGGTGGGACCGATCTCTGTGGGCCAGTGGGCCTCTTGTTCCTCGATGGACCAGCCGATGCCGATGAGGCGGTCGTTGTCGGCATTGGTGGAGGTGGCGGCGGCGCGGTTGGAGCTTGCTGTTGTGGAGGAGATTAGGCCGCTGGCGGCGTTGGAGTACGTCGTGGAGGAGATACGGCCAGCGGTGGGGATACAGCCTTGTCTTGTATGAAATCGTCGTCGTCGTGTCCCACGGCACTGTGGTCATGTGGTGAATGGATAGACGGACTTGGGGAGGTCCTGGATTTGAAAAAAAAAACAAGGTATATACATGAGTGAACCGTAATTAGACATTGAACCACATCATTCTGTAGAGTAGCTAGATCAAAAGGATTGATTGCCTTCTGAGAAATTGCATTGAGGAATGCACACAGCTTCACGGTGGCCAGACGTACATGTGGAGGTAGAATTCCTCTTAAGGCAACCGGAAGCACTTGTGTCATAATCACGTGGCAGTCGTGCGATTTTAAGTTGACAAATTTCTTCTCCGGTACATTTATTATACGCTTTATATTGGAGGAGAACTCAGATGGAACTTTGATACTGCTTAGGCACTCAAACATGTTTTCCTTCTCCTCATTGCTAAGAGTGTAGCTAGCAGGTCTTAAGTAATGACGTCCATCATCTGTCTTCTCTGGATGCAGGTTGTCTCGTTCTTTTATGCGCTTCAAGTCCTCTCGTGACTCAAGGGTATCCTTAGGCTTTCTAAACACACCCATGAACCCTAGGAGACTGACACAAAGATTCTTTGTTAGGTGCATCACGTCGATCGAGTGGCGGACCTCAAGGTCTTTCCAATATGGTAGCTCCCAAAATATTAACTTTTTTTCACATTGGAGCACGCCCCGAAGCGTCTTTCGGAACAGGTTCACTGCCTTGTCCCTTTCCAAACACTACTTTCAAATTCTTGACCATCTTGAATATCTCTGCCCCATCTCGGTTGCCTGGCTTGGACCGGTGTTCTGCCGTACCTTTAAAATGTTTGCCTTTCTTTCTCAACTGGTGGTTCTTAGCAAGAAATCGACGATAGCCAAGGTACACGACCTTTCGACATTTTTTTAAATAGACAGCCTCAAGGTCACCAAAACAATGGGTGCATGTATTATATCCCTTATTTGTTTGACCTAAAAGATTACTTAGAGCTGGCCAATTATTGATTGTCACGAACAACAATGCTCGCAGGTCGAATTCTTCCTGTTTGTACTCATCCCACACACGCACACCTGGTTTGCTCCATAGCAGCTAGAGTTCCTCAACTAATGGCCTCAGGTAGACATCGATGTCATTGCCAGGTTGCTTCGGGCCTTGGATGAGCACCGGCATCATAATGAACTTTCGCTTCATGCATAACCATGGAGGAAGGTTGTAGATACATAGAGTAACGGGCCAAGTGCTATGACTAGAGCTCTGGTCCCCAAAAGGATTAAATCCATCCGTACTCAATGCGAACCTTAGGTTTCTTGCGTCGTCTGTAAAGTCCGGGAATTCTCTATCTATTTCTCTCCACTGGGACCCATCTGCAGGGTGTCTCAACATGTTGTCCACCTTACGGTCTTCTTTGTTCCATCGCAACAACTTTGCCTGCTCCTTGTTTCTGAACAGTCGTTTTAGGCGTGGAATTATTGGAGCATACCACATAACCTTGGCAGGGATTCTCTTCTTCGAACATTCTTCATCCTCAACATCGCCAGGATCATCTCGCAAGATCTTGTACCGTGACGCATGGCAAACAGGGCATTCATCTAAATTCTCGTGCTCGCCACGGTACAGGATGCAGTCATTAGGCATGCATGTATCTTCTCGATTTGTAATTCTAAAGGGCAGACGATCTTTTTTGCTTCGTATGTAGTGGTGGGCAATTCATTAGGCTTCGGAAGCATCTTTTTTTGGATCTTCAGTAATTTCCCAAATGCCTTGTCAGATATACCATTCTCTGCCTTCCACTGTAACAACTCCAGTGTTGTGCCTAGCTTTTTCTGCCCATCTTCGGCCGACGGGTAGAGTAACTTCTTGTGATCCTCTAGCATTTGGTCAAACTTAGCCTTCTCCTTTTCACTTTTACAATCTCTCTGTGCGTCACGAATGACATCACCAAGAGCATCGTCATCTTCAGCGATACTATTTTCTGCATCCGCCTCTTCTTCACCTTCCTCCATCGCGAAGTCACAGTATTGAGCAAAAACATCGTCAGGGTCTGCTTGTTCTTCTTCACCTTCTTCCATCATAACCCCGGTCTCTCCGTGCTTGGTCCAACAAATATAGTTTGGCATGAAACCCGACTTGAACAAGTGCAAGTGAATACTTCTTGAGCTACAAAATTCTTTTAAATTCATACACATGGCACATGGGCAGCACATAAAACCATCCCACTTGTTTTCCTCTGCCACTCTGCAGAATTCTCGCACGCCCTCAATGAACTCGTTGGAGCGGCGATCGACATTGTACATCTAATGGTGTGTCATTATCTGCATTATATGGCATCACATAATTAAAAGCCCAGCATGAGAAAAGAGCGCGGCACAACCTTGTCTAATTGAGTTCAAAATTTTATAAGTGGTTCATCATTTCATAAAATTAATTTGTGGACGTTAATAAAAAGATAGCAAAATCATAAAATTTGTATTTTTCTATTAAAAGGTGTAATTTTATCTCTAAATAAAATTAATTTGAAGAATTTTTAAAGTTAAAATTAATTTGTTTCAAAACTACATAGAATCAACATTATTTAATATTTTAAAATGAGAACATGAACAAATTAAAGTAAAAAATATCCTAAAAAGTCTATAATAGAACTAAAAATTATATGTGTATACTACTTTCTAGGTACTATAATTAGCATCATTCATAAAAATTCAAACATGAAAAGTGATTGGAGCTAGCAATATAAAATAAAATGGCCATATACAACATGGATTTACATATGGTGCTGCTAAAACATAAGAGGATGAAGCTAGCAACCTTTCAAACAAATCGACGACGGCGTAGAAATGTTTGAAGTGGATTGATCACCGGAGATGAGACAAGCAAGAACAATAGAAGAACAAGCAATAAGAACATGAACAAGGAAGCTCGGGCTCGGGCAGGGAGGAAGAAGAGGGAGGTTCAATTTATAGGGGGGTTTAATCCCGGTTGGTAACACCAACCGGGACTAAAGCCAGTCCTATAGTCCCGGTCGGTGCCACGGACCGGGACAAAAGCTGTAGTCCCGGTCGGTGGCACCAATCGGGACTAAAGGTCCCTCCCGACAGCGCCTGACAACAGAGCCGTTGGCGAGGGACCTTTCGTCCCGGTTGGTAACACCAACCGGGACTAAATCCTTATTTAGTCTCGGGCGCTGAAATCACCGAGACTAAAGGCATTTTAGGCGATCGACGAAAGGTCAGTTGTGTAGTAGTGCAAGGCCGCTCATAAGCTCAGCCATGCCCACAACCGGCTAGGCGTCGATTCCTCTTCTTTTCACCTCCAAGCTCCAAATTTGATGTTCCAAAATATTTTCCATGATCGTCTTAGTACCATGAACATCATCACAAAGCTCTTTTAGCTCTTGGTCAACTTTAGTTGTCAACCTGACGAAAAGGGCGGACAAAACGAAGTCGGGCGCATCTTTATCCACCTCCACGCTGCAGCTGACACACGGGCCAGGGTGGGGCACCGTGCACCATCGAATCCCCCGTCGACAATGGTTGCGAGGCGCAGGCCCTCTCTTTGTACCGATGCACGACTATCTCCAACAATAAGACCTTTAGACTCTCCGCACTCGGTACGGTAAGCGTGTCCGGTCAACCGGATGGAGTGCTAGGTAGACCAAAAAACAGGTGCAACGGGGAACGATAAAGTATACTCTATCCGCCCGCTCACGCCAAATATACCGGAGGAGCTAGCTGTGGCGGACGTCCGACCGAGGCCTGTGCTAGGACCCAAGCACCGGCAGAGCCACAGAGACTGCCGGCAAAGAGAGAGGAGAGGACAGACGCGAGCCCGCACTGATACTAACAAAAAAAAATGTTATAACTCACAAACCAAAAAGTCAAATTAAATTCCGATTGCACCATTAAATTCGTTTCAATAAATTCTTCAAAACTAGATCTCACATGGATATATTTAGATAAAGTGACAAGTGGGTCCCACAATGGATGGAAGATGATATAGAGGAGGGATGAGTGCGGGAAAACTGTATATTTTGTGATGACTAGAATGGAATATTCCTTTTAGAGGATAAATATAGAGGTTCATGAGTGCGGGTAGTCTTAGCGGGAGACCTATTTGACGGTATGCATCGTGCTATAGTATCTGGGTTCTACCTAGCCGGACATCCAAAATGAGTATTTCATATGGGTACCGTGTTGTTGGATCGTGTTTTCGGCTGTTGGGGAGATAGTCGAGTTGCTGATGTGCTGCGGGCCATTCCCTGGGACCGCAGATAAATGCTCCTCGCGCACGCATGCGCCGCGGGCATGGATAAGCGCGCACGGTGTGTCGGTGTACCACCAGTAGCCGCTGCTGCTCCGATCATGGAGACTGGAGAGCAGTGTCCCTGCCCAATCATTCACTGGTGGACAAGAAAAAGATGGAGCCGTGTAGCTGGTGTGACCTGACCTCCGCGCTCAATCAAGGGCCGTTCGTTGCCCAATCCCTGCTCGACAACAGAGTAGTACAGGCAGGATATATAGCAGGAAGCGCAGGCCGCCGAATTCAACGCGCCCGTAAACATGCATGCGCGATGCGATTAGTAGATGCCAAGCACCAGCAAACATGCTCTATCTATATGCATGCGCGACGGGCCGGGGTTAGATTCAAAGCACCAGCAAATTCGACTAAATTCGAAGCACCAGTAAATTAACACGCCCTATGCATGCACGATGTAATTGAGTAACTCAGTGGTCGAATTACGGCCGGCCAATGTCATCCGTCCGGTTGTCGTCGTCGTCCTCCTCGTCGTCACTGAATTGTGCAGGTGTTCTATATGTATCATGATGCGCATACACATGGTACATGCATCATATTGATTGGTCGATGGTACTTTTTTTGTTCCCATTTGCGAAACGATGGGTTGATATGATAGCTAGTGCTAGTAATGTTAAACTTGATAATAATGTTAGCTAAACTTGATATATAGTAACGTTTGGCAATACCGGGGTATAGTATGTAATAAAATAATAATCTTAGCCCACTCATGAGGTTGCTATTTTTTAACAATAATAACGAATAATGGCTTTATCAACTATTTACGGCTCTCATAATCTATTTCTACATCTATATCTATATCTATATCTATACCTAATAATAAAAAGGCAAAAAAAAAATTGCCTTTTTTGTCCTCTATTTTTTTCGTCCACCTCCCCTTAACTACCGGTAGTCGAGAATTTCTTTCGTCTAGACTTATATGACCTAGATAGTTAGGACAAATAGATCTCTCCGAACCTGAATAAACTGAATGGGAATAGGAATAGGAATCCTAATTCAAATCATGTTTTTGTTATATATAACATATATATGATAGCTACGAATATCAATCCTAATCCAACTAGATTTCTTCGATTTTGAGTAATTTGAAAAGGAATCCTAATTCAAGACTTTTTGTTTGAGAATCGGCTTTTATATTTTTTCCAAACTGTTTTTGCATGAAATCGTTTTTTCCTGGCCTTTCTCCCATGTAATGTACGTGATGGTTTCCGTTTATGTTTTAGAGACTCTGTAGACTAATGCCTTAATCCTGTGGAACTATAGATTATGAGAGCCGTAAATAGTTGATAAAGCCATTATTCGTTATTATTGTTAAAAAAATAGTAACCTCGTGAGTGGGCTAAGATTATTATTTTATTACATACTATACCCCGGTATTGCCAAACGTCACTATATATCAAGTTTAGCAAACGTTACTATCAAGTTTAACGTTACTAGTACTAGCTATCATATCAACCCATCGTTTCGCAAATGGGAACAAAAAAAAGTACCATCGACCAATCAATATGATGCATGAACCATATCTATGCGCATCATGATACATATGGAACACCTGCACAATTCAGTGACGACGAGGACGACGACGACAGAGCAGCAACCGGACGAATGACATTGGCCGGCCGTAATTCGACCAGTGAGTTACTCCCAGCTGTTTTTGATTTAAAGGAAATAATTATATAGATATAAAATAGAAAAAATAGGATCTCAATCGGGAGAAGCCTCGGTCACCAGGCCATTGTGAACGCGGTGTCTTTGACTTCAAATCCGATCCACACCGGTCGATCGATTCTTCATTTTAATTTCTGATTTTTTTTCTGAGAGTTCTAGGATTTTTTATTTTGTTTTCGAGTCTGATATTACTAGCCATGACCAAGTCGGTGCTGCACCTACACGTTTCCTGCATGTTTGGCTGGGCAATAATGTGGACTAAAAAAAATTGCACGTTTCCATTTATATGCATGTATATACTGTATACAAGAAATACTATCCACCATATATCTATATAACTAGCAAAAAATGCAAAACGGATCAAAAGGGAAGATGAGCCCACTGTTTTCCAAATTGCATGATCAAAGTGGTTTCCACGCTTCAATAACTAGAACTCTTTTATTTATTTATGTTAAAAAAGAACTATAAATATTAGACAATTTTTCTCTCCCGTTGCAACGCACGGGCATATTTGCTAGTTCTTGATAAACTCTGATGTATGATGACCTATATGGAATACCTATTGAAGTTGCAGATGGTTTGTTTCGTTAGATTGCTTTTGATTTTTCTCGTAAATATGATGGCTTAGTTGGTTCCTTTAGTTTCTCGATTTTAATTAGTGTAGCATAGAATATAATTGTTCATGAGGTCTACTCCCTCTATCTCCTTAGAGTCGTTTTAGGATTGGGTGGGAGTACCGAGGTGGAGGCAAATGACCTACATGTCCCTACATCTACAATCATTAACGGTGCACAGAGGGCATCAATGCTCCTACTGTCAGGGGCGAAGCCAGCTCAAAAATGACCCTGGTGCACACACTATTGAATAGAAAGGAGCATATACATTTTTACAGGAAATATATGGAAAATTTGAAACAGGTATTAACAAATCTTTGTTTTACCATGGTGCACGTGCACCAGGGAAAGCTAACGTAGCTTCGCCCCTGCCTACTGTTTGCCATCCAAAGACCGCCATGAAGCCCAAGAAGCACGCTCTCTGGCATCGGTTGCTCCTCCCCTCAACACCGGAGAGTTCCCTACCTGGCGATGGTGGCCAATGTGGAGCTTCCCTTCGGTGGTGAGCCATATGGAGGCAGTCTGGCAGCTCGGTGGCCCCCACTGCCCACTATGGGTCTCTTCCCCACACAGCGCATTGTGGTCCAACACCCATCTTCTCCTGCAACAACAGCAGCCCCCTCCTCCCATCCTGCCTACTGTGTTGACATCTACTACACCATCAGACCGTCTATTCATTGGTGGGACTGCAGATCAGTGGGGTGGAGGTTGCAGATCGTGGTGCAGATCCATGGAGGAGAGAATGATGGAACCGTTGAGCACAGGCCGAACGAGGCCGCTCATGCGCCACGGAGGATGCGGATGGAGAGGCTGTGGCGGCAGCAACGCACACCGAAGAGAAGTTGGTCCCCTCCCGTGCCTCAGTAAAAGATGCGAGGGTGCTCAGCATGGATCTGGGAGGAGGCGACATTGGGCTGAGCGAGCGGATGCAAATTATCATGAAGAAGGCAAGGGGCGAGTGGATAAGGATGACCCATCCTGAGGATCGAGGTGGTGGAGCGACTTGCCTAGCTGTGGGGTGCATGGTTGCCTAGCGACTCTCTTTGCGGGACAAAGATTGAAGGCTAGAGCAACAGTTTTTGTGGGACAAAGGAAGTGCTATTTTTTATGAACCCATGTGACACTAATACTTTGAGGTTGTTATTACCTAGCAACCCATTTGATTTTGTGATAGTTTGGTTGATTCTCTAGTAAATGTGGTGGTCTAATTGGATTATGCTACGGAATTATAGTATAATCTTGATGGCAGTGATATATATGTGATGCATTAATAATATCAAATGTAAAAATATTAGACACTAAACTCTATTTAAATGCAATAATAACATATATCAACAAACAAAGGGAAGATGATGGCCAGATTGAAGCCATTAAACCGGCAGTGAGTACAATATACTCACTATCGTATACTGGCCTCACCTAGCAGAGACCCTCGTCAAATGACTACTGCTAGGTGGAGGCAAGTCCCGGCAGTGATAGTTAAGCCCGTTATTATTGATTACCCTATCGGCTCCTATTCGCCGAGTGATGCTGGATATATTATAAGCAAAATTAGTTAAAGTGTGATGTTGAAGAATGAAGACCGAACAGGTCTTAAAGTTTATATTATAAACAGATATAATCTATGGACAAGAAAGATGCCTAATTCTTGGTGCTATCACCTGCAGGTTTCCGGCTATATAAAAAGCCACCTCGGCAAAGAAGCCCAGCTATATCATCATTCAGTTCAGTAAACTGAACAACCGTTTGATAAAGCAAGCTATCCAGCCAGGGGACTACGCTGCTGTGTGATGGCTCACGCTCATGGCCACCATGAGCTGCTGCAGCAGCGGGCCAAGTCTCCTCCACAAGTGGCCCTAGTGGTCTCTGTCTTGCTCGTGTGTCCTATTCTCGTCCTCCTCCTGGTGCGCTGCTGCTTTAGAACCATGCCGTCGATGGCCACCGCAAGACCCAGAGAACAGCTGCTGAGCAGGCTGCCTTCGCCTCCCCGCAGGCTCCCCATCATCGGCCACCTGCACCTCGTTGGCCGCCTCCCGCACGTCTCCCTCCGTAACCTCTCCATCAAGCATTGGCCACAACAGCCTCATGCTCCTCCACCTCGGTGCCGTCCCTACGCTGATCGTCTCCTCACCGAGCGCCGCTCAGGCTGTGCTGCGCACGCAAGACCACATCTTTGCATCCCGAGCTACCTCCCCCGTCACTGACATCCTCTTCTATGGCTCCACAGACGTTGCCTTCTCGCCCTACGGTGAGCACTGGCGCCAGGTCAAGAAGATCGTCACCACGCAACTCCTCACCAACAAGAAGGTCCAGTCGTACCGCCACGCATGCGAGCATGAGGTAATAACCTTGCGTCAATTTCAGGAAAAAAAATTGGATCATACGGTATGCACCAGTCTTTCATGCATATACATGCCGTAGATAAATGTCACATGTCCTCGCCTCATGATCTAACAACACGAATCAGGCTGCTTTTCGTGGGCCTACATGGGCCAAGTCGATCACAGATCAATGCAGGTGGACGGAGGAAGACCATGAGCGTTTGATTATTTTTTTTCTACACGTGGCAGGAGATCAGGGGCTATATGCACTGGAGCTCCATGCATACTATATTCACCTAATTATTTTCCCAATTTCAACTATCACTAATATATTGTTCCATGGACGACGAAGATGATCGCCTAAAAATAATTTACAACAGGTGATGTTGGTGGTCGCTAAGATTCGCGAGGCAGCCACTGCAGGCACTGCTATCAACCTAAGCGAACTGCTCAAATCCTTCACCAACGATGTCATGTGTCACGCCGTATCTGGCAAGTTCTTCAGGGAGAAAGGCCACAATAAACTTTTCCAGGAGCTCGTTGAGGCGAACTCGTCCCTCCTAGGGGGTTTCAACCTAGAGGACTACTTCCCGGTGCTGGTGAAGCTGGACATCATCAAGAGGATGGTGTGTGCAAAGGCTCATAAGGTGAACAAGATGTGGGACGACTTGCTCAATACGCTCATCGATAACCATGCAAGCAAGCCAGCGTCAGAACGCGACGGGGAGGAAAGTGACTTCATCGATGTCTTGCTCTCTCTTCAACAAGAGTACAACCTCACGAGAGATCATATCAAGGCGCAGCTGGTGGTATATATGGATGTGGCCTCACCCACAACTACCACATGCACATATATATTTTATATAATTATATATATGTGCTGATTCTTATATATATGTATCCATATGTATGTAGATCATGTTTGAAGCTGGCATAGATACAGCATTCATAGTGCTGGAATATGCGATGGCTCAGCTAATGCAAAACCCCTGCCTCATGAACAAGCTACAAGCTGAGGTGAGAAGCACTACAGCCAAGGGAAAAGAGATGGTTACCGAAGATGAGCTTAACAGTTTAGCCTACCTAAAGGCAGTCATCAAAGAGACACTCCGACTCCATATGCCTGCACCGCTCCTTGTGCCCCACCTCTCCATGGCTGATTGCAACATAGAAGGATATACGATACCATCAGGAACACGTGCCATTGTCAATAGCTGGGCTCTTGCAAGGGATCCTAGCTACTGGGAGAAAGCGGAGAAGTTCATGCCTGAGCAGTTCATGGAAGGCAGTAGCACCAAAGCTATGGACAATAAGGGAAACGATTTCCAATACTTACCATTTGGGGCAGGGCGAAGGATATGTCCGGGTATAAACTTTGCAAGTTCCACTATCGAAGTGATGCTCACAAACCTTGTCTACCACTTCAATTGGGAGCTACCTGTAGAATTAGCGAAGAAAGGCATCGATATGACTGAATCGTTTGGGCTAACGGTGCATCGTACGAAGAAACTCCTTGTCCCTATAGTTCCACAAGTTTAATCCATTAGTCTATAGAGTCCTTTATGTACGCAATAGATCAAGGACTCAATTATTTACTACCTATCATAATTGCATCATACTTGTGGGGTTTGGACTTGTTTGTTAAGCTCGTATATATAGTAAATAAAAAAGCATGCATCGCACCTTACTACAGGAAGCATTTTCGGATACAGTGTCACACCTCAAAATTTTTAATTTTGGGTTATGCTTAGAAAACACTAAATAAAATAAATAATTTCAATATTTGAATAAATTTATTAGATAAGTTAAGTTGCTGCTAATTTAAATATAGAAAATTGTGGTTTTAAACTTTTCCATATTAATTTGATAATGTGGTATTTGTGTGATGCTTGTCTTTGGTGTTGGTGAGTGCTATTATTTTCAAAATACCATAGGACGATGATTACTTCTCATCAGAAAACTTTTTGGTATTTTCTGGATTTAAAATTTCAATTTCCGTGAGCTCGATCTTTTTCCTTGATCTCTTCATCAATCTTTTTATGAGCTCAAACTCATTTAGTTGAGTTCCTTATCCTTCCTAGAGTCTCCAGGATTTTTCTGGTGGTTTTTCTGAGCTCCGGGCTATTTTTCACGGCTTAAAAGATAATTTTAAATTTTCTGGAATTATTTTTATTCGCGGAATTAAAATAATCCTGAAATTAAGAAAATCCGAAAAGTTTTCAAACCCTAGACCTATATATATGCCGGCGTAGCCCTCGACGCCCTGGTTTCAGAAGTACAACCCTTATCGCGAGCCGCTGCTCGTAGCTCACTCCACGCCTCACCGAAGTTCTTCATCTACAGCTTGCGTTCCGACGAACTTCCGGCGATGGTTCGACGAGCTTTTCCGGCCACCTCGGACATCTCCGGCGAATTCCGCTTCCACCCCGAGGTTCATCTCGATCTTCTCTACGCCGTCATGTATTCCTTTCCGCGAATCCATCACCGTTTGATTGTTCTCCATGTTCTTTTTTTCTTCTCCGGCGAGAAACCACCATGGCCGACCAATGTCCGTGGCTGCGCTCTTGTCTGCCTGCTGATTGGACGTCACCACGACCGGCTCTACCCCAGCCCCATGTTGCCGGCGCCGTTTTTTTTTTTTTTGGCCATCTGGTGCTGCGGCCTCGCCTTTGGTCGAGTGCGCAGACAAGGCAGCAGCACTGCCACCACCGCCGGTTGACAGGAAGCTGAGCCCACCTGGCTAGCCCTGCGTCCGACTGGCTAGTTCTTCGCTCGCATGTGCGGCCGGCGCTGTTGTGGCTCTCCACGCCGAAGTCCTCTCCTGCAGCCCAGCCGAGCTCCTCCCTCCTCTACAACCGAAGCTTCAAGGAGCAGAGTCTGTTCAGCACGAGCATACTCAAAGACAAAAGATGATACTATTTACAGTTTTACTATCTATCTTTTTTCCTCCACCATTTATTCGTTTTACGTCTAATTCGAGTGATTCAAGTCGCGTTAGATTCGTGTAGTCTCGCTCTATGTGGTAGTACCAACGTTGGTCATGTCTCATAATTATAAATTTATTGATTTAGAAACTTTTTAATTAATAATTATTTAATCGCTGTTAATTAGAAAATAACTAAGGGTTGCAATTCCATTCGCGTCGTGTCGTGTTTGTGTCGACGTAAACTATGTATTAGTAACGATGTTTATCATGTCACTTGATTATGAATTTATTAATTTGAATAGTAATTAGATTAATATATTTATTTAATAGCTTTCCAATTAAAAGAAATCCCGGTTTAAATCCGTTCTTGTTATTTTGCATTAGTGCCGATCGAAGTTATGTGTTAGCAACAACGTTTAACATGTCTTACATCTTTGAAATTTATAAGTTAGATATTAATTTCATTTATGCTTGTGCAATTGAGTTTCTAATTAAACGCAACATGGGCAGTCTGTCCTAAATTAATGTTAATCTAATTAATATTAAACTAAATGTCTTTTGAATTACAAGATGCTTAGTTCAACCTTGAAACATAAGTGGTTTCGTTCAGTTGCCATATGTTTTCTATATATATAGTTCAATATTAAATTGATTAATATGATTAATGTACAGTATATTTCAAATTAAAATTTGCTTAGACTAAGTATGTTGCATATATGATAGACTTGTGTAGATAATTTCACATTACAGTACGTATCTGCTCTTCATAGTTATACTGCTTTAATCCTCGAGCATTTATTCGTTTGAAATCTGTTTTGCTCCAATTAAGTTGCGTTAGATTCGCATCGACGTTCTCGGTGCAGTAGTACTAATGTTTTTCATGTCATATGCTTTTCCATATATAGCTGAATGTTATATTAATTAATATGTTTGTTATTAGTTTTATAATTAAAAATAATGTATAATCTTGTCACGTCAGTCCTTTATAACTAAGCATGAATTTAGCTAATGGCAACTTAAATATGTTTAAATTATAATTTACTTAGCTCAAGCACATATCTCATATAATTGAAATAGTTGTTCTCACATGTTCTTTTATCTCTGCAAAGTCGGCAATACTTATAAATAAAATATGACCAGGGTTAAACCTAGCTTTGTAATTCAATTGATTAATCTAATTTTAGAATATTTCTTCAGAATGTTTATCACCTTATTTCAATAACTAACTACGTTACGTTGTAATCGTCTCGATAGTCGCGTGTCCTCTTTAATGGTAGCTCCGTTATCCGTCGTTCTTACGTTTTCGTGACTGTAGCAACGTATCGTGTCATTTAGTGCGCTTTCTTTTAAAGCGTTTCTTTTGTTTGATGCATGTTCTTATATGTGTGTATTGTTTGTCTATTTGTGTTGCTTGGTTGTTACGAGTAGAGGAAGCGTGGTTCGTTAGCAATGAAGACCAGGAAGTGAGGACCAACAAGTATAACAGAAGCTGAAGATCAGAGACAGAGGTTAAAGATTCTGAGCAGCTTAACTTTGAGAAAAAGGCAAGTATAACATGGGATCATCCTTGTTGTCCTATTCACTGAAATTATCATACATATGCATGTGTTCTCCTTGACAACCATAGAGATTATAACTTAGCTATTGATATCTTATTTTCTTGTCACCTATGGGTTGTGTATTTGGGTAGCTATTGCTAATGCTTAATTATAAACAATGATCTTGTAATTTGACTAATAGATTAAGCAACCAACTATTAAGATGATTTTATTACTGTTGAAAAGGGGGCTAGAGCATGTGGGTTATTTTGATGCTCTGGTTTCTCTCCATAAGGACTTACCTGTAAGTGATAACCGGGACATACAGTACAGCTGTGAGGGCTATATGGCTCTGGCTCTAGTTGTTCAAGAGACTTTTTCTAGCTTGTTAGTGGTTTCCTTAATTGGCGTAAGAATGACTTGACACGTTGGGTGTAGGACAGCCTCTAGTCTATGAGTATAGCCGAGAAGGAATTGTGCCATTTGAAAAGGGGTTCCTACATCTGCCTGCCGAGTGAATCTAATGGCCCTAACTTATTAAACGAACTCTTGAATGGCTTTATATGATTCTCCGGTGTTTGGATTTGATCTTCCCCACACATTTGAAAATCATGACTCACAGTGAAAGTGTACACCTCTGCGCAGAGTTTAATAAACTGGTATACTAGCCGTGCTCACGGATACGAGCGGCCTTGGGAATTCTTACAGAATAGTTGATCACCATTGTTATATCATGCTTAATTATTGTTGTTACTATTATGCTCATGTTAATGCTATTCATTATCCTTATTACAATTGATCATTGGTTCATTAATGGGAATTGGAATACCTTGATGCTACTCAATTGCTAATTATATGATGATTAAAAGCTAAACGCAGTCAAACAGTGTCTAGCCTTTTGTGCCTCAGGAACCCTGTGTTATACTTGTTGAGTTCGACATGGACTCACTCTTGCTATTTCCACCACACTCCAGTGTGTAGTAAGGTGCTGCTTAGAAGAAGGATAAATGTGTAGTGGAGTTTCCAGAAGTCTTTCAGAAGTGTTTGGCATACAGAGCCACCAGTCAGCCGTCCCTGAGAAGAATGGAGCCTGAAGTTTAGTCACCGTTCCACGATACTCTGATGTAAGTGTTAATATAGCTATGTATACGTTATATAATAACATTGTTTCTGATACTTTTTCATTCTGACATATGTGTGGATTTTCTGGGCACACATGTAATTAGCCTGGTTTTGTTCTTTAGAAAACCGGGTGTGACATGCAGGCACTTTCTATTAATAGAGGCGAACAGCGCGTCCGTCTCAGGGAATTGGTCACAGTTAATCGGCCACTTCCAGAGGCAGTTCGCCTCTGTAAAATAATTAGCAGATGTCTGCCTCTGTTAATGCCATTTAACACCTACTACTTAGTCGAAACACCTCTCTAGCACTACACCGCATACTCATACATTTCATAATTTTATATTAAATATTTTGGCTACTAAATAAACTCAAATAAAAAATTTTAACTAGAAAGTTTTAAATCTTTTCAAGCATTACAACTTTGGTATAGGATTTGTCTCCATTAGAGATTGTTTGAAAAAATAAAGTTTGAATCTCAAAATATGTTAACTTAAAATTTTGAGACACTAAAAAACTTCAAATCAAAACCCTATGAACATCAAAAATGTAAATCAGGTCAGCCACTACAACACTGGTACTCCCTCCATTCCAAATTATAAGATGTTTTGACTTTTCGAGATACATAGCTTTTGCAATACACTTAGGTATGCACTATGTCTAGATACAAAGTAAAAACAATGTATCTAAAAACAAAAACATCTTATAAGTTGAAACAGATGGAGTATTAAATGTGAGAACATTCAAGGTCGTTTAGAAATTCTAAATTTGAACTTTAAAATATATGAATTTAAAAGACATTTGGGACTCTAAATGACTTCAAATAAAAAATCATCTACAAAGTTGTAGACTGTATTGAAAACTAGAACTTTGGTTTAGACCATATCAACATCTGAGGTTGTTTAAAATTTTTAAATTTTAAATTTCAAAATTTGTGAACTTAAAATAATATTTTAGGACTCTAAACAGTTTTAAATAAAAAACTTCTCAACTACAAAGTTGTAGATCGTGTCAAGGGATACAATTTTTTCACAAAATTTGGCTTCATCCGAGTTCAAATGAAAATATTATGAATTATTTTTAGATAAAACTATTTTACAAACGCCTATCTTAAAGCGTCTGCCTCTTAAAATTGATTTTAGATACGGCTGTTAATAGAGATTTTCAGAGACGAACATCTTAAGATGCACATCTCTGAAAATTGATTTATAGATACAAGCGTTGTTAGACGACCACCTTTGTTAATCGATGATTAAGAGAGGCGGTTGCTTAAGGATGTCCGTCTCTATAAATGATTTTCAGAGATAGGAATTTGCCTGGAGACCACATGGCCATTTACGAAGGCGGTCTCTAAATATGCCTGTCTCTGTTAATCAGAGAGGTCGTCTCCAAAAAATGTTCATCGTATAAGCGCTCAAGGGTGGGCCCAGCGGGTAGACCATATAGGTCGACGACTACCCTGACCCAAAAAAAACTACTATAAGGCTTTGATTGAAAAAAAAAGCCCAATAAAGCCTATCTCGTGTGCCTCATCCATGGGTGCCCATTTGCTAGGGCAATTCGTCTACACGTGACCAAGTCCATGGCAGCAAAGACACTGAATGGATTAAGTGCGTCATGTGGAAGCTACAGATGATGCACTCTTGGCCGGTTCCGGCATACAAGTTTGACCAGACTTCATAGTACACGCGGTCAATGGTGTGTGAGCTAAAGAACGCATGCTCGGTGGTGGTGGTCGAGGAACACTCGAAGAAGGAGATGTTCATTGGTCCCATTGTTGTCATCTTGGGCGTGAAGGAGTTGCTAAAGCTGCTCCTACTCCATTGTTGACATCCATATAATTCTTTTTCTGCAAATACACCAAGCTGGACTAGTAAATTTTTATAATCAATGATGTCCTAAATTTCATGCCTCAATCCACCATAGAAGCAACAAACTTGATCCTCTATATCTTCTACTACCCCACAACGTAACATGTCCTTTTGGTGCTCTACAGAATATTCCTAAAAGGTATATTTCCATGCTCTAATCGCTGCAATTTCTAACGCAAATCACATTTGTAGGAAGGTGGAATAGAACGATCACACATTGTCTCTTTTATTCTTTCCCATGACTAAGGTTGTAGATGCAAATTAGCTAACTCTTGCCACCAGATTATTGTGAAATATTTAAACTTACTAGCAGCTTGTCTAACTTTATGATGGTTAGGAACTTGGTGGCAAGCACAGTTTTGTTCTACAGTCATCTCCCAATCAAGCTATTCCTAAGCATCATATTTACCACGGAAAGGTGGTACGGTGAATTTAATTTTAGAGTATTGATCATCATTACCACAAGCATTAGAATTATTGCATTGATTGTTATGGTTATTACCTCTCATACATGTATGATTGCGTTGAAGACTCGATGCAGGGTCTGCTCGCCACTAGGATAAAAATGATTCTAGGAGACAGGCTCTTTGATTAACGGAGGCGGACATATTTAGGGGGGGTGGGGGGGCTCTGTAGATGGCTGGCCGGCCTCCACAAAAATGTTCGCCTCCAAAAATCATTTACAGAGCCAGGCATCCTAAGGCGACTCCTCTCAAAATCGTCGATTGACAGAGGTGGCCACCTTAGGACGTATGTCTTTGTAAATCGATTTTCAAAGACGCTATTTAGTTGTGTCTTTCCATATGAACTCAAATGAAGACAAACTCTATATCAAAATTGTACCTCTCCACGCGACCTACAACTCTGTTGTTGACAAGTTTTTGATTTGAAACTATTTAGAGTCCCAAAATATTTCTTGAGTTCACGGATTTTGAAATTAAAATTTTTCAAAACAACCTCAAATGTTGAGGTGGTTTATACCAAAGTTGTAGTTCTCAACAATATACAACTTTGCAGTTTAAAAGTTTTTTATTTGGGATAGATTTGAGTCCTAATTATATTTTCTAAGTTCATAAATTTTGAAATTCAAATTTAAAATTTCTAAGCGACCTTGAATATTCACATAGTTAATAGCAAAGTTGTAGTAGCCGACCTGATCTACATGTTTGTTGTGTTAAGATTTTTATTTGAAGTTGTTTACTGTCTTAAACATTTGCTTTAAATTCACATATTTTGAGATTCAATTTTTTGAATTTTTTCAAACAATCTCGGATGGAGACACATCATATAGCAAAGTTATAGTGCTTCATAAGATTTAAAATTTTTAGTTGAAATTTTTTTCTTTTGAGTTCATTTATTAGTCAAAGTATTCAATACAAGATTATGAGTATTTGTAAAAAAAAGGATATAATCTCACAAGTGATTGAGTGGTGTACTAGTAAGGAGGTGTTAGTGTTCAGCGATATAGGTCGCGCGTTTCATTCTTGAGGAAAAAACATAATTTTTTTGGTTTCTGGAAACCATTAACGAAGACGAGCACATTAAGACGCCCACTTCTGTTAATCGATTTTTGGAGGCAAACATTACCATCTCTGTTAATAGCATGCCCACCTCTAAAAATAAAAAAATGATCATCTAAAAATGTCTATGAAACTCCAGTGAGACTGGCCTTATAATGTACTCGTAACTCCATTGGCCAAATCGACCGGCCAATGTCATTAGATTGCTGCTTTAATTGTCGTCGACGCTGATATGATGAAGTTCCAGGTACAAGCATGCGCATATATGGTTTTTTCGATAAATATACATTTTTGTCTATTTGTGAAACTATATGTATGGATCGGTCGATATGATGATACCATTTTATCCATTTGCGAAACGATAAGGGTGGATGATAACGAGTATAGAAAGTCAAGAACACTGGCGCTTTGGAAAAGTACTTATTAGTAACATCAATTATTGCCTTCATGAAAGCCTTTGATACCTTAAATATCTGGATGGAGGAAGCAGTAGCTAATAAGTAGCTCTCCTGCCAGGTCCCTAGGTAGGTATCTAGTCTACCTCTTGTTTCTTTGTTAGCTACCTCTTGTGTTTTTTTTTTCGTCGATCATCTGTTGCCTGATCATACGTGTCGACAGAGCGTTAGTGAATGTCATTTTCATTCTTTTGAATTTTGATAAAACACTACAACCAACTCGTATAACAGTTGACTCACATATAACATACTCATGGACGAAGCCAGCGGGGGGGCGGGGGGGGGGGGCTCCAGCCCCCCCTACTGCTGCTAAGCTAGTGGAACTTCTAGTGCTCTTCTTCCAATTTTAGACGCAGATGTATAAGGTAGGGTGGGCTAAGACATTTATTTTTTAGATGTATTTTGTGAATTTCATTGTTAATTGACGTTTTAAATATAAGACTACTTCAAGTTATTATACTTTTTCTATTATGAGGGATTAAAGTAGAGCTAAGTCACTGTAGCACTTTTGTTTAGCCCCCCCTAAATTTTTTTCTGGCTTCGTCCCTGAACATACTTAGTTCTCTCACAAAGTTTCTTAATTCTTGCGTGTAAACTTGTGTTGACAGCTAAAATGAGCTCGGAGAGTTGAGGATGGAACAAGGAAATCACGTGCAAAACAACAGAGATCAGAAGAGTTTGAATTTTGGGCGCAAATTGGTGAACAAGCAGGAAAAACTAGCCCATGGTTTAGGGCTCTCAGCAACACAACAGACAAAACCGGCCTGGGAGGCCGCCATCTACCATGCAAACCGGCCTGAGCCGGTTTTGTCAACCGGAGTTCAAATTGTGGTTTTTTTATTGGAAACCCCTCCGATCTCATAGGAAACATGTGGATTTCATGTGGAATAAGTTTTCTACTGGAATAAGACCACTCCCTTAATTTATATGAGAGGATCATAGCGGGTTGAAAGAGTCATCTATCCAATTGTCAAAAACAAGTCTACCTTACTTTTTATCTTCAAACCCTAGATTTTCCTACCCTTTGTTGTTCAGCATGTATTTGGACGAGATTTGCCGGCGCTCTAGGTAGCCTTGCCGATTCTAGAACAACCCCATTGTGCGTCTCCTCGAGGGTCTTCCCAGGAGGCATTTGTGGGTTTTTCGACCGAAGAAATGAGCGTCAAATTGGCCTTGATTGACATGCTAGATTAGGGATGGAGGCAGGAAGAGAGGGATGAAGGAAGGAGGAAGAGGAGTGGCAGCGGCGGAGAGGTGACGACGAGCGGAGGGCATGGATGTATAGGGACTGAGAAAACTCAATTCATCATGGTTTTAGTGGACAGGTGCTTTACCAAATTGAGAAAAAACACATTCCCTTTACTTGTGACATATGGGACCAAATGTCAGCCTGTCAATTGTTTGTTTTCTTCGTTTATCCTCAGCCGACCTCCTCTCTGTGTCAAGACTTCAATAACTTCATACATCTATTCTCTCTCCCATCCGGAGCGTGGCAGGCTCGCCCGCTCGGCCCCTTGGCACGCTGGGCTCGTCGGCCTTGGCGCCCCTGGGCGTAGCGACCGACACGTCCGCTTGCCCCCCGACCACATGACTTGCTCGTTGGGTTTGGTGCCCCTAGCTAGGAGCGGTGGCCGGCTCGGCAATGACTGTGAGGCTCGCTCGCTGAGCCCCTTATTGGCGCGGATGCCGACGTGGTGGCACGAGCGAACAGAAGGTGAGTGCGGGGAAGAAATGGACCGTGGAAAGGGGAAGGGAACTTTGAGGTGTCCCCTTTCTTTAAGGCAATGGGACATGTTTTTGAAGGATTAAGATAAAACAAGGAAAAAGAATGAGAAAGGGGATTTTTGTTGCAGCAATTTTTTTTCACTCCATTCTCCTAAATGACAGGTTTTAGCGAAAGAGGAGTGTATTTCTCAATCTGGTGGAGTTGCTTTCCGAAGGGCGCTGTGAAGGAAATACCGATGGGTGAGGCCACGATTTGCTTCTCACGAGAAAACCCCTACCATCTCATGCTCACAGTCACAGACTGTGATATCCACGTTTGACCAGCACAAATCCCAATGAAAACCAGGCAGTTGGATAACTGGTGTTGGTGCACATAGTTGTGGAAAATGCAACTTGATTGCCCAAGCATTGCACGTACGTGGAAAGAAAGTGGTGGGGTCAATACCATAAATAAATTTTGGTCTTTCTTGCCGGAGAATCTAAGCTACTCCCGGCCTCCATTCCAAATTAGAGCATCTGCAAGAGTCTTTCTAAAATCTATTCTCTAAATCATTATTTGAAGAATCATTTGAGTAAAAATTGTTCTCTATATCTTTATACTCTCCAACATATTTTCTAGATCTTGTGCACAGTCTAGAGAGCCATCCTCGTTCTCCATTTTTGGCTGGCTGAGAAATCCGGAATAGATGATATATATATTTGGATATCCAATTGATGAGGCTGTTGGAGGATGTTTTTTCATCAAAATCTTTATTCCTATAAATTAGGAAATATATAAAGAGTCTCTTAGAGATGCTCTTATAAGTCATTCAAATTTTCTTGGAAAGTCAAAGCATCTCAAGTTTAACTAAAATTATAGAGAGAATTATAAAAAATTTATGACATCAAATAGGTATACTATGAAAATATAATTAATTACGAATCTAATAATACTTATTTGGTATCATATATTTTATTATTTATTTTATTATATAAATTTGGTCAGACTTAATATGCTTTAACTCTTCAAAAATGTTAGAATGACTTATAATTTGAAACAGAAGGAATATAACTTATTTATATTACCAAATTTATGCGGTGTGGTGGCACATGGTGGTAGAGTATGACCATAGGGAATCCGATAGTAGCGCCTTCATTCATGTTTCTTATTAGTTATTATATATAAGTTGGGAAGCATTTCATGGACACAGCTCTTCACAAAAGAGCTTTAAACCATTCAAAAGATTTTTAAAATTGAAACACTTTATACGTGTTTAAAAACCCTGCGAATTGTAAACAATCAAATATGTAAACCCAGTTTTTTTTCATAAGCATGAGTGAATTAGAGCTGAATGGGCCTTTAGTTAAAACCACTCTGAATCTCGACCAAAACCTTCCAAGTTAAAAGCCCATCAAGGGGGGCTCATTCCGATGGGCCTAAAGTTGGGTATCCAAGTATAAAATATATATTTTTATCCAAAATGCGTGCAAAACTGTGGACAACTGTACCACATTGAGACTCAGCATCACATAAATCACAATCACATGACAAGGAACACACAGAAAATAGTCAGGTTTAGGATTAAGCATGGCAGGTTTATCTGTACGGCTAATTACATCAAAAGGGCGGGTCATAAGAAAAAGGAAATAGAAGAAAGGAAAGCATTGCATCGCTGGGAATGGAGGCTCCTGGAGAAACTGGAGCTACACAAGCGGAACATGTCTTTCTGCAATGTACTTGAGCATTACAGCTCTCTTGATTGATGTTATAGGGTCATCTCACTACAGAGACTATCGCTGCAAAGGTGCCAGCTTCGATGAAGCATTTGGGGAAACCTTCCCCAGAACATTCAAAGCCTTCATCCGCTGCAGCTCTTTCCCTACAAAATTGCATACCGTTATGAAAATGAAAACGTGAACTAGGTTGTGCTAAAGTAAACTGTCAGTATATCACACAAGTATCAAACCAAAGTCACAATGGTTATTTGTTAATTTATTTATTTATTTATTTAGGTGACAGATGAAGTGTAAACATGGATGTTATTTGTTTCCTTAGGTGACAGAAGCAGTGTAAACATGGAAGTCTATAGATACAAGTACCATTTGTAGTTGCAAGATACTACACAGACAGTGAATCCCTCATGAGATGCTCAAATGGCTTAGACAGCATACAAGGCATTATTCAATCTTGGATACATATGGGATCGGAAGTTTGCAACAATGCAACCCTTTGTGCTTAAACTCTGGATTGGCTCAAGGTACAGACAACGGAAAATGGTAATTGGAGGGAGGCTAGACAGCGCAGTGTAAAGAATGTACTTCAATTGATGAAGTATATATACAATGGGGAGAGGCACCACATAGAGGACAAGGGTTAGTACAGGGGAAAGCTATGAGATGCCAGAGCATACATATTCTGCAAGACAATACAGTCCAAATTGAAACAAACACAACCTTCAATATGTCAAGGAAGCAAGAACGACAGTCATATATCACCTTCCTCCACTAAGAGAAGTATTGCCCTTTTCTCTAGCTCAATCACATGCATGCTTCGCCCAGCAGCAGAAAGGGACCTAAGCTCTGAAATTAATTGAGGGAATCAGCATTCTATGAGGAGGAAAAAAAACTACAATTATTACAGTGGTGTCAACAAACTTCTTACTTCGCAAATAACCCTCCTGGGTTGAATGATCACAGTTCTCCAAATATGTCTGTAACCGATTACATCTCTCATTCCAGTATTCTATGCTTGACGGTTTCACCTCCTCTTGAATGCCAGTGCTACAAGCAACTGGTGGCTCAGTTTTCTCTGGCACAAGTTCTGCATTTGTTTTTTTCAGGAGATTCGGAAGATACTAGTTCTACAGATTCAACAACAGGAGATGCCACTTGGGGCTTATTGGCCTCCTCATGTTGAACACCTTGGCGTGTCTCCAACCCTTTTGCTTTGTCTCTTCCATTACCTTTCAACTCCTGAGAAGGGTTCACTTTACTATGCTCAGATTCTACTTTCCTTCGTACATAAACATTATGATACGCAGGACCTGAGGAAGTATCGGTCTGCAGCCGTTTGACGCCAATAGCCTTTCCAGGTTCTGCGGTAGGTCCTTTATCTTTTGACAGAAAAGAAGTTCCTTGAGACATATTTACAATGTTTCACCTTTCTTTGGCAACTCAGTTGTGCTGTTTTCTTCGCCGATGATGCTACTTGCTTGTCACTAGATTGCATGGCTCCTCCAGTACTTTAATACACTACGTTTATTAATCATAATTAAACCTGCAATGCATAAGATGATTACCATCATTAAGACAAACAAGGGCCACAAAAAATTCGGTGAATTGAGATAATGGAGAAAATAGGTAGTAGAAGGAGCCATACTACTTGTACATGGAATAAGGTTCTTAACATCTTTGTTTTCACATATTTGTTTTTCATATGCCAGTGTATAGCAGTTGCTTTAGTTAAACCCTTTCAAAGTGATGATCAAAAACATAACAATTCGAGACCTCCTCCGCTGCACTTGCCTTTGAAACAACTCTGATTCTGTTTCCTAATATGCTGTTCCAATCAAAATTTGCAAATTCTAGTCAAATATAAACTGCACAGAATTAGATGTTAAAATTAACATTTTTTAGTGAGCAAACAAGGACCAAAAGAACACAAAATTATCCAGAAATAATCTAGTTAACATGTTCCTTTTTATCTTGGATCATATAGCATGGTTTTAGTTCGATAGAAACAGACAAAAAACTACTAATCAGGCAGTTTTAGAATAAATAAAATATAGTGAATAAATCTTCAATTAAGCAAAGACCAACCAGCTAGAAAGCATAAAAAATAAATAGCCATCTTTGTCACTTTAAAGCAGTTAACTATGTAAGATTCAAACAGCCATTATGCCAAACTGAGTGGTTAGCATTCTTTCTTGACTCTTACATCGAAATAACATTCTGTCAAATTTGGGGTCCTTTCATGATTACCCTGTTACAGGTTATGACAACACTAGTCCAAGTAGCCACCCTCCCCATGGACATCGTTTGCTTATAAGGACAGGAAACGTATCAAAGTAAATATTTTCTTTTCCAAAACTTCTTGAAACTTCAATGCAGCAAGCATAAATGAATTTGCTCCACTGTAGTTGCAAAGCAATCAGTGGGGGACTCCTAACTGTGTTTTTATTATTCAAACCATTCAGGTCTGATCCATATCCACACAAATAGGGCAGCTGCTACCTAAATGTGTATGCTGCATTGAAAACACGAATCAGATACAAAGTAAAACACAAGAACCAAAATATACTCTGATGATTGAATGGTGAAATCGAAGTTGACATGGTGCACAAAGTGGTTTATTAACAGCTAGCCAAGCACCTTGCTTTTATCAAGCTGGGTCCATAAATTGTGTGAAAATAGCAAGCTTTTAGTGATTACTACCTCCAGTCTTTAATATTTGGCATTTATATTGACCTAATGACTAATGGCGCTGCAGTTAAGAACCTAACAAGCATAATACATGTATACGGCACTTGTAATTGGATCAGACCAGATCGGAATAAAGATAGCTCCGATTCGCACAGCAGGAACGGAAAGGAGCGGGCGTACCTGGTGGGTGCTCGTCGCCGGCCAAGGTCCCGAAGATGGGGATGCGTAGGGCGGCGGCGGCGGCCCAGCCGGCGGCCGCACGGGAGAGAGACAGACAGAGAGAGCGCGCTGTGCGCGCCTTGGGTGAACCGGAGAACAAAAGCATCTCGACGAGGCAGGTTACGGACCATAAGTTTCATATAAGGCGGGCTAATTGCAATCTAGCTAAAAATTAGCCAAAATTAAATCAAATAGGAGAATTAATAGATGGACTAGTTTTTTAACCAAGTCTTCTTTAACTTTTTTTTAGGAAAAAAAATTTCAACCAGTTGTTAGCCAATTAGGCACGGCTAATTTGGACATTAGTCTCATCAACCAGTAACTAGCCATGTGTATCAAGTAGACCTAAGATAGTTTATTTTTACACAAAAAACGAAAAAAACATGAATAATTTTTGTATTTCAAGAGGATTCAGACCAGAATACACAAATACCAATAGACCATAAAATATTTGTTCAAGCTTGAATTCGATTTGAATCTAATGTTGAGTTAATTTTGTTGCCGCTATCTATCATGTTGGGTTTTTTTGAGTTACACGCTCCATTCTAAATTATAAGATGTTTTGACTTTTCTAAATACATATACTCTAAATGATAAGACATTTACATAGATTTTACTATGCACTTAGATATATACTATGTCTAGATACATAGTAAAAGAACGGAGTGAGTAATTTTGTTTATCCACCTATCATATTGGGTCCAAGATTTTTTAGGTTTTAGAACAAAAGTTGACGCCCTTGTTTGGCCCAGCGGACTCTCAATTGAGGGCACGTAGCCGAGGGAGGGCAGCGCGCGGTTAGGGTTGGGGGCATGCATTCTAGAACTCTAGATGCACGAGCCGTTTCAACTCCTTCATGTACTTTGCTCTTAAACTTGAATATAAGTTTCTATTAGAAAATGTTATTGTATGATGGGAAGGAACTTAGTTTCAACTCCTGCATGTACTTTGCTCTTAACCTTGAATAAAGTTCCTATAAAAAATGTTATGTATGATGGGAAGAAACTTAGCGCGAGAAGAAGAAACGATTTAAAACAAAAGATTGACCTCGGATTTGGATGGTGAAATAATATGTTGATTTGAAACAAAATGTACAAATACATGCTTCTGCTTCCGCCAGCAGCGACAACCACTGCAAGCTAGAAGTCAATCAAAGAGTGTAGCGACATTCGGCAATAGACGGCTGCGGCAACATTTGGCAACCACCAATCAACCATACACTCTAGAAATGTCACATAAAAACAATTCAAATGCAAGTAGTACTGTAGTGAGCCAATTACAACCTCAGTAAAACAAAATTCATGGTTTCAATGCCCCCAACTATCTGCTTACACATGTCAACAGCGGCCGTGCTTCTTATTTAAGGCCCCGTTTGAAAGGGCTCCTCTCCAGCCTCTCCGGAGGAGCCCTACCCAACGGTTTAGTAAAGTCGTTTGGAGCTGTTTTTCAGTAAAAAAAAATGGAGCTGGAGCCGTTTTGGATGAGCCTCAAAAGGAGGCCTTAGGGAGGAGCTCTTCCAAACACACCCTAAAACTATGGATGTCAAGAGCTACCCAACAGTAATTCATGTTGCTCGAATATAGGGATGAAAACGGATCAGATACGGACGGATATCACTGATATCGTATTTGTTTTCATATTTATGTCCGGATTCGGATTCGAATACATGTCGGATAGAATACGATTGGATATCGATATCATAAATATGTGATTTAAATATTTGAATACGAATACGGTATCGGATGTTAAATATCCGGACTCGGATACGGACGGATTAAAACCCCTCTAAACGAATTCGGTCTCGAATACGGTCGGAAAATATCCATACCGTTTTCATCCCTACTCGAATAAGATACACAATTGCAACAGCACATAGGTTACCACCAGGTGTAGCCCAGATCAGCAAGTTCATAATAGGTTATTGTTCTGAAAATTTATCAACTGACAAGATACATTAAGATAACTGCAAGCACAGTATATCCAGATCTAACGCAGTAACGCTAAATACAGCATCCGATCCGTCCTCGTTCTCTTCCTCTTCTTAGGAGTCGAATGTCCACCGGCTATTGATTTAGAGAGCTCTCCCATATTTGACATATCGGGCCTCTTTCTATCAGACTCATCTGAAGTCACAGGATCTGTCTCGTTAGTCCTCATCCACCATATCAAGAGCAGGTATACGCCAGAAGCGCCCTCCGTGCCTCAAGCCTCCTGATATGTTCGGAGGCCTTATCTCAACCCTTCTCTTCTTAGGCATCAAATGTTCACCAGTTATTGATTCAAAAAGCTCTCCCATATTCGACATGTTCGGCCTCTTTCTATCAGCCTCCTCTTTCAGGAAACTGAATGCATGGATCAGTTGAAGAGATGTTAGCATGTTTCGATTGCACATTCACATAGGAAGCAGTATTTTGCTTAAGAAACATAGCAGGCAAGTGGTTTACAACTAGCTGCCAGAGCAAAGTAGGAATCTAAGAGAAGAAAGAAACTGTACCTCTCCCGGATTTTTTTAAATGCTTCCATAGTTGCATAAGGCAGCCCTGTCTTCGGATCACGGTATCTACAGGAAGTAAGCCTCAGATAAGCATAAATGTCCTCAAGAGTCTAGTGTAAACTGCTTATACAACTTAAATTGGTTATGTAGACACGCAGTCCTGCCTCAAGTTTACTTCTGCCATAGCATTTCAAAATTCTAAACGAAGAGCACCCTACTACAGCCAGGTAGCTCACTTGAACTTGTTTCCATGGTTAGGGGGAAAATATCTAATACAATGTCTCAAGGTTTTCAGATCAGACACGCACTGGTAGTGGTAGGATCTGAGTGATCCAGAACGTATAAAACATACTGAAGATAATCCAGCTACTAAACATTGAAGGATGCATATCTGTCTAATTTATTACAGATCATACACGCACTGGTAGTGGTAGGATCTGAGTGATCCAGAACGTATAAAACCATACTCAAAGATAATCCAGCTACTAAACATTGAAGGATGCACATCTATCTAATTTATTACTTGTACTGAAATGGAATATATATAGACAATAAAACAGGGGGCGATTTGTGTGGAATTCAAGGATCAAAGAAGGGATACCATAAACAGGGGTCACAAAAACATACTTGGCTGGAAGTCCTGTCACCACACAAACAGGTTTCTCCGGATCTGTGATAAACAGAAGTATTACAAAAAGACCAAGGCTTGTACAGATATTTGAATCAAAACTGCTAAGAACACACATATTTTAAAGGAACTGCTAGCTACAAAGAAAAAAATAATAATACAGACAAAACTGTGGCACTTACAAGGGAATGATGTTGTACAAAGTTCAGAATCAAATGTTGCCCCATTTATGAATTCCAAACGTGATTCCCCTAATTGAGCAGAATGCTGATGATCAAGTAAAGAACTCCTAATTTTCTTCGGAATTTCATATGCAAACAAGTGAGTGATGATAATCCAATAAAGAAGTTACCATCTCTTGAGAAAAATCGAACTGTAGGACCCTCATAAGTGTCCTTATGAACAACAGCTTTTTTCTTCACTTCCTCCTCTCTTGCCAGTACACGTTCTAGATTTCTCATGTTCATGATCTCTGAAACATAGACAACAAACGAATAAAATGTAAAAGGCACAACACAACCAATGCTGGCAAACTCCATCTGTGTATTTCTGGATAAGGTAAAAAGGGAAACATAGTCTAAACCTGTTTCAGCTGCTTCTAAAAGCATCTCCTCTTGTGTCATCCGCTTTTCTTCTCCCTCCTTTTTCCTCTTAATTGGCTGGCAAGGTACAGCAGATTAATGGAATTACAAAATACAACAACACAAATTTAAAAAAAAATGCCACAGGAGACAAACTAATCCAAGTAGCACAAGATTCTGTCCCACACAACTACCTCAAATGCTCAATGGAATTACAACATTTGATGCCAGCGGTGGAGAACTTGCAAACATGTACATACCTTGGCCGTTGCTTCTTTTTCAGCACGTATCGCTTCTCTTTCAGCTTGTCTCACGATGACCGACGTTCTGGTTGATTTCCGGATGGTCTTCTCGGCCTCCAGTTCATCAGGAACATCTGCTTGTGTGGACGAACTGGGCTTATCCGCTGACTTGTTGGCTTTTGCGTCATCTTCTGGTTTTGGGGTCACCTTCTTCTTCTTGACATTGGTCTTCCTCAGCGTCTTGCCAGGAAACATTAGCCGTTTCTTGATAGGTAATCTGCTTGGCAGTTGAGTTGGGACGTGGGAGGGGAATCCGTAACAGGTTCACATGATGAAATCTACCAACATGGTTATCAGCAAGGAACATGTGTACCTCTCACGTTCTTCCTTCTCCGGCTCATCATCAGGTTCAGATTCCTATGCAGATACAGAGATGTTAGATGGGCTTACATAAGGCACTGGAACACTCGGTGAGATGCTAAACTAGAAAGAAAGGGAAAAGCTGTGTACATTGATGACAGCTAGGATCACAACACAAATATAATAGGCCAACAGGAGAGGAGGGAAAGAATGAAAGGAACTCACATCTTCACCAAAATCACTGTCGAATTCGTCACCAGCATCCTGCTCTTCCACGTAGTTGTCATCGTTCTCCTCCTGAGAGGAAATGGCAACACATCAGGAACGAAAAGTGCAGCACGCTACTACGGTATGTATGTACATGGTAGGAGCAAATCGCAAAACTGCATAAGTCAGAAATGAGAAGAACCCTAAGCTAATCCCCCAGTAGCTGCGGCCGCGACACCAAACCGTCTGAGAAGGGAACGAAAGAAAAGAACGAGTGGGGACCGTCTGCGACCTACATCCTTGAGGGCTTCTTGGCTCCAGAACGCCTCGTCCTGCTCGACCTCGTCCTCGAGAAGCCTGGTTATCCTGAAAAGGAGGAACGATTTCGATCTCAATCAGGAGAAAGCCGCAGGGGGAAATAAGCATCGGGGCCGGGGAGGGAGCCTGACCTCTTGCCTCGGGTGGCGCGGGCGGCGCGGTCGAGGAGAACGGGGGGCTCGTCGTCGCCGGCGTCCATGGCGGCTGGTGGGGACAAGCGAGGAGGCTGCCGGGAGGGGAGAGAGAGAAAGGAAGGAACTAGCGGCGACGGTGGGCCAGCCCATCCGGCCCGGGTGTCAACTTGGCCACTCGGCCCTTGGAAAAAGGTCGCGTGGCCTCTCTCTCTGGGCCTCAATCACCACCAATGCTCGATCATGTCGTTTCACAGGTTCATCAGAGATCTACAATCTGCTCAAAAAAAATCAGAGATCTACAAAATATTCAAAATTTTCCTAAAAAACAAAATATTCAAAATAGTACAGTTGATGATTATATATAACTAACTAAAAAATAGTTTTTTTGGCGAACATTAAAAAATAGCTTTTGTGTGTTCCGCAACTACAGCGCTAATCCATGAACAAAGACTCCCAAAGCATTTTGTATATATAAGCCGCAAATTAAAGTTGGTTGATACTATAGAATGCATTAAAGATGTTTTATATATATTAACAAATGCATAATAATTGGTTGAAAGTATTATCCACCAAATTGTTCATAGCGAACAGGTGTTCACCACATATACAAATATGTGTATTTTCAAAAAGGAGGATCAAGCGAACCATATGTGTGTGTTGGTTTCATTTCAGTACATTTTTATGGTTCATAATATGAATATTAATATTAGGACCAAGTAAGAGCAAGACGTATTGGGCCACTTGAATCCAAAGGTACATGGCAACATCTTTAGCTTGGGCTCCAACATAAAGGAGTGAAATGCATCACCGGTCTCTAAACTTTTCTTGTATTTTTATCTGGGTCTGTGAGCTCTCAAAGTGATCGTCTAGAAGACTAGGACCTTCAATTTTGCAAATGGTTCATTCAAAGTGAAAATATAGGTTCAAGATTGGACCTAAAGTGAACTTAGGATAAAAGCACTTGAAAATAGTTCAAAAACCCAAGATGTATTTCACTTAACATGAAAACAGAGCCATCTTACAAATATAACTGCAACAACAAAATAATCAATTAATTTCACAATTAATTAGAGCAAGTCAAATGATGGTCAGCTATAGACATTTTAGAGCAAAGAACTCAAATAATTCACTATGAAACACAATAAAAGCACATTATAATCCAAGACAACAAAAATAAGTACGGACCTAATGCTGTCAGACTCTAAATGAATGATATCTATATCTATATCTTATCTATCTATATCTATATATCTTATATTTTCAAACCTCATTTGCAATTTATCTTGTCATGCAAAGTGTTCACATCAGCACCACTAGAACAATCCACTAGTACATGCAACTATCTCGCCACGCAAAGTATCCACATCAGCATCCACTAACACATGTCATTATGTTTTCATTCAAGCTATTCACATTAGCAAATCACATCATTTACTAACATATATATTTATTTGTCCACATCAAGATGCTAAAAATCATCCACTAACCTGTAGTATTATGATATTTATTTATTCATATTAGTAAATATAAAGAGTATAATTTTACTGCCATTCCCACAGCAACGCGCTGGGCGTTCTTCTAGCTGCATAGTACTAGGGAGCCAGCTACTCTAAAACTAAAGCTCGTTTTGTGCCTTTGTGAAGCAATTTTTGTAATTTTGGAGTAAATGTTTTGTTCTTGAATCAAGATATTTACAACAAAAATTGTTATTATTACAAAAGTGTTTTATAATTAGTCCACCAAAGTAAGTCTATTAATGGTTTGATAACCAAGTTAGTCAGTATTTTTGCTGATATACAGGAGAGAAAGGAGCCAAGGGAGGAGGTCGGGTCTCACCAAAGAAAAAAATTTGGACACTGAAATCATGTAGTGGCTGCCTAGAAAACAAATATACGTGAGAAGAAATAGAAAAAATATATATAGCATAGACAAAAAGTGGTACCATATAACAATAAAAAATTTATCACAGTACTAGCATATATAAAAAATAGAACCATATAAAATAAAAAAATATTATAGTACTTGATTTTACTGCTAGACTTGCTCTAGTAACTATATATTTTTTTTAAAAAAAAATGCTGGCTTAAGGACAAAAAAGTGAAAGGAAAGCAAGTCCCATTCCAAAGGCAGGGGTTATTGATAGCAGCTTCAGTGGTGTGTGTGCATTCGATGTTGGAGGGGAGCACGCTGCAGTAAGACGAGCTGCACTGGCTACTCCATCGATTCCGCTACGGCATCGTCCAGTTCGGTTTACCGTAAAAATGCCCTGCAGCGGGATACGCCATCGCGTGCGCTATGCTAGCGCTCCCGCTATTCCTAGCGGGATAGCGCGCTCCCGCTACGTGCCTCCGTGGCGCGGGGCCCGCTCACCGCTCGCGCGTCCTCGCGCTGCTCGCCGGAGGAAGTGAAGAAGCCGGTGGGGAGGGAAGAGGAGCAAGGCCGTCACCACAGAGATGCGCCACCGGGGAGGATGTGCGAACTCCTCCGCAGCCGCTCGGGATGCCCGGGATGCGCCGCCGCCGGGGGAGGCGACCTCCACCGCCGCCGGGAGCAAGAGCCGTCCCCACCTCGCCTTGCGGTCGCGTCGGAGAGAGAGGGCGCAACCTCCGCCGCCGGACGAGAGAGAGAGGGCGCAGTACCTCCACCTCCCGAGCGCCATGGCCGGAGCCGTACCTATCCTCCGGAGCCGTACCCCTTCCTCCTTCCCCTCGACCGCGGCCTCCCGGCCCGCCGCGCCGCCATACCTGTCCGCGAGCAGGGGCCAGAGGAGGCGGCGCCCGCGAGCAGGAGCCGGAGGAGGAGGCGCACCGTCGCTGCTCGCCGGGGCAGAGCAGGGAGAGGGCGGGCGGAGCTGGGCGATGGAGGGAGCGCTCCTGCTTTGCTTGGGCCGCCCCGCGATGGAGGGAGGGGCGCCGACGGCCACAGGCGCGGAGGAGGGCACGGGAGCGGCGGGGGTAGCGGCTGGAGAGAGAGGAGGGAGGGGCGCCGGAGGAGGAAGATGAAGGGGACAGAGAGGAGCGGGCGGAGGGAGAGAAGGAGGGGGAGATGGGAGAGAGAGAGGAGAAAAAGGGAAGAGAGAGTATGACGTGTGGACCCCACCAGCTGGTAGTTGGTATAGAGGATGAATATAGAGTATGGATGAGCGCGGAAAAACTGTATATTTTATGGTGACTAGGATGGAATATTCCTTTTAGAGGATGAATATAGAGGTTCATGAGTGCGGAGACTGATGCCGTCCGGATTTATAATATTTAATTTAACTGGTCCCACGACGACGACGACGACGACGAGGAAATATCGTGGTGGGCGAGGACCGAGGAAGAAGAAATCTGAGCGCGCAGAGCACCTTCCCTTCCCCTTCCCCCCCGATCCCCACGATGCTCGCCGCCGTCGCCAGGGACGGCGCTGACCTCATCCTCTCGCTCCCGGAGGACGTGATGGCGCTCATCTCGGCGCACCTCCGGCCGCGCGACCTCCTGGCGCTCTCCGCCGCGTCGCGCCGCCTCCGCCGCGCGCTCTCCGCCGACAAGGCGTGGCTCGCGCAGTGCCGCCGCCTGCTGCCGTCGCCGGCGCATCTCCTGGCGTGGCGCGCCGCCGCCGCGGGCGACTCCCTCGCCGTCTTCCGCTTCCTCCACTCCGCCGCGCCGCTGCTGGGACTCTGGGCGCACCAGAACCCGGAGCTCGGCAACCTCGTCGCCGCCGTCCCGGGATTCCTCTCCGTCGTCGCCGCGCGCGCCATCCCGCAGGAGCTCTCCCCGCGCCTCCGCTGGGCGCCCGTTTTCGAGCTCCTCGCTGACGCCCACGGCCGCCCCGCGCTCCTCTTCCTCCACGGCCACCAGCACGGACACCTCTTCCCTGGCCTCCTCGCCTCCCTCCAGCCCCACGCCAACGTCATCTTCCTCGAGGCGCACACCGCCCGGGATCCGCTCGCTTCCTCCTCCTCCTCCTCCTCCTGCCCACAGCGCTTCGCCCGCCTCTCCTTCGGCGACCGCCGCCGCCTACTCGACTCCCTCGTCGCCGCCTGCCGGGTCACGCTGCCGCCCGACCTCGTCGACGCCCCGCTCTTCGCGTGCTCCGACGACGACCTCCCGCTGCTCGCCAAGCGCCGGGAGGCCATGCTGCGCCTGCACAGGGAGGCCGCCGGGGGCATGGTGCGCATGCCGGAGGTCCAGGGCCTCCTTCTGGAAGCCAAGAAGAAGGCGACGACGCCGTCGCCGTCGCCGACCGACGGTGGGCGCAGGATTCCCCTGATGAGGAGCCTCTCGGCCGTGGCGGGCTATTTCAGGAACGGCCTGCGCCAGATGGTCACACGGTCAGTGTCAGCAAATTCCAGGACTGACTATGTGGACGCCAAACATCTGGTATTGTCTGACTTCCTGCACGACGGCGAGAGTGTCGGACTGAGCCTCCGCGGCGCAAGAATGCGGCTGTCGACTTACCGGGCATGGCCGAGCATGCATGACAACCGGTTCGCGCTCTACAAGCTCACGGTGCAGACGCCCATGCCTGGAAGGGAGTACGCCGGCCTGTGGGGAGGCACATTCGGGTGGCCGCCTGGGCGGCCAAACGATGAATGCAAGCCCAAGAAGGCTCTCTTCTTCCTGCTCCTCTCATATGAGGAGGACAGTGAGGGGAAGCTTCAGCTGATCGCGACCAAGGTGTTGGAGGGAACGCACTATGTTGTCCATCCCAATGGGTCTTCAATGTTTGTCGCGAGGATGGGTGAGCCATCAACAGAGCCTTTTCCATGGCAGACTGATGGCGAGTCCCGAAATGTTGATGTCGAGAGAGGCTTCGCGGGAGAGGGCATTGCCAATGGGTATGGCTTCAGATACCCGGGCTCAAAGCCTGGTTCATTGTTTGTCCTCCAGGATGGGCTGCTTGCATTTGTTTGGAAAGAGACCGGGGCCGTGCTTACCTTGCAAAGACTGGATTTGGAGGAGTTGCTGAAGAAAGGGGAGCGTGTGCCTGCATTGCAGCCGGTGCCAAACTTTGCGTACCTGACAAAGTCTTACTCCAATGTTTTCACTGGTTTCCCTGGCACTGGCAGCTCGGCGTCTCCCAGGTATATTTCCAGGTACCCATTTCATTCTGTCCTGGTTTGCTCATGGTCTGCAGTTGTTGTTGTGTTTTGTCCTGTTTTTTGTTCAGGCTTATATCGATTTTGAAAGTTCAGTTGGACAAATTTGTCAAATTCCTAACAGATAAATCTTGTAGTTGTTAAGCCATTTGGGGTCAAACCATTTTAGATTCCTTACTGACTAATGCACGTAGAGTATGCTTAATCCCTGTGGCTGTTGCAATTCTTATATGTTGTTTAATATTTTGTGTGTGTGAGTACTCGAAGTGGTAACTATCTGATGAGCTATGATTGCCGAACACTGTTACTCTCCTAGTGCAAAATACAACACTTCTAATAGCACTAGTTTGCTTCTTTTCTAAAACTGCACTAAACACACTGCCAAATATATGTATTTCTGGTACGGTCTGTATGTTCAACTTGGCTAACAGTATTCTCCTAGGCTTTTCATTGTTTCTGTTGAAAAAATCAGTCTTTGCAAAACTTCTGCTTAATTTATGTATTTCTGAAGGTTGTGGAGTGGTCTACAAAGTGCATTTGTGACTGGCTAATTAGATTTTTTCTGAAACATTTGCTTTACATAAATGCTTATCAAATACCATTGTGCTGCATCTACCGTGTTGCCCAATCTATCTTTTCTAACTTCCGAGTCGTTTGGCGTCTGACGAGATGGACAACCTTTGTTCAGGTAAAAGGCATGAGAGGAGGATGTATCAAATGATCACCTGATGCAGACAACGGAGAAATGGTCTCCAGGATCAAGTTTAGCTCTTCTTGCTTGCCGGGTGATAGTCACCTGGCGATGCTTCCATAATCCATACCTCGTGGCTGAAGGAGCATAGCAGCAGCCGTAATACTTTAGGAATTCAAGTACTTTTTCCTGAAGAAAATAGCAACCACACCCCATATTCCTTACTACAGCTATTTTTCATGTTTGTGCCATAAATGAAAACCATTTGGAGTGTAAATTTGTTTGAGATCTGTACATTTCTTCGCTGTAATGAAGGTGATTATACAAAGCCTATACTGGCATAGCTCAGGTGACATAAAGTGTTTCTTTGGATGCAGTTGACATAATGTGTTTCTTTTGATGCATTCATCATCAGTGTTGTGCATGACCTTTTATGTGTCAATAGTAAAGCAAAAGCTGAGTCACTGTTTTACTTAAATTGGTTCAACAGGCCCGATAAGGTCCATGTATGGTCAATCGTCTTCCGTCGCAGTTTTGGACCTATGTACGGACTATATTAACGAGCGGCCCTTGCTTTCTGGGGCCCAGTATCTTATTCTCGAATGAATCTGGAATCGTTGGGCAGCGGATCCAAAGGGTGGCATTTCTGTCATCTACGTAGAATGTTTTCACGGTGTTGGGCATCTTATCTCCTTTTGTCAACACCATTCAGATTATATTCCTTTCTGATCATACAATGTATGGGCTACATCAAGCCGGACGAAGCTCCTTCCGCGTCGGGGATTGAGAAGTACGAAAAGCTCCTTGGTGGCGACATGACTGCGGAAGAGGCCGAGGCGCTGGACGCGCTCCTCCCGGCCGCTTAGCCGCGAAGGCACAAGGCCAACTTCTAGGTCATGCTTTGGCGTCAACTTCGGTTGTTTCTTTATGTAATATCGACCTAGAGATTCCCCGTTAGGATGGTCTAGCTACAGCTGTGTTGACCTCCGGCGCTCTTGCAAGCGCGTTGTATGTTTGTCAAACTCTTCTTCTTAATACAATGATACGCAAATCTTTTGCGTATTCGAGAAAAAAAAGAAGTGGTTTTTAAGGCGGTTTCATCTTTTTTATTTAAGAAAAGTCCAGTAAACGTCCGATAAAACTGTTAAACGGTTAAGAGCATCTCCAAACTCACTTTCCAAATCATCATTTGGATATTCATTTGAATAAAAATAGCTCTGTATATCTTTTTACTCTCCAAACACTACTATCTTGTCCGTACTTTAGAGACTCAGCCTCGCTCTATCTTTGCTAACGAGAAATCTGAAATAGAAGATGTCTATATTTTGATATTTAATTTTAAAAAATTGTCGAAGGGTATTTTCTCACAAAGATCTCTGTTCCTATCTACTAGGAAAGATATAAAGAGACTCTTGGAGTTGCTCTAAACCATAAAAACTATCTCTAAACTTCTAAACCGACAAAAATCCTAAAGATAGATTGGAACACAAGAAACCCAAATACAATATTTAGGACCCGTGAAAATATCTCTAGAAGCTTACAAAAATTATATTTTGCTCTAGAAAATAGAAATTTCCCAAAACAATTTGATCGATGTCTAAATGTGTTGGAAACTTATCACAACATGAACACGAGATGCAACTAGTGAACTAGAAAACCATGAATGCAACATATTTGTTGTGCAAAGTTTTGAAAACACATCTAGGCATTCATTCTACTAGACGTTCATGAATGCAACATATTTTTGGGTTGTGCGAAGTTTTTAAAACACATCTAGACATTCATGCTACTAGACATTGATGAATACAACATACATTAATGCTAGTTGTATCCATATTTTTTTTGTTGTACAAAGTTTTCTAAAATACATCTAGACAACGATTATAACGTTTTGTTTTCTAAATTTATTGGGCATTTTCCATTTTCCCTACAACTAAGCCTAATTTTTGGAAGCTTCTATAGATATTTTTCATGAATTCTAAATATCTTATTTTAGTTTCTTGTGTCTCAATCTATCTCTAAGATTTTTCATGAATTTTTTGGAAGCCTCAAGACATTTTTCGTGGATTAAAAATCTTATTATATACTAGATTTTTTGTAAGTAAAAAAGAGTGAAACTGCCTTAAAACCACTTATAATCAAGGCATGTAAGTAATTTAATCGATTTTTAGAGTTGAGGGGGTGTTTAATATATGCTTGGTTTTGGAGTTCAAGGAGGAAAGGTAGACTCGAGTGATATATAGTTCAAGAAGACAATATTTTTTTCCTTTATTTTCCATTGACTAGAAAAGTTGGAAGCGCATGCTATGGTAAGGTTTGGCCCTTTGGAATGGGATATGAACTTATTTGATGACCATATCGCTGTCCCATCAAAAGGAAAATAACATTACGCATATATGAGTCACTGTCTAATTCTTATCACACCATTGCATCATATCCCCACCGAACAAACCCCACCTGTATGATTCAAATGGCGAAAATAGTGAGCTCTCTAGCTGGTCAGAAAGCCAAATCTTCATTCCGAAGCTTTTAAAAACAAGCATTTGAATTCGGGAATCTACACTCACCCTTGCATCTTATATTGGTTTAGATTCTTGATGCTCGTTGATTCATATGTATGGACAATATGGTAAAAGATCTTACTCTTCGGAATGGAGGGGTAGACGTGGCAATTACCTCACCTTGTTGTAAGGGATGACCCACCAAGGCTCGGACTCCCTCGCCCGAACATATAGTAGTCATTAATTCAAAAAAAGTACCTCATCGTGGGTCCACTTTGTAACGGTAATCGTTACGAATACAACTTGCACATCCGATTTCTCCTTATCGACTTGGAACCCTTTCCATTATGCATATAATCCTTAATGCCTAATATGCTGTTTGCCGTTATGTTGTCATTGAACCCAAATCTTAATTGTCGGTATGCTTGCTAACATTTAAGGAAGATAAAACAAACATACCATGCAGTAACATCTAAACTTATAGACATTATTCTCTTTCTTCTTCCTCGCGCCTCTGGCCGTCGCTTCGCTCAAGTGCTTTCCTTGTCTTTGTTCTTCTGTAAACTTAGAGATGTTTGGATCCTTTTCCGCCTCTCGTCTTGTCCCGCCGAGCAGTCAAAAGGCGATCTTCCAAGGGGGTCTTTGTTTCTCTTGCTGGTGCTCGGCTCACCTTGCACCATAGCTCTGTGGCAGCAGCGGAGGTTCATCCGCCATTCGCGGTGGCCCATGTCGTCCAGACGAACCTCAACCCAATGGCGGCAGAGCGTTAACGAACCTCAATTCAATGACAACAGAGCTTGATTTAGTATCAACAAACCTTAATCCTGCGACTTAGGAGGTTCTATATGGCGGTGATGACTAATGAGGGAAGAGGAGGGGAAGTATGACAACGGCTTGACCTAGGTCTAGGTGTGTGATGACAAGAGGCGAAGGGGGGCGAAGGACAAGGTTTTTGGCTCTCGCTGGTTTCCCCCGCTCCTCCAATTTGGACATCCGCTTCTTGGGCTTCGCTTCATCCTCCCCTCTCCCACCCCACCCTCGTCCCGCTCCTCCCCGCTCCGGCGTGCGTTTCCTTCCCCGGCTTGCCCACCGAGATCTTAAATTCCCCCTCAAACCCTAGCCCTCTCCTCCTCGCGCCGCCTCCCGAGCCTCTCATCCTCCTCGCGCTTCCCCTTCCGCATCTCGCCGCCGTTTCTTGGGTCCGGGACACGCTCTTCTAGCTGTCCGCGTATGGCCTCCGACGGCGCCGCCAGAGGCCGCCCTCCCAAGCTCCCCGCTCACGAAGGCCTGGACCCATCCAACGTCCTCACCTACAAGAGACGCCGCCGCGGCACCGGCGCCAACGCCGGCCACAGCGCCGTCACGCCGGGCTCCGACCCCGTCAAGGTACGCATTCCCCCTCCAAACCCTAGCTCCCCCCCTCCCTCAACTCGTCGTTCTTTGCTACGACGACGACATGGGTTTTACTAGAGCCAGCGTCTCTCCAGCCTCGCGTTGCCTTCAGTTACTCGTAGATTTCGTTCATATGCCGCCAGATTTCGGTTCCGTCTTGCAAGATTCCCTTTCTATGTCGCAGCGTTTGCTCTCGAGCCTAGGGTTTCCTGTAATGCTGCCACTCGTCTTCTTGGGCGTGCATACGTCTTCTTGGGTGCCGAATTATCGGTCAGTCATGGCTTTTGCTTCTCGATATTTGCCATTTATTCCCCTGCTTTCTCCCCTGTGCAGAATAAGATGAGTGCGGCGGTGCACACCATCAGTTCCCAGCAAGGTGGGCGCCAAACCCTGGACAGGCGCTGGAGAAGCTGGAGGGACACGCTGGAGGGCGTCCTGCAATCCACTGCTGGGAACCAGGGCTCCGGAGGGATTCAGAGCTGCATCCGAGATGCGCTCAGATATAATGGTTGCCAGCCCACAGAACATGTTAGTAATCCATCCAGTCCTTCAGATTCAACATAACCTGTGCATGCCCACCTCGCGTAATGGTACCTTTTCACTTCACCCTAACAAAAGCTTCTATTTTGTTTTCTGGATCTACCAGGGGAACTTAGCTGACGGCCAAGGAGCAGGAAGAGAGGACCCTGTTGGAGCTGTACATTCTGAAGAGAATAGTGGTGCCTTGGTTCAGTTAGAAGATGGAACAGCTGCATCTTTGGAAGCCAACAAGGCGATGTGCCATAAAGCTCTCTTTGACATTCTAATCTCCGAGAAGTTTGCCATGCTGTGTGATCTGCTAGCTGCAACATTCCATGTCAATAAGCCTGATGACCTGATTGGTTTGCAAATAATTGATGCCAAGATGAGAAATGGGGATTATGCACAGAACCCTGCGTTGCTTGACCATGATATCAAACAGGTACCTGTTTGTTTGTTTGCCTCATTCCTTTTTTTTTTCCTGCGCTGTTTTCTCTGATATGGAAAAAGATGTAGCTGTGGTTCTACTTGAGAGCCTATGGTAGGTTATATCAATGCTCAAAATTTGAAACCTGTCCCTTTTGCTTGTCTGTTTGACTACATAGATTCAAAAGGTCATATAGTTAGGAATGATTCTTCCTGTGTTCGCTGCCTGTTTCGGTCCCTTTTTCCAGCGCATGGGTTGGCCCTTGCAAATTCTTCTAATAACCATCCAAATTCCAAACATCAGAATAATTTTCCAATGCCACTGTAGCTGGAATAGGTATGCTCAACTAAAAGGGCATATATGTAACCTCATAGCCATATTTCTCTACTGGCTTGAGGCCAATCAGAGATCTATTGCCTCCTTTTCCAATAAAGGACATCTAATAGCTGTTTCTCGTGGAATGGGATCCGCTGTCTTGGTCTTCATGAATCTGTGCTCTGTTCCTCGCCGCCCGTGTCATCCGCTGCCCTTGACCTCACCTTGCCAACTCCCTTGGACTTCTCTCTTGAAGTGAATCACAAGGTGATGGTAGTTATGAATGCACATAAATCGAACATGGGTTGCGTCACGCTGCCATACACAACTACTCAATAAGTATGTTTCAATCCATGTATTGTGAGGAAGCATTTATTTACCTTGTTGTAGGGTCGAGATGGCGGACTAGAGGGGGGGTGAATAGTCCTTTCTAAAACTTAAACACGTTGGCTAACCGAAACAAATGCGGAATTAAACTTATCGGTCTAGCAAAGACTACACCCCTCTATCTAAGTTCACAAGCACCTCACAAAGATCCTAATTAAGCAACTAAGGTGCTTTCCTTAGCAAGAGCTCTCCTATTTAATTCTAGAGCAAGGTCACACAAACCTATGCGCTAGTACTTTGCAAGCAAGAGGGAGCTCCTACACAATTCTAGTAAGCAAAGCGCACAAAGCCTAAGCTTACTAGCAAAGCTCAATAACAAGGCTACACAAGCCAAATTAGAGAGCGCAAACTACTTAGCTACACAAACTAAGCAATGTGACTAACAAGGTTACACAAACCGAATTAGCCACGCAAAGGGGAAGCTTCTAGCTACACAAGCAAGAAGACAACTAGCAAACTACACAAGCAAACTAGTTATGAAAGCAACTACACAAGCATAAGTATATATGAAAGTAAATACAAGCTTGTGTTGCACGAAGGCAAACCACCGAGAAGAGTAGACAATGTTGACACGGTGATTTTTCTCCCGAGGTTCACTTGGTCGCCACCAAGCTACGTCCCCGTTGTGTCGACCAACACTTAGATGGTTCCTCGGTGTGACCCTCAAGTCACTTACCCCTCAAGGCACGCCCCGCAAGGCACCGCAAGACACCACTCTCAAGTGAGGTAGCTCAATGACACGCACAACTAGAGTTGCTCTTCGCGATCCCCGCGGGGTGAGCACAATCCCCCTCACAAAGCTTCTCCGGAGCCTCGCACAATCTTCTTGCGAGCTTCCACGGAGCCACAAGCCACCAAGCCGTCTAGGAGGTGGCAACCTCCAAGAGTAACAAGCACCACCGGCTTGCAACACGATCACCTAGTGCCACTCGATGCAACCTCACGATGCAATCGCACTAGAATCGCTCTCTCACTCGATCCGATGAACACTATCAAGCATGAGTGAGTTAGAGGGCTCCCAAGCACTACCACACAAGCCACCAAGGCCAAAGTGTGCTCAGCTATCAGCCAAGACCGGCCACAAGGTCTATTTATAACCCCACGGTCAAATAGAGCCGTTACCCCTCCACTCACGTTTTCCGCGGGAGCACCGGACGCGCCGGTGGTAACTCACCGGACGCGCTCAACCGCGTCCGGTGCCCCTGCGACGTCCACGTGTTCTCCGAATTCAAATTCGTCCGTTAGATCCACCAACGGTCACTGCGCGCCAACGGTCAAACGAGCCACCGGACGCGCTGATGCGAACCACCGGACGCGCCGGTGCGCACAGTCACCGCGCGCGCGGAGACATCACCGGACGCGCTCCTCGCAACCACCGGACGCCACAGTACCCGCGTCCGGTGCGAGTCCAGTAAGCTCCCGAGACCACCGGACGCGTCCGATGGTGTGACACCGGACGCGCACCGCGTCCGATGACTTCGTGACTCGCTGTTCGCCAGACCGGACGCGCCGGTCCCGTGGGTCACCGGACGCGCCGGTGTCAAACCCTAGCCCGCGCGCCTGACGCCCGCGCTGCACTGACCGGACGCGCCGGTCCACAGTGACCGCGTCCGGTGCAGCGTCCGGTGCTGCGTTCGGTGCTGCGTCCTGTCACTTCCGTGACCGCGTTCGCCTCCGTTTCTTTTCCGACTTCCGGCGCAATGAAAAATAGGCATTTCATTTCCCCGAAATCGCCTTCGCAAATGTGCCAACACCAACAAGTGATCACCACCTTGTGCACGTGTGTTAGCATTTTCACAAACATTTTCTTCGAAGGAATTAGGCACTCAACTTGCCTCGCCACTCGATCCTAACCCGTATGCAAAGTTAGATCGCTCAAGTGGCACTAGATGACCGATATGCAAACAAGTTTGCCCCTCTTAATAGTACGGCCATCTATCCTAAACCCGGTCATCAGCTTCTCTACACACCTATGACCGGTGAAATGGAAATGCCCTAGGTTATACCTTTGCCTTGCGCATTCCACTCCATCTCCTCCGACGTTGATGCAACACATGCACCAACCATATCACAAATGATATGATCCACTTCATATCATCACATGACCGTCTCGATCCATCGACCTTGACTTCACTTGCTCTTCACCGTTGCATCGGTCCGTCGGCGCCAAGTCTTGCTCAAGCTTCACCATCGCATGGTCCTTCGCTTCGAAGCCTCGACTTGCCCTTCACCCTCACAACCGGTCCATCGAGCCAAGCATCATCTTGGTCTTCATCACCTTGGTCACATGACTCCATGTCATGTCTCATGTGCATTAAGCTCCTTAATGACATCAACACATGACCGCCTCGATCCATCGACCTTGACTTCACTTGCTCTTCACTGTTGCATCGGTCCATCGGCGCCAAGTCTTGCTCAAGCTTCACCATCGCATGGTCCTTCGCTTCGAAGCCTCGACTTGCCCTTCACCCTCACAACCGGTCCATCGAGCCAAGCCTCATCTTGGTCTTCACCATCTTGGTCACATGAGTCAATGTCATGTCTCATATTCAATGACTACCTTTATCTAAATCATCCACTTAGATACAAAGGTTAGTCCTAGGTTTCATCAATTACCCAAAACCAAACTAGGGACTTTCAATCTCCCCCTTTTTGGTAATTGATGACAACCCTCACAAAGATGATTTTGATAATAAAAGATTTGAACTTGTCATACTTGTCCAATCATTTTGCTCATAAGTAAAGTTTGGACAATTATCACAAGCTCGGTTTTGGTAGCATTAGCTCCCCCTACATATGTGCATAGAGTTTGGATTGAAAGCTTTGCACATATGCATGGATAGAAGTGTTGGGAGAGTAATTCTACCAAAATGATGCTAAGGTGTAAGAAATGGACCTTTGAAGCGTGATACCAATCGGAGTTGCCTTTTACACCATCCTTAGCACCATGAAGTAGCTAGACATCCATCAAAAACTCAAGAACCTCGTGAGATCAACATTATATGTAAAGGTTCTTGGACCACTTGTAAAAACTTTAGGCATGTCTAGATACCACAAGTAAACTATTCCTATGCATGCTAGTAGATCATTTCATCATCCAAGTTCTATACTAGCATTGCACCACACAAGTATGTATATTGAATTTAAATACATGTGCAATGAGCAAGTCATATGAGAATGCACAAACAAATGCAACAACTTTGTTTATGAGCTTGCTCCCCCTACTTGTGTGCTTTCTTTGTCCAAGAATGTTTGATCCCCTTACATTCTTCAATGTTGCTCCCTCTTCATCCATGTCCATGTCCAATATCATCTATCTCTCCAAAGCAATCTCTCCCCCAAAGGAAATCTTGCATATCTTTGTCCTATCTCTCCCCCTTTGTCATCAATTTCCATAAAAGGTGTGCTTCTCATTGATGTAAAGGCTAGCATTGGGGTAGATGGTTGAGACTTGAATCTTGCATTTTTGATGGACATTACCACATATGTTGGAATGACAAACTTTATGGTTGCTCTTTGAGATTCCACATAGGATCTTTGACCTTGATACCAATCGGTGGGGCTCCTCCCCCTATGTCATAGCATGTGTCATTCACTTGAGATACCACTTGAAGATGAGGGTAGCATTTCTTGAGTTGATCACTTTAAAGTTGAGGATCACTTGTGAAACCATCGTCTTGCATGAATGATACCACGTGAAGATACCATGAGTAGGAATGTGATACCATTTGAAAGAATTTTCTAGTATGGATCCACTTTGAAGGATTTGACAATAATATTCACTTCTTGAACATTTGTTATCTTCATGAGTACCACTTGTAAGATATCACTTGTAGATCATGATCTAGACACCACTAGTGAAAACCACTCGGAAGATCAATTTGAGTCTAGATACCACTTGAAACAAACTAGATATCCATTTTCATTGTTGTCTTATGCTTGTACTCTTATCATTGTCATGAGCTTCTTGTATGACTTGAACTATGTTGATTTGCCTAAGATTCTAAGTCCGGTTTGATCCAATGACAAGCTTCTTCACACCTCATGCTAAGGGTTATCTTGTCAATGTTGTACTTGTCACTTGTTAGCAATCCAAACTAGATCAAGTACTTGGGTTCACTAGCTCATGAACAAACTCATATCCATACCACTAGATCAATTAACCAATCAAGCAATAATGGTAGGCTATGAAAAAATTTCATTTGTTATGCATGATCCTAATAAACATGTACTATATGCACTAACCGCATACTAGTAAGAGATGAAATGATCATGCACATTACAATGATACCTTTGCTATGTTGGAGTAGAGGATAGTCACATAGATTTTAATTCATTACTCCAATAGCAATGTGAAGTCCAATTTATAAGCTTGGTGAAGACCAATCATCGTAGATAAATCCATTCTTCACCCATATGAAATGAACACCACTTATGATCAAGTGCACTATCTCTTGAGTTGTGGTTGGCTTGCTCCATCTTTTTGATCAATGCTTGCATGAGAGAACTACTTAGAATACCACTTGAAATACATGACTAGCTCTCTTTTAGGTGTTGCTTGCTTTTCTTGATCAATTCTATTGATTGCTTCAATTAAGCATCTCAAATGTCCCTTGAATTCATCACTTCCATGTTAGCTTTCCAAGTCCCAAACTTGGTTTCACCTACACACGGCGGCAAGCCCCTCACTAGGGAGAAGTGACCTTTCTCCAAAGAACCACTCTTGATACTCACTTGAATTGATATAGTTTGATTGATCCGAATGATGAACTCAATCTTGATGAATAATCCTTGAATCTACATTTGAGTCCAACTCTTTCTACTTGTTTAAGTCCTTTTCTTTCTACCAAATGATCTTCAATTATCACTAGAACTTAAACTTCACCTTCATCTTAAGTTTGATCTTGATCTTCAAATTTGAGTACTAAACATGTACACCAAGTATATTCCACAATCAAATGTCCTTGTACTCATTGCTCTTCATGCTTCTAGATCAATCTAAAACCAAACTTAGGTACCTCAACCACTTATAAACATATTTCCAACTTGAGGACCTTTCAATCAAAGTGACTCTAGATTAATCCAATGATTGTCACTTTTCTGGCAGATTCTGTACCCTTCAAAGAATAATTCATATCTCCCAATGTACGAATCCAAATGCCATGAAATTTGATGAATATGTGCATTACAAAGTCATCTAGCAGCTGTAAAAATTTGAGCTTCATTTGACTTTTAGATTGCTACCAGATTTTAATTCTTCCACCACTGCTACATGCTGAAAACTGCTGCACTAAAGCTGACAAGATGCACTCAAAAACCGAAGCATCTCTTATCCAATTCTCATGAAATTTCTACAGCATCTTCTTTCATAAGTGTAGAGCATGTATACCAAATTTTAAGCCAATCCAAATAGATTTGATCACTCAAACATGGCTAAGATCACAGCTAGCTCAGATTTTCGATATAGGACAGATTTCAATACTTGAGCTATTCTTCATTAAATATGAATCAAACTTGAAACTAACTTGTTTGAATACTTTCATAAGACATATATCCATTCAATCCACTTACTAAAAAGTCATCTCATGAATTTATCCAACCCAAATTAATCCAAACTTGATTACTAAGCATTTAATCCATTCAATCATCTCATAGCAAGCAACATTGCATATTTATCCAATTCAATCAACTCATATGCGCCCAAATGAAATGATCAACAAGAGATATACCTTAGTTAACTCATGATCATCCAATAGCAAGCTTTAACTCAAATAATTTGCAAGCCATCAAATGATTCCAATAAATCATCCACAACTTGATCATGACACTTGTATGTTGTAGCACTTTGGACTTCACTTATTTTGACTTGGCATTGGGATTTGATATGCATTGAGCTTCATAACTTGACTCAATATATGATGAACAAGATGAAACCAATTGAATCAAGCCTCCAATGCCGATAGTACCTACAAACAATCATCCACTCTTTGACGGTACCTAAACTAGTTTGGGTCCTCTCAAGTTAGGTGCAACATACTTAGGCATAGCCTTAGTATGAGTAGCGGGATGTTTTGCAATTCCAACCAATGAGGTACCATTGCCATCCTTTCTAAGCATATTAGTATCATCAATTGACTTAGGCTTAGAATTCTCACCTAGGGGACATGAATGTGCCATGTGTCCCCTTTCCCGGCATGAGTAGCAACTTCTCTTAGATTGAGCCTTTTCTTCCTTGCTCATATGTTGCTTCTCATTGCCTTGCCTCTCACGAGTTGCTTGAATTTTCTTTTCAAGCTTAGTAGGACACCCCGAGGCAAAGTGTCCCATATCTCCACACTTGAAGCACTTGATGTGAGCATGTACTTTCTTCTCATCTTGATTCTTGCTCATCATCTTGGCATCTTGGATTTGCATTGGATGCCTTGCTCTACCACCCCTTCTTGTTTTCTTTTTCTTCTTCTTCATCAAGTCACCATCATCTCCATGGTTGATCTTGATTTGCTCTTGGGGTGTCTTCTCTAGCTCGACTAGTGGCTTTGGTTGAGGCTTTGCTTGTTGCTTCACCAATTGCTTGGTTGGGCACATTGAGGTGAGATGACCCCAAGTGCGGCACTTGAAGCACTTGACATGCTTTAGCCTCTCTTCTTCTTTCATCTTCTTGAGCTTCTCAATGTTTGGGCAACCATTAGCAAGATGTCCCGCTTCATGGCATCGATAGCACATGGAATGCGAGAGCTTCTTTTGGAGTAGCCTCTTCATCCTCTTTTCTTGCTTTCTTTCTCCCCTTGTTATTTTCTTCTTGAAGCCAAGGCCACTTTTGTCACAAAGGTTTCTTTGAGTCTTCATTATGTTCTCAAAGGTGACTTTTGAGTTGTAGCACCTCTCTAACTTGTTGCTCAAATTCTTCACTTCACTTTTAAGCTCATTGTTCTCCTTTAAAAGGTTAGTCTCACAAGACATAGAAGTAGAACAAGCATTTAATTGTGAAGAACATGGCATATCTAATAAATCATCACAAGAGGTGGATACATGCTTCTTGCCTACATCACAAGGGTTAGTAATATGTGATTGATCATTTGACCCAAATGATGAGCTCTCACTAGTTTTGTTTTCATCATTAGAAAGCCTTTTAGTGAGTAAAGCATGTTCTTGTACCAAATTATCATGAGCAATACTAAGTTCCTCATGAGCCAATTTTAGCTCCTCATGTGAACAAGTAGTAACATAAAGTAGATGCTTTTGTTGTTCACATGTGGTTTTTAGAAATGAGTTTTCATTTTTCAATTTACTTGTTTTTGCCATCTCATTTCTTAGGGCCTTTGAGAGTTTATATAGAAGCTCAAAATTTGGACCATCACAATCAACAACAAAACCACCAATAGATACCTTAGTGTCACCATGTGACATGGAACAATGTGGTGATGTTGAAGAGCTTGTTGAAGCATCACTCTCATAGCCATCATCTTCACCATCAAGTATGCATGGAGTAGAATCATTGCTTGCATCACTTGTGGCATTATCATCATTCTTGTCAAGTGATCTTGTGCTATGATCATCTTTGTCATCACTTGACCGTGAGGTGGAGCAATCCTCCACAACCACCTTGTTGTGGTCATGCTCAACATCCTCATGCGCCTCCTCCTTGGGCTCATCATCATTGGAGATCGCCCTATATTTCTCATTTAGATACACCCAAATCTCATGGGCGGAATTGAAGTCTATGATCTCATGAAGTATGCTACTAACCATAGATCGATAGAAAATATTAGTAGCTTGGCTATCGAGATGTAGGCATTTACTTTGCGCTTGAGTTGCATTCTTTTTATCAATTGCAAAGGAAAAGCCCACATCTACGATCCACCACATTTGAGGAGAAATAAACTTAAAATGACATGTCATCCAATTTCTCCACCGTGCAAAGTGTGTGCCATCAAAAATGTGTGGACACTCAACATCTAGCCCATAAGCCGCCATCCTCTCGGGTCGGTGAAGACCACAAATGAGAGACCCGGCTCCGATACCACTTGTAGGGTCGAGATGGCGGACTAGAGGGGGGGTGAATAGTCCTTTCTAAAACTTAAACACGTTGGCTAACCGAAACAAATGCGGAATTAAACTTATCGGTCTAGCAAAGACTACACCCCTCTATCTAAGTTCACAAGCACCTCACAAAGATCCTAATTAAGCAACTAAGGTGCTTTCCTTAGCAAGAGCTCTCCTATTTAATTCTAGAGCAAGGTCACACAAACCTATGCGCTAGTACTTTGCAAGCAAGAGGGAGCTCCTACACAATTCTAGTAAGCAAAGCGCACAAAGCCTAAGCTTACTAGCAAAGCTCAATAACAAGGCTACACAAGCCAAATTAGAGAGCGCAAACTACTTAGCTACACAAACTAAGCAATGTGACTAACAAGGTTACACAAACCGAATTAGCCACGCAAAGGGGAAGCTTCTAGCTACACAAGCAAGAAGACAACTAGCAAACTACACAAGCAAACTAGTTACGAAAGCAACTACACAAGCATAAGTATATATGAAAGTAAATACAAGCTTGTGTTGCACGAAGGCAAACCACCGAGAAGAGTAGACAATGTTGACACGGTGATTTTTCTCCCGAGGTTCACTTGGTCGCCACCAAGCTACGTCCCCGTTGTGTCGACCAACACTTAGATGGTTCCTCGGTGTGACCCTCAAGTCACTTACCCCTCAAGGCACGCCCCGCAAGGCACCGCAAGACACCACTCTCAAGTGAGGTAGCTCAATGACACGCACAACTAGAGTTGCTCTTCGCGATCCCCGCGGGGTGAGCACAATCCCCCTCACAAAGCTTCTCCGGAGCCTCGCACAATCTTCTTGCGAGCTTCCACGGAGCCACAAGCCACCAAGCCGTCTAGGAGGTGGCAACCTCCAAGAGTAACAAGCACCACCGGCTTGCAACACGATCACCTAGTGCCACTCGATGCAACCTCACGATGCAATCGCACTAGAATCGCTCTCTCACTCGATCCGATGAACACTATCAAGCATGAGTGAGTTAGAGGGCTCCCAAGCACTACCACACAAGCCACCAAGGCCAAAGTGTGCTCAGCTATCAGCCAAGACCGGCCACAAGGTCTATTTATAACCCCACGGTCAAATAGAGCCGTTACCCCTCCACTCACGTTTTCCGCGGGAGCACCGGACGCGCCGGTGGTAACTCACCGGACGCGCTCAACCGCGTCCGGTGCCCCTGCGACGTCCACGTGTTCTCCGAATTCAAATTCGTCCGTTAGATCCACCAACGGTCACTGCGCGCCAACGGTCAAACGAGCCACCGGACGCGCTGATGCGAACCACCGGACGCGCCGGTGCGCACAGTCACCGCGCGCGCGGAGACATCACCGGACGCGCTCCTCGCAACCACCGGACGCCACAGTACCCGCGTCCGGTGCGAGTCCAGTAAGCTCCCGAGACCACCGGACGCGTCCGATGGTGTGACACCGGACGCGCACCGCGTCCGATGACTTCGTGACTCGCTGTTCGCCAGACCGGACGCGCCGGTCCCGTGGGTCACCGGACGCGCCGGTGTCAAACCCTAGCCCGCGCGCCTGACGCCCGCGCTGCACTGACCGGACGCGCCGGTCCACAGTGACCGCGTCCGGTGCAGCGTCCGGTGCTGCGTCCGGTGCTGCGTCCTGTCACTTCCGTGACCGCGTTCGCCTCCGTTTCTTTTCCGACTTCCGGCGCAATGAAAAATAGGCATTTCATTTCCCCGAAATCGCCTTCGCAAATGTGCCAACACCAACAAGTGATCACCACCTTGTGCACGTGTGTTAGCATTTTCACAAACATTTTCTTCGAAGGAATTAGGCACTCAACTTGCCTCGCCACTCGATCCTAACCCGTATGCAAAGTTAGATCGCTCAAGTGGCACTAGATGACCGATATGCAAACAAGTTTGCCCCTCTTAATAGTACGGCCATCTATCCTAAACCCGGTCATCAGCTTCTCTACACACCTATGACCGGTGAAATGGAAATGCCCTAGGTTATACCTTTGCCTTGCGCATTCCACTCCATCTCCTCCGACGTTGATGCAACACATGCACCAACCATATCACAAATGATATGATCCACTTCATATCATCACATGACCGTCTCGATCCATCGACCTTGACTTCACTTGCTCTTCACCGTTGCATCGGTCCGTCGGCGCCAAGTCTTGCTCAAGCTTCACCATCGCATGGTCCTTCGCTTCGAAGCCTCGACTTGCCCTTCACCCTCACAACCGGTCCATCGAGCCAAGCATCATCTTGGTCTTCATCACCTTGGTCACATGACTCCATGTCATGTCTCATGTGCATTAAGCTCCTTCATGACATCAACACATGACCGCCTCGATCCATCGACCTTGACTTCACTTGCTCTTCACTGTTGCATCGGTCCATCGGCGCCAAGTCTTGCTCAAGCTTCACCATCGCATGGTCCTTCGCTTCGAAGCCTCGACTTGCCCTTCACCCTCACAACCGGTCCATCGAGCCAAGCCTCATCTTGGTCTTCACCATCTTGGTCACATGAGTCAATGTCATGTCTCATATTCAATGACTACCTTTATCTAAATCATCCACTTAGATACAAAGGTTAGTCCTAGGTTTCATCAATTACCCAAAACCAAACTAGGGACTTTCACTTGTTCACTGCTGTTCTTAAATGAAAGAAGGCAAAAACAGGAAAGTTATCTTAATATTTTTGGGGCCAAGGAATAAGCAATTAGATTTGGTTTATGTGTTAGTACCTCCTATATATCTCAATGGCCAAAGAGGTCCTCTGATATTTGTTTTTCCATTTTTCTCTCATCTGTAAATTCTTTTGTTTGCTGTTATTCATGTACGGAACACCCCCAGAAGTTACCATAAACATGCAGTTGAAAACATACCATCAATGCTGTTTGTTTCTTTTAATATGTATGTATATTTGTTTATTATCTAGATATGGAAGAAGATTGAACATGTTGGCCAACAAATGGCTGGTCTGGCAAGCAGTCTCTCACTGATTTCACAAGCTTCTCATCAAAAGCAGGTAACATGAGTTTTCTGTTGGTGCTTCGTTGGCATAATTTATGGTGATAGCCATAGATTTTGATTCAGGGCGTTGTATTGTTGATATCATTGCATTTATGTTGGTCATTGCTTATAGAAATATTCTTTGTAGGCTTCTGGCGTTTCAGAAATTGATGTGGCTGAACACAGGATAGAGGTGAGTGGTGTGCTATGAACATGTCTGCTGACCATTGTTTCGTTGTTAGGATTTGTTATACCCCATTCATTAATAACTGCACCCTTTATTAGGAAACAAGTTTGGTTGGTGGCCCCCACAAAGCCCTAAGGGAGTTGACTCCCCCTTGCGATTCTGGCCATTCTACGATACCCAAACAAACTGGGACATCTGGATTGGATGGAATTTGCAAGGATTGTGGCCGAAAGGCAGACAGCGAAGGAAGAATTATCTGTGACAGATGTGAAGCTGCATACCATGTTTCATGTCTCAAGCTTGCCATTGATGAAGAGGCCCCAGCAAAATGGTACTGTCCCAGCTGTGTTGGATTAGACGGACCTTCAAAGAATAACAACAATGGCAGATCACATGAAGGCTGCGATGTATGCGAGTGGCTCGTGGTGGAGAAGCCAGAAGAACCCGCTGAAGATGTTATCCAACCTGAATTGGCCGTCAAAACCCAGGAGAGCTCAGTGTCAAGCATGGATGAAGACAGTGAACCGGACCTCTCAACAACTGCTCTAGCAAACTTGTGCAAACATTGTGGCACATGTGAAGATGAGAACAAGAAGTTCTTGGTATGCGGCCATCCTTACTGTGCTTACAAGTTCTATCATGTCCTGTGCATGAAAGAAAGCCAGATTGCAAGTGAGAGGCAGAAGAATCTAGCATGCTGGTACTGCCCGTCTTGCCTGTGCAGACGCTGCTTCAAAAACAAGGATGATGAAGAAATAGTATTGTGTGATGGCTGTGATGATGCTTATCACATTTACTGCATGACTCCGCCGCTTGAAAGTATCCCGAGAGGTAACTGGTACTGCATGTTGTGTAATGCGCGGAGGTCAGCACGTGGGATGGAGAGGTATGAGAAGTCGATCCTGCAGAAAGCCAAGCGTGTTCCTGATGCCAAAAGGCCAAAGGTGCAGGCAGCTGCTGCTCCAGAAAAATAAGTAGCAGCGGTGTGGATGAGGTTTCACAGGCTTACTAGGGTAAAAGAAAGGAAATGATTCTTTGGTCCCTCTGAAGGGGTATACATTACTCTTGACAGCTTGAATAATCGGACGATGGGTTGTCTATACATGGGGGAAAATGCCCTGTTGGCTGGTGAAGACGAGATGGTGGCATCTGTGTGGAAGCGCACTTTGGTCCCTGCGGATGAACTTCTGATGTTGATTTCCTGTCCTGTTATTTCCTTCCTGGAATTCTTGCGACTATTCCGAGTGATTAAGTTGTCGTGCTGTTATGTTGTGTCTGCCCTTTACCTGATGGTAAGTGGTAACACTGACACCTACCCATGTTGACATCGCTTATCGATGATATGTACATGTCTGTTTGTTCTGTTTTTGTTAAACAATGTGTGCTCTTCTTACATGCTTTTGCATAGCCTGTCATCGATGTCTGTGAAAGTTTGTTACTGCTCTCTCTCTCTCACTCTCTCTCTCTATATATATATAATCAGTACCTGAGTCCATGCCGCCGAGCCTAAATCACCGGACCCGAACCCTGGGCGCGCTCCCCCGGTCCCTCCATTCGCACGGGCCCGGCCCACTTTATTCAGCCAGCGGCATCTCAGCTCGAGAGACCCCACCACCCCCTCCCCCCACCCCACTACGTTTTTTTGCGGTTTTCATTTTCTCAGCTCCCGTTCGCTCGATCCGCTCCTTCCCTCATCGCCGCCGCCCCCGTTGGCTCCCTCGCCCTATTGCTGCGCCGCTACCTAGCGCCCCGACGTTCTCGGCCGGCGTGACCCAGCGTCCCGCCCTGACGTGCCGTGACTGACGCGAGGCGGTGACACCCACGGTGACATCGCCGCAGGGGCACTCCGGCAGCGCAGCCACATCCCCGCGCGCACGGCACCCCATAGCGGCGGCGTGGCCCTCCCCGCACACACGGCATCGCCAGCCCGTGCGGTAGGCATCCCTGGCGGCGACGGCAACGGCGGCGGCAGTGTCCCGACCCGCATAGCGCCCCATGACGTAAGGCCACTCGCCTTGGCTGCGCGGATCCACCCCACCGGCACTCGACCCACCGCAGATCCAGTGGCGGTAGACCATGACAGCGCTACCTTTCCTAGCGGCGACGGTAGCCCCAGATCAGGTGGCGACATGAGGTAACGTGCGCGGGCTGTGGTGGATCTCGGTGCCCCTCGCCCCCGTCGACCGTGGCGGCGCATTTCTCCCCTCCATGAGGCAACGTGCGCGGGCCGTGGTGGATCTCGGCGCCCCTCGCCCCCGTTGACCGTGGCGGCGCATTTCTCCCTCCCCGGCGGCAGCTGACGGAGGTCGACGGCGGTGAATCCGGGGCTTGTTGTGGTGCCCGCGTGGACGCCCCCGACCCCTCGCCGGCCTCTCCCCCACCAGCAGCAGCGTCCGTAGCGCCCCCTTCCCCCCAGCGGCAGGTCATGGATGCCGGTGGCTGCGCATCCGGGGCATGGTGAGGCGCGGCTAGTCCTGCATAGACGCCCCTCGACGCTCCCAACGGCAACGTAGATGGCCCCGGTGGCAACTCCTCGGCGTGCACTCCTTTGATCATATGTATGTACTCATCAATACATCTATATGATTTCAGTTTCCTGCATCCCTCGTTCGTCTATGTCTGCTAGCTTCTCGTCTTGATTAAAGATGGTCTGGTTTTCCACGTTGGTGATCTGCATCTTGTGATGTGACAACCAGAAAATGCGTTTGTATATTTATGTTTTCATATGCTTGGAGTATTATAGTACATATACCTGGAGTATCACTTGATCCCTTTTTACAGACTGAAGAACCACATGATACTCTTTTTATGTTCAGGATCACTTGATCCTTATTTTTCAGATCGGAGTATCACTTCATATCACAACAATACTAATGACTAGAGTATCACTTTTACCTTTTCAGATTGGAGTACGTATCACTTGATACTGGATTGGCGACTTCTAGAAGCCTCCATCTCTATAATCTAGGTCCATTAATGGTGCTTGTTTTGTGCTAAAATTAATCACGAGGATATGGCAGCTGAATACCTGACGAAGTGAACTTGCTAAGTAGTACGGCTACAGACTCAGAGTATGACGTATGTGTATTATATCTTACTAGAAAATTCATGAACATTTTTCCTATCTGACATATTCTTTAATTTTGCTTATCACAAATGACAAAATGGAGTAGCTTATGTAATCATTTACAAGCATGATGGTCCATATTTATCTTATCGTGTACTCATAATTGTATAGATGGAGTACATGTTTGATGATGGGGACCAGAGGGAAAATGCTATGTCTGGATATTTGCTTACTTTCCTGATTTTCTAAATTTCACTTATGCTATGTCTATTCATATCGAAGTCTGCAATATATCTGAATTTTCATTATAGAGGTCTGTGTCTAATGCAGCCCTGAAATTAACCTGTCAAGCTCTTGAGTGTTGGTAAAAGCAATGATACATGACTTATATTCACTGGAAAATGCAAGGTCCTAAATGTCACTGACATATTTGGAACATTGCCCATATTCTAGATGGACCATGTTTTAGGGTATTTTATATGAAATTAACTAAATGTGGATTGGATTCAATTTGGTAATGATGATTTGTGGAGGCTTTTTAATTTCAGTGGGAAAAACATTATTTTCATCAGCATACGTGATTTAGTACACAAGGAATCATTGATGTTTGCAATTGGTAGTTTCTAGCATGTCTAATAGGTGTGATTCAGCTTTCTTTTCTTATCTTCCTATCCTAATTTATCTTTTTTCCTTTGTTTATTTCCACTACTAATTTATGTATGCTAATTAGAGACTTCATTTATTCAGCTTATGTATTTGTAATCTATCAACCAAAGTGACTCTTGTGATTATTTGATTGTTTTTTTTGTAGTGACAGACCTGATGGCCATGAACATTCAAATTCTGAATGAGAAGGGGTGATGGTCAGTTGAGACATCACTTATTTTTGTGTGTGCGCTCCCGGTAATTATGTCTTCCTGTTGTGTTGTCCTCAATTGAATCTGCCAACCTTTGATTTTTTTTCTTATTTTGAATGTGCTATGCTGGTTTCAATTTTGTAAGAGAGAAATCAAATTAGATAAATATTGATTATGAGATAATGTCTTTGAGAAGGTATGACGGGGGAGACATATAGTGTCCTTTGCCCTATCTTCTTTTTGATCCCATCCCAACCAATAGACTAATATAGAATATTGTTTTGTTCTAACAAAATCCACATGGACGTCTTAGAACCTGTTTTCATATGTGCATGTTCTATGGTATTTTTCTGATGAAATTCTGTACAAATGAAGATTGTTTGACAATTAGTCAGCCGTGCTAGACCAGCTCTTTTGATGCTTGCACATAGTGGGAAAACCTGCTGGTGTTCTCAGTCAATTAGCCGCCCTAAATTTAGTGATAGTAGGAATTAGTTAATACTTCTAGTCTTTTATGTACATAACCAATTAATTTTTGCTTAATTTATGCACTTCCATAATGCAAATGGGCTTTGTGGAACCTGCATTTGGTAGAAGTACATGCTGCTGTATGACAGTGGCAGGGACAGGAGCGTGTCGATGAAATGCATTCAGGAAAGCTGATATTAAATCCAAGAGGGTTATAAATCAATATTTATGATCAAGCTAGTGTGATTGTATGTACTAGGTTGATTTAACCTACCCTCCTTTATGTTCTTTTTCTTAATGAAATGACACACAGCTCTCTTGCGTTGTTCGAGAAAAAAATTGCTCAATTTGTCTGAAGAAAAGCTTTGAACTGAGATGATTTTTGTGGTTCAGTTGAAATAGTAGGATGAATGTGATTAACATTGGATTAGACATTGTGCCACCTTATAGTTGAAGTGGAATCACTTGATTTTACATCTCTACAAAAAATATAGAATGCAACCATTGAAATTTTAGTCTTAGAATATCCTTAACCTGCAGCTGAATTTTTTTGAAACAAAAATTATGTGCGTCTGTGAGGATTTCTTCAAACTAGTCTTCTCAGAACTCCACCAGCACATAAGTATGTGAGAAAATCATAATAAATTGTCGCATACTGATTGTGTACAAAGATATATATATATATATATATATATATATATATATATATATATATATATATATATATATATATATATATATATAGTTTAAATACATAATTCTCTTTAAACCAAAAATTAAATTCTGAAGGCATTAGGAGCTTATCTGTGTAGTCAAGATGTTCTCTATTGATTTCTTTTCTTGTCGGCTACTATATTGTGAGACCTGTTCACAATATATATCTTACTCGTTTTTTATTTTTGTGAGACCTGTTCACCTGTCCAGTTCTCTAATCTTCTTTTGATTGTTTAATTTAACGAGTTGCTAGTCTGCTATTCATATTGTTGTTATCTCCTTCCCATCCTTGTTTTGTTTTCTCGCGGTTTCTCTTTTTATAATAAGGAATCGTAGATACATTAGTAATTTGCTCTTGAATCTGTAATCCAGTTCACTAATCTTTCTTAAATAAGTAAACATCTCAGAGCCGTGGATATATAATAATATCTCCCGTAGCATAAAATAGAAAATATTTTCTCCCTTGTTAGCTCCTTTCAATTTACATGTACATACAAAAATAAAAAATAATATTAAGACTCGCATCCAAATTGAGTACAAGAAAATGTAGAAATTATAGCTATATGAAGCTTGCTAACTAAGCATTTGCGTTGATTTTCAGCTTAGCAGAAATAGGATGACTTGTACATGATGTCACTTTATATGAATACTATACATTTTGTTGCTGTTATGAAAACTTGCTTTCTGTTGCGGCAGCAATTGCAAATAATGCCTACGCTAATTTTCTCGTCTAACTATTGTTAAGTCCATTTTTATCTTACATATGTCCAATGACGTTTTATGGAAATATTTGTTATTTCCTTATTGGCTATGTCTTCTTTTTTGTTTATTACCTAGGTCAACTGTTTGCTTAATTTTCTAGTTGAACCTACCAATTTTTATATGCATGCTAATCTTACTGATTTAATAGAGCTATATTGCATTCTTGTATTCTTCCAGTTGGTCTTCAGCTAATGTTTCAGAGTATGTTATTTCTTAAATAGTGTAAATACTCACTGTGTTAAAGATAATTCTTTTTTATAGTTGAATCAGAAAAATATAAGTTAGGAATAAAAGGGCAATGGATACCACCGAGTGCATCATGGCAGCATCTTTGTTTTCATCTTCGTAACCATAAAATTTTATCCTCATTTCATCTATGATTGTTGTGACATTCACCTATGCTTTTGATTGTATTCTTGTAAAAAATATTATTTACTGATCAATATTGACAAATTATTTTGTTAATTTTGCTGGGTTCTTGCATGCATGTTAATCCCTTTTCCTTGTGGTCCAGATATGCTGACAAATTCTTGTAAGCACTACAAATGATCCCACAACTTTGAAGAATCAGGACACAAAAGGGATGCATCCTAGGACCTACTGTATAGGTCATTTTTTTGCTTAACCATCTTAAATTTCCCTTACTGTGAACGAAACAGCCAATACGTATTGCTACTGGTGCTAATAGATCAAGTTCCTGCAAGTTTTTGATGAACAATCATAAATTAATTTTGTTGCAGGAGAAGCTCAACAAAGATCCCAACACAGTAAATAGGAAAATGAAAACATAGACACTGGTAAGGAATTGTTGGAACTTCCGGTCACTTACCTTTACTCTAATTGAATTAGTTTCTGTGCTCTAAACTTGATTGAACATTCAAACTTGCCAAGAGTGAAATGCTGTATGCAAATGGCATGTGATGAACTACTATGTACAATTAAGGTCGAGGTTTATAACTTTTTTTTATCTGATTCTCTTTCCTTGGTGCAGCATAATTTCATTCCAAGGTGAGTAGCTTCCAAGACTGTATGCCCTCTGCTCCTCAGCTCCTCTTTGTCCACTTTATATTTCCTTGTCAAATTCATTCTTTGTGTGTTCATTTGGTATCAACTTGTCAAAATCAGAAATCTGTAGATATCAACCTGTTAACTAGACTGATTGTGCACTGCTGGTTAGAACCTCTGTTTGTCCGAACGAAACCTGACAACACCTTTATAGCCTGCTCCTGCCATGGTTATGGTTGTATAGTTGCTAGCTTGCTGCCATTGTGTATATCTTCTATCAGCTGTTTTCTCAGGGGAATAAAATTTCAAAGGACAAATTTAGTAAATAAAATTCATATTGTCTCTGATAAATGACACCCACCTTCCATTATTTTCATTCTTAGGTAGTTTTTCTTTCTAGTTGTTAAAAGAAATACTTTCATGAAATAGTTTTGGATACTTGAATTCTTCCTAATAAATTCAATAGTACAAAAGTCTTTTTTTTTTCTGAATTACTATGTTTCTTAGTGTCACATTTGAAGAATTACTATGTTTCCTGCCGCTGCACAACCGATGTCGAAACATGTCGATAACAACCCTCCTGCTCCGACGGCGCCAACCTAGCCTCAGGCATATTCGACCCCCTCAAATTTGCTCCTTTTTTAAAGAAAAGCTGTGAACTGAGATGATTTTTATGGTTCAATTGAAATAGTAACATGAATGTGGTTACTATTGGATTAGACGTCGCTCCATATAGTTGAGTGACTTGATTTTGCATCTCCGTAGAAAATAGAGAATGTATGCATTGAAGTTTGTCTTAGAATATCAAAGTTTTGCTCCATGGGGGAGAGTGTCATATGCCCAATTTTCCCATTCTTTTCGGTCGATGAATTAAGAGTGAATACTGTTTTGCTTTTGCATACAGAATCCACATGGATGTCTTCAACTTATGATGTCTTTGAACTTGCTTTCATGTGTGCATATTCTATGTCTTTTTGATGAAATTGAGACGGTTATTATTTGCACTTCACATGTAATTGAAGTATTTTCTGGTCAACACATGGTTGCTAATAATTGATGTTTTTATGGTTCACTACTTCACTAGTTTTTTTTGGGTCACACATGATAGAATTTGTGGTGCTTGTATGGTTACAAGTACCATAGTTTTCCATGGTTCGCCGCTTCATTTTTTAAGATGGAGATGTTTTTTTGTATTTATATATGTATTTGCAATTAGGAACTTTTTTTTGGGTAATTGCAATTAGGAACTTCACTCTTTGCTAGATTGCATATAATTGATTTTTGTTTTCGAATCATTAATATATTGACTAGCCAGTACCTAAGCATTATGTGGTTAACTTGCTTTATTTGGGGTCACACAAGGCAAGATTTGCTATCAGGTAAGTGTGGTTGCAAATAATTGAGAGTTTTTATGGTTGCAAATAATTGAGATTTTTATGGCTCGCTTCCTTGATTTTAGAAGATATAAGAGAGTTTGTCCATGTCCTGACATAGGCCATAGGATGTGAGCCTGAATCATTGTTTGGTTAGAATTCAAAGTTCAATATTGGCATGCCTACATCGAAATAGTTTGCATAACAACTTATATAATTTTATTGTTTATGTGGCATCATCTTGACAATTAACTGGATCTGTTACCCCCACAAGAAAACCTGTTTTTTAGATTATATTCTACATATAATCATGTTTCTCGTCTCTTTTGGGTTTCATCTCTAGCCTACCCCAACTTGCTTGGGACAAAAGGCTATGATGTTGTTGTTGTTGTTGTTGTTGTTGTTGTTGTTGTATTCTACATATAATCATGTTTAGAAGAGGTTATTTCACTTGTTATTATCCATAGTTTGTTATATTAAGCTCATTACTCCATCTTGCAGGTTTTAGAAGATTGTTATAGCCATACTAATGCTGCCGAGGCAAACACCTATTCAGCATCCCATGCCTGAAGTGATGGTGTGGCACAATAGTGGACGATCTTGTGCAAGATGTTTGCTAAGCACCACCATGGAGTCCTCGAGTGCCAAGAGCACCTAGTTGCTTGCACTCGTAGTTCGCATGTATGAGATTTCACGATTGGACATGTTAATGTAGTGGTTCTAGGCTTTTGATGGCTCTTGTTTTTTTGAAAGTGCTTATACCCTGCAAAAAGCTTTGTATTGCAAGGACAAGTCTTGCTTGTTCGTTGAAATTTGCTTATACAAAGTAAATTTGTTTGAAAACAAAATGAAATTTATGGTTATAAAATTTTGGATCATTTGAACTCTAGAAATAGAAACTTTCACGTTTAATCATAACTAATATTTTTTGAGCTACAAATTAACTGAGATTGAAACCTGAAGCGCTATTTTGTCCGTTTGTTGCTGCATATCTGATTGACCATAACACTTATTCCAAATATAAAAAAGGGGTAAAAGTGGGACTTAGGACATGGCGTGAGGACATGGGCCCTCAGCATTTAGCATTTGGAAAACTACCTGAACGGAGGCACCACCTAAGCACGTGTGGGTGAAAAAAAACCAGCGTAGGAGAAAAAACCGGGTACTGAACGGAGGCACCACCTAAGCACGTGTGGGTAAAAAAAACGACGTGAAAAATAGCGTGGGAGAAAAAAAACGGCGTGAAAAAAAATCAGCGTGGGAGGGAAAAACCGAGGCCAGGAGGCGGGCTGCGGGTGCGCTGGTGGGCTGCCTGCCTCGGAAGGGGTCGGGTACTATTTAGCGCAGTCCTATATATATATATACATACATGTGTTATTCTACACTGAGTTGCTGAACAAAATTCTGTACTGTTCAGTAGTCGCGTTTAAGTATTATTCAGTATTTTGTGGTATATTGCGTAGTACTGACTGATACTGAACATGGTTCAGTAGTATTCAGTATTTTTTTGAGAGAATTCTTTGTATGGCCTCCAAAAAATTGTCTCTTCCTTGTGTGACCTCTTTTTCTTTGAACTTACTTATTTGGCCTCAAAATTATTTTTGCTTCTTTCTATGGCCCTTCCATCCAATCTGTTAGCTTTCACCGTTAAGTTTACCATCTCAGATATGCAAAATGTCCAAAATACCCTTTCCTTCCACTATAGCAGACAACGTTTTGTCTAAATCGAATTAGGAAAGAAAAACAGGGTCCCGCTGCCACCACGCCATGGACGACGACCCGACTCCATGGGCTGCCCGTCGTCGCCGGATCCGGTGCCAGCTCGTGATGTGCGCCCGGTCGGGGCTGGTCCGCCGCCGTCCGAAGATGGAGCCAAGACGCGGCCAGCCCGTCGCCGCTCCAGGGGCGTCTCCCGCGGCCAGCTGGTGGAGCCTAGCACGGATGCAGGCACCGTGCCGCCCAGGGCGCCGCGCACAGCTAGCTGTAAGCTGTTGTTGTCCGCATTATTTCCAGTCAGCGACAGCTGCATGCATGCATCGATCTCTCGCCCATGATCTTTTCCCAAATGTTTATAAAGCTAGCTAATCCGCATTTGCTTTGGAGAGGCCTAATTAGTAATTAAGCTAGCCCCGTTGTTGTGGATACATGCATCAAGTTAAAAATAATCGTATCTGCATATCTTATTAGTATGTACTATTTCAGACTAAAAAATAATATACTTATAATTTTATTCAATTATGAATACTTTACCGTGCATAGGATTACGTCAAATCTAAAACAGACAAACTAAACTCTGCACTTTTATTTTTTTGCCAAGGGTAGAATGGTCATTTTAACCCTCACTTAACACCGTTAAGTGGCAAAAATGGACGGAAGGCCATATAGGTAAGGGATTTTTGTTTTCAGGCCTTATAAGTAAGTTCAAAAAAAAATAGGGCCATAAAAGAAAGGCGTAGTTTTTTGGAGGCCATACAAGTAATTCTCTCTATTTTTTTAGGTCAGTTTTGGCTTGTGGTACCTAGGGTGTAGAATAGCACGCGTATATATATATATATATATATATATATATATATATATATATATATATATATATATATATATATATATATAAAAGAACCCTTTAGGCAGAGAATTTGTGTGATAGCTGAACAAATATACATCTTCATTTTTTTTTATTGAAGTGTCATATTCATGTTGTGGATTTGTTTCAATCCTGATGGCTTTGGTAGTATGGTGACCCAGAAGGCTTGAGAACCCTGGTGTCAATGCATCGTACCCTGCTTGTGCCTAAATTAGTTAGACAAGGGGAGATGGCGGGAGTTGTTTCCTTCGTAGTCATACTACCGTTGATGGTACCGAGACTTTGCATGGCATGGTTGCCTAATTCAGAGAATTTGGGTGTGCATGTCCCATCATATGTGTGTATGCGCGCTTGTGGAAGGCCAACCTATATAACAATATATATAATAAAATAAAATAATATAGTCGTCAGTCCAAACGAAGTGTCCGCTCAAGTTCCTGACATCGAATGAGACAAAACTAAGTTCTCATTTGGCAGGGCTTATTATGTAGCGGCTCCGGTTTTGGATGAAGCCATCTAAGAAATGGCTCCGCGTGAAAAAAGCTTTGAGGAGCCGGAGCCATTTTCCTACCGTGAAAACATGACTTTTTTCGGCTTCTCTTTACAGATTTGACATAAATTTTAGCAAAGCTGTGATTAGAGTCTTCTTTTTCCAAAACAGTTACGGAGACAAATGAGATGAGCTGCTGCAGCTTTCACTTTCGTCCAAAAAAAAAAAACCCCTCTAAAAAGAGAGAAGGCAAGGGAGCAGGATTGATTGCAGGAGTAGCAAAGGGCAAAAGGCAAAGGGGACAGAAGAGGGCAGAGAAGGCACACGTAACGCGTGGCAACAGGCAACTCTCTGCACTTGCACCACCTTCGACTTTTGTCGCCTCACATCATCAGTTGACGACAGAGCGCTGAGAAATTAATCGCATCATCACGCCAACTGAATTCCCAACCTAAAACCAAACCAAAGGAAGCAGCGACAGAGAATATCCCCTCGCCTCCCCCCGGCCCCTTTCAACTCGTCTTCCTCCTCCCTCCGCTCTCCTCTTGCCTCCTTCTTCCTCCTCATGTCGCCTCCTATCCATCTACATCTTCTATTCTAAGCCACCTCGATGGGACCCTAGATAGATACAAGAAAAGAGAAGAGCCTTTGTGGTTAATGGATGGTTGGATCACTGGGCGGAGCAGTTTCTCGTATCGGATTGATCGATTAATTAATACATACTAAATATATAATTATTATATACGCCAAGAGAAGAGAAGAGGAACGCCGGCCTGTTTCACTTGTCTCCTTCCTCCGATCCCTCCCTGCCTGCCTGCCTCGGCGGCCGGCCGGGCTCGGGCGTTTCCCTTTTCCTTCTCATGGAGGATGCCAAGATGGGGAACGCCGCCACCATCCGCGCGGTGCTCGCCATCCTCCAGTGGTGGGGATTCAACGTCACCGTCATCATCATCAACAAGTGGATCTTCCAGGTCCGTCACGCCCCCCATCCCTTCCTCTTGGGTTTTTTTTCCTTATCAGTATTTTTTTTGGTTTCAATTCAATTCCCAGAGATGATCATGTATATAGTTATGTTATATTCAAGGAGGGAATTTAGGGGTGGATCCGTGTGTGCAGGACGAAAGGTAGCGCCTTTATTCGTTCCAGATATTTTGCCTCTTTTTAGTTTTCGTCTTCCTCCCATCGTTCCATGGGTGCAGATTAATCGCATGATGATGTCGCCTTGTCTATCGTTGTATAGTGTTTTGGCAGAAACCAAAAGGAATCTTCTTTTTGTCTATCTGAGAATTACTTCAACTGGTGGTTTGTAGATTGGATTGGGATGCTAACGATGCAGAACAGTAGGGTTTTCCGATTGGGAATGGACAATTAAGGGACTGTCCTGATAAATTTCAGAGTTAACAGTCTTGATGAATTTCAGAGTTAACTGAGAGTGACAGAATGTAAACGCCGTGCTGGGAAAATGGCCCAAATGAGGGCCCTTTTTCTTGTTGACAATCATTCTAGCATATGGTACAGCTGAAAAAGCTTTCCTTAATCAAGAAAATAAGTTTGGCGTCCAATCTCCAGATTGAATTGTAATTATGGTAGTCCTTGAAATAACATTTGTGCAATCGAATTTCTGAAAACCATAGCGCTAACCTTGTGACCTATATGTATATCCTGCCATTTTTCCATCATAAACAAAAACCAAAAGGCAAAATGAAAATGGATTAGCATCCAGATTGCACCTGTGTTCAGCTATGTAATTTTTTTAGACCATAGGTAGGTATGTAGTATGTACTACAGTCTCCAACCATGCATGTTCCTCAAGATTGTGGTTTACTTAAAGTTGTTGGAATGAGCAGCAAGGTTCTTATTCTGTCACGCTGACTCTGTGTTTGATGGAGTGTCACCATCTAGGATCATCTTTGACTTTGGCAGCCTTAACATTTCCCTTCAAGCTTTCAATTCCCGAGATTGTTTCTTGAGGAGGAGCTCTCTTAAAATATTCTGCTTATTTCTTGACTTGACATGCTGGCTTGGTAATGAGATGGATTAATTGATTCTGTATTTATGAGATGATTTGTCTTGTGAACTAGCACAATTGTAAATATATATATGCCTAGAAAGTAGAAATCTTCTTGTTGTGTTCTTTAAGAAACCCCTCTTCTAACATGTGCTCTCTGTCAGAGAGACCCTTAAAGAAGAAGCTTTCTGTTTCTCCCTTTCCATTTAATTATTTGATTTGAGTTGTTTTTTGTTGCTCTGATGTTAGTAAGGGACAGTTGATGATACTAGTACTTTGCGTTGCCGCTTGCCTAGCACAAAGGCATGGACTTGACGATCTTGAGGCCAAATTTTGCAGAAACTGGAGTTCAAGTTCCCTCTGACGGTGTCGTGTGTCCACTTCATATGCTCTTCTATTGGAGCCTACATCGCAATCAAAGTTCTGAAAATAAAGCCGCTGATTGAGGTTGCCTCGGAGGATCGATGGAGAAGGATATTCCCAATGTCATTTGTGTTCTGCATAAACATTGTGCTGGGGAATGTGAGCCTGCGGTACATCCCAGTCTCCTTCATGCAGACCATAAAGTCTTTCACTCCTGCAACGACAGGTTAGTTTGTTTTATATGGATCTTGTCATCCTATATTTTCCTGTTCTGCAATTCCTGTAGAATGATGATAATTTCTTACCAGTGAAATCTCTTCTCCTCCATTGAGAGGAAATGCAGTGATTCTTCAGTGGTTGGTGTGGAGGAAATACTTCGAATGGCGCATCTGGGCTTCTTTGGTCCCTATAGTGGGAGGCATTCTCCTGACTTCTGTAACGGAGCTGAGCTTCAACACGTTTGGCTTCTGTGCCGCCATGGTGGGCTGCCTGGCCACATCCACAAAGACCATCTTGGCAGAGTCGCTGCTCCATGGATACAAATTCGACAGGTATAGTATAGTTTACTACTGTAATAGTAAAAGATATGATCTTGATTTACATTACTGCTTGATTGAGTTTCCATGGATAGAACAGAAGCTTAAAATGTTTTTGTACGTGTGTGACTGTGTGCAGCATCAACACGGTGTACTACATGGCTCCCTTTGCGACGATGATCCTGTCAGTGCCAGCCATGGTGCTGGAGGGCAGCGGCGTGGTGAGCTGGCTCTACACGTACGAGTCGGTGGGTCCGGCGCTGGCGATCATCGTCACGTCGGGGGTGCTGGCCTTCTGCCTCAACTTCTCCATCTTCTACGTGATCCACTCGACGACGGCCGTGACGTTCAACGTGGCCGGCAACCTCAAGGTGGCGGTGGCGGTGCTGGTGTCGTGGATGATCTTCCGGAACCCCATCTCGGCCATGAACGCCGTCGGCTGCGCCGTCACGCTCGTTGGCTGCACCTTCTACGGCTACGTCAGGCACCTCATCTCGCAGCATCAGGCCGCCGTGGCGACCAGTGGTGGCGGCCCACGCACGCCCAGAGGACGCTTGGAGATGCTGCCGCTCACCGCCGAGAAGCAAGGCGACAAGATATAGCTGCTCCTGCTGCTGCATGGAGATGCTGCCACAGCTCTTCTTCTTCTTGGTCATGTCATTATCGTCGATGATATTAATATTAGTAATAGAGAAAGGAAAGGAATAAACCAACAAGATATACACATCTGATCTGATCGATCTAACAGCCGTTTCAGTTTCAGAATCCATCTATCATCAGAGATGACAGGACGGGCTCCTACCGAATAGTTGAGTTGTTAGAGAAATGGATGGAAGCCGAGTTGGTGTAGGTTGCCAATTCCTTTTGCTCATACTAGCATCTTCTCTCTCTTTTTGTGTTTGTACTGAATTGATGATGATGATAAGATTGGTCACCCAGATTTTGGTACAGTCATTGTCGCTGCAACTACTACTGGGGCTGTGATTTCATCTGCACCGTCTTTCCAACTCTACAACCTGAAATGATTTTGTTGCCAGCCAGATTCTGATAGGAGTGTGACCTGTCAGTGTTGCTTAAGCCTTGTTTAGATGCACCCCAAAAGTTGAAATTTTTTCACTCTCTCCATCACATCAATTTTTGGACCCATGCATGAAGTAGTAAATGTATGTAAAAAAAATAACTAATTACACAATTTAGTTGGAAATCACGAGATTAATCTTTTGAGCCTAGTTGGTCCACGATTGGACAATATTTGTCAAATAAGACGAAAGTGATACTATTCATCGGGTTGAAATTTTTTTCAATCTAAACGAGGCCTTAAAAGAGAAATTTCAGGTCTATAGAAGATTTGGAATGATATATCTTCGTCGAATCATGTGTAGCCGTGTTACAAATCTGTTTATGTATGGATTCAAAAAGCTAAGCTGCCGCACGAATTTCGAAGAAACAGAGTAGGGTGACTGGGTGAGGGCGTTAGAAGCAGAGCACAAAAAAAAAACATAAAAAGCAACACACGCTCGGTGGGACTCGAACCCACAATCCTTTGATTAGAAGTCAAATGCCTTATCCATTAGGCCACGAGCGCTTGTGTGATATGGATACCTGTATAACATTTAACTACGTTGTCCATCTGCCGGTTTACTTATCTTCTTTTACTAAGTTGACTTTTCCCATGTTTGATACATGTGCGATGCTTTGATTTTGAATATGATTTTGATATCTAGTATTTGAAAAACGTGACTTACGGTTAACTTAACTAAAAACATATTACCTTAGCAACCAATAAAGCCACAACTAGTTAACTGTAGATCTTGCTAGGGTTGTAGCAACTTTTGGATGAGATCTTACAGCAACTCCAATACGAACAGAGGTTTTGATGAGAAAAAAATATTTTTCGATAGCATTTTAATTAGATCTCGAAATATTGTTATCCTCTATTTTCTATTTTCTCACTAACCAAAGGAGAGCAGTGTTGGCTTTCTAAAGTACACACTAAAATATAGAGAATCTATTAAAAGGTGAAAAGATATAGATAGCGATTTTTATTCAAACAACTTTCTAAATGATGATTTATAGAGTGAATTCAAAAAAGAATACTAGAGATGCTCGTGACACTACTTATTATTCAATCTATTCACCAGGGGTGGCTTTGTGCTGTCACTTTTAACTCGTTATTACAACCGCCAAGCTGCTTGGGCTCCAACCCAATGTGGCAACCGGCCCACCAAATGGACTCGAGCCTACAAAGAAAGTCCATTGTCTTTTTAGTTTTTTTTTTCGCGATCGGGACTGGCCCGTTTTTCCATTGGTTTTTTAGCTAATCTAGTGTCTGATACTCTGATCACGTCTACCTGTGCTCTCCCTAGTCATAGGGCCTGTTTAGATACCCGAATTCGGGCCTGAATTTGGGCATGAACAGTGCCCTGGGTACTGTAGTAATTTTGTTTTTATTTGGTAATAATTGTCCAAATATTGATTAATTAGGCTCAAAATGTTCGTCTCGCAAAGTACAACAAAACTGTGCAATTAGTTTTTAATTTCATCTACATTTAGTACTCCATGCATGTGCCGACATTTTGATGTGACGGAGAATCTTCTTTTTGCATAGTAAAATTTGGGAGAAAATTTGGGATCTAAACAGGGCCATAGTAAGGTGCTGCTTGGTTATAGAATTGTAACGTAAAGGGAAATGGGAATGAACTAATTTTATTTTCATTTACGTTACAGTTGCAAGAACCAAACAGCACCTAAGATAGGCATGAGATTGATTAGGGGAACAATGAGTCTGTTTGGGACTGCTTTGGCACTGATTTTAACCCCCAAATGATGTAATTCGGAGGCAATTCCCACGACCACGTGGCCAGATCGATTCCTCGACAGAGCTTCTGCTCCTAGCTTTTCCTTGCCACGATCCTCCTCCGCGCCACCGCCAATTCATCCTCCACCCCATCAATGTTCATCCTCTCCACTACACCACTCATCCGCCCTGCCGGTTCATCCTCCGCCTATTGGGCTCTTCCTCCGTGCGCTGCGGCACTGGCTGGACATCCTCCTCGTCTTCCTCATTGTGAGTCAGAGGACATGGTAACGACGGTGACTTCGAGGGAGCCAGAGGACAAGGCAGCAGCAGCAGCGGCGGCCGCCCCCACAAGCGTCTCCAAAAAAAAAGGAGGCCTCGGTGGCTTGCACTTGCAGCGAGGGTCGTCGTGCGGCTGTGTCGCCGAGTTCTCTTCGCCTCCTAGTTCTTTGTGGAAGCCAACTCCTAAAGGCTAGACTTTTCGTCTCTTTGATTTTTAGGGAATTCAGCTTATTATTAGCAAAAAAAAATGCTAGTTTTGAATTGAAACGTGGCCAAATAAAAGCTATCCCAAATAGAACACCCGTCGAGGACAGACTCATCACACAAGGGCCGAGGGCACGGACCGCCACCTAATTCTGGGTTTTTAAAGAAAACACATATCTTCTTTCCTATAGTTGTAGAGGTCTAGACTCTAGAGGCGGTCACTCAAATTTGGTGAATTGAATTTAAGCGGGGGGCGATATGATGATGATGGTTGTCGAGTCTTGGCGGCATCTCATCGATGATCTGCGGCGGCAATGCAAATAGAGTAGAGTACGAGAGTACTGTAGTAGGAAGGAAGAAAGCAGAGGATGGATGGAGGAGACGTTTCAAAGGAGACAGGACTTACTCGCATGGCAATCGATGGATTGCACCGGCCGGCGCCTGCCCTTTTGTCCGGACCGGGCCCAGGGGCATACTACACAAATACTACAATCCATGCAAGCAGGTGCAGCTCATTTTCTGATTTCTGTACGTAGTAGGAGTAGTAGTATTTCCGTTCGAGATGGCAACTTGGCATGCATGGCAATCGATGAAAGCAGCAGGAAAAGGCGATGCCGATGAGCTAGCCGGCTAGCTGCAGATATGACAGCATGATGAGTGATTCGATGGATGCCTATCATATGCTTGCCTGGCTGGGCAATCGATCGAAGCAAATGAAAAGAAATGAAATGCATGAGGCAGCTACCTAGATCCTGCAAAAAGCGCGCCAACTTTGCAGTGCCGCCGCTCCCGTCTCATGCATCTTTAATCTTTCTTCATACTCCGTATAGAGGAGTGAGAGAAAGGATCTTTACAACTTGCATGGCCGTCAAAAAAGTGATGATACGTACAGTCCATGCTGCTGGCCTCTGTTTGTCTTGTTTCCTCTAGCTTGCTTGTTTTTTTCAAACTTGAATTCGATTATTCAGTGTCAGCCAGTTTGTTTCGTCAGGCATGGTCGCATGGACGTGCTGTTCGAAAAGGAGTATCCTCTGACTGCATGGCGGCATATATGGCCACCATATCATTTCCCATGACGACCCTCTTTCTCCCAGCATGGTCTCTTTTCTTTTTCTTTCAGCCTCTTGTAATTGCCAAATGCCAGCAACCGTGCTAGCTGTTTGCTGCAGCAACTTTGCATGGCCAAATGGCAGCAACCGTGCTAGCTAGCTGTTAATTTGCTGCAGCAACTAATGAGTAGCTTCAGTTTGCTCCTCGTTCATGAAGGCATATATGTTCTGCTGATACGACAAGTAAGCTAAAGTGAAGCAGCTAATAGAGATACAGGCCTAGCTAGTAATTAAATTAAAGGTAACGAAGCCAAATTAAATTAACTTTAGTCACCGAAAATATTTTTAGCAACCGGTGGGTGGACTAACAAACCGGTCATTCAGCAGTGCCTCGCGCGCCACTCTGTAACACCTCGGGTGTTATGGTTGCTAATTAACCTGCCATGTCATCATATTGCATTGCAAAGCATCCATGATTAGGTCAACCCTGTTATGCATTAACTAAAATGAGTTTACCTTTCTAGGTTGGATGTGCTTCTTAGTGGTGTGACTCGAACCGAAAACCCTAATTTCGAATGCCACCGCAAATACTTAGTCCATGCCCTGCGTAATTTGAGGTGTGTGACTGTGTTACACACTAGTGTCAAGTGTAGGGTATGAACTCAAGTACAACACGTAAAATGAAGCTCCAAGTTTGAGTTTGAATTGGAATCCAAAAACTTGTCGCGAGTTTTCCGATTCGAATTTGAATTCAAATTTGGGAAAATGTTAAAAGAATTTCAAAAGCTAAATTGATCAACCAAGAGTGACATTTGGTCAACTATGTGATAATTGACTCAATGGTGCCCTTGGATGATGGTTTGATCATTAAGTAATCACCAATTAAGGTAGCAACAAATTTCAATTGGAAATCCCTCCGAAAACCCTAAAATCCAAAACCCTGTTTTACCCCTTTTGAAATAATTCAAAATTTAAGCAAAATTTGGGAAAAAGTTCAAAACCAAGTTTGTAGAACTTTTCAAGGGCTACAACTTTGGTGTTTTGAGTTTTCAAAGTTTTAGTATAAAATGTGGAGCAATTTTGAAAAGAAGCAAATTTCAAATTTGACCCCTTTTTATCCCCAAACTCAAATTTCAAAATTGAGGCAGAATTTGAAAATGGTTTGAATAGCAAAGTTGTAGGTCTTGGCTAGATGTACAACTTTGGTGTTTGAAGTTTTTGAAGTTTCAATACAAAATTCAAAGTAATTTCTAAATTACCAAATTTCCGAAAAGTGTCCCCTTTTGATTTTAAACTCAAATTTCAAAATCCAGTTCGAATTTGAAAAAGTGTTCAATACAAAACTTGTAGAGCTTGAAATTCTAAAGATTTCATATCTTGGGAATTTTTCAAGTTGTTACATGAATTTGAGAGTAATTTGAGAAAACAGTTTGATTTTGAAAAATTAGGGGGGGAAGAGCTATAGTGCCGTGACCAATGGCGGCCGGCCACCGGCCGGTATGGGCGCCGGCGCGCCGCCGTGGCCGTCCAGGCCCTTCTCGCGCGCGCCAGGACCGCCAGCGTGACGTCGCGCGTCTTCCAGGGCTGTTGCTGAGACCGTTGCCTATTTATAACCCGAGATCACCGTGGAGCATTTTTCTTCTCTGTTTCGCCACCGCCGCCGCCGCTTAGCTCCGCCGCTCGCCGCTGCCGCCGTTGAGCCGCCACCAGCCACGCAAACCGCACCGTCATGTTCACCTCGCCCTCGCGCACCTCGTGGTCCAACTGCTCTGGCCTTTTTCTCGCCCAAATCGTCGCACCACCATTTCCCGTGCCCAACTCCGGCAACCGAGCCGCCTCACGTGGCCCGCACCCTCCACCGCCTCCCAGCGCCTCCTTGTGGCTTCACTGCGACCGCTGTAAGCTCCTGTTGCTCCCCGTGCTTTCGCTTTAGCTGCTACCGTAGTGGATCGTCGGGACGCCGGTCACCGTGACCGCCGATCCGCCATGGCCGTCGGGAAGGTCTTCCCGGAGCTGTAGCGTAGCCGTTAGGTGTTAAAATGGATTCACGGTGAAGTGTAGATGCCGTTGAGCAACTTGGTTGGGCGACCGACGCCGTGATCGCCGGCCGGCGGCCGTGCGGGCATGGCCAGGCCGCGGGAGAGAAGGAGAGAGCGGAGGAAGGGGATGACAGATGGGGCCGGAATGTCAGCGAGAGAGGGAGAGAGAGCAGGCGAGAGCGCGGGCGCAGCTGGGCCGCGTTGCTGGGCCGCGCGAGCGCGACGCGGGCGAGTGCGAGCGGGCCATTCGGCTGGGCTGAACCAGAGGAAGGAAGGGAAGGCAGCCCGAGATGAATTTTGTTTTTCTTTTTATAAAATGTGAATAGTGTTGATATTTGTTTATTTCATTAAAAATTCTGTGGAGCTCCAAAAATAATGAAAAATTTTGTGTAAGCTTTTCAAGGTGTAAACTACTTAGGAAAAATATTAAATGCTAAATTTGATTACTTTTTGTAAGTTATTTAATTAGTTTAATTAAATATTAAATACAACTTCCATGAATTTTAGTAATTAAAATATTAATCCAAAAATCATGAAATTTATTTTGACACTGTTTTAGGCCATGATTAATCCATAGAAAAGTTTAAGATCATTTAGATGAAGTTTGATTTATTATTAATTATGCCCTAATTAATTAAATATTTAAATAAATGTTAAATTGGTAACTGTAAGTGTTGTGTGCCCTTTTGATTGAGTCACTAATTCTTGGTGATCCTTGGCACCTTCATTTCATGATTGAGCTCGTTAGTAACATGTTTGGTAAGAAACGTTAGTATCGCTTAAGTTATCGCTATTAGTTAGTAGGTTTTACTGTTTTGCGACTGTACCGCGAAGGAAAGTTGTACTCAAGTCGTAAACCGTGGCATATCATCATCAAGCATCATGTTTATCACCGCATCATGTTGAAACATGTTATATGCTCGTGTAGTTCCCGCTTTCGAAGAAGTTGAAGTTGGCGAGCAAGTCTCCGGAGAAGAGTTGTCGTCGGTGGGTTCCGGACCGGAAGTCGGAGTCTTTGAGCCCGAGTCAGTCGTCACGTCAGAGCAAGGCAAGCCCCGGTGCATTTAAACCCTACCTTGAGTTTTATAAATATTTATTATTTATACTATGGTTTACTGCATTAAGTGATTAGGAATTGAGTGATAACCTAATTGCTGCATTGTCATCCTTGATTATTGCGACATCACCCTTGATACCTGTTTTACTGAAAATGCGTAGTATGCTTTGCTATGCTTATGAGTTAAGCTTTTTAAATGAATGTTTACATGGCCATGACGGCTTACTTAATGAATATTGGAATATGAGATTGAACTTGTAAGATTGGGTGGGTGGTTTGGCCACTGCTAACTTGTATTGGGAAAAGAGTCTCAATGTATTGTTTCCGCCTTATCAGTTAAGGACCGTACGTTGTTGGCCCTCGCGTCATGGAGTTTTTATTAGTACTAGCCATGTACCCATGTCGGGTAAGCCTTATTTCGGCTATTCCATTACGAGAACGTCTAACCTCACACTGGGAGTGGAGAGATAGAGAGAGTAACGTGTACCTTCGGGGCTAGAATTGGGCCGGGTTCGAGGAGTACTGTGCTCTCGGGTAGCGATGGACACGTTCTGGTTGTTGGTTACTCGGGTAAGAGTTGATGTATGCAAGATTCGGTTCTACATATGTCGTGTGGTTAGGAATCCCCAGCTGGGTAAATGAAGCGGTTCGAATCGTCGTTGCTCTACGAGAAAGGAGTCTTGGCCTTGCACCAACATCGTAGTTAAGAACTGGAATTGAAAGAGAATGAGAAAGGTCTTGATGAGAATTACTTTGATCTAGATTAGGATCACTTAGAATTGATTAATGAACCATCAATGGTAAAAGTAAAATATTGAAGGTAAGGACTTACTTTAGTAAGCTTTTCTGTAAAAGAAATTTTGATTCTTGAATACTCGTACCTTGATTCCCTAAAGCTAGCATGCCCTTGAAGTCTTTTTCTTAGTCGGGTAAGTCTTGTTGAGTACTCTCGTACTCAGGGTTTGTTAAACCCCTTGTTGCAGGTGCGGTTCATAAACAAGTCTGCTTTGAGCCTTGTTGCATGACCGTTGTGGCTGAAGAAAGTGACGACGAGTAGACTGTGTGGCCTCTGGGCAAGGCATCTCGTTTGTGTGATTGTTATAAAGTTACTACCGATACTTCCCTACTACCGGTTTGTAATAATGCTACTTAAGGTTTGAAGTTTTGAAACTGTGGTTTGTAAACTTAAGTTATTGTAAGACTTCCGCTACTTTACTCTGTTGGTATTTTGAATAAACTGTTGTAATATTGCAATACTCCTGTGATTGGATCCTGTTCGGAGAAAAGCAGACCTTTTAAGTTATGAGGAACATAAGTACGGCTGTTAGAGGTCATTATAACGATGACAGGTACATGTGGGCCATCATAATTAGGAGGTTCCGTGACACGCTCTGTCAGCAGTCACAACATGCATGAAAATGCAGTCCTTGTGAGAGTACTTTCCTTCGTTTTCGTTTACTTGTCACCAATATTTTACTGTAGCAAATTTAACTATCTGTTTTTTTCTTCTAAAAAATCTTAGATACTTCAATGTATATAACACTTATGAAGTATGTTCAATAAAGAATCATATACGTGAAAACTTGATGTATCTGAAAATCTTTTGTAGGAAAAAACGTACGGTCAAAATTGCTACCGCGTTAAAGTTCGGTGACAAGTAAACGAAAACGGAGGTCGTAATTTGCAATTGCAAGGCAGATCTTGATTGACGGACGCAGCTAGCTAGCATGAACCATCATTATTCATGAATGCATACTCCTATATCGATCGATTGCAAAAGTACGTCTAGCAGCTCTGCAGAGGCACGCATCATGAGTTTTCCGCAAACCTACCCTAGGTCAGATACCCATACTGCGCTGCTGGACGATCGACGATACGACTCAGACAGTCAGAGTCCCAGAGACTCAGCAGCTCCGTCGTCGTCTATAGTATGTTCATCATCATGTATGCAATCGATGATCGATCGTTGCCTTATGAGTAGCTAGCATATAGCAGCTAGCTGGGCTTGGCAGCTGCAGTGCATGCAGCCAGTCCATGGTATGATACTCCTACGACATGGCAGTGCAGGCAGCCTTATGCATTCAGCATGCATGCGGCCGCGCTACAGCAAGCGACTCTTCCATCATCGATGCCATGCATGGTACTACTACTGGACTACTCTACTGCAAGAGTATCTCACTCGCTTGCATTGCTGCTAGCTGCAGCCTTCTACACCAACCAAAGCTGCATTGCTGCATGCATGCATGCTACTCCTAGTGTGTGTGCGCGCGCGTGACTTTGGCTTAGCTCCCTCCTCTATCTGTAGACAGCAGGCAACCATCAGCCCCCTACAGCTTTCCTTCAGTAGTCAAGGCTCAGACTACCCGCACTCATGGACCTCTATATTCATCCTCTATACGTCCTAGTCAGCAAGATTCTCTCCTCTATACTCAATTTTCCCGTACTCATCCATCCTCTATATCATCCTCTATCCACTCTATCCACTGTGGGACCTACTTATCACTTTATCTAAATATATTCATGTGTGATCTAGTTTTGAAGGATTTATTGAGACGAATTTAATGGTGCAATCGAAATTTAATTTGGATTTTTGGTTTATGAGTTATAGCATTTTTTCCCTTTGTTTAGCTAGTGGGGCCCGTCACTATAGAGTATAGAGTAAGCACTGTACTACTCTAAATATAGAGTGAGAGAAAGGATAGAGTATCGTTTTAGAGTACCCAGTGCATCCGTTTTTACTCTATATTCATACTCTAAAGCTTTAGAGTATCGTTTTAGAGTACCCACTGCGGGTAGTCTCAAGAGCCAGCCGAGCCGACCTACGCACACATGTGTTTTTTTTCACCATGTGTTCTTCGCAACTAGCTGCTCACACACTGTCCCCCTGTTCGGCTGAGCTTATCAGCATGGCTTATCAGCCGTGGAACAGTGTTTTTCTCTCACAGCAAATCAGCCACAGCCGGCTTATAAGCCAAAAAACAGCCTGCCGAACAGGGCCTGTGTATATTGAAGGAGTACTCCATGTTGTGTCCAGAGAAACAATTGGTATCTAGTACCAAACTGTGTACAAGTTATAATGTTTCAATCTATAATATATACACATGTAGCACATACCTTTTGGTGGCAAAACACGGCCGGTAGATAATGATGATATATATTGTACATGTTATACTGCTAGCTGCATACATATATAGTTACAAAATATATTTTGGGAGGTAATAAAAATGTAGTATTTGCTTGATGAGAGGCTGCCGAACTGAACTAGTGATGTACGTGGATGTGCATGCTTCTTTGATGACTCCACCAACCATACACATATATATGCGTACACATGTTTTGAGTTCCTTCCGTTCGGTGTTGCAGCAACAACAACACCTGCTTTAATTTGAAACAGCAGAGAGATCGATCGATCGACATGGAAGTTATGCAACGGCCAAAAATGTTGGGAGAACATGGAACAAACCGCCGTGTGACAGCATCATATTCCAGTACTACACAAATCAATGCCCAGCTGTTCCCAGATCGATCGAATAGCTACCACATACGACGACGACGACGGCAGTGGAGTGGAGACAGGAGTGGTACAAAGCAAGCGTCCCAACAAATGCCGTCCGAGATCCATGCATGCATCATCAGGTAACTAACTGATGAGAGAGATGCTAGCTCATCTACTACTTACACCAGCCCTCCATCCAAAAAATGTCATTATATTCTAGGCTTCTAGCTATGAAATCGTGCAAATTTATCCAGATTTATAGCTAGAAATGATACTCTTTTTAGGGCAGAGTTGTACTTACTATGGATATATTATATGCAGCAAAAAGATTAATTTCAATTCATGTGTTGTTTTGTTTTCGCCAATGTGTTTAATTACATGCCAATAAATTACTGTGTGGCAAGAGGTTGTCGATCGGCTGAGGGAAGTAAAGGAGAGAGGACACACAATGCAAGACAATTAATAAGGAATTATAATTGATGCATATGCATACGATCCGGGGTCCGGGGCGGCATGATCAGTAGCGTGGAGCCTACCGGTCAACCACGGTCACGCAGGAGTGGAGTACTATACTATGTGAAGCTGTTCCAGCGACGCGCATGCATCATGTCCTATAGTGGTCTGTTTGTTGTACTCTGGTCCAGTCAGTCTCGGCATTATATTCAATCAGATTGCTAAGTGCAGGTAACACTACATAATACATATATTCAAACATGACTATCCCCATCCGTCGATCAACTTTGCTTAATTAGTAATACTACTAGGCATCAGTTAGCTAATACTCCCTCCATTTCAAATTAAAAATCGTTTTGTTTTTTCTAAATTCATACTTTTTACTATGTATAGTAAAAAAATTCATATAGTATTAGCGATGAATCATATAATTTGAAAATTTTCAAGTATCTAAATTTTTATGTACAAAAAAGACGCATGGCCAAACATGCTACATTAAAATATATGGTGACAAGTAAACTCAACACAGTAGGTAAGTATTTCCCCCGTTCTCAATTGTAAGTCGTTTTGGCTGTTATAGGTACATAGCTTTTTATATATGTACTTAAATAAATATATGGATTTTTTTACTAATGTAAAATATAATGTTAAGAAAAAAAGATAGTCGTAGTTGCTAGGGCAATTAAACTGTTGGTGACAAGTAAACCCAAAAGAAGGGAAGTGATAAGTTACATTATATATATATTATACTTTTCTCTAATCCTAAATATAAGTCCACTTGTTTTTTTATTTTTGAGAATTAGTGGCTCCGTGGCTAAAGAATTATATAAATCGACAACATGATGATGTATATATTAGTTTATATCATGGAACATACTTTTATGTTGGAATAATATATACCCTTCTATTTAAAGCAATATGTTCTTATAGAAATTATTAGTCAAAGTGCAGTATTGAAGATCGTGTCGATCTATATTCATATATAGAATGTATTCCTGTAGTATATAACTGTATATTAAAAAATAATTATTTTCTTATTTGATATTGTTAGTCAAAGAGTGACATTGAAGACCGTGCTGATGTCCTAATTAATATAAGGCAATTCCTAGTATTATACGTGATGTTATTATTATATCCAAGACTGGACCTATGGGTACACCTAGGTGTTCGGTTGATCTATTTCCTTTCTACTCAACACAAAACTAGAGTCTAAAACATGTTTGATTCAAACACATAAACTCGAGAACCGATGTCCCTCTTAAAGTTCGAGGTGTGTCAAATAGAGTCATAGGGTCTATTTGGAACGCATGAATTTCATAAAAATACAAACACATAAACTCGAGAACTGATATCCCTCTTAAAGTTCAAGGTGTGTCAAATAGAGCACCCTATAGTCTTTTTTTTCCACGCGGGAAACCTCAATTCCATTAGAGATAACGGAACCTTATAGTCTATTTGAAACACAGGAATTTCATAAAAATTGTATAATTTTTTTTCAATTTCATAGGAAAAATGCGGGACTAAAGGCATTCCAAATATAGCCTTACGCTGTGCATGCATGATACCTATTTGCGATTAGAGAGGAGAGTGCTTTTGTTTAGGACGGGAGGGCCAAGAGCTAAGGCAAAGGCAAACAATTACATAAGGTAGCACGTACAACATGCTAGCTCTTTGCATTGGTACGGTTTCCCCAATCAATGCAAATCCTAGTAACATAATCACCTTCTCGTTCTCCTAGACCCCACGAGCGCCTAGTAGACAATAGGGCATTAACATATGCAGTCCATCATAGAAACTCGTAACAAGGAGCTAGGAGGAGGCATGATTGCTGGGTTGGTTGGGTTGACGGTTCTTGGGGATGATGGGGAGCCCCCAGCCCCGGCCCGGGTGAGAGGAGAGGCTGTCTGTGCCTGCTGGCTGTGCTGCCTCAAAAGGCGGTTCGCGTTGTAGCGGCCAGAGAGATTTGTACGGGTACAAGGAAACCCATCATTCCGGTTGCAGCGACGCAGCCAACCCTCAAACTGATGCCCATTTCCAGGCCATCCCTTGCCATGGGGACTTGGATTCCGGCCCTGAATATACTCCCTCCGTCCCATTGAAAGTGTCGTTGGAAAAACGTGCCCCCCTCACAAACACGTTTCCCGGGCGTCACTTTCAATGGGACGGAGGGAGTACTCTCTAGATACCATAACACCCCCTAGAGACCGCCCCTGTTCGGCTGAGCTTATCAGCACGGCTTATCAGCCATGGAACAGTATTTTTCTCTCACAGCAAATCAGTCACAGCCAGTTTATAAGCCAAAAAACAGCCTGCCGAACAGAGCCTATAATTCCTGTGGCCTCTCTCCCCAAAGACAAATCTCTCGTACTCCCTGCCCGCCTTTGAAACCCTGTCCTTCCTTCTCATCCTTCTCCTCTCGGTAGTCTTGGAAACAGACATTCTCGCTAATCATCACTAGTGCTGGTAACAGTATTTTGTGGAGTGCATGCATCTACGAGTGCATATTTGATGGTGTGCCCGTCACTGTTTTTTATAATGAAGAAGCTTTATTATTAATAAATACTAACGAAGTTCTAACGAGCCCATATACACTGTCATTACATTATCAGAACCAACTATGAACCTCCGATCAACCTTCAGGCGATGGCGGATCTAGAAACGTGTGCAAGAAAGGGGCCTCCTCCTTATTTTCTATATTTAGCTCTTTCTTCTAAAACTTCAATGGCAACGAACAGACGGCGAGGGAGTCACAGTTGTGTCGTACTTCGCGCTGGTCTCAAGGCTCCTCGCACCCCGGTAGCGGAAGAAGCTCATAGGAGGCTAAGTTAGTGGTGCTCTTCGCTTCGCTGCCTCGTAGCCCCGATCTGCCCATCGAGGTGGTTATCGAGTTCCATCCTCAGCGCGCCTGACATAGTGGTCGCCGCCCACTAGAGTGTCGCGCTTGACATGTTGCAAGCTTATGTTTCAAGTGTTTCAGAGGTACGTTACAAGTGTTTCATGTGGATGTTGCAAAAGTAGATTGGGATGTTGCAAGTGTGTCAGAGGCATGTTGCAAGCGTTTGTTCAAAATGTTTCATCTGTTTTCAAACGTATGTTTGCAAGCGTTTTTTTATTTGGATGTTGCATATGTTTTACCCACATGTTGCAAGAGTATGTTCCAATGATTTTAGTTGTTTCAGTCTTATGTTACAGTAAGTGTTTCCATGTTACAATTGTTTTATGTGGATGTTGCATATGTTTCATACACATGTTTTAAGTGTATGTTTCAAATATTTTATCTGCTTCAGACATATGTTGTACTCAAATGTTTTATATTTCAAAGGTGTTGAGAGAGTCATGAGGGCACGGCCTGAACTCCCGGGGATCCGGAGCGGCGAGGCCTGGCTGACTGGTGCTAGATCCGCCCCTGTTTCAGAGAAGTACTATGCTTTGATGGGAGCCTTGTTCTTTTTTATAACGAAGGGACATGGTCAAAGTATCCCACGGCAGAAAGTGATGAACTGGACATCTAAATAATCTCACGTGGAAGGGAATGTTTACACTAGACTAGACGCTGAATAACTTTTGAAACGAAGAAGACGCAGGAGTACACAATACAATAATGCAGTTTTAATGGGTACACCTACTTGCTGAGGGGTCACAAGCGCATGTCATGTACGTACCGCAGGATGGGAGTATTTTGCAGCTGCTGGTGGTGGTGCGTGGGAGTGTAGGTACGGAGACGGAGGCCATGATACGGGCTCCAGCTAAAGCCAACATGGCCGGCCTTGTGACGCCAACAACATGGCAGGGGCCAAGGGCAGACAGCGGAGAGGCAGCACAGCTCAGAGACCATACGTATATGCAGGGTTGCAGGGCGCAGCCAGCCGTGAATGGCAGGTGCTACTGCTACTGCTACGGTCGTCTCATCTCTGATACGATACGCATGGTCGTCTGAGCAATTCCTAGTACTCCCTCCGTCCTAAAAGATATGTAAATCTCGTTTTACGAGGAGTCAACAGAATCTTAAGTTTGACTAAGTTTCTAGAAGATATTATCTATATTTATATCTTCAATTAGGTTTATTATGAAAATATATTCTATAATTAATCTAATGATACTTATTACGTATCATGAACATTAATACTTTGGCATATATATTCAGTCAAAATTAAGAATATTTAACTTCTCGAGAAACGAGATTTACATGTTTTAGGACGGAGGAGTATCTACTAGACCGTAGGAGTACGAGGCATAGCATATTCAGAGTTGCAGCCTTGCAGCTACAGTAGTTGCAGCCAGCCCAGGCGAGCCGAGCCAGGAACGGAGTGGAGATTCATGAGCTACTCGTACTACCACTGTGGTAGTGGTACCTAGGCGGGCAGGCTAAGAGTAGAGTAGACTAGGCTGTTGGGTTTTCCGATGCCGGGCGGCTCCTTCATCCTGCATGCCATCACTGGGAGCAAGGAAGGAAGCACCGGAGGCTGGCTCACATGGCGAGGCGACCCAAGCATCAGCAGTGGCCATCTGGCAACTGGCATAGTACGGAGTGTAGTGGCATGGAAGCCATGGATTTGAAGAATAGAAAGCCAAGCCAGTAGCCAGACTGCGAGAGTTGAGAGTGACACTGGTGCAGCAGCATCCAAATGAATCCAATCATCGTTCCCCCTGTGCAACAGACACCCCATCATTACCACAATCCCTCCCCTGCATATACTACCTCCTCCTCTGCTGGCCCTGCCCTGCCCTGCCCTGCCTGCCTATAAAACCCAGCGTCCACGCAGAGGCAGGCTCAAGCACACCACCAATGTCCTCCCCTGTCCATGCACAGCCACCGCCACCACCATTAAGCAGAGCAGAGCATACCAACGCCACCAACAGCAACAGCAACAGCATGAACGGGTTCTACTCTTCCATGGCGCACGGGCTGGACGCGCTGCAGCGCAGCCCGCACGCGTGCCTATCGGCGGCCTTCCTCCAGCAGGCGGCGGCGCTGCTGCGTTCCCTGCACTCGCAGCTGCTCCACCTGGTGCAGCGCCTCCACCTGCCGCCGGGGGAGAGCTGGCTGGACGAGTACATGGACGAGACCTCCCGCCTGTGGGACGCCTGCCACCTCGCCCGCGCGGGCGCCGCGGGGCTCGACGCCTACTGCGCCACCGCCGCCCGCGTCGCCCCCGCGCTCCGCGACTGGCTCTACGGCTCCGGCTCCAGCGGCTCCCACTCCCACGCCGCCGCAGCAGCGCGACACCTCCAGCGCGCCATCACCGCGCCCAGGCGCCACGCCGTCGCGCTCCACCAGGACAACCGCGCGCTCGCCGACGCCAGGCTCGACCCGGCCTCGCTCCTGCTCGACGACCGCTCCCCGCTCGAGTTCAAGCTCAACGCCTTCAACGGCTTCCGCGGCGTCCTCTACGCGCTGCGCAACGCCACGTCCTTCCTCCTCGTCCTCCTCATCTCCGGCACCGTCACCTGCCTCCCCGACCTCACCGCCGCCTGCTCTGCCGTCGCCCACCACCACCAGCTCCGCGCCTCGGGCGGCGGCTACGTCGCCTCTGTTGCACGCCTGCGACAGCGCGTCGCCCAGGAGATGGAAGGATGCATCATCGGCGGCGGCGGCGCTGGCGGGATCATGATGTACGAGTTCCGCCAGGCCAGGGCCGCCATCGACGGCCTCAAGCAGGACTTCGACAGGGTCGCCGCCATGGGCGGCTACCGCGACGACATCGGAGACAGCCTCGGCCAGAGAGCCGAGATCATCAGTGGCTGGGTTGGGATGCTGCGATCAGGCGCCGAGGCCGTCATTGCTGAGCTCGATGACTTCTTCGATGAGATCGTCGAGGGCAGGAAGATGCTCTCCGACCTTTGCAGCCATCGCTAGCTAGCTCCTCCCGTCCTTAGATTACCAGCTGAAACAAAACTAAACTTCACAATCACAGGATGAGTTGTTCAGAGGAACAGTTTCAGCAGGCAGCTCCACTACTTCTATTCTATGCCACCCTAGTACTACCAGTAGATACTCCTACAACAAGAGGCTAACAAATCTAGGCAACCCAAGAAAAGGTGCTTTTTGTTTGTTTGTTTGTTTAATTTGTTTTCCTCTCCTCTCCTCTCCTTCTCTGGTTAAGTGCAGTGCAATGCTGTGCTGGTGTTTACTCTCTAGTAGCTTAGCTAGCAACAATTTCTAGTAGGGTGTCCATACCTAAGTCATGCATGTAGCAGAATCATCGTCCTCTTTGTATGCTTCCAAATCAACGGCGGTACTGCCACTTCCTATCGCTCATACATTGTGCCTGCCTATTGTCAGAATCAGAACCAGAACATATCTCTAGCATTCTTTTCAACATAATATACTTCAGATTTAGACGTCCTTTCAGTTATAGTATATAGTTATATATATATATATATATATATATATATATATATATATATATATATATATATATATATATATATATGGTAATACTATCACAGCTGATGCTGAAAAGGAGAATCCGCGAGTGCCACCAATCAGACCTCGGAAAAAGGAAAACCAACTCTTTGCCCTTTTTCTATAACTGGGAAAGCACTGTGGTGGTGTGGCCAACTTGTTGGACATATATAAGAGACAAAAAGGAACAAGAAACTAGACTTTTCTGTTCTTATTCTTTTTTGCTTGTTAATTTTGTTTTTGGTGGTAGGCTTATGCTTTCGTCCATTGAACCGTATCATCGCTTCCCACCAGCTCAAGAATATGGTGAATGTGAATATGGTGAATGGTACAAAAAAGACCGGTCATTTTAATAAAACAGAGAAGATGAACAACGACCTAAGGGAGGGATGGTACCTTTGTGGCCGCTTTTGTGAGATTCTTTTCTTGTGATGCTTCTCTTTGATATCTGACCCCAGTCACCATTTGGTTGTATAATCATGAGGAACAGCCTTCTGGAATTGGAACAGAATGATCACTTTGTGAACGTCTTTTGAGCCAGAATCATCCTCTGGACCTCAATCGGATGAAGAAAACCACTGCCGGCAAAGGTTGCAATGCCAAATTGATTGAGCTGCCTTGCAGGGCCAAAAGCAAGCGATATCATGGTAAGCAGCAGGGCAATCCATATTCCATACTTTGGATTAGGGCTCTGCCTCTGGTGGGAAAAGCTGAGCTTCATCAGCCCACCAAATCCAACTTCACAATCACAGGATGAGTTGTTCAGAGGAACAGTTTCAGCAGGCAGCTCCACTACTTCTATTCTATGCCACCCTAGTACTACCAGTAGATACTCCTACAACAAGAGGCTAACAAATCTAGGCAACCTAAGAAAAGGTGCTTTTTTGTTTGTTTGTTTAATTTGTTTTCCTCTCCTCTCCTTCTCTGGTTAAGTGCAGTGCAATGCTGTGCTGGTGTTTACTCTCTAGTAGCTTAGCTAGCAACCATTTCTAGTAGGGTGTCCATACCTAAGTCATGCATGTAGCAGAATCATCGTCCTCTTTGTATGCTTCCAAATCAACGGCGGTACTGCCACTTCTATCGCTCATACATTGTGCCTGCCCATTGTCAGAATCAGAACCAGAACATATCTCTAGCATTCTTTTCAACATAATATACTTCAGATTTAGACGTCCTTTCAGTTATAATATATATATGGTAATACTATCACAGCTGATGCTGAAAAGGAGAATCCGCGAGTGCCACCAATCAGACCTCGGAAAAAGGAAAACCAACTCTTTGCCCTTTTCTATAACTGGGAAAGCACTGTGGTGGTGTGGCCAACTTGTTGGACATATATAGGAGACAAAAACGAACAAGAAACTAGACTTTTCTGTTCTTATTCTTTTTTGCTTGTTCGTTTTGTTTTTAGTGGTAGGCTTATGCTTTCGTCCATTGAACCGTATCGTCGCTTCCCACCAGCTCAAGAATATGGTGAATGGTACAAAAAAGACTGGTCATTTTAATAAAACAGAGAAGATGAACAAACCGCCTAAGGGAGGGATGGTTGTCGTTTTAATAAAACAGAGAAGATGAAACAAACGACCTAAGGGAGGGATGGTACCTTTGTGGCCGCTTTTGTGAGATTCTTTTCTTGTGATGCTTCTCTTTGATATCTGACCCCAGTCACCATTTGGTTGTATAATCATGAGGAACAGCCTTCTGGAATTAGAACAGAATGATCACTTTGTGAACGTCATTTGAGCCAGAATCATCCTCTGGACCTCAATCGGATGAAGAGAACCACTGCCGGCAAAGGTTGCAATGCCAAATTGATTGAGCTGCCTTGCAGGGCCAAAAGCAAGCGATATCATGGTAAGCAGCAGGGCAATCCATATTCCATACTTTGGGTTAGGGCTCTGCCTCTGGTGGGAAAAGCTGAGCTTCATCAGCCCACCAAATCCAATCTCTTCCTCAAATAGACACAATGATCACCTCTTAAAGCAGCAATCAGAATCGCTTGACCAAAATATAAGCTGCTCATCATGAATTCACACTGAACTGAAAAATCAGAATACTGATTGATTAGAAAAAGGCCAGGTTAACATTCAGTCAACCTGCTGAGCCAACAGAAGAAAAGTTCTTGGGTATCAGTTATCTGGTCAAGCAAAAATTATAATACAAGCTCCAACTTAGATGATAATGTGCTTTGGCTCAAGAATGGGAAATTAGCATATAATTTAAGTACCGAACTGATCAGTGAAGTTTGTACTCAGTCATGAATTGTCAGAAAAAATTACCTCATCAATGGTCCAGGCATACCTGTATAGCAATAAATTAGCACATAGAACAACTGCAAACAGTAGGCACATCACCAGGCCTGTACTGCCTGATGCAGAACCTCATCTACAGGGAAGATATCTGAAAAATAAAAAAAAGGCATAAATGCGTATAAAAATGGTTTCAGGGCATAAATACATATTGAGTGAAATTCCAGAAACAGAACAAGTAAACTTAATTACCCATTCTAAGTAACAATGGAACTCGGTTTATAAAAGAAAATACAGAGTAGCTTGCAATATGTTCTATACCAGGAGATCTGAAAAAGCTGTACGTTGTGCAGAACCAAAAAGAAGTGAAAGGGGGCATACCGAAATTGGACAGTATCCATCAAACACAAAATCTGTATTGTGCTGTGTGCAACAAGATCAGAGGGCAGGCTTTTATACGGTGCCGCTTTCAGATCCCAGCAAGTACACTGGGGGTACATAGTACAACATAATACTCAAATTGACCTAATTTCAATAGAGGTGGGAAATGTCTGTCTTGGACAGTTAAGTCATAAGTGAAGAATAGACTGCTTCAGTCCCACAAGTGGTACGTCCAAAAAATGATCATATGAATCTTTAATTTCACTATAATAATTGTGAAATTAACAATGAACATTTGTATAGGTACACGTCCTGTGGACCTCACTTGCCCAACAATTTGCCTAAAAACCGCAAACTTTTGGATAGATTAACAGTGAGGTCCTCCTATGTACACCATTTTACAAAGTGAAAAGTAGCCAAACAACAATGGGATAGACTTCAACAAAACTGCCAGGAAGTCCTGCACAGGATTAGGTACACCCCTCAGTTTCATTTAGGTGCTGAAGCAGGTTATCACCATTCTGGACTTCCGCCAACTTGTGATTGCTCTGACCAACAGGTTTGCATTGCTTAGAAGAATTATCAGGACTCCATGTGTCTGGAACTGACAGGAAGTACTTCGCCATGAACTTCCTAAACCTTTTCTTGTATTCCTTGGGGGAAATAACAGTTGGTGAAACATTCTTGGGTACTACCAGAGAAGTCTTCACCCATGTCTCCAGTTGTTTGTCCCAAGTATATTGCCTCAGATAATCAATGATGCCAAACACAAGTTCATGCTTCTCTTTGTCCACTCCCACAAGTAGAGAATAGTCCATGACATTCACCGACTGCAAGTACAATAATTATGTTCACAAATGTTATCATTGAAAAACATAACTGCCAGTAACTGTGGCAAAGAAGTGCTTTATGCTTACAGTGAGGAAAGCTGTGTCATTCCAGATTGCACGCTGCAAAAGATGCTTTGTTCTTCCACCAATATAGATTGGAGAAAAACCCATGTCCTCAACATAATTTTGGTCCAGGTAAACGGTATCATGATCATTTGAGTCAGTGACGCGTCGCGAAAAAGTAGCACCTTTGAGGTCATAAATTCGAGAAATATTGTGGCCAAAGAGAAGATTTTCCATCACCATCAAGTCGATCTTTACCTCTTTGCCATGCCTAATTTGCTTAACCTGAAACAGGCGAGTCCACATGAAAAAAAAAGCAGGAAAACGAATTAAAATCAAACTCGAGCTCTTGATATAACTACCTGATAGATTCCTAATATCTTGGCAAGGCAAGTTTGGCTTCCAGTGTCCAAAGAATGGTAAACATGCTTAAAGTAATCAGGGGCAAATTTAATAAATGACTCGAACTCTGTTTTCTTGATTTGCTTTATGATGAACCTGTCATCCGTCGTCTTTGCAAAATAGGCCTTGCTCTTTCCACCTTGAGCATTCCACTTCTTGCAGCGGCTTAAGGAAGTAATATATGCAAGCTCGGATGGGCAACACTTTTTTCGGAGTGCAAAGAATTGATTGTCATATACAACAGTGACTGAATATTTGCCTCTGAGAGTCACTTTCCCGTTCACAGTTATTTCTGGATGCATCGGGGACAATAAAGATGAGCTATCATAACCAGAAAAGTCATCAGATGAAAATGAAGACAGAGATGACAAGCTTGCTTCAGAATCTGTAGATGACCATGGTGACGAGCTGAAAGAACTTTCAGACAGAAAACTATAAGATTTCTCCATTGCTTTAGCATGCTCTCCCTTGGAATAATCCATTCCATTCTCAAATTTCAAATCTATCAAATGGCGGCGTTCATCAGATATGGCAAGAGCACGAGCTATTATGCTGGATATCTCATCTTCCATTATGCACAAAATATTACCACCTGGACCTACCGCAAACTGCGGAGAGTATACCTCGTCATGTTGTTCAAACAAGGGAGGAAGATAATGTGGCAAATAATTGTTAATGAGTTCAAACTTTTCCAAATATCCAATTTGAATGTCATTCCTGTAAGCCAATTGAGACTCGGCAATTGAATTCCAAATCCACCTTTCCCTTTCATCCCAATAAGGATATTTGAACTGGTGGGGAGTGCTACAAGGCTCCTGTTCCATGGGTATTGGATCTGCTACTGTGTCATTGACCTGGACCTCCTTATCATTGGATATTTCGAAACAAGGATTATTTGTGCTTTCTATTGTGCCATCTACCTTTATTTGACCATGAGCAATGGATGACTCTTCAGTTTTACTACCTCCATTGCAAGTTAGTTCCGAGTGCCCAGCTTCCTGGCTTTCATCAAGCAAGGGTGCTGCAGCATCACCTGATTGAGGATCAAGTTTGTTACTTGCAGACTCCGTGGTACTGGCTACCCCCAAAGCTATTGTAGTTTTGTCATTAGATTCACTGATTTTCTTATCAATACCAGAGTTATCGCCATAGATCCCATCAACAGTATCAGCAGGATTCTTGTAATTAGCAACACTTTCTAGTTGGACAGATTTACAGTAGAATAATTGATGTAGACGGCGGTCCCAAATGTAAAGCTCAAGTAGAAGGTCCTGATAGTACCAATTTATATTCAATAGTTCATGCACAGATGACGACAGTATCCCATTTTGATCAGCGGCCTTGTCCACAGAACTCTACAAGACAACACAGATATAAAAAAATTCAATCAACAATAATAAATAATAAACAGAACAAACACCGAGGCAAATAGAATGCATATACCCACCTCAAACTGGGCCTTTTCTTTTATCAACAACTCTTCTAGTTCAGTGAAGTCCTTAACAGGGAGTGCGAGGCCACAATTGATTGCTAATGTTATTGCATCAGGATGTTCATTCTTCAAGTTTTGTAGAAATCTTGCAACCCCAGAGAAAAGTGCCATACCTTTAGCATGAATCTTGAAAGATGGAGCATAAGTGTCAGGCACCATTGTACAATAACTGAAGATAAGTAATGAAAAAAACAGTCAAGAGAATGAACCATACATTTCTCCTTTGCCCTTCAAACCAATCCTGTCTGATGGGGTTGACGAACTGGAGAGTAGGTTGTGGTTTGCAGGTAGCGTAAATTTCAACCGATGAGTACCGGAACATAGCAACTTTAGAGCCCAACCTGAAATTAATAAGAAAGAGGAAGTATTCATCACCAAACTGCAAAAAAGGTAGTTTCCATGGAATTGTTATATGAAACCCTAATGGCTAGCAGGAAGTTTACCCGAAAAAGCGCAAGCAATCCCTGTTGACCAAATGTCCACATATGGATAACCTTCTTGCTGCAGAGTGGCTCGAAAAACTGAGTTCAAGGAATTTCCCAAACGAGAGGTTGCGTGCTTCAGCTGATATTAGTACTCTTGGAGTTGGTTTGGATACCCCATGTTCATGATCACATCTTGAGCACCTAGTCCACATCCATATTTTTCCTTCGGATTCACCAGGTAAATGGTGTTGGGGCACCAAACGTTTCACTAGAACGGTCAAATTTCCATTTCGGTGCGTGTAGGAGTACATGTGCGACTCTGGAGGCTCTCCACATGAGGAGCAACTCAGTTTCTGCAACGGAAACATTAAAAGCTGAGCCTCCAGCAACCGAGTCAAATTGTATTACAAACACAAAGCACAGATATTTCACGTAAGAGCAAAACACTAGAAGGTTATGAAATAGTGTCACCTGATTCTGCAGAATGTCTTGCAAATATCGCCCTAAGGACACATCAAAACTCCCATAGTATTTTATACGGGTTAAATGGCTTTGTTCACAGATAACCTGCTTTTCCGTGCACTGGCTAGACATCAAAATCAGTATGCTGTGAGAATCAAGTGCATCATCAGCTTGATCATCGTCAACATATTTCTCTTTGATAACAATACTTGTAGTACTATGTGCCCCATTGTCTTCCATAACAGGTGATTCTCCATTTTTATCACTTACAGAAGAACTTCTCGGCATTATTGCTTGAGTAATTTCTTGTTTCTGGGCATCATTCATGGACTCCCCATTTTCAATGGAAACCACAGACTCTTCTATCTTTGGCCTATGGAAACCATTACTAACAGTTTCTTGACTGGATTCAGCCCTGACTTCCTTCCTATTATCATTTGCCTCTTGCAATGAAGTAACAGGTAAGTAAATATTCTGGTGTAACATGTCAGCGAACAATTTCCTTAGTGGCCCTTGGACTGGTAATGTTAACCTCTCAGTATTATTGAGCCTTGCACCTTGTTCAAGGTCATTTGCAGAGCTGCTGGATACTGAACTGAATGCATCCACATTTCTTGGAGATGTCAAAGGTTTGTTCACATCAGCATAGCTGTTAGAAGTGGCATGGAACAGTCTAAGTGCTGGAGAGTCATCATGTGAAGGAAAGCTAGGGATAGCACCACTAAGAGCAGCAACATCATAAGCAGTTGGTGATGTCCCTTCTGTAGCAGTAACAGAAGTTTCTTTCGGGGTACTTTTATCATTTAGAAAAATCCTTTGATCTTCAAAGAAAGATGTTTCAAGGATCAAGTGATATGCTGCAAAGACCGTAAAATGCATTACTTGTTTGACTTTCTTCAATTCTTCACTGTTTGCTCCTTTTAGCAGTATCTGAAAAAGAAAGAAAACCACTCTAACTGTAAATATTAATCCAAAAGGTATGGAATACCAATCAGTTTGGGACTTGCTACTAATTCAATAAATGGTATTAGTGCGCATGGAATAGACTATTTCCAGTATACAATGAGCATGAACTATACATACCGTGCAACCGAGTGGACGTGGAAAGCCTTCCAAGAACATTAATGTTTTAGATGTCATCTTTCCACCCTCACTGGCGTTGTTGTGCTCCTCAATAAATTTTTCGATATGAAAGTAGTCACATTGCTTCAGCTTTGGTTTATCCAAAACTTCTGAAAACGATATTATGGGAGAGCCTGTACAGCGTGCAATTCTTTGTAGCCGGTTGAGTTTCATATCAAGAATTAGCGTGACACCTTCTTTCAGAAGAAGTTCTTGAATGTTTCGTGAAACAGTTTTCTCGACCAGAACAACATTGGGACTGCATATCTCCATCATTTTACCAATAGCTCTCTCCAACAGGTCCTTTTCCTGATTGTTAGAGGCATAGAAAATAGAAGGTATTATTTCTCCGTGAAAAAAAACAGAAACCGAGGTCTATTATTTGCGTAGATATATAAATATGTAGCATCTAACCTGATCCATTGAACTAAATGATGACAACCCGACATCAGAATGCCCAAGGACTCCTTTGAGAAGAAGAAGCCTAGGATTGTGGCAATTTGTCGGCATGTGCTTATGAGCAGCGTTCTTCTTGAAGACTAACCCTTTGATCACCTCACTGCAACCAAACCAACATTGCCACACGTGAACGGATATAGTTTGAAGCAGAAACAAAAATCCTATCTATTGAGGAGAAACAGTTGAAGACAAATTGTTGGTTCACCTTTGCCGGCGAGTACCAGATGCTACACATTTGACTTTGATGTAAGAGCCAGGGTCCATTTCCTTTCCCATGCTACCATCAGGTTTGATAAGTAGCGCTGCTTCCCATGACAGGGAGGTGACAATTTCAAGCCAGCTATCGCTACCCTCTTCGTTGGAAGAAGGAATGCCAGCAGATGCGAGAAACCGGCTGACAAGTATCTTCAGCTGGCCATTCATAGCTTCTAGCATCGCCTTCTCTCGTTCCTCCCTATGATTGCTAGTGCCGGAGTCATGCTGCTTACCAGGGGACGGGAAACTTGACTGGCCCCACTTTATCCCGTCACTATAATCATCATCGTCATCGTCATAAGCGATGCTTGTAGCAAAACTCTGGGCCTCATCCTCCTTATCTGCCGCTTGAGGTGGTATCCAGATGGTATCATTTTCTATAAATGAGATCTCCGTATTACTGCTTCTGCCATTGGTACTCTCAGCCCCATCAGAATCGTCACCGGACTTGACGGAGCGGTCATCAACAGACGATGTAGATGCATGGCGGCTGATACGACCGTGTCTGTGACCTGAAGCGTTGGAGGGAACATTGTCGTCCGTGGAGAGATGATTTATATGCTTATCGGCATCCGCAGCCTGACTCTGCTCGAGATGATCTGCACCATGGGGACTGCGATGGTAACCATTAGCCTCTGGTGCATCCTCCCTGTTGTGTTGGGCAAAAGGAAAAGGAAAAGGATGAGGATGGGGGCCTCAATTACATATCTATGTGCTTTACACTGTATTTGTCAATCAAAAACTAAAGCTGTACAGGTTTAGCTAGTTGTTGGCAGGCAAAGAAACAAAAAGATCCCTATTCAGTGTTAACATCGCATGGTGTGGATAGGCGAATAATTGACTTACAGATAATAGATTCAAGCTGTGGAAAACTTATTTTTGGTTTCCAGGGAAAGGGACTTATGCTTAAGAGAAACAGACGCTGTATAACAACATAACATGTTGGTGGTAAAAAAAAAGGCTAAGGTAGGGGAGAGTATGTATTCTGTAAGAGGTCCAGTAATATGAATGAACGATACATCTGTACCTGATTGAGGAGGGGAGAAAAGTTAAACATGGAAGCAAGCTAAGTAATAATAAAGTAAAATTTGTTAACATGATGAGCTAGTTGCAGCCTGAGCCAAGCCAGAGAAGGAGGCTGAGGATTGATTAAGCTGGACGCAAGAGAAGAGAACCGAAATACCTGGTTGCGTGGTGGTGGTGGTGGTGCTGATCCGACATGTCGGAGCACATTGCCTGCGGCGAAGGCAGGCGGCAGCTTGTCACATGCCCTTGCGGTTGGTCTGGAATTGGTGGGTTATGTATGGGTCAATCAATCAAAGAGGGGGAAGAAAAAAACGAAGAGTAGTAGTAGGCATACAATATACACTTGTAAATTACTACTACTAGTACTAGATCAGATCCGAATACATACAGGAAGGGAGGAGAAGGGGTGCGCAGGCAAGGCATACCTGGTGGGTGCTCGTCGCCGGCGAAGGACCTCCTAGACCTGGGCACCACCTGGCGTAGCGAGGGCGGCGGTCGGGCGGTTGCGCTTGGCGGCAGGAGCTAGCGCTTGCGCACCTGAAATCCAATCCAATCGGAATCGTGTGGATTGGATGAGGAGCGAGGAGGTCGTCCGCGCGCACACCCCCGAGCGAGCGATCCTGGGATCGGAATCCCAATGGTACGGCCGTACGGGGTGCCTGCAAGCAATTCGGCGGATGGATCTCTCTGCTCCTCCGCCCCGTCCCAATTTGGTGGAGGGAGGCGGCAGCGTCTCCTAGTGGTCGGTGTCGGGCGGGGCGCTAGAGTCCCGTTGCTCGACGGCGCTGGAATCCTCCCCGGTAGCGTGCGCGGGGGCTCTGGCCGCGGCGATTGCACCAGCTAGGTAGCTAGGTAGCAGAAGCACGCACACCAGGAGAGGAGAGGAGAGAGGAGAGGAGAGGGGAGTCCAAGGTAAGGCAACAAAGCCAAGACTAGTCTAGAAACGAGAAGAAGGGCTGGTTCGGCAGGTAGAAAAGCCGGTTGGTTTCGGCTGAAGTATTCTGTGAGAGAGAATAAACTGAAACAAGCCGAAACTTGATCAGCAGAACAGGGCCGAAGAAAGAGGGAGGCGAAGGAAGACGACGGCAGATGAGGAACGCTCTCCCTCTCTCCTCTTGGTCGCCGCTGTGGGGCCACCTGCCTCGGGTGCCGTGGGGCCCACGCACAACTATCTTCTTCTCTTTTTCTTTTTGGAATTATTACTACTTAATATCATTGTACGTGCAACTTATAATTATAATAATTACTGTATTAATTAAATACTCCTGTATTTTTTTGCGACGAAATACGCCTGTAGAAGTATATCTCATTTTTCTTTTTTTTTATATTTATATACTACGTACTAATACGACAATTAGTACTGTACGTAGTAATTGCAGAGACACAAAATAAATAAATAAATAAATAAAATTGGTAAGCGGCGGGCGCCGACACGGCGACACGGTCAGGTCATCGACGGCTCGAGATGGCCCACATGACATGCAGCAGGGCTGACTCGGCTCCCTCTACTGCGAGCGACTGCCTGAGCCGTAGCATGTACGTCCTCTGGATTACTGTTCACAAACATTGCAGGATCCATCACTCCATCCGGCCAGAAAGAAAAAGTGTTTAGACGGGTGAAAAGTTTTTGGAAAAATGTCACATCGGATGTTTCGTGTAATATCGGAAGGGGTTTTCGGATACTAATAAAAAAACTAATTACATAACTTGTCTGGAAACCGCGAGACAAATTTATTAAGTCTAATTAATCCGTCATTAGCACATTTGTACTGTAGCACTTTAGTGTCAAATCACGAACTAATTAGGCTCAAAACGTTCGTCTCGCGATTTCTAACCAAACTTTGTAATTAGTTTTTTTCGTCTACATTTAATGCTCTATGCATGTGCCGCAAGATTCGTTACTGCAGTTTTTCATGAAAAATTCTATTGCTAGTATTTGATTGATTGGTTGGTTGTTTGTACCACATCAGCGCCGAACCCAATAATCTGACCCCCTCTATTGTTCAATAAAAATTAAATCAAATATCAGTGCTCTTTTCGGAAATGTAGACACTTCACAAGAATCCTACTTGGAATTTCACGTGAATAGTTAAGCACATTGTTTTATCGGGCCTGCTGACTTAACTCCACGGGAGGGTTGGTGGCATTTCCTTTGTCAAACTGGTTTTGTAATTGAAAAGTGATCCTTAGTTGATGAGCCGAGCGATTGGAAGAAAAAAAAACAATAGCTTCTTCTAATTCACTTCATATAATGTCCCTGTCTATCTTAGGGAAACGTCTAGTTAGACAAGCACTTTTACCAGAGAATCAACCTTCACAGATAATCTGAAGCATGAGTAGCTCTGCGTAACAGGAGTCTAGTCTTAGGGCCCATTTGGCATGACTTGCTCCGGCTCTGATAGCATGTAGAGAAGTCGTATCCAACGCTTTAGGAAGAGGAGCCGTTTTCCTATAAAGGAGACAACAATTTTTCGGTCAAGAGGAGAAGCTATAACTTATGGCTAGCTTCTCCTCAAGTGCTCCATTTGAGGAGGTGTCACGCTAAACAAAACTCTTATCCTTGTTGCCCACGCTGCTATAGACGGATACCACGGTCATTGTCGTCTCTTCCAAATTTTCCAAATATAAATTTAACGCTGTCAAAGAAATCTACTCAATGACCCACTCATCTTTCCCTTTTTTTTAAATATCTAAATCTAGTGTGTTGTCAAAGAAAAATCTATTCAACGACCCATCCTGCCAATTAAAAAAAAAATCTTGTTTTACGTGTTCGTTGCTTTATCGCTTTACGGTTGACAACTCTCAGTTATTATCTTCTTTAGTTTTCCTACCTAGGAGTATATTACTCTATGTCCTTGCATTCATGTCACCTCCTCCTTCGTCTTTCATCGTACTTACACACATATACATAAAAAAAGTTGTAACTCTCAGTTAGTTGCTTTGCGGCACCGACTAGCTAATTAATCCATGGCGTTAAGTCTACAACGTCTCAAGAGACCACCAGCTCAGCAACAAAATCATAGATGTGATGATGTGATGTGTTCACCTTCGATTCAATTCTCTTATTGGAACCAACCAACCAATGCAACAAATAACACACCACCAAGCAAACGCAACACAATCATGGATCATGCACCGCCCCCACACCAACAGGGAATTATACTAACACGTAGGAGTACTCTTCATTAAGCAAAGCATGCATATTACCAAATATGACCAATCTAATTTTATCCACTTAATTATAATAAGTCACACCCTGCCAATAATAACCCCCTACTAATCAAATCATTCATCCTAGCCATGTTTGGCTATCTGCTGTTTGCTTGTCAATACAATCGTCTACCGGGCCCGTACCATCAATCATGCTCGTCTTGTTCTCCATCATCATCCACTTGACTTCACCACACACAATCTATGCATCTAGACCTATGGAAATGGTGATAAGTGTATATGATAACCTTATCCACTCTACTGGTTTCTGGATATATAAGCTGAAAGGATCTATCACCAATGACAAATCAGCAAACATGAATGATTTTTATTTTTTTTACCGTCAACGTGCATGGTGGTAGAGTGATCACCACTAGGTCGGGCACAAAACGATCATCTCTTTTGGCATGACAAAATGATACTCAGGCACCTATGGTACAGTGCCTCACTGTCAACGAGCATATCGTCTATCATTGAAAGAATTGTGTCACTAATAAATCGTAGAATAAATATAGAAAAATTTGGGCTCCAACGCTCTAGATCTGTCTCTCGGTCTTTTAATTTGGATGTGCACATAAAGATAAGTTATGCATTCATATATGTGCGCGTCTTCGTCTATGCTGCGATTTGTACAAAAATTACACTCAAGCACAATGCAGCAACGAAAAAAAATCTATTTCACTTTGTCAACAAAGCACATTTGGGGCCTATTTGGAACCATTTTTTAGTGATACTAGTTGGTAGATAAAATTAGCAGGAGAGGATCCAAATGGGCCTGCTAACTATTAGCAAATGGATGTGAAAAGGTGCTAATAGTTCATATACACCTTCAACCAAGAGAAGATGAATTAGGCTCGTTTAAGCAACAACCTTAGCCTTAAAACTGGATATGAAATAGGGATTTCCCAATCCCATCAATTATAACATTTACTTTTGTTTAGACAAAGCCTTCAAGAGCATATTTAAATTTTCCAAAATTTATTTTAGAACAGTACAGTCTCCCTTTACAATGTACTACAAATTTACTCATAATAAACACCGTTTGAGGAAATATTAATCCAGTCGAGATGCATCTTTCATATGCAAGCCTTGCAGATAATAAGAAAACTAGTTATTATATATGAAAACATGTTTAAAGTGCAACTTATATATGACATTAAAATAGACTGATAAAACCAAGTGTGTAAACGAAATTGCCACTTTCCCATTGTAGATATATAGAGACAGAGAAATGTCTTTGATTTGATGCGCCCAGTGAATGTCCTATGTTTGGTGTTGGTAATTAGTGACAATGCCTAAGTGCTAATCATATGCATAAGAATGTGTAGCAATGATGATTGGTACGAGACATGGTGAAGCATGGTGATCAAGTAATGTGATGATGAAGTGCTTACCATGATGGAGTTGGATGAAGGTGCAAAGCCAAATCATGATGCTCAAGGCAAAGGTATATGATAGGACTTTTCGGTTTGCATCCAAGACACCATAGAGGGTGTGGATAACATAGGATACATAGCCGTACTATGAAGAGGGGAATTCTCTTTGCAATTGAGTCCTACATGTGTCTCAAGGTGTCATTCTTTGATCATATGCATTAGGATCTAGTAAAGAGCTAACGTAACGCCTTGAAAAATGATTGTGAAAATGCTAACACACATGCACATGGTGATGTACACTTGGTGGTGTTAGCACATTTGCGAAGGCGGTGGAGTTTGTGCGGTAGAGAGGGGTTTGGGGTCTTCTCTCCCTCCCGCCTCGCAAGCTCGGCGGGATTCAGGCGTTTTTGTGGAGATGAAACGCTTATTTTCCATTGCGCCGAAGGATGAAAAAGGAGGCAAAGTCGCGGGAGTGTTTCTCGCTGAGAAACAGACATCGGACGCGGGGTTCGGAGGCGTCAGACGCGGCCACCGCGTCTGTTGCCTAACCCTAGCTGCGCTGTGCTGGTGTGTGAGCACCAGACGCGCTGGTGGTCGAGCGACAGACGCGTGGCGTCAGCGTCTGTTGGCTTCGACGTCAGCACCCTCGGAGGACTCAGTTGCGTCAGATGCTGGACGCGTCTGATGGCCTCGTGATGGACGCGTCTGTTGGCCGAAGACGTTTTCGGAGCTCTCTGTATAGCGTCTGTCGGGACAACAGACGCACGGGCATGTAGCAACGGACGCGTCTGTTGAAGAGAATTTTGACCGTTGGAACCTTGAAGATGCAGGACACGTGTGTAGGGTCGAGATGGCGGACTAGAGGGGGGGGGTGAATAGTCCTTTCTAAAACTTAAACGTGTTGGCTAACCAAAACAAATGCGGAATTAAACTTTAACGGTCTAGCCAAGACTACACCCCTCAATCTAAGTTCACAAGCACCTCACAAAGATCCTAATTAAGCAACTAAGGTGCTTTCCTTACCAAGAGCTCTCCTATTTAATTCTAGAGCAAGGTCACACAAACCTATGCACTAGTACTTTGCAAGCAAGAGGGAGCTCCTACACAATTCTAGTAAGCAAAGCGCACAAAGCCTAAGCTCACTAGCAATGCTCAATAACAAGGCTACACAAGCCAAATTAGAGAGCGCAAACTACTTAGCTACACAAACTAAGCAATGTGACTAACAAGGTTACACAAACCGAATTAGCCACGCAAAGGGGAAGCTTCTAGCTACACAAGCAAGAAGACAACTAGCAAGCTACACAAGCAAACTAGTTACGAAAGCAACTACACAAGCACAAGTATATATGAAAGTAAATACAAGCTTGTGTTGCACGAAGGCAAACCACCGAGAAGAGTAGACAATGTTGACACGGTGATTTTTCTCCCGAGGTTCACTTGGGTGCCACCAAGCTACGTCCCCGTTGTGTCGACCAACACTTAGATGGTTCCTCGGTGTGACCCTCAAGTCACTTACCCCTCAAGGCACGCCCCGCAAGGCACCGCAAGACACCACTCTCAAGTGAGGTAGCTCAATGACACGCACAACTAGAGTTGCTCTTCGCGATCCCCGCGGGGTGAGCACAATCCCCCTCACAAAGCTTCTCCAGAGCCTCGCACAATCTTCTTGCGAGCTTCGACGGAGCCACAAGCCACCAAGCCGTCTAGGAGGTGGCAACCTCCAAGAGTAACAAGCACCACCGGCTTGCAACACGATCACCTAGTGCCACTCGATGCAACCTCACGATGCAATCGCACTAGAATCGCTCTCTCACTCGATCCGATGAACACTATCAAGCATGAGTGAGTTAGAGGGCTCCCAAGCACTACCACACAAGCCACCAAGGCCAAAGTGTGCTCCGCACACGGTCATAGTCGGCCACAACGTCTATTTATAACCCCACGGTCAAATAGAGCCGTTACCCCTTCACTGGGCAAAAATCAGGACGACCGGACGCGCCGGTCGAAACTGACCGGACGCGCTCAACCGCGTCCGGTCGTCCTGCGCCGTCCACGTGTCCCTCCGAAATTCAAACGCGACCGTTAGATCCTCCAACGGTCACTGCGCGCCAACGGTCAAACGCGATGACCGGACGCGCCGCTCAACCGACCGGATGCGCCGGTCGCACTGCACCGCGTGCGCGAAGCAACGACCGGACGCGCTCCTCGCAACGACCGGACGCGCCGATGCGCACAGCACCCGCGCCCGCGAAGCAACGACCGGACGCGCTCCTCGCAACGACCGGACGCGCCGATGCGCACAGCACCCGCGCCCGCGAAGCAACGACCGGACGCGCTCCTCGCAATGACCGGACGCAACAGTGCCAGCATCCGATCGGAGTCCAGTAAGCTCCATCGACGACCGGACGCGTCCGATCATGTGTGACCGGACGCGCACCGCGTCCGATCGTCCTTGCGAACCGCAGTTCCCTCAGGGTGCCTGACCGGACGCGCCGGTCCCGCGAGTGACCGGACGCGCCGGTTGCAAACCCTAACCCGCGCGCCTGACTGCTGCGCTGTACTGACCGGACGCGTCCGGTCACACCGTGACCGCGTTCGGTGCAGCGTCCGGTCACCTCTGTGACCTCCGTTCGCCTCCGTTTCTTTTCCGACTTCCGGCGTAGTGGAAAATAGGCATTTCATTTCCCCGAAATCGCCTGAATCACCACCTTAGACTCCGCTGCCTTCGCAAATGTGCCAACACCAACAAGTGATCACCACCTTGTGTACGTGTGTTAGCATTTTCACAATCATTTTACCGAAGGAATTAGGCACTCAACTTGCATCGCCACTCGATCCTAACACGTATGCAAAGTTAGATCGCTCAAGTGGCACTAGATGACCGATATGCAAACAAGTTTGCCCCTCTTGATAGTACGGTCATCTATCCTAAAACCCGGTCATAAACTTCTCTACACACCTATGACCGGTGAAATGGAAATGCCCTAGGTTATACCTTTGCCTTGCGCATTCCACTCCATCTCCGACGTTGATGCAACACATGCACCAACCATATCACAAATGATATGATCCACTTCATATCATCACATGACCGTCTCGATCCATCGACCTTGACTTCACTTGCTCTTCACCGTTGCATCGGTCCGTCGGCGCCAAGTCTTGCTCAAGCTTCACCATCGCATGGTCCTTCGCTTCGAAGCCTCGACTTGCCCTTCACCCTCACAACCGGTCCATCGAGCCAAGCCTCATCTTGGTCTTCATCATCTTGGTCACATGACTCCATGTCATGTCTCATGTGCATTAAGCTCCTTCATGACATCATCACATGACCGTCTCGATCCATCGACCTTGACTTCACTTGCTCTTCACTGTTGCATCGGTCCATCGGCGCCAAGTCTTGCTCAAGCTTCACCATCGCATGGTCCTTCGCTTCGAAGCCTCGACTTGCCCTTCACCTTCACAACCGGTCCATCGAGCCAAGCATCATCTTGGTCTTCATCATCTTGGTCACATGAGTCAATGTCATGTCTCATATGCAATGAGCTCCTCCATGACATCATTACCTGTGGACTAATCTCCTGTGTATCTCACATAACCACATATTAGTCCACCTAAGTTGTCACTCAATTACCAAAACCAAACAAGGACCTTTCAACGTGGCGTTCATCCGAGCAACGGACGTGGTGTGCCGCGTCTGTTGCAAGCGCGACAGACGCGTCTGGTGACCCCGCGTTTTGTTATAACAGCTCTATTCGAAAGGGTACGTCTATATATATGTGTTGGCCGGCTCTAAAGCTATTCTCTTGGCACTTTGACATACTTGTGAGCATCTTGAGCTAAGCCAACTCCCTCACACTTCTCCCCACTCATCTCCTTGCATTCGATTGCGATTCTTAAGTTCGATTGAGTGATTCAAGTGCATTGATCATTGCTTTGCATTTAGAGGCACTTGAGGGATTGTTTTGCTACGGAAATTCTTATTACTCTTGGTGGTTGCCGCCACCTAGACGGCTTGGAGCAGCGGTGGAGGTTCGGCACATGTTGGTGATTGTTCGTGGCCGGCTCCGGTGATTGGTTTGTGAGGGGTTCTTATGGTTCCCCGGTGGAGTGCCGAATTCCAACTCTAGTGGATTGCTCGTGTCATTGCAACTCTTAGCCATTGGTAGGTTCTTGTGGCGCCTTTTGAGAGGCTCGGTGTGTTAGACCGATTAGCCACCGAACCACGTGGTGTAAGGGGACACAACGGGGACTAGCGTGCCAGCAAGCACGTGAACCTCGGGATAAATCATTTGTCATCATTTCGTGATTGTGATTGGTTTATCTCGGTGATTGGCTACTTGATTGGATCATCATTTGGATATATCAATTGGTTGGCTCTATTCATCGCCCCTCGGTGAAATCACTTGTAGACCTACTCTTGCATTACTTTTGTTACTATCTTGTTGTAGTCTTTGTCTTGCCTAGTTGCCTTGTTAGCTTGAGTAGAGTAGTTTGTCTTAGTTGTCACTCTTACGGTTTAAACTCGTGCGGTTGAGTGAATCAAAACTAGAATTGCCAATTGGATAGGTGGCTTGCAAACCCCTCTTAGGCTAGGCAAAACTTGCATTTTGCTAATTGTTATTACTAATCAACTTGTCTAACACTTTTTGTAGAAAATTTTATTAGGTTATTCACCCCCCTCTAGCCATCAAGATCTTTCACCCGGTAATATTTGTATCGTACATTGCCTTGTCAAAAGATGAGCTCAAGAGAGGCACATGGTACGTTAGCGTCTCTTGGGCCCAATTATTATTGGAAGCTAAAATTTGTCTATGTAACCTACATTTTTGCTGGTGGTAACAAAAAGAAAACTTACAAAAAAATAGTAACCTGTTGGTTTTCTGCCAAGAAGAAGAAAAGCAATGCAAGCACCAAGTGATCGTCCGTATGTTGCTTATAAGCAAAGAACTAATGATTCAACCGTCGGCCAATACCTCAAGTACAGATGGAGGCGATTAGGTGCTTAAACACTCTTATTGGAGATTAATTAACTATTATGTATTATTAGTTTATTTTTTTTTCGAAAACCTGGCAGAAGCTCTGCCTCTCAATTAAGGAAGGAAAGAAATTTATATGTACAGGAAGGTCCAGAAGACCAGAAAGCCCCACCGGGTACACACGGGAAAAAAGAAGACACCCAACACATCCCCTCACTGGGGTTAAACAGAGAATGGCTAAGTCGGGTTGTTAAGGACCCTAGAGCGCGTATCTATGTCCTCCTTGGCTTTGAGGGCCACTTGTCGAGCATCCATAGCCATGCCTTGGAAAATCCTTCTATTTCTTTCCTTCCAAATGTTCCACATTGTGTAAATCACCACCCCGTTGAAGTGTCGTCGTCGCTCCCTTGGGACTTTGGGTGCCGCTTCTTCCCACCATGCTCTTATTTCTGTTGGTTGGGTCTGAGGTTGGATTAAGTCTGTGTCAAAGTGCTCCCATGGCAACACAAGGCTCCAAACCTCTGCAGCAAAAGGGCATAGCAGACAGAGGTGAAGGCCGGATTCCAATGGCCCATTGCACATGATGCAGTGATCTTGATGAGGCCAATTTCTTAGTTACAAATTGTCTGCCGTGAGGATTTTGTTCTGGATAAGGATCCATGCAAAGAACTTGCATTTATGTTCTGTGTGTGCTTTCCAAGTAAGGTCTGGACAGAATTTTCTGAAGCTCCCCTGGAACTGAATTTGGTACACCGAGCGAGTCGAGTATTTTCCATCAGGCGTCCATTTCCAGACAATGGAGTCTTGCATTCCCGGCTACAGCTGAATGTTCTGTAATCTGATCCAGAGGGATACGAATTCCTCCACATGGGTGGCTGTTGTGATCCTACCCCGAAGTGCTCGAATCCCGGCATGGTTGTGGAGTTCTTCATTATTAAGCAAAGCATGCATATTACCAAATATGACCAATCTAACTTTATCCACTTATAACAAGTCACACCCTGCTAAGACCCTACTAATCAAATCATTCATCCTAGATAGCTAGCTAGCTACGGCAGCCAGGCAATCCATGCTGTGCTTTCTGATCTGTTTGCTTGTCAATCGTCTACCGGCCCGTATCATCAATCATGCTCGTCTTGTTCTCCGTCATCATCCACTTGACTTCACCACACACAATATATCTTTGCATCTAAACCTAGGGAAACGGTGATAAGTGTGTATGATAACCTTATCCACTCTACTCTGCTTTCTGGATATATATATATATATATATATATATATATATATATATATAAATATATATATATATATATATATATAAAGGTGCATGGTGGTAGTGATCACCACTAGGTCGGCAGGCACAAAACGATAATCTCTTTTGGCATGACAAAATGATACTGTCAATAAGCATATCATCTATCGTTCAAAGAATTGCGTCTAAATCATGGAATAAATATAGAAAAATGTGGGCTACATCGGTCTAGAGCTGTCTCTCAGTCTTTTGGATGTGCATGTAAAGATAAGTTATGCATTGATAGAGAGCTGAGTACACATGCATATATGTGCGCGCCTGCGTGTAATGCTGCTATTCATACAAAAATTACACTCAACCACATTGCAGCAAAGAAAAAAATCTATTTCACTTTGTCAACAAAGCACATTTAGGGCCTATTTGGAACCCTTTTTTCGGGGAGTGATAATAGTTAGTAGATAAATTTAGTAGGAGAGGATCTAAATGGGCCTGCTAACTATTAGCAAATGGATGTGCTAGTTCATTAGTGGATGAAAAGGTGCTAATAGTTCATATACACCTTCAGCCAACTATCCAACCACCTATTAGCAGGTATGTATGTAACAGCCGGGTGGCACAAGAGAAGATGAACTAGGCTCGTTTAAGCAACAATCTTAGCCTTCAATTAAACTGGATACGAAATAGGGATTTCCCAATCGCATCAATTATAAGGTTTTCTAACAAGAAGAAGAAGAAGAAAAGCAATGGAAGCCCCAAATGATCGTCGATGTGTTGCTTATAAGCAAAGAGCAAATGAATCACAATTCTGACCAAATATACAAAAGAAGTAACTAACATCTGTAATCATTATTAGAATAATAATCATAAAATATACATAAAAATTATTTAGAGATACACACATTGCATGTTGATACTATTTTTTATAACTCTAAAAAGATTTGACATAAAATTATTATTTTGAAAACTGAGGTAGTATAAAGACAAAAAAAATGTGTATTACACAGGGGCGGCGGAAACAGCAATATATGGTATGGCATGCACAGCATGGTTTGACGGAGACCATTTCAATTGTGTCGGCTGTGCTGCTGCATTTGTTGCACCAATCTTCACGTCTCCTACAAAAGATTCTTCGTTGCCTAGAAACTTCTTCCCTCTTTGCTGCTCCAATCCAGTCCTGTTTATTTTTTTATTCTAATCCTTTTTCTAATAGATAATCGGTTGCTAATGTCTCAAACTAGATCCATTGCTTACGCGTAGTGTATATATAAAATATGGGAATGTCCGAAGAAGCAAGGTCATCGTCGCCCGAGATGCACGCATGTACGAACTGTTTGGTTGTCAGGAATATAACGCTAACCTAAACAAATTTACCTGCGGACGTCACGTTATTGGAAGGCAGGATGATTTGAACTAATATCATTTACGTTTGCATTACCGGTGAACGAACCAAATGGCTCGGTAATGTATTACACTAATTAATGCTTGAAAAAGCGGTGCTAATTTGATTTGCTTGGGGAGGAGGGAACATGACGGTACAAAAGCAGCAGGTCCGGATGGAGAAAGAGAAGCACAATACACGTAAGGTAGCCATAAACAGATGAAATAAGCAAAAGCTACTCCCTCGGACTAAAAAAGAGGTGATTCATTGTTAGTGACGTTATCTGAATCCGTCACGAAAAATTCATCGTGGATTTGTAGTGAAATGTCTATGCTATTTTCTATAAAAATCTATCAAATTTAAGAAAATTTTATTTCACTAAAAATTGATGTTTTTTAATGGATGAGGAAGTTGTAAAAGAAAAACCGCATGTGGTTATGTAGTCGTGTATACGTGGTAGACAGATGGCGGCAATATGAAAATGAAAACGAAGTGTCCTGACTAGGAAGGCAAGCATCAAACCTGGACATGGTGATTGATCAGATCAGATGAGATGGCACGTTGTACAACCATGCAGCATGCATCTCCGTCGATGGATCTGGCCTGATATGGATCATCGCAGCTTGAGTTGGACTAGGCATCCATGATCCTGAAAACGGACAAGCTCATAGATCCAAGACACACGTCAATTCACTACTACACAAATGATTTTACGAGACAATACACTTTTATTAACCGAGGCGGTCGTAAAATTCAACCGCTTCCTAAAATACCCAGCAATTAACGGAGGCAGTCGTTTTTATTTATGGAGGCGGTCAAGAAATACCCGTCTTCAAAAATAGATTTATGGAGGCGGACACTGTAATATAACCGCATCCAAAAATAACCTATTTTTTGGAGGCGGTCGTCTTAGGGTGCTCGCCTCCGTAAATCCATTTTTGGAGACGGACACACTATAAGACCCGCCTCCTAAAATATAGGCCCAGCTCCCAGCCCAGGCAGCCCATCTCGGCCCGATATGACACTCATAGTGTGTGTGTGTATATGTATATATATATATATATATATATATATATATATATATATATATATATATATATATATATATATATATATATATATATATATATATATATATATATATATATTATTCACTTATCTCTCTCACAGCATAGCCCCTCGATCGACCCTTCCTTCTCCCTCACCTCTCCCTCATGCCCGACGCCCCGCACTCGACACCTCCGCACCTCGGCCCCTCACTCACCGCTCCCTCTCCCTCACCTCTCGCTCTCTCCCATGGCAGCCCCCACCCGAGGCTCCTCCCTCCTCTCCCCCACGGAGCCCGAGCTCGGCCGGCGCAGGGCGCACGCACCCCTCTCCCTCTCCGGCGGTGCATCTCTCTCCCTCTCTAGCGGCGCATCCCTCTCCCTCTGCCCTCTCTGGCGGCGCATCCCTCTCCCTCTCCGGCGGCGCATCTCTCTCCCTCGAGCTCGGGCGGCGCACTGGGAGGCCGCCAGGGCATCCCTCACCCTCCCCGACGGTGCATCCCTCTCCCTCAAGCTCGGCCAGCGCACGGGGAGGCCGGATCCGGCCCCGGCGTGGGCGGATCTCGCGCGCGGCGCGGGCGGATCTAGCGGCGGCGGGCTCCACCACGGCGGATCTGACCCCAACCCGGGCGGATCCGGCGGCGCGCAGCCTAGATGCAGGCTCAGGCCCAGTTCTAGCTGCGGGCTTTTTCCTTTTTTTGTTTTTTTAATTTATTTTTGGAGGCGGGCAAAGTAACCGCCTCCGTTAATCTGGCATTAACCGTGACCTTTGATTGAAGGCGGTTGCAATGCCTGCCTCCATTAATCAATTTGGCCCGTCTCTATAAAAATTTCTGTAGCAGTGATTATTGGTCTGATGAAAACAACGGTGCATGCATAATGTTCTGAAGTCAGAGCAAGGGACAAATGAATAATTAATTTTATAATTCACATTCTCATAATTTATTTATCATAGGTAAAACCACACTAGACGTGTTGCTAGGAGTTTATTCCTCACTAAATATAATGCCACATACGTTGTTTCGATGACGTGTCAAGGAATTGATGAAAAGAGAGGAGAGCTGTAGATAGATTAAGCCATTATACGCTTACAACGTGTTTGGTCCGCGTCATATGCATGCGTTGGTCCGAAATCAGGCTAATACCCTCATTTGGTTTGCAACGCGTAACGAACCCATCCGTCATCAAGTCATCATCGCTGAGCTGCCAACAAACTTATCCGTTGAGACCGAGTCATGTGATGCAAAATTGGCGGACAACATCTTTCGTCGTGGGTTCAAATTCAACCCAGACTGATTGATCCGGCAAACCGAACAGGCTGAATGTTTCCAATACAATTTGCCTATTGCATGTATTATTGCCTTACATGAAAACAACAGCAAAGGATAATGTATTATATATATATATATATATATATATATATATATATATATATATATATATATATATTGCAGGAGCTAGCTAATTTGTTTCATTTATTATTTCAATACACTTTAGATGGCATTGTAGGAAACAACTTCCCAGTAATTAAGGATAGCGTAGCTAAATCAAATATGTACTCGAGAGCCTGTTTTTGGAAAACAAAAAAGATATATAAGAGTATCTCCAAAAGCCTTTCTAAAATCTACTCGCTAAAAAAAAGTCTGTACGTGCAGCTTGCGGCACAAAATATCTATCTATGTATTTATTACCCGAGAGAGAAAAGGTCAGAAGAAAGAAGTAGCTAGATCTAGATAGCGGCGAGTCATTTTCTTCCTTCCTTTCTTCTCCGCGTGAATGGAATTGAAATTGAAAGGAGAAAGAGAGAGATGATGGCAATGGCATATTCCTCTCGCTCCTCCCTCCCATTTATCTGCCTGGGTATGCATGCGTACTGGGCTGGGCTGGGTATGCACGCATTGCAAGTACTACCAAATAAAGCCCATCAACAGAAAAAGAGGCCAGGGTCCTTTCTCGGCCCGGCATACAACCCGGTTGTCGCTGATTCGTTGGTGGCCTCAGCTAGCAGGCCCGGTGGGCTCCGGCCGACTAATAACCATCCTACCGGCCCGGAGAATTTTGGGCTTTTGGCCCATTCACGCGGTGGCGGTGTTCTCGTCTTCTCGACTCGCTGGACTGGATAGGTACGGGGGTCACCTACATGTTCTGGAGGGTATACCGCAAAAAAAATGCAATTTGATAAAAACTACTTCCTCTATTCTAAATTATAAAATATTTTGGGTTTTTTTAATACGTAACTTTTGTTATATAATTTATGATGCATATATCCAGATATATAGTAAAAGCAATATATCTAGAAAAGTCGAAATGTTTTATAATTTAGAAAAGAGGGAGTATTTGCTAATTTGATAAACAATTATAAAATTTACAACACAATTCTGTATATAGGCACTAAATAATATGATAAGTATTCACTAGGAAGATTAAGTTGGAAACTTCCATAAATCATAATATAAATAGTTCAATCACCATACTGATAGTTCAAAATATAAGCATAAAAAAGACTTGATGAACTTATGATGGCCCAAGATTGTGTGTGGCTATTCTAAACATATCCGATCAACATGTAAACATTGTGAATCGAGACGTCGTCATTGGCCCCTATAGCATATGGGTCCCCTGTGCTCCTACAGTCGAAACATTATGAGTGTTAGGTGATTGCAATCGAGAAGGCCAAATGTGGTTCGAGTGATGACCATTTCTCAATGAAATAGGAAAGTTTTGTTCTTACACCCAACTAGGGCGGAGGGTATGCCCCCCTAGCTAATGTTTGAGAATCTGCTCGTGGACCTGTTGGCCTCTCCCTTCGAGGCTTTCCGTTTTCTGCACTCGATTATACTCGTTATCTAGCCGGGATTACTCCTCCTCCGGTCATGAAAGAACATCCAAGCCTCTAAGTAGTTTTTGGTGTATTGATAACCACACAATTAAGGGTCTAATGATATTTACAAGACGATGACATGTTATAAGTCATTGCAGGCGCATGACTACACAAGGAGACCCCCAACTTCATTTGGTTTTGGCAAAAGGATAAATGAATGATTAACTACATTTATGTTTTGGAAATCAGTATAGGAAAAGTTGTAATATCAAGGGGGACACAAATTTGGTAGCTTAAGGTGATCAAGTGCTCAATTCAATCCAAAAGTTCAGATATCCACCTAAGCAAACCAAAATCTAGTAATACTACTTCCCATTCTTTTTGCCCTTTTCGTGGAAGTTATGCGGTTGTACGCAAAAGTTTCGTGTCTAAGTGCGAAAATTTCCACTTAGACAGTCGGCCATTTAGAGGGGTATAAATACTCTCTCTCAACGGTCATATTCTTCATTCACTCAACCACCTCCCTTAGGGACAAGCTCCACTCACTCCATTGAAGGCTCACCAACCTCCTCCCTTGATTCTTGGTGAAATACTTTGTGAGACTGAGCTAAAAGTGAGTTAGAGAGCTTGTGAGCAAGAAATCAAACTTGAGCACTTGGTTCATCCGTTGAGCATATATTGGATCTTGGGATCATAGACAACTAGGGTTGTCCGTTGAGCACTCACCATTTGTGAGGAGCTCTGAGAAGTTTGTATTGCCCCAAAGAAGCTAGTGGAAACATCAAGGCTTGAGCTTTGTGATTCTCTTGATAAGAGCATAGGGTTTGGAAGAGACCCAAAGCCTTTGTGGCTTCCTTAACAATGAGGATATAGACAAGCCTTGGTGGCTCTACCAAACCTCGGGTTAAATTTTGTGTATTGCCCTTGTTGTTGTGGTGTCAACTAATCCTTAATGGGGTGTCAACTGCTGGTGATGGTGACCGAGTCCCTAATCCTTAATGGGAGCTCAGGCAAAGGTGAAGATAACTTCCCCACGGACTGGCCCAACCGGGTAGCAGAGATAAAGCTTGCTAAACTTGTTGATGATGAAGTCTAATGTTCCAAAGTGGAACTCCTAGTCCACGGTGAATGCCCTAGTAAGGGATATGTTGCCCGCTAAGTCAACGACAAAGTCTAGACTTCAGAAGCGAAGAACCTAGCATGAGATGAAGTAGATTCATGATCCCTATCATGATGGGAGCCATATAGCCTTTGTAGATGGATCAGTGCATGTGTTCCCCTATCTAGAGTGTGAACTTTCGGTGTTTTGTTACCGGTAATACAACTATAGGGTTGATCTGCAAATTAAAAAAAAACAACTGTACGGTTATATCTGCAAGATTAAACAAGACAGTTCCACATGATTGGGATTTTATACAAATTTAAGCCCTTGGAGGAGATAATATATATCCTACATCCTGTCTACATCACGTGTTTAATGAATCACTGGTGTCTAAGCACCTTTGCACGTGGACCGTTGCAACAGTATAGTACGTACACGTAGCCACGAAAAAAGTTAGAGGCAAAGAAGGGAACAATAGGAGCCGCTGTGAAAACGATGAGAGATGGTTGGTGGGTGATAGCGTCTAGCTCTATGCCGATGTCAGTCACACCAACAATATATGTAGCGATTATATGAATTTGTTATTACAGTTACATATGGAGAATGAATATCAACCACCACACGTTAAATTGAAGTACTCGCGAAGCTTCGAGATTTTACATTCCTAGCTAGCTACTAGTGGCTGCCAAGGATCCCGTGACCTTAAAACCTCAATCCAGCCAGCTGCATCCAATGTGTGGTGTGGTCGTGTGGACAATAATACACAGACCACACGCATATACTCCTATATCGATCAAACTATTTTTTTTTCTAGGTACATTATTATTATACGTGTTGCCTTTGTATATGTATATGTCGTGGTTATATATGTATATATAAATATAAATATATGATTGCTCAAAATTAAATAAAGCAGATGGATAGATGGATGGATGGATGGATGGAGCACCAAGGGCCACCAAATTAAAGCACAGGAAGAGGACGCAGATATATAGCGACTAGCTAGAAGACTTGGTATATGCGTTTGTAGTGGTATGTGCTAGCTAGCTGCATGCATATGGCCTCCACACGCCCATCGACAGACACTCGTCTGAGGTACAGATAGATAGATGGATGGATGGCTGGAAACGACGATGAGCAACGTGTGATCCTCGTTGCACAAGCGATATCCCTCCGCAGATAAGCCGACCACTCACCGCCACACCCTCCTCCTTCGCCCGCCAACGATAAATCGCCGGCAGCCAGACGTACTCTCCATTGTCCCCTAGCTAGCTGTAGCAGAGCAAACAAAACACTCCATTGTCGCTACCCAGCTTCTGCTGCAGCAGCTACCGCAGCTATAGCAATCACACACTACAGTCCAATGGCCACCGCCCTGAGCAGCAGCCTCCGCGCGCCGGCCTTCTCCCTCGGCCTCGCCGCCGCCCCGGTGGCCACCGTCGTGGCGCTGCCCGCGGCCAAGCCGGCCCGCGGCGCCAGGCTGCGCGCGCAGGCCACCTACAACGTGAAGCTCATCACGCCGGACGGGGAGGTGGAGCTGCAGGTGCCCGACGACGTGTACATCCTGGACCAGGCCGAGGAGGAAGGCATCGACCTGCCCTTCTCCTGCCGCGCGGGGTCCTGCTCCTCCTGCGCCGGCAAGGTCGTCTCCGGCACCGTCGACCAGTCCGACCAGAGCTTCCTCGACGACGCCCAGATCGAAGGCGGGTGGGTGCTCACCTGCGCCGCCTACCCCACCTCCGACGTCGTCATCGAGACGCACAAGGAGGAGGACCTCGTCGGCTAAGCAGAGCATGCACCACGCTATGTATGGGCCAAACAAGCTAGTTATCATGCATCCATGACAGCAGCTCTCTGTTATTTATTGGTCTCCACCAGTTTTACTGTGGATGCATGATATGATATATGAGTTTCACTGCTCAAGCAAGTCAAATAATAATGTTTTTATTCCTCTTCAGTTTTATTTGTGCTACTATATATGTGTATATACGCTACATAACTGAACGTACCAAAATTCAGTCTTAATATATGCCTAGTCCCTGAACCTCATGTACCCATACGAGTTATATTAGAATAACACACGTACAATAGACTGGAGTTTAATTTCTAGAAAAAATTGAAGCGCATGATGTCTGTGAGACGCAAGTCTCTCAAGTATATATACGCAACAAGCTGTCAACGCAAGGCTATGTTTGCTAGCAATATTTTCACAACCATTCAATGAATGGTCATGACTCGTGCCCTCCACACGCACAATAACCAATCATCAGTGGCCATCAATTGGTTTCCACATTTTATTTTCCATGAGTGTGAGTCACTACTTTTTGCTCTCAGTAAATATATATATAAAGTGATTGTGAATTTCCGCACCATTAAAATTCATAGCCAAAATTGTTGAAGACGTGATCAAATGAGAGGTTGGAGTACGTCCGTTTTGCTGGAGGGCCCACCAAGAAGATAAGCCTACACGCTGTACTCACGCCATCCCTTCGTTTATCTATCTATCTGCCTCCTCCAACCAAACTCCAGCAGCTGCTCCACTCCAGCCTCTCATAGCTTTCTCCTCCTCCGCAGTCCGCACCGGCCAGCACCACAACATACAATGGCCACCGTCCTGAGCAGCCTCCGTGCGCCGGCCTTCCCCTCCTCTCTCCGCGTCGCGCCAGCGCCGGCGCCGGCGACCGTCGCGCTGCCGGTGACCAAGGCGGCCGTAGCCCGCGGCGCCAGGCTGCGCGCGCAGGCCACCTACAACGTGAAGCTCGTCACGCCGGGAGGGGAGGTGGAGCTGCAGGTCCCCGACGACGTGTACATCCTGGACCAGGCCGAGGAGGAAGGCATCGAGCTGCCCTACTCCTGCCGCGCGGGGTCCTGCTCCTCCTGCGCCGGCAAGGTCGTCGCCGGCAGCGTCGACCAGTCCGACCAGAGCTTCCTCGACGACGACCAGATCGCCGCCGGCTGGGTGCTCACCTGCGCCGCCTACCCCACCTCTGACGTCGTCATCGCGACGCACTTGGAGGAAGAGCTCACCGGCGGCGCCTAATCATGCTTATCTCTGTTCATTAGCTTCGTTCTTATTGATTACTCGCGTACGTACTGCTTGTTGCTTTGCAATTGCAATTATGTTATTCATGTAAGCGTTGAGTTTTCATCCGTGGATCGAGAGAAGTCCTACCAACCTTTATCTCTTCTTCGTCACGCCAACGCCCTCGCATGTCCTGATGTAGACGCTGCTTGATCTTCCGATAGATACGGTAACTTCGATTGGTAGAGAACTCGACGCTGACTACTTAGGCTTTGAACCAAGTTTGATTCAGACCCCACAATCATTACACCACTGCTCCGTTGGTTATCAGCCACACACAACACGATTGATGTTTTGAGAAGGCTTTCCTACAAGTGAATCGAGAACTCAAGCAAGAGCGTGATAAACACAATCTTAAATTGCAAGGATGAATGAAGTATATGAGTTTGATAAAAGGTTCAAATCTTGATTCGAACGGACTAGTCGACATAGATAAACAAGATCAAGAATAGGGTCCCTAGTTCACAACAGTCGATCTTGACAATACAAGTGCAGCGAACAATATCTGTTTTACGAGGAAAACAAGAACGCAACAAAACCCAGGCCCTAATGAGAGTGACGATGGCTAATTAAAGAGTCTTGGGCGTCATCATCCCTAGATGCGCCCCCTAACACAATACACAGCCCAACAAACCAAAAGACGGTGTCGCAACACCCTGGCAGATTCTGGGCGCTGACTTGTTTCGACGATTCCTGTTGACTGTAACACCTCGGGTGTTATAGTGCTAATTAATCTGCCATGTCATCATAATGCATTGCAAAGCATCCCTGTTAGGTTAACTTTGTTATGCATCAACTAAAACAAGTTTATTTATTTAGGTTGAATGTGTTTCTCAGTGGTGTGCTCTGAAACCGAAAACCCTAATTTTGAATGCCACCGCAAATACTTAGTCCATGCCCTGCGTAATTTGAGGTGCGCGACTGTGTTGCACACTAGTGTCAAGTGTAGGGTATGAGCTCAAGTACAACATCTAAAATGAAGCTCCAAGTTTGAGTTTGAATTGGAGTCCCAAAACTTGTCGCGAGTTTTCCGATTCGAGTTCGAATTCAAAATCTGGGGAGAAATGAAAAAGAATTTCAAAAAAGTAAATTGGTCAACCAAGAGTGACATTTGGTCAACCATGTCATGTTGGTCCAAATGATGCCCTTGGGTGAGGTTTTGATCACTAAGTAATCACTAATTAAAGTAGCAACAAATTCCATTTGAAAATTCTCCCGAAAACCCTAAATTTCAAAACCCTGTTTTACCCCTTTTGAAATAATTCAAAAGCTAAGCAAAATTTGGGAAAAAGTTAAAAACCAAGTTTGTAGAACTTTTCAAGGGCTACAACTTTGGTGTTTTGAGTTTTCAAAGTTTTAGTGTAAAATGTGGAGCAATTTTGAAAATAAACAAATTTCAGATTTAACTCATTTTTGTCCCCAAACTAAGATTTCAAAATAGAGGCAGAATTTGAAAAAGTTTTGAACAGCAAAGTTGTAGGTCTGGTCAAGATATACAACTTTGATGTTTGGAGATTTTGAAGTTTCAATATAAAATCAAAAGTAATTTCTAAATTTCTAAATCTGAAAATGTGTCCCTTTTTGAATTTAAACTCAAATTTCAAAATCCAGTGAGAATTTGAAAAAGTGTTCAATACAAAACTTGTAGAGCTTGAAATTCTGAAGATTTCATAGATTGGAAGTTTTTCAAGTTGTTACATGAATTTGAGAGTAATTTGAGAAAACAGTTTGAATTTCAAAAGTTTGGGGGGAACAGCTACAGTGCACCGGCGAATCACACACCGGCAGCGCGCGGCATGGGCGCCGACGAGCCGCCGACGTCGCGCTGGCCGCTTCCACGGTCTTCTAGCTTGCCACCGCGACCACAAGGACCGCTTCGCGCTCTCCAGCTGCTTCCTTTACTTCACAGCTCTATATAAAGACCGGCACCGTCACTGTCGCCGTCGGTTTCACCATCGCCGCCGCCACCGTCCTCCTTTCTCCGGCCAAATTCGCCCTCCCTGCTCCACCGCAGCCATCTCCATCTCGCCAATCGCTTCGCCTCATCCTTGCGCACCTCGTGAACCAGCTGAGTTGGCCCAATTCCGCCTGGATCGCCGGGGAGCCGTCGTCTTCCACCTCGGGTCGCCGCCACTCCAGTCGAGCCCCGCCACCGTCGCCAGCCGCCTCCAGTGCCTCTCCGCTTCAACCGATCACGCCTCTATGATCGTGGTACGCCCCTGATGCTCCCTGGCTAGTTAGTTTAAGCTTTGCACCTTTGTGTCGTCGAGTCGCCGGTCACCGTAGTTGCCGAGCCGCCACCGTCGTCGGTGAAGTGTCACCGGAGCTCGAACCGTGGGGCAAGTTAGTAAAACGGAGTCGTGAGGTGTTGTAGAACGTGTTGGTCAGCTCAGTTTGTCGACCGGGGCACCGTTCGTCGGCCGGCCACCGCGAGCAAGCGCGCGGGCACGCGGGAGAGTGAGCGGGCGGGAGGAAGGCGATGACGAGTAGGACCGCGTCGTCAGCGAGAGAGAGAGTGAGCGAGCGCGCGGGCAGGCCAGCGCTGGGCTGGGCCGCGTAGCTGGGCCGGGCACGCGTGCGGGCGCGCGCGCGTACGCGGGCCGGTTGGGCTGGGCCGGACCGAGAGAGGCAGCCCGAGTTTGTTTTCGTTTTTGTTTTTCTTTTTCAAATAAATGAATAGTGCAGTTATTTGTTTATTTGTTTAAAAATTGTGTAGAGTTCCAAAATTCATGAAAATTTTTGGGTAAGCTTCTCAATGTATAAACTATCTAGGAAAAATGTTAAATCATGAATTTGAATACTTTGAGCAGTAGAATTAATTAGTTCCATTAAAGATTAAATGCAACTTCTAGTAATTTTAATAATTAATTTATTAATCCAAAAATTATGAAATTTATTATGGCATTGTTATAAGTCATTCTTAACCCATAGAAAAAGTTTGAGCTTGTTTAGATAAAGTTTGGTCAACTTCTAATTATGCCCTAATTATTTAAATAGTAAATCATGTTAATTTGAGAACTTTAAGTGTTGTGTGCCCTTTTGATTGAGTGATGTCCTTAGGTCACTACCCTTTGGTGATCTTTGGCACCTTAATTTCATGATTGAGCTCGTTAGTAACTTGTTTAGGTTAAAAGCTGGTATCGTTGGGAAACGTCGCTACTAGTTAGTAGGTTTTCTGTTTACGCCTGTACCGTGAAGGGAAGTTGTACTTAAGTCGTAACCGTGGCATATTATCGTCAAGCATCATGTTTATCATCGAGCATCATGTTAAAGCATGTTATGTACTCGTGTAGTCTCCGCTTTCGAAGAAGCCGAAGTCGTCGAGCAAGCTTCCGGCGAAGAGCTGTCGTCGGTGGGTTCCGGACCAGAAGTCGGAGTCTTTGAGTCCGAGTCAGTTGTCTCGTCAGAGCAAGGCAAGCCCCGGTGCATTTAAACCCTACCTTGAATTTCATAAATATTCTATTTATACTATGGTTTATTGCATTAAGTAATTAGGAGTTGAGTGATAACCTAATTGCTGCATTATCATCCTTGATTATTGTGATATCAACCTTGATACCTGTTTTACAGAAAATGCGTAGTATGCTTCGCCATGCTTAGAAGTTAAGCTTTTAAATGAAATGTTTACATAGCCATGATGGCATATTGAATGAATATTGAAATATGAGAATGAATTTGAAAGATCGGGCGGGTGGTTTGGCCACTGCTAACATGCATTGGGAAAGGAGTCTCAATGTAGTGTTTCCGCCTTGTCAGTTAAGGTCCGTTCGTTGTAAGCCTGTTGTGATCGAGACTTTGCAACTAGCCTCATGCCTTGGGTAAGCCCAAAATGTTGGTGATTCCATTACGAGAACGTCTAACCTCGCACTGGGAGTGGAGAGATGGCGGGAGTAGCGTGTACCCTCGGGGCTAGAATTTGGTCGGGTTCGAGGAGTACTGTACTCTCGGGTGGCGATGGACACGTTCTGGTTTTGGGAGATCTAAATGAGGGTTGATATATGCAAGATTCGGTTCTACATATGTCGTGATGTTAGGGATCCCCAGCTGGGTATAATCGGTTCGAATCGTCGTTGCTCCTCGGTTATGGAGACTTGATCACCTGACTTGCATCGTAGTTAAGAACTGGAATTGAAAGAAAGAATGAGAAAGGTTTTGACGATAATTACTTTGATCTAGATTAGGATCACCTAGATTTGGTTAATGAACCATCAATGGTAAAAGTAAAATGTTGAAGATAAGGACTTACTTTAGTAAGCTTTTCTGCAAAAGAAAATCTTAATTCTGATTTACCCATACCTTGATTCCCTAAAGCTAGCATGCCCTTGGAGTCTTTGTCTTAGTCGGGTAAGTCTTGTTGAGTACTCTCGTACTCAGGGTTTGTTGAACCCCTTGTTGCAGGTGCGGTTCATGAACAAGTCTGCTTCGAGCCTTGTTGCATGACCGTCGTGGTTGAAGAAAGCGACGACGAGTAGTATGTGTGGCCTTTGGGCAAGGCATCTCGCTTGTGTGTGTAATAAAGTTACTACCGATACTTCTCTACTACTGGTTTGTAATAATGTTACATAAGGTTTGAAGTTTGAAAACTGGTTTGTAATTCTAAGTTATTGTAAGACTTCCGCTACTTTACTCTGTTGAATATTTTGAATAAACTGTTGTAATATTGCAATACTCCTGTGATTGGATCCTGTTCGGAGGAAAGCAGGCCTTTTAAGTTATGATGAACATAAGTACGGCTGTCAGAGGTCATTATGGCAACGACGGGTACTTGTGGGCCATCATAATTAGGAGGTTCTGTGACAGCTGGTACCAGAGCATAATCACTTGAGTTATTGTAGTATTACTTTGCAAAACTTCAAAATGATTTGGGTCAAACAAACTTAATATGGATATTTTGGTCCAAATTGCTTTTGCTTATCTTAATCTATTCTATAGTTTCCTTAGCTCATATTTGAAAGCTTCGTAGGGAAGTATCATGCTATAGTGCCCTATGTTATAAATTTTGCATGTGTTACTTAAATCTTTTCTGTTAGATTGTAAGTACGCTGCATGCATCATGTTTAATTAACCTGCTTAAGTCACCTTCCCTTTTAAAGTGGTTTGGGTTAAGTAAGGTTCAATCCTATTCATGCTAACCTTCAGATCCCTCCTATCTGTTCTTATCGTTCTAATTCTATCTTGCTTTAGGATGGCACGTGTGAAGACGACTCCTCGCAAGAAAAGTGGACCGCAAGGAGTGCCGCGTCATCAGTTGGCCGTCAGAGGTGATGGAGCAAGCAGTAGCCGTAATCCGAACCCGGATTCGGAATCAGAGGTTGCAAGGCTTACATCAGAGGTAGAGCGACTGAAGCGCAACATGCGTTTTTGGAAACAGTTTTAGAACGAGTCTCTGGAAAAGGAGACAGAGGCCAGGGCTCGTGTTCGTGAGTTGGAGCTATATGTGACACACCTGGAGCAGTACAACACCATTCTGCATGAGGAAGTCCATAGGCTACATGATCTGATGAATCCCAATCATCAGCCCCAGGCAGTGGAAGATGATGTCGGTGCCGTGATTGTTCCTGGTGTAGAGGACAATGATGAAGATGAACCCATGATGGAAAGTGGGGATAATGCAAGTCATGCCACTGGTGCAAGTGCTCCAGAGGTTGAGGATGGAGTGATCGTGATCAGCGATGATGATGAGGAGTGAAGGGTCGACATGGATGGCTATGTAATATAGTAGTCTTTCCTGCTTTCTAAGAACCTTAGTGGGTAGTTTCTTGCTTGCGAGCAAGTTGTAATGAAATAATGTAAGATAAGTTTGTGTGTGTACTAGTGCTGTACTAACTGCTTTCTAATTCAATAAAGCGATGTAAATAAACATGGTTTGTGTACAACAGATGGACGGTACTGGAACTTCCCAGGATGGGGATAATGCTCCGAATCCCCCACCGTTTCCACCCACCTTGGCAGAAGCTATTGCCGCACTGGTTAATGCCACTACTCTGTTGGCTCAGAATCAGAACCAGAATCAGAATGGGAATCAGGGTCGTAGAGGCCGTAACAATGGAGGGGAAACCACTTATGTGGATTTCACCGATACCCGTCCACCAGTGTTTTCAAAGGCAGATGAGCCGCTAGAGGCGGATGACTGGCTCCGCACCATGGAGCAAAAGTTTGACCTTCTACAGTGCACGGAGTACCAGAAACCCGTGTTTGCAGCACAGCAACTTAGAGGTGCCGCAGGGGCGTGGTGGGCGAATCTGGTCGCCGCACAGCCTGCTGGCCACCGTATTACTTGGCAAGAGTTTCATGATGCTTTTAGAGCACATTACATTCCAGATGGTGTCATGGCCATGAAGTTAGAAGAATTTCTCTCGCTGAAGCAAGGGAACCAGACAGTTCTACAGTATGTGGGCAAATTCAATCATCTGTCCCAGTATGCAGCTGAATATGTGAACACCGATGCGAAGAAGAAGAGTTGGTTCATAAGAGGTTTGAGTACCAAAATTCAGGAGGCATTGGTCACCTGTTATAATGCCACGTACCATGAGATAGTTAATGTGGCTATTGCATCAGAAGAAAAGTCCCGACTGCACAAAGAGTCGAAGAAGAAGAAGCCAGTGTTTTCAAGCCCGTCTGGCGGCATTAAGAAGCGTCAGAAGTTTATTTACCACCCTCAGAACCATTTCCGCCCAACTTATCGTCCACCGCAATACCAAGCTCGGCCGCAGACGTTTTTCCGTCCTGCCGTAACCCAGCAATTTCCACAACAGCCGAATGCCCCTGGTATTCGAAACCAGACTCCAGTAACCCATAACTTTCCCTGCTACAATTGTGGAAAGCCAGGTCACTTTTCCAAGGACTGCCCGTATCCAAGGCAGTACAATCCTAATTATCCCAGAGCTCCCGTACCACAACAGCAACAATCTCAGAGCAAGAACAACAATCTGAATGTTCAGAAGGGTAAGGGTGAGAAGAGGAAGACCGGACGTGTATTCTACACTCAAGCAAGTGCAATCCCAGAGGGAGAACCTGTTATGATGGGTATGTTCCCTGTTGCTAATCATCCAGCAGTACTGTTATTTGATTCAGGTGCATCGCATACATTCATAAATCGCACCTTTGTTGTTAAGCATGACATTCCAATTTTGGGAACGCAAGAAGATTTCTTTATCCAGTCGCCCGGGGGACGACTGTGTACTAAGGAGATGGTACATGACGTACCTATAGAGCTAGGTGGGCATATATTTCCTACCTCAATGATAATATTACAGAAACAGGATATAGATGTAATCCTGGGTATGAATTGGATGTACCAAAGAGGAGCCCTTATAGATGCACTGCACAGAACTATAAGGTTGAACTTGCCAGATCATGAATCTCATCTTCTTATCCAACTTCCTATTCCCAAGAGAACAGTTGAAAGGATATGTGCAACTTCAGTACAAGAGATTTGTGATATACCGGTAGTCTGTGAATTTTCAGATGTGTTTCCAGATGATCTACCAGGTCTGCCACCAGACAGAGATGTAGAGTTTGTGATTGAGTTAAAACCGGGTACTGCCCCAATATCCCGGAGAGCTTACAGAATGCCACCCAATGAATTGGCAGAACTTAAGGATCAATTGCAAGAGTTACGTGACAAAGGTTTTATCAGACCCAGTTCCTCACCATGGGGATGTCCAGCTCTGTTTGTTAAGAAGAAAGATCAGACTTTAAGGATGTGTGTTGACTACCGACTGCTGAATGAAGTAACCATTAAGAACAAATATCCGTTGCCGCGCATTGATCTACTCTTTGATCAGCTTGCGGGGGCAAAGGTGTTTTCAAAGATCGATCTTCGATCAGGGTACCATCAAATTAAGATTCGACCTGAAGATATCCCAAAGACTGCATTCACCACCAGATATGGACTGTATGAATACCTAGTTATGTCTTTTGGTCTCACTAATGCACCGGCACATTTCATGTATCTGATGAACTCAGTTTTCATGCCGGAACTTGACAAGTTTGTGGTTGTTTTTATTGATGATATTCTGGTATACTCCAAAAGTAAAGAAGAGCATGTTGAGCACCTCAGAGTAGTCCTGACTCGTCTGAGAGATCACCAACTGTATGCCAAGTTCAGTAAATGTGAATTTTGGTTAAGAGAAGTGCAATTCTTAGGACATGTGTTGTCAGCCAAAGGAGTAGCAGTAGATCCTGGCAAGGTGAAAGATATTTTGAATTGGAAACCACCAATCTCAGTTCATGAAGTTCGAAGTTTTCTAGGAATGGCGGGTTATTACCGTCGATTCATACCTGACTTTTCAAAGGTAGCCAAGCCAATCACAGAGTTGTTGAAGAATCAAACTAAGTTCCTATGGTCTCCAGAATGTGAGAAAGCTTTTAGAATTCTAAAGAAGTCATTGACAACTGCTCCAGTTTTGGCACAACCAGATATAGAAAAGCCATTTGATGTTTACTGTGATGCCTCGGGTATTGGCCTTGGTTGTGTATTGATGCAAGAAGGCAGAGTTATTGCTTATGCCTCGAGACAGTTGAAGCGCCATGAAGAACATTATCCGACACATGATCTTGAACTAGCAGCTGTGGTTCATGCATTAAAAATCTGGCGTCATTACTTGTTGGGCAATACTTGCCACATGTATACAGATCACAAGAGTTTAAAGTATATCTTTACTCAGTCAGAATTGAATATGAGGCAAAGAAGGTGGCTTGAATTGATAAAGGATTATGATTTGGAAGTACACTATCACCCTGGAAAAGCAAATGTTGTTGCTGATGCACTCAGTAGAAAGAATCATTGCAATTGCATGACTGTGAAGCCAATGGATTACAGTTTATGTTATGAATTGGAAAAATTAAATATTGAAATAGTTCAACAAGGTCAGTTGACTAATGTTACAGTAGAATCAACAATTAAAGATCAGATTGTATGTGCTCAGAGAATAAATTCTGGAATAGCTCATATCAAGGAAAAAGTTAGAACTGGTCAACAGACAGATTTCAGTCTTGATGATGCAGATGTGCTGTGGTTTAAGAACCGGCTAGTGGTCCCAAAGGTTCCAGAGTTACGTCGGCTCATTCTTAATGAAGCACATAGTACAAGGTTTTCTATCCATCCCGGAAGTAATAAGATGTATCAAGATTTGAAACAGAGATTCTGGTGGACCAAAATGAAAATTGAGATCGCCAAGTATGTTGCCAGATGTGATACTTGTTGTAAAGTGAAGGCAGTACACTTGAAGTCGGCAGGAATGTTACAACCCTTGCCTATTCCATCCTGGAAATGGGAAGATATCAGTATGGATTTCATTACTGGGTTACCCAAGACCTCAAGAGGCTTTGATTCAATTTGGGTCATTGTGGACCGACTGACAAAGTCATCTCATTTTATTCCAGTTAAGGTGGACTATTCTGCTATAACTTATGCAAGAATATATATTGCACGAATCCTGAGTCTTCATGGGGTACCAAAGACCATTGTATCGGATAGAGGTACGCAGTTTGTCAACAAAATTTGGAGACACCTACATGAGTCCCTGGGTACAAAACTTTTGCACAGTACCGCTTATCATCCACAAACTGGGGGACAGACTGAAAGAGTAAATCAAATTTTGGAAGATATGTTAAGATCTTGTGCTCTCACTTATCAAGATCAGTGGGATGAATGTTTACCTTTAGCAGAATTCTCTTACAATAATAGTTATCAAGAGAGTATAAAAATGGCACCGTTTGAAGCATTGTATGGCCGCAGGTGCAGAACTCCAGTGAATTGGTCAGAACCGGGAGAAAGATGGTTTTTCGGTGTTGATCTTGTGAAACAAACCGAAGAAAAAGTTCGACGGATCCAGAATAATTTGAAAGTTGCTCAGTCCAGACAAAAGAGTTATGCTGATAAAAGGCGTAGACCTTTGGTATTCTAAGTAGGGGATTATGTTTATCTAAAAGTATCACCCATGAAAGGAGTTAGCAGATTTGGAGTCAGAGGCAAACTCGCACCACGTTATATCGGTCCTTTTCAAATCATTCAACAATGTGGAAAGGTGGCATATAAGTTAAAGTTGCCTGAACAACTGTCCGCCGTACACAATGTATTTCATGTATCATAAATGAAGAAGTGTCTACAAGTACATGATCAAGTGGTTGAGGTTGAGGGAGTTGAACTGGAACCAGATTTGACATATTCTGAATATCCTGTCCGTGTTTTGGATCAAAAGGATCGTGTTACCAGAAGTAGAACCACCAAATGGTATAGAATACAGTGGAATCAACATTCGGAAGAGGAAGCTACCTGGGAATCTGAGGATTACCTGTTGGAGAATTTCCCGGAGTTCTTTGCTTCTATCTAGGTTGCAATTTCTTCTTTAAACTGTAACCTATCCTTTTAAAAATCTTTGTAATGCAGAAAACCCCTACCTGTTTTGTAGACAAGTCTTGGACGTGTTTGTTTGACACGTTTCCTTTTCCATTAACTCAAGGCTTTAAATCTCGGGACGAGATTTCTTTAAGGGGGAAGGGTTGTAACACCTCGGGTGTTATAGTGCTAATTAATCTGCCATGTCATCATAATGCATTGCAAAGCATCCCTGTTAGGTTAACTTTGTTATGCATCAACTAAAACAAGTTTATTTATTTAGGTTGAATGTGTTTCTCAGTGGTGTGCTCTGAAACCGAAAACCCTAATTTTGAATGCCACCGCAAATACTTAGTCCATGCCCTGCGTAATTTGAGGTGCGCGACTGTGTTGCACACTAGTGTCAAGTGTAGGGTATGAGCTCAAGTACAACATCTAAAATGAAGCTCCAAGTTTGAGTTTGAATTGGAGTCCCAAAACTTGTCGCGAGTTTTCCGATTCGAGTTCGAATTCAAAATCTGGGGAGAAATGAAAAAGAATTTCAAAAAAGTAAATTGGTCAACCAAGAGTGACATTTGGTCAACCATGTCATGTTGGTCCAAATGATGCCCTTGGGTGAGGTTTTGATCACTAAGTAATCACTAATTAAAGTAGCAACAAATTCCATTTGAAAATTCTCCCGAAAACCCTAAATTTCAAAACCCTGTTTTACCCCTTTTGAAATAATTCAAAAGCTAAGCAAAATTTGGGAAAAAGTTAAAAACCAAGTTTGTAGAACTTTTCAAGGGCTACAACTTTGGTGTTTTGAGTTTTCAAAGTTTTAGTGTAAAATGTGGAGCAATTTTGAAAATAAACAAATTTCAGATTTAACTCATTTTTGTCCCCAATCTAAGATTTCAAAATGGAGGCAGAATTTGAAAAAGTTTTGAACAGCAAAGTTGTAGGTCTGGTCAAGATATACAACTTTGATGTTTGGAGATTTTGAAGTTTCAATATAAAATCAAAAGTAATTTCTAAATATCTAAATCTGAAAATGTGTCCCTTTTTGAATTTAAACTCAAATTTCAAAATCCAGTGAGAATTTGAAAAAGTGTTCAATACAAAACTTGTAGATCTTGAAATTCTGAAGATTTCATAGATTGGAAGTTTTTCAAGTTGTTACATGAATTTGAGAGTAATTTGAGAAAACAGTTTGAATTTCAAAAGTTTGGGGGAACAGCTACAGTGCACCGGCGAATCACACACCGGCAGCGCGCGGCATGGGCGCCGGCGAGCCGCCGACGTCGCGCTGGCCGCTTCCACGGTCTTCTAGCTTGCCACCGCGACCACAAGGACCGCTTCGCGCTCTCCAGCTGCTTCCTTTACTTCACAGCTCTATATAAAGACCGGCACCGTCACTATCGCCGTCGGTTTCACCATCGTCGCCGCCACCGTCCTCCTTTCTCCGGCCAAATTCGCCCTCCCTGCTCCACCGCAGCCATCTCCATCTCGCCAATCGCTTCGCCTCATCCTTGCGCACCTCGTGAACCAGCTGAGTTGGCCCAATTCCGCCTGGATCGCCGGGGAGCCGTCGTCTTCCACCTCGGGTCGCCGCCACTCCAGTCGAGCCCCGCCACCGTCGCCAGCCGCCTCCAGTGCCTCTCCGCTTCAACCGATCACGCCTCTGTGATCGTGGTACGCCCCTGATGCTCCCTGGCTAGTTAGTTTAAGCTTTGCACCTTTGTGTCGTCGAGTCGCCGGTCACCGTAGTTGCCGAGCCGCCACCGTCGTCGGTGAAGTGTCACCGGAGCTCGAACCATGGGGCAAGTTAGTAAAACGGAGTCGTGAGGTGTTGTAGAACGTGTTGGTCAGCTCAGTTTGTCGACCGGGGCACCGTTCGTCGGCCGGCCACCACGAGCAAGCGCGCGGGCACGCGGGAGAGTGAGCGGGCGGGAGGAAGGCGATGACGAGTAGGACCGCGTCGTCAGCGAGAGAGAGAGTGAGCGAGCGCGCGGGCAGGCCAGCGCTGGGCTGGGCCGCGTAGCTGGGCCGGGCACGCGTGCGGGCGCGCGCGCGTACGCGGGCCGGTTGGGCTGGGCCGGACCGAGAGAGGCAGCCCGAGTTTGTTTTCGTTTTTGTTTTTCTTTTTCAAATAAATGAATAGTGCAGTTATTTGTTTATTTGTTTAAAAATTGTGTAGAGTTCCAAAATTCATGAAAATTTTTGGGTAAGCTTCTCAATGTATAAACTATCTAGGAAAAATGTTAAATCATGAATTTGAATACTTTGAGCAGTAGAATTAATTAGTTCCATTAAAGATTAAATGCAACTTCTAGTAATTTTAATAATTAATTTATTAATCCAAAAATTATGAAATTTATTATGGCATTGTTATAAGTCATTCTTAACCCATAGAAAAAGTTTGAGCTTGTTTAGATAAAGTTTGGTCAACTTCTAATTATGCCCTAATTATTTAAATAGTAAATCATGTTAATTTGAGAACTTTAAGTGTTGTGTGCCCTTTTGATTGAGTGATGTCCTTAGGTCACTACCCTTTGGTGATCTTTGGCACCTTAATTTCATGATTGAGCTCGTTAGTAACTTGTTTAGGTTAAAAGCTGGTATCGTTGGGAAACGTCGCTACTAGTTAGTAGGTTTTCTGTTTACGCCTGTACCGTGAAGGGAAGTTGTACTTAAGTCGTAACCGTGGCATATTATCGTCAAGCATCATGTTTATCATCGAGCATCATGTTAAAGCATGTTATGTACTCGTGTAGTCTCCGCTTTCGAAGAAGCCGAAGTCGTCGAGCAAGCTTCCGGCGAAGAGCTGTCGTCGGTGGGTTCCGGACCAGAAGTCGGAGTCTTTGAGTCCGAGTCAGTTGTCTCGTCAGAGCAAGGCAAGCCCCGGTGCATTTAAACCCTACCTTGAATTTCATAAATATTCTATTTATACTATGGTTTATTGCATTAAGTAATTAGGAGTTGAGTGATAACCTAATTGCTGCATTATCATCCTTGATTATTGTGATATCAACCTTGATACCTGTTTTACAGAAAATGCGTAGTATGCTTCGCCATGCTTAGAAGTTAAGCTTTTAAATGAAATGTTTACATAGCCATGATGGCATATTGAATGAATATTGAAATATGAGAATGAATTTGAAAGATCGGGCGGGTGGTTTGGCCACTGCTAACATGCATTGGGAAAGGAGTCTCAATGTAGTGTTTCCGTCTTGTCAGTTAAGGTCCGTTCGTTGTAAGCCTGTTGTGATCGAGACTTTGCAACTAGCCTCATGCCTTGGGTAAGCCCAAAATGTTGGTGATTCCATTACGAGAACGTCTAACCTCGCACTGGGAGTGGAGAGATGGCGGGAGTAGCGTGTACCCTCGGGGCTAGAATTTGGTCGGGTTCGAGGAGTACTGTACTCTCGGGTGGCGATGGACACGTTCTGGTTTTGGGAGATCTAAATGAGGGTTGATATATGCAAGATTCGGTTCTACATATGTCGTGATGTTAGGGATCCCCAGCTGGGTATAATCGGTTCGAATCGTCGTTGCTCCTCGGTTATGGAGACTTGATCACCTGACTTGCATCGTAGTTAAGAACTGGAATTGAAAGAAAGAATGAGAAATGTTTTGACGATAATTACTTTGATCTAGATTAGGATCACCTAGATTTGGTTAATGAACCATCAATGGTAAAAGTAAAATGTTGAAGATAAGGACTTACTTTAGTAAGCTTTTCTGCAAAAGAAAATCTTAATTCTGATTTACCCATACCTTAATTCCCTAAAGCTAGCATGCCCTTGGAGTCTTTGTCTTAGTCGGGTAAGTCTTGTTGAGTACTCTCGTACTCAGGGTTTGTTGAACCCCTTGTTGCAGGTGCGGTTCATGAACAAGTCTGCTTCGAGCCTTGTTGCATGACCGTCGTGGTTGAAGAAAGCGACGACGAGTAGTATGTGTGGCCTTTGGGCAAGGCATCTCGCTTGTGTGTGTAATAAAGTTACTACCGATACTTCTCTACTACTGGTTTGTAATAATGTTACATAAGGTTTGAAGTTTGAAAACTGGTTTGTAATTCTAAGTTATTGTAAGACTTCCGCTACTTTACTCTGTTGAATATTTTGAATAAACTGTTGTAATATTGCAATACTCCTGTGATTGGATCCTGTTCGGAGGAAAGCAGGCCTTTTAAGTTATGATGAACATAAGTACGGCTGTCAGAGGTCATTATGGCAACGACGGGTACTTGTGGGCCATCATAATTAGGAGGTTCTGTGACATTGACTCAGGACGAATCAAAAGCCATCGGTTAGCTTATCAAATTATCTTTCTACGCATACGTGGACCGTCAAGAACGGAGTCCGTATACACCCTGGGCGTCGATTTTACCCAGAACTGGTCCTGAAATCCGAGATGAACTTCAACTTTAGTTGGACTGGGACTCCACCATGATGTGGATGAGTTAGACGCCCATGCTGGTCCACCTAGTCTCTTTGTATTGTACTTGAAGTATGATGTCCTCATGACACCCCTCGCTCCAGCATTGCTAGCCCCCTACACCACCGCCACTCATTGCCCACTTCGGTGCCGGTGCCGCATGTTCTTCCTCGCACCATCACCGCCCGCCTACCCCTGCCTCCCCATAGCAATGAGGAGGTCACCCCAGCCACCATGACCCCATGACCTCCAAGGAGCTCTCATCCGTGCATCCCTGGCCTCTGGCACGAGGAGGAGCCCCCCTCTCTATTGCAAGATCCGACTCAGTGGTGCAAATGACTTCGCAAGATCCCACGCCTCTTGTCGAGCTGTCTGTGGGCCTCGACCCGCACCACTGACAACTCTCATGCAGCCGCACCTTGTCTCCTGCGTCTCCGTCGACCCTGCTTGCCTTCGACGACCACAGGCGGAAGAGCGACAATGTGCATGAGCGGCTGCCCCTTTTGCTCGATTTGTTGGGATGGGGCATCCTGCGTACCCCCATATGAAGGAATACACCCTCGTGGGTGTTCCCCTTTACTGTTGACCTGAATCAATCGCCGTCTAAAATGGGATGGACCCATCCAACATCACTCATCTCTCAAACCAAAACGCACAATATATGTTCAGACATGGTGTGGAAGTCAATCCTAAAATGAATTGGAATTTATGGTATCATAATTGATAAATCTACAAACCTCATGTACTCATATAAGTTAGAGCAGCGTATATCCTGGTACAATACAGAACCGATTCTCATGCTAATTATTAGAACTATACACATGGCCAGAGTACACCCAGTCATGACTTGTGGCCTTCACACGCACAATAACCAATCAGTGGCCATCAATTGGTTTCCACATATTATTTTCCTTGTAGTCACTACTTTATTTGCTCTATCTAATAAATATACTTTCTCTATCTAAAATAAGTGCACATTTCATACTTCGAGGAGTCAAATATTATCAAATTGAACTAGATTTTTAGAAAAATAATGTCAACATTTGTATCTTTTAATAAGTTTACTATGAAAATATATGATGTGATTTATCTAATGATGTTTGTTTGAGATCATAAACATTAATACTTTTTGTATATATTTGGTCAAACTTAGAATTTGTTGATGTTCACTTATTTTTGGATGGAGGGAGTACGTTATTCACATTACACAACGGTGATGTTGAGGGCCGGTAAAATTCGTGGTCAAAATTGTTGGGGACGTTACCACATGAAAGGTTAGAGTACGTCCGTTCTGCTGGAGGCCCCACCAAAAAGATAAGCCTACACGCTGCACTCGCGCCATCCCTTCGTTTATCTATGTATCTGCCTCGGCCTCCGACCCAACTAACCCCAGCAGCTGCTCTCCCCTGCTAGCACACACAGCCTCTCTTAGCAGCTCCCGCACCAGCCGGCACCACAACAATGGCCACCGTCCTGAGCAGCCTCCGCGCGCCGGCCTTCCCCTCCTCTCTCCAAGTCGCGCCAGCACCGGCGCCGGCCACCGTCGCGCTGCCGGCGACCAAGGCGGCCATGGCCCGCGGCGCCAGGCTGCGTGCGCAGGCCACCTACAACGTGAAGCTCGTCACGCCGGGAGGGGAGGTGGAGCTGCAGGTCCCCGACGACGTGTACATCCTGGACCAGGCCGAGGAGGAAGGCATCGAGCTGCCCTACTCCTGCCGCGCGGGGTCCTGCTCCTCCTGCGCCGGCAAGGTCGTCTCCGGCAGCGTCGACCAGTCCGACCAGAGCTTCCTCGACGACGACCAGATCGCCGCCGGCTGGGTGCTCACCTGCCACGCCTACCCCACCTCCGACGTCGTCATCGCGACGCACTTGGAGGAGGAGCTCACCGGCGGCGCCTAATCATGCTTATCTCTGTTCGTTATTAGCTTCTTCTTGATTACGCGCGTACTTACTGCTTGTTGCTTTGCAATTGCAATTATATTATTCATGTAAGCGTTGAGTTTTCATCCGTGGGTGGATCGAGAGACGCCCTACGAACGTGTGTCTGTGTGCTTATATTTGCAACGTTTTTGAGTTACTAATAATATGATATATGGCCTAATTGTCCAATCTTTGTTTTTCTATTTTGTTTTTCACTTTTCCTGTTTCAGAGCCTGAATTTTAAGATAATTTTAGGTAATACTCTTATACTGCCAACTAGTATAAATAAATTATTATTTTTATGATGTGTTATTTGTCTTTGTGTCATAACATATTAATTTTTTTTGTCCTTGTCTGACTATAGAAAAAATTTAAAATTGTTAAATTGTTTTATGCCAACATCTAATTTTGTGAGGTTTGTGGTCTTCTCTAACAAGATTTTAATTCTCGAAACAAAAAAATGCAGATTGTGCCTATAAAAATCACAACGAACTAAAGCAATTTTAATATAAAATATATGCAATAATTATTGCTTGAAAGGAAATTAAAATTTTAATATAAAATATATGCAATAATTATTGCTTGAAAGGAAATTAAAATTCAGGTACCTGAATTTGAGCAAATCCCTTTGATTTTTGTTTAAGCAAGACGTGTTGTTGAATGTCTTGAGTTCATGTCCTCATTAATTTCTTAATCACAGCTCCCAAATTTCCGTTGTTGCTGTCGTGGATAGTTTCTGAGCCATTGGAATTTGACCACTGAGAGCATCTGGTGAACATATCCGGTGCCCACCACTACTACCGAAAACTTAATCGAGGCGGGCAAAAAGGGTTAACCGAGAGGCGGTTTTTGCAACCACCTCGGCCAAAAGGTCACAGTTAATCGTGGCCTTAACCGAGGCTGTTGCATGCCCGTCTCGATTAATCGAATAAAAAAATAATAAAAAATAAAATCCGTGGATAAGCCCGGCAAGCCCATCCACAGGTCCGCAAAGTCCATCCACGCGCCGCCGCGGCCGCACGCCGGATCTGGATGTCCCTGAGCTGGATCCGTCGCGCCGGAGCCATATCCACCACGCCGGAGCAGGATCCACCGCTCCTATGCTGGATCCGCCGCTCCAGTGCCGGATCTGCTGCAATGGAGCAAGAGCCGCCGTGCTGGAGCCAGATCTGCCACTCCCCAGCACAAGCGCCGCCACCATTAGAGGAGGGGGCCGGCCCCACGCGCCCGCCAGGAGGCCCGCCCCGCTCTCGTCGAGGTGCTGTGCGCCTGCCTCGGTCCCGCCGAGGGGGGGGGAGGGCATGCTCGCCGGAGGGCTGCGCGCCTGCCGGGAGGCCCGCCTCGATCTCGCCGTTGCCGAGGGGCTTGAAAGAGAGAGGGAGGGAGGGGAGGAAGGGGCGCCGCCGTCGGCAGCCGTGCTCTGCAGGGAGGGAGAGGCGCCGTGCTCAGGGAGGGAGAGGTGCCGCCACGGGCTGGATCCAGGAGGGAGCGTGCCACTGCCGGCCGTATCTAGGAGGGAGGGGGAGGGAAGGGTTCCTTTGCCGGCCGGATCCGGGAGGGAGAGGGAGGGAGGGTGCCGCCGTCGGCCGGATCTGGGAGGGAGGGGGAGGAAAGGGTTCCTTTGCCGACCGGATCCGGGAGGGAGGGGCGCGTGCTCATGGATGGAGTGAACGGTGGGGCGCCGTGCTCAGGAGCTAGGGAGGGAGAGAGTGCAGCGCTTAGGGAGGGAGGGAGAGTGAGCCTGAGAATGAGAGTGATGTGAAAAAAACCCTAAGTATGCTATATATGCTTGAGTGCCCTATCGGGCCGAACTGGGCCTGGCTCCGATTTCGGCCTATTAATCGAGGCGGGTCTTGTAAGAGGCCCACTTCCGAAAATGGGGTAAGGCCCACCTCGGTTAATAGATTTTACGAGGCATTAATTTTTAACCGCCTCCGTAAATCGATTTTGTGAGGCTGTTGAATGTTACCGCCTCGGTTAATAAAAATTCCCACCTCGGTTAATCCCATGCATTAACCGAGGCGGTTGAAATTCCCACCCGCCTCTGAGGCCATTTTGGAAACGCTGCGCAAAAGATTTTGTGTAGTAGTGCACTGTATATGTCCGGTGCCCTCGCAGAAAGTGGCTCAAGAGGGTAATGGTTGGATTCTCGAGTGTGGCTACAAATAGATGGTATGGCAGGCCTTGGCAACCCTCTTAGACCCTCATTCACTTGTACACATACTCTAGATCTGAGAAAACACTCATACTCCCTCTCTCGACTTAGTGATCACATTTTTGAGAGATTGGGAACCTCTAGTACATTGCATTTGAGATATTGAATTTGGTGGTACTAATAATCTTTGTTGACTCGGGATTTCTTGTTACTCTTGGTGATTGTCGTCACCTAGCCGGCTTGGTGCTTGAGGAGGACCGTTAAGGGCTCTTGGTGACTGTTGCTGCCTCCGATCATTGGCTATTATCAGTGTCTTTGTGCTCACCCCATGCAAGATTCGTGAAGAGTAACTCTAGTCAAGCCAATCGAGGTTTGGAGAGATCTTGGTGATCTGCAGGCTTCTAGTGGTGCCCTATGTGGTAGTGGCCGAGCTTGTGCGCTCACTTTGGACAATTGAAGCGGTGATCTAAGGATCCACTTCAATAGGGACGTAGATTGCCGGCAAGCAACCACGCCTCGGGAAAAATCTTTGTGTCACTTGGCTCGTTAGTTTGTCTTCTCTCAACTCTCTTAAAGTTACATTTCATACTTTCTTTTGACAGTTCAATGGGGGAGAATCCCCACCTGATTTATTTGCATTTGGCCCGAACTCAGCCCGTCATAGTTTGTTTTACATTTTGTCTGATTTCCAAGTTTGGTTAAGAGGATTTGGTTGTACACACATTTCATACTTTGTGCTTGTGTTGTTGTTTGGTAGCCTTAGTTCACTTGCTTGTTTAGTTGCTAGCTTTTCCTTAGTAAGTAGTTTAGTTGCTCTTGTAGCTAGCTCTTTAGTTGCTTTAGTAGAGCCTCTAGTTGTTGTGTGGTTGAGCGCTAAATTAGTGTTAGCCTTGCATCTAGAATTATGTAGGAGGCTTGCATTGCTTGAGTAGGCTAGGCAAAGTAGTGACATTAGGATTATCTTTTATACTACTCAATTTTACATAGTGTCTTTAAGTTTGTCGAAATTTTAATGGTTATTCACCCCTTAAGCTATCCATAGATTCTTTTGATGCATCGCCCCAACCCTGCCTCAGTCAGTGTCACGAGGGTTAGGTTGGGCCGGCTGGTGTGCTTAGAAGTGGATAGAACAAGACGTGATCGATGTCGAGCTCAGCGGTGTTAAGGATGAGGAATCGTCTATGCACTATGCAGTCATGGTGACGCCACACCGGCAGTAACGAAGGGCAAGCGATGGATGAAGCGGGCAGTGGACAAAGGGGATTTTTTATTTTAAGCCTTTTTTATTCAACTAGCCAATGCCCGTGCGTTGCTACGGGTGAAAAAACTATGTTAGTTCAATTTGTTACTCCACTAAAAAGGGCTTTTCGAAACGATGTTTGATACCAATAATGAAGTTAAAGCGGTACATGGTCTAATAAGTGCAAATGAAAAATTAGCAAGGGAAAAATCATGGGTCCCGTTTGGATCCCTCCGTTTTGGAGAAATTAGAATCTACTTAAAAAAATTAGGTTTTTTGGCTTGAAATTCAAGATTCTATAACTTTTCAAAGTTCACATATGATCCTATCTTAAATTCATAGGGCGAAAGACGAAAAATAGAATATATGGATTCTTTCTTCTCCAATTTTAGATTCTATTCATTCTTTTTCCACAACTATAGTTTATTACGAGAATTCAGTTCTAAGGATTCAGGTGAGGTGAAGTTAAAAAATAAAGATAAAATCACAATTGGTCTGCTGGACATGTCAAGATCGTAATTTTGTATTGAAAATTGTGATTTTGCCCATATTTTCTTTATTTTGTAGATTTACATCTGTGTTTTCAAAATGAAGCGTCACTTTGCCCATATTCCATCATTCTCCTCTAACTATGTTAACTTGTGTACAAATAACAAATATGGCCATTGGTTTTACCCCTAGTTTTTATGGCTATTTATGATTTCACCCATGATTTGTAGTAAGACATTTATATTGTATTTTTCGTTTAAAATATTTAGGTTTAGTCAAATATATTTGGAAGAATTCATAAAATTTTTAAATCAGATTTATATGGAAAAAGAAAATCAAAATCAGATCCGTCTCTTCTATGCGCGTCTGGTACAACTAAGCTTCACCAATCAGTTTTTTTGCTTTTAAAAGCAGCTTGTTTTGATTGTTGGTAAGCGTAAATACTCTTTACCCATAATATCTTGTTCTCTTTTTCTATTTTTCCTCTCTATTTTATTTCTCCTGGCTCCTTTTCTCTTTCCACCTTGTCTCTCCTCTCCCGTAACCGTCTCCGCGTCTCCTCCTCCCATTCCCTTCCGTCCCCGCCGCTCGGCCTGCGCTCCCCGGCATCCGGCGGCCCGGCAGCTGGCGTGCCTCGCCGACTCCCGCTCCTCGGCAGGTTGCGTGGCCCGACGGCTCGGGCTCCCTGCGAAGCTGTACCGCACGCGCGCCCCGACAGCTCGTGCTTCCGTCAACTGGTGCCCCGGCGAGGCTCCTTCCCAGCGTGCATGCCCTGGCCGGCTCCTTCGCTCTCGCGCCAACCCCGACGGCCACGCCCGCGCCTACCTCGGGCCTTGTCCTCTACGCGTCAGTCTTCTCCGCGTGCGTTTCACTGGTGAAGTCTGCACGGCAAGGCCGCGCTCGGCTGTGCTGGCCCCGCGGACGGCCGCCGCCGTCACGCGCGCTGACGCCGCCGCCGCCGGATGGCCACGGACAAAGGCTTTGCAGTCGGCTCGTGACAAATCAAATGCGTTTTGCTTCTGGTCGGATGCTGGATTCGGGAATGGGGCGGAGTGGGGTGGGTACACCCGCCCGCCTCTCTGCCGCCTCCTCCTATGGCGGCGACGACGGCGGCGTCGGGGGAGTTCGGGCGTTCGGCGGTGGCTGTGTCAGGGGCGAGGTGAAGGGCACGGAGGGACTCCGATTAATTTTCTCATGAGGAGTCGCGAGGTTGAGGCCCTGATGGAGTCGGGTGGGTGAGCGACCGGAGGCACAGGAGTGGGAGGCCCTGATGGAGCAGCTGCTTATGCAGGTAAGCACTTGGGTGATTGGATCTGCCCTCTCTTGCTCAGCTGCTGTATTAGTACTGCTAGTCTGCAAATATTTCCTCTTGCCTGAATGCCTTCTATATTGGTACGTACTACTAAATGCTATGCTAATATTATTGTCTGATTGCCTGAATGCCTGAATCCCTAAATCCCCATGTCTTTTTCATTATTATTTTGATATAGATAAATGCCTGTGCATTGCTACGGGAATCTTAAAATTTTCAAATCAATTCAACACAATAAAAGTAAGAAAAAATAGTAGATTAGGAGCTCAAATTTTCAACGCTTTCAGAGTACAAAAAAGTAGTGGGTCAAAATGAAGACAAATAAATTTTAACTTGGCTTAGCAACATAATGTTTCGAGCCACATTCAAATAAATAAGCCTCAGATTTAATAACAATGTCAAAATAAGTGCATGATAGATAAGGCTTCCACAACTATCTCTTTCATTGTCTTAAGCCCGTGATGCGGCTAAGATATTCTCGTACGGATAGAGGAATTATGCACCGCCGTGAATTCCTGTCATACGTCAATAGGTTGATCACAAATTCCTTCTGCAATCTTTGGCCATCCTGTGCACAAGACAAACATAAATAATAAGTTGGAAATACATATATATAGATGACCACAAACATAAAAGTATTGTGCTCACCGTAGAGATTGGCATGAGTTTTCCATTGTTCCATGCAGACATGAATTTCAGAAGGATGAAGGCATTTAAATCCCTATAGCACAATAAAATAATGTTCAACTTAACGGTCCATTTCTCTATATAAAGCATAATAAAAGGTGGTTCAAATGAAGATACCTTTCTTCTATGACTGGAATGCTACTTGGGAGTATATGTTTCCACCGAAAGACATCCACTCCCATTGCACGTCTATAACTGTTGGAAACATTGATAATTCTATGCACATAGCGTTTGTATGGTATATCTTTACACCAATCAGGAATATGAGTAGGATCAAGCACAGTGAGAGTCTTTTCCTCACGGTCAAACACAAAAAGGTTAAGGCCTCCTCTTTTCCATGGCATAAGAAGCTGCACAATGATTGGAATTAGGGTTTTAAAAAGGGGCTCACAATAATCATAGAGAAATGTCCTTACAAATCTGCAGCGTGAGGCGTCATATTTCATATATGGCCAAGTTTCTAATGATTTAGCCAACTCTTGAACATTAAGCTTCTCTGATTGTGGCTTTAGCGCAGATTCGTATATTGTCTACAGAAAACAAATATATTTAGAAACATGAGAAAGACGACTTACTATGGATATACTACTTAATTAAGAAAATGCACAAGAGTATACTTATATAATAAAAAACAGTTTACTCACACTGAATCTCAGGTCCATGTAATGCTTTGAAACCATCACATTAGCACTTGTCAGCCTTTTATTCTCATTGTATGCAAGTAGCCGCACACCCATGTTGAAACATTCCGTGGGCATTGGTTCATTCATCCTTAGTGATGCTTGGAGTTGACGGACAGTTAGGGAGATATTGTAAGGTTGGAAGCTCCGTACCCAACTGGTCCTATAAGAGGATAAGTTATGACCCATAATATGATCATTTGAGTAATATATATTACTGCACGCACAAAATTATAAGAAGCTTACTCCAATGTCTCAGCATCATTAATTTTCATGATATAGTCACACAACATGTCTATCAAATCTTCCTTGGTCGTTGGCATGTCAAATGTGGAAAGGCCACACAATAAAAATGGATCCATAGCTCCATCAGGAGAGCATGCTGGAGAAATTTGATGGTATTTTTTTCCTCTTGCATGGACTATTAGGACTCTGTAGTATTTCAACGTCAGACAGGCTTCTAATTGCTTCATCGTCAACTTTGACTAACAGACAACCTTTTCTCTTGTTTAACTCCGACGACAATAAAATAGCAGCCAACTTTGTCCTAAATTGTGTCATGACTTCCTACAAAATATGATGCATTAGCATTTTATAATACATATCATTAAGTGCACATGTAACAACCTACGGTAACCATATGTGATATACCTGAGTTATGGTTTTAGACAGACCTTCCCCAGTCCAGTGTTCAACATACTTTAATAAAAAAAGACCGCATGAACAACTGCAGTAGCAAAAAGAACATCACACATCCAATAAATACAATAAAATTCTATTAAATACAATATTTGGCACGAACTTATCTGTCTGCATTTTCTGCTCGAATATCTCTCGAACAGGCCAAGAAGAAACCTGGATGTCCAGCCACTTGTGATCTTTATTAAGATTCTTGTGCTGCGATACAATATCTATTTGTTTCTGCAGTCCCTTGATCTGTAGACAATAGACAGAACAGTATCTTTAGCTTCATAAATATATTATTTATTTATGAACTAACAAATAAAACACTTTGTAGCAAAAAAAACACTCACAGTAAGAGTTAGGTTTTGACGACCAAATGTATTGCCCTTTGAATCAAGCACTTGTATCTCGTACTTTTTGGCATTAACCACGGCAAGATACCAGTGGGTGTCTTCAATGTTTATTGGAATAAACACCTAAGTAAGTATTGTACATATTGCATCAGACAAGTATATATTTTGTATACAGCAGTGTAAATCATAATATAAATTGATTTTTACCATGTCATGGTCCAGGTACGATAAAACCCTTTTCTCAATGGTTCTAATTCCATTCTCGTCATATGTGGGATATAGGTCCTCCATTTTAATTTTATGATCACCATCCCTCTTGAGGATACTGGAGATAAGAGAATTCTCGAGGAGGACCTCACCACAAGCCCTCAACTTCAGATGATCTTGAGCCCTTAATAAGGTAATGTATGCATTTATGACCTGAACAAGTAAGGTAACCGGAACTATAAATATCTGGGAAAAATATTTCATATGTATCAATTGGTCATTTAAAAATGCTATGACCTGATCATTTAAAAATACATTCGGCTGAAAAAGGCACTCCATGTTCATTCTGTCTATGAAAGCATCATCAATGAGCACAACTTGTTCCTTTCCAGGTTTACAAGGGATTTTTTTAATAGGCTCAACAATGTCAAGATCAGCCTGGTTGCAAACATAATCTGTACAAAAAAGTTGTGTAAGGAAGATGACAAATGTAGCACATGAAAAATATATTTTTTTTTGGGAAGGAACATGTAAAAAAGGAAAAACAATTCTATTACCTTCTGGGATAGCCACAATTGACACTGATTTTTCAGATTTGATATCCAGTGATGTCTCTTCAGATTCACATAATGGAAGTCCATTATCTTTTTTTGTATTATTAAGCATCTCTTCTTGGACATCTTGGTTACCATCACATTTTTGCTGCAAAAAGCTACTTGTCCCAAAATATAGTGAGTTCATGACATCATAACAAAACCACAGAAGTTTATCTTCCAAGATCAGCTAAGTATGGTTTACCTTTGGGGCAAAATATTGGAGGTACTGATACTATTGTGGCTCTTTTTCCTCTTCTTCTCTTTTGCAGAATTCTGGCCATAAAGCATGAAGTAGATTAATCATCAATACTTATATACCCTCAGCAGGTCAAGGAGATAAGCAAATAGTATTTATTTACTGAAGCAAACTTATTGAATTTTGACTTATTGAGAGCTCTACAAATCTCTGCAGGTGATGATTTGTGAATATATGTTATCTTCCACTTTTCATGTTTGTTTTTTTGTCGCTTAATTTCTTCCATATCTACTGCGATTTTAGGATCTAGTGGATACAAATGATCTGGTTGGATGCAGCCCGAGGGCACTATCCATCATGAATTCAGGATTTCCCTGTGCTTCCTGCTGAACGGGCTTGATCTTCCTAGGGAGGTACCGTGTGACTGACATTGATATAGACTACTCACTGAGTATGTTCTTAGAACACATAGACAACGCCCAACAGCTACTCGACGAAATTCCGGCTATCTCTCTATGGCTATATTCTATACAATTTAATGACTTTAGACTTATTGGATGCATAATTGCATATTGAGCCAACCGTACTTTCTCTAAAGCTCATAAGCTTGTTTTGGTGTAGCAATTTTTCTGAAACATATGGGATCATCTATTCCAGTTAACTACTTAAGTGTTATTAGAGTCTGTTCACAAATTTAGTCCTTGAGTAGCAAGATTACTAACTCTAAAACTTAAATTCAGAATACTTGCTTACTGTGTTTTTTATTCAAATTCTGCTTGAACTGGCAAACCTCTGAAATAATCTGATAGCTTGCTTAATTTATTTCAGTACACTAGAAATAATTATTTCTTGCTTACCATCGATTCAGTGCATGGATACATGTAGCCTACCATATTGTTCTCTGACCTTTACGACCTCCTTTATGTGAACTGAATGGTAGGCACATGGGACAAAGGGGCAAGCAAGCTCTAGCAATCAATCATATGACGTGAGTTATACATTTACCTAATTGCATTAAGTCCTCATTGCTATTATGTAATAATATCTGACAATCTCTAAACAAGGAGCTCGAGTACCTAGATTATCCCTTGACATTATGTACTCTTTTTGTTGGTAATTATCAATTAATTTGCCCTGCCCTGCCATGTCTGTTGGCTAAGGTTCTCACTCCAGCAACCAATCTGATAAGCTAATCTATATAACACTATTCAACAACTTAGTGTCTGCACTATTTCTCAATGACACAATGCACCAAGAAAAATATTTCAGTGAACCTTAATTCACATACTTAAGCATTGCATATTAATATTTTAGCCAACAACATCATCTTTATGACATTTGTGATTATTCTAGAAAATAGCAGAAGACCAAAAGGAATATACAAGAAAACAAACCAAGGTTTAATCAATAATATTCATCATTAGCAATTCCTATGAATTCAGGGATTACCAGCATGCTGTAATATCAATGCATAATTCTATTCATTTATGCAAAACAAAAATTGAAGCTTAAATTTCAACTATGGTCACCTGATTTTTGTTGTGATCAATTGAATGCATGATATTCACCATCCTAGGCATTGATGATATTTTTAAAATATCTTATCCTCACATGGATACCTCCCTAACATGTCAAACTATGTAATTTGCCTTTTTCTAACAACTAAAAACTATTACATGGTTTCTCAAGTAATAATCCTACAACTACCATTTTTTACTTGTTACTACCTTCTAGATTTGAATGGGTTCCAAGACGCCCTAGGGGTAAAATCAGCTTAAAATTGGTTTTCTTCAACCTATTGGTTTCTATAACATTCCTCATATTCTATGCTTAGCCCGATCAAGGTTTCGTACCTGCTAAGCTATCTGTCCTTATTAATTAATAAATATATGCATAAAGCATCCGTTACTTGCAAGTATTACTTGGTGGGTTTTTATAGTGTGCAAAGTGGATTTTGAACATTTGAATTCTTGCAGCCTTCATGATGATGATCACGAAGAAACATCACTTGGAGACATGCAATTTATGGCATGGTGATTGGGGATGACAGATCACAGATTAGAACCGTGCATATGAAAGTGATCTGTTTTACATATCTACACATAATATGTTCCAAGTTTCAAGCTTTGTACTCGAGAAAAAAAAAGTTTCAAGCTTTGCATTTGCGTTCAACTAAATTAACCAGTGCGCAATACTCTTGCACATTCCATCTGAAGGTGGCCAAACACTGGCCCAAATTCAATGAAGGGCATGGCAAAGCCACGCTGTTTTCTAGTGTTTCTATGAGACCACATTGGCCGCTGATGGTTATCTTTAGATTAAGGACAGAAAAATACTTACAAGAGCACACACAACAACAAACTAAACATGTTACAGGTTGAAAACAATGAAACGCAAGAAATTAGATGCCTAAATTTCAGTTTTGCATTTACAAATCAATATAGCCTGTAGCCAATATTCAGCTTGCCTAATTTCTTTATTACATTAGCATTCTTCCTATTTTGAGAACATCTAAAATTATGGACGTAGATATAAAAGAGTTTCCATTGCAGGTTGAGGAGGCCAAACCTTTCTGCCCGAGGAGGGCAAACCTTCATCCGGACCAAGCGCCAGCGTCTGCGCGGCCTCTGCAGCTTCCACGCCATCACCTTCGTCGCTACGCCGAATGGTCACCTCCCAGGGGCCGCGGCCGGCGCCGGCGGGCGACTGTTGCTGCTGGGTCGCCTCGTCGTCCATGGTGCGCGGCTGCAGTTCCTCAGGTGGCTGCAGTCGGACATGCGCAGCTCAACCCGCGGAGTCCAACTGCTTGCAACCGAGAGGAGGAGGAGCTGATGTGGCTAGGTAGCGGTGGAAGCCATAAGACTGAGGCGGGAGGGGCAACGGTGGCGGCCAAGGCGTGAGGCAGAACGTCGCTCTAATAACTAATAAGTAGCAGAGGTTGATGCGCGGTGTGGATGGCCAAACAGTCAATGCGCATAAGTTTAGGCACGAGCGACGATTGTTCACTTGCACGGCCGGTGCTCTGTCTGTTATCATTATCAGGTTTCTGCAGCAATGTTTGAAGGCCTGATCGTCTGTTATCAGGTCACTTGCACGCCTCTGACTGGACAGCTCATGTGATGCGTGATACTACACACTGGTCTGGGATGCGCGGCGCCTCCCGCTGACCCCCTGGCTCGAAGTGGGCGGAGCCTAGCGGGCCTAATCAGCGAACTTGCATTTTCCTGTGACCCGCACCACAGCAATACAGCAGCGATGTGTCGACTTTAGCGTCGCCCAGCTGCCCGGCACACCACCAGCCTGCAGCAGCGCGCGGCCGCACGGGCTAGCTGACGGGCACGGCGCAGCCAACCAACCGTGAGGTCCTCAATCGATTTGGTCGCGACGCTGGTTCTGAACAAATTTTGCCGCATCGTGACGCTGCCGAGTGATTATATACTACAAGAGGAAACAAGTGTTCATGAGCCGAGTGATTATACATAGCAAGAGATAGGACAGGCATTTGAGCTCAGGGCATACTGTATGTATAGATGCAGGCATCTGCACTCCTGCAGTCTGCTAGCTTTCTTGCCTGCAAGGCCCGGCAGGAGAAAGCAGCAGACCTTAGCTTGCGGCTGATGCGAGGGCCTGCGGGCCGTCTAGTCAAATCAAGCTTATGGCCTTGTCTAGATCCTAAATTCTCCCCCCAAATTCTACTATGCAAAAAGGAGATTCTCCGTCACATCAAAATACCGGCAAATGCATGGAGTATTAAATGTAGATGAAATCAAAAACTAATTGCACAGTTTTGTTGTACTTTACGAGATGAACATTTTGAGTCTAATTAATCAATTTTTGGACAATTTTTTGCACTAAAAAACAAAAGCTGCTACAGTGGTCTGACACGGGCAGCGTACGCTGGTACAGTGGCCCGACTGGGCAGCGTACGCTGGTACAGTGCCCCGACTGGGCAGCGTACGCTGGTACAGTGGTACGCCGGACACGTCTTTTCCGGACGGAGCCGGCTGGTCCGCATCTATACCAGGCCTGGTGTGTGCGGTGAGCGCCCCTGGCCTAGCCGGCCAGTACGCACTGGCGCGGCCAGGAGATCGCACTCGTGCTCCATCATCGGTCTCGTGCATCCATTACCACAGGGAACAGGCGGCACAGCGCGACGTACTGCGTACGCGCGTGCTGGATCGCGTTGGGCTACCTTGCTATTGCTTGCAGCACCAATCCCTGGCCGCCTGGCCGCTGCCCTGGCCTCATGTGACCTTACCATGCTGTGTGTCTGCCTACGTAGCAGTCTCCAATCGATCCCCTGCATACCTAGACCTGTAGTGGTAGTGTGCATGGGGGCGCGTGACCTTGATTCGGTGACAGGCCCGCTCCGTCCGCCTCCCCTGCATCTGCCTCAGGACATAAGGGTTGTGAGCCGCATGCAGTAGCAGAGATGGATCGCCAGAGGCGACCACGAAACGCAAACGGGCATGCTGGCTGCGGAAAAGTCGAGAGCAGCAGCAGCAGCAGCAGCGTCTGTGGTTTCCCGTCCAATCCCTCACCCCTCCCTTTGCGCGCGCGAGAGCTTGCGAGCATCATGACATGGTGCTACGCCGGATCACCCCCACGCCGCGCGCAGCCGCCATGCAGTGCTGCTACCACGCCACGCGCAGCCGCCGTGCAGTGTTGCTGGCTGCCGCTTCCATTGTTTCCCTCTTTTTTGACCGCTCGGTTGCCGCACGCCAAGGCCGGCCGGGGAGGCAGGACACGGCGCCCCTGTCCGTGCAGTCAAATCAAGCATCACTTGCCATAGAACCTACTCCCTCCGTCCCATTGAAAGTGTCGTTGGAAAAGCGTGCCCCCCTCACAAACACGTTTCCCGGGCGACACTTTCAATGGGACGGAGGGAGTACGTGCTCTCCTACGCTGCCCTTCGGGCTCGACGCCGCTAGCCTCTTCCCCTACTGCAAATCTTGCTTTGTAGGAGTAGCAAATCGTGTTTTCCCGAGCAACACCTGCTGCCGCCCTCTCCCTCTTCCTCACTCTCTCTTTCAAATTCACGCGCCAAATTTTCTTCCTCTTGTTCGCGCCTTCAAAATGTGTCCATTTGTCATCAGTCCTCCCCTATATATACATGTGGGTGTCGTTGACAAGAGCCTCAAGCCTACCTGCAGTTTGGGCTAAAGGTGCCTTCTAATACAAAAAAAACTATTCTTGTGTTCTGTTCATATTAGATATGTTGTCGTACTCTGATATGCATGGTCCAAGTCTTAGATCATAATATATGTTTTTTCTGAGAAGAATCGTGCCATAAACTTTGTACTGCATCTATATTATTGTACTCTGATATGCATGGTGCAAGCTTTAAATCACATCTTTTTTCTGGGAATCATCTATGTTATTGTACTCTGATTTACATCGCATGTTTTATCTGCAAATCGTGAATCGGTAAACTTTGTACTGCATTTTTTTACTATACTCTGATATGCATGGTCTTAGTTTTAGATCTCACGTTTTTTCTAGGAAAGAACATATAATACTTAAACAGTTGCATAAAGTTGATATATCTTTTGGTTCACATGCTCAATTCTTCTTTCAGTACAAGATGACTGGGTCGCTGAAGCGTAAGAGAGTTGAAGCACCACGCATCCCAACTTTTGAGGACGTGCATCCTCATACCTCATGGACTCTATGTGTCCGAGTGTTCCACAAATTCCACGTGGAGAGGTTTGCCCCAGGCAGAAAGAGGCTTTACATGGTGTTGTTGGATGAGAAGGTATAATACATATCTACTCCTTTAGTTTCAGCTACACTTAGCAATATTTAAAGTAACCTTGATCATCACAAGCTATTTACTTTTTTGTAACAGGCTAAAAAATGGTTGCAGTGATATATGATCGCGAAGTTGATCGCCTCGAGCCTTTACTTGTAGAGGGTCGAGTATATTTTGTGGGGCGGATGTTCGCACAACCAACTATGAGATCTCAGGAGTACAAGTGGGCAGATAATGATGTCGTGTGTCGTTTTACCTCAGTGACAACAGTTAATGAGGTCAGAAACATGGACGAGAAGCAAATTCCATTATTCCCACCTTTTATGCGTTTTAACAAAGTATGGGAGTTCTATATGGATAATGATACATATGTTGGTAAGTGCTCCAATTTCCTTTTGTGTAGGCTGTAAATGTCCTTTTTCTAACCAAATATTTATTATTTTTTATATTCAAATGTCAGATATTATTGGTATGCCTATCATGGTTAGTTCATTTGCACAAACTGATGGTGACTATAATCGAAAGATCCCAACTATTTTTTTTTAAAAGAACCCCGCAGGAGAGCTGCCGATTATATCAAAAAGAAGAAAACTCAGACTGGGCAATACAACAGAGCGACAAAGAGCCCCTAAAGAGTTGAGCAACAACCACAAAAAACAACAGAAAAACAACATACTACGACTACGCCAACTCAACCAACAACATGTCGTCGGCAACATGTGCAAACAAGGAAACCATAACAACCTCAACCCTACAACCCATTGAGAAGAGGCAAGGTGACCTCTGCCACAAGATCCCAGAAGGCACGACCTTTTAATTCCATCAAAGGCTTGAGGAGATCCGGTGGACACAAATCCTTCAGGCATGCTACAACGTCTTGCATTGCGACATCATCGAGCTTCCCATTCTTCCCAACGATGCCCAAATCTTTTAGCACGTTGTGCTGTGCAAGGCGGGTACTTCGACGAAGTGAAGACCTGTCATAGGACTAACGCCGACGTCTTGCTGTTATGGCAGGTGGTGAAGAGGGGTGTATAGGAGGACATTCCACGTCCTTCTCCTTCCTAGTTGTGGCGGACGGAGAAGACATTGCCTTTGTCGATGGATCCTCCGTTAGCTGGGACACTTCTGCTTTGACATCAGTTGTAGAATGTGCAAGGTCGCCTTCGATGGTGATGAGATAAATGGGGTCCTCAACTATCACTTGTGAGACAGCTTCCTCATCGTCGGATGCGTCCTCCACCAAAACCATATCCTCAATAGGAGTGACAGTATCTAGCAACGGCCGCTCTATTAGCTGAACACTGGAAGTATCTGAGGGCAATGTAATGGGTTGATCTATTGTCTTCTCACCAATGACGGAATCTGCTCTGATCACACAAGTGTCCTCACACACCAAGGAGTCAGTAGGCGAACATGCCTCCGCAAGAGAAGCGAGAATCGACGTCGTCGGAGAGCGCCAAATTGGAGAACAGGAGCTGAAGAGCTCAGCCATGTTGGAAACGGAAGTATGCTCTCCATGTGGCTTTGCACAGGGAGCAAAGAGACCAGACACGTCAACAGAAGGGTCCTCACTTGGCAGCTCAACATGCTTCAAGTGTGTAGCCACACGTGCCAGCCACAGCTTGATAGCTGAAATCTCATCCCTGAGTGGTCGCACCAAATTCTCTAGATGGGTTATGATATGTTGCTGAAGCTCCGAGTGCAGTGACTCCAACAAAGGAGTAAGAACAGATTGGAGATCAAAGATGGCCGGAGTTTGAGGCGCATGAACACTGCAGCCATGTACATCCTGCCCTCGCGAAGGAGAAGGGCTTTGTGAAGGCGACGGTCGAGTGCAGAGTTGACTTGGCGAGGATGCAACCACAATGTCTGCCCAACTACGATCTAGTTGGGGGCAGCGAGGATTGGCAACTGGGGAGGGTGGGTGCTGGGTAGGGGAGGGGAACCGATGGGGGCAGTGCCGCTCCCGATGCCCAGGTCGACGACAACGAATGCAACGGAACAAATCCCGACATGAGCTAACCTGATGGTCACGAGCAAGACAACGATAGCATCTACCTCGAGCCCACTGCTTGAAGGCAAGGCTACGCTCGGATTTCACCATGTCTGTGGATGGCAATGGCTCCTCGACACCACGCCCAGGATGCGAGCGACCCTCAGAGCTGCCTTTGAGTGCCGTGGCTGCCATGATCTCCCCCGATGCACTGGATGACAGGGCAGCTTCGGCTCCTCAGCTGGATATGTTGCGACGCAACTCGCACCGATGCATCCGCCCTCTCTCGCGCCGCCTTCCTTTCCTTTGTCGTCGTCGCCGCGGATCTGGCTTTTTGTCGTGCTGGTGCTGCTGCAAGTGGGGAGTCGAGGTGGACCGCTGTTGGCCGCCAGTGAGCCTGCCTAGACCCACGTAGTCCCAGGCACACCGCCAAGGGGAGATGGGGCAGGCACACTGGGGTCTGGGGGCGAGCTAACCGGGGATCCCCACGTAGCAGCGGCGGTTGGCGACGTGGGCGTCGGAGATCGCCTTGGCTGCCGGCGGCACGGGCGTGGGTGACCCCCTCAGGGCGGCGACGGCCAACGGAATGAGCCCCCTCGGGACGGCGGCGGCACGGCGTCGGAGATCCCCACTGAGCAGCTGCTGCCGGCGGCGCGGGCGTGGAGGAGCTCCTCGGGGCAGCGGCGGCTCATGAGCGAGAGAAGCAGATCAGGGCGGCGTCGGTGTCGGGGTGGGGCAGCGTCGGGGTGTCGGCGGCGTCAGCGTTGCGAAGTTTGGATCGACGACGGGGTTCCGCGGCGGCGGCGCACTTCTCGGCCTTCTCCGCGCGGCCTTAGGCCGGATCTCGCCGGCCCGCCTCCTGTGCCTCCGCCGGTGGGCTCTACATCTCTTACAAGAGGCTGGGAACCCAGACCGGTGGTTTTGGGTAGCCGGGGCGGCGGACGCGACGCTTCGGAGGACCGGAGGAAGATGCAGCTGGCCCGCCCCTCACCCTCTCGGCTCCTCACATTCACGGAGACGCGAGGCGAGACGGACGCGCGACTCCCTCCGGCTGGTTGCTGGCCAGGAGCAGCAGCACGTCGGCGGGAACCACCAGGTCGTCGTCCGGCTCCGGGCGGCGGGTGTGGATCGGCGGCGGCGTGTCGACGGGAAACTGAAATAGATCTGCTCCGGTCGGGGTTGCTGCGGGGCTGCGAGGACTGTCTGGGCTTGGTGGCGTGTCGGGGGGCGTCAAGATCCCAACTATACATATGCTTCTACTGGATAGCACGTATGTTTATATATCATGGATTTTAACTTTTAGTATTTAAGATAATTCAAATTTCTTATGTTTTCTTGTAATCTTAATTGAATTTGTAGCCATAATATTTGTAAGATAAAGGTGCTCGACAAGTTAGTTACGGATAATCTAATGAAATGGAAAAAGCTACAAGAAGATCGTGAGATTGTTGTGTTGACAATGTTGCGTGGAAATAGTGATGGTAAGTATGTCATGTTGGTTTTGTATTATTTGGATAGTATTTATTAGGGTGCTCTTGTCTATGAAAAACTAATGTTGCTGCCATTATTCTTTTTAAATTGGATTAGAGAGCCGACTCGAGACTACGGAATTTAGTAGGATTCATTTTGAGCCGAAGATCGCAGCTGCGCATGAAGCCAGGAGAAGGTAATTATAGCTTTTATTTATTGGAGTTATGTTTCATTTATATTGTCTACTAATTACTTGTTAATTAATTGTTTTATAGGATTAATGGAGAACCAGAGATCCATTCACCTGATCGCTGCAGGTTTGGCTGCCGCTGTTGCCATTTCTAGAAGCTGCTGCAACCTGCAGATTAATGCCTTCTTGGAAGGCAGGAACTCTTCACGAATCAAACAAAAATGAAGAATGGCCCTGTTTACTTCCCCATGCAAACCCAAAATATTTCCCCTTCCACCCATCACATCGAATCTTTAAACGCATGGATGGAGCATTAAATGTAGGTAAAAAAAATAACTAATTGCATAGTTTGTCTGTAAAGTTCGAGACGAATCTTTTGAGTCTAATTAATCCATGGTTGGACAAATTTTACCAAATAACAACGAAAAGTGCTACAGTAACTTTTCACCCCATTTTCTCAACTAAACACAGCCAATGTAGTCATGGAGAAAAGCCGAGTCTTAGCATTTTGTTGGAACTATCTTTTGTTGTGGCAGTGCTTTTGAGTATGCGGTGATATGGCTTTTGGCTCATTTTGAATATGTGGTGACGAGTGAATGGTGCCGTAGCTTTTGCCTAAGTTGGCGTGTAATGGTTCTTCCTTTATGTGTCATCAAATGGATTTTAGTTGCCCCAAATACTGCTACTCCGTGTCTATTTTCTTTGACATGAGATTTCGCAAATTTATGTAGCAGAGGTTACATTTATTTCTCTTATCCCAATACTACTACTGCTGATCATACATGTAGTCACGAACTCATTTACCTGTTAGAAGCAGACCATTGAGACCTCTGTAAAATCACTAAACCAACCCGTGAATCACTCATCTTTCACTTGAGTTCTTGAATTTTACTAATGAATACCTGATTGATGTGCACCTGCATGCATGCTGCGCGAGCTGCTGCTTTGCTCACACATAGGAATGAAAACGGATCGGATACGGCGTATTTGTTTTCGTATTTATGTCTGGATTCGGATTCGAATACGGATAGTATAAAAAATGACGAATAGGATACGATTGGATATCGACATCATAAATATGTGATTTAAATATTCGGATACGAATACGGTATCGGATGTTAAATATCCGGACTTAGATACGGACGGATTAAAACCCCTCTAAACGGATTCAGTCTCGAATACGGTCGGAAAATATCCGTACCGTTTTCATACACACTCACACATTGGTCATGCATGCTGCTTTGCGGGAGCACAACGCGGCCACAACCTGCATGTTGCTGCTAGCCTAAGTCTGCTAGTCGTGCACAGCGCCGGCGCCGCCGCTGCCGCGCTTGGCGCGAACGCCGCCGCCATCCGTCGTGGACGTAGTGACGCGGAGCGCGCTAGTGCCAGCAAACCTGCGTCTAGACAGCAGGTTGTGGCCGCTCGAAGACATGTGCCTGGCCGTCGACGGGTACCGAAACTACTACGACCTTCACGACTAACTCGAGTTCTAGAACAAGCTGCCGGTGTCAGAGAGACAGAGAGTATATGTCGGCGTCCTTGTTTTTTTTTAGCCTCTGGCTCGCGTCTGAAACTCATGGGTCTAATGGGTCATAACCCATATCCACCCAATCCATTTGACAATGCTTATCACGGGTTAGGTGGATTAGAGGACCCATGCACAGGGCTAAGTCCTACAGAAGTTCCAACAGAATCGTCAATACACATCTTTTGACAACCAAAAGCTCTGCATAATCATTTTTTTTTGTTTCTACTCCTTCAAAAGTTCTAATAGAATTAATGCACATCTTTGACAACCAAAAGCTCTGCACGTTCGAATTTGTTTTGGTTCTCTCTCAACTGGCGTGCCTCCGACAATACGAAAAAAATATAGCAGTCCCTCCTCAGCACCCTTTCCGCCTTGCCTCGACGTGACGTCCTGCCACCACCATTTTCTCTTAGAATCGACATTTGGAAAACAAAAATATTAAATAAATGTAATAAACACGAGACACTACCTTAGTTAAGGATTTAACACCTCTTTGTAGACAATGTTTTTTTCGTGTATGTACCATTTACCGTTGTGATCTTTTTCTTTCCGATCTTCACCTCCTTCTCAACTGCTGGAATAGCCAAGATCCTGATATTCGATCTAGCTGTGACTCTAGATAGCGCTACATACAACTGACCATGTGAGAACACTGGTTCGGGCAAGTACAGTCCGACATTCGGGATAGTTTGCCCCTGCGCTTTGTTGATAGTCATGGCGAAGCTAAGCCGAATCGGAAATTGCTTTCTCTTAAAATGAAATGGGAACATCTCGTCATCAGACGGGCATAAAGGTATGCGAGGCAAGAAAACACGATTTCCAGCATGTGGCCCCAAAACAATTTCCACGTCGATTGTATTCTTTTGGAACCCACGTACGATCAACCTCGTACCATTGCAAAGTCCGTTTGCGGGGTCGATGTTTCTAAGCAATATAACTGGGCAACCAATCTTCAACTTTAACACATGTGGAGGCAGACCATTTGGGGTCAAAGTGTTAAGGAACTCCGTAGGGTAGTAGTTGTTTGGATCATCTACCACAGAGTCAAAGCTATGGTACACCATCTCGTCCCCTTGAAAACGACTTATCATCCTCATGTTAATCATATCCACACAGTCATTCCGTGTAGACAGTATTGCTCGCGAAGTGATGTATTTTCTCTTTGTCATGTTCTCGCTGAGCCCTGGGAAAATGCAATATATTAGAGTATCGAGATCACCATCCTCCCCAGTATGTGGCACACATATCTCTTCAGGAAGACGGATGTCACCGTCACCATTGGACTCCTCAGATCCATCACCAACACGTAAAAGGTATTCTGCAAACCATGGGTCGCTTTGTGCCCTCATGTTGTGCACCAGTTTGAGGTGTCGCATGGATTCCCAAAGGTATGACATCCGCAACGAAGCACCGACAATCTGAGCCCTTGACCCCCTTCGAACAACAGGGAGGACTTGCCTGAAATCTCCACCAAACACCACTGTCTTCCCCCCAAACGGTAGGTCAGGTTGGTCCATTACATCACGAAGGCTATTGTCTAGCGCCTCGATAGCCTGCCTCTTTGTCATGGAAGCCTCATCCCAAATAATAATAGATGCGGTCCGTAGAAGCTCGGCAGTGCCACTTTGTTTAGTGAAACTACAATAAGCTCCATCATCAATGGTAAGAGGAATCTTGAAGCGCGAGTGTGCGGTTCTGCCGCCAGGCATTATGGATGCTGCAACACCAGATGTAGTTGTTGCTATGGCAATCTTGTTCCGACTGCATATAGTTGCAAGAAGGGCCCTATACAAATAAGTTTTACCCATGCCACCAGGTCCATCAACGAAGAACAACCTCCCACGTTTGGTATTAATAGCAGACATAATCTCATCAAAGGCAGCCCTCTGCTCCTTATTAAGGGTGTCCGAAAGAGCGACATCATCATTGCTGGCCTCAATGCTTGCCTCCTCATAAATCTCCCTAGGAATATCATTGCAGGTGTCATATGTGTCATCGATATGAGGAAGTGGGAATTCATTTATGTCCTTCTGCATTGATTGTAATATTTTTCTAATATCTACAAGGACCATTTGTTCCAATGCAATGCTGGATTGATTATTGCGTCGATAGTCCTCTGACATTGCTTCCTTGTATTTTTTCCAAAGTCCGAACGCATTGCTCGGCTCACAGAATACCAACATTGTAGCAAACAGTCGTCGCAGTGCATATGGCATCATCCACTGAGTAGCTTCAGCAAGGCTCTCATCTAGTGTGTTGTCTGATTCGATCAGGCCCCTTCTTTTTGCTGCTTCACGGAAGGTTGGAAGAGTCACTCCATCAATGGTCCTTAGATCCTCAAAGGATGTAGCGCCAACCACGTGGTTTAGAAGAACCCTAAGATAATAGCGCTCCCCCTTGGCTGGATTGGCAGAGACAATTCTTCCAACCTGTCCTTCCCTATTTGTTCTCCTCTCATCCCATTCTTTTCCCATTGCAACCCATTTATAGAACTCGGGAAAGTCCCGGTACAAGATACCATGAGCTTTCTCATATGTCATGTTCTTTTCAAAATATGATGTAAGCATTGACCTTTCAACACCTAGACGGTTGAGCACTCGAACACCCTCGCGCTGGTGAAATGACACCATGTGCATGTCCGGAAGATGGAGTTGTAAGGACAGCACAGAAGGGGACCTTTCGCTCAAATCAAACCCATATATCCTCCACAAGGATTCTGGAGGGGTCACCCACCTAGCATCTCTATATTGTTTGATCTCATCAATGTTTCCTTCATTGTCACCCTTGTCTGCCTCTCTCAAAGCCACAGACGCTCGATCATGACCCTTGTAAATGTACTTAAACAAATACTTCACAGCCTTGATGCTCCCACATGCCTCAACATTGATGTGGCAGTTGAACAACCGCAAGAGGTAAGGGTTGTAAGGCACGACCCATCTATTGTCCAGCTCATGATTGTGAATTTTTTCTTTCCTGCCATCTTCACGTCTCCTATAAACCGGGTATGAATCTTTACCCTGTACTGTGACCTCACTGAAAGGTCGCGGGTATCGATTCTTACATGAATCACGACCCTTTGTGCATGGGCAATTACGATTAAGCATTCCACATGGCCCGTGCATCATATGCTTGGTGACCATTTTGTATAATTCTGGGTACTTCTTCTTGTTTGGAAGCTTAGCGGAGATAAGGAGGTCATACTGCTCCGGACATGTGATCTTGTACTTCCCTTGCATGATCAGCAAAAAATGTGCATGCGGTAGACCTCTCTTCTGGAACTCCACCACATAAACATGGGCCCGAACCTTTCCAAGAATATCCTTTTTCAACAACCTCCTCTTCAACTCTTCAAGCTTCGCCTTAAAGACCCGCACAACGAGATCTGGCCGATCTTGTGCTGTTTGGCCAGGGTAGAGTTCACTCTTGATCTCATCCCAATTTGGATTATAGGTCATAGTTAGGAAGATGTCCGGTTTCCCAAACTTGCGCACCAGAGCCATGGCGTCCATATACCGACGTCTCATGTCTCGTGGTCCTCCAATAAATGATGAAGGCATCACAGTCCTCTTTCCAATAGCTTCAGCTCTACCCTCACCAGCATGCAGGCTATTCACCAATCCTTGGTACAAGTCAGCCCTAATATCCTTCTGATGGTTGCGTATATAATCCAGTCGAGAGCTCTCAATCTTAATATACGTGTCAACCGCAAACTGTTGGAAAAGGCGCCCTCCAAAAAATATTGGATTGAATATTCCTAGCCGCATCTGGAACTTATAGCAGTAGTAGTCACGGACAGACACACATAGGTTACCAGGAGATACTACACATATAAGAATCATGGATTAGAGTTGTTTCTAACATAAATGTAGCAATCTACATGAAAAGTAGGAAAACAAAAATGAACCTGAATCGTCTTCTGTACCATCAGTACGAGCTTTACAAAGGGCACGCGCCGTATTGACTTCCTCCATACTAACATCTTTTTTTAGAATATCCATATGCCATCCAAGCTCACCCTTAGGAAAGAATAAAGGGTATGAAAGAGCATCATAGCATCCATGATACGATCGTATGCCATGTATGCCTCTATCTTTCCCATGAAGTACTACACTATTTTTGAACTGACCCAAGCGTTCGCTCCCCTCGATCCAAACCGCAACCACCTCTGAAGTCAATGGTACGTTCTTTGGTCAAGCTGTTGGTCAAGGTTCAGTGTGACGCAGTAGTCCTCAAGGTGTTCAACCTGTCCCATACTCCTGAGATGTTGTGAGTATGGGTTGTCTCGAAGGATAGCCACCAACCTTTGAATCACTTCTTTATCTTTTTGGCACTGTTCTTTGCGGCACTTTCGATATCGGTGATCAAGGCTCGGATCATCATCATAGAAGTACAGCTCTAGATGCCTAGGCTCCTTACCATCCTCAGTACCAAATGACCTTATGTTGTGATAGATTTGACCATGTGCACGGAAGGTGTAAATGCCACTATTTTTCCTATTAGTGGTAGCACTATCGAGATGACAGTATAGAGAAGTGAATGAGAAATGGCCATTAAAAAACCTAATATTGTCACGGAAGTGCCTAGCGTCAGCATCTGTACTTGACCAAAGCCTCATAAGTTCATCAGGAGTGTCAGGTGCATTTAGCTTCACCTTTCCGCCACGACAACAGAACCCAGGTGGCTCGGACTCAAACTTTTTTGCACCACAATGCTTACAATCTTTGGCAGGTTTGAGAATATGTGTATATGTCGGAATGTTACTATACACCTTTTCATATGGATCGGGTATTTCAGGGATAGAAGATGTATCTTCGTCTGACTCATCGATTTGGACATCCTCTTCAGCTTCCTCATCTGTAAGGGTATTTATACCACAACAATTTAGACTACAAATGATGAAACTAACAATGTTTCAAAAGTTGTGACAAGTACCTTGCCCAGCGAATAGGTATCCCTCATCCTTTTCCTCATCGTCCTCAAATATTTCACCATCGTGATCATCTGTTTTCATCATAGGGGATTGATTTATTTGAACTATGGGTTAGAGAACATATAGGAATTGTTAACAATATTGTAAATTACCACTATCGTCAACGAATTGTTGTGTGTGTATATCTGAGGTAGGATGGATGCTTGGTCCGACGCCTTCTGTCCATTGACTTACGAGCTGTGTCTCATTCGCGCTATCTCGTTCACTTTGTTTAGTAGTTTGTTTTTGTTTCCCACCAATGCATTCTTCAAACAACATGTTTTGGTGGGTCAACAATATTTGTTTTCCCCCAGATGGCACACGTCGCCTTTGCTTCACTTCGCAAGGTAGTACATCACTACATGCATCTTTATCCATCTCCATCATCTCCACTGAATCTGGTGGGCTATAAAGGGGTGTTGTATTGACCTCAGAGATTAACCATTTATCGGTGGTTGCTGTGGTTCTATGAGGCTCGGAGACTTCTATAGTGGACCACACAGGCTCTGGAACATAGATTGGGTTCTCCATGGCAATGGATTCCTGGTGAAGAGTGTTTTTTCGGACCTCCTTTAACCTTTCTTTAGAGATTTTCTTTGCCTGCTTACGGCCGGGAAGAGTATTGTGCAGCCTTTGGCGTTCAAGCCTTGCTTCCCTCTGCTGTGGTGTCATATTTTATACCACTCGCTGAGGTACTGACTTCTTGATGTAATTTGCGTACATAGTTTGACAGCAGAGGGTGTAGGGGTAACACAATCAACTTTATTCATGTCATTCGATGAAAATGATGTTCCTACTATTTCCACTGGTCTTGTAACACCTGGACTGGGTTGAGGTGTTTTATTAGTTAAGTCAACACTCCCATCATCTTCGGATTCTCTTAGCAGCATAGCTTGCGCTTTTCTTTTGTGATAGTTTTCACGTTGCTTTCTATTTATTTCAACCTTTTGTTCCTTAGTCATTCCCACCCGTCGGTCTCTTTCTCTCTGCCTTTTACGCTCCTTAGGGTCATTGACTTGTATCCTTGAATTGGATGCACTGTGACTTTCTGGTTTATAATAATAAGTGGATGTACTTAGTGTGACAGCCAAATGCATGAATCTGTCGTATATGTGTCTCTCTATTTACCCGCATTGGTAGTATTAGTCAGGTCTCCAAATGGAGTGCGCGCACTGCTATTTTTTTCTGTGTCCATGAGGCAAACATCGACCGCAAAGAATCAAAGCAAAAATGATGAAGATATTGTATGTAGCCTGAGTAAAGGACATGTCAACTTAGTTATCAGGCCAATCAAGCAAATCTCAGTTGTGTACATTTAATTAAATTTAAATATTGAGAACCATGTTCGAAAAGAATAAAAAACAAAACCATTTGTATAAACAAATCTCAACCATGTTCACATTATGAATGTACAAATTATTGTGAACCCCAAAAATATTTTAAGCTTTGAGCATTTACTTGGCCTCAAGCATTGTTCACCCATTGTGATTCCTAATAAGCCTGACAAACCTTTTTTTTTGTTGCCCAAAAAGTTCCAAGTTTGTCAATCTCGTCAGAGGATACTGGACTGCATCCACTCAGTGGCTCAAGCACTGCACAAAGATGGCAAACTTCTCTTAGACTTAACATACAGTTATACATACATAAACAATTTTGATCCCTGTTTTAGAATGCATACATATAGGAAGATATGGATGAAAATGAAAACAAGCCGTATAGAATTAATCACAGGGCTATATTCTATACAATTTAATGACTTTAGACTTATTGGATGCATAATTGCATATTGAGCCAACCATACTTTCTCTAAAGCTCATAAGCTTGTTTTGGTGTAGCAATTTTTCTGAAACATATGGGATCATCTATTCCAGTTAACTACTTAAGTGTTATTAGAGTCTGTTCACAAATTTAGTCCTTGAGTAGCAAAATTACTAACTCTAAAACATAAATTCAGAATACTTGCTTATTGTGTTTTTTATTCAAATTCTGCTTGAATTGGCAAACCTCTGAAATAATCTGATAGCTTGCTTAATTTATTTCAGTACACTTGAAATAATTATTTCTTGCTTACCATCGATTCAGTGCATGGATACATGTAGCCTACCATATAGTTCTCTGACCTTTATGACCTCCTTTATGTGAACTGAATGGTAGGCACATGGGACAAAGGGGCAAGCAAGCTCTAGCAATCAATCATACGGCGTGAGTTATACATTTACCTAATTGCATTAAGTCCTCAATGCTATTATGTAATAATATCTGACAATCTCTAAACAAGGAGCTCGAGTACCTAGATTATCCCTTGACATTATGTACTCTTTTTGTTGGTAATTATCAATTAATTTGCCCTGCCCTGCCATGTCTGTTGGCTAAGGTTCTCACTCCTGCAACCAATCTGATAAGCTAATCTATATAACACTATTCAACAACTTAGTGTTTGCACTATTTCTCAATGAAACAATGCACCAAGAAAAATATTTCAGTGAACCTTAATTCACATACTTAAGCATTGCATATTAATATTTTAGCCAACAACATCATCTTTATGACATTTGTGATTATTCTAGAAAATAGCAGAAGACCAAAAGGAATATACAAGAAAACAAACCAAGGTTTAATCAATAATATTCATCATTAGCAATTCCTATGAATTCAGGGATTACGAGCATGCTGTAATATCAATGCATAATTCTATTCATTTATGCAAAACAAAAATTGAAGCTTAAATTTCAACTATGGTCACCTGATTTTTGTTGTGATCAATTGAATGCATGATATTCACCATCCTAGGCATTGATGATATTTTTAAAATATCTTATCCTCACATGGACACCTCCCTAACATGTCAAACTATGTAATTTGCCTTTTTCTAACAACTAAAAACTATTACATGGTTTCTCAAGTAATAATCCTACAACTACCATTTTTTACTTGTTACTACCTTCTAGATTTGAATGGGTTCCAAGACGCCCTAGGGGTAAAATCAGCTTAAAATTGGTTTTCTTCAACCTATTGGTTTCTATAACATTCCTCATATTCTATGCTTAGCCCGATCAAGGTTTCGTACCTGCTAAGCTATCTGTCCTTATTAATTAATAAATATATGCATAAAGCATCCGTTACTTGCAAGTATTACTTGGTGGGTTTTCATAGTGTGCAAAGTGGATTTTGAACATTTGAATTCTTGCAGCCTTCATGATGATGATCACGAAGAAACATCACTTGGAGACATGCAATTTATGGCATGGTGATTGGGGATGACAGATCACAGATTAGAACCGTGCATATGAAAGTGATCTGTTTTACATATCTACACATAATATGTTCCAAGTTTCAAGCTTTGTACTCGAGAAAAAAAAAGTTTCAAGCTTTGCATTTGCGTTCAACTAAATTAACCAGTGCGCAATACTCTTGCACATTCCATCTGAAGGTGGCCAAACACTGGCCCAAATTCAATGAAGGGCATGGCAAAGCCGCGCTGTTTTCTAGTGTTTCTATGAGACCACATTGGCTGCTGATGGTTATCTTTAGATTAAGGACAGAAAAATACTTACAAGAGCACACACAACAACAAACTAAACATGTTACAGGTTGAAAACAATGAAACGCAAGAAATTAGATGCCTAAATTTCAGTTTTGCATTTACAAATCAATATAGCCTGTAGCCAATATTCAGCTTGCCTAATTTCTTTATTACATTAGCATTCTTCCTATTTTGAGAACATCTAAAATTATGGACGTAGATATAAAAGAGTTTCCATTGCAGGTTGAGGAGGCCAAACCTTTCTGCCCGAGGAGGGCAAACCTTCATCTGGACTAAGCGCCAGCGTCTGCGCGGCCTCTAAACTGATCAGGATTACTTCTTCTAAACGAGTGGCTGGCAGCTGAACAATGGAAGAGGCGTTGGAGGAGAGGTCCACTTCCAGGGAAAACGAAGAGCCAGGAAGATGCGGGTGGGGGCGAGAATACTCACCTGGAGAAGGCGTCGGTGGTGGTACAGAAGGTCCTCCGGGCGGAGCGATGAAAAGATCCGGCGAAGGAACTGACAAGGACTCGAGCTCCTGGCGTGATTGGGGGCGGGGCGACTCGGCGGGGCGGGGTGGTTGTGCTGGCGCGTCCTCTCTCCTCGCGTTCGTGGCGCTGGCGGCAAGCAGAAGGGCGAGGAGGAGACGAATGTGATTGGGGCCGGGGCGGGGTGGCTATGCTGGCGCGTCCTCGCTCTTCACGTCCGTGGCGCCGGCGGCGAGCGGAAGGGCGAGGAAGAGAACCCGCGGGTGATGGTGGGGGCGGCACCCCGACTGTGAGCTTGAAGACCTCCGCCGCGACGCAACCTTGGGCTCCTCTGCCGCCAGGCGCGTGCACGAGCGTGAGGTGCTCCTCCGCGGGCTCGAGGCGGCGCTGCAGCTCGGCCGCGCGGCCTCCTCCGCTCCTCGGCGCTCTTCTCGGGGTTGGGGAGCTCGGCGCCGGGAATTGAGAGGCCGTCGGGATTCAATTTGGGGAGGGCGCCGTCGAGGAGATGGGGCCGCCCGTGCTCGCCATGGCCGCCCGGAGCGCCGGTGGGAGGGGGCCGCCCAGAGAAAAGAGCTCGAGCCGCGGGCACGGCCTACGCTGCTGCGAGCACGAGCGGGCCTCTGTCGCGGCGCTCCTCTGCCGTGGGGAATTTTTTTATATTTTTAGTCCAAATTTGAAACAAATTTTAAATTTAACCTGGGTTTAATTTTTTTTTAAATCTAACCCGTTTGGCCCCGCCACCATGCATGGCGGGGCAAATGCACTGAACCCCGCCATGCATGGTGGCGGGATGCAGGTCCCACGTGGCACGCTGCAGGCCAGCGTGGAAAGGAGTACCCCGCCATGATGCATGGCGGGGTACCCCTAACCCGCCATGATGCATGGCGGGGTACAACCCCGGCCATTTAAAAGCCCGGGCACTTCTTGTTTTTGGCCATTCATCCATTCCATTTCCCGCAGCGTCCCTCTCCGCCCCAGGACCGAGCTCCCCTCCCCTCAGCGGCCTTCTCCGGCGTCCCTCCCTCCTAGGACCCCTCCCCGTCGGCTACCGGCCCATCGTCGGACCTTGTTCCGGCCACCCCTTCTCTGCGTGCATCGTTGTAGTATGTTTGGTTAATGTAGTTAGTAAAGTTATATTAGTTTTTATCGTATTGATATTGTACATTATATAAGTGAAATGTGTTTTGTGTTGAAATCATTTCGTGTTATTAGATGGAGGACTCGTATCGTGAGTCGATTTGGAGGAAAAAGGGTCGTCCTAGAGAGATGTACCCCGACGTGTCTTGCAAGGATGCGCCCGTTCCTCCCGAGGAACCTTTCCCTAACTGTGACTGTGGTCATCCGGCGCACGTGGGCCAGTCGAGACATCCGGATACTGCGGCTCGTTGCTTCTACACATGTTATAGTTGTAGCGTAAGTAATTGTGCCCTTTGTTTTTCTTATTGGTTTCTGATGTTGTATTTGCGATGAGATAATTGAAACTTTTTTATAGCCCTACTTTCGGTGCTTTTTCTTCCAATGGATCGACGGCCCGGACAAGTTTGACCCAAGGATTCTCCTTTTCTACCCCGGCATTGATCATTGCAAGCGTGAGGTGTTTACTCGCTGGGTTCCGCCCCCTCCTAACCCTCCTCCTATGACGGAGGAAGAGAAGGCCGTAGCATCGGCACGGCGGCTCGAGGATCCTCCAAAGTGCCTTTGGGAGAGCAAGCTGTGATAAACCCATGCAATGAACAAGAGTTCATTTGTCCTCTATGACATGAGGTAAGGTTTGAGTGAACCTTGGAATGTCATGTCCTATATGTGTGTTTTACTGTTTTGATTTTGTAGGATCATGATTTTCCAAAGTGCCGTTTCAAGGAATGGATCTATGGTCCAAAGAGCCATTGGCCGGAGCCGGAGAAGAATGAGAAGGTGCCAGACTGGAAGAAGAAAAGGAGGTCTATTGCGCCTCCTGTGATGTGCAAATGTGGTGTTGAAGCTAGCTACGGCCTTGTCCCTCCAGGCCTTGGTATTGGGCACTTTTGTGGCCACATGATCGATTATGACGAGGTTTGCTAGGACTGTTGACACTTAGTGCTAATGTTTTATTTTGTTTACTTTGGTACGCTAACTTTGTATTCATCTATTTGTTGCAACAGAGCACTTAGAAATGCAACTGGGAATCATATGATGATGTGTATAAGTTCAAGGATGAGTATAAGACAATGGTAGCACTTCGCAAGATGAGAGGATATCCTGCAAGCTACGTCACTGATTTCGTTAAGAACCATAAGAAGAAAATGCTACGACGGGCCCAAGACCTACGTGTTCGTAACTGAAAGGTCCTTGTTTGGTTTTGGTAATTGAGTGACAACTTAGGTGGACTAATATGTGGTTATGTGAGATACACAGGAGATTAGTCCACAGGTGATGATGTCATGAAGGAGCTTAATGCACATGAGACATGACATGGAGTCATGTGACCAAGGTGGAGAAGATCAAGATGCGGCTTGGCTTGATGGACCGGTTGCTAGGGTGAAGGGCAAGTTGTGTGATGGCTTGGCGCCGAAGGACCAAGGCAACGGTGAAGAGCAAGTGAGGTCAAGATCGATGAACCAATATGGTCACGTGATGATATGAAGTGGATCATATCATTTGTGATATGGTTGGTGCATGTGTTGCATCAACATCGGAGGAGATGGAGTGGAATGCGCAAGGCAAAGGTATAACCTAGGGCATTTCCATTTCACCGGTCATAGGTGTGTAGAGAAGTTGATGACCGGGTTTAGGATAGATGGCCGTACTATTAAGAGGGGCAAACTTGTTTGCATATCGGTCATCTAGTGCCACTTGAGCGATCTAACTTTGCATACGTGTTAGGATCGAGTGGCGAGGCAAGTTGAGTGCCTAATTCCTTCGAAGAAAATATTTGTGAAAATGCTAACACACGTGCACAAGGTGGTGATCACTTGTTGGTGTTGGCACATTTGCGAAGGCGGCGGAGTTTGAGCGGTAGAGAGGGTTTGGGGTCTTCTCTCCCTCCCGCCGAGCGTGCGAGCGCGGGATTCAGGCGATTTCGGGGAAATGAAATGCCTATTTTCCATTACGCCGGAAGTCGGAAAAAGAAACGGAGGCGAACGGAGGTCACAGTGGTGACCGGACGCTGCACCGGACGCGGTCACTGTTTGACCGGACGCGTCCGGTCAATGTCCAGTGTCTGCGCGTATTTCAGTTGTTTGATCGGACGCGAGGCGCGTCCGGTCGTCCAGGGAGCTTACTGGACTTCGACCGGACGCGGGCACTGTGGCGTCCGGTCAGTTCAACAGCGCGTCCGGTCGCTGGTTCGTTGTGCGCGGCTCAGGGTTGACCAGCGCGTCCGGTCAGTTACGGGACCGGCGCGTCCGGTCGTGACCGGCGCGTCCGGTCGTTGCGACCAGCGCGTCCGGTCGGTGCTTCGCGAAAGAGTCGTTGCGCGACCGGCGTGTCCGGTCAGTTGGACCAGCGCGTCCGGTCAGCGTGACTGCTGCTGAATCAAGTTTCTAACGGCTAGTTCTGATGCCCCGTTTTTCGCTTGTCCTGTAGTGACCGGACGCGTCCGGTCACCCTGACCGGCGCGTCCGGTCGTCCCGATTTTCGCCCAGTGAAGGGGTAACGGCTCTATTTGACCGTGGGGTTATAAATAGACGTTGTGGCCGGCCATGGCCGGCAGCTGAGCACACTATAGTCTTTGTGACTTGTGTGGTAGTGCTTGGGAGCCCTCTAACTCACTCATGCTTGATAGTGTTCATCGGATCGAGTGAGAGAGCGATTCTAGTGCGTTGCTTTGAGAGATTGCATCGTGTGGCACTAGGTGATCGTGTTGCAAGCCGGTGGTGCTTGTTACTCTTGGAGGTTGCCACCTCCTAGACGGCTTGGTGGCTTGTGGCTCCGTCGAAGCTCGCAAGAAGATTGTGCGAGGCTCCGGAGAAGCTTTGTGAGGGGGATTGTGCTCACCCCGCGGGGATCGCGAAGAGCAACTCTAGTTGAGCGTGTCATTGAGCTACCACACTTTATGGTGGGTTCTTGCGGTGCCTTTTGAGAGGCTCGGTGTGTGACCGATTAGCCGCCGAACCACGAAGTGTTGGTCGACACAACGGGGACGTAGCTTGGTGGCGACCAAGTGAACCTCGGGAGAAAATCACCGTGTCAACATTGTCTACTCTTCTCGGTGGTTTGCCTTCGTGCAACACAAGCTTGTATTTACTTTCTTATATACTTGTGCTTGTGTAGTTGCTCTCTTAACTAGTTTGCTTGTGTAGCTTGCTAGTTGTCTTCTTGCTTGTGTAGCTAGAAGCCTCCCCTTGCGTGACTAATTTGGTTTGTGTAACCTTGTTAGTCACATTGCTTAGTTTGTGTAGCTAAGTAGTTTGCGCTCTCTAATTTGGCTTGTGTAGCCTTGTTATTGAGCATTGCTAGTGAGCTTAGGCTTTGTGCGCTTTGCTTACTAGAATTGTGTAGGAGCTCCCTCTTGCTTGCAAAGTACTAGTGCATAGGTTTGTGTGACCTTGCTCTAGAATTAAATAGGAGAGCTCTTGCTAAGGAAAGCACCTTAGTTGCTTAATTAGGATCTTTGCAAGGTGCTAAAGAACTTAGATAGAGGGGTGTAGTCTTGGCTAGACCGATAAGTTTTATTCCGCATTTGTTTCGGTTAGCCAACGCGTTTAAGTTTTAGAAAGGACTATTCACCCCCCCTCTAGTCCGCCATCTCGACCCTTCAATTGGTATCGGAGCCGGGTCTCTCATTTGCGGTCTTCACCGACCCGAGAGGATGGCGGCTTATGGGCTAGATGATTGTGTGGAACACATTTTTGATGGCACTCACTATGCACGGTGGAAAAATCACATGCTTGATCATTTTCGTGCTCTTGGCCCTAAGTTTTGGTGGATCATAGTTGTTGGCTTTTCTCATGACTTGGATGGGTGTGGTAACCGTACCCAAGCTCAAAAGGATTGCCGAACACTTGATGCACAAGCTAAGTTTTATCTAATCAAAGCTTTGAATGATGAGATTTTTAACAAGGTGATGGGTCTCTCAAGTGCACATAGCATGTGGACGGCGCTCAAGCATCACTATTGTGACTCCGCAATTTGGGATGATGGAAAATTCAAGAAGGATGATCACATAGTGATGGAGGTACATGAGGATGTTGAGCATGACCACAACGAGGTGGTTGTGGAGGATTGCTCCACCTCAATGTCAAGTGATGATGATGATGATGATCATGCCACAAGATCACTTGACAAGAATGATGATAATGTCACAAGTGATGCAAGCAATGATTCTACTCCATGCACACTTGATGGTGAAGATGATGGCTATGAGAGTGATGCTTCAACAAGCTCATCAATATCATCACATGGTAACACTAAGATACATGTTGGTGGTTTTGTTGTTGATTGTGATGATCCAAATTTTGAGCTTTTTTATAAACTCTCAAGAGCCTTAAAAAGAGAAATGGAAAAAGCAAGTAAATTGGAAAATGAAAACTCTTTTCTAAAGATCACATGTGAACAACAAAAACATCTACTTTATGTTACTACTTGTTCACATGAGGAGCTAAAATTGGCTCATGAGGAACTTAGTGTTGCTCATGATAACTTGGCACAAGAACATGCTTTACTCACTAAGAAGCTTTCTAATGAAGAAACCAAATCTAGTGAGAGCTCATCATTTGGGTCAAATGATCAATCACATATGACTAACCCTTGTGATGTAGGCAAGAAGCATGTATCCACCTCTTGTGATGATTTATTATATATGCCATGTTCTTCACAATTAGTTGCTTGTTCTACTTCTATGTCTTGTGAGACTAACCTTTTGAAGGAGAACAATGAGCTCAAAAGTGAAGTGAAGAATTTGAGCAACAAGTTGGAGAGGTGCTACAACTCTAAAATCGCCATTGAGCATATCATGACCAATCAAAGAAGATATGGTGATAAGAGTGGTATTGGCTACAACAAGAGCAAGGGCAAGATTATGAAGAAGCAAGATGCAAAGAAGCTATCCCAACTCATGTGCTACCGATGCCATGAAGTGGGACATATTGCCAAGTGTTGCCCTACCAAGAAGACTCAAGTTATGCCAAAAGCAAAGCCCCAAGCTCAAGTTAAGATCAACCATGAAGATGATGATGACTTGATGAAGAAGAAGAAGAAAACAAGAAGGGGTGGAAGAGCAAGGCATCCAATGCAAATTCAAGATGCCAAGATAGTGAGCAAGAATCAAGACAAGAAAAGAGATTGTGCTCACATCAAGTGCTTCAAGTATGGAGATATGGGACACTTTGCCTCGGGGTGTCCTACTAAGCTTGAAAAGAAGATTCAAGCAACTCGTGAGAGGCAAGGCAATGAGAAGCAACATATGAGCAAGGAAGAAAAGGCTCAATCTAAGAGAAGTTGCTACTCATGTCGGGAAAGGGGACACATGGCACATTCATGTCCCCTAGGTGAGAATTCTAAGCCTAAGTCAATTGATGATACTAATATGCTTAGAAAGGATGGCAATGGTACCTCATTGGTTGGAATTGCAAAACATCCCGCTACTCATACTAAGGCTATGCCTAAGTATGTTGCACCTAACTTGAGAGGACCCAAACTAGTTTGGGTACCATCAAAAAGTGGATGAATGATTGTAGGTACCATCGGCATTGGAGGCTTGATTCAATTGGTTTCATCATGTTCATCATATATTGAGTCAAGTTATGAAGCTCAATGCATATCCAATCCCAATGCCAAGTCAAAATAAGTGAAGTCCAAGTGCTACAACATACAAGTGTCATGATCAAGTTGTGGATGATTTATTGGAATTATTTGATGGCTTGCAATTTATTTGAGTAAAAGCCTGCTATTGGATGATCATGAGCTAACCAAGGTATATCTCTTGTTGATCATTTCATTTGGGTGCATATGAGTTGATTGAATTGGATAAATGTGCAATGTTGCTTGCTACGAGATGTTTGAATGGATTAAATGCTTAGTAATCAAGTTTGGATTGATTTGTGTTGGATAAATTCATGAGATAACATTTAGTAAGTGGAATGAATGGATATATGTCTTGTGAGAGTGTTCAAACAAGTTAATCTCAAGTTTGATTCACATTTGATGAAGAATAGCTCATGTATTGAAATCTGTCCAAAGTTAAAAATCTGAGCTAACTGTGATCTTAGCCATGTTTGAGTAATCAAATCTATTTGGATTGGCTTGAAATTTGGTATACATGCTCTACACTTATGAAAGAAGATGCTGTAGAAATTTCATGAGAATTGGATAAGGGATGCTTCTGTTTTGGAGTGTATCTTGTCAGCTATAGTGCAGCAGGTTTCAGCATGTAGCAGTGGTGGAAGATTTGAAATCTGATAGCAATATAAAAGTCAAATGAAGCTCAAATTTTTACAGCTGCTAGATGACTTTGTAATGCACATCTCCACCAAATTTCATGGCTTTTGGATTCGTACATTGGGAGATATGAATTATTCTTTGAAGGGTACAGAATCTGCCAGAAAAGTGACAATCATTGGATTAATCTAGAGTCACTTTGATTGAAAGGTCCTCAAGTTGGAAACATGTTTATAAGTGGTTGAGGTACCTAAGCTTGTTTTTGGTTTGATCTAGAAGCATGAAAAGCAATGAGTACAAGAACATTTGATTGTGGAATATACTTGGTGTACATATTCGGTACTCAAATTGGAAGATCAAGATCAAACTCAAGATGAAGGTGAAGTTTAAGTTCTAGTGATAATTGGAGATCATTTGGAAGAAAGAAAAGGACTTAAACAAGTAAAAAGAGTTGGACTCAAATGTAGATTCAAGGATTATTCATCAAGATTGAGTTCATCATTTGAATCAATCAAACTATATCATTTCAAGTGAGTATCAAGAGTGGTTCTTTGGAGAAAGGTCACTTCTCCCTAGTGAGGGGCTTGCCGCCGTGTGTAGGTGAAACCAAGTTTGGGACTTGGAAGGCTAACATGGAAGTGGTGATCCGAGGAACCTGTGATGCTTAGTTGAAGCAATCAAAAGGATTGATCTAAAGAGCAAGCAACACCCAAAAGAGAGTTAGTCATTGCAATTCAATTGATATTCTAAGTGATTCTCTCATACAAGCATTGATCAAAAAAAAGATAAAGCAAGCCAACCACAACAAGATAGTGCACTTGATCATTAGTGGTTTTCATTTTATATGGGTGAAGAATGGATTTATCTATGATGATTGGTCTTCACCAAGCAATAAATTGGACTTCACATTGCTATTGGAGTAATGAATTGGAATCTATATGACTATCCTCTACTCCAACATAGCAAATGTATCATTGTAATGTGCATGATCATTCTCATTCCTTACTAGTATGCAGTTAGTGCATATAGTACATGTTTATTAGGATCATGCATGACAAATGAAAATTTTAAATTCATAGCCTACCATTATTGCTTGATTGATTAATTGATCTAGTGGTATGGATATGAGTTTGTTCATGAGCTAGTGAACCCAAGTACTTGATCTAAGTTTGGATTGCTAACAAGTGACAAGTACAACATTGGCAAGATAACCCTTATTATGAGGTGTGAAGAAGCTTGTCATTGGATCAAACCGGACTTGGAATCTTAGGCAAATCAACATAGTTCAAGTCATACAAGAAGCTCATGACAATGATAAGAGTACAAGCACAAGACAACAATGAAAATGGATATCTAGTTTGTTTCAAGTAGTATCTAGACTCAAATTGATATTCCAAGTGATATTCACAAGTGGTGTCTAGATAATGATCTACAAGTGATATCTTACAAGTGGTACTCATGAAGATAGCAATTGTTCAAGAAGTGAATATTATTGTCAAATCCTTCAAAATGGATCTATACTAGAAAGCTCTTTCAAATGGTATCACATTCCTACTCATGATATATTCACGTGGTATCATTCATGCAAGACGATGGTTTCACAAGTGATCCTCAACTTTAAGTGATCAAATCAAGTAATGCTACCCTCATCTTCAAGTGGTATCTCAAGTGAATGACACATGCTATGACATAGGGGAGGAGCCCCACCGATTGGTATCAAGGTCAAAGATCCTATGTGGAATCTCAAGAGCAACCATAAAGTTTGTCATTCCAACATATGTGGTAATGTCCATCAAAAATGCAAAATTCAAGTCTCAACCATCTACCCCAATGCTAGTCTTTGCATCAATAAGAAGCACACCTTTTATGGAAATTGATGACAAAGGGGGAGAGATTGGACAAAGATATGCAAGATTTCCTTTAGGGGAGAGATTGCTTCGGGGAGAGATAGATGATATTGGACATGGATATGGACAAAGAGGGAGCAACATTGAAGAATGTAAGGGGATCAAAATTCTTGGACAAAGAAAGCACACAAGTAGGGGGAGCAAGCTCATGAACATTGATTGATTGCATTTGATATGTGCTTAATTCATGTGCTTGCTTGCATTGCATAAGTTCTTAAATTTAATATGCATGCTTTTGTGGTGTATGCTAGTTATAGAACTTGAATGATGATTTGATGACTAGCATGCATAGGATGTTAGCTAGACTTGTGATTATCATACAAAAACTAGAACCATGCTTATAATGTTGATCTCACGGGGTTTCTAGTGTTTTTGATGTCTAGCTACTCATGATGCTAAGGATGATGGCAAACTTGTGATTTTCAAATGGTATCAAGCTACTAATTGGTATCAAGCTACAAAGGTTTATTCTATACACCTTAGCATCACTTAGTAGTGCTAACCCTCCCACAAATTTCATATTTATGCATATGTGCAAGCTTGAAACCAAACCATTTGAGCACATATGTAGGGGAGTTATCACTACCAAGTCGGATTTTATGGTGCTTATCCAAATCTTGACATAGAGCTTAAAAGTTGGATAAGTAACATTAAATCCAAAACAAGTTAGCAATTTACACTTGTGTGAAGTGCTAGCTTGAAAAAGCTTAATTTCCATATCTTTGTAGAGTTGTCATCAATTACCAAAAAGGGGGAGATTGAAAGGTCCTTGTTTGGTTTTGGTAATTGAGTGACAACTTAGGTGGACTAATATGTGGTTATGTGAGATACACAGGAGATTAGTCCACAGGTGATGATGTCATGAAGGAGCTTAATGCACATGAGACATGACATGGAGTCATGTGACCAAGGTGGAGAAGATCAAGATGCGGCTTGGCTTGATGGACCGGTTGCTAGGGTGAAGGGCAAGTTGTGTGATGGCTTGGCGCCGAAGGACCAAGGCAACGGTGAAGAGCAAGTGAGGTCAAGATCGATGAACCAATATGGTCACGTGATGATATGAAGTGGATCATATCATTTGTGATATGGTTGGTGCATGTGTTGCATCAACATCGGAGGAGATGGAGTGGAATGCGCAAGGCAAAGGTATAACCTAGGGCATTTCCATTTCACCGGTCATAGGTGTGTAGAGAAGTTGATGACCGGGTTTAGGATAGATGGCCGTACTATTAAGAGGGGCAAACTTGTTTGCATATCGGTCATCTAGTGCCACTTGAGCGATCTAACTTTGCATACGTGTTAGGATCGAGTGGCGAGGCAAGTTGAGTGCCTAATTCCTTCGAAGAAAATATTTGTGAAAATGCTAACACACGTGCACAAGGTGGTGATCACTTGTTGGTGTTGGCACATTTGCGAAGGCGGCGGAGTTTGAGCGGTAGAGAGGGTTTGGGGTCTTCTCTCCCTCCCGCCGAGCGTGCGAGCGCGGGATTCAGGCGATTTCGGGGAAATGAAATGCCTATTTTCCATTACGCCGGAAGTCGGAAAAAGAAACGGAGGCGAACGGAGGTCACAGTGGTGACCGGACGCTGCACCGGACGCGGTCACTGTTTGACCGGACGCGTCCGGTCAATGTCCAGTGTCTGCGCGTATTTCAGTTGTTTGATCGGACGCGAGGCGCGTCCGGTCGTCCAGGGAGCTTACTGGACTTCGACCGGACGCGGGCACTGTGGCGTCCGGTCAGTTCAACAGCGCGTCCGGTCGCTGGTTCGTTGTGCGCGGCTCAGGGTTGACCAGCGCGTCCGGTCAGTTACGGGACCGGCGCGTCCGGTCGTGACCGGCGCGTCCGGTCGTTGCGACCAGCGCGTCCGGTCGGTGCTTCGCGAAAGAGTCGTTGCGCGACCGGCGTGTCCGGTCAGTTGGACCAGCGCGTCCGGTCAGCGTGACTGCTGCTGAATCAAGTTTCTAACGGCTAGTTCTGATGCCCCGTTTTTCGCTTGTCCTGTAGTGACCGGACGCGTCCGGTCACCCTGACCGGCGCGTCCGGTCGTCCCGATTTTCGCCCAGTGAAGGGGTAACGGCTCTATTTGACCGTGGGGTTATAAATAGACGTTGTGGCCGGCCATGGCCGGCAGCTGAGCACACTATAGTCTTTGTGACTTGTGTGGTAGTGCTTGGGAGCCCTCTAACTCACTCATGCTTGATAGTGTTCATCGGATCGAGTGAGAGAGCGATTCTAGTGCGTTGCTTTGAGAGATTGCATCGTGTGGCACTAGGTGATCGTGTTGCAAGCCGGTGGTGCTTGTTACTCTTGGAGGTTGCCACCTCCTAGACGGCTTGGTGGCTTGTGGCTCCGTCGAAGCTCGCAAGAAGATTGTGCGAGGCTCCGGAGAAGCTTTGTGAGGGGGATTGTGCTCACCCCGCGGGGATCGCGAAGAGCAACTCTAGTTGAGCGTGTCATTGAGCTACCACACTTTATGGTGGGTTCTTGCGGTGCCTTTTGAGAGGCTCGGTGTGTGACCGATTAGCCGCCGAACCACGAAGTGTTGGTCGACACAACGGGGACGTAGCTTGGTGGCGACCAAGTGAACCTCGGGAGAAAATCACCGTGTCAACATTGTCTACTCTTCTCGGTGGTTTGCCTTCGTGCAACACAAGCTTGTATTTACTTTCTTATATACTTGTGCTTGTGTAGTTGCTCTCTTAACTAGTTTGCTTGTGTAGCTTGCTAGTTGTCTTCTTGTTTGTGTAGCTAGAAGCCTCCCCTTGCGTGACTAATTTGGTTTGTGTAACCTTGTTAGTCACATTGCTTAGTTTGTGTAGCTAAGTAGTTTGCGCTCTCTAATTTGGCTTGTGTAGCCTTGTTATTGAGCATTGCTAGTGAGCTTAGGCTTTGTGCGCTTTGCTTACTAGAATTGTGTAGGAGCTCCCTCTTGCTTGCAAAGTACTAGTGCATAGGTTTGTGTGACCTTGCTCTAGAATTAAATAGGAGAGCTCTTGCTAAGGAAAGCACCTTAGTTGCTTAATTAGGATCTTTGCAAGGTGCTAAAGAACTTAGATAGAGGGGTGTAGTCTTGGCTAGACCGATAAGTTTTATTCCGCATTTGTTTCGGTTAGCCAACGCGTTTAAGTTTTAGAAAGGACTATTCACCCCCCCTCTAGTCCGCCATCTCGACCCTTCAGTAACCCAGAGAGTATTGCGTGGAAGAAGTGGTACGAGCAAAAGAAGAAGGATGTAGAGGAGTACCAGGCACGGAAGGCTGAAGAGGATGCAAGGAAGGCTACAGAGGATGCTGCGAGAGCAGAGATGCAAGGCTTGAATGATACTATTGACTCATTATGTGCGAGTGAGTCATTGCGTTTTTGGAAAGTCAATCTTCTTTGTTTGATTGTCAATAAAGTCATTGCAAAGATCCTGTTAATTGTTTGCATTTTGTACTTGCAGAGATTGGATGCACCGGCGACTGGCAAGCAGATGTGGCTCGTGCTAGGTACACGGAGAATAGGACAGTAAAGCGGGACGCAGGAGTTGGTGGCACCGCAAGCCGTCCGATTGTGGTTGAAGAGGAGGCCGAGCCAGAGGAAGACGACGACACCGGGAGGATAGGCGAGCTCATTCGTCTAGCCGAAGAATTGGGCTACCCTCAGGACGAGGATGCCTACGACATGGGAAGGATAGTCGAGCTACTTCATCTTGCAGAGGAGTTAGGACCGATGCCCGAGGAGGATGTTGAAGTAGAGGAGGGTCAGGCAGCGTACCACAGCCATAAGACACCGCTGTTCGACGCATGGGGGCCAACAGACATGACCGAACAAGAGGCCGAGTTGTACTCTCAGGCCGCGGACGAGGCGGAGGCGGCTTACTACCAGCGTCAGGCCTCTCAAGCCAAGGCAGTCAAGGCCAGCAAGGGTAAGGAGGTTGTAGTGGAGGATTCAGAGTCCGAAGACGAGTTGCTTACGCAGTGGTGCACGCAATTTGATTGACGTACAAGTGTCATTGTAATAATTTGCATTGTCACGTCTTCACGTCGTCGTTGTTAGTGTTTGTCGTTTGTAGTGGCTTAGAAACTTTGTGTGGTGTAGTTTGTCAGTGTTGTACTTTGAAACATGTCATTGTAATAATTTTCATTATCACATCTTCATTCGTTTCATTTGTTGGTCCACTCACTAAGATTGTTGTGTGGTTTATCCGTGCAGTTTATAAATGTAGTTTCTTAGTGCAGTTCCTGCGTGGCCGTAGTTTCAGGGACACCCCGCCATGGGTGGGGGCGGGTTAGGGGTACCCCGCCATAGTACATGGCGGGGTACCCCTAACCCGCCCCCACCCATGGCGGGGTGGCCCTAAAACTGCGGCCACGCAAGAACTATGCCTTCATTTTGCGTCAACTGAGCGTGACAAATGCAGACATGCCATGTTGAGTCATTTACAGCAAGTTTACGGAAGCCATGGCAGAAAGAATTGCGTTTACGCCAAAGATTAAACGAGTGTTACCAACTACATTAGTCCAATCGAAATAACCAAGTAGAGTACTGCTGCTACACCTACACATAATTTAATTGTTCTAGCACTACATAACTATGATAACATGTGTCCGGCGCCTGCTAAATATGACTACTCTACTAATCGCCAGGGGTGTAGGGGTCTCGCGGTCTCCGTCGCCTCCTCGGATTCGTAGGGACCACGTTGCTTCTCCAGCCAACGTCTGTGCGGTCCCGTTGCTGCCTCTCGCGCTGCCGCCTATGTCCACGATTGAACTGCTGCATCGACGACGGCCCCTGCAAGCAAGCAACCTGATGAGCTACTCTAAATGTTGAGCTACGAACAGTAGAATTAAAGAGAAAGCAAAGCATAGGGACCTGTTGCTCGGCTGGTGTGTAGTTCTCCTGCTGTGTGTAGTCGACCCCCTGTGTACCAAAAGGAGCACCGTACAGCTATGAGGCACCCATCTCCTCGTGACCGGTGTACTCCCACTGGGGAACGTTCTCGTCGTCGTCGTCGTCGTCGCCACTCGTCGTGTCATACTAAAGTGCCTCATCCACATCGTCCGCAGCCGCTGGACCCTTCCCTCTATCCTGCGGAGTACGAATAGACGAGGACACAGCCCTGGTGTCGCTAGCAGAAGCAGCTGCGGTGGACATCGTCTGGCTCCTAGACCACGTGGGGTTGTACGGTACGTCCAAAGTCGTATCCGCACAGCTCAGCTTCTGAGCCAACTTTTTGCAGCCTTTTTTCATTCTCTACAGGTTTAGATGACAACAAGCATTATTAAGCGTGAATTTTAAAGGTAACTGAGTTGTAGTCACGAATGTTACTATCAAAAGTACCTTGACAAAGGCGCGAAGAGGGTTGGTCTTGTCGTCCCTAGTCCGAAAAAGTTGCCTGGAAGCTTCCTCGGAGTAGTTCGACAACTGTTGTGCCTACAACATCACACAAGGTTAACTCGATCATTTTAATTGAATTTTAAAACCCTTACCTCGCTTGAGGATGTAAGTGCAAAGTACTTACCACGTATCTATTAAGAGGGGCCCTAAGAAGTTGTGTTTGCACCCTTTGCGCATCGTCGAACGCATCGGCGATGTCATCCTCACCGGCCGCATCTGCAGGCATGTTGGTGTACGGGACCATGAGATGAGTCCTCGTACTTCACTGCAGCCATTGCAGGTACTCCATCCATCTTGCCGGGTGGTGCTGTGGAAGTTCGTTGAGGTGGCGAGGATGCCTGTTATACCAATTAAGCAAATGTGGTTCGTGCGTCACCGCCCAATCCTTTTGCGTGGTCCGAAGCCTCCGATCGATCCTGCATTGCCATATTGCATTAGAAATGAGGCACTTAAGTAGAATAAACATATTGGCATCGTACCCATGCAGCTGAGCGTTGGTGGAGTACAGCGGTGGAATTCCCTGCAACCTCCTGAACTGTCTGTAAACCCTGAAAGGGTAGTGCATCTCGACGACATGGAAGAAGATAAGTGGCCCTTCGTAAAGCCACTCGTCCCCTTCCTCCTCGCAGCGCGGACTAAGGTAGTCCTCTAGCTCCCACCTAGACCACGGTGTCCATGTTACCTGCAAAGTAAAAAAACTTAATTTAGTATCAATCTCATTGATAGTGCCTTTAGTAGGAAATGTGGATATAACTTACGTAGTTGTGTGTCAACACGTCTATCGCATCCGTGTACTGCTTGTACCTCCTTTCCAACTCGCCCCTCACTACCTTAGCGTCTTTCCAGATGAAAAGGGCGGTGGGTCGAACGTCTTCATGCTACCAAACCTGCAAGTCACACAAACACGGTGTCACTAATCTCTTTAGTCGTATGAAGATATCAAAGTAGTCAATGTACTCACAGGCAAATGCAGAGGTTTAGTAGGCCTCCCAACCAGAAACCGCTCCCAAATCCATACTTGAAGTAGGTATGAGCAGCCACCTAGGTTGGCATTGTCCGACTGGCGACGACAGGCGGTACAAAGCTGACGGTATGTCCAAGCAAGGACCGCGGTACCCCAGCTATAGGTTGCAATGTTCTCAAGTGGCTGGATAAGGATCCTCAAGAAAATCCAGCTGATGTTGTCGCCTGAGGAGTCGGGGAACAAGAAAGCGCCCAAGAAGTGCCACAACCACACCTTTTCATACACCTCGACCTCGTGATCTGGAGCACCGACCGGAGGCCCTGCACCAAAGTGCTGGGTTATCCATGACGTCGACACTCCTGAGGTCTTCCTGCAATTACAATTGAAGTATTATTCTACAAAAATAGATGTAGTTGAAATGGTTGTATCAGTGATTTCAATGGGGCGCAAATATGAACTTACTTTGTGCCTTTAACTTCAGCCTCTGATGGCCTCCTACCACAGAACTGCTCCACCAAGTGTACCCAATTAGACTCGTCGACGACCCCAGTCACCGGATGACCAGCCAAACTGAGACACAATATCATCTTCACATCCTGCATCGTGATAGTCATTTCCCCACATGGTGTGTGGAAGGTGTGCGTCTCCGGTCTCCACCTGCATCATTATAAGTTTCTGGTTATAGGCAAGTTGACGGCCCAATTTTACAAAACAAAGACAATAAATGAAAAATGCAATGTTACCTATCAACAAAGGCAGTAAGAAGTGCAGGGTCTAGTGTGGGGAGTGTACTGTTGTACACCCGAACGATCTCAAGGAAGCCCGTCCGCTGTATGTAGGGCGCGTATCGCTCGTCCCAGCTATGTACGCGGTGCGTGCGAACACGAAGCGCACGCAACGGCCTCTGCTGCTCCGACAAGGCCTGGGCCCGGTGGTCCTTGTCGTAGTCAGCCTCAATGAGGCTAAAGCGCGGATGAGGAGCCCGCGCCTCCATCTTGCAACCCTGAACCTGCCTGTTTGAAAAAACAAAGACAACATTAATAACATTAGAACAATTAATAACGTTATAAAAAACAAAGACAAGTAAATTTGAAGATTAAAATATCATAAATGCATGTTTACAATATAGACCACCTCTTGTCTCGCCCGCCTATGAAATCTAGCGTTATGATCAGGATTCTTGCAAATGGAGCAAAGGTTCTGCGCACGTTCTTCGTCAAAGTCCCCGCCACCATACATGTCGGCGCCGTAACCTTTCATATTGTCCATATCGCCTTTCAGTCGCTTCTTCTTCCTCCTTCCCTTCCCTACCTTCTTCAGGTCCGGATAAGGCGCGTAGTCCTCACCACAATATGGAGGCCACTGCGACTCATCAAGGTATGGCTCGAAACTCTTCTCCCAAACTTTGAGGGTGTTGGCACGGAGATACAAGGGTGACATGTATGGTGCAACTGTGTGGTCAAAACCTCTAAGCCAACAAGAGGTGATCATGTGTGAGCAAGGGGCATGCATGATCTGAGGGACGTTGCAACTGCATTCTACTTTATCAAGATCGACACGGTACGTTCGGCCACCAAATCGTTCGCCGCCTAGGTTTGTGCCCCCTCTAGCTCGTACACAGAAAACAAGCATGTCCCGTCCATAAGCCTCGGCAACCTGTTGTTTGGCCAATTCCTCAGCCTCCTTCAAATATTCATGTGCCGCCTTCCCCCATCTTCCAAGCTCCTCTTCATTCCTCAGGGCTAGGCCATACCGCTTAACAAAATACTCATTGCACTTCCTAAAAGAGAACTCGACAATACCAGACACTGGAAGAGATCGAACGCCTTTGAACACACGATTGAAAGACTCAGAGGAGTTTGTTGTCATGATGCCGTACCGGAAGCCGCCCTCATCATATGCTAATGCCCACTTGGCTTTATTTTCCATCTGCTGGTCTAACCATGCCTTGCCAGCTTGGTTGAGCATCTTCTCTAGTTCTACCATAGTCTCGTTGAACTCGCGTTCCGTACGTTTATTACAAAGCTCCTTTAACTTGTCAGCCACATCCTTCTTGCGTTGACGCCGCCAGAAATTGGCGGCAAAATGCCGCATGCACCAACGGTGCACTAGGGGTGGGTGACCATCAATGTGTTCACCGGCTGCATTTAGAATTCCAATGTGACAGTCCGAAATCAGACAAATGGTGCGAGAAGGGCCAAGCACATGAACACGGAGCAGACGCATAAACCATGACCATGAATCATTGTTTTCCCCCTCCGCCAAAGCAAAAGCCATTGGCACTATCTAGTTCTCTGGGTCTACAGCAGCAGCCATCATCAATGTGCCCCTATATTTGCCGGTGAGGAACGTGCCATCAACAAGAACAACTGGCCGACAGTACTGAAATGCATGTTTGCACTGATCGAAATACCAGAACACACGGTACAGAATATGCCTCAACGGGTTCTGAAGATACAACCCTCCTGTGTATATGAACGATCTCATGCCAGGGTTGAAGTGTTCCATCGCACACAAAATGCGTGGAACCCTGTTATAGGCTTCCTCCCAGCTACCCCAGCGAATTGCCAGGGCAATTTGCTTTGCCCGCCAAGCCTTTCCATACGTGACCTCATACCCAACAAATGTGACTATGGTCTCCTGCAAGAAAGACACCGATACGTCGTTGTCCTTATCTACAAGACCCAATATACGACGGGCTAGGTACCAAGCCGTCAACTGGGGATGGTACCTTTTACCCTCATTAGTCTGGCATCTGTGTGGCTGTTCCACCGAAGTTACCTTCCACTTACCATCACTCCGCCTCTTTCGTGCATTCAACTTCCACGAGCACGGGAATCCAGCCTTACATAATATGTGGAATTTTACCTCCTTGTCAGAATGTCGAACCGTGTAAGGCCTATGATGATACACAACATAGTCCTGAAGGAACAACTTCATCTCCGACATCGTATTGAAAAGCATTCCCTTCCTCAGTATTAAATTTTTATGGTTGTACAATGATTCCTTACACATCTGCAAACCCGTGTCACAAACTGCCATATGCGACATACTTACATCGTTATAATTTGGCACACCGGTAAAAGGCAAGCCAGCCTCCCTCAGCTGTGTAAGCTCTGCCGATGTATAAGAGGGTGGTGCAACGTATTGTTGTGGCTCCCTAACCCTGCTCCATCCTTCATATTCCACTCCATCATCTGGATAACCGGTGGCTAATGTGCCCTGACTCTGCATGCCATGAAGTACCTCAAGCGGTACTCCTGAGGGCATGCCACGAACTGGTGTACACATGGCAGGTGCACCTCCAGAGGGCATGGCTTCAACCGATGCTTGCATGGCATGTGGACCTCCTTCCTCATTTCCTGAATCGTCAGAATCAGTGCTAACATCATCACCAATCATTTCCTCCGCTGCCGCCTCCTCCTCCTCCTGTTCAAACTCGTCTACATCAAAATCATTGCTTATATGACCAACTGGAGGACAATGAACCCGCTCCTGCGTCAAATTACCATCCAAGTCCATGCTCTCCATAGTTTGTTGCATCTGCACACCACAATCTCCTAGAGTATCACTGTCGAAGGACGGCTCCTCATTCTCAACATTCTCCAGCACCAACTCAGCCATGCCGACATTCGAACCTTGGATGACCCTATTGTATCGGGACCACTCTGCTTGGTTGCACAAGTCCATCATCACATAGTGTGCCCTATTCTTTCCAACATCGAACCTACCCTTTAGTGTGAAAGCCTCGCCAAACTTCAAACTCAAACGGTCACATAGATCGCGGAAACTAGGGGTGCCATCAAACCATTCCAATTCTTCATACATATCCTCAAACTGGCAATCCTCTCTCCTAACACTTCCTCCGTAAAAAACTCTTACACCGTAATCCATCTACAAAACGATTTGACATCTGATTATCAACTGACCAATATGGTACCACTAATTACTACATAACTAACTAACCTTACTTACCTACCACGTAACTAACTTACTTAGTAACTAAATAACTAATATTACCTAATAAAATCCGAATAACTAATAATCGTTAACTAATTAACTAATAACTAAATAACTAATACGAACCCATTAACTAAAAACCAATATTAACTAACTATCAAAAATATCGTTAACTACAAATGATCGTTAACTAAATAACTAACTAAATAATTCAATAACTAACTAAATAACTAATATTAAATAACTAAATAATCGTTTAATACAATGAATAATAAATAATTAACTAAATAAATAATAATAACTTAATAATATTTACTACAAATAAATAATAGTAACGACAAAATAAAAAAATTTACCGTAAAACGGGTTGCGGCGGCGCGACGAGGTTGCCCGGGCGGCGGCGTGCCGGGGCCGGGCCGGGGTGCAACGGTCCGCGGCCGGGGTGGCGGCGCGGGAACGGCGGCCGGAGACGCGGCCGAGGGCGCGGTGGCCGGGGCCGCGGCGCCGGGGGCGCGGGGGACGGCGCGGCGGCGCCGACGGCGGCTGCGGCAGCGCGGCGGCCGCGGCAGCGGCGGCGCGACGGCGCGGCGGCGGGGGCGCAGCGGGGAGTGGCGTCGCGGCGGGGCGCGGCGGGAAGCGGCGTCGCGGCGGGGCGCGGCGGGGAGCGGCCGGGCGCTGCGGGGCTCCGGGCGACGGCGGCGGCTCCGGCGGCGGCTCGGCGTCGCTGGTGGCGCAAGAAACGGCGGCGGCGCGGCTGCAAGTGGCTTCGGCCGAGGGGGCGTGGCGGGGCGCGGCTTTTATTTAGGCCGCGCCCCGCCATGATGGGTGGCGGGGTGCAACCCGCCATGATGGGTGGCGGGTTTGGCCTACCCCGCCACGCATCATGGCGGGGTACGCCCGGGGTGGCTGCCACGTCCCCCGCCACGTGGGAACTGCACCCCGCCACTATGCATGGCGGGGTTCAGTGCATTTGCCCCGCCATGCATGGTGGCGGGGCCAAACGGGTTAGATTTAAAAAAAATTTAAACCCGGGTTAAATTTAAAATTTGTTTCAAATTTGGACTAAAAATAAAAAAAATTCGCCGTGGGCACGGCCTCCGCTGTTGGCGCTTGGGCTCCTCCGCCGCGTGCCGTGGCCTGCAGCCGCGCTGGCGAGTGCGTGGGGAAGCGCTGGCCCTACCGCCGCGTGGGCAACCTCCGGCCCGCCGCCAAGCAGGCGAGCGCGAGGGGAACGGGAGCGCCGGCACCTTGCGACGGAAAGAGAGAAGATGTCGAGAGGAAGAGATAAGGACGGGCCTCGGGAGTGGAGTGCGGGCACGTTGAAGAGGCACGTTGGAGCTGTGTTGACGTCTCCAGTATTGGCTTTTTAGGGGTAGAGATATTTTTAATAATAATTGTTTCTAAATTTTTTTTGCGAATTTGACCCTTTTGGTCGCGCCAGCGCCGATGGCGCGACCAAATAACGTTGTCGGGCCACATGCATTGGCACGGTAACATCCGCCACGCTAGACGACATTTCTGACGTGGAAAACGCTGTCACGCCACTCCCGCTGGCGTGACAGTATTATTCTGTCGCGCCACCAGGAGTGGCGTGATAAGACAAAACATTTGAAAAATCATAACTTTTTCATATGACGTCGGATGAAGATAAAATTTATATAAAAATTATAGTTATTGATGAGATCTACAACTTTGTAGTTTTGGGTTTTTTCATTTGAGGACGTTAAGATGTTAAAAAAACTAATATAAAATTTCAGGAGCATAATAACCGCGTACAAGTGTTTGTCGCATTAGAAAAACAATATCGTTTTTGTATGGTGTCAAATGAAGATACTTTTTACATGAAAGTTATAGTTCCCAATGAGATCTACAACTTTGTAGTTTTGAGTTTTTATATTTGAGATCGTTAAAATACATGAAAAAATAATATAAAATTTCAGCAACATAATAATCGCGTACTAGCGCTTGTCGCATTAGAAAAATAATATCGTTTTTGTATGGCATCAAATGAAGATATATTTTATATCAAAGTTGTAGCCCTTAATGAGATCTACAACTGTATAGTTTTGAGTTTTCACATTTGGAGTCGTTAAGATGCTAAAAAGATATTGTTTTTCTAATGCGACAAGCACTTGTACACGGTTATTATGCTCCTGAAATTTTATATTAATTTTTTGAGCATCTTAACGTCCTCAAATAAAAAAAAATTCAAAACTACAAAGTTGTAGATCTCATCGAGAGTTACAATTTTCATATAAATTTCATCTTCATCCGACGTCGTATTAAAGAGTTATGATTTTTTAAAGGTTTTATTTTGTCACGCCACTCCTTGTGGCGTGACAGTACAATACTGTCACATCAGCGTTTTCCACGTTGGAAACGTCGTGTAACATGGTGGATGTTGCCGCGCCAATGCATATGGCGCGACAACGTTATTTGGTCGCGCCAGCGCCGCCGGCGTGACCAAAAAGATCAAATCCGCAAAAAAATTTTTAGGAACGATTATATTAAAATATTGAATAAAAAAGGATTAAAAAAATAAAAATTCCCCTGGACAAAGGCTTCATTGCAAGGTGTGTGCGAGGGACGATGTTGTCCCACGGGTTTATCCAAGTCAGAGGGGATATTTTTCTCTAGAGACGACTTTGTTCTAAATGTTTGTAAACGATACAACATGACGAAGTAGAATATCCCACTTTGTCTAAACTAAATATCACCTTAGCCGGTGTATATTTCTGAAAAAAAAAACACACTGTTTTTTTCCTTAGACACATAGGCTTTTAGATGGAGAGTACAATATGTCGATCCGTTTTTCTAGTGAGGAAATTTAGGGCAATTACACAGTTCTGGAAAAGTAGGAAGCATGGCAGGTGGCGAGAGCGCAGCACAAGGGCAGTGCGGTGGGCAGGCACGTCGCCTGCTTAAAGAGACCGACGCGAACCTTCACCGCTCCAACCTAAATACGGCAACCTGCACCGTAGACAGTCATCCAGCAAGATTGCAAGAACAGATACACTACTGCTAGCTACTTTCCGTTCCGTCGTCGTCTCGTGATCTCGTCGGCGATCGAGCAAACCGGGCGATCGATACTCAAATCAGTAGGATCTGTATAGTTTGCATCGTCGTTACACGACGATCGATGGCGCACAGCAAGCGCGAGACGATCAAGCCCGGGAGGGCGCACACCAAGGTGGCCGGCGACGACGAGATGCTGCGGACGGGCTTCTACGACGGCACCCCGCTGGAGGGCGGCAAGATCGCCGACTCCCAGCCCGTCGACCTCTTCGCCGCCGCCCGCCGCGTCGCCGAAGCCGACGCCGACGCCGCCCCGTATTACTCGCAGCACCAGCAGCAGCAGCAGCCAGACGAGGGGACGACCAACAAGAAGAAGAACGTCAGCGCGGAGTCGGAGCCCGTCGACCTGCCCGCGAGCGCGCGGGGCGTGGCGGAGGCGGCGAACCCTGCTGCTGCGACGGCGACGGATGAGCAGCCGGGCCGCCGGCAGGATGTGGCTGGGCCTGCCGCCGGTGGACGTCGCTTGGGAGTGGGACGCCCGGATTATTAAGAAAGCGGTTGATTAGTGATTACCAGCACTACTCTACAACCACTGTCCACTACACAGTACCTGCTCTGCATGCTAGTGTCTTGTTTCCATTTTCTTTCTGTGCAACATGTTCGTTTGAGCTATTCAGCGGAATCAGCAGTCATCCAGCAGTGTTTTTCTCTCACAACGAACCAGCGAACAGTACTTTCAGCCACAATAAATCAGCGAAACGAACAGGCTGCAGGTTTTATTTTATTTGCCAAACTTTTGTACATGCAGTGCAGGAAGCCGCATGTGTGTGCGGTGATGAACTTATGTATAGAGAGAATAAAATAAAGGCCTGCGTTTTCTTCTTCCATCTGCTGCGTTTCTTGGCACCAACAATTTTTCCTCTTTTTACACGAGTTCTAAAATTAAAGGAGACTATATATATTAGTACTGTTCACTCTAGCTAATACGGTCCTTCGCCGGAAGGATCGGAGCTGTTCACTCTAACACGATGCGCATGTGCGTCCGGTGGTAGATTTTTTTTCTAAATAATATATTTTTAACGGTTAATTGGTCTGCCAGCTTGTCGGTCTCTGGACGGCCGACAGGTCTCCCTGCCGGTGCCGACAGGCCCTATCGGCTTTGGGAAGGCCGACAGGCCATATATGCAGGTTTTGTTTGCAAAACTTTTGTACACGCAGTGCAGGAAGCCCCATGTGTGTGCGGTACGGTGATGAACTATGTATAGAGAGGGAATAAAATAAAGGCCTCCGTTCGTCTCCATCTCCTGCGTTTCTTGGCACCAACAATTTTTCCTCTTTTTACACGGGTTCTAAAATGAGAGGAGACTATATATTTATTATATTAGTACTGTTCACTCTCGTAACACGTTCGTTCACAGGAAGGATCGGAGCTGTATGTTCACTCAACACGACGCGCATGTGCGTCCGATGCAACTGGTAGAGACGCTCTTCGGAGTTCGGAGCACCTCTGCAAAAACACAGAGCGTGAAAATCGATACGAAAATGGACCGTAGAAAAACCGACCCGACCAATCCAAAAATCAGCTCCACGCCCTCCTCGTAAAAATAATTAAACGATGGATCACGTGGGCGCGATGGCATCAGCCCCGGCTCCCGGAGCAGATGGGTGCTACACCCACGCTAGATTCACACCCCTCGTAGCCACTAAAAATAATTAAAAAAAACACATATTTGTTAAGGCTGTGTTCAGTTGGTGAAAAGCAGGTGAAAAGTTACTGTAGCATCTTTCGTTGTTATTTGGTAAAATTTGTTCAATCATGGACTAACTAGGCTCAAAAGATTCGTCTCGATATTTACAGACAAACTATGCAATTAATTATCTTTTTTACCTACATTTAATGCTCCATACATACGTCTAAAGATTCGATGTGATGGATGGAAGAGGAAATATTTTGGGTTTGGATGGGAAGTGAACACACCCTAAGTAAACACCGGGAGATGAGTATAGGTGGGATTAACATTTATATTGAATACAACGATAGCAAAAATGATTAATTGATATTGGTAGGGTAACTCTAGGATTATATTAGCTAGTAGAAAGTATGAAGTGTTCCTTAAAGAAAAGAAAAGAAGGTGCGTGGTGCTTACACTACACTAGGGAACAATGGGTCTCGAACTCTCGATGCAAAAAACAATGCGCTTGCATTTTAATGATTTTGAATGATTGCTCTCTTATATTTTGTTCTCTTCTTCACTGAACATCCTACCTCTATTCTATTTAAATAATACTCCCTCCGTTCTAAAACCTTATTTAAATACTACTCTCTCAATTCTAAATCATAAGACATTTTAACATTTCTATATACATAATTTACCATATATTCACTATGTCTAGATACATACCAAAAATAATATATTGAGAAAAACCAAAACATCTTATGATTTGGAATGACCTATGTCTAGATACATAGCAAAGATAATATATCTAGAAAAAACAAAACGTCTAGATCTGTTTGGATCCACCCAACTAAAATAGCCAGCTAAAATTTCAAATCTAAACTTTAGCTAGCTAAAAGTTCTCTCAGCTAAACTTTAGTTGGGGTGTTTGAATCCCCTGGCTAATCGACTCAAATAAACTTTAGTTGAGTTTAGGTAGGTTGGAGCAACTAAACTTTAGCTAGTCTTTTAGCTAGACTGTTTAGATCCCTAGCAGCTAAATTTAGCTAGTTAAAGTTTAGTTTATGGATCTAAACATGTGCTTATGATTCAGAAGGGAGCAAGTATGTAATGTTGTCGTTTTTCGAAGCACAAGCGCACCCATGTGAAGTTGTGCATCGCGTATTTCTTTTTTGGGATGGGAAAAAAGGATTTGCCGTCCGTTTGAGCGAGATTTGAATACCACCCGCCATGCATAATTTGGGAGAGACCGGCGTGGATGCTCAGAGGTGGCGACCTTTTGCTAAGATAAGAATCAGTGCAATTAATTAGTCCTCAGTGCTGATCATGCTGCTATTAACTAATAGCAAGTTCAAGTTGAGTGCTAATATGCATCTAGGAATATGAGCAATTCTATGTGTATATATTAGATTTGATAGACACATTGTCTGTCACACACTCCATCCACTGAAGGTGAGCATAGCAGAGCAGGATTGGAATTGGATCGATCCATGGGGTGGGCGCTGGCAATGCAGGGCGGCGGCGGGAACATCCCGCGCTCGCTGCCACCGGACAGCACGGAGCCTCGCCTCAGGACACTGCGCCGCTGCCTGGACCTTGGCGCCGCCGCCCTCCGCGCCGGCCGACCCGCCCTCGACGTCGTCGAGCTCGTCGTACGTTATTATCTTGTCACTCATGTCGCCGGCCACGCTCAATGCTCACTTACGCAATGCAAATATATTTGCAATGCGAATGCGATGCAGGTGCGGGAGCTGGAGAACTGCCCGCACTTCAACGCCGGCAGGGGCTCGGTGCTGACGGCGGACGGCACGCTGCATCATGGAAGGGCGCACCCTGCGCTGCGGCGCCGTGGCGGGCGTCTCCACCGTCGTCAACCCGGTGTCGCTGGCCAGGCGCGTCATGGAGGAGACACCGCACATCTACCTCGCCTTCCACGCCGCCGAGGCGTTCGCCAGGGACCAAGGCCTGGACACGCAGGACGACCCGGCCTACTTCATCACCGACACCAACGTGGAGCGCCTCAGGCAGGAGAAGGAGAAACAACGACAAGCCGCCGCCGGCAGCGACAGCGGCGGCCTGCAGACCGGCACCGTGGGCTGCGTGGCCGTCGACGCCGCGGGCGGGCTGGCGTCGGCCACGTCCACGGGCGGGCACACCAACAAGTGAGCCGGCCGGATCGGGGACACGCCCATCGTGGGCGCCGGCACCTACGCCAACGCCGTCTGCGCCGTGTCCGCCACGGGCGTCGGCGAGGCCATCATCCGCCACACCGTCGCGCGGGACGTCGCCGCCGTCATGGAGCACCGCGGCCTCGCCCTGAAGGACGCCGCCGCGCGCGTCGTGGACGCGCGCCGCGCCGCCCGGCACCGTGGGGCTGGTGGCCGTGTCCGCGCAGGGGGAGGTGGCCATGCTGCACAACACCGCCGGCATGTTCAGGGCCTGCGTCACCGAAGATGGACACACCGATGGCCGGGTGCTGCCGACTCAACGGACGCTTATTAGTTATATGTTCTTCTATAAATATTGATTGATGAAATAAGATTATCCGGCCATCAATCGTGATTAATCAAAAATAAGTTTGCATTGCATCGACTAAACCTGGAGTATGTTACAGGCCGCCATGAGGTCAACAATTTATTAGGTTATTGACTATGATTATGTTTGTACCGGTGTGTTTTAGCCCATGACCAAAAACAAAATCGTCCCGTGTACATCAATCAAGTAGCCTAGAAAAGAGCCCGACACCCACAAATATTGGTTTTCTTTCACTATTCTCAGTACTGATGTAGACATATTAATAATATGGTTTTCGGGTCTGGTTTCCTTGGAGTAGACATATTATTTCAGTGGCACTTGGTTTATGACATGTGCCACTGTAACATTAGGTTAAACATGATTTTTTAACCATTGGCTTACATAACCGGAGGATGGCCACATCGATCAAAATGATAGTAAAGAAAGAGTTTGGTTATTTATTTGCTATCAGAGTTTTTTGGCGTTAAATTATCAAATTTGTGTACATCCCTCGTTCCAAAATAGTTGACGTTATAACATTCAAATTTTATCCTAAAATACTTGACATCTCGCTTTTCAATGCATACTCTTTTTCCAATATACCTGCTTGGTCGAAAACCGAATGAAGACATATAAATAAAATAATTGTAATGCAAGGGAGACACATGCACATATTCGAGAACCACATATTTCATTAATTCTTTCTTAAATATACAAAATACATGATCAACGAAAAAATGTCTTCTTCCGCCTTCAGCTCATGCTTAAGGAGAGGTCTGACTTATAGGAAAATTGCGTAGTTCGCCGATTCCCGGGGCCTGTTTGGCGCGTCCGGTTAATTACATCCGCAAGACGAGCTTGCGGAAAACCTCCGATTAAGCTGCGCTTTATGGTCGTCAAGTATTGATTTGATCATCGTCAGCCATATGCGAGATATGGCATAATAACAATGGGTGGCTTTATGTCGCCGAAGCTTGGTTGTGACATCGCCATCGCCACGTCGGAGTAAAAACGGAACATATTGTTGATGAAGGGGATGACTTTCGCCTCGTCGGTGCCCAGTCATGTACGCCGGCCTTCATTAACACGGACGTGTGTGAGTTGCCTTTGCCTCGTCGGTGCCCAGCAACGATGTGTCCGATCCCGTAATTGGGACGTGTCGGTGGAGTAGTGACCTCGCCTTATCGGCACTTGGCCAGAGTTCTGTCTAGCCTCGTCGGCACTAGACGTAGATGAATATATAGTAAAAAGTCCGCAACAAATTAGCGGTACGAGTATTGTTCGGATGATGCTTTCTCATGGGATCAAATCGACAGCCTCCCGGCGTTTGCATTTTATAATGAAACGAGGCATTCTCGTCTCGTGCATCTCGACTTTTCTGTTATTGTGACAAGCGGGGGTTTTCCCGTCTCGCGCGCTGTGACGAGCGGGCTGCGATGAGCGGGGGTTTTCCCGTCTCATGCGTCTTGTCTTTTCTCATCGCGACGAGCGGGGGTTTCCCGTCTCGCGCGCTACGACGAGCGGGGCGTTCCCGTCTCGCGCATCTTGATGTTTGTCATCGCGACGAGTGGGAGTTTCCCATCTCATACGCCACGACGAGCGGGGCGTTCCCGTCTCGCGTGTCTCGATTTTTTAGTCACCGGTAACTCGACGACGTCCTCGCGCGGCGAGGGTTCTGATGTCGTCGAGTTGCTAGACTCAGCACAGTAATATATTGAAAGAGCATTGACGCTTATATGCACTTGCTGGTACATCTAAATCAGCCGCTCACCAGGAACCACGACGGCTGAACCGGAGGACATAGTCACAGCTGAAGCGAATCGGCGTCTGGAGGCGGCGGCGCTGGAGCAAGGCAGGAACGCGTGTGATGACTTCTGGCGAGATGGGCAGCAAGGTGTTGGCGTGTTGCGTGGATGCGTATGCGTGCGTGAGATGCTGCTGAAAAGAAGGGCCCCTATGTTGGTCAGGCTGCCGATTTATATAGGGAAGGTAGGAGGCCTGATGTTTGCCCCTCAGCCAAGCAAACGTGATTAGATTAGATTAGCTAGAATACGATTTCTAACCGCATGCATGATTCTATCTCCAAGGAGTATCTCCCGTAATGAAGCAAAACTCTATCTCCAGCAAGCTCCAATAGAATATCTCCTTTATTTCTAACGACATGTGAAACTTTAACCTTCTAGAAATATTTTGAGAGGTGAGGCTCATGTGTCATGGGCTCAACCACGGCAACTCTTGCACGCCTATAAACGTACGTGTCAATAATATGTGCCGAATAAACATATTCTCATACTCATCTCGTCACACGACACATGATTATTTATTTATTAAAAATAATCATCAAACAATACCTTTCTCTTTTCACAATACATCTCAATTTCTATCTCCTTCCTTTTCATAGGGATACTTTGGTCTTTTAGCTACAACACTGGTATTCGTAAACAATCCCAAAACTTCCTCAATTTTGGGACATTAGGTAGTATGTTGGGTAATGCTCATCTAACTGTCGCATGTCTAAAATATAACAGATTTGACCATCTAAAACATATGACATATAGCTAGGCACTCTAAAGAAAGAAGGGCTACTTGATGCACTATCGAGTGCAATTATATACACCACCACTCATCAAAATAGTAGAGCGTGCTTGGTTCCTGAGTTAGCCTACTCTCATCAAAATAGTAGAGCGTGCTTAGTTCCCACCTGGCCTTGCTCGGCTAATGCGAGCAAGGCGCTTTTCCAGCTGAAGAGAGCCAATTTGGCCCACCTAAGGCAACAAGCAATACCAGCACAGAATTCGAGGTCAGCTAGTAAAACATCCAAACACATTGCTTGCTCCAATTTCTAGCTTGGCGAGGCAATCCACCATTGAGAAAAAAAAAATCAAACATGCACGTACTCCCTCTGTTTGGAATTATAAGCTATCCTAACTTTTTTTTACATAGATTTTGTTACATATAAATATTCATTATGTATACATATATATATATAGCAATAGGGTGGTAAAAGTTAAATAGCTAAATTTAAACGTTCCAACAGTTAGATAGTCGGAGATTTTACGGTTTTTTTAATAAATTACTGGATCGATGTTATCAAATAAATATTTTTTTAAAAAAAAGGTGCCGAAGTGAGTGGAGAAGCCTTTAGCAATAAACAAAAGAGAAGTGACGCGAAACCACATGGCAGCCAGCTAGCTGCCTGGACCCCGGAGTTTGGCGGCAGAAGCAGAGGGATGGCTGGCACACTCCTCAATCATCATCCATGTCCGGTCCCCAGCCACCGCATTCCCATCCCCATCCAACTCCCCACTCCACGGCAGGGCCACCACCCTCCCTACGGACCCCCGTGCTCCGCCACTGCCCTCGGTTCGTCCACTCCCATCCCCAATTCTCTCCATCTCCGCCTTGATTTCTTTCGCTCTGATTCCGGTGCTGCAGATTCGCCTTCACCGGACCTCGCATTTGCCCGCCGCCGCGCATCCTCTCGCGGCCACTTTACTCTGATCCCCGAGGTGGCGATCGAGTCAAATGGCGGCGAGTGATGCAGGGGAGGCAGAGGCGCTCAAGGAGCAGGACGCCGCCAGCAGACTGGAGGCGGCGGAGGAGGAGGACGTCCTGGGTTTGCCCGACCATGGCGATTGCTCGGCGGCGGCGGGGGCGGCCGTGGTCCGTGGGTGTCGCGATGGCATGCCGGGCAGCCCAGAGCACGGTGTAGCAGCACAAGAAGCCTCCTTTCGCAGCGAGGCGACTCCTGCACCAAAGTCAACGGCAAGACAGCAACTTGGAGGAGCAGGAGATTGTTACTACTACAGAAAGAGGCGCGATCCCAAGCGCAGAGCGGCACGTTCCAGCAAGGCCGCCGTCTCTTCCAAGGGGACTCTGAACAGGGACCTCCCCGATCAGTTGGAAGCGCACGCTCGGCGGCTGCTCATGGACGCCGGCTGGCGCATCAAGCCACGGATAAGGAAGGACCGTCGCAAGATGGCGTATTACTTCACCGCGCCGCAGAGGGAGGCGGTGCTGGCCTCGCTGTCGCAGGCCTGGAGACTCTGCGGCCAGAGGCTGCGCAGTGCCTCCGTGGGGTTGGAATCGGGGCATCAGTTTCCTGCAGAGTGGTCGGACGTCGATCAGTTCTGGAAGGACCTTGTGGATGCCATGGACAGTGTCGGGGATATGGCTGTGGATGGCTCGGCCACTCTTCTGCGCCGGTGGCAGCTTCTGGATCCCTTTGTGGCTGTGGTGTTCATTGATAAGAGGATCACTGCCTTGCAAAAGCAGAAAATGATTAGAGCTGTTGACAGTTCAACCTGTTTTGTTGATTATGCTGACAATAGACCCTCAACAGACAAGCCTACTACTATTACTACTAAAAGCCCCGGCTCTGGCTATAGCCTTGTAGCAACTGACGTCTGCGATGGGCATCAAGATATGGTGACAATAGACACTGGGGTTTCTGGCCAAGCAGAAAACCACATTCAGTCAAATGCTGAACCAGCACATTCTAATTCTGGAGCAAACCTCAACAACAGTTTGGTTAAAAGGGTGCGGAAGAAGCCCAGATGGCTATCCGACTTTGAGTCAACCGGATTGAATGGCCTATATGCCCAGAGCTTTATGCAGCCCTCTGTACCTTTGAGTGAATCTGGAAGCTGTTCAGTTGGCAATGGCACGCTCACGAAACATGTAAAATCAAGGAACGAGTCAATGCCTTCAGAGTCGAATGGATGTTCTGTAGCTAAATCTACTGTGACCGAATCAGATGCAAAGAAAGATGCCTCTGCCAAGAAGCAACAATCTAGATCACCGAAGAAATCACCAGCCAGGGGTTTGTCTGAAGATGTGGTTACTGTTTCTGATGTCAGCAATGTAATTGTCAAATCATGTCAGAAACATAATGCTACTGTGGTGGAATGCAGTACTTCTCTGGAAGCACAAAACCATAATGAAACCACCATTGCGAGCAAGTCTGAAATTTTTGAAAAGCAGGCAAAGAAAAGGCCTTTTGAGATGCATTTTAATGATGATGACCTTTTGATCACAGCTATTGTAAAGAAAAGGGACATCAGCTCCTGCCAAAAATATGAACTAAGGCTCGTATCTTTGAACCCTAAGTTTAGGATGCTAAAAAGCTCAAAGAAAGACAGCAGACTGCTTATACGAAAAGGGGGTACAAATGTACTGGATGGAAGGCAAATAGTTTTAGCACGAAAGACTGTGTTATGCTGGTTGATTGCTACTGGTTTTATGAATCTAAAAGATGTTGTGCAGTGCCGAAATCCAGAGAATAATGAAGTACTTAAGGATGGGTGGGTTACCTGGGATGGCATTCTGTGTAGTTGTTGCATCAAGACGTTCTCAATTTTAGACTTCAAGGCTCATGCTATGATCAGTCTTCCTAGATCCTCCTTGAATCTGTGTCTTCAGTCTGGCAAGTCATTCACTCTTTGTCAAATTGAGGCTTGGAATGCCGAATTTATGGACAGACGGAGTAATGCATGCAGTAGAAAAGTGGAAGCGGCCGATGAAAATGATGATACTTGTGGTTTCTGTGGAGATGGTGGTGAACTACTTTGCTGTGATAACTGCCCATCAACATACCATCAATCTTGTCTGTCAGTCAAGGTATTTTAACTTCTCATGTAAGATGCTTTTCTTAAAGAATTTATCAAACAGTAGAATGCAACTTCCCTCTAGCTGAATCTTATTTGGGGCATTTTAACACAAATCATGTATAGTGATAGAGCATATCTCCTCATTTCGGGTGGTGTAGCTATGCTGTATGAACATGTTGCATTCTGACAAATGATTTAGCTAAGCTTTCCTATTATCCTTCTTTCTAATGTAGGAGCTCCCAGATGATAGTTGGTACTGCCATAACTGTATATGTCATATTTGCGGTTGTCCAGTTAGTGAAAAGGAGATCTCAAGCTTCTCAGCAATCTTAAAGTGCTTACAATGTGGAGCTGCACGTAAGCACTGCAATTTGTTCTCTTAATTTTAGATGCTTTGATTTGTTTCCAGATGTTTTTCCTGTTAAAACTTGGCATTTAATATCATCTACAGGAATGCCTTGGGGCCCTGCTTGATACTTATTTTGGTTTATCATTTTATCATCAGCTTTGGTACCAGATAAAAGTAATCACCGTGTGTTGTCTCATCATAGAAGTAGTTACTATGTGGTATAGTTGGGAAAAGGAAATTATCCTACAGTATTATTTCTGTCAGTTTGATGTATTCTTCCTTGTATAATGTTTACTGGCAGACCATGACACTTGTGTTGAGATGGGGGCAGCAGCCTTTGAGGAAATGGACTCTGACGAGTGGTTTTGTGGAACACACTGTAAAGAGGTGTGTGTTTGCTTTTCACAAGAATATTGATCCTGGTGGATCATAATTGAGTCTTTACATGTAATATGATTCATTTGGCATATTATCTGTAACAGACCAACTTCAGAATCACTCAGTGTTGTACACTGGAAACCTATCAAAACTCTTGCAACTAAAACTGCCATCCATGTCAGAATTATATGTCCAGTTTTGGCTCTACCTCCTGTGCTAATCTTTTGCCATTCTCCCAAAGCTTGAATGTGATTGTCATTTCAGTTTGAGCTGGTTACCACTTGAAAGATCTGTTTGACTGTTTAAAGTGCACAACCTGTACTTAACAAGTTGCTTTACTAATAGTGCTATTGTGTTGAAAGTCCTGTTCCTTTTCTTCATTTCCTTGCTTGAGGCTTTATCTGCCCTTTTTTTTGTAACAGATTTATTTAGGACTGCATGGTTGTGTTGGAGTGGTGAGTTCCCTTGGCGATGGGCTTTCATGGACCATATTGAGGTGCAACAGTGGTGGGCAGAAGCTGCATTCTGTACAGAAGATTGCCCATGTGATAGAATGCAATTCAAAATTAGCATTGGCTCTAACTCTTATGGAGGAATGCTTTACTCAAATGGTGGATACTAGAACTGGCATATATATGATACCACATGTCTTGTACAATCAGGGGCAAGTTTCCTGTTTTTGTTTTGGCTATTTATTTGTTTTGTCTATTTATTTGCTCAAAAGGTGATCACTTTTTGCTATATTCTAAGTTCCATTTGTGTTAATTACACATAAAAATTCAGTGCAACAATCTGATTAGCAATGTGGTATAGTGATTAACAAAATCATTAAGGATTCGATCACCATAAACTTGTAAATCCGAAGTGCCATTGTGTAAGTTGAGTGTTAGGGAATTTTTTTTTCTCGGTCCTGAAACCAATAATAATAATACTATAAAATCATTTGATCATTTTGAAGTATGATGACATATCTGATGGCACATCATACTGATGAATTCAGATTGTACTTGAACTTTGGATGTATTCTTACACAAAGATATATTATCCAAGCAGTAGTGCAAGAGAAAAAACAGTTAACTATTGCTTAAGTTGAAGGTTGGAACGAGAAACATAGAATACGATTCGCTTAGCCATAAAAATTTCAGAAGGGTAATATTAAGTATTTCCATGTTTCTCCTTATAAATGAGAATTGCCACTATAGATTTTTGTTATAATAATATGCTTGCATATTTATGCTATTTATTTTCTTCTTTGCTCTTGTGTTTGGTGTGCTTTTCATGTTTATCTGGCACATGTTTTTACTAAAACATGACTTCAGTTATGCTGCTATTGATACGATAAGAAGGGGGAAATCGATGCCAAGATGATGGATATCAAGTTGCTGAATTCATAACTGATTTCTTGGCAATATAGCATTTCTCATCAATTATGTTTATTCAAGCTCTTCCAATCATTTGCAAAAGTTTGACTCCACTGATACAGAAAACTCTTTTCTCTAACCAGATCCAAATACGCACGTTTAAATTACCAGGGCTTCTACACTGTGATCTTGGAGAAAGGTGAAGAGATCTTATGTGCAGCATCTATCAGGTAATCTTTTGATCATTTTCTCTTTGTTATGGACTTACCAGGACTCTTTTACCATTTCCTGAAGATTGGCACAAATCCATCCCTCCCCTAAATGTATTTGCATATTCAAACTTTACTGTTGATTATAATTTTGCAAGATTTTTCGTATTGAATTAATGTTGTGATGAATGTGTTTGTTTGACAATAAGAAGTGCAGTGCTTTTATTGTAAGTGAATGAGTAACAGGCCTACAAATGAAATAGGTATATGATGCTGGGAATAGCAGCAGCTATGTCTGATCTGATCAGACTATCAGAGATAACAAATCCTTACAAGTCATCCAACATTTAGCACAGTAACAGCCCGTTAGCATGGACAGCAAGTTATCCATGTTTAGTTGACCTTCAACATCAACGTGTTTGTTAAATATTAAATGGGATGAAGCTTTACAGTTATAAGTTATAACAGACCTACGTTCTTAGATTAGCTAACTGCTATCAATGCGATTGCAAAGGTAGTTATTTTCTGAGACTGCTTGTCAACTACATGTAGTTAAGTTCCTTAGTGGCCACAAAGTGGTGTCACCATATGAACCATGTTGCCAAAGGAGCCTTTTCTCAGACTGGTTGCCCTTTTTCTGACACAACCTTGTGTCTTATGAACTCAGGACTTAAGATTCATTTTTACGGCCTTTGCAGAGTGCATGGCATGAAAGCAGCTGAGCTGCCCTTCATTGCTACTTGCAGAGAGCATCGTCGTAAAGGAATGTGCCGAAGACTGATAAACACCATTGAAGAGGTACCTTGTGTTGGGGAACAATGGATTTAATCCTCACTAGTTAAATGGGTAGCTTTTTTTAGGAAACTTGCTAGTGTATCTTTTATTTTTTGTGCTGTTCCTGATGTGTTCCTCTTTTACAATCTAACTCCCCTTTCCAAATTTCCTCTTCCTGCGGAAACAAACACAGTCGAGCTCCTTTTTGTGGTTATGAAATTGATAACCATTTGAGTCTTCTATGTCTTTTTTTTAATGCAGATGCTGAAATCTTTCCATGTAAAGATGTTGGTCCTTTCTGCAATTCCAGAGCTGGTGAGTACATGGGTATCAGGGTTTGGTTTCAAACTTATCGAAGAATATGAAAGGAAGCAACTTGATACCATAAACTTAATGTTGTTCCCTGGTACATCCTTGTTAACAAAGAACTTGGATGATGGCACATTAACTGAAAAATCAGGTCTTTCTTTAAATCTTCTTACCATTCCCAACTTTCCAATTCCTTATGCACAAGTGGATCCATGTATGGAATCCATTTATCAGCCTATGCCTACATTGAAGTATTTGGTTCTATGCAGGAACGGAAAATGGTGTATATGACGCATTGGGGTTACCAGATGATTATTGCATCCCTAATGGGAGTGATAATGGACATTTTGAAGAAGTTGGCTCAGATTTCATAGACGGACAAGTAGAAGCTAGCAGCCCCTCTCGAAAGTCGGAAGAAGAATGCAAACCTGCAGAATGGCGTCGTTCTGCCAAGGTGCCAAGGTTTGATCTTTTGTCATTAGTTCTTAGGAGTTTTCTACGTTTTCTGAATTATTTGAAGACTTATCAATGCTTCTTTCCCATGTGGCATTGTATACGTAAGCCATACACTCCAAGTTTAGGACCAGTTTTCTAATAGGAACAATTTCATGCAATCTTTCTTTTTAACAATTGGGAACTTGCAAGAAGGGAATGACCAATGGCATAGTATATATATTATACCATTGATATCTTATCTGTAGTAGTATTTTTCTTCGTTATGCTGGTTATCTGCTGTTTCGCACTGTTATCCAAATATACTAGTAGCAGCATTGCTTATTTCAACATCATAATATAATGGCTAGCAACTCTCCTTCCGGTTGTAGTCCCAGTTGATCATGATTGTCCTAGATGTGTTGTCTTGTGCTCTTGTGTTGTTTGTCAGTACTTGCTAGATTATTGCAATAAGTGTTGGTTGGCTTAGTTATTGGGGTATTGTGCAGCTATTTGTGATTCATCTTTGTGTTCTCATTCACTGATTTACTATCTAAACATTCCGTTGAAGATGTGAATCATTACTTGTTCTTTTTAATATGTTGCAGTTAGCTATTGGGGGAGTGTGATTACTTGTACATTGAATTCAGATATCCTGTGTTTCGGGAGAAAAGAAACATTGGTTTCAGATTGAGACATACGCTGTGCACAGTTGCCGCCTGCTTCGCGTCCATGTCTTAACAATCATTGGACTTCATGTATTATGTGCCAAAAGTACTACTGTATAGGCAGTTGTTTCCAGGTGCTTTCCGAATGCCTTGTATCTCTGTGCTATTGTTTTCCTGTGTTTGACCATGTTTTTGCTTGCTCAAGTTTCAGGAGGAAGCTACACATTTTCTTTTAGTCAATACAGTTTATCTTAACCATGACAATACCAATACTTAAATGTTGATCATACATGTAGGTTTTTCCCCAGTTGCATGTGTCCTTGTTTTGTTCCTCACTGTAGTTCACTACTAGTTCAGCTCATGGAGAAGCTGGAAGGCAATGTGGACAGGACTACTGGAGGGTTTTAAGTTGCTGCTTGATCTGTCTCGGCAACTTGTACTGTCAATGGCTGCCAACTGCCATTGCCTGGCAAGAGATCTTGTGTGTTGGTAGTGAGCAAAATGGGCCAAAGTCAAAGCAGCTGGGACTGGAAGTTGTTGAAAGGTACACATGGTGGAAACTCCTGTGTATTTTTGTAAAGGAAAGATGGTATTCAGATAAGCCAATGGTGCCCATATGTTCCAATAAAAAAAAACAATATCCATAATGGGCAGAAGTACATCCATTGATCCAGAAATCCTAAGACCATCAGCATGCATATGATGCACAAACCTTTACCCTTGGGGGCAAAGTCACCGATGAATTGCAGTTGGCCAAGTACCAGATCCAGAACCATTATGGAAATGAACAGGAAGTTCTAGGTATAAAGTTGGGTTGCATCTTTGAATTCAACCATCATGCATATTTACCTAGTGAATTCTGGTCCCTGTGCATCAACCACTTCCACGATAGTTTCTTATGCAGTTATGCTTGTCTAATCCAACCTTTTTTTCCATGACATTTTCTCAGTTCAATTACAGATGTACTCAGAGAGATTGATAGGTGTGCAATACAACCAGAGGATAAGTTTTGTATGGTAACATTACCAGTATGATGATGGAGAAGCTTTCAAGTTTACCTGAGGAATCACTTTATCGCGGGAAACCATGTGCAGATTCAGGATAGTGCAAAATACTACTTGTGTTCTTTTTCCAACGTGTGCTTATCCGCGTGTTCTTTTTTTTTTCCTTTTCTTTTTACTTATGGGCCATTGTTAGAGGAATTTGTATGCTCAGTTGCTCAGTGACGTGTGATGTAAACTTATTTTTCTTAACGTTTTTTACTTTGTGGGCTAATCCTATTCCTATTGGACAATCCATTGCTGATTCGGTTTCTGTTGCAAAAATGAATACATACTCGGTTCCTGAATTGTACTCAGCTAAAATGATCTCAAGCAACCACATAAGGCTTTGTAGGGATGCGTATGTATTCATCTCAATTCACATGTGTTAAAGTGGATTAAAATAGAATTAAACTAAATTTTATTCCAATCCACTCTAACACGTGGATTGCAGTGGATGCACATGCATCCAAACAAGGCTTAAATGAATAAAGCTTAAAAGTGCACCTTATACCAGATCATTTAACTGATATCTTTTTCAGTATTTCATTCAGGTCATGGGCTCATGGCTGCCCCCAAAGGCTTTATTCTATTCAGATTTCAATGCCCATATGAACTAATGCAAAAATAAAAAAAGAAATGTTACAGGCTCAAACCTCAATAGACAAACAGCATCTAGGATTCCTACAAAGCTGTATCAGTACACGCTAAACGCTCGTGAAACCAGACAGTGAGACAGGGGTTGCTTCTTCAAGATGAAGCAACACATAAACTATTGAGCAGAAGTAACCTAGACTGCATTACATGCCTCAAAGTAGGCAAGTCCAAAACTACTCCAAACTCCCTGTACACTCAGCAAGTAAAATTGCTCACATTCTGGGAATGCCGATTCCCTCTTCTTACAAGCAGTTTTGTCACACCTTATTTTATCATCATGGTGAATTATGTTGACGAGCACAAATCCACATGTCAATTCGGTACCAGATAAGATTTCTCATGGGAGCTTACTGGAGCCACCATCAGTGTTAAAATGGTGAATTTTACAGCAAGAATTAGCACCCTGGAAGCGACTGAGATGACGTGTCAGAATCAGGACAGTACTGCAGGTAAAGCTGACGGAATGACTGAGTTGATGCAGCAGCTGACAGATTTGTTTCAGAGTCTCCACCGTGCTGCAACTGGATCTGTTGCGGTGACTGGGGCACCATGGTGAACAGGCTCGGGCCTGACAACGTGCAGTGCCTCAGGTAAGGATTCCGCTGCCCTGAAGATCCAAGGTTGTAACTCGGAGATCCATGGGACATGTGTGATGAGCCTATGTAACGACTGGGAGATCCATAGGCCGAACGGGAGATGTGTGGTGAGGTGTTCCTGATGTCAATCAGTGGGGACAAGTGGCCACCGCACAAAGAGTGAGCAGATGCAAGGTGCGAAGTGCGAGACCATGAGGATGACATATTTGCAAGGTCCAAATTGCTTCCGCTTGTGCAGATAGGAGATGAGTTTGCATAAAACCTAGGGTTAGGGGTGCGAGGGATACTGGAACCCGAAATGGAGTAATTGCGGGATATGGACCGTGACGAAGGATGCTGGCTGATTGGCCTGGGGGGAGATGCTGCTACTGTAGACCGGAAGGAAGCCAAAGCAGCTGATTCTGGCAAGCCAATGGCAGAAGAAAGCAAAGGTGTAGACTCTGATACAGGGGGGTTTGATGTTCCAGCATTTGCGTCCCGCTTGCATACAGGGCAGAATGTTCTCCAGGAGGTGAGCCATAGGTCCACACAAGCTGCATGGAACTCTGCAAAGTGAAACAACCAAGCCTCAGGTCATGAGTTAATGAGAATTCAGCAACAAGCATAGCAGGTGATGTTTTAAACGCATGCACCACTAATTCATTTTTTATATAAGTTACATAGCGGAATCAAATTTGCAACTAAAATTCAATACACACAACATCATTGAACCAGGTAAAAAAGAACAGAACCATTGCGATTAATCTTTTTCCCCTCTACCATGCCATTCTCTTACTACCATTCTAGTAGTGCTATTCTTCATTTGCCTCTGTAATACCTACTTCTTATCACAGATATAAGTTCATCAGGACTCTGACATGGTCTCCAATATGACACATCTGGACAAGCAATATATTATAACTTAAAAAGAAACATTTATAAAGTATGAAAGTAGTTTTCATGATGAATCTAGTAGCTCCAAGCTAAAAAGGCTAGGCTTAGGACAAACCTAAATGGGTCATATTCGTGATGAAAGGAAGTAGTAAAGAATAGTAAACAGAGCATAAGACAGTAGTGCCAGCAAAAAAAAAGTTTGGGATAAACCTAGATGAACTTACATTTGTGATCAAAGGAAATAGTTAAGAATAGTAAACAATGCATAGATAGTAATGGCTAGTAAGCTAGATTCAGCCCACATAAAATGAATAGACCACAAACTTCCAAACCATCAGCTAAATAGATGTGAGACGTGAGAGAAACATACTGTGCCGACAAGGTAGCACTCTTAACTTTTCTCCAACACTGTAGTCTTCCAAGCAAATGGCACATGTTGCTGATGTACAGTTGTCTTCTTGCACTTTTGTGAAAATAAGACTTGGCATTGCTTTAACTAATTGACTGCTCATTCCATGGAACTCCCGAGCTTGGGGAAGTCGATCCCTGTCCCGTCTTATCTGGTGTCTCCTCACAAAGAAACAAGCAGCTAGGATAGCAGACATAGCAAGCAGTGATATGAATGAAATTGCCATGATTGACCAAGCTGAGTTCTCATATGTTGGTATTATCCACAACTCTGCATCAGTTTGACCTGAATATTTCTTCAACTCCTCCCCTGATGCCTTAGAGACGAACACTGCATATATGTGGATTCCAGACGAGCTTCCAGCCACTGCAATAATCATTGCTTAATTAATATTGCAAATATATGCACTCAGCAAGTACTGTAAATGGTAAAAATTTCACCATTAAGTTTGATAACTTCAGTTCTCTACCTTTTAGTTCAATGAAACTGATCTAATAGTTCAGAGCTGCTTTACAAAATTATTTTTTCCTCTTCTCAACAGTTTAATGACTTACAGCATTATGAACAAGAAATACTCAAATACTTATAGAGCAACATCCCCTATGCTGATAAAAGATAACATGTAACTGAAGCTATGGTAAAAAATGATGTCTGGATCATTACTTGAAACAAGGACGCCATTGTCTTCATTATCATATACTACAGCAGCCTTGAATCCAGCATCCTGTGCATTTCTAACTTTGTCATCGAATTGGCAACCGCCTCTTATAACCAACGCAAATGGTGAGACCGAGCCTTCAATCGCTTTTGTTCTCAATGGACTGCATGCATCCATAGGCTCCACAGCATAAGGGACACCATTTACACCTGAAAATTTCACTGCTGGAGCTGCAGGACGATAAAAAAAAAAGGTCCATAAGCATTGCATTAACCAGATAGATTGGTTCAGGCACTAAAGTAACATTGTACACTATGGATCATAAAGATACAAGACTGATGCTACTATATAAGAAGAAACTGGAAGAGCCATCTAACTAACGGCGCTAAAGGTAAGAAAAAAAAAGAAATCAACCCATTATTCACTGATCACTAAATATAGGGCAATTTAGCATTAAAGAAAACAGAACATAACAACAACGGCTAATTGTTTGTTTAAAAAACAGCTACTTAAGAATGTGCTGGAATGTGTGTTTGATGTATGGATTTCTTATACCATTTTTCATCTTCTTAATATAATGATAAGCAACTCACTTGTGTGTTTGAGAAAAACAACAGCTAACTAGCTTTGCTTGTGTTGCCATTAGAATACAAGATTGCTATTGACATGTACAGAGATACATGAAGATAGTGTAATAATGTGTAGCACTTACTAAAAGTTGCCTCCACATCATCGAACGACAAGGTAGTGTTGTTCGCCATGAGTACAACATTGGAAGCTCCCAGCTGAGCCATGAGGCAAATCATCAGAAAGAAACAAAGGGGAAATGATGTCATTCCTCGTGGACATGCCATCTTGACAGAACTCTGATCCTTTGGAGCCAGCAATTGAACAGAGGCACTAATGCCTGAGTACCAGGTCGAAAGCACCTATCACCTAAAACACCTGCAATCATACATTACTAACATCAATAAACTTGAAATTAAAGAGCGGGATGTCGTAACTTCACAGTAACACGAACAGTCTACACAGTTCTATCATCACCCCAGATAGTAGAGTAAGTGGTGGAGAGGCCTAGAATAACAAAATCACAGGTCAAAGTGATTCATTTCTTTACACAACCTGCTTTCAAAAAGCAGGAGGGATTTCATTTCCACAGTCATGAGAAAAAAACACTTGATGACACATCTAGAATTTGCCCGGGATCCAGAGTCGTCTCCAGGGGTACGAAAAGTGCATTGGCCTAGTTAAAAGATGGCAATTTGAGCACGAAATCACCCCCTAAAGAAAAAAAAATTGGCCTCTGAAAGCGGCATCAGTCCCGCCCCAATTCCGCGTAGGAATCCCACATCAAATCGGGTGAGGACGGCGTCTCCCGAAAACTGTTACAGAGCAGTAAAATCCAAATCTTTGCGGGAAGATTGCGTTAGAACGAACGCACAGTGGAGGAGAAAAGGACGCACCTTTGACGGGAATGATTTGGTCTTCCCGGCAGCAGCGTCAGCGTCAGCAGCAGCGGCAGGGGAGTGACGCGAGGAAGAAGATGAGTCGGCGCAGGAGAGAGGCAAGGAACTAGAACTATGAGGAATTAGCGGGTGGTCGAGGCGGATCGAGTGGGCTGCCATGAGAAATCTACGGAGGATTCGGAGTGGCGAGGGGAGGAGGACGATAGGGACCCTTATGGAATTCCGCCCGCAGAAATCAGAATTGAAGGTGGTTTGGAATGGAAGGAAACAATCAGAATTGAATGAATGAATCTCTGATTTGATCTTTCCTTCTCACGGAGTATATAATATACCAATATAATAATGCTAGTATTAATTGGTGTAGATGAATCTCTGAATTGATAGGGTCGGATATTACGCTAACACGCTGCGCCACCATTTGCCACTTGCCACATATATACGCACCTTCCAGAAAAATACCCACTGCTTTATTATATTATTCTTAAATTAATCCTAAGAGCAGAAAAGAAAGAACTTAAACAAATGATGAATCAATCATCAATTGATTTCTTGTTGGAAAGGAAGAAAAATGTAGCTCACTCACCCGTCGGCCGTCTCCTTCATTTATTGCTCGGTGCACGACGTCATGATATCATGTCGACAATATGAGACCATCCTCTTCTGTTTCTCCCGTGGCTCATCCACAATTTTTGGCTATATACTTTGGGTTCAGCTTCTTGAAGATATTTTTTACGGGCCGTTAATGTAACCGATGGAGTCTAAAAATGTTTTTTTTTTCTGGAAGTTGTTGCTTTTACATGGTTTGCAGCTAAGGTAAACAGGCCCTTAAACATGACCATTTTATCACACAAAATGATAATAGCTCCATGTTTATCCTTTTGCTACGTATAAAACATTCTCCTTTAGGCTTCGTCGACCAGCTCAAGTGGCGATGTCCTCGAGGTGTGGATCTGCCAATGCTCTCCTTTAATTTCCCTAGACAGAGGCAAAACAAGAGATCACATGGAGATCAAGAGATGCAGTGGAGGGAAAAGGTGTATCTCAGCATCTTCTTTCCTGGACGCATGCTACGCATTGTATTGGCTTTGGCTCAGCTGATCACCCAATGCATGTAACAGTAACAGCTGCTGTATCTGTATGGACCATTTGGTTCTTTGGATGTGAGATTTGACTGACGAGACCACCACTTCCTCTGCAGGCCACTTTGCGTGCCTGCGAGGCTACTAATCTCCTTGACATGGATGTTTCCACCACTTCCTCTGCAGGCCACCTAGGGCAGTACGCCACGTCCTTGGGCCTTAAGACCAACTGGCAGGCTGGCTGTACCGATGGCGAATCACAAACACACACAGTTTCTTCGGCTGCTTTAATCAAGCATTGACGCATCTGATTTCCGAGCAACGCCCATAAGATCCTGGCACAATAGAAAGAACAAGCAGGAAAGATAGAGCAAGCAAGAAATCACACACCAGAGAGTCCAGGTTTACTAATCTCTTCTCTTTTTTTTTTCTTAATAATGTCATTCAAACGAACACATCTTATAGTCTCTTCTTTCTTTTCCACAAAAGAAACCACCACCATCAGAATGCTGCCTGCAAAACTAGCTTTTAACCCAACGAAACTAGAACCTAACTATTCATCTTTTTTTTTGGTTGCCATATAGAAGCTAGGAACCACCAACCAGGACAGGCATTCTACCAAAAGAAAGGAAAATGGAAACCTCGGGCACCAAAGATTAACCCAGAAGGGCAAAAAAAATTGTGGGACCAAAAAACAAAAGCTCCCCCATTGGCCACTAGACGTCACAACTGTAAACCCGGACTGGCATCGAGCCGATTGTCACCACACCAACTGTGCTAATCTTACGGTCAGCCTCCACTGCCTTGGAACCGATTCTGAGGGAACCAAGTTTGGCAGCGACCCTCTGCTCCTCGCCAACCTCTGCAACAGCACTCGCAGAGCCACTGACTCCATTTAGCCGCTTCTCCACACCAACTGTGTTAGTCTTACGGTCAGCCTCCACTGCCTTGGAACCGATTTTGAGAGAACCAAGTTTGGCAGTGACCCTCTGCTCCTCACCACCCTCTGGAACTGCGCTTGCAGAACCACTAACTCCATTTAGGCTCTTTTCAGGTGCTTTCAGTGAGCCCTGAGCAGCACCGCTGTCTGCATGCTGCTTTGGATTTTCAACCTTCTTCCAGTACTGCTGTTTCCCCTCCCCACCTGCCTTCAAGCTTGAAGTTGGTGGATGGTTAGTTACAGCTTTCGCTGCATCCTCTTGGCTCTGATTGCCACTGCAATGACTTTCCTGTACTCCATTCTCTTTCTCAGCCTCATTGGCCTGGTTTTCAGAGACGCACGGTTCCTGAGGTTTGATCACCTTAGCATCATGCAGCTTCTCGGCCACATTTTGTATCTCAGATGTTCTGTCTACCAGCACGCTGCTGGATTTTGTCTGCTGAGTGTCAGAAGCATCTTTTGTACGCTGTGAGACAGGTACAAAATCTGGAGCATTGTAACTCAGCTTGCACCTTCTGTGTGTCTTCTTTTGCGCCTCTTCTGCCTCATATCTCATAAAATCATCGAACAGGCAGAACCTCGCTTTGATGTTTTTGAAGATCTCGATCATAGATATTCCAGGGAGGTATGGTATCTGCAAATGAGACATTGCGACAGATCATGACATGAGGTCTCCACATTCATATGAGAACAAAGTTATTACGGCAGCTGACTACGGAAATGCTCAAGAGAAATAAACTACTTACTGAAATCAAACAATTTAACAGTACTGAAACAAATTCAACGCAAAACAGGGCATGGCACACTTACTTCCTGTGTATCTCTGCTATGTGTCACAGGCTTGTTTTCATTATTCTGCAGTGTGATATGCTGCAAAGAACAATTTTGTATATCTTTAATGATGTGCCATCTCACAGGAAAGCATCCGGTCCATTTATCCTGACACCAGAAGTCCATGTCCTTGTGAGAATCAACAGGTCCAACCATCTCAGCCATGCCACAGAAGTGCCCACTACCATTGACCTGATAAACATAATAAAAAATTCAATTGTTGAACTTCGAGCACGATAAAGTTTATGGATGTTCAATAAATCAATACTCACAGAGAAGAACAAGAAAACTGGACACTTAGTAGAATGCCTCCTTGATATCCTGTCAGCATCCCTGAATGCACTATCCAGCTTGCTGTTTCCATTGGAGGAACTTGACCATACACCATACTTTATCGATTTGTGCACATCTGCCTCACCAATTGACTTGATAACAAAGAACTTTGCATACGTATAGTCAGTTCGGAGATCATCTCTGTTGTACTGGTCGGTTCTTATAATGATTGTCCCATCCGGATTACAGGCAGGGAGCCTTGACGTGTAAGATTTCACAATTATGGCAGAGCTCTGATTGCTTGGTTTCTCAGAATCAACTAAGCTATGCACTTTTTGGCCAGTACCATTTAGATGACCACTTGACTTTGAAGATGGCTGGAATTTTTCGGCGGCAGCCCATTTCTGAAGATCAGATCCAGCAGCACATCCAAGGCAATTGTTTCCAGACAAATGTGCTGATACCTGTCATAAACAAGACACGTCAGTTGGCGTGTCACACAGCTTACTACAAGTAAACATGCTATATTGAAAACAAGCAATAAAAAATCAGTACAATATTTATATACCATGCATCGGCTCGCCACTATAGAAGCAAACTACAGTTTGCTAAAGAACCCCCTGAACTCAATTAAGACCCACAGTACAGCATAGAAATAGGAAAACCTCACAAAAGGACAACTTGACTCCCCTTTGGGTTTAGGTAAACCCCCCCCCCCTGGCACCTCCCAAAAAAAAACATAATCATGTCCAAAACATTCATAGCTGGAATATGTGTTTACAATTTCAGAGTTCATTTAGCTAAAAGTAATCCCAAAAACAAAAAGGTAATGCCCCTTATAAGTAACTGAAAGTTAACTTCTGAACGACTTCCAAAACTTAGGTTTGTTGCTAAAGGTGTTTTAATGAACTACCAGTACCCCACCCGAAGCAATCCTGGAAAAAACTTCAGCATGAAGACCAGACATCAAGTGGTGTGATACATTGCGTGAATGAAGTTGCCTAATAAACATTCTACTAAAAAGTTAACTTTGATTACAATGGTGTGAACATGTTCATGAGGGATGAGATTATCATGTGGAGGAGGCACAATACAGGCCCTACCAGTACCCGAAAAGACGAAGCTTGTGGTTCAGGAAAGTAATTTTTTTCCTTCTATAGATAAGAATTAATCACAAATACACTGTAACTTGACAAAAGAAAGGCCAATGAGTAATAACTTATAAATTTGCCTACCTGAGAAGCATGAGGGAGTTTAGCAGGCACCATGCATCTATCCGGCAACTCTTGCTTCTGTGGAACCGAATTGTGCAGTTGAACCTTTGGCGGTTTCGCATGGTCCTGGAACTGCTTTGAAGGTACAATAGTAGACTGTACAGGTGGATGCATAACAATGTCGCTTTTTGTGGTGACGGGAGCAATTAAAGGAAATGCTGCATTTGCAGATGTTGCAGCATAACCTGGTATGCCAGGAAGAAATGCAACATTGGAGGAGTGAAGAGGTGTGGTTGTGCTTCCTGGGACACTATCTTGTGCATAAGGAAGAACAGCTGGAATGTAATAGGATGTTGGGGCTATTTGGCATGTGGAGTTAGCAGGGTCAACATACTCCTGAGGCATAAATGAGCCATCGGGTACGAAAGAAGGATCAGAAGGGTAAGGACTGTAGGTAGGATGCATAGATCCATTGTCTGGGGCTGCGTAGTATACGCATTGCATGCCTTCAGCCTGCAAACAACCCAAAAGGAATGAACATGTTAAAACACATGACTGTGAAGAGCACCAATTAAGTATCAAGTCTTTTATATTGTATAGACTAACCGGATAGTAAATATCTTGGCCATCATATCCTAAAGAGCTCGGGTGGTTATACCATTCCATCGGTGATCCAACTTCTGCATTTGACAAATCGGTTACCATCAAATGAAATACTGAAAAGAGGCAATCACCAAGGACAGGCATAATACAAAGATAGGACGTTTCCTTTTACCTGCATAACCATATTGGTAGGGATTTGCAGTAGCAGGAACAAAAACATTTTGACCATACATCACTTCAGGAGTCATTCCCATCTCCATGCAATTCACACTTTTGAACAAGCCCCTTGTTCTACTCCAATGTTCAGATCAGCTGGAATTAAAAGTGATAGGGCTGTTATTGACAATTTAAATGTCATTCCATGCAAAAATAGATAAATATATACAAATGAAGGTCTGATCACTAAAAACATAGCAAGGTGTGCTGCATCGCATCATTGTTCATAACCATTTTGCATCAATGCTCAACAAGCAATGGGAAGAGGCACGCATACAATGAATAGCAGACTGGTATAGAAAGATGCGGCACAAAAGAATAAGTAAAACATATGTAGTAGGTTATATATGGAAGTCACTGGAAACAGACATCATCAAGAAGTTTGCTGTAGATACCAAATGTCTGCATTTTTACCGAAGATTTACAAAACTTCGTGGAAGTAATGACTAACTGTTTCCACATATCTTAGTACTATAAAACTTAGACCACTTGTTGGTTTTGCATGATACACAAGTACAGATTTCGAACACTTTAACTAGTAGCAATTTCAAAACAACAGCAAGCGTACATGGGACAAGAGTCTGAATCTTGGACGGCAGCAATTAGCTTATATGTATTCATTCATTCATCAAAAAAGAAAGCAACAGGCATGTTTACTTGATTGCAAGAATATCTGAACTTGAGCCTCCATCTTGAAATAAGAAAGGGTTTGTAATGCTACAATACATGCCTTTTTACATATACTTAGATACTAGATATATATTCCTCAGTGTATCCCTTTCATTTGATTTCATTCAAGATTGAAGTAAACAACAAAAGGACAGAATTTGCAGCTCAGAACTAATCCCAACCTAGAGCATAGCATATAGCATAGACAGATACAGAAGAAGCTGGGTTACCTTGCTGCCCTGGATGGAGGAGCCTCCGATCCTTTGCTTGGCTGGTGAAACAGAGGACGGCCTGAAAAGGAGAAAGGAGGGGTCAGGCGAGGAGGATCTGGGCGGCCGGCGGGGAAAACAAACAAAGCAGCGGCAAGGGCGGCGTAGATCCGGCCATCAGATTCAAACCGCATCCGCCGATTGACTGGCGCGCGACCAAAATCGACGGCGGATCCGGCCCGAGAAGGATCCGGTGCGGTGCGTGTAGACTCACCCGCGACGGAACGGAGGGAGGCCGCCGGCGGGGAACGATTCCTTGGCCCGAGGAGGTGGAGCGGACGAGATCCTGGAGGCGAGGGCGAGGAGGGGAAGCGCGTGGGTTGTGGTTGAGGGATGGAGGCGCCGTGCGCGAGTAACCCTAGCGCGAGCGAGGTCGGTTCGCTTCCAAAAGATCGGATCGGTCGGGCCAGGCTGATTTGGGCTTGCGGTTTATCAGGCAGGCCCAACCAGGCACACCCTGCCTGCTCGGTGACGTGACCTGTGGGCCTCAACCTGGGCTGGACCCAGCTGGCAGTGGCCAGGTATTTCGCTTGCTTCTACGACAAGTTTCAGACTTTCAGTGAATGCTTTTTTTTTTGTGTTCTTTTTGAAGAAAAAGAAAGGAAATGTATGCCTTTTTCCCTGCCGGTTCCAGTGAAAAGCTACGAAATTTAGGGATGATGAGGAGGGAGCCACTGACGTGTGGGGCATCCTATGTAGGGCCCACATTGTAGTGGCATCCGCCGGTGATACTGACTGCGATGGGTAGGTAGTGCTTGCTGCAGCAGCACAAGCACTGTTGAAATCAAGCAACCACACCTAGGCCTTGTTTAGATACCCAAATTCACTCCCAAATTCCACTATGAAAAAAGAAGATTCCCCATCACATCAAAATGTCGGCACATATATGGAGTACTAAATGTAGACGAAATCAAAAACTAATTGCACAGTTTTGTTGTACTTTGCGAGACGAATATTTTAAGCCTAATTAATCAATATTTGGACAATTATTACCAAATAAAAATAAAATTGCTACAGTGTGACGGGACATTTACTATGCAAAGTTTGCTTCCCAAATTTGGGATCTAAACAAGGCCCTACTGAAATTAGCTAGGTTATGCTTTTAGATAGGCAGGTCATTTATATACGCCACTAAATGGACTAACCTTGATAACAAATTGAAAATATTACGACTTAATATGAGCTGCTCTACTATGATGGGAGGACTAGGTTTCAAAAATCTGAGTTTTACAGATTTACTCCCTCCGTCCCAGAAAAAGTGACGTTTTAGGATTTTCAGACATCGTGTTTGACCGTTCGTCTTATTCAAAAATTTTGTGCAAATTATAAAATAAATAAATCATTATTGAAGTATCTCTAATGATAAAATAAGTCATAACAAAATAAATAATATTTATTAAAAAAATGAATAAGATGAACGGTCAAACACGATGTCTGAAAAACCTAAAACGTCACTTTTTCTGGGACGGATGGAGTATGTATTAGACCCTAAAACCACGCGTGCAAAGCCGCATGGCCTGACTTTTTTCCCATTAACAAACCTGCGGATAGTGAAATTGACCTATGTTTATATCCTAATACCGTAAAACCCCATCAGATTTAGGGTTTTAAGTACACCTTGCCATCTCTAGGTGTGGCACTGGACAACGACATGCCGGCATGCTACCTCTGTCTCAAAATAAATACACATCTCGTACTTCAAGGAATCAAACAATCTCAGGTTTAAAGTATTAACATTTGTATCTCTAGGGCCCGTTTGGATCAATTAGCTAATAATATAGGTTGTAACTATTATTAGCTCATATTAGCCACTTTGGTTCAACTAGTTGAGTATTCAGCTAACAATTAGCTAAACTATTAGTTAGACTTGTTTGGATCCAATGAACTAATTATTAGCAGGTGACTAATATATTTATCTCCTTGATCCAAATAGGACCTAAATATGATTGGTATGAAAATACATGTTGTGATTAACCTAATGATGGTATGATTATTCGATACTCTCTCTGTCCATGAAAGAATAGATTTTTAGCAAGTTTAGAACATGTTAGCAAATAAGAGAAAAAGACCTTACTACCCTTTATTAAGCTTCCTAACTTTAACTAGACTCACCACTTACCAAGAAGTTGGAGCGTTGATTTTTGGTGTTTCCAATAATATATTAAATGTTATTGCACGCACTACATCAACCATTGTAGCGTAATGTCTAGGCAGTAGGCACAATAAATGGGTACGTCGATTACTAGAAACACCGAGGAAATAAATGAGTCTAATGTATGATGAGAGCCTAAAAGTTGATTTATTATAGGACAAATTTTCAATCTAGAAATCTATTCTTTCAGGGATAGATTGATTATTATAAATCTTAGCATTTTTTCTTATAGAATGGTTAAATTTAAGTTTATTTGAACTCCTCAAAATATGAGGTGTACACTTCTTTCAGGACAGATGGAGTATCACAAGGTGCGTCTCTCTGGCCAAGAATCGAATGCTTTTGCTGCAAAATTATAGAGCCTTCCAGTCATCTTAATGAGCCATATGAATGTCAACACGGGCCACATTTCAGTCGATCTGCCCAGTTCGCCCCACTATTAACAAATAACACGAATTGTTTTCTCAAATACGGCGATTAAACGTTTGGCACCACGAAACTTTTTACAGTATCAACAGAATCACTGCTAAATAATATGAATTTTTGAATTCTCAAAGTGAAATAGTTAGAACTGATTCTTATTTTTGTACTAGCAAAGAGAAACGATATGGCACGTTTAAAAGGGAACTTTAATAAAGAGGAATTATTCTTAAATACGTTCTATTTCTACAGATACTGTTTTACTACAACAGAAGCTACTTGTGCCGTTGGTCACGTGCAACTGCACTTGGCGTACGTACTGGTAATGAGATAGCGACTTTGCCACGACACGATTTTCACTCATGACGTTGCTAATGGCGATTGGCCGCTTAAAAAGGCGTGTGATGCAATCTCATTTATCTGTTTCTTTTTAAGCCAGATGCCACCTTATTTTATAGTATTACTAGAGAGTAAAGGGGAATCAATCAGTCAATAATTTCAATGACGCGACCGCATCATTAGTTCATTACACATTAGGCGATACTGGAACAAGATAGGATCATGGCACTTTAATTTGAAAACCAGCTCAAACCATCCAGAATGAATTTCTACGAAAACTCAAGGCGACCAAAAATGGGTAGGACAGACTTTTTGAGAAGAGAAGATCGATAACATTTTTCATACAAAAATGAACCACCGTGGGACTCGTTACAAGTTACGACTAAGAGGAAGACTAATAATACAGTCAGCAGCTGGCTGCAAGATTTCTTTGCAGCTTTCTCTCAACTCACCCATATAATAGTTAGCTCATGAGTATTAATACATGGCCTACTTATCGCTCTCACAAATTTTCTTGGTTTTTGCACCAAAGTTAACTTCTCATCTTTCATCCACCTCAGCTTGTAGCCTGTCATTATACGGAGTACTTGCTCTAACTAGCAGGGTTAGCCTTTTACGCTACAAGTTTATTTATAAATCCAATGCAACATCACTTAAAAGCAAATTACGAAGAGCTGCGCACTCTTGTCAAACATACAGGCTGTCACAAAATCCTTTCCTTCAAACAAGACGACTACTATTCATGGATTTACAACACGCAACGCAGTAGTGCAATCCACGCAGCCGAGAAGCTCTGTCGAGAATTCGGCTGTCCAGTTCATGAACCACCGCTTGTTTGCGCCCCCCCCCCCCCCCCCCCCCCCCCCATTTGCCGCGACGACCAACAGCAGGCAGGCAGTGCGAAAATATTCAGAACGGCAAGACATCCATCGAGTTTAATTTAGCAGACATTGCAGTGCATCCGATCCATGCACATTTTTTGAGCAACGAAGGCTCAGCACTTTCAACTTTGGATGGAGTATAACAATTTTTACATCAATTCTTGAAATCATATCAAATTAAATAAATGTATATATATAGTACGCTACAGAGTGGTGATAATGATGAACAATCAATCAGTCAGCAGTTGAGTGTGTGGTATATGAGTATATATGTGATGAGTCCCCCCTTTTTTCCCCTCTCTACCCAATTAGGAGTATTATATACAGTACACAGTAGTAATAAAGAAATTAGTTTAAGACGAGTTGGCGGCGGCGCCGTTGGCAACGACGGGGTATCCGATGCCGTGTCGCCTTGTGGGGAAGGCGACGAAGAGGAGGCTACAGAGCACGCCAACACCAAGCGGCAGGACGTCGATGAGCTCCCGCGTCGCCCTGTCCGGCTCGGGGCCCCACAGGCACGCGACGACGTCCCTGTCCCTGGCGGCGACGACCCCGAACACGGCGGCGGACAGCGCGGCGTGCACGAAGTCGAGGACCGCGAGCCTGTACTTCCTGGTGGCTCCCTGAGGCAGCGGCGGCGCGTCGGGCGGGTAGTCGATGAGCCAGAGGCCGGTGCGGGTGGCGACGCCGTAGTAGACGCGGCCGTCGTGCGGGGACTTGAGCGAGTCCGTGAAGCAGGCCAGCGCGCTGGCGACGGCGAGGATGGCGAGGAGCGCCCGGGTGAGGAGGGATGTCGTCGCGTCGCACGCGCCGTGGTTGGTGAAGGTGGGGGCGAGGAGGTTGAAGGCCAGCAGCGTGCCGGTGGGGAGCAGGTTGGCGAGGTTGGCTGTGGAGGCCAGCGCCTGGGACAGCGCCGACGTTTGAGGAGGCGGCGGAGAGGGTGCCACGCCGGTGGCATCGTCTTGTTGCTGATGAGGGAGGAGGTCTGCTTGCTGCTGCTGCTTCTCGTCTGCTTGGAGGATTGGCCGTGGCTGCTGCTGCTGACCGGGCACGGCGGCCGCTGGCCTCTGCCGGACCGAGGCGGAGGAGGAAGAAGATGCCATATCAGCGGGTTTGGGGCTTGGGCGACCTTGGTTGTTGACGATGGCTGGTCAGCTAGAGACGAAGAAGATGGAGAATTGGGACGTGCTGTGGCGTGTGTGCATGTAAGCAAGTAGCTTGCATTTGTAAGGAAGCGAGCGAACAATAATTTAATAATAACATGAATGAATAAAAAAAATGATGATTCATGGATGGACGAACGAGGTGGTGGTTGTGGAATGCGTGAAGGAAAGGAATAACAGGCGCCTTCGGAGCGCGTGGCGGGAGATTGCTTCGTCCATTCCGTGTGTGGTGCTCTGAGGGAGGGATCAGGCAAGGCATGGCGGTTTGGCCACGCGACAGGCACCGCACCCACCGACCCATCTCGTACCTGGTCATCGCCAGCCAAACCACTCATTCAACTGCTCCGTCTGCTTAATACGATGCTGATGACTCAAAATGGAAATGGTGCTGCTTGTTGCTAACAGCAACGTCTGTATGTACCCATGCTGAGGTGGATGCGTCATGGATGGATGCCGTGTGCCGCAGCTGTTTTTTTTGTCCTCCAACTAACCACCTATAATACAGCTTCAATAATTCATGAGTCCGTTCAAAGCCTAGTATATAGCTCCGATCCAAAAATAAGCGAGGGGTCAAGCTAGCCTCCGGATGTCCGCGTTTGTCCTTGCCTCGTGCTGCTGTGCCCACACGCGCGCCTGTGTCCGCTCCATTTCCCGCACCTGTCGCTCACGCCCCCTCCGCTCCCACGCGCATGCATACGGGCTGAGCAGCTGCAGCAGGCGGCTGCCGCAGTGGGTCCCACTGCAATATATACACCACCAGATCTAGTTTTGCAACATCTAGATGAATACTTTGCAACATACGTCCGAAACAGTTGACACACTTAAAATATACATTTGGAACACCAAGAAAACATGTCGGTAACTGTTACAAAACATATGCAACGTCCAGATAAAAACACTTGCAACATACATATGAAACACCTGAAATATACGCTTGCAACGTGTATGTATATGCAACATCCAGATCTACTTTTCCAATATCGAGATGAAACACTTGCAACTTATACGTTTGAAACAGATGAAACATTTGTGACATACACTTAAAAACACCATTGCAATATGTGCAACATTCTGATCTACTTTTGCAACATCGATGTAAAACACTTGCAACACACCTCTGAAACATTTGAAACAATTGCAACAGATGCTTGCAACATGCAGTTTCAGCGTAACATCTCCTTGCTACTAGGGAGAATGTATCCTTGTCGGTGTGTGGAGTTCTATCTCGGGCATCGCGGGCTGCGTAGGCGGGTGTGAGACGTGCGTGGGCAGGCTATGCCTAGGCTACTGTGAGCTGCACACGGGCGAGCTCTACACCCGGGCGTAGCGAGCTGGACAGGCATAGGCGGAAGTCTTTCTAGCCACCGACCAGGCGTCCGGCCCCCGTGGTGGAGGCAGCAGCGGTCTCTCTCACCCCGGGCGGGCGGCACAGCGCGACCGGTGGAGCTCGTGTGTACGCGGCTAGCGGTGGCACTTGATGCTCGTGCATATGCGGATGACGGCGGCGCTCGTGGAGCTCGTGCGTACGCGACCGAAGGGCGAACGGTGCGGTGGAGCTGATGCTGAATGGAGAAGATAAGATGTCACTCTTTTTTTTATTTTCTTTAGAGAAACCGTATATGTCGATGAGGGGAGCATGCCTGTGGGCTGCTTCTCAGCCCAACAAGCCGCATCCAGAATGGCCAACGTGGGACGGACGCCCGTGGTATTGCATTAGCGATAAGCAAGACATGGGTTACTGAAGGTGAGACCTTTAATTAAGTGACCCTATCACAAACCGTCAAACCTTAAAAGATGACGTGGCGAGAGGTTACAATGTACGGGGATACGTACGTACGATCGAGTCCCCAACTGGCCGCGTCGGTCGTCCCCAAATACACACGCTGTTGTTGCTTGCAGCAACCTTTCCGATGGTTGGTTCGGTTCATTCCGTATGCCAACCTGCCCCACAATTTCATTCTCTCTCTGTTCATTCAGCCATTCAGGCATGCCTGCCTACTCTCTACTACTTGGGTACTAGTATACTTTCCACTTCCACGGTACGGGAACCCAAGCCTCGCCTAACACGCTTTCGCCTTACTTTACGGGAAATACTAGAACCACTAGTCCTAACAATAAATAAATAAACATCTCCAAGGTGTCAAAAAAGTAAAAGAAAACACAATTTAGGTGATTGCAAAAAATACATCGAGTGAAAACACCTTTCGCCAAACGTACTCTTGTAGATCACTGTTGTAGAAATGACTTTTCACTCTCTTTATTTATCAACGGATGGAAAAAGGATTGCCTCTTTAAACTATTTCAGAGATGGGCTCTCTAGATATTAGATTTCTAGAAGCACTTGGTATATGTCTAACCACCTCTTGAAATGCCCTCCATTTTTCAAGGGCATCTCGGGAACACCGGCTACCTATAGCCATTGAGTTTCAGCCACGGTTGGTAATTTGGCCCACCTCTACAATTAGCACAAGAAATCCATTGACTTCTATCACATGGCATCATATGAAGACGAAGTTTACAAAAAGTAGTCGAGTTCGAAGAGATCTACGACTTTATAGTTTAGGACGTCGTTTTCACTTAAAGTTGTTCAAGGTCCCAAAAACATGTTTTCATATATATCATATTTTGAAATCGTTTTTTTCTATATTTTTTTTCAAATGACTTAAGATGGAGAAGCACACTACACAAAAGTTGCAGTGGTATACAGTATATTAGATCTAAAACTGCAGTCATTTTTTTCAAATCATTTAGGAGACAAAACATTCAATTCAAGATTTTTAGAAGTTACTATGTGATGTAGTGGTATGGGATGATTGCGCGAGGTAAGAGTGAGTTCAAATCCTAGGAAACGCATGGGGCGCATGGTTGTGATGCTTTCCTAGTGGGCTTGTCCTAGGATTTTTTTCTTCTATTGTTTACATCCGATTTTAATTCTTGGAAATCATTTTTAGAGGCAAACCATTATTACCAACCGTCCCTATAAATTGAGATCTGACCACCTACAAACAGCAATTTCGTAGTAGTGGATAAGCACCAATTTCAACCTTGTTCAATTTGGCATGATTTCAAACGGTTCCGTCTCCTACAAGCAGATATCCTTTTTTTCTCTATCTCTTCCCAAAATGAACCGGAAAATAGTGAAGCCAAAAAAAACTAACTTCATGGGCTTTGGTTCTTTCGGGTACTATAGCAAACAGTCGGAGTTAAAAGGCACCCTTCACATGTATGTCTCCTGATAATAAAATTCTAACTTGTACAGGTGCATGGATTGACGGTTTATATATATATATCATATCGATCATTAACTAATAAGGCATACTTTTTTTTGAGCAAAATGAAAAAACTAACTTTTTTTTGAGGAAAAAAAGAAAAAACTAACTAACTAAGCATACTCTCGAAGTGGGCTGATGGGCCTAACAGGCTAACAGTGCATCCCCGGGCCTGAATCTTTCCTTATCCTCCCTATATATTATCTCCGCACGGTCCACTGGATTAAACCTGAACGCCCATGTACGTGCAAACTCTCCTCTCTCTCTCAATAAAAAATGTACTTGCAAACTCTACCAGCTGGTTAGTGCCAATGTTCATTCATGAGCTAATTCACGAGTGGTACTATCTATATATGGTTTGTCGTAGGCATGTTAATTATCCGTGAACACCGTACGTATGTACCTGTTTTTCAATAATAGAAGAACATCCGGGTTCATTTGAGAAACCAGACCAAAGTTAATACAACACATAAATGCTTAAAACAAAAAGTCTCATATGCTAAAAGAACTTAGTTTGTAATCCTAAAGACATAAAGGCCACCCAACGTGCGACAAGTGAAGACGATGTGTTCTTTCCTGTCATCACAGCGCTGCAGTTGAGTCCAATGACAAAGCCAATAAATTCCTCGGAGTAAGACGTACAAAGTTTTTAGGTTTACAATTATAAAAAACAATTTTGTTTCTGGTCAACCAAACAGACCAACAGAAGGCTTCTACTCCTGTTAGTAAAAATAATCTATTTTCTTTTTCTTTCTTGTTTACACCAACTCCCAAAAAGGTTCACAACACGTAGAGATGGAACAATACCAAAAACAACAATAAGCCGCGACAAAGAGCCTTTACTAAAAAACAAGAAGAGGTGTTTGAATTATTTCATGGCCACTACAGAAACTACAAAGTTTGCTCCCCTGCTAACTTCTCTTAGCAAGATTATCTTTAGTTAGTAGCACACCTCTTTTGATAAACCACATAAAGACTTTAGTTTTCAAAGGTAATTTAACCCGCCAAATTTCCTCTAAGAAGTTGGTGCTTGTATTAGTCATGAACTTGTACATAGAGCTAATTGAGTAGGAACCATTCTTGTTCAAGGACCAAGTAGCCATGTCTCTACCTGATTGTAAACTGACATTCACATTACAATGGCGCCACTAAGTCATTCCATTTTAATAGTTTGATTTCTATTACTGCCCTTCTAAAAGAGACATTTAGGGGAACACTATTTAGAACTTCTGAACCCGTTACCTCTTTCTTGCAAACAATGTTATAGAAATTCGGATATTGTTGCTTTAAAGGAAGATTTTCTAGCATAATCTAATTTGAGAACCAACCCTTAATTTAAATTTTACTTAGTCCTTTATCGACATGAAACCCATCCAAAAATGTGAATCCGTAGCTTTCTTACAAACTTGGGTTAATGTCTTTTTTTTAAAAAAATATTTATTTTATAGAAGCTCCCGCCATACTCCGTCTTCATACCTCTGGCCGACTACCTAATAACTGTTACTACAAAATATTTATTTTGTTTAGATAATGGATAAAATTCTAGTTCAGACAAGCTTCAGACCAAACTCATTACTTTATAAAAAAAGTGTTCATAAGCTTGATGATAAACTAAAGCAATCTGATTTTTATATGCATATATCAAAGAACAAGAGGAAGTCAGCAGCTAATAGTCCTAGTAGAGGTACTTTTCACGCAAGACTTGTGGAAGCTACGGAGTAGCAGTAGCTAGTAGGCACGTACAAACCCGTCCAATAAAGTTTGGTGCAAATGGTAGGCGAAGTCCAAACTCCAGCTAGTAGTGTCCAAAGTATGTTCCAAAAATGTGTATCCACATTGTTTGTGTTGACATTGAGGCATGCTGGCAGGCGGCTACAATTAGCACACGCCTACTTCACCAATCTGCTGCTGGCCAGCATTGTGGTTAACTAGTTTCAAAGGGAAAAAAAAAGGCATTGTGGTTAACTGAAATCCGGTACGGTTGGACTGGACCCACGGCATGCCAACTCTTTTGGTTTCTACTACCTACCTTCTGCTTCATGACATCATGTGGAATGGAGTCAACGCTCACCAGAACCACCGAGCTAGAGATGCCCCAGCTGTGTTGACGACCAGCAGAAGATGGTATATATCACATCAGGTCGATCAGGTGTTAAATTTTAGCAATCACCAACTATATACAAATTTGTGTCGAGGACCTAGCTGGCTAGATGATCCGGTATGTTCTTGTCATGCCGTGGGCCACCGGACAGCAAGGTACTAGTAATATCTTATTCTAAATATAAGTCCATTTTTGGTTTGGCACAAGTCTCAAACAGCTAAAGTGACCAAGTTTAACAATATTCTTTGGCAAGCATCGATCACTATAATACATAAGTTTGTTTGTACTAGGAGTCATGCTTTTCATAGCTTATTAGACTGACAGCCAGCTGTAATAAGATCCCCATCCTTCAGCTACAATTTTCACAACAATAAATTTCTTCCATATATCTCAAAGCACATATATGTCATCAGTTAGTAGTGTATGATTCAAAGTTTGCCCGTCGCAAAAAAAAAAATGATTGTACACTGTCTTCTCTGCTTTCTATATTAGAAATGACATTAAAGATTAAACCCCACGCTCCAAACTTCTAATACTAGATCAAATTGAAAGCGAAACAAAAATAAATAAATAAAATACATGGCGTCATTAACTCCCCTGTCTTCAATCCAGGCCGTTCGTCGCTGATCCGACGTCGTCAGAGCGCGCAAATTCTGCCGCTAAATTTAGCGCGGGATCACCGGGCGGCGGGCGCTGCCGTCATACTCATTCCGTCCGTCCACAAGCTCGGTGCAAGCTGCTAGCATAAATCTCACTCCTGCTTCTTGGATCTCCCACCCCACACCAAGAAATCCTCGCAACCCAACGAAGATGACGACGACCAAGATGAAGTAGGAGGAGGCGTCATCAGCACACAAAGGCAGGCGGTCCAAAGATTCCGTCCCAGAACACCGAGGCATGCGCGCGCTCGCCAGCTCATCGCTCGCCCGCAGAGCGCCATGGCCGTGCCGCCCCGCGCCACCACGCCGGCGGAGGAGCGAGAAGAAGACGGCGACGGCGAGGACGAGTTCACCTTCCCCACGCCGCCGCCGCAGCTCCTGGGTGTCGGCGCCGGCGCCGGCGCGAGCGCCAGGGACTTCCTCCACCTGGCACCGCCGCCGTGCGCGGCGTCGGCGTCCTCGTCGCCGCCCGTGTGGCTGCTGTCGTCGTCGTCGTCCCCGATCCGCCGCAGCTTCTCCGCGGCCGACTGCGCCGCGTCGCCGTGGCGCGACCGGGTCCTGCTCGCCCGCCGGCGCCTCAACGGTGGGTGCTCCCCCGCGCTCAGCGACTACGCCGCCCGCGCCGGCGACGCCGGCTTCTGCGAGGAAGGCGAGGAAGAGGAGGAGGAGAGGATGGACAGCCTGTGGGAGGACCTGAACGACGACGACGCGGCGGCCCGTGGCGAGGACCTGCTCTTCGGGCGGTCCCTCGACGTGTCGCGCCGCGCCGCCGGTCCGTGGCAGCCGCCAACGCCGCCGAGGGGGTGAGGATGGTGGGCAAGGACAAGGACCACCTCGGCGGTGGTGCCGGCGGCGCGGTGCTCGGCGCGTCCAGGAGCTCCCGGCGGCGGGCCCCGGGGCTGGTGGCCATGATGCGCTCGCTCAGGAGGATGTTCGTGGCTCACAAGGGCAAGAGCCGCGTGCACAGGGACGAGCAGAGCATCGCCTCTGCCTCTGCAGCCTCTGCCTATTCCTTGAGCAGGAAAGGATGAGCCATTGCAGGCTGCAGCAGCACGGCTGGCGATGCATTTTTGGGATGCAGAAACGTCTTGTTCTTCCATTTCTTTCTTTCCGTGATGCGATATACTAATGTGCATCGTTGTGTATAGATATTACATAGTTGTATCTGTCTTTGGTTACAAAGAAAGAACATTTGTTCTAGTTAAGAGTGTACATGCTACATGGACGTATAATTGGGTTGGGGATCACTGAGAGTCTTCTGTTTGGCGTTGTCTTTCTTAGGGTGTGTTCACAGTTCCTCTACTTTTTTTTGTTTGCCTGAATTTTGGATCTGAGATGTATATATACGAACTTGTGAGATTGTGTTTTTTAGTGAGTAATTCTACTTAGCTGCATATTCACTTAATTTGACTGACTGTAACTGTAACTATAACTGTAACTGTAACTGTAACTGTAACCCACTAGTATCCTTTTCAAGAAAAAAACACAGCATGAGGAAGATAATGAGAAGATATAATACCTCCTACCCCTGCATATATAATTAGCTGAAATTTGACATAGGTTCTACAATTAACCAGCTTGAATGGAACCTCCTGTGATTGCGATGCAATGTGCAGATTCTACATCCTATTCTTGGATGAATTTCTTTGAGAGGACAACGAAATCTTTGCCACGAGTTTTATTTTAAGAGAAAATAAAAAGGCAGGTTAGTCTAGTTTTTCGAGCGGTAGCCGGAAAGCGGACTCAGAAACCACGTAACTTTGGGTTCAAAAACCACGTAATTTTTCAGACAAAACTGAAGATGGAAAATTAGGCACATTGAAGATGAAAAATTAGGCACATTGAAGATGAACAATTAGGCACATGTCCACTCCCTTGCTCATGGAAGTTGAATGGTTGGGATAAGTGATGATGGATTATATAGTAGGTCAAAACTACTCATCCATGGGCAGCTTAGGTTGGACCGTGTGCACAATGGACAAAGTCGGTTAGGCCATGTAACTGACTGATTGACGACCTGTCAAAGTAGTTAGCCTGGCCCCAAACAAGCTTATCTCGTTCTTATATTCTTGTCAACTGTGTGGCGGGATACACAAGCACCAATGCAATTTGGTAGTAGTACCGCACCAACTGATTGTTGACATCGTAATTGATACTTCCTCCATCCTTGAATAAACCAATTTCTAGAGTTATTTTTTAAATTTGAATAATTTTTAATGTTTAGAATAGCAATCTAAGCCTTTTATCGGATGACTTCTGTAGAGGCTATAAAAGGTTATAGCAGGCTATAGTCTCATTTAGCGATTTAGCAAAAGGAAAACGTAAATTACTCAAAATGTAACATTTTATACACATGCATCCATAGAATCAAAGAACATTTCGGCACGACAACAACTTGGATCTAATTCAAATTTGTAATATATGAGCATCCGAAGTTTCAAATTATGCCTATATATCTCTGAAGTCTGAATGGAGCAAAGGGAAGAAGAACACTAGAACAGGGAAGAGTAAAACACTACTACAGAATTCAACTTAAGAGACAGGTACAAGTGCTTAACAAGGCTGGAATTCATCACTGTAAATCAAGAAAAACACAGGTTGTCTTCGCAAATCGAAGAAAACTTAAAAAGCCCACTGCCCAACCTGTCGAGCCCATCAGAGCTGGAGCAGCCACCGCGCCACTGCCACCCCTGCCTCGTTCATGCCGCAGCCATTGCCCACACTGCTGGAAGCCACTTCCATGCCGACACCGTCTCCTCGCACTTGACGCCGTCAATGCCATCTTTGTTGCGCGAGAGTGGATCCAGCGTTGGATAAGCCATCCGCGACCAATGCGGCGCAGTGCACGTGTCCCAGCGGCTGCAGCCCTTAGACTTAACCTGCCGCTCCCCTTGCGTTGAATCGAGAGAGCCCTGACTTATTCTCTTAATTAGGCAAGAGCTAAGGAGGCTACACTCGTTGGGTGCATTGGCGCGCACTCTCAGGATCATTAAAGAATTGCTAAATGGGCCTCAGAAGGTCCAGGAAATGAGCCCAGAGGATAAATCCTTCCCCAAGTCACTCGCACCTGGGAGCTCGGCCAGGCGAAGGTGGTTCCCAACCTTGGGAGGCGACGGGGTAGGCTTCCCATTCCAACCATCGCTCCGGAATCTATCAGGCATCTAGAGCCTAACACGCAGGCGGAGCCATAGGGCACTAGGCCCTATCGGGGGTCTGTTCCATTGCTCATGTGAGGCTGTGTCGGCCGCTCCTAGCTTAGGGTCACGCCTGCAGTGTGACGCAATGCAACAAGGATCACCGTGCGCCCGCTACGCGAACGAGTCTGGGCCTGTATATGGCAAAGTCAACCTGCATACAACCGAACCATTAGCATGCGACAGACGCCATGAGAAGGCAAACCCACACAAAGTTCAAAGGCAGCAGGCAACATCTGACGTCGGCATATAAGGTTGTAGCAGAGATGTGAGAGGCAGTTGGAGACTGTTGACGACCACTACGGGACAAGGGACGGCGTCTAGTGCCGCCACCAACTGAAGCTTAGGAACTGAAGCCTTAGAAACCCACAGAGCCGTGTAACTTGTGCTCCAATCGCACTCCCGCATATAAGGTTGGGTATGGACTCCTGTAGTTTGGAGAAATCCTACACTGAACAATCAGCCATAGGACGGAACCCATCAGAACCGATCAAACCCTAAATCAATAGCATCCCTAATATAAGTTATTGTTGGTAATAATATGACAAATGTCCTAATACGCTGCATCGAATTAAATTACTACCATGATATATTCTTTTCTCTGGTTTCAAGGTACAATAAAATTTGTACATAAATATATCATAACTTTAATATTCATACAACCTATGTGATGCTACAGTTAAATATCGAGTTTCATGACTTTCTCTGAGAACCCTAAGAAATATGTAATTCTGATCTCAAATTAAAGTTAGTAAGGAGTTAGTTCCCGATGTGTCAAGAATTAATTTGTCTGCCGATAATTATGATGGTTTTCCACATGACAGCCCTTGTTGGGATTGCAGAGGTATTTTTATTTGTACTGGATTAGACAATTAATTGTTCATGATTTCATTTTATGGTTTGATTAGTTGGATTTTTATTTCTAATCAAAATGACGATAACAATCTGATGGTGAAAATCTTTATTTTGCAAGAAAGGGTGACTTGAGATGTTGTATTTATTATTTGATTTTACGTTCATGAGAATAAAAACAAAGATGTATTTATTATTTGTTTTTACGTTTATATGAGAACAAGGTCCATTTCATCCCCATCCGTCCACTCCTCCACTCATCCACTCTAGCGCTCTCTCTTTAAAAAAATCTCCACTACACTTATCCCTTCCGCCCATATCCATGCCATCCTCTTCCTCATCAAATTCCTTGAATCCAAGGTCCATTTCATCCCCGCCCCGGCACCGTCGCCCACCTTATGCCCGGGCCCAGTGGCACCTTGCTGCTCGCGGTGGCTTCTGTTGCCAGTCCTTGATGCAGATGTGGCGGAGCTCCATCTTGTCATCGAGCCATTGCTGTTCAGTCCCCATGCCCCCTCCTGGTCCCTGGTAGTGGGTGCCACCTCCGGCTCCGCATCTTGGCGGTGGTGGTGCTAGGATACGCGACAGCGTTTGCAGTTGAGGCTGCGATCGCCATCCTCGTTTTTCAAAGTTTGCTGGGTACCACAGTCCCCCACCAGGTTGGCCATGGCCATCGGCGATGCCGTGTTTCAAGTGTTTAAGGTGTTTCAGACTTATTTTTCAAGTGTTTAATCTGAATGTTGCAAAAGTCGATCTAGGATGTTACATATGTTGCAATGGCAATGTACACATGTTGCAAGCCTATGTTTCAATTGTTTCATGTGTTTTAGACATTTGTTTTAAATGTTTCATCTGGATGTTTCAAAAGTTGATTTGGTGTTGCATATGTTGTAATGGTTATACATGCATGTTTCCAGTGTTTCATTCGTCTTCAAATATATGTTGCATATGTTTCATCTGTATGTTTCAAGAGTAGACGGGTGTTTGCATGGCACCAGTGGCTGGCAGAGAGCGACTTGCCGCTGGGCTTTGGCTCCTACCTCACACCTTCCTCGCGCGGCGCGCCCTCTCCTCTCCTCTCCCTCTCCTCCCTTCCCTTCCCTCCATCTCACTGTGGTAGTTCGAGCTCGGCCTGAGCGGGATAGGCACTAGGCGTTGCGTGCGTCGGGCGCAAGCACGGGAGCTTCGTCAGGATGGATGCCACCTCCGGAGTGGTATGGGCACGGGGCGGAGGGAGCTGCGTGCGCCGTCTGGGCGGTAGCACTACCAAAACAGCAGTGTTTTCCTAAACGCTAAATGGTAAACAGTCGGTCACCTTCCGTTTAGCCATTATTCGAGCTAAACAGTCCATTAAACGGGCTAAACAGCCAATTAAACGGGCTAAACGGAGGATTAAATGGAAACGGTGTACCACTGTGTAGCGTTTACACGGTGTTTAAACGGGCTAAACTGCCGTTTAGGCGAACAGTGCAAAACAGCGCCAAGCGAGCCGAGAGCAACGGAAGAAAAAAAATAGACTGCCAAGGCCAATGGGAGTCGGACTGCGGAGCAACAACAGATCGAGCGGGCCGGGAGACGTAAACACAAGGAGGCTGCCGAGGAGGGAGATGGAAACACATGTAGGCTACCGAGGAGGAAGACGGAAACGTATAGTAAAATGTGGATGGCGCAAATTCGGCAGGCAAAAAAAGCAGAAATTTTGACTCTTTAATATTAGCACAAATGTATTCATGCCTATAGGAATAGGACTTAGTACCATCGCTAGATTTGAGTTGTTCTAACAGACTCTGTATTAATCATCGGTAGATGTGAATCCTAACTCGTATAAGTATGGTTCACATATGAGGTATGAAAGAACTTTGCACTGTCAGGTAGTTAGAGGGAGGTGGGACTCACAAAATTGGTGGAGACAAATTTTTGACTCTTTAGATATACACACAAATAGATAGATATATAGATTAATTTTTAAAGTTGTTCAAAGTCAACTTATTTAAGCTTGAATAATAATAATAATAATAATATGTAAAAAGATACTCACATATATAATATAAAAACATATAAATGTATAAAAATATATTTAATGCTGTATCTAACCTTACTAATTCTATGTCACAAATATTAATATTTTTATATAAAATTTTGGTTAAATTTAAAAGAGTTTGACGTAGAACAACTCTAAAGATCGATTTGTCCGGAGTCAAATCAAAGAAGCTAGATTACAGTTTGAGAACAGTGCTGCACCAATTCGCTAGCCGTCCGTTGTCACGTTCAGAAATATAAACTCAGGCTGCGCGTACGTACGGTTGTTATTTCCATACATGACGTGTCTAATCTAATTTAATTTAAACACGTACTCCGTACAATACAGGAGCGTTACTGATTAACGGCTGAGCGCGCAGTTGCCGTCATTGGCGTCGCCGTGCTGGTCACCGATTTGCACGTCCGCCACAGGGGTCAGGGGCGGCGCGCTGTTCCTCCGTAGCTCGCGGGTGTCGCGTCGCCACGCAGCAGGCCGCTCCATGCATGTTCCTTCACGCGCACGCACCTCCTCTTCGTTTAGGTCTCGTTATTACGAAGAAGAGATCAAAGCTGTTTCATCTTTTTTCCAAGAAAAGAAAGAAGCTGTCTCCGTATCCGGATCGGTTCTTGACGATCTCCAGCGCGCTAAACACACGTACTCCGCCCTATAAATATTGGCCTCCCACGCAACATTAATTGCAATGGATCGATCATATACCTTAAGAGTAAAGCAAAGAAGGAACATGGCGCCTCCAGATATCTCGCCGACGGCGTCGCCTTCGTCGTCGTGGTCTGATCTACTACCCGATCTCCTCGGCCTCGTGCTTACTCGCCTTCCGTTGCCTGCCGACCGCGCCCGCTTCCGTGCCGTGTGCCGTGGATGGCACTCCGCCGCGCGCCTCCACGTAAGTCAGCTCCCGTGGATGGTCTTCCCGGATGGCTCTTTCGGCACCATTAGACACGGCGGCGGCTTCTACTTTCCAGCGGCGATCATCCCTGGCCTGCCCGAGAACGTAACGTGTCTTGGCGCCGCCGCCGTTAGCTGGCTCGCGCTTGACTGCACTGATGACGTGTTCCGGCACACGCACCAATGGGACAAGTTCTCCGACAACCGCTTCCTCCAGCTTAGACGTGACGTCAAGCACAGGCACAACTATCGGCTCTACAACCCCTTCACCGGCAAGACCGTGCTGCTCCCTGAGCTCGACTCTATCATTGGGGAGGTGGCCGAGACGTTCGACATCCGAAAGGTCCTCATGCGCCGCCCATCGTCAGATAGTCCTGACGATGAACTTGTTGCCATCATCACCAACAGTTATAACTACAACATCATCATCTGCCGGCCAGGGAAGGGTAGCTGTGTGCTTCCTAACATAGATGTCTTCGATGTCGCGTTTCATGGAGACAGACTCTATGGGATCACTCCAGAAGAGGAGTTGGTCGCCTTGGACCTTGCCGAGGATGACAAGGGCGTGCCCATTGTTACTAAATGTAGGCGAGTCATCAAAAAACCATTAGCGGATGGTGAGGAAGACCACCGGAGCTGGATGTACGATGATAGCAGCGATGATGACGATGATAACAACGATGGAGGACTATCGTCATCGTCTGACGATGACGACTTTGACGACGACGATGACGACGAGGACGACGATGATGAGACCTCGAGCCAGAACGGTGAAGAGGATAGCTTCAATGGTGACGGTCTTGTTCCAAGCGGTAAGGATATGGTGAAAGTGGAGGACAAGAAGATGCCCTACGACATCGCCATCACCACCCGACGACTAGTCCAGTCATCGCGTGGAGACAGAGACGACGACGGGGAGTTGCTCATGGTGAGGCACCACACCAAATCATCTCCAAGGATTGGAACTTACACTCTCGATGTGGATATCTTGAAGGCAGACATGGAAGCAGGCAATTGGGTTCTAGTCAGCGAGCTAGCTGAAGGCGAAGCACTCTTTCTTAGCCGATCATTTTCCAAGTCCATTCGTGCCTATGGAGATATAAAAGAGGGCTGCATATACTATACTGATATGGATGATGTGTTTGATACAAAATCAAGGGACTGTAGTTTGATTAGATTCCCAGAACGATGGCAAGGAGCAGATGATAAGTTGCTAACGTGGCTTTTTCCACCGGAGCTACAACTTTAGTTTAGCCCATAGAAAACTTGACCTATATATATATATATATATATATATATATATATATATATATATATATATATATATATATATATATATATATATATATATATATATATATATGAATCCAAAAGTAAGTTCCTTTTATTTTGCTAAGGCAATGTTTTTTCTTTGATGTGAGGTGATACCTTTATTTTTCTGTGTTTATATTCTTATTATGTTTGTTGCTCAGAATTTATCGATGGATGCATGGGGGGAAAAAATCTGTGTGAGAACAAAGGTTCTTCTCAAGGGAGCCCAAAAAATAACCCAAAACTTGGATTTTGTTTGTCTTGATATAACTAAGGAAAAGTGTAAAACATAGCTCCACTAAACGTACGTCCAAAACCTGCCACTAAACGTCTCTTTTTTAGGCTCCCCTAATAGACGTCCAAAGGTGAAGTCCGCCGAGAAAATAGTTTTTTCTTGAGAAAAATAAGGCATTAGATATCCAAATATCTTTTGTAAGCATTTAAAAATCATAGTTAGGCTCTCTTTTGACATTATTGTTAATTAGCTGAATTTGTTTAGTTCTACGAGCTATTGCCCTTGAATTTTCTATATACTCACGACTTGTAACAAGAAAAATACCCTCTTTGGATGTTGTGGTTTTAGAACAAGAGACATGCTGTTGCTCATAAGTTGTCTATATATTCACTACTTGTAACGATAATACTAGTCTATTTGGATGATGTGATTTTTTGAAAATTGTGGTATCATAAAACTTTGGTTTTATACACAAGAAGATACAAAACCATGGTTCAGAAAGAGAGGTCACGAGCGGAGTTTCTAAATCTAAATTCTGAAAAAACTACATTTTTGACAAAACTACACCCAACAACTTTTAAAAAATCAAAATATTAGCAGATATTGTGGTTTTGATAAACATCAGTATCAACAAACTATAGTGTTAGAACAAGAGAAGTGCAAAATGTTTTTTTAAAGTTCTAGAGTGGAGTTTCTAAAACTTTCAAAAACACTTTATTTTAGCAATATTATGATTTTCAAAGCTACAAAGATTGTTGCATCAAATAACTTGGCCCATAGCCATGGGAGCCCGCAGTCGGCAAATGCGCAGCGCACGCCGGTAGCCGCCGCCACTGTTGTCGGGCTGAGAGAGAAGGGGTGGGCGAGGAAACACCACGCATCATTGTCTTCCTCGATTTCCATTGACTCGTATCCGACCCGCGCATGAGAGTAACATACTCGGATTTTTTTACGGAGCGCACGCAAGGATTTCACGCGTTCGACGGGATTCCACACGGTTGAGGGGGCGCACACTACGAGTTCTTTTGTTGGACGAAAGCGGTACCTATTTTTTAGGTGGTAACAGATAACAGATTAGCTAAATTCGTTTAGTTCTATGAGCTTGCTCATGAGGTCTCTATATACTCACGGCGTGTAACAAGAAAAATACCCTTTTAGATGTTGTGGTTTTGATAAACCTTAGTGTTGACAGTCAAAAGTGGCCAAGACACAAAAAAAAAGGTTTGCGACAATGTTCCTAGTATTGAAACGATTAAGAATATTTGAATCATCACATTTTAAGCTCGGAAGACGAAAGGAGAAATACCGGCGCCTAGCCTGCCAGAACCGGTCAGGCTGGTTTCTCTTCATTGCACCAGGACGGCCTGCCCAAGGCCGACGAAACCAGCTAGGCTGATTTTCCTGCCTAGTCCGATCGGTTAGAGTCCAACTCGGTTTTCCTGCCTAGTCCGATCGGTTAGAGTCCAACTCGGTTTTGGCTCGTGTTTTTATGTGAAAACTTGCAAAACGTGTTTGGTATATATTTTCTACTGGGATAAGATCACCCCCTACATATATCAGAGAATCACGGCCGTTTGGAACCAACATCCAATTGAATTTTTCTTACATCTATTAGTCCTTCTACCCTACTTTTTCATTCTCCTATTGTTCGACACATCTCTCGATGAGATTTGGCGATGTTCTTGGTGGTTTGGCCTACCCTAGGACAACCTCAGTTGTGTCGGACCCCTAATTTAGGGTCTACTGTGCATCATGTATCAGTCCCTGGATCAGTAGCTGATACGCACAATTCGAACAAGATTGATATAAAAAACCATACTTTTATTGCTAAAGGGGAAAACATGTTACATGGTTTGGGTTACATAACTTGGGCCACTGGCCTTACATCGTATATCAGAGTTTTAAGACAGCGGTCCTATGACAACGTGGCTCCATTCCTACAGGTAACTTGGAGTGCGGACGTAACCCTAGACTTATTCCTCTAGCGTACTCCCAACCATTCCAAGGACGTGGCTATTCGAATAGATTTGAGAAAACTCTGCAAAGGTGTACAAATTTCCCCACATGATACACAGTCTCTAATCATGTATGTTGGCAGAAACAGGCCTAACGCGATCCCGTACCCGCTTGGATGCCTCCTAGATTTTCATATAACTCTACTATGGCTTCTCAGGGGATGGAAATCAACTCGATTATCTGACTACCAAAACCATATTATGGGCTCGCATGCTACCTAATCCATAGTCCTAGGCTTATACCCGGCCCTAATGATAATCATAGGCTCGTACCCGGCCAAAATCTCATAACACGGCTCGTACCTGGTCAATCATATCACAACATGGCTCGTACCCAGCCATTCAAACAACAACATGGGCTCGAACTCGGCCAAATATCCAAGGGCTTAACGTGGAAGACCACAAAGCAATCACGCCAACTGGGCCACGGAAGGTCCCTTATCCATGCCTGCTCCTAATATTCTGTTGCCTACACTGGCCTCTTAGTAGAAATTATACTTTAATCCAACAAGGTGTGAGATCAAGTCTACCCATATAGACATGTGGCTGTACGTAATGTCTCACTAGGTGAAGAGGCTATGAACCGGTCCTTATATGATCGAGGCGAGTATCTCCCATAGGACTCCTCTCCAGGCATTCCTGCCAAGGTAATCTATCCCCACATAAATTACCCCCACTCGCCCCCTGTCGGGGTTTAGTCAGGTTTTATCAGTTCAAGTTCCATAGTTATTACCATCAGGTTCATAAAGTTCATATCACATCAAGGTAACCATTACTTTATTATCATTAATCTCATTATCATCATTAATTTATAAGGGGGTTTCAAGTAATAGAGGTTGGGTTTATTAATTGGTGTAGGTGGATAATGGAGGGTTTATGGTGGAGGCTAGCAAGTATGGTGGTGGTGGAAGGGAGGTGGTTAAGAGATGGCATGAAATGTAGAGGGGAGGGAAAAGGTGGGTGTTAGGACTTGCCTCCATTCGCTGACGAGTATATCCAAGGCTTCCGATCCTACGTGCTTCTTGTTCCTGTGTCCTGGTGTAGCCGTGCTCCTAGAATTCATCGGGTCATTTCTGCGTCCTCTATCCTACGCGGTCCAGTGTCGACCAACAAGAAACACAAACAAGAAAAATAACAAGCAAGGCATGTAAAACAAGCATAGACAAACAATCGATCCTACATGAGTTGGTCCTAGTTGGGTGATGGGTTGTTATCTAGCCTATCATTATTATGTCAATTTGAAGTAAGATATGGATAGAGATATTCCATCCAACAAGGCGGGTCCTTACGGCTCGCTACCAAGGGGAAAGATAGGCTCTTGACAAGGCCTGACATTCTATGACTTTGCCCGCCCGTTAGGGCCGCTCAGGGAATATTCTCAATGTGCATGGCGATGCTTGCTTGGCGTTCATCCCTTGAGGTCAGGAGTCGATTTAGCCTGGTCAAGCCCCTATGCCCCCGAGGGTGGGCGATCCAAACGGGGAGTTAGGTTCTTGACCTTTGTTCTCGAAGGTAGACCTCCAAGGCCCACCAAGCCATCCACTAATGGGGCAGACCTCACCTAGCCATCCACTAAAGGGCCATAGGGTGCGTGCGAGTGCAACTGATGGGTGTAACCGTCGAGCCTTTGGATGATTAGTAAAATCAGTTAGGGAATTAATCCAGCTGTCATGGCACTAATCCAAGAACTTAATCCACCCCTATGTTTGATACTCAATAATCAAAGAGGTTTATGTATATTCAGTAAATATTAAGGAAGCATTCGACGCTAGGTCGGGCACTCGTACTAGCCTGGTTATCTTTCCACGGCAAGAAAAAACATGCAGTTAGAGAGTTGCTAACATGGTTTTTTTTTTCCTTCACAACTAGTGCTTTAACGCAAAAGCAACTCATGCATATAAACGGTGCAAACAAGATTTGCATTCTGAAGTCAGAACTGTTTTTAGATCAACCGAGTCCTTTTCATGTTCTCTTTCTCTCACCTTTTTTTTTTCACATGTAACCTTGTATTTTCACTCGTGCCCAAAAAGAAGCGTGTGGAAGGTGCAACGGGGACGCGACTAGAAAAACTAGGCGATGGAAGTGGATACGGAGTTCCTATGGACTGTGGAAAGTTGAGTCGGAGAAGAGATTTACAAAGTTCTTACTTTTAAGGAATTGTTTTACCAAGTTCTTACTTTTAGGGAGTTATATTTTACTGAATTGTTGATGGGGTATTTTTTTTGCCAAAAAAATCAAAATTGGGAGTTGATTTTGGAAGCTCCAGGAGTTACCACGGTTGTGATGCCGAGTATACATGCTTATAAGCACAATTAAGGAGGTTTGCATGGCTTTTTTGCTGATGAAAATAAAACCACAGCTTTGGATGACATCATCTTATTTATTGCATATATATATATAAAGTTATTTTGTAGCCACCTCTATTTACAATAATTTTATATACTAATTTACGACAATGTCAGTATATATTTACGATAGTTGAATTACTATAACACATGGGGATATTTACCATAATGTTATAATAAATCACATAATAAGGAGTTACTATAATCTCGTAAATTAGCATAACAATTATCGTAACTCAAAGTGGCTACAGAATAAGTTATTTTGTAGCCAGCTGAGAGTATACTCTATAGCTAGCTACAAAATAACTTATTTTGTAGCCACCTCTATTTACGATAAATTTATATACTAATTTACGACAATGTCAGTATATATTTACGATAGTTGAATTACTATAACACATGGGAATATTTACCATAATATTATAGTAAATCACGTAATAAGGAGTTACTATAATCTCGTAAATTAGCATAGTAATTATCGTAACTCAAAGCGGCTACATAATAAGTTATTTTGTAGCCAGTTGTAAGGTAATAGCTTATTTTGTAGCCTAGCCTCCGATCCGGCACCCATCGGACCAGGCGCGTGGGTTGCTGGTGCGTTACTGCTTCTCTGGTCCGGCTCGGCCTTAATTCCAGGCAGCGTTCGTCGCATGCAGTCAAATTAGCACAATGCATGCATGTACCTGGTGTGCGAGGGTGCATTTACTACTTTCCATCATCATTGGTGAAGAAATATTTACGAGAATTCGCATCACAACATATTTACGAGAATTCACACAAGGTTTTTACGAGAATCTGCACTAAGAAATATTTACGAGATTTTGCATTTACGAGAATTTGCACTAATAATATTTACGAGAATCTACACTAATAATTATTTACAAGAATTTGCACTAATAATATTTATGAGAATCTACACTAAGAAATATTTACGTGAATCTGCACTGAGACATTTTTATGAGATTTACGAGAATCTGCATTAAGAAGTATTTACGAGAATATGCACTAAGAAGTATTTATGAGAATCTGCACTAAGAAATATTTGCAAGATTTACGAGAGTCTGCACTAAGAAATATTTACGAAAATTTTGTTTTCCACTAATCCAACTTCATTTAAACAAATAATACAAAGCCAGCAAATTATATAGTAAAATATTGGCTCGAATTCTAAATAACAGTACTAGATACAGTACGCAAAATACAACACGACATCCCTGCACATTGTGAAACTACATATCATCTCAAAGGTAACCGAACATTGCACGATCTAAATTTTGTGGCTTTTCTTGTACATTCTCTATTGGGCACTACCCCAGCACGTGTATCCATCAATAGGTCATGTCTATTTGTTGCTCTATAAAGTAATTAGCTGCTATCGAGAAGTCTCATTCCTGAAATCGTAAAAAATATGAACAATCGTAAATAATATGATGCTTTAACACAAACAGGTATGAATAAGCTGGCTCAAGATTGATCTATGTAATTTATGGGAACAAAAAATTACATTAAGACAATGAAAAATGGAGCTTCTCCCTAAACTAAAAACGAAATATGATGAACTAACAAATCACGTGTTTGACATGCATGTCAAGGCAGTAAACATCAGATCTGAAACAAAAAAATGTTTCGTTCAAATAAAAAAGATCTAGACATTTTGCATGGTGAAAATCAATTTTTCCCTCTCAATCTGCAGTATGGCTGACCGCATGGTGGAACTGCTTGCGCAAAGGAAAATAGAAAATAGGATAATAACAGATTTAAAACCACAAATCAAATGAGACAGGAAGATAGCGCTCATCTCATTTTGCATCAAATGGGTCTACATGCTCTGCCTCGAAAAAGATCAGATCAGACTAAAATCTTCGATCTCCCCGGTCTGCTCACAACAGGAAAATTATTTGTTTGTAAATAGTAAATCCGCAGGTGCCGGATACTTTATACGCATGAGAAGCCGCTGCAAATGCATTAGTCCTGATCCAAAATGCTATAGAGTAAATCAACAAATCTAATTAATCTAATGGGAACTGGCTCCAGTCCAATAGAAAAATAGGACAACGATGCTTACTTTTTTTTTTTTTGCTAATAGGACAACAATGCTTACGGGCAGCTTGGACTACATATGATTTACGGGTAAAAGAATTAATAAGTAGGTACTGTGATCTTCGTAATTTTACTATATTAGCGATGCGATCATACCAGTGTCCCATCCCATGCGCAGTACTAGTAGCAACAGTCCTGGATTTGCATGGATAATGACGAACTAAATCGTGACCGCTTCAAATGTTGCGGGCTTGCGGCAGCAAATCGAGATACTAACCAATTAAATAATCGAGATCTAGAGAAGCAACCAAACCATCTGGGACGATTCGTACCTGCAGATGAGCCTCGAATTGCCGGATGGCCGGACGGAGATACTAGTCGACTCGTACCTGCAGATGTGGCTGGGATGGAATCACCACCAGATGACCTGCCGCTGCACGGCCGGATGGAAGCAGGAGGGTGTGCGGCACTGGCGTCGCCGTTGTGGGCGCCAGGACGCCGTTGCTCCCCGAGGATAGAACCAGGCGCCGTCGACGGAGATTTGGACGTCCAGCTGCATAATAAAGTGACGTGATTTGGGGATATAAAGCCACGTGATTAGGGGGGATCGGGGGATTAACGAGCCGAGCGGTGGGGAGGCTGTCTGGTTGCATGCTTGGCTGGGTCGGATGTGGAGGTTGGGTCCGGCTACAAAATAAACTATTTTGTAGCTAGCTATAGTGGAGTATTGGGGCAAGGAGAACAAATCACTAGAGAAGGTATTATCTGAACCGATCCGATGGAGTACACCTGGGTTATGTTCGTGAAACCCACACACGAAAAACTGAAAAAGGAACGTACACGAACCCGAACCGAGTCCCACCCCAACGCAAAGATCGACTCCCTGCGTTGCGAGCAAGTAGTCCGTCATACATATATTCATGTCACGTCATCATCAAATTAAACGTCTACACGCAGCTCGATCTGCACGGAAAGATCGATCGACATCTCGTCCGATCCGATGTTGGCAGCATCCGTGGCACCAGAGGCGGCCATGATCTCGTCGACATCGCCTCCTCCTTCTCCATGGTCCGACCTCCTGCCGGATCTGCTCAGCGAAATCCTCACCTACCTCCGCGCCACCGACATCGCCTGTTTCTGTGCCGTCTGCCGCGCGTGGCACTCCGCCGCGCGCCAGCACGGCCACCACCACCACGAGCAGCAGCAGCTTCCGTGGGTCGTGCTCCCCAACGGCTCCTTCGGTACCATGAGCGGCGACTTTTTCCGCCGAGTCCCCGGCCTACCCGACAACGTGACCTGCCTCGGCGCCACCGGCAGCTGGCTCGCTCTCGACCGCACCGATGACGTTTTCCGGCGCACCAATCGCTGGGACACGTACGACAGCACCACGTTCAAGTTCCTCGAGCCCAGGCACGATGTTAGGCACAAGCACAACTACATGCTCTACAACCCTTTCTCAGGCAGGACCGTGCCGCTTCCCGAGCTGGACTCAATCGTCGGCGACGTCCCGGAGACGTTCCAGATCCGCAAGGTGCTCATGCACCGCTCCTCTGCCAGTCATCGTCCTGGCGACGATGACCTCGTCGTTGTCACCACCAACCGACGGAACCACACGATAATCATATGTCGAGCTGGGCCTGGGAAGAAGGGCAGGTTTGTGATCCCCTACCTAGGCGTATGGGATGTTGCTTTCTTCGGAGATTCACTCTACGGGATCACGCGGGACGAGGATCTAGTCGTCTTCGACCTTGCCAAGAACGAAAATGGCGAGCCCATTGTATCCGGATTCAAGAGAGTCATAATCGGTCGTCCTCCATTAGGTGATGGTGAAGAAGACCCACTGAGTTGGATGGACGATTACCAAACGATCAACATCGACGATGAGTTGTTGGATGATGATGACGACAAAGCAACGGCGGAGTACGACGATGATGACGTGATGATAGTGGGGGACGGTGCGGTTGTCGTCAAGGATGAGGAGGTGCCCTATGAAACTAAAGACTACATCGTGACCACCAGGCGCCTTGTCGAGTCACGCGGCAGTGGTGACGGCCAACAAGATTTGCTCATGGTGAGGCACCAGGGGCAATTCCCTGCATTCCATCCACCCGATTACACCCGCAAGGTGGACATCTTCAAGGCGGACATGGACGCAGGACAATGGGTTCATGTCACCACTACTGCGCTAGCTGGCAAGGCGCTCTTTCTTAGCCGATCAACCAGCAGGGTCACTCAAGCCTATGGAGACATCAAAGAGGGTTTTGTATATTCAGTAGATATGGACGATGCATTTGACATTAGGTCTAGCACTCGTAGCCCGGTTAGCTTGCCACGGCAGAGAAAACAAGCAGTTGGGGAGTTGCTCACATGGTTTTTTAATCCACAGCTGGTGCTTTAACGCACAAGCAACTCAATCTACCCATCTATAAATAAAGCAACAAGAAAGCATCAACAATTTGTTTCATGCATCTATGCATGACGGTGCAAACATGACCCTTTTTCTCTGTGTATTATTATGCAAAATGTTTTGTTCAAAAAATCATATTAATTGGCCCTCAAATATATACTATGATAAATTTATTTTGGAAGATTTATCTCTTTTTGCAAATAATTAAAGATTAAAATTTTGGAAGGTTCTACCAAGTTATGTTGCAGATCACACTAGAAACCTGCCAAACGCGTACACCTCTTGTAAACTCTTTCAGTGTCTTAATTAGAACTAGAAAACCTGGGCGCGGCGTTGAGCCAGCCACGGTGGTTCCGTGTGAATCATGTTTAGAAATTGATTTTCATTGCCTGATTACTTCGATCAATTGAAAAGAAATAGTCACGTTTGTATCAACGAATACAAGGACATGAAAAGCAGCTTTGTACCAATAGTGTAAGCTAAATGTTTTGGATCATTTATTCTTCCAAAAAAATACTTTTAATTGACATTGCAAAGTATTTCAGCTTCGTAGCATACACTAAGCTCTGACATTATGTAAATGAAATAAGAGGAAGAAAGAAATGTAATTGTCTTCCAGTGACATTTGACTCAAACTGAGCAAAAAAATGTTGTCTCTACTACCTTGAAATTACAGTCTTGTTTAAGCTATATGATTTGAGCAACAAGATCTCACAACTGTAAAATTACAGTGCGATGAAATTTGGTTGCTGGAATGTACATAGGTTCTGTATTTCCATAAACGGTCTGAATTTAATTATATTGGAGGATATAGTTAATTATCTACGTACCACAAAGATGATGACTTACAGGCAATCATAAATTAAGAAGAGGTAATATACATTACTAGCATGAAAAAAAGAAGAAGAAAAAGATCATCAGTGAGTTTCTCAATAAGACAAGTACTATAAACTTTAATAAACATCCCTCAGCAATATCCAAACCAGGTCTTTGAGTAAAATGCTTAGAGTAAAGATAATAAATGAACTGACGATAGTCGGATGTGGTTTCTCAAATGTATATAAGCAAAAATTGTTGTGTTTCTCTTCACTTCTCGAACATTGGGAACCTGAGGTCCAACATCTTAATGAAACATGTGCTAAGCACGTTTTCGAAAAAAAATGTGTCCATGAAATCTCACTTTACAACTGATGTAAATAAAAATAACATAGGTTTAATTTATCTTGCAACCATATCATATCCGTTAGTCATCTTCACCATCTCAGTTTGGCAACCTTCTTTCTAACTTATCCTATTGAGGTGTAGTTTTGCTTCCTGCTGACAGTACTGTCTGTACAAGCTTGTGTTATTTAATGCAAAAATGTTGGCATGTAGATAAAATGAATGAATAAGTCTCATGCATACTTTTTGGTGCTGAATCGTCGAAGCATCCATAATTAATCTGCTTCCTTCAGGCTGTTCTTGTCCACAGTGCTCCAAAAAAGTGCCCAAGGGAAAAGCCTAACAGAAATGATGGAAGGCATATATGAGAAATCCATCACTTGCAGACTCTCTGGAAGCCAATCTTTAGTTATTTAGTATAGGATAGGACAGGTTATCTAGAAATGGAGATGTATTTTATAAATGAAGGCACAACAACATACCAATCCGTGTAAGCAATAAAGTGATAAGGTTTGTTCCACAAAAGTAATATGCATACTCCATTTGATTTGTAAAAGGAGGCTTTGGTAGATTCATCATAGAGCATCTACCTCAACTGTTGCGTGGACATAACTTGGCATGTTCCTCCATCTTGTATTTGTTTACTATTTTTGAGAAGAACTGATATATAGGCACATTCTCAGGTCTTCAGAGTTGCTTAATGAAACATTGTAACTTTGGTTCAGATTTGAAATGAAACGAGGAAGTTTATTCGCAGTAATTCAATCTTGCTTTGTTAATTTATTAATCTTTCCACTTTGTATATGTGTATTTTAGGGAGCACAAAGAATTAAGTAACATATTAACATCAGTACAGGTTAATGACAGTAGGAAATCATTTAAGCTGATAACTTGGTGCATGCTTGTTCAGAAACTAAAAAAAAATCTGTGGTGTCTAGGATTTAATCAGAATCTTAGATTTAGATTTGTCTAACCCAATATTACAGCACGACCCCGCTTTTGGATGCAGGATTCCTATCTAGAGATTGGGAAGGTAGACCTTCTGCTATTTACAGGAAGAACAAAGAAACCTATCAACTCTGCTCCTCAAAGGAATGGCCGTTCTACCCAATTTTGATGTACTAGAAAATTTGGCACGCTTCACGGCGGCCTATCTACAGAACATCATGATGTTGGTGTCTCCAACATAGCATCCATCGTCGTGTTCAAATTATGCATCATAGTGCCTCTGGATGAAACAAATAAATAGTCTTGTAACTACAAAAGTGATGAGTAAACAAATTTCATGTATTATATACAATAATTGTATCACGGTAATGTTAATAAAAAGTTCAAATAACATCACTCAATATCACGGATATTATTTATTCATAATAGTCTTCTCATCTAAGCACAATCTCGTAATATCTTCACCGTCAGGATTCTTAATATTGACTTTGAATAGTAAAGAACCTTGCAAGCTTATTATAATTGCCTCTATTTATGACAGGAACAATTACCCTAAGGGAGAAATTAGGACCAAGGGAGGCATTAGTGATAACAAAATCATATCATGAAGAAAAACTTACCTTACTTTGTTGCGAATGACCGGAGGGAGCGCTATGAGGCCCTGATTGGTAGAGCTTCCAGAGCTGATTCTCTGCTGAATCCAGGAGGATCTCTATCAAACAGTTTTTTTTTTTAAAAGAAGTAATTCTTTGCTAATTTCGTGAATTGATTATCTGAAATGAACTAAGAGGCTTGGAGCTAAAAAACAGTAGTTTCTCCTAATTCTGTGAAGTGATTCTCCATCATAATTTTGAGAGTTTAAAGAATCAGCTTCCATAGACAATCAGAATCAGATGGAGCTCTACCAAATAGGGCGTGAGGGGAGGGATGGCGAGAGAGTAGCATCATAGCAGCGAACCTAAAGTCCAAATCCAATCAACAGGTGATCAATGGGGACTGAAAAGTCTACAAATCCAAAAATCCAACAAACAAAGAGCAACGGAAGGTATCCAACAAAATAATCTATTCACAAAAATAAAAATAAACAAATTTAGCCATGCCACAAATCTGTTATCGGGCATTAGCACTGCAAAGGAGAGGACGAGGGCCGAGCTTGCATCAGCCATAAAGGGAGAGCAGACTGTGGCACCCAGATTGCATCGAGTGAAGGGAGGGGAATGGGCGGGGTGACGAAGGGAGAACAGTCACCGTGGAGGGCAAGCAATGGAGGCAGTCAGTGAGGAGGGTGGTCGACGAAGGCAATGCGTCAACCTCAGAGGAGGGAAAGGAAGGGAATAAAGATTTCTAGAGAGCAAGATATTTTTCATGTTAGTGATGGAGGGATGAAGCAAGATCGTTGATTGTGCATCATATGGATATGGTTAAAATTATTATTGATGGATGACGTCACTTACCTAGAAAGCCAAGGAGAGCCTCGACTCTCTTGACAAGAAAATGACGGAGTCAAGACCCTTGACTCCTTTTTTAATAGGTAGAAAAAATCTCAAATGTACCCACGTGGCGATAAAAATACTCGGCTCCAAGAAATCCATAGATATCTTGAAGTAGAGCTCTACAACACAAAAGCTAAAGAGAATGACGTTTGAGCAGCTTAATGCCACTGCGTTTAATGCTAGGCCATACGGTTTTCCTCATCCCTTATAATATTTAATACACCACAGTATTATTATATTAACATGTGAAAATTAAGACAACTAGCTACGTACTAAATAATATCATCCAGCATCCACAATAGGCTTAGGCAGGAAATGATGTGAAAGCTTAAATAATATTAGATATATTAGGATTGGCAGAATTAGCATTAACAGAACCACCAATTATTATTTTTCATGATCTTTGTCTCCACTTAGGGCCTAGAGTAAAACTGTCTAGAAATTTCCTTCCACAGCACCTATATTTTGTGAGCACTTTCAACACTGAGCATTCAGCACAAGTAAAATGGACTACGTAGAAGGCATGAAAAATAGCACAAACACTTTGTTATTTTTCAGATGAAAATAGAAGAGAACAAGTCTTTTAGAGAATGAAACTAGCAAGAATTTTACAGGATTTAACCTCATACTAGAGCTCCTCCAAAGCATATGTCAAACAATTCATTCTACAAGGATCACAAAGGTTTGGTGCTTGCTTTAGAGAGTTTGATGTAATTTTTTTTATGGATTCAATTATCTGAGACTTTCATAGCTTTCTATCCCGCTGAGAGCTTTATCTTGTTTTATGAGGTTTCAAAAAGCCTTAATTCCACAAGCCTTCCAAACATTTCATTTGGCCTCCAAAGAACAAGAACTTCGGGAATAAGCAAGCACACAAATTCCTAAAGAGAACACCTAAAATACTTGTAAAACATAAATCGTCAATTTTAGATCTAGTTTTCACCTAAGATGCACTTACTACAACCTGGTTAAGGTGCACACAAGCTTGGCAATATTCTAGAGATGACAAGCTCCTTGGGTTTGACAGGGATAGGCATTAAGAGAGAAGGATCCTATGTATGGTCACAGTTTAAGGTCCTATGTACTAATGTGTATGTAAAACAAGATGCCAAATATATCAGACGGAACTGCACTGCAAAATTGACTTTGGAAGCAAATGGGAAGACATTAATAACATGTAGATAACATACTCATCATCAAAGGTGCCACTGGTAAGATATACACAGGTTCATGCCAAGCCATCTCTGCTCCGCTCAAGTGATCTGGTGAGCTGTGTGTGCAACCAACAAATGAAACAAATGAAATAATCCTCATAATTTAATAATGAATGCTAACCACTGTCCCCCAGGAGCAAATAGAAAATCTGCAGAGGCTAAGTTCAGATGGCACTGCTTCTAATGTGTGTATATCTTACCACGCAGAATGTAAAAAAACATGAGCTTAGGGTTGTGCCACACATGCAGATGTTCGTGCAAAAATGAAAAATGTTAATCTATAGCAGAAAAGAATGGAGCTGTTCTGCCACAAAAATGTCAGACAGGTTGTCATCTATGAATTGTACAGTCCTTGACAAAGTTCTTTTATCCAAAAGTACAACACATTCAAATGGAACAGATCGAATAAAACAAAAACTACAAAGATACCACAGGACTCAAGCCCCTTTGGGATTGGGAGACTTTTCTTATGAACAGATGTGCTAAACAGCTCTAGTTCTGTGGTTTGGGCGTGGCTTCACGCAGAAAGAAAAAAGAAGAAATAAAAAACTTACACAAACCATTCTAGAATACATACAAATGCTACAAATGCTGCACTTGCCAGGTATTGCAAACTTCTACAAATGATGATATCAACAGTTTGTCGTGTCCTATAAAGATTCGATTCAATTCAAGATGCCAGATGGACAAATTGGATTCAACATGCCGGATGGACAAATTGGACAGCTGATAATGAGTCTGCATCTTTCCTCCCTTGTTCACAAGGAGAGGGCAGGCGTAGCATGGCTGGGCACTGGGTTCTGGGCGTCAGCTGGCAGGCCTGCATCAGGCCTGATGCAGGATTGAACCTAATAAAAAATAAAATAACAATTGCACAAAGAATTCAAATGATTTGGTAAACCAGATTAGCATTAAATAAATTGAAATTTGCCCAGCAATAAAGCAGGAAAGCCATCTATCTAAATATAAAAAGGTCAAATGCCAAAATTCATGCAGCTGGACTCAACACAGGACCTAAAAAACCATAGGCAACAGGGAAAAGGACACCGGACAGTCGCATATGAAATTCTAACGAAAACGAAGCAGAGAAAGGCCTAATCGAAACATTGGCTTCCCATGAATCTATGAACGTCACTAAACAAATCCACATGAGCTGGTACCCATGAAACACGCCGTACCGCAACTACGTGAGCGGGTACCAGATCCACAGGACCGATGGAACGGGAACTAAGCGGAGAGAACTAAATAATAAAAAAAAAGAACCAGTACCAAATGGGCGAGCAAGATCTTAAATTGGTCATCAGCAGGCTTACGGAGCGAGGCCTCAGCATCTGACACGCCAGATCTGCAGACACGAACATCAATTACTTGCAGGGGAAAAAAAAAGGAAGTACCGTATTGAGCAAGATGAGATCTTTGTGCTGCCAAAACAAGCCCTGTCGTCAGGCACGAAGACATCCAGCCCGCCACCCCCATCCCCCTCAAACAAGGGGGAATTCCTCCACTACGGACTTCGGCCTCCGCCGCTCCGCATTTTTGGACCACGGGTTTCTTCTAAAAAAAAAGCTATCGGACCACAGCATTTTTGGACAACTATAGAGCAGCCTCACCCATTGCAAACCTCAACCTCGCAGAATCACATTTAGCGAGGCCTAAGCCCATAACCATGGAGGAAGTCAGCGAGGAAGGGGCGGCGAGAGAAGAGAGAAGCTCGTGACTGATGAGCCGCTTGCTCCGCACCGTCTGCATCTCCACCCTAGCCTCCCCTTCCTTTCTCTCTCCCCCTCTCTCCCAACGTGGCCCAAAGCGCGGCTGGCCAACGGTGCCCCAGTCGTGCGGCGTAGCGCCCCGGCGGGGTAGCCGCTCGCTCGCATCGTGCGCCGCACGCCTCCGCCTCGCTGATCCTTCCACCGAGTCCACTATGTGACGAGTGATCCGATGGTGGTGTGGATTGCGGCGCAGGCTGCAGGGGCTGCGTGTCAAGCCCATGATACCAGCGCGCACGAAAGGGGTCCCCGTCAGCCTCGTAGTAGGCAGAGTCCATTTTGTAAGCAGCAAGGAGATTTTGTGATGTGCTGAAAACACATGTTGCAAGCGTATGTTTCAAGTGTTTCGGATGTTTCAAAGGTATGTTACAATTGTTTCAGATGAATGTTGCAAAAGTAGATTAGAAATGTTGCATATGTTGCAATGGTGTACCTGTATGTTGCATCTGTTCCCAATGTTTCGTCTGTGTTTTTAGACGTATTATTGCAAGTGTGTTTATCTGAATGTTGCATACGTTTCACACATGTGCTGCAAGTGCTTTACATGGATATTGCGTATGTTTGCAATGGTTTTGAAGTGTTTTATGTGTTTCTACAAGTGTTTCAGAAATATGTTTCAAGTGTTTCATTAATTATTTTTAAACGTATGTTACAAGTGTTGCATCTGGATGTTTTAAAAGTAGATCGGATGTTACACATATTGCAATGCAAGTGAGAAGCTGAGGGGACGCGAACGGTCCCCGCGTGGGCTCTGGCGAACATTTCTAATCTACTTTTATCATCACGAACATTTATTGCTTGCCCCGTTACTTCATCTTTTTATCATCACGAACATTCAAATCACCATATTTATTAAACTGTACTTCTAATTTATAATCTGATTGAACCATTACGTTCCTTACAATTAAATCTACAAATTAAGACTAATATTGATTACGTTATGATAATAAAATAAAATAACAATGGCTGTGTTTAGTTCCTCCAAACTTTCTAAAATTGGCACTATGTAAAAAGAAGATTCCCTGTCACATCAAACTTGCGATACATGCATGAAGTACTAAATGTAGACGAAATCAAAAACTAATTGCACAGTTTGGTTGTACTTTACGAGACGAACGTTTTAATCTTAATTAGTCAACAGTTGGATAATTATTACCAAATACAAACGAAATACTACAGTTGTGCTACAGTAAATTTCGCATTCCCAGGGAACTAAACACAGCCAACATGAGCCCACATAAATGCTCATAGCTTTTATACATTAAGCATGTGCGGCTAGCACTACAATTGATGAAACACCGATCTCATTTATTGCTTGCCCCATTACTCCATTCATTTATCAGCACGAATATTTAAATCACCATATTTATTAATTTATACGTCCAATTTATAATCCGATTGAACCATTATGTTTCTTACAATTAAATCTACAAACCAAGACCAATATTGATTATGTTCTGATATAAAATAAGAAACAACATGTGGGCCCCACATGAAATGCTCAATAACAAGTTGATGAAACACTGTTCTCATTTATTGCTTGCGCCGTTACTTCACCCTTTTATCATTACGAATATTCAAATCACCATATTTATTGAACGATGGATCCAATTTATAATCCGATTGAACCGGTGTGTTCCTTACAATTAAATCTACTAATCAAGACCAATATTGCTTATGTTCTGATATAAAATAAAATAACAACTTGTGGGCCCCACATGAAATGCTTAATAACAAATAACGATATACATAAAGTTTTGGAGCAATTTTTATATGAAAAATATATCAATCGACCAGATCTACAACTTTCTAGCTTTGAGTTTTTTCATTAAGGCCGTTAAAATGCTAAATAATAATAAAAAGTTTCAGCAGCATATTAATCGCGCAATGACATTTGTTGCCTTAGAAAAATCATATATTTCTTGTATGGTGTAAAATGAAGATACTTTATATGAAAATTGTAGCCTTGGATGACATCTATAGCTTTATGGTTTTGAGTTTTTATTTTAGTTCATTAAGATGCTGAAAGAAAATAATATAAAGTTTTAGGAACACATTAATCGTGTACAAGCACTGATCATCTTAGAAAAATCATATCATTCATGTACGGTGTGAAATGAAGATACTTTTTATATAAAAATTGTAATTCTCAACGAGATGTTCAACTTTGTAATTTTGATATTTTTTGTTTAAGGATGTTAAAATGCTAAAAATAATTTAAAGTGTTAGTTGAATATACCTTCATATAAGACTATATTTTGCTCGCGATCCAACACTTCTTTCTTCCTCCGCCTTCTGGGTCAAGGTGAGCATTGATGCATCTTCATTTGGAATTTCAAATTTGAAAAGCCTCTTATTGCATCCTAACATTTTGCCCCTCTTTTTTATAGCACGTCCATCTATCCTAAATCCTAAACCACACTTCTCTACCCAACCTTGGACTGGTGAAATAAAATGCCCTACAAATATACTTTTGCCTTTAGCATTACATTCCATCTCCATTGTCGTTGATGCCACCCAATCATCTAACCTCCATCTTCATCAAATGATGAACAAAGAAGAAGAAGAAGAAGAAGAAGAAGAAGAAGAAGAAGAAGAAGAGGAGGAAGGAGGAGGAAGAAGAGGAAGAAGAGGAAAAAGAAGAAGAACAACAAAAGCAACAACAAACAAGAAGAGAAAGAAGAAGGGCAAGAAGAAGAAGAAGAAGAAGAAGAAGAAGAAGAAGAAGAAGAGGAGGAGGAGGAGGAGAAGAGGAAGAGGAAGGAGAGGAGGAGGAAGAGGAAGTACAACAACAACTATAACAACAACTACAATAACAACAATTACAATAACAACAACAACTAGAAGGGCTCGGGGTGCAAGAGCGGCATGGAGATCTGCCGCTCCTGTCTGTTGTCCCTCCATGTGGGAGCTCGATCGGGCTAGAAGAGCGACTAGGTCGGAGCTTAGGTTCGCGCCCCCTCCGCCTGGGAGCTCACGGGGGCGGGCGGGTGGACGGGTGGGAGCTCGAGGTGGAAGAGTGGACACGGAGATGACTGAAGTGTGCTGAAATGGATGGTGATCTGAAGAAGAACATAAAAGTACTTTTATTCTTACAATTGTCATAACAATCAGGAGTGCCTAACACACCTCGATTCCTTATACGAGAGATTATTTAGATCACAACTTATAAGAAAATCCTGATTGGATTATAATCTACTTTTATATAAGCAGTTCCAAACAGGGCTTAACTTCTCCAGCTTCCATAATCTTTATATAAGCAGTTCTAACAATCTTTCCTACCTACCCAGCCAATTGCAAAGCTACCATCCGCCTTCATCATGGCCATTCAGGTATGCAGATACAGGTAGCTACCATCCACCTTCATCATGGTCATTCATGGATGCAGGTACATGTTTTGTGGTGCCATGCAACATGTTTCTGATTTAGAAAGGGCTCAAATCGCGTCTTAACCTCTGTGTAGGTCAGCATATAATCACAGAAATATTGTTTGCGTAACTGGTGTCTAGAAGAAAAAAATGTTGTATTGGTTATTGGCTTATAACCTGCTATTCTTCCAAGCATATGAACAATTTAATTTGTATGAACTATTTATAATCCTAGAACAAACAAGCGCATTGCAGCGTTATTTTAATTTAAACTTATTAGTTGTCAGCGTTATTTTATTTCAAAATTTTCTTAACAATTTCGGGGAGCAAGCACACACATCGCAAAAAAAAATCGGTGAGCAAGCACCCAGCAGAACTGCACAGTTGACCTGCCAGAACAAAGTCAAGGTATAAACGACTTTATGTTGAGATAGTAGTACTTATTAGCGTAGGGGATCCAAACAGGACTACTAGTGATGCATCCGGCCCAGGTGGGGTTGGCCGAGGCCCAATAAATTAAGGTTGCTCGGACCCCAACAGTTCTTATGCACACCCACTCGAGGAAATGCCCAATGTCCCTAAAAGACTAGCCTGATAGAGGAAGGGTGACTCTCTCTTTTAAGGTGGCTTCCTCCTCCCAAGCTAAGCAAGGTGGGATCAAGGTTCACATTACCGGTAGCAAAAAAATACCGGGGGTCACCGATAAACGGGTTTATCGGATTTATCGGAAAACTTCTCGGTTAAAAATAAAACAAAAAATACCTAATTTCTCTAGAAAATTATATAAGTTGTCTCTAAAGCATTTAATATTAAGAACTAGCACATAATAGTGTTGATATAAGAGAATATCACACTTTCATGTAGGTAGACTAGTGAAATTTGGAATCTCGGTGATAAATAAAATTTATCGGACCTCAGCGATAAACGAGATTATCGAGTTTATTGAAATTTTATCGCCGATAAATTTTTTCCCAGGGTGGGATTATTCAAAGGCTCACACGGTCGCCGCCCGACTACAACTAGGCCACTTAGCCATTTTTTGTTGCGTCTTTGCCAGCGGGTAATAGTGGAGGATGTCCTCATCATTCTCACCCCCTTAAACAAGGGCCCAGCTCTGATACCAAATGATGCATCCGGCCCAGGTGGGGTTGGCCGAGGCCCAATAAATTAAGGTTACCCGGACCCCAACAGTTCTTATGCACACCCACTCGGGGAAAGGCCCAATGTCCCTAAAAGACTAGTCCGATAGGGGAAGGGTGACTCTCTCTTTTAGGTGGCTTCCTCCTCCAAAGCTAAGCAAGGTGGGATTATTCAAAGGCTCACATGGTCGCCGTCCGACTACAACTAGGCCACTTGGCCATTTTTTTGTTGCGTCTTTGCCAGCGGGTAATAGTGGAGGATGTCCTCATCAACTAGTCAGCTAATCATTAGTCTTAGATAATCACTGGTCCTAGTTCATCCAAATAGGGCCTAAGGAGCAATGATGTGTAGCCAACTCTTCTTCAATTTAGGGCACTCCCAATGCAGAAACTACCATAGCTTCTATGAACATTAATTGTAGTGCCACCTAAGCGTTTTGTTGATGTGGCAATGTAGTTATTGAGAAGAGAGAGAGAGCAAAAATCATAGAAATCGAGTCTAAGTTAGAAATCATGTCTACATGAGAACCAAGACACGAAGGGATGTGATTGGTAGAGAATGAAGAGAGAATGTACGTAATTGAATAGAAAATTATTTCGTAGAAACTATCCATTATAATCATGGTTTCTATATGTAGTGTCTATGAAAATTAATAGGTATAGAAATTACATATAGTTTTAGCATTGGGACTGCCCTTAAGGCCAGTCTCAGTGAGGAATTTCTTAGTGTTATTTTCAAGAATGTCATATCAAATAAAATGCAATGAAACTTGAAGAAAACAACCACACTCAGACCAATCTCAATGGGAGTTTCATAGAGTTTCATTAGCATTAAATATGCTGACATAACACTGTATTGATGAAGAGAGATGATGAAAGTTTCATGGGAGTAGAGATAGGGTGTGTTTAATTCCCAAAATATTTTACCCCAAAACATCACATCCAATCTTGCGGCACATGCATAGAGCATTAAATGTAGACGAAACAAAAAACTAATTGCACAGGTCACCGTGAAATAGCGAGATGAATCTTTTGAGCCTAATTAGTTCATGATTGAACAATAATTACCAAATAAAACAAAAAGCTACAGTACCCGAAACCAAAATATTTTGAGAACTAAACACACCCATAGTTTCATGGGATGAAACTCTTCTGCACTGTTTCCAAATATGATTGTGTTGAAAACTGAGTCATGAAAAACCTCCACTGAGACGGGCCTCAATGCATAATTTCATTCTATAGTTTCATAAACGTTTAATTCCATGACTTATTGTAAGTTGGTAACTGTGCTAGAAGAGTTTCATCCTCATAAAACTCATTTCTTCACTCTTCGTTAATATCGTGCCACATCATCAAAAATGCTTATGTGACAGTTTATTAAATGTGAATGACACTCAGATTAAACTTTCACTGAGACTGGCTAAACGAAGAAAATGATGCAGAGAATTTTAGTACAGAGTTGACAGGGTACCAATAACTCTTGTCTCGGTTGCGAAACCTGAAAACAAAAATACTGACACTTCCTGTAAAGATGGCATCAAACTGAACTTTTAACGAGATGAGGATAATAAACAACAAGATATATATAAAGCAACGGGAAAGTGTTTTGCGGCTGAAAAAACATTGTAGGATGGATAAATGTAAACACTGTACAAACTAGCAGGGTGCAATGAATGACTAGTGAGTGGAGGAGCACGTGAGTGCGGTACTTCATCTGGCGTGTGCGTATTCGGATTAAAGATGGCAGCGGATCGGGTTCGGGGCGGGTATCCGCGGGTTTCGGGTCCACGGGTTTCGGTTTCGGTTCTCGGTTTTCGCCCACGGATTTGCGGGTTCGGATATCCGAAACCGTACGGGTTTGGGGCGGATTCTTAAATTCACCCGTGGAGCTCCATCGGGGCCCCGAAACTTTTGGCCCACTGGAAGCCCAACTGCCAACCCTAACTATATAAGCCTGAAACTGAAAGCCATCAGCCCTCAACCCTCATCCGCTCGCAGCCCCGCACCCAAGTGCACTCCCGCACCGCACGCCCGCGCCCACCCGAAGCCCCGAGCCACCGACGGGCGACCTCACCGGCGGCCGGCCTCGGCGCCTCACCAGTCCGCCCGCAACCCCGCACCCACCAGACGCCCCGACGGGTGACCTCGCCGGCCTCGGCGCCTCGCCAGTCCGCGACCTTGCCGGCTTCCTCTCTCTCCCTCCTCCCCACGGTGGATCCGGCGCGCAGACCCCGGCGGTGAGGAGCTGCAACAGCGGCAGGCGCATGCGCAGGCTCTACCGGCGGCGGCGAACCGGCGCATGGCGGCTACGGTAGCGGGCACGCCCTCTCTCCCGGCGGCAGCGGCGGATCTGCCCCCCCTCTCCCGGCGGTGGATCTGCGCCTCCGGTGGCGGATCTGCTCCCCTGGCAGTGGATCTGCACGGGGGTGCCACGTGCCCGGCGGCGCTGGCCCTGCGCGGCCCCAGCTCGCGGCGTTGCAGCAGCGGGCGCTCGACTTGGCGACGGCGGCTCGCCCTCTCTCTCTCTCTCGGTCGCGGACGCGAAGTGCCCCCGTCAGCGCTCGGCGGGTTTCGGATTATCCAACGGGGTTCGGGGATCCGCGGGTTTCGGTTTCGGGGACGGATTTTCACCCGAATTGGCGTTCGGGGCGGTTTCGGGTCTTAGGTTCGGGTTTCGGTTTTGGGGGGCCAGACACTCCACCCGATCCGAACCCGCCCCGTTGCCATCCTTAATTCGGATCGGAGGAGATGAAAGGAGAAGGGGAGGCTGGTTGGGTTGGGCCTTGGGCCGGTCAGAAGGGCCAAGCTGTGTCGAGTTGGAGAGGAGAGACGTAAATGAGCTTTCGGTCTAAGATGAAAGAGCTCAAATGATATTTAATATAGGTATATATACAGATTTTGGTAATACAGTACGTTCGAGTTGGGGTATTTTTTTTACATATTCGGATTCAGATTTTAGAATCTTATTAATGCTCAACCTTGATAGCCAACTCATCAATATAGAGGAGGGGAGATTGTTGGAGAGGGGCAGCCCTAGGCCTGTGGAACTTGACAATGGGATCGTCAAGGATGGGGCCACGTCGTTTGAAACATGAATCAGCCCGGTTGACAATTTCTGGTGCGAAAGGGGGATTTAATGCCCTTCAATCCTCCTCCAGTTCCACCAAACCGATCAAGTCTTGAGGAGGATGGCGGTCTTCTTGGTTGATAGGAGGGAGTGTGTCCAAGCGCACCACTTATTATCACTGAAGTCACGGGCATTGAGAATGTTGATGAAGATGATCTAGTTGATAGAGTCAAAAGCTTTTGGGAAATCGAGCTTCACGATCATTGTGGAAGCACACCATTTGTGGCAGCATTGGGTGGGTTCCATGGCAAATAGGAAGTTGTTGGAGATGTTGCGTCCCTTAATTATAAAGTTGGTCTATAGGTTGGCGCCCAGGTAAGTGATGCGTGCCTAGAGATAGGTTGTCATGGTATTGGAGGCGATCTTGGGAGCAAAATTCTAGAGGCTGATTGCATGGAATCCACCAGCAGTGAGGTAAACATATAGTGTTTATGCTATAGTGGTAATGGATGTGGGTGAAGAGTTTGTCAAATTTGAATGCATTTTTTCTGTTTTGGCTTGGTATTTTATGTACATGTTCTTGTTTTCGATTATTCTATAGAAAAGCATGTCTAATAAATCCCAATTGGAACTTCTCACAAATCATCTACCACATTTAATTATGAGTATACAACTAACAAAAATATTCCACATGGAGCATATAGGCATTAGATGCATATACCTCCATATACACTAATCTTTGAATAAAATAACCAACAATATATAAAGCTTCTGTAATTGAAAATAGGTGCAACTATTATTAAATAGGGACATAATAAATGTGAACTTATTTATGTTCACATATGTAAATTATGGAGTAATAAGTAGTTGACCAATTTGCATCAAAGGATGAAGAATTAAAATATCAACTATCTTTGTCAACAAGATTTAATTTTTTTACAACACTCAGAGGTTTAGAAGAACATAAAACTACATAGACAAGCACAAGAATACTAGGTGAAATTGAGTGCAATGGTGACTGTCTCCACTCCAACATAAAGGGGCAGTGAGGAGCATCACCTTTACATTGCACTAATGCTCCTACTTACAGGCAACTGTTTCCATATTAATTTTACAGCAATTTACATGCTCTGAGAGAGAACGAATCCTTGGGAGCAAGGTAAATGCTGGGCGACTTGAGAGAGCATTAGCAACATCTTCAAAAACACCCTTGACAAGCGCAAACTTCTCTTTCATTGATTCAGATCCGGCAGTAGCTGTTGATGCTGTCAGTACTCGTATTTCCTCAAGGTACAAGAGGTGGTCAAGTCCAACAGGTGTGGACTTGTCCCATTCCCATGGATCAAGTCCTAATAGCAGCCGTCGGAGGTGAGGCATAGCACCTACCCCAAACTCAAGGTGTGACATCCTACTAGAGTCGAAACAAAATAATCGGAGAGCTGGAAATCCTGTGGAGCTTGCTATTGTGATCCTCCTTTCCTTCATTGGGATGCATGGAACAATACGTAGGCTTAGATGGATAAGGAAGGGTAGCCTTGTGCCAACCATACTAACATCTTCCTGGAGTATCTTCTTCGCCCCAAGTGCCAACTCGCGAAGGCAGTGGAGATGGCCAATCCATCTAGGAACTTTTGAGAATGTCCAATCTAAGAGATCAAGCTTCTCAAGTTTGAGGAAAGGGGGTGAAAACCAGCTGCTCATCGGATCAGCACAAGAACTAAGACTATTAGACCTCACAGAAAGCGCTTTGAGGTTACCAAGTTTCTCGAGGGAACAACTCACAGCAGCCATCCATCCTAGTGTAGTGGATTTTTGATGCCCTTTGCCACCACAATGCAGTGACAGATCTACTAGGTTGGTGAGCTTGCTAAGGCCATCTATATTTTCTGGTGAGCTTACTGGTAGATTAAATCCATGCAAAGTGCGTAGTAATTTTACCTTACCAATACCATCTGGCAAACCCCCCTTATGTTGTAGCAACACCAGATGGGTCAAGCGCGGCAAATCAATGATGTCTGATATTGATGGAATGCTGCAATCTGACACCCAAGGTAATTCCAAAGTTTCCAAATGTTGGAGCCTCCGTATTTGACTAGGTAATACTATGGAGAGTTGTGATGGTATATCACCATCCATTAGACATTCCTTGCACTCAACCTTTAAATATCTCAGTTGTGTCAGTTGGTTGATACCAGTGAGGTCAATTATCATCTCGCGTAGAAAGAATTCAAGGAATAACACCCGTAGAAACTTAAACTCCAACAATGGTGGTATCCACTTTGATCCTCCAAATACAGCAAGGGAACGGACTTGTGATACAGTCCTAGTAATGTTCATATCTATTGTGTCATCCGCTACACCATTCAAGTCAATGGTGAGTCGACGAATCTTATCTTGTACTTCTGCCGCCACTTGTGGATTATGTATTACACTAATAAAATTATCTTCCTTGCACCATATTAGAATCATATTAAGCATCATATCATGAACTCTACAATGAGATACCTCAGTATAGTAGTCTTGATATGGAAGTTGAATCATGCTTCTGTTTACCAGCTCGTTGAAATAGTTCTCTGCAATAACCCATGCATCTTGTCCAGGAGAGTGACTCACAAAGCCTTCTGCTACCCACCGTTTAATTAGCTCAACCTTGCTAATCACACAATCCTCTGGGTAAGCACCGAGATAAAGAAAACATGCCTTCAGATGATGGGGGAGACTCTTGTAGCTGAGTTCTAATATATGCATCATATCTTCCAAGGTGGACTTTCTTGCAAACTTATTAGTCGATAGAGAACTTTGAATGTACTCCCACTGCTCCTTTAGTCTCGTGGGTTGGCATGCTAAAATACTAGCTACTGTAACAACTGCAAGGGGTAAACCGCCACACTTCTTCAAAATTTTACATGAAACATCTGTCAAGTGAGAAGGACAACCATCTTCAGAACCAAATATTCTATTAAAGAATAATTTTCTTGAGTCTTGCTCACTTAGGGGCTTCACATTATGAATGCATCCATGGTCACTAGAACATATCCCAGCCACATCCCCGTGCCTTGTAGTTATTATAACTCTGCTATGCTTATTGTTTTGTGGAAAGGCACAAGCAACAGTATTCCATGAAGGGACATCCCACAAATCATCAACTATAATGAGGTACCTACAAAACCATTTCATGTGGGGTACACATTAAATGGTGCATGGAATAATTAAACACTCTATTTTGAATAGATTTAACTATATCAATTTTTGCAAAAGGAAACTACTAGATGCTGTGGTATTTTCATCATTATATGTAAAGAATAATAAACAATATGTAGCTATTTTGTTTTAATATTCAAAATTATAGTAAATAATTCACCAATCTATTGCATTGTTATAGCTAAGCTTTTTTTTAAGGGTTGTAGCTAAGCTTTGGAGTATGGCACAAAAAAACCATCAAAAGTGACCATACAAATACATACACAAAAAAATAAATAGCATCCCTAGGCAATCATTGGCAAGTAAAGTTTAACTCATTTTAGTCACTTTGCTCTTAAAACTTGTCAAAATAATGGCATGTCAACAGGTATTAAAATTGGTGAACAACAAGAAATCCAAGCTTTTGAGGAAATCAGAATGTGCTCAAATATAAATATTAAATTTTGACCACATCCTTAGAAGATAAAGCAACTACCCCATTGTCTCAAAATAAATCAACTTCTAAAGTTGTCCTAAGTCAAACAATTTTAGGTGTGATCAAGTTTATAAAAAAAAACCTCCAATGTTTATGACAACAAATTTGTATTATTATTGAATACACCATGAAATATATTTTCATAATATACTTGTTTGATGTCTCATACATGTTAGTGTTAAAGTTGGTCAAACCTAAAATAGTTTAACTTAACATAACTCCACTAGAAGTTGTTTTATTTTAGGACGGATGGAGTATTTTCAAGATGATTTTTCATTAGTTAAAGATCAAACAAGTACGTCACAAAGATATGCTAACTGATATAAATTAAATAAATATAATAATGTGTACCTCTTATCCATTAGATATTCTCTGAGGTTGTTGATGAGATCTTGCACCTCACAAGCTTGAGAAGGATGTTGCTTGAGTTGCAATAGCATACTTGTGAGTAACCTTACCATGTCTGGTTTTTGAGAAACAGATACAAATGCCTTGCAGTTGAACTGCCCTCCAACTTCACGGTACACCTGAGTAGCAAGGGTTGTCTTGCCTAAACCTCCAAATCCAACGATTGACATAACCTTTAGCTGCTTCTCTTCATCCACTACCAACTTGGTAAGCTCTCTCTTTGGGCTCTCAATACCCACGAGGCTGGTTGCCTCCTTGTAGAACGCCGATATGCGAGGATCAACCATCACTGAGGTAGTACTACTGGAAGTGTAATGTCCAACTTTGTACCTTTTACGACGTTCATTTATCTCCTGCAGACGAGTCCTGAGTTCCTTAATTTGCGAGGCAGCCTCAAGATGGGCCCTGCAAGTCTTGAGAAAATATGAAGCCTTGTCGAGGAAGCCAGCCTTGGCGCCAACCCCTGCGGTGTTATTACTGAAATCATCGATGCAGTCTTCAATATCGTAAGCCATCTCCCTCACTTGGTGTCTCCAATTTTTTGCCTCTGGGTCAAGTTCTTCGGCATCATCCAGCTTCTCAAGGAGAGCATTCATGGCGAGCAGCTCATCCCTGAGAAACAAAATGTCCCTGCTTGACACGCCTATGAGGTTGGCGCACATGTCCCCTGTCATGAGCTCCTTGAGCTTGGCAACAGCAGAGTCAATCACCCCCTTGTATGAGCTCACCACCATTGCTGACATGGCTTTGGCCTTGCACTTTTAGTTATTTGGTCCTATAAATAACAAACAGGTTGCTTATTTGTTAGGATAAAGGTGTTCATACTAAGTAGCACATGAGTATATAATTGACTTTTGCTAGCTTAATTCTACACTTACCGTGCCGGTGCTTCCCCAAGGAAAAGTAGTTTTTGTGCAGTGGAAGACGATGTGCTACCACAGCTTTGTTTGGCACTGAGAGTAGCTTCGACCCAGCTACAGATGAATTCAAAGCAGGTAAGCTAGTAGAAGCACTGAAAGCATGGATCCAGAGAAACGTATTACAAGAACCAATCTGGAAAAAGAAACTGGCCAGCAGGCAAACAGGCCAGAGCTACGTACGTTCCCCTTCACCTCGCATCAGTAGAGAATGCAGTGTGTGCACCCAAATTAGCTATGCTTCACGAATGAAGGCAACTAGAGACACCCAATGCAAAACCATCGGTCATCAGGCGTGATATATATAGATGAGTGCTTTGCAAAAATCTAGTTATATAGACTAGTGCAGATAGGACAGCTAAAGTCTTTGTTCTAGGCGTGGCGGCATGGCACCAGATGATACTGTCTTGAATTATCTCCTTTCTTATATTTGTATATATATAACACAAAGAATATAAATAATGTCACAATTATTAAGCAGCAGCTACAGACAATTTCAATCGGTATCGAATTATTGATGACATATCAGTGGGTAGATGATGGTCAAGAATTGAAGTAATAATTGAATAATTGATTGGTCTGCTGATTAATAACAAACAAACATACATGCATGCATGCTCGCTTACCACATGGAGTGTCGGCATAGAATATGTTTTTTTATTATTATTTTGACCCTTTTTAAATAACACTTCCCTCTATTTTCCAATATTTGACACCAAATGCCACTTTTTTGTTTGGTGTCACCAAACTTTATTTTTTCAATTTTGCCATTTGTGGACCCTCACAAAAGGATAGCTTTTGTTTGGTCATTACAAAATTCAAGAGCTTCCAACCCTTGCTATATACATGTGCATCTAAAATGTTCTTATGCGTATTCATAGTAGGGAAAATGTATCTATTGGTTTGCATGTTTTGGCCGTTGTGACAATCTTTTTTACTTTCGTTGTGTGACATGGACGACAATCATTTTTTTAGATAATGAAAAAAGTATCTGGCTTCATCATTCTCTAAAGAGAGAAATCAGACCAATCGTCTAGTATAAAGTATTTGAAATGCAGAGTATATATTAGGCTGTCCCCAACTGCGCCCTGTAATCGCCAACTGAAGTGTGGAAATTAAACAATAAAAAAATTAAATAATAATAAATTAAAGATGCTTGTTATCCTTATCCTGATATATATATATATATATATATATATATGGTTATCACACACTATTCCACCATGTGTACTGTTTCTTTGAATGAGGCCTTGCTAAATTTTAAGAAGAAAAGAAGATTCGCACAGCTGAATATAGATTTACTGGTATAGAAGCTAACTCATCAGCCATTATGTGGAGTGTCAACGACTCGTCGTGCATGGAATTAATATAATGTAATGGAATCTTTGAAATAAGTTCATCATGATTGATGTTCACATTCACACATACAACAGATGCACACTCACCCCCACTTGCTTTGAAAATTTGGGGTCTCCACACTTCCAACTTGCATCTTATGACCCATGGCATTAAACCTGTCCATTTCTTGATAAATGTTTTCCTATAAATTTCTATTGAGATAAAGCTATCAGTTCCTTAACAATTATGTCATTGTTTACCAAAAACCCAACCACCGTCCTGGTCTAGATACAAGTCGAAACCTGACAAAGTGCTCTATTTTGACTGGCCATACGTGGACCCGGCCGGTAGCCGCCGTATAGGAATTATTTTACCAAAATTTATTTGAGTTGTATTACATTAGAATCGCAGGTTGATGAAGACGTATCTGATGAAAGATGAAGCCGACCGGCCGGTAGATGAGCTGCACGCTTTGACCGGAAACCTAAATTAACCTCTTGCGTAGCTCGGTTCAGGTTCCCAATCACGTACATCCTGTAGCCGCCATTTCCATCGTCTCCATAGCCATTTGTTGAATTGAATTTCATGCAGCCGCCCCTTGGTTTGACTTTAGCAAATATACGGAGTACTGTACAACTTATTATTAATTAGTTTGAAATAATGGGATATATAGCTAGCTAGGTCTTTAGTTGATCGATTACTGATTTGATCCCATATATGGCCGTCCTTTGCATTCAATTCAACATCTCATATCAGTTGTGACCAATGACTCAATATATAGCTACATCAGTAGTCAAGGCGTCCCTCATCCAGTTGCATTGTAATTGTAATGATGATGATGATTAATTAATTTGGAACAGGACACTGTACCTGAACATTCATTCATGGACGTGTACATATGAAAAGTCTGCAAAATTTTTTCTTTATGTACTACAGTCCTGTATATATGTACTGTCTATTTTTTCCTTTGAGAAAGGAAAAAATAGTAGGGTGTCAATTCAATGATTTAGAAGAAAAACAAAGGAAATTACCCCCCTAAAGTTTAGTCTATGTCCAAATAACCAACTAGACTCAAAGAGCAACTCTAGCAGCCTCTACTTGAGGCCTCAAAACTAAATTTGAGGGCATGAGACAAAAAAAAAAGAAATCTAGCAAGGTTTCTACTAAAGCCCTCAAATTTGAAGGGCCCCTCAAATCCCACCTCCGACCCTCGTTCTTGGGGGCTCTACAAGGAGCCCCTAGTTGACGGTTTTTGTTGTTGATTTCATGCGTCATTTCGGATCCGCTCCTTATGGCGCTCACCGACGCCCATCCTCATCTAGCAGTTCCTCCGGGCGGCGCTCGGCATGGCCTCGTCCCCAGCGCCCCTCCCTGGCGAGGCCTCCTCCGGTCCTCCAGCAGCGGCTAGATTTGGCCTCTCCCCAATGACACAGCTTCCTTCGAACTCGAATCCTCCCCCGATGCCTCTTCTCGGTCCGATAGCTTCTTGGTGTGGCCTCCTCGTGTTCCAGCATGCAGCTGCGTGCAACCTTCTCCTCCTCACTGCTAGCAGCCACGGCTTCTCCCGACAGCGGTGACCTAGTCCTTACTGTGGTTGCCTACTACGAGCTGGCCCCGCATGTCTCTTCTTGTCCGCGACGACCCCACCCACCCGCGGCTGTGGTGGTCCCTCCCGCCCGTGGCTGGGTTGGACCTGCTGGCTCCTCCCACCGGCGGCTAGGGGCGGCCCCGCTTAGCCCGTGGCAAACGCATGGCCAAGTTAGTCCATGGGGAAGAAGGTACGAAAGAGGATGACAAACCACGTGTCATTCTCTATTATTATAATGGTTTTGAGGGCCCCTGGTGGTGTATAGCCAAAAAAAACATGGCCCTCAAAAATATGGGAGCCCTAAAACAAAAAAAAGTAGGGGCCCTGATTCGAGGACTCCTGTTGGAGTAGCTCTTATTTGGTTTAATTTACTCCCTCCAACTATTTCAATTTGGTCCAATTTACACCTTAAAAAGATTTTTTTTATTTCTCTAGATACAAATTGCGTTTTAGTTTCCAATTTTGTGAGGAAAAAGTCTAAACAACTCCCTGACCTATCTTGAGTGGCTTACTTAACCCTCTCACCTATAAAACCAGGTATTTAGCGTACTAAACTTTGATAAACCGGTTATTTTACCCCTGGACTGGTTTGGGCATCTGGTTTTGTTAACGTGGACAGCCACAGTGGCATTCTTGGCCACGCTCACTTGGGCCGCCGGCCGATGGCGCACGCTCAGCCCCAGTCACCTCGCGTGCCTCTGCGGGGGAGGCCATCTGCCTCGAGGGCATCCTCCCCCTCGTGGCCGACGGCGATACCACGCTTGTGATCGCCGCGCGACCATCTCTCTCGCCATCGCCCGCCTGCTCTGCTGCTGCCTCGACTGCTCCGCCACCACAGGCACGCGCGTGCTCTGCTCCCTGTGCCTCATGCACGGCCACCGTGACCAGCACACCAACTAGATCCGCCGTTCCTCCTACCACGACGTCATCCAGGTCCATGGGCCTGGCGTATTGCGGCCTGTGCGGGTCGCTGCTGGCGCCGGTGGCCTTAACAAGCGCGGCGCAGAGGGCGTCGGAGCGGCAGTGCAAGATGAGCAGTTGCTCGGCGATGCCGCGTTCGTACCCAACCACGCATGCTCCAGCTGGGGTTCCTCCCCGTGCTGCTACAGCTCGTCCTCCATGCGCCCACGCCGTGGGACCTGTCCGCAGGAGGACCTGGTGCTCCAGTGCGCGCTCAGCCTGCAAACATCGCCATGCGTGTGGCAGGCGCTCCTGCCGCCGCTGCTGCGGCACGAAGACGAGCGCATCTCAGGCTCCACGGTGCACGTGGTCGCCGCGATCTGCTGTGTGGCCGGCGGCCGAGCCGGTGCGCGGCAGCGCCGGTCACCATGGCTCGATGCCCGCGCTCCTCGGCTGCCTGTCGTGGTGCCGTGGCGTGGAGAGCGCTAGCGGCGCTGGAGGCACTAACCGCGTCGGAGGCCGGTCATCAAGCAGTGGCCCGCGAGCCCGACGTGGTGCACAGGGGCGGAGCCAGGATTTGAGGTAGGGGAGGGCAATGGACAAAGTAAAGTACAACTGATAGCCATGTCAGCTGGTTTTAATCTCAAATAACAGTACCATGTCTCACAAGTATTAACCATAACAATTAGCACATGAACCAATCGGCTTAAAAAAGCTATTAATGGTCATTGTCTTTCTCTTCTTCATATTGTCTGAAATTGGAAAGGGAAATTTAGAATCACTAGCCACTGTTAATTAGATAAGAAAATATCACTGGATGATTTATGATTACCTGCTGCTGCTGCTGCCACCGCCGCCTGCTAGTGGACGAGAGGTAATTTGGATGGCAGCCGGCGATGTCAATTTGGACAGCGGCGGCGGTGACCCCTCCGCGGCTGCGGCGGTGTCCGGCGTCTGGCGAACTAGCGATTGGCGAAGGAGACAACAGGAAGACGAACAGTTTAGGCGAGAAACGGAGGAAGCCAGAGCGACTACGCGAGTGCTTGACGCTTCGTATTATCGTATACTCCAAACAATAATGAAGGAAGCAGCAGCAGCTAGATAGGCCTAAATGGCTAAATGGGCTGTTCTAATTGGGCCTCAAATAGACAAATACACTTAACGTTTGGATTTTGGAATGAATGGGAGGGGCTGAATAGCTAATCGGGAGAAAATGAGTCTGGGGTGGTGAAGCAAATATGATATTCCAAGGACCGTGCTTATATTTTGCCTGAATAAGAGCCACAAAATATGAGAAGGCTGGGCTGGCCTGGGCCAGCATGGCACGGCCACGTGCCACCTCTACCCATCAGACACACAGGCGTTCGCAACGCCGTTAGGGATCAGCGTAGTTGTGACCAACTTATGGTACGGTACCTCCCCCGATGGATCGTAGAAACAGAAGACAAGAGCTGTTCGTCGCTAGCCTCTTAAGACTATCCGCACTCATGGACCTCTATATTCATCCTCTATACGTCCTAGTTAGCAAGATTCTCTCCTCTATACTCAATTCTTCTGCACCCATCCATCCTCTATGTCATCCTCTATCCACTCTATCCACTGTGGGACCCACTTGTCACTTTATCTAAATATATCCATGTGTGATCTAGTTTTGAAGGATTTATTGAGACGAATTTAATGGTGCAATCGAAATTTAATTTGGATTTTTGGTTTGTGAGTTATAGCATTTTTTCCCTTTGTTTAGCTAGTGGGGCCCGCCACTGTAGAGTATAGAGTAAGCACTGTACTACTCTAAATATAGAGTGAGAGAAAGGATAGAGTATCGTTTTAGAGTACCCAGTGCAGTAGTTTTTACTCTATATTCATACTCTAAAGCTTTAGAGTATCATTTTAGAGTACCCACTGCGGGTACTCTAAGTTACTGGGACCGGCCGATTCTACTGAACGAGTTGTAACGGAACGTGCAAGTCCAACCACCTCACTATGCGCAAAAAAAAGGTCTAACCACCTCACCTTCCGTTCCAATTCCTTCGGGACAACGATGCACGGTGCCCCTAGTGCTCGCCTCTCGCACAACACTGCCGACGACTATGCCAGCATCAGCGCTCTCGACGACGATGTCTCCTCCTCGAGCTTCTTAGTCATGGCAATATATATTGCATCCCTAGTTAGGATGGTAGTGTTCCTTCTCCTACTGTGAACAATGGAGAAGATCAACGAGCCCTACAAGGGCATGTTCTGGAAGGGTGTTTCCTAGTTCTGCAGTAGTTTCCAAATGGCTTATGATATGGATTGCCAATCTAAGAAAGATGGTGATGGCAGGCTCAAGGAGCTTGTCATGCAGAACCCATGGTTCCTCAAGGACATCATACCTTACTAGCATGCCATGAAGAGTTGCATTCTTTTCTAACGCCACCTACTACCATAGTACCAACACCATCATACAAGCAAAACAAACAACATATTGCACACTAGAGCATCCCAAACCCATCGTTCAAGCTTCTACCGTTCGCAACTGTTCGTGATAGCAGCACTGTCCCTTCCAAAGTCTATCAGATGGTAGAAAACTTAATTATCTACAACTTTGGTATAATAAGATTCAGTATAATAGATCTCCAAGATAACATAAACATCCTCTTAACTTAAGTGAACTTTTCTTACGAACAAAACAGGACAGCAGACTTATAAATTCATAAATGGAGATATACTCATCCAAAAACCATATTCTATAACAATTTTGAAAGCTTTAGAAAATCCCTACAACTTTTGTTCAGACCAAAAGTTCAAATTCATCCATTACGAGGGCCGAAAATTGAATAGATCTAAAACTGTCCAGATTCTCATCATTGCAAAACAACGTACTTAGAAAAATCATGTATCCAACAATACAGAGGCTATGAGGGTGATCTTGGTGTAAAAAGAAAGGTATTGAAGTCCTCTACAACTTTGTTCACTGTGACAGAATTTATTAAGGCCATTAATATGCCCAAAAACAACGATGAACAGAAACTGCTCGGTATGATAGAATTTCAGAACACGGACGAAAATTAATTTCGAGAATTTCGGGAATTGCTCAAACTGAACCCCTTCTAATTCAATGATTTGATCTACAAAACTTGATGCAAACAAGTGGATTAGTATTCGGCATCTCACCTAGGGCAACCACAGTGAACCCAACGAGAAGCCTCTGACGATCTACTCCATTCTTCCTCTTCTCCTCACGGCGATCTACGCCGCTATGACCGTCTCACCGGTTCTGATCTACGATGAACGTAGGGCAGCCATGATAGACAGCGAGGGAACAAGAAAATTGAGGGTAAAAAACGGGCAGAAAAGATCACAGATGACGGCAGAGCCCTAACAACTCTCTTCCTCTCCCATCTTCCTTTTCTTTTTTTTTTGGTGCTGCAGGAAACGACAAGCGCAGGGAGAAAAAGGAAACACACGTCACTGGCCCCTAATAGCTACGTGAGGCTTTTTTATTATTTATTATTTATTCTTAAAACTAAGAATAAACATAAGTTCACTGTCCAACGCCGGATTAATAAGAATAAACTAAAGTATTCGTCGAGCTCTAAGCATTGGTGATCTCCATTCGTCCATCTGAGCAATGGATGAAAAAAAAAATCGAATTTTCAGTCTCTCCTTAAATTCGGTCAACCTTCGCTAAAAAACATCTGATCCATATTAAAAATCTGAATTTATGGCATTGCATTCTTGGGGTATTACAAAATACAAAAAAATAAAAATAAAAGGAAATTTAAAACCATAATAACTAAAAAAATATGAAGGAAAGAGAAAATAAAAAACAAAAATAACATCACATAGATAATACATGAATATCTTATGGGAATTATGTGAAAATTTTAAAATACAATGTGGAACAATCCATAATCCATATATACCATATAAATAACCTAAAATAAGACAATAAAATAAATAAATAATTAGATTAAAATAATTAAAAGATAAAGGAAATGGGAAGTAGAAGAAAAATCAACGGACATAAAAGAGAAAAGTGAACGGAAAAATAGAATAAATACGAGAAAAAAAAATAATGCTTGAATGAATGGTCCAAAACATGCATACGCGATGAGCTTCTGTGGCTACGCAATGGCTATTATCGATTGAATTGGTTCTTACCGTATACCGGGCCAAAACTCAATTGTTGGGCCAAAAAAACATATAAAAGAATGGAAGAGAACGTACGGGCCCGTGTCCGCTCGATCGTCGGCGCGCTGCCCGTGTCTGAGCGCTCGGACGGCAAGAATCCTGACTTTTTTCTCCGTTTGCACGATCTCTTCCTCCTCCCATCACCGTCCCGTGATCTCGTCGGCCGCCCTCCGCCATCTCCACCCTCTTGTTGCCGACGCGCCGCGCGGAGGTCTTCTTCGACGAGTCGGCGCCGCGTAACTACTCGTTGGTACCTTACCTTACCTAGCGTTCAACATTCTGCCTGCTTGCTTGCTTGTTTATCTAGGGTTTTATATTGCTTCAGAACTAGTACTTAGCAAGCTCCTGGCAAATGATCCATCATATATATGGTACGTATTTCTTGCTTAATAATTATCTGAAAATCGAGAAGTCTAACCAGCAGTGATTACTTACGTTAATTTTAGGCAATAGTATAAAAGATAGTTTACATGTTACAGATAGAAGCAAGCTTGGTCTCTTCACTTCTCATATATAAGGGTAACTAGTATTCATTTTCAGTGTGGTCTTGTTAATCATATCTATTCTATTATTAGATTTATCAAACTTGTGCTGTTTCAATCAAATATTCTTTTAAGAGGAAACATGCATATCAGTTATCATTCATTCACAGGCTGTATTTAGAGCCATGGCAGCAATAACGTTACTGAGACCACCACCTTCTCTTCGACCGCCAGCAGTCGTCAGAGCTCCTGGTAGCGTAACCAGCTGGAACAATAGTCATGGAACAAGGAGGCGGCCTCCATCAATAATAATCTCCATGTCTTCTCAAAGTCATCACCAGGCTAAGATGACCAAACAAGCATTTTCTGGTCTACGATCAGTGCACACTCCTGTGCCTACGCCTGTTCTTGGCAACTTTAGTAGGTAATCGAGAGGAGCGAAGAAGAACAATGCTGGTTACATCCCTAGAGCAACAACACTGGATTGCTTCACCACCAGAACTCTGTCGCCCTTGCACAGACTGCATTCCGTGGATCATTTGGAGGTGAAAAGAGCATTGGCCTCCTCACCAGAGCAAGTTTTGACAATCTTGTTCAGCGAGTTATGGGCCTTTTCATGGTCGCAGAGTACCAAATATGGCGCCTAGGCTGGGATGGGAGGGGAGGGGAGGGGAGAGGTGGGGCGGGAAGGGAGGAGAGGGCTGGGGCGCCATGCTCGTGAGGGGCTCCGTTTTGGTGAGGGGCAACTGAGAGAGGTGAGGGAGAGAAAGTGAGAGAGGAGAGAATGAGTGAAACCCTAAGTGGTGACCATATATATACTTAGGTCATGCTGGTGGGCTCGTCTGGGCCTCTTGGGCCTTGGCCTTTTTTTCAAGGCAGGCCATTTAGGAGGTCCGCCTCTGAAAATGTAGGTAACCGCCTCGGTAAATCGATTTTACGAGGCGGTTGAATGTGATCGCCTCGGTTAATAAAAATGACCGCCTCGGTTAATCCTAGGCATTAACTGAGGTGGTTCAAATGCCCACCCACCTCATAGCCCCTTTGCCAAACGCCTCGGTTAAGTTTTATTGCCGTAGTGAAAGCGCACCAGCAGTGGGTCCGCACCACCTCGGACATCACCCACGCTACCCCGAACATCATCCGCGCCGCCGGCCGCTTCCCACGTGCATTCCATGTGCAACACCCGATATACTTTTGAAACATCTAGATGTAACAGCTGCAACATACAAAAGAAGACAAATGAAATACTTAAAACAATAATCGGAAACACTTGCGAAAACTTCTGAAAAACATTTGAAAACTATTGCAAACATATATATGCAACATGCAGATGAAACACTCGCAAATATACGTATGAAACACCTGAAAACACTTGAAACATATACTTGCAACATGCATGTAAATGCAACATCCAGATCTACTTTTGCAATAACCATATAAAATACTTGCAACATTTGTCTAGAACTGATGAAACATTTGGAACTTACACTTAAAACATACGTGTTTAGCCATTACAACATGTGCAGCATCCCGATCTTCTTTTGCAACATCGATATACGACACTTGAAATATACCTCTGAAACATCTGAAACACTTGAAACAAACTATTGTAACATGCACTTTTAGCGTACCATCTGGCTGCTAGTTGGATGAATAGAGGCTCGTCGATGCCACGGAGTGGTGCGGAGGTCACTGGTGTGAAGTTCGGCGATGGCACGGACCTTGGCAGGGGCAGGGGTAGGCAGATGGAGCACGGCCGTGATGGGAGGCGCGAGTCCGGGCGGGGGCACAGGGCGCCGGCAGGTGGCGGGGATACGGGCGGGGCCACGCGGCGCGAGCCGTGGGCGGCGCGGCCGAGGGTGTGGTCCGTGCGCTAAGTGAGCAGGTGATGCGGGCGAGGCGCAAAGCGCGCCGGCGACTTATAAGGGTCTGTCCAGACGGATGGACGACCTATAAGCAGCATTAACGAAAAGAAAAAAATGTTTAGAACGGTCAAGCATACGCCATGAGCTTTTGCGGCTACGCAATGGCTAAATGTTAATTTTATCGATGGATCGAATTTGGTGTCACCATATATCGGGCCGAAAGATGGGCCAAAATATATTTATATATCATGTAAAAGAATGGAATGGAAGAGAACGGGCGCAGGGGTGTCCGCTCGATCGTCGTCGTCGCGACGCTGGCGTCCGAGCGCTGCGATTTCTTCCTGACTTTTTTCATCCTTTGCAAGATTTCTTCCTCTTCCCATCGCCGTCCACTGATCCCGTCGGCCGCTCCCCGCCATCTCCGTCCTCTGGTTGCCGACGCGCCGCGCGGAGGTCTTCTTCAACGAGTCGGCTTCGCGTAACTACTCGTTGGTACCTTACCTTACCTAGCGTTCAACGTTCTGCCTGCTTGCTTGCTTGATTATCTAGGGTTTTATATTGCTTCAGAACTAGTACTTAGCTCCTAGCAAATGATCCATCATATATATGATACGCATTTCTTGCTTGGTCTTGTTAATCATATCTATTCTCTATTATTAGATTTATCAAACACATGCTGTTTCAATCAAATATTCCTTTCGAAGACAACATGCATATGCCGACATGCGCCTCGAATGTTTTGTCTCCCGGCTTAACATCATCAATTATCTTTTATTTACAGGCTGTACTTTGAGCCATGGCAGCAATAACGTTACTCAGACCACCACCTTCTGTTCGACCTCCGGTAGTCGTCAGAGCTCCTGGTAGCATGACCAACTGGAACAATAGTCATGGCACAAGGAGGCAGCCTCCATCAATAATCTCCATGTCTTCTCAAAGTCATCACCAGGCTAAGACGACCAAACAAGCATTTTCTTGTCTACGAGCAGTGCACACTCCTGCGCTTACACCTGTTCTTGGCAACTTCAGCAGGTCTACGAGAGGAGCGAAGAAGAACAATGCTGGTCACATCCCTAGAGCAACAACACTCGATTGCTTCACCAGCAGGGACTTGTTCCAGAACGCAGTCGCCCTTGCACAGACTGCATTCCGAGGATCATTTGGAGGTGAAAAGGGCATTGGCCTCATCACCAGAGCAAGTTTCGACAATCTTGTTCAGCGAGTTATGGGCCTTCTCGCGGTTGCAGAGTACCAAATATGGCGCCTAGGCTGGCTTGTGTCGAGTCACAAAGACATCCTACTGAGTCAACTTCTACAACTCATGTCCTTATACCTCTTGGAGCACATATTCAGAGAGGTAAAATATACATATATACATATGTATTTGGAGATTTTTTAAGTAATTTTCAAGCGTATAATAGTACATTTGTTCATTATAGTAGCTTTGATCTCCAACAATTAATAATCATGAGCTTGTCTCTTGATTTGTTATGCAGGGCTTCACAATGATTAGTTTCGGCATGTGGGGGTCGACACTTAACAAGTGTGGAACTGATGTAACAAAATTAGCAAAGGAGGGAAAGTTCGATCCTGTGATCGGAAGGCAAAAACAGATTGATCAAGTTGTGCAAATTTTGAGCAGGCGGAGTAAGAACAGCCCCTGCCTGATTGGTGACCCCAGTGTCAGAAAAACAGCGATAGTGGGAAGGCCTTGCTCTGCTCATTGCCTCAGGAGACGTTCCTGAAACAATCAAAGGGAAAAGGGTATGTTTGTCTCTAATGTGTACTGAATTCTGAATTTTTATCCATGGGCAGCTATGTATATATATACCACATGTGATTCTACTAGTTTGGCCTTTATCCCAGTCGAGGCAACAGCTAGATTATGTTACAGTATTAATCAACTCTTTTACAGGCAAGTTTGGTATCTATGAAAATTGAGAAATTCTTTGTTTTATTTTTTGCTGCCTTGATGCTCTTTTTTCATGGTTACGATGTCCAGTTTGACATATAATGTTTCCATTTCATCAATGGACTAATGAGCACTATATATGTATTATCACTATGAGGTTTTATTTGAAAAATTAGCCTGGGATGAATTTAATTTCTTTGGCAACATGCACCCAGTACACCAATTTGTTCTGTACGCAACTTGTGATTGTTTTTCTTCTGTTTTTCTTGACCTGGCAGGTTATCTCCATCGATGTGGCAGGCCTTCGAGCTGGACAAGTGTACCGTGGACAGTTTGAAGCAAGAGTGAAGAATCTCTTGCGAGAGGTCAAGCGGTGATCTGGCAAAATAATACTCTTCATATATGAAGTGCACACTTTAGTAGGAGCAGGAAGACACAATGAAGGTGTTATGTTTATGGACGTCGCTAACGTTTTCAAGCCAGCACTAGCAAGAGGTGAAATGCAGGTCAGCATGAGAAGTCTGTGTTTTATGTCGCTGCTTGGTGTTCACACCCTCGAGCTGTCCCAGACAAGAAGACCCTGTTCATCCCCGAGACCAATGCGATGATCCCTGGCAGGGCTCTCTACGTCGAGCCCGGTGATGTCCTGCCCAGTAGTCTCCCGGGGCTGCGTTACCAGGTTCGCCTGCGCGTTTTTGAAGCCCAGGACTGGAGCACTCCTCCCCCATCTGACGATGACGACCGGGGCGACAGGGGCAACGGTGACAGTGGGGACTCTGGTGACTCCAACTACAGAAACCACCCAGGCATGGGTGGTGGTGGTGACCGAGCTAGGATGCATGGTCCGCGCTCCTACCGATTCACCGACGTTAGGGACACCACACGCCTGGGTGTCCGTCGGGGACCTACTTTCAGGGCAAGGGGGACGGTGATCATTGGTTCAGTCTCCTGCCCATTCCCCACCGATGTGGTTGAACCAGCTCCCGCAGGCGCTGCTCAGCAACATCTGCAAAATATGCCGCCCAGGAAGACCGATCTTGTGGAACAGATGACGAAGACGAGTGAGTTGATGGGACCGTGCATCGGTCTGTCCAACGAGATTGTATCTATGCTTGCCCGGGACGACATCGTCACCGCGGCTACTGCAGACCTTGGCGATTTATCAAGCCTAGAACTGAATTTCGCAACGGCGGCGTGCGGGTCAACAGCGACCTCCACTTGGGATGATGACGTCTCCCTGATCGGACGACGATCGCCGCCTTGTGAGTCCCTGGGCATCATGGGGGCCATACTTCTCGATGACATGTCGCTGCTTCAAGCATGCATCGCTGTCGCTGAGGTGTCCACAGCTGCGCTGCAAGGGGAACACCCGCCTACTACCACGACGCCACAGACTACCCCTGTTGACGCCCAGGATTTGCTCCCAGGGATGATGACGCAGCCTGCTGATGCTGCGGGCAGAGATGCTGATGTTCGCTGCGTTGTCCGGAATGCTCTGCCTCCCGGGGGTGAGCAGGACCAGCTTGAGCAATCGGCGGTGGTGCCCCCCGCGGTTCGTGTGGATGTGGCCCCCACCCTTGCCACCTCTGCTGTGAACGCGGTTGCGTTCCAGGAGATGACGCATCCTGCTGTCGGCGACCTGTCTACAGAGGTTAACTGTGCTGCGGGGCATGAATTGCTCCTTGAGGGTGAAGGGCAGGACCAGCTTGAGCCACTGGCGACGGTGCCCCCCTCAGTTCGCGACGAGGCCACGCCCCTCCTTGCTGAGAACATGGTCGCGTCGGTCGCCAACGCCAGCGCTACTGAACCTGTTGTCGCGAGCGCAAACGACCCTGTTGTTGACGAGTTCATTGTGTCGATCACCGACGACATTGTAACCCCGCTGCTTGCATCTCCCCCTAGGCTCAGGAGGTCACAGGACCCTGATTACAGTGTCGTCCCACGCCGCAGTTTGAGGCTGGCTGACAAGACAAAGGCCAGTAACCCTGAGGTGCAAGCCACCAACGTCATGCTTAAGAAGCTCGGGAAAGATGTGCCGCCTCCATCCTCGGACGCCTCCGGGGCACGCAGGTTCAGGGAGACCTTCTGCGGTAACTTGTCGTCCACCACGAAGGAAGCCATGCGTGAACTGTTCCCGGCGCGCAGGCGGTTTGGGTTGAGGCGCATGGCTGTCTGACGCCTCCCCTAACCCCGTCGCCCAAGAGCCTTCATGGACCAGGAAAAACTTCTCTGTTGGAACGTGTGCGGGCTTAACTCTCGCGCCCGTCGCTCTGTTGTTCGCACTGTGGTGATGTCCGAACACTTGTCGCTTCTCTGCCTTCAGGAGACGAAGGTCCAGAATTTTCCTACCGCTTGGATTGTGGACATTATGGGAACCGACTTTGATTATGCCTGTTTGCCGGCAATCGACACTGCCGGGGGGGTTCTGTTGGCATGGCGCCGCGACGTTTGGTCAGGCACGATGGCGGTAACCCGTGCATACTCTGTGTCAGTCCACCTCGTGCCTCTGAATGGCAGCACCCCGGATTGGTGGCTAACATCTGTTTACGGCCCAATGGTGCTCACCGAGAAGGCCACCTTCCTAGACGAACTACGGGGTACAATGACATCCTGTCCCGGTCCCGTGCTATACTGCGGCGACTTCAACATGATCTACCGGGATCAAGACAAGAACCAGGGAAGATTGCACCGCTCCTGGATGAGGCGCTTCCGTACGGTCATCGACGACCTACAGCTTGCGGATATTCACCTGTATGGCCGCCTATACACGTGGTCCAGCAGGCGTCGGAGACCAACACTGGAACGCCTTGATCGCATGCTAGCTACATGTGCATGGCTCGATCTCTTTCCTAACCACTACCTGGCATGCATGTCATCAGACTGCTCGGACCACACACCTCTGTCACTTCGATTGGATGTGGTACCGTGGGCGAAACCTCAGTTCCGCTTTGAAGCTTTCTGGACTACACTCGATGGATTTCTGGATGTCGTGGTTGAAGCATGGTCGGCTGCGCCGGGAGGTGCGGATGCATGCCGCACACTTGATTCCAAACTGAGATACACGGCCAAAGCTCTGCGTGCATGGAGTGCGAAATCGGTCGGCGGTGTGCGGCTCCAGCTTACCATGGCCAGGCTTATTGTCAAGGAGCTTGACGTGGCCCAGGAGTCCAGGAGCTTATCGGATGAGGAGATTGAGTTGCACATGGACCTCAAACGAACCATTCTCGGCCTGGCATCGCTGTCCAGGACGATTGCCCGCCAGAGATCGTGCATCCGCTTCCTCCGCGAGGGTGACGCCAACACACGGTTCTTTCACCTCCAAGCTTGTCATCGAAAGCGGAAGAGTTATATTCCTACGTTCGAACATGATGGCGTGTCGCTATCCGATGAGGAGGCCAAGGCTGACGCCATCTACCACTACTACAATTCCATTCTTGGAACATACTTCGCGCGTACCAGGAACGTCAGCTTGGCCTCCCTACAATTGCCGCAGCTTGAACTTGATGCCTTGGTGGCGCCGTTCACAGTCGACGAAATCTGGGGCGTGATCAAGGAAATCCCGAATGACCGGGCGCCCGGCCCGGACGGCTTCACCGGCCGGTTCTACAAATACGCGTGGCCGGTGATCAGAAATGACGTCGTCGCGGTCTTCAACGCCGTCTGGGCACTGGATGGTCGTAGCCTGAGCACTCTAAACACCGCAAATATGGTGCTTCTCCGGAAGACGGCAACGCCCTCCTGTTTGAAAGAATACAGACCCATAAGCTTGATTCACAGTGTGGGGAAACTTGTCGCCAAAGTCCTTGCTAACAGATTGGCGCCGCACCTTCCGCTCCTGGTGAGAAGCAACCAGAGCGCTTTCATCCGCGGGAGATCAATTCACGACAATTATATGGCGGTTCAGCTTGCTTGTCGCTGGATGCATAGCCGTCACTGCCCGGCTGTCCTCATCAAGGTGGACATCGCAAAGGCGTTTGACTCCGTTTCCTGGGAGTTTCTCCTACAGCTCCTGGCCTTCTTGGGCTTCCCTGGTCGCTGGACGGAATGGGTGGCGCTACTGCTATCCACTGCCTCTACACGCGTGCTGATGAATGGGAGGCCGGGTAGGAAGATCTGGCACGCCCGTGGGCTGCGGCAAGGGGATCCCCTATCACCAATGCTATTCGTGCTTGTCATGGAGGTCGTCAACGCCATGATCTTGGCCGCGGACGCGCGTGGCGTGTTCCAGCCACTGCCGACCACAGTGATCCGCAGCCGAGCCTCGCTTTATGCCGATGACTTGGTCATCTTCTTGGCTCCTGTGGTGCGGGATCTCAGATGTCTCAGGGCCATCTTAAGCCTCTTCGCCGAAGCTGCGGGCTTGGTAACGAATATGGAGAAGTGCTCCATCTCCCCGATTCGCTGCTCCGAAGAAGAGGTCGCCACCACTTTGGAGAGCTTCCCGGGGCGGCTGGTCCCATTCCCGTGCACGTACTTGGGCATCCCCTTGACCCTACGGAGGCCGTCGCACGCGGAAGAGCAGCCGCTTATCGACAAGATTGCGGTGCGCATCCCCACGTGGAAAGCCGGCATGCTCAACTACGCCGGGCGGACCACTCTGACGAAGACCACCCTGTCCGCCATTCCGGTTCACGTCTCGATTGCCTCCGGCCTATCCGCCTGGGCGCTCCGTCAGATAGACAAGCTGCGTCGGTCCTTTCTTTGGGCAGGAACGAACAATGTCGCCGGCGGCAAGTGTCGTGTTGCGTGGAGGATTGTGAACGCCCCTACCTGTTATGGGGGGCTGGGCGTCCGAGACCTCAGGGTGGCCGGTTTCGCCATGAGACTTCGTTGGGAGTGGTTACGGCGGACGCGGCCGGACCTGAGCTGGTGCGCCCTTCCGTGCAAACCTGAGCGCGCCGTTCAGTCAATGTTCCAGGCATCCATCACGGTGACCATCGGCGATGGCCACTCGGCCAAGTTCTGGACGGACCCTGGCTTCCTGACGGGCCCATCTGCCGCTTCGCCCCGCACCTATTCAATGCCATTCCGAAGCGTCGTCGCGGTAAGTCCGTCCGAGACGCATCACGAATAGAAGCTGGGTGCGGGACATCCGTGGGGCTCTAGTAGCACACGTCCTCTGTGACTACGTGCTGGTCTGGCACAAGGTCGACGACGTACTCTTCGACGACTTGACCTCTGACCGGTTCATCTGGAAATGGGCTGCGGACGGCTCATATTCCGCTTCATCAGCTTACAGGGCCTTCTTCGTGGGCATGACGACGCTGCGCGGAGCGTCTGACTTGTGGGCGGCCAGAGCACCTGCAAAGTGCAAAATCTTCTTCTGGTTGCTCCTACACGATCGTCTTTGGACTGCCGCAAGAAGGAAACAACGAGGTTTGCAGGATGACGATGGATGCGCACTTTGCGATCAGGAGCAGGAGACGGCGGCCCACCTCGTTGGGGAATGCGTCTACGCACGGGAAGTTTGGTTCCGTGTGCTGGCGAGACTTCGCGCTCCAGGTTTGACGCCACAGCCAGGTGATCTCTTCCTGGATTGGTGGCTACAGTGCAGGACATCGCTCCCCTCCGCTTGGCGCGCTGGGTTTGACTCCCTAGTCATCCTTGTTGCATGGTGCTTATGGAACGAACGCAACCAGAGGACGTTCCACAATGCTCGTCGAACCCTCCTCCAGCTCGTCGGCGCCATCGCTGAGGAGGCCGAGAGATGGTCCATGGCAGGGTTCTCCCAACTCTCTGCGTTCTGGTCTCGGGGAGCCCAGGAACATACGTCGCAAAATTCAGCCACCATGCAGCTCTGTTCTGTAGTTTTCGCCTTCGCTACTTCCTTTGTTACTTTGCTTGCTGCGACCATGTTCTAGGTGCAGGGGGCCGGGTTGCGGCCGTAGCGTGCTGCTCGCATTCTAGGCCGCATTTCGTTGTCTTGTACCACAAACTCTTTCTTCTTAATGATATACATGCTTTGCATGGTCGCGAAAAAAAATTTGTTTTCCTGTACATGTTTCTAACTCATTCTGACTTCATCAGTCCATGCTTTATTTCAGGTTATTGGTGCCACTACGATTGATGGATACAGGAAGCATATTGAGACAGACGCAGCGCTGGAAAGACGTTTTGGACCTGTAAAGGTTCCAGAGCCCACAGTTGATGAAACCGTAGGGATTCTAAGAGGGCTTCAAGAGCGGTACGAGAAACATCACAAGGTCCAATATGCTGATGAAGCATTGAGAGCAGCCGCTGAGCTCTCGCATAAGTACATCAGGTTTTTGTTTATTCGTTCCCTTCTGTGATGAATCCAATCAAGTGTGTTATGTATCCCTTCCTAATTTGGCAGCTGCTGCTTGTTAATTTACAGTGATCGTTTCCTCCCGGACAAAGCCATTGACCTAATTGACCAATCAGGTTCCCATGCCAGTCTACGGCATGCCCAGGTACAAATTTGTTTTTTTTGCGAAGAGGTACAAATTTGTTGATCCTCACAAAAGTAACATCATCCATTCTCTTATGTTTTATTTCCACACGTGCATTTTTTAGATCATTTTCACATGCATACATTTTACAAAACCTCATTCATTCCGAATTGAACCGCAGCAAAAGCCATCCAAGGACGTCAGGGATCTCGAAGTAGAGCTTAACCGAATTGTCAAGGAGAAGAACGATGCTGTACGCAATGAGAGCTACAAAAGGGTAATATAATGGTGCTGGTGCATCCATGGCATTTCCTTTATTTGGCCATCTTCTCCTACATGTAGTAACTGTAACTACTTAATTACTAGCAAGTCCATTTGTTGAATGCTTTGCAATAATTAGGCAAAGGAGCTTCGTGACCTCGAACTGGAGCTCAAGTCCCTGATCGAGAAGAAGAGCAACAAAGAGATGACGAGCACGTACGAGGTGACGAAGAAGAATCATGGCATGTGGTCACTGAAGAAGACATCCGCCACATCGTATCCAGCTGGACCGGTGTGCCAGTCCAGAAACTCACCGTTGATGAAACCAACAGGCTGCTGAGCATGGAGCAAACGCTCCACCAGTGCGTCATTGGCCAAGATGAGGCGGTCACGGCGATCAGCCGCGCCATCCGGCGTGCCCATGCTGGGCTCAGCGAGCCAGGCCGGTCGATCGGGAGCTTCATGTTCGCTGGCCCAACCAGCGTCGGCAAGACAGAGCTCGCCAAGGCTGTCGCTGCCTTCTACTACGGCTTTGAGGCCGCCATGATCCCGCTGGGCATGAGCGAGTTCATGAACAGGTACTCAGTGTCCCGACTGATCGGCTCGCCCCCAGGCTACATCACCCACTGGAATAGTGGCCAGCTGACAGAAACGGTGCGACGGCAGCCGCACACACTGACACTTCCGACCAGAGTTCCTGAACCGGCTGGACAAGACGATTGTGCTCAAGCAGCTCACCAGGGTCGAGGTCAAGGAAATTGCCGGCATCATGCTGGAAAACGTCGCTGCCCGGGCCAGGAAGAAGGGGATCAAGCTGCAGGTGACGGAGAGGTTCAGAGATCTCGTGGTCGAGGAAGGCTTCGACACAAGCTATGGAGTGAGGCCGCTAAAGAGGGCCATCCTGAGGCTGCTGGAGGACACACTCGCGGACAAGATGCTCGCCGGGGAGATCAAGGATGGGGATTCAGTCACTGTCGACGCCGATTTGACAGGGAATGTCGCCTTCAGACATCAGGGGTGAGATGAGGCCTAGGTTGTTGGTTATTTTTGTGTATATAAATACAGAATTAAGCAGATGTGTCATTATGCTAGACTAACAATATGTTTTATAGCATTTCTCTTTAGGCAATTCATCATGCGTACGTAGTATATACGCTTAAAGGAAGTCCTTTCATAGAACTATCCCCGAATTTGGTAACGGACTAACCCTTGAGAAGAGAGTTGAGTTAGACATTTTTTCCTTTCTTATAATTTTGTGAGCAAATTTTTCTAAACAAATTATGTATGTAAGAGAAACAAAATGCTCTTACAATGCAGCTCCGGTGGCATGCAACAATTGTTGGAACAGGTTAAGATAGATGTGGAATGAACCATTCCACTCATTCTAAATCACTGACAGTTCAGCGGACCAGTCTTTGTGATTGCAGTTTACATTATTAATACTACTTTTTTTTTTGAAACGGCGGAAGCTTTTATTAAACCAAAGAGCAGTACATCGAGTTGATACACAGACTTTGGAACACTCTGACTAAGAGGCGCACAGCATAAAGGCAAACGAAAAAGCAACAACTACTGGCAGTCAATCCGTAGACTAGACCGCCATCCAAACGCCTAGGAAAAGAAGACCTTCGCCACCTGCTCCAACTGCTGCGAGACCACTATAGCTATACCTTGCATATCTGACTGTTGGAGGATATCCCAAGAACAAAGTCGATGGGTAGCTGCAAAAATAACCTGCAAAGGAGAATAATTTTTTTTTCAAAAACAATGTCATTCCTGTGCAACCATATAGACCAGGCCATCACTCCTGCTCCCAAAAGAACTAAAGACCTCAACTCTTTCTTGACATCATACAACCAACTGCCAAACATATGCGATATACTTTGGGGTTTTCCTAATTTCAATGCTATGTGAGCAACGCTCCACACTGATCGTGCAAAACGACAATCAATAAACAAGTGCTGAATTGTCTCATCCTCGTAACAAAAGCAACAAGTTTTGTTTCCTTGCCATTTGCGCTTGATTAAATTATCCTTAGTTAACACAACACCTCTCCTGAGATACCACAAGAAAATTTTAAACTTAAGGGGAGCTTTCAATTTCCATAGTCTCTTGTTAGAATTTGGTATTGGAGTTTGTATCATAGCTCTATAAAATGATTTCACTGAGAACTGACAATTTTGGTGCAAGGACCAATGAAATCCATCATGACCTTGTGATAATTGAAATCCCCAAACGTGTCAGCAATTGATTTCATGAGATTATAGTTTTGGACCTATCAAATCTCTCCTCCAAGAGATATTTGGAGGCGTTGAAGCGAGGACTTCTGAAATGGATACAAATTTTGGTCTAGCAATGTTATACAGACCCGGATACTGGATCATCAATGGATCATTGCCTAACTATTTGTCCTCCCAGAACCTGACTTGCGAACCATTGTTTACTACAAAAGATCTATACATGAGAAACTCATTCTTAATCTTTAAAAGACTTGCCCAAAAATGAGAGTCTCCTACTCTAAAGCGGATCTTTTAAGACTCCACTAGCGCTATTGCACGACATGATTATATTACTAGTACTAATTAAGGTAGCAAGTGTCGTTCCTAAACAGTTCGATCCAACTAAATGCACCCCATTGCCTAAAGTAAGTTCATAAGTTTAGTAGTATCACTAATAAGGAAACCAAGACTCAAATGGCAGTGCTATGGGGACAGCTATTCAGCTAATTATCATGCGCTATAGCAAGGATAGTATTGTACGATCAGATCCTCTACCCCTTTTCCATTTTTCAGCCTTTTTCTCCTGTTTTTTCCCATCTTTTGCTAGATATTTATTACTATCTCTGGTCAACAAAACATGCATGTTGTTCAGGACAAGATTTAGTTAAACATTTAAAGCTACAAATATCAATAACTTCTAATTTAATTTAAAAGCATGTAAGACATATGTTGTAGATTCATAGTGTAAAATCTCATAATTTTTTAAATTTTAATGATACAATCTACAAGATACTAGTGGTCAAGATATGCATCAAAAACCTACAAAGTCAAATGTGGTAAACATTTTTGAATGGTGGGAATCAAAACATAGCCAACAATCATCACTGGAGAAATTAAATTAAGTTGTTGTGGGTCCTTCACACATGGAAAAGGCAAGCCTAGAAAACCAGCAATTTACCGGGCAGTTGCCAAGGGTGCTTTGGCGCGATGTAACCGTACTATTTGTGTCTATCTCACAACATTATCTCAGATTCACACATTAGTGATGTACTGACGCGGGTAGATAGTCATCAGTGACGTAAAAAAAGTGTCACTTATATTACATCTCTGATGTGTAAACATGCGTCACTAATGACGTTTCATCAGAGATAGTATAGCCAAAACTCGTCACTGATGTCAGGACACAGTGACGCGTGTAGCCAAAATGCATCACTGAAGTTTATATACAAATCACGTCTCTCATGACCCTCATCAAAGACGTGTTTTGGCTATATACGTCGCTGATGTCAATTTACAGAAAAAAAATCTCTACAATGGTCCTATATACATCAAACATGTTTCACCCATTTCAGCAATCGAATTCTTTACAGCACAAGCACAACAATCACTAATGAAGGAACACACGGACTGTAAAAGTCAAGATCAAGACATAGCGAAGACAAACAAAATAGTATGTAGCTGATCCAACTTTCGGTTGGCAGAGGAGGTGGTGGCTTCCTTCTTGCTCTTGGTCGTTGGCTCAATCCTTGCTGATCCTCACTCTCACCAAGTTGCAGAAAATTTCCTATGACTTGTCTGATCATGAAAAAGAAGAAAACCAATTCTAGTTATGTCACCATATCCTAAGCTATATGTTGCATGTTTGACAGTTTGCCTCCTTACGAGAACTTTTTGTTCAATAGGTGTTAGTTTTGAAAATATCATTTTGAGGACAAAAACATTATGTTGATACAAGTATAGAACACCAAAGTTATCTTTGAATTCTTTAGAATTATATAAAAATCTGGATAGTGGATAGGGATTATAAGAATTTTGGATTTTAGATAATAAAAATGCAGTAGGTTTGGATCTGATTATTATCTTGATAGTAGGTGCTAATTAATGCCTATAAATGCAGTATGTTTTTACTCCTGTTTACCATAATCTTTAATTGGTCAACCTTATGTTTTTATTCATCACTTTATCCAATGATCATATTTAGCTTCCTAGGCTTGCCATCTGACCTAGCTAGGGCATGCAACCCATCGACGTAGACCACAAAGAGGCTTCAATAATTCTTTCGTGGAAACTAGTAATTTGTGGTCACCAAAGTGTGATAGGTACCATTTACTATTTTGGTCATAAAACTAGATGCCCTTTACCTCGAAAGCGTGATGGTCACATTGCGCAAGCAAAACCTAAGGATTCCGGCAATACCGTTTTTTTTTTCCAGATTCGCAACGAGTTGATGAATCTGCAATCTGCAGGTTGTAGTGTTTGGCGGATCTTTTGCGCCAACAATATAGGTGACATATATTGAGCTAGCTATTGCTTTTTTTTAGAATCACTGAATTGCCATTCTACCACTTTTCCTTTCTGAAAGGGGAAAAAAGGTACATACATGACCGTAGATGAAGAAAAAAGTTTGCAGACTCCTTTATATCCGCATGTACATGACTGTTCATGTCCTGTTTCAAAGTAAACATAACTTGGGCAGCACACAGGACACGGCTGAAAAATAAGACTTGACGTATTTTCAAAAGATAGTCATAATCACAATTGAGTGATGGCCGACTTAATTGACTCGATGCATGCTAGCTATCCAGTCATTGGTAACTATTGAAATGAGATATGTTGATATATATTTGATAAAGTCAAACCAAGAGGCGGCTAGTTGCATGCAATTGAATTCAACACTTGGTCAGAACGATAGAGATGGCGCATGCATATTCTTCTTCCAGAAATGTATATGGCGAGGCTACATTTCCGGCGCATCCTGTACGTACGAGCTGAGATTGGAAACCTCAAATCACCCACACATAAAAAAAACTCAGGCTGCGGGGGTAGACACCCATGAGCTATTTTAGCTTAAGGTAGAAGACTTCTCACCCAGCCCGAGAAAACCCCCGAACCCCATGTCATGCCCGCACACAGGGGCCGTTACCCGGTGAGAGGGCTGGTCCATTTTACCTGTGCTTTAGGAACGTGGGACAGGAGAGGGGTTTTTTCCCACACCGCCGACTAGAAATTCACTTGACCAAGAATTCGAACTCTGGTCACTGGGGATGCCACCCGGAGGCTTGACCAACTGGTCTAGCCACTGTAGGCATCGCCGCCACATACGAACCGAGCTACGGAACGGAGGAGATTGGTACGTTTGATTCTGTAACTAGGTTTTTGCAAAGCACTAGCACCCATCTATATATATCACACATGATGACCGAGAGCTTTGCATTGGGTGTCTCTAGTTGCCTTCATTCGTGAAGCTTTAGCTTTGGGTGCACACTGCCTTCCACTATGCACGTGAAGGGGTTCTTTCCTGTTGTAAACTGGTCAGTTTCTTCTTCCAGATTGCTTCTTTTATGTATACGTTTCTCTGTTTCCATACTTTCATTGCTTCTACTAACTGCTATTTTAATTAAACTAGCACAATTAATAAGTCAACTACTCATGTGGTACTCATTATAAGTACCTTTATGGTAACAAATAAACAAGCAACATTTTATTATTTGCAGGACCAAACAATATATAAAAGCACAAGGCCAAAGCCATGTCTGCGATGGTGGTGAACGGATACAAGGGGTGATTGATTCTGTTGTTGCCAAGCTTCATGAGCTCATGAGAGGGCACATGTGCGCCAACCTCATAGGCGTTTCCAGCAGGGACATTTTGTTTCTCAGGGATGAATTGTCCGCCATGAACGCTCTCCTTCAGAAGCTGGATGATGCCGAAGAACTTGATCCCGAGGCAAAAAATTGGAGACACCAAGTGAGGGAGATGGCGTATGATATTGAAGACTGCATCGATGACTTCAGTAACAACATCGCAAGCATCGACGCTAAGGCTGGCTTCCTCGACAAGGCTTGCCATTTTCTCAAGACTTGCAGGGCCCATCTTGATGCTGCCTGGTAAATCAAGGGGCTCAAGACTCGTCTACAGGATATAAACGAACGACATAAAAGGTACAAAGTTGGACATTCCGTTTCCAGCAATACTACCTCAGTGATTGTTGATCCTCGCATATCGGCGTTCTACAAGGACGCACACGGCCTTGTGGGCATTGATAGCCCAAAAAGAGAGCTTACCAGGTTGGTATTGGATGAGGAGACGAAGCACTTAAAGGTTATGTCAATCGTTGGATTTGGAGGTTTAGGCAAGACCACCCTAGCTACTCAGGTGTACCATGAAGTTGGAGGGCAGTTCAACTGCAAGGCAATTGTATCTGTTTCTCAAAAACCAGACATGGTAAGGTTACTCACAAGTATGCTACTGCAACTCAATCAACATCCTCCTCCAGCTTGCGGGGTGCAAGATCTCATCAACAACGTCAGGGAATATCTATTCGACAAGAGGTACATATTATTATATTTATTTAATTTGTAGAAATTAACATCTTTGTGACTTTGCTTGTTTGATCTTTAAGTAATGACAAATCCTCTTGGAAAATAGTATCTTTGTCTTCTAAAGTATTTGTTCGAAATTTATATTTGTAGTTGCGCATGTTCTGATTTCCTCAAAAGCTTTGTTTTCTTGTTGTTGACCAATTTTATGACCTGTTGATGGACCATTAATTTGACAAGTTTTAAGAGCAAAGTGGACTAAATGAGAAGGATTGTCTATGAATGGTATACATATATTCCATTTACTTATGTATTTATATGGATGTTTTTTATGGTTTATTTTTTATCAAAATGACACTCTAAAGTTTGACTATAACAATACAATAGATTAGTAAATTATTTACTAAATATTGTACATTTGTGTATTGGAAAAACAGCTATATGTTGTATACAAGCCTTTATATAAATGAAGATGAAAAATATCACAATGCCTTGTAGTTTCCTATTGCACGAACTTTGATATAGCTAAATCTATTGAAAAGGGAGAACTTAATTATTCCATGCACCATTTAATGTGTACCACACATCAATGATTTTGTAGGTACCTCATTATAGTTGATGATTTGTGGGATGTTCCTTCATGGAATGCTATAGCATGTGCCTTTCCACAAAATAATCAGCATTGCAGAGTTATAATAACTACAAGGCACGGTGATGTAGCCAGGACATGTTCTAATGACCATGGATGCATTCATAGTGTCAAGCCCCTAAGTGAACAAGACTCAAGAAAATTGTTCTTTAAAAGAATATTTGGATCTAATAAAGAATGCCCTTCTCACTTGACTGAAGTTTCATGTAAAATTTTGAAGAAGTGTGGTGGTTACCCCTTGCAATTGTTACTGTAGCTGGTATTTTACCTTCCCAACCCACAAGACTGAAGGAGCAGTGGGAGTACATTCAAAGTTCTATATCCACTAATAATAAGTTTGCAAGAAAGTCCACCATGGAAGATATGATGCATATATTAGAGCTTAGCTACAAGAGTCTCCCCCATCATCTGAAACCATGCTTTCTTTATCTCGGTGCTTACCCAGAGGATTGTAAGATTAGCAAGGTTGAGCTAATTAAACGGTGGGTAGCAGAAGGTTTTGTGAGTCACTCCCCTGGACAAGATGCATGGGTTGTTGCAGAGAGCTATTTCTGCGAGCTGATAAATAGAAGCATGATTCAACTTCCATATCAAGACTACTATACTGAAGTATCTCATTGCAGAGTTCATGATATGATGCTTGATATGATTCTAATAAGGTGCAAGGAAGACAATTTTATTAGTGTAATACATGATTCAAAAGTGGTAGCAGAACTACAAGACAAGATTCGTCGTCTCACAATTGACTTGAATGGTGTGGTGGATAACAAAATGGAGATGAACATTACCAGGACAGTACCACAAGTTCGTTCTCTTGCTGTATTTGGTGGATCAAAGTGGATACCTCCATTTTTGCAGTTTAAGTTTCTACGGGTGTTATTCCTTGAATTCTTTCTACGTGAGATGATAATCGACCTCACTGGTATCAACCATCTATCACAACTGAGATATTTGAAGGTTGAATGCAAGCACTGTCTAATGGATGGTGATATACCATCACAAGTCTCCATAGTGTTACCTAGTCAAATCCGGAGGCTGCAACATTTGCAAACTTTGGAATTGCCTTGGGTATCTGATTGCCGCATTCCATCATTGTCCTGCATCATCGATTTGCCACGCTTGACCCATCTGGTGTTGCTACAGCATAAGGGAGGTTTGCCAGATGGTATTGGTAAGGTAAAATTACTACGCACTTTGCATGGATTTAACCTACCAGTAAGCTCAATAGAAAATATAGATGGCCTTGGTGAGCTCACCAACCTAGTAGATCTGTCACTCCATTGTGGCAAAGGGAACCCAGAATCTACTACGACACTAGGATGGATGACTGCTCTGAGTTGTTCCCTTGAGAAACTCAGTAACCTCAAAGCACTTTCTGTGAGGTCTAACAGTCTTAGTTGTTGTGCTGATCCGATGAGTAACTGGTTTTCACCTCCTTTCCTCAAACTTGAGAAGCTTGATCTCTTAGATTGGACATTCTCTAAAGTTCCTAGATGGATTGACCATCTCCACAACCTTCGTGAGTTGGCACTTGGGGCAAAGCAGATACTCCAGGAAGATGTCAGTATGGTTGGCACAAGGCTACCCTTCCTCATCCATCTAAGCCTGCGTATCATTCCAGGTAACCCAGTTGAGGACACGAGGATCGCGATAGGAAGCTCCATGGGATTTGCAGCTCTCCGATTATTTTGTTTTGACTCTAGTAGGATGTCACACCTAGAGTTTGAGGTAGGTTCTATGCCCTACCTCCGACGGCTGCTGTTAGGACTTGATCCATTGGAATGGGATAAGTCCACACCTGTTGGGCTTGACCACCTCTTATACCTCAAGGAAATACTTGTGTTGACAGCATCAACAGCTGCTGCGGGATCTGAATCAACAAAAGAGAAGTCTGCACTAGTCAAGGTTGTGTTCCAAGATGCTGCTAGTGCTCTCCCGACTCCCGAGTCGTCCAGCAATTACCTTGCTCCCAAGGATTCGTTCTCTCTCTCTGATCATGTTAATTGTTCTAAAAGAAATATGGAAACAGTTGCATGTAAGTAGGAGGTTTAGTGCAATGTACCTGTACTCCTCACTGTCCATTTATGTAGGAGTGGAGGAGGTCACCGTTGCACTAAATTTCAACTAGTATGCTTGTGCTTGTCTATGTTGTTTTGTTATTCTAAACCTCTAGTTGTTGTAAAATTTAAATCTTGATGACACAAATAGTTGATATTTTAATTCTTCATCCGTTGATGCAAACTGATCAAGTATTTATTACTGCATAGTTTACATTTGTTTAAACTAAAGAAAACAAAATGAGTTTACATCTATTGTAGCCATATTTTCTAAAAAAAACTATGGCAAATTTTTCATTTGTGTAAATTAAAGAACACAGATATGTTTAGATTTATTTAAAAAATACTATCCATATTAATCTTTAAATCCGTAACCTAAAGCCTCGCACGACAACTCTATATCACCATATCACACACTCACTTGTGACAAATTAGTATAAAATGTTATTCCTTTATATTAACATTTACTATTTTTATGAAATATTGCCTCCCCCCACCCCCTAAACAATCTCAAAGGAAAAAAATTAAAATTAACCTACAAAGTTTCAGATTCGTTTGAAAAATTGAAAACCTTATAATTCAAAATATAAGAATTTAATACAAATAATTGGGAAATCTTACGATCTCAAATAAAAAGCTTGTCAACTATAAATATGTAGAACGTGTCAAGCGCTACAATTTCAGTACAGACCATCTTGATATCCAAGGTTGTTTGAAAATTCTAAATTTTAGAATTCAATATCATAGAATTTAAAAACAAATGCTAGGGACTTTTAACAGTCTTATATAAAAAAATTGTCAATTATACAAAACATCGGGAGCTATAACTTTGGCATAGACTATATCGACGTCTAAAGTCGTTTAAAAATTTTGAATTCCAAAATATGAGAACTTAAAATAAATATTTGCAACACCAAACGAGTTCAAATAAAAAAAACGCAAACTCATACATTGCATAGAGATCTACATTGTTTTTATAAAGTTCATCTTCATCAATCTTTATATGAAAAAGTTGTGAATTTTATGGAGCAATTATTTATGGAGATGAACCTTTGGGAGACCCAACCGACGACAAAACTCCTATGTCCTATGAACGTCCTGGTGTTTCGTTTTTTCAAGAGCGAGTTTCCATGTGATAAATGCTAAGAGGGTGTTGAAGTCTTTCTTGCGATTGCTGGACCACTGATCGACTGCATAACTGGAGCCACCGATCCAACAAGGTGAAGGCAATTCGTTTCCGGCTGCACATATGCTGTTACACCTGCAGTGTGTATGTGCACGAGACGAGTTAGGACGGGCAGACGCCATGGATTTGTTTGCAGGCCGTGTCTTTGCCTCCGTTCTGCAGTGCAATCAATGTTGGCGCTTGAATCCTTGCCAAAGGAAGAATTTAACTCTCGGAGGTGCCTAGGTCTTTGTCTTCCATATTATGAGGTGCCGGCGGTGACCGTGGAGCGTGGTGGCGTCGCAATGCAAATGCAATGCAACTGTCTATAGGCTAAACTGAACGTGTACATCCCTTCTGATGTCCAACACCAAGGGATTTGTCCTCTGTCTCCTACTACAAGACCATTGGCTAGCTCTGCACGTGCACAAAGCACATTCCATGGAGAAAAGAGCATAGGCCTCATCACCAGATATGCGAAGTGCAGCCGAGGCGATTGCACCATCGGGCGGGGGCAGGGCGCCTACAAGAGCTCGATTGGCATGACCGTGCGAGCTGGGAGGCTGAGGGAAGCACCCAAATTAAAGGTGTGGGTCGGGGTGGCGGTGCTTTGTCAGGAGTTGCCGGGTTGGCGATCTCATCGATATCACATCCTCCTCCATGTTACATTCTCCTACCGAAACTCCTCAGCGAAATCCTCACCCACCTCCGCCCTGCCAATGTTGCCTACTTCCATGTCGTCTGCCGCGCATGGCACTCTGCCTCCCGCTAGCATGGTCATCGCTACCAGCACGATGTGCATTGCCGCCAGCTTCTATGGATCATGCTCCCCAACGTCTCCTTGGGCACCATGAGCGGCGACTTGTTCCACCGAATCCCGGGCATGCCTGAGAACGTGACCTATCTCGGTGCCACCGGCAGTTAGCTCGCTCTCGACTACACTGAAGACGTGTTCCGGCGCACAAACTGCTGGGACACGTACGACGACACCACGTTCAAGTTCCTCCTGCCCAGGTGCGATGTCAGGCACAAACATGGCTATCTGCTCTACAACCCATTCTCCGGCAGGACCGTGCCGCTTCCCGAGCTGGACTCCATTGTCGGCAATGTCCCTGAGACATTCGAGATCTGCAAGGTGCTCGCGTGCTCTGCTAATAATCGTCCTGACGACGACCTCGTAATCGTCACCATGCCACCAACAGCGAGGACCACACACTAATCATATGCCGCCCTGGCGAGGGCAGGTTTATGCTTCCCTACCTAGGCATCTGGGGTGTTGCTTTCTTCGGAGATGCACTCTACGGGATCACGAAAAATCATAAAAACTTAGCGGAAGCAATTATATTGGAAAAGGGTGAGACCTAGTTTACTAGAAAGCATTGCATTGGGAAAAACTAGCAAATATGCCCTTGTGTTGCAACAGAACATAGGCGCTAGCGACTCTAGTCATCTATTGGCCTCAATTCTTCAAATTTGGATTCCTAGCCTCATTTGATTTGGCTTGCTCTAATTTATCGGAATTGATATATGACGGGCGTGCGGACGGATCGGACACACCTGCGCGAACCAACCCGCCGCACCCACGCTGAAAGACTCGATAGCGTGGCGCCCTTATCCGCTCGACTCCTTCCCATCCTGTCCGTGACCACCGCACTCTCTTGCTCGCCTCGCCTGCTTCTCTGCACTTCACCCTCTCGCTTTGCTGCGTCACGCCTCCCTCCCTCCCTACCTCCGTGCTCCCGCGACCTTCATGCCACCGAGAGAGAGGGCGACAGCGGAGGCTTTCCGGCGAGCCGCGCCTCCCTCCTTCCCTGCCTCCCTCCCTCGCTCTGGCGACCTCCAGCCACCGGAGAGGAGCTCGACGGTGGTGGCTTCCAGTGAGGTAGGTGGATCCTTTATGGATCTAAGCCGCCCCCTTCCTCCTCCTCCTCCTCTGGATGTGAGCTCTCCTCCTTCTTCTGCTCCTCCTCCTCCCTCTGGATCTAAAGGGTGTGGCAGTGGCTAGGGTTCCGGCGAGCTCTCTTGTTCAGATCTTGCCATGTTGCAATGGTTCTCCCTGGATATTGCGGTAGGATTCAGTTGATGTTGCAGTAGTACTGCTTGAGATGTATGCAGTATGTTTTTCAGTTTGCTTCAATCTACATGTTGCAGTAGTTGTTGCACGTTGTTGCAGAAGTTGTTCGGTGTTGTTGTAATTTTTGCAGTATGTTCCAGTTGTTTTAATCTGCATGTTGCAGTAGTTGTTGCTTTGTTGTTGCAGCAGTTGTTAGGTGTTGTTGTAATAGTATATTCATAGTGTTTCAGCTGCTCTAGCCAGGAATGTTTTTCAGTTGTTGTTCTTTTGTTGTTGCAATAATACGTTTCTTAGTGTTTCAACTTCTTCATCCCAATGTTACAGGAGTACTGCTTTTTTGAGATGTTGCAATATGTTTCAGTTGTTTCAATCTCATGTTGCAGTAGTTGTTCCATGTCATTGCAATAATATGTTCATTTGTGTTTCAATTGCTTCAACCTATTGTTGCAGCAATTTTGTTTCGGTATTTGTTTGCAATAACATGTTCATGGTGTTTCAGTTGCTTTTTATCCTACTGTTGCAGCAGCAAGGGGGGCGAGCTGGCGACGGGCAGAGGTGCTGGTGGGCCGGCAAGGTCGGGGGTGGGCGGATCCCGTGCGCGTGGGGGTGCGGGGCTATTCCGATCTACTTACTCCTCTGCGCGGGGTGTGCGGGGGCAGCGGTGGCGGATGTGGTTGCCATTCTTTCTTCTTTCTTCTTGTGGAGGGCGTGTTCCGTGCGGGGGGCGCACGGGGCCCTAGGTGCGTCCGGACGGACCCCTGGATCAGGCGTCCAGGCGCTAGAAGCGCCACTAATTTATTGCTGCCATTTCTATTCCTATATTTTCTATTTAGATCAGAATTTGTGTTCAAGTTAGATCAAATGGGAGAGGTGAAGTCAAATTTACAGTTATATGTTTTTTATTTGAATTAGGCATTCGTGTCCAGGTTAGATCAAACGAGAGAGGCGGAACCAAATTTCTATTCATATGGATGGATTCGTATTCAAATTAGATCAACCGGGAGAAGGAGAAGCCAAACTTTCTATGTTTTTTATTTGGATTGGGATTTGTATTCAGGTAAGATGAAACATGAGAGACAAAAAATAAAGTTTGTAGAAGCAAAGGACGAAACCAAGAAATCGTTCCATCTTTAATATTAGGAAAAGAGGAAAGATATATAGATAAAGGTACAATCCAAGTTATAATACTATCCTAGCACATTCTACTTTTCATGGTCTTTAGGATTATGACATATGGCACATTCCACATTATTCTAATAAAATATCTATGCCTGGCAAGATCTAAACTTGTATAGTCTCCAAAATCTTATAGAGCTTTGAGCTTTCCAAATATTTCTTTCTTTGCCATGAACTTAACTCTAGAATATTACATGGAAAATATCCTTTCTCTTGTAATCTTCCAAACCTTTCTAGAAGTTTGCAAATATGCAATCCTTTTTTTAGCACTATCAATGTGAAAACAGGTACTCGCTCTATCTTGAAACATAAGGAATCGAAGCAATTTTTAGACAAAGTAAGGAGCCTGATAAAATACTGTATTACCTCTCACTAATTTGGAGGGAGTGAATAGTTTTATTATTGCTTTCCAAGTTTAAAGGAATCTTTACATGTTATCATTTCGTACCATGAATTAGAGAGGAAAGACAAGGTGCACTTAGAAGGAAAGGGGGTTTGGTTAATAAAGACAGAGGAGAGAGATGAGTGGCGAGGACCTAGAATACCTTCTATTTTGGTACAAATATATAAACTTGTGACATTGAAACCTTTTTTCAGAAGGCTAGCAGTACGAATTCTTGAATACCACCTGAACTGCCTAGTTTGTATTCAAGAAGGAAATATTTAGTGGTTTTAACCATGAAAAATTAAGCTCTTTGGCAAGATACCATTTTTTGACGATTAAATTATCACAAGAGATAATTATTTGTACTTAACCAAAACAAGTAAATCAAACATATCAGAATGTAACTTGTGTCTATATATTACTGCTAATTGTTGAATAATATAATCATAAAAGGCACCAGACATCACCGCCACGTGAAAGTCAACACCAAACCGATCTAAAGAGCACTGGAGGGTCTTCGAAGGTCCACACCACGTTTGGGGCAATCCTGGTGGTGTCTAGAAGGCCGCCGCTACCTAGTGCCATATCCAGTTCATGACAGAGGGCATCTAAGCTCTCAGCCGGTGAACCAGCGTCATCTCTACACCGTCTCCAACATCTGCAGAGGCTCTAATGACGTCATCCAATTCCAGTCTGTCATTAGATTAAGATTTCCCAACTTATGTATGAGTTAAATTCGTGATCATGTTTTAGACTAGGGCCTCGTTTAGATGCACCCAAAAGTTAGAATTTTTTCACTCTCTCCATCACATCAATTTTTAGCCGCTTGCATGGAGTATTAAATGTAGGTAAAAAAATAACTAATTACACAGTTTAGTTGGAAATCACGAGATGAATCTTTTGAGCCTAGTTGGTCCACGATTGGACAATATTTATCAAATAAGACGAAATTGGTACTATTCATCGGGTTGAAATTTTTTGTAATCTAAACGTGGCCTAGAATAAAATCATGTCTTATGTTTGAGATTCATCTGTGTATGCCTAAGATATGTTTCATCAGTCTACGAGAGGAGACGATAATATCCTTGGCTTGCGCTCACTGCTGTTTGGTCTTGCAAAGAAAGTAATCGAGGTTGGTAAGTGAAGAAAGAGAAATGAAGATGATGCGTTGCAGCTTCAACACTTGAATCATTGTTAGTTGGATGGGAGTACATTGCATTGCTTACTGGAGCCTCAAAACGCTGGCTCCTCCGGCTTCTCCACTTTGGTAGTAGTGTTTTGTTAGAGCCGAAGCTAGAGTCAGTGGCAGCGCTCTCATGAGTCCTAGCTAGAGTCAGTGGCAAGATGAATCGAGTCATTCCATTGCATCGTCGGTTCGTTAAGATTAAAAAAACGAATGGACGGTGCTCGTGGGAAAGTAGACACTCGGAGATCGGGTGTGAGAGACTTGTAGTTTTTTATTCACAGTTAAGTGCCCGTGCGTTGCCACGGGATTTTCAAACGATACATGAGATTTTAAAACAACAAGGCACATATATGCTAATATAGGATTATATGCCTTTCTCACGAGAAGCATTAACTTGATACTGATGTCATCATATGTTTATAGTAACAGCACATGCTCAGATAGGCTACTTTTTAGAAGCGAAATTGATCTTCAGATACAAGGTAGTACTGCACGTTAAACGCACGCAATGAATAGCGCAGTCATGCTCAGATGGGTTACTTTGAGAAGGAAAACTGCTCTATGTGTGCATGATTATCTTGAGATACAAGGCGTGTTTGGTTTAACATCCCAACCTGTCTGGATCGGCTCCACTCCGACCTCGTCCGTTGGTTTTTGGCCGGACGAGTTGGCTCCCTACGAATGAACTGCCACGAGGGCACGATGATGCGGGACGAGTCGGCGTCGCTCCTCAATCCAAACAGATCGTAGGTTCGATTTTTGGATCGGATGACTCCGGAGCCAACCGATGCCATAATCCAAATACGCTATAAATGTCAAACACAAAGCAATGAACACTGAAGAAACTGATCTCTCTCGTTCCCTCTTCTCAGCGGTAACAACGTGCCATCTCATCAATTTATCAGCGATCTGTTCCACGAGGGGAAGCCTTCTTCGTTGGGTGGATTCTCTTGGTGAGACCTCATCTTTTAAAAGCAAGTAAATAATAAAATATTTGGTGCACTCTGGATCACTACTGAAAGAATTATAGTGCCTTTGATTTCCTGAATTATGCAATGATCAGTAAAATTGTATCATGACATCCCAACATAATATGGAGAAAATACGTGCAAACAAGATATCAAACATATTTATTACCTAGAAGGCCTCTGATTATCGGGAACTTTCCACCAGCTGCTTGAACATCACCAAACAAGACCCTTTCTGATTGGAAAGGGCCACTCTTGTGCTTTGAGCTTGGCCAATCACCTCATCAATCATGTGATCAAACAAAGGTAGTAAATTAGTACCTTGAGCCAGAGTGCTAGACAAAGAGTTCTGTACGGTTGGCAACCTATCCCTTTTTCACTCTTGATTTTAGAATTCATGAAAATGGCATAATGGTGCTTCAGTGGGTAGTGAAGGATAATTGGGCTTTCGCAAGTTCCCACATTAGATCAAGTGCAATTCAAGGATGTTCTAGTTCACACAAGAGATCATCGGCATCAGCTAAAGATGAACATTGAACATATTAAACTAATTTCTCCAGGGCCCTGCTAAGAAATCTAATTATACCCAAACCACACTAGGCAACCATAAATAAATAAGCAAAATGTAAACCAGCGCAACATTGTCTATCTCAATTGTTATGATGCTGCCATGAATGGAAGCCTTCTCCCTGAGAAAAGGCACCTTTGGCAACATGTCGCTGGTGGCCTGATCAGAATTCCACATTCCAGTGTTCAGAGAGGCACGCACAAAACATACGGCAGCAATGGCATGTACACTACAATAGTTGAAGAGTTTCTGATAGGAAGCGAACCTTGTACTCGGTGATGTCATCGCGTACAGAGCTGAGAAGATCGACACCTGTGAAGATCGACACTACAATTACAAGCGATATAATTGAATTAGCACTAATGCAATAGCATATATATCAAGACAACAGATGTTCAGCTTGGTACAAATCCTAACCAAAGTTCAGGATTAACACGAATTCACAAGCTCCGAATCCTAACCAAAGTGAGGAGTTGACATTAGTCCATTGTGCTTATATTTACAAACAAACTATGAGACTTGTGCTTGCTGTTCAAACCGAGCCGAATCTTGATCAGATAATTGCTTCTTGGGAGCGGCACCAAGAACTCACGCCTTTTATCTAGGGGATGAATTGACACCAAGGAAGAATCAGTACTGATCTATCTGCTGCAACTGAACAAAGAAGATACATGCTAGCTGATTAGGTACTTACCTGTTCGCCTGATGCAATACTGGTGCCCACGTGCTTGCCTAAACTGATAGTGACAAATTCTGTCCCTAAAACAGTGGTATTGTGCAGGGCATAATTAATTGATGCATGATTGGATGGTCCCTGGCAGCGCCACTCTAATCATTGTCTGACTAATGTATCTGAGCATGGATCATCAAAAAAACAAATTCTCCAAAGGTGCGATAATGTGTATGTGTTAGCATTGAACTAAATCAAACAAGAGTGAATGACTGACATTGACTATCCCCTGTTACTCACTGAGCTGAGAACTTGTTCAATGTCTATTGCCGTGTGCATAAATTTGAACACAGATCATCAACCCAAATCAAATTAAATTGCACAAATCTCTACAACCAAAATCTCCAATTTTCTATAATAATTGACTTTTCTAATCATGACACGAAACAAAAAGAACATTATGAGGCCAAACAAAAATGACGCCAAATAGCAAGTAGGTAAGAGACCATCGATACATCTCAGTGGAGAAAGAATTCTGATTTTAGAGTCAGAGTCACATTGCCAAAATCAAACCTGGGTAATAGTTCGATGGCCAAAAAGCTCATACGTCAAATGGGGGAACAGCTGTGTGCGTGTTAGACAATGAGCAAGGCCAAGGAGATCTTTCAGCTCGTGGAGTGCCCGTGCAAATTCTGAATGTTTGAACGCAACGCATGGGCACTCCATTGTGTAGCTCGCGGGATGGCACTACGGCACTGGTGGGACACTGTGAACTCACCGGAGCTATTTTTGGCGGCGGAGAAGAAGCAACGGCCGCGGTCCTCGGCAAACAACAGGATGGCGGCTGTGGCGGCGGTTCTAGATACAAGCAATGGAACACAAGAGAGAAAAGGTACGACAGGTTTGGGAAAACTCCTCACCTCCGTGCGGGCTCGGCTGCTCAGTCTACGGTCAGTGAACGGTGCGGACGGCGGGAGCACCTTGGTTGGCTCTTGGTTGCCTGGTTGGAGTCCGCCGAGAGTCAGCCTCCTCCAAGGCGGCGATAACAACCGCCGCCGACGCACCGAGGCTGAGTGGGCGGCGGGTGGTGATGGTCCGACGGAGGCGCGGAGTGCCGGAGCCGTGACGCCGCGCGATGGCTGGGACGCTGGGATAGGGGCGCGGGCGGCCCTCCAGCAGCTCACCGTCGACGCCGGCGCCGCACGCGTTGTCCGTCGCGCACCCCCGCGACAGTTGCATGGATCAGATCGGGCAAAGCAACCGTTGACCTCGGGGCCTCCAGGTGGCTCACCGTTGATGCCGGGGACCCGCGCATCGTCCGCCGCGTGCACCCTGTGGCTACGCATTGGTCGGATCGGACGAAGCAGCTGCGGTTGTGCGGGCTTGAGGAGGGCATCGGTTTTGCTGGAGGCCATGCGTGAAGGGAGCGGACGTGGAGGGGATAGGCCGCGGGGCGGGGCAATTAGCGTGGAGAGGAGCGGGGTGAAGCAATCAGACGATAATATTTGAGTCTTTTTAGTTGTAGAGATATATGCTCTAGACCCTAGTCTTGCCTTGACGCTGAGGAGCACGCGGCTTGACTTGACCAGGAGGTACGTCGCTCGCATGCATGCTGCTCCCTCCTTTCAAAAGTTGTGGAGGCAGAGGGGCCACTGCGTGTCTGCGTTAGAACTTTAGAACACGCACATCTCAGCACAATGAACTCTCAGCAAACCGCACCATCCGGTTTCAGAAATCGGACCAACTGCTTTTTTTATACACTAGTCTATCAACCCGTGCCCTCGCACGGGCTAGAATTTTAAAAGATGTACTATTAATATATTTTATTTAATTAATAAAAATTCTTATATTAAATTGTATGTTTTCTTTGTCTATTTTCTACAAAATTGACATAATTGATACTTTTAGTCTATATCTAATAATCATAAACTTATTAATTGCTTTTTTTGCAAGGGACTGACTTGTATATTTTTTATGCATATTCATACCTTTACTTTGCATGGCACCTTGTATATTTTAATATGCAATTAGTTTATTTTCTTGCCATTAACTATGGTGACCCTTGTTGCATCATATATTAAGTCATGAATTTGAATTTTGATTTTTTTAACTTTGTTTTTATTGACTGCTATAGATTTTTTTTCTCAAGCTAAAACTCTTATGCTTATTGTATCTTTTACTAACTCTCATTTTGGATTGTTTTAAAATAAGCATTTTAGGTCATATAGTACATTCCTAAATACTACAGTTACATATACAATCATTTGAAACATGCGCCATGTCACCTAAGATAAGTGATAGAGCTTGAAATGACATCTCTAATGGGGTTAGCAGTGCTAACCCAAAGAGAATTTTAAATCTTATTAAGCCCTATAATAATCAAATTACTCTAGAGTAATGTTAAAGGGCCAAAAAAAAATATAACCATCAGTAGCCTCCCACAATTCTTAAGATGATTGAATTTTCCTATCAAGGAATTAATGACAATTATGGTTATAATATCAATATAGATGTGACAAACATTTAGTTAAAAATATATAAATACTCCCTCCGCCTCTAGATATAAGGCATGCACGTATTTCAAAATTCAAACTTTATTATCTTTAACTAACAATTAGCCTAATTATATCAAATGTTTGTAATACAAAGTAGTGTTATTAGATTTGTATTTAGAAATACTTTCTAATAATGAAACTTTTGTTTCTACAAATTATATATTATAAGAGAAATTATTGTCACACCCAGTTTTAAGAACAAAACCAGATATACACTATATTTCATGAGCACAAAACATTCATAAATAAATCATTTTAGCTCTATTTCCAAAGAAGCAAATTTTAGGGTGTTACAATTCTACCTCCCTTAAGATGAATTTCGTCCTCGAGATTCGGAAGATGGTGATCAAAGAGATAGGCATACTCTGTCTTGGAATCCTTCTCACTTTCTTGAGTAGTTCCATCTCCTTGGTAAAGATTCTGCCTTACTTTGCATAGGATAACCTTACCACAAGTAACTTGCTCAACTAATTCCAAAATCTTTACGAATTCCAAAATCTTTACGGGTACTCCGAACAACTCTTAGGTAACTCCAATCACTAGGTCACCTTTCCTTTTTAGTCCATACTATCAAATCTCTTTCTTCATATGTTCACCTTCCAATGGAGCCTTCTTACTTTCTTGGTCCAAAGTAGGTTCCATCACCAACTTCAAAACATTAATGACTATATATGCTCAGAAGTTGCTCAACACTTAAAAACAATGCTTAGTCCATGGTGTCGTCCGAATCTTCTTAGCAAAATTCTTCTTTGCTAAGGGCATCGACAATGACTCTTACTTTGCTTCTCCTAGTGATAGCACACTTTCAAGTCAAAATCAATTCCAATCCAACAATAATGTCACTAGCTCAACCCCAACTTATTGATAATGTCCACTAGATTCTTACAATCCACGTTGATGTCACTCTTATGTCTAGATTATAATGCCCCCAATGAACCTCTGATAGTATCCTACCATTTCCATGAATCTCTAAGTCTCACTTACATCCTTTGATTTGGTGGGTTCCATTTCAACACATCATTTACTTTCTGAGTCCTTCGTACACCAACCATGAGGGATAACACATCCAAGTGAGGACATTCCTTCTATCAAAACTTACTTACCATGCTTGGTGCAACATTGACGTCTTCTAAGTCTTCATAGAACCAACTGCAGTTGTCTAATATCTCCTTCCTATGCCATCAGGGCCAACATATGGCAGAATCGCCTAATCTAATGCCCTCCCAAGAGTACTTGTCTTCCATTAGACACTAAGTACCCAAGGGAGAACACTAAACTAAGTGACTCCGTCGAGCACACCGCAAGGGAGAACTCGAAGATCCACATTTTTACATCAGGATCACAAATGAGAGAGTAAAGCTTACAACAACCATGTCATTGCTTACATCACTTTTAGTACAATATCAGAGTAATTCATTATGTAGTTATAACAGCGGAATATAAAACGTTATCAGAGTTCAGCGGAAATGAAACCATTTAATGATAAGTTAAACATTAACATGAAGAACGTGTAAATGCATGAAATGATAACATATTAATAATATTTTCCTTGTAAAACTTTTAGTGAGAGTTTTAATAAATAGCTCTACTCCGCATCGCAAAGGAAATCCTCGCTGAGCCCACCAGGAGGTTTCCACACACAAGTGTCAGCTTATCAGCACCTGCCACCTGCAACAGGGTAGAACAAACCCTGAGTACTCAATTATACTCCGCAAGACTTACCCGTCAGGAGGAAAGAAAAGACTCCAAGGATCATGCAAGGCTTTCTGGCTTATGAGTTTCTTGTTTGCAAGAAGCAGCACTAAGAGTGTGTCCTTAATTTCTTACTTTTAATAGCCGCATTTTATGTCATATCCAACCTTCTAAGTAAGCACCTAGTCTATAATCAAGCAGGGTTAAGCAACAGAAACCATTTCTTTCTGTTTCAACTGCCAATTCTTACTACGATGCCAGAGCGTAGTCAAGCCGTACCGTCACGCAGAAACGGCGATTCGCGAATCAATGTGCCCAGCTGGGTGCCCCGAAAACACACGCCTTGCTTGTACCCCGGGCACAAGCAAGACCAACCCGTTCCACTCCTGTCAAGGGGTCCAGGTCCCCGTCCAAGCTCGGACTCTAAGCCCCCAACACTGCAGGCCCAGCCTCAGTATGGTGCTTAGACCTCCTCAACCCCATATATATATCCACCCTAAAAAGCCGGTCCGGAAAGAGCCGGAACCCATGACAAGAGAGAAACAAGTCTTCCTAGCCCCCATCCGCTAGTATATGCTCAGGACAAAAAAAATCTGTGACTTGACCAGGGTCCATGCAACGAACGGTCCTTAATTGACACAGGCGGAACAAACGCAACCAGAGCCCTGCTCTGTTGCCCAACCAGGTCTAAGTCCATCCAACCCGTTCCGCCCGGTCTCCAATTATCCATATACATTTATATTTCATGTGATAATAACATGATAATAGTAACAATAATATCTTTTCCTATCTCTCGCGAGTGACAGGCAATCACTCGACTTCTACCGGAGTCCTGTAGCATAGCAACCTACACGATCCTGACATACTAGTAAGACTCATGGGATCAGGATATTTATATGCAAGTGGGTTTCATTCAACTCCTTTAAACTTAATGCACAAGCATAAAATAGAGTGCAGAATAATAGGGGTTATGCACCGGGGCTTGCCTGGGTAAATCAGAAACAAAGTTAGCATTCCACTATGGTGACACGCTCCTCCCGGCGCCATCTTCTCTGCTGCTCTAGAAGACTCCGCAATCCTTCAACGCTCCTATGATGACATTCGTGGATGAAATGCAAAGATGTAAATAAACACGACAGTCGCAATTTAGAATCCGATTTCGTCTCTCAAGCTAACGAACTAGCGTAGAGACTAACGTACTAAGCCCCGTACCCCTGCTACCAGTAGCAAGCTATTTTCCGACAAGTATTTTAGCTATACAAACCCAAGGTTTCACTTTACTTATTTTATCAGTTTTAATATACCTTAGAACTAGGGCTCATTAGCGATCTTAGCAACTAATTATTTTTGAAGCTACACAATTACAATGAGTACCTAATATTGCATGGAGCCTACTGTACAAATTTCAGATTCAATAGTATTAGCATTTTATCATGGAAATTCCTACAACTTGCCATTTTACAATATCAATTACCTTAAATTAATTATATAGCTTCCAAGAATATTATCACACAATGTGAACAAAATATACTAACAGGGAGATCATGATTTTAGGAGATTAACAAAACTGGTTTCACTATTTTTGGGTTTCTCTACTATTTTATATTGATTTTACAAGTTCACATCATTATTAGAAAAGGAAAACTAATTTACTACGCTGGACAAGAGAGAGAGCCAACGCCAGGCATTCGGCCCAGCGGCCCAACGCGGGTGCGGCCGCGCGCAGTCGGTCGGCCCAGCAAGCGGCCCAAGCCGGGAGCCCGTGCCCGAGCTTGCGTTTTTGCAATGGAGCCCCTAGACTAGCAGGTTATTACGCAGCGCCCGCGAGCACGATTTCACTAGAGTGGAGGTTTGCGTTAAGGACCCTGAAGTACCTCGTCTTCACAACAGGGTGGTCCTTGCCGCCACCACGCGCGACGGCACGACTCCGGCCGGCACTCGGCTGCTACGCTGGACGCCTAGGACCCGCGCTGGCCCAGCTACGGGGCCGACCACCGTCTACGAGCCAGGCGGTGGTGGTTGGAAGCGGTGGAGCACGGGGAGGCGCCCTAGGGTTAGCTACAGCGGCAGGCGGCGGTTCTCGGTGATGGCGCGGCTGTTCTACCGAGCAAGGAAGACTGGGGAAGGAAGGGAGTGGTGCGTGAGCACCAGAGGCATACCGCGCATACAGCCGATGGGTTGGTGCCGACGGGGAGGCCCCGTGTGGCGCTAGCCATGCGCAAGCTGCGGAGGCGGCGGCGTTCCGGGCACGGCACCACCGCGTCACGTCGTCGCCCACAAGCAGCCTGACCAAAACAATGCAAGCATCGGATAGAGATAATCAAGGCGAGCATGGTGACGCAAGCAATTGAACCCATACCAACCCCTCGAGCCCTACCCCCAAAGGCGGAATCCAAGGCGGCGAGATGACCAGCGGCTGCGGAAAACCGAAATCGTCCCTGCCGGGGGCACGGCAAGGCCTCAGTAAGCTTCGCCTAGCTAGCTTGCTTCCTAGTCTACGCACTGAAAGCAAGGGATTGGGCTGTGCACCACTGAGCTCAGCGAATTGAGAAGGGGAGGGTGCGACGCCTTGCCGTTGCCTTGACGAGGAGAACGGCTACGACCTAGGCGGCTCAGCTTTAAGGTGGTAGTACAATTCATGCATACGGCAGATGGTACAGGAACGCTTGGCACAACGTTCAGAAGGGAGGGCAGAGCCTGAGCGGTGCTCACCGATGGCGGCTAGCGGGGCAACCCAAACAAGGGCGCATCGCCTCGCCACAGCGGACAGGGCCAGACACCCGTACCACAGCGACAGCGATGCGAGCACGGCAGCCTGTCGGGACAAGCGAACGGAGGGCGGGGCGGCGACGCGTTGACCCCGCAGTGATGGCCGCGACATCAACCAGGGTCGGCACGCAACCACACAGAGCGATAGAGCAGCGGGCCAGCCGCTGCGGCAGGTGAGCGGCCAGTGCCAGCCCGAGCGTGGCACGGCGCGCGCCCGACGCGACCAGAGGCGGCTGCGGAGCAACGCGCGCGGGACCAACCAACAGGGCCGAGGCATGGGGAGGCAGCAATGCAGGCTGCGGCAGGGTGCACGCACGGCGGCAGAGCGCTCGCAGCAGCCACGACGCGACCGGCTGCGTGGTGATCGCGGCCACGAGGCCAAAAGGCCGAAACCGTGCACTGCACACATTTTAAAGCATGCCCGACGCCTACTCTGGCTCGGTTAAGGTTCAAAATAAGGACACCAGCCCCTAGCCAACTTCACCAGCTACCCAGCGGAGTAATCGTCATGGCCAAGAGGGGCCAGAGAGGGAGATACTGGAACGCCAAAGAACGTTCGTCGCTGGAATGCCAGTTCTCGAGTGGAGCATCAATGCGAGCTCGCAGCGCGGTTCAACCAAGATAGAGTAATTTTGGCGAGAGCCAGTCGATCTCCAACTCCACCACGACATACATATAGCTCAAGAGCCCTGTGAGGAGCAACCCGCTCCACGAAAACACGTGGCTAGCGCTTAGGCATCTTCGAAAAAAACGCAACTGCCAATTTAACCTTGCCATCCTCCCTTTTCGCCCCGGACAAGATCCCGATTTAGGTGGGGTTGGATTTCGAATTCGATTACCGAACTTGCAAAACACCACTAAACAATATTTATTTCCAACCAGAAAGTTGCACTCCCATCTACCCAACTCGCGCCTAAAACTTTACTTAAGCGCAAAGCCCCAGTTACGATTTATTTTTGTTATATAAAAAAATTGTTTTTCAAGCCAAATAATTAACCTATTGTCCTATTTTACTAATTAAGGTCTCAAGAGTATGTTTTCAAGTAAACCAATTAACCGCCATTATTTGTTTACTATTTCTTTATGATCTTAAATGCGATGCTAAGCAAGCTCGCAACACCAGGGGTGTTACAACCAACCCCCCTTAAAAAGAATCTCGTCCCGAGATTCAGAGCGAGAATCAGAAAAGGGGAAACTCGATTTCACTTCTTAGCAGAGATTACAAAAGGAGATTACATGGCTTCGAAGACTACCACACTTGGGGATCTAGAGGTATCACGGCTAAGAGCAATTGATACAACTCACAACCTCTCTAGGAATCGACGAAAACGGGGACAGTGGAGGAGCAAAAGGAAAACAATTATCCAGAACATGGCATATGCCCAGCAGATCCAGAAACAAGAGACCGAGACTTCGAACATCACGAACCCTAAACCTAACTAACCCGAATTGACTTGAACTCCTTTGATGGAAACCAGATCCCTTCTTCTTGAGCTACACCATCACCTCAGGCTGGTGACCTTAGATCTGCTAGCAATGGCTGGATCTCGTAACCCTGCCTCCGACTCCACTTTCTCGACTGCTCCCGAACTTCTCCCACCTGAGCACGGGGGGAGAAGATCGATTTTTTTTTTGGGCTCTATTTCAGATCTGGAGATGGAATGGAGGAGAGGCAAGCAAGGTGGCATTTATAGCCGGGTGGACGGAGGTGGCGGTGCAACGCACCGAAAACGGAGGCGACGTGGGGGGGTCACCAGCGGGACATGAGGTGGGGAACAACATCACCAAGGTGCGCTCCCTGTGCTAGCTCGAGTGGAGAAAAGGAGAAAGGAGGGAATGGGGTTCGCTCGCCAAGGAGGCGTGCGAGCGACGTGCCTACCAGAAAAAGAACGAGGGAGGGGTCCGGTACGGGGCGAGGGTGAAAAAGCAAGAGCCGACACATGTGCCGGGGAAAGAGGGGCGTACAGTGCAAGGGGGCGAGGTGAGTGCGGCGCCGTGCCGCGGCCACGCGAGCACGTCACCCGGGGGTCCCGCCACTGACGGCTTCCGCAGGACACACCGTGACAGCGACCTGGCAAGTGTAGAGCGGTCACCGGGCACAGGGGCAACGTCCCATCGGTGTTCCAATTACTCCAAACCACTGGTGGCTATTCTTTCTTTGTCGCTCTTCTCCCTCTTTTCCTGTTGAATCCAATTTGCACAAACCTTTCATACACACTGAGATCAGGACTTACGTGCTCCTTCCAAAAACCCCGTTATCTCAGTCGTAATTATGAGAGCACTACTCCATCAACCCATCGTGGATTTCCCGTTAGAACACCAGGATATTTTTACCAAGGAGAAAATAGTAGCAAGAGCGGCACTGCGGGGTAACTTAGTAAAAGTGCTCGGTCAACAACCTCGATACCAGCGCGCGCCGAGCGGCACAACCATGTGGTCGCGATCCACAGGTGACCCTCGGTTCCGTCGCGGCACCATAGGCGATTAACCAGGCAACTATTACCAACTTACTCGCAGTAAAGGCAGTGGGGTCGTAGGTAGACCACAAAATTAGAAAAGTAGTGCAAAGAAATGAAAACAACAAGGGTTCCTTTCCGAATCAAGGAACAAAGAAAATAAACCCCAAGGCGGTTCAAGTGTTCTACTGGGACATCCACAATTAGTTGATACAGGGCCCTCTGTTATCCAATTGCGGCTGATCCGCTGTATCTAAAAACTGTTCCTCTTACAGCCTGCTTGCGGTCACATCAAGAACACTAATCATGTCTAACATGGCTGAAAGGCAACTCGATGTAACACAACGGATAAGCAAATACTCATTCCAAGTTCGTACATGGGTGCAACATACAGGCACTCACTCTCTCCTACTCGACACATCACTTGCATCCAACGACCAGATGACCTCAACGACTACAGACGAAGGACAAGGGAAAAGGTTACAACACTGGAGGACACTGATGAAAAACACTACCATCTACGATTACATCTCCCCTAGGACGACTAATCCACTTCGTCGGGGCGAACGACTTCATTCCTGGGCTCTTGGGGCTCTTCTGCTGCACGCAGATCCGCTTCTTCTCCTGGCAGTGGCTGGGTGAGGGGAAGGAAAGGCTCTATCTCTGAGGCTTCCGTGGGTGGAGGTGCTGGCAGTACAGCGACACCAGTCCTCCTCACCAGTGGATGGACAGGGATTCCCTCCAAGATTAAGGGTTCCTGCCTTTCCGTGGTGAGCGTCCTCCGCTTGGCCCTTGTGGCGAGATAGGCGTCCTCTAGCTCCTGGGCATGACGGTCTTGATCCACCTTGACAGCTTCCGCCATGGCAGCCTCTCGACTCTCAGCGGCTGCTAGGTGGGCATGGGCTTCAGCAAGCTGCACTTCGAGCATCCTGGAGAAAATCTCAGCTTCCTCAGCACGGTGGAGACACTCCCTCAGCTCCGAGGCCTGCCGGTCGTACTGCTCATCCAGGGCCAGCAAGTACGAGGTCAGGTGCACCAAGGTCGGGTTGCCCTCTTGCACGTCTGGACCTTGCAAAGCCTCCATGCGGACCTTCCATACCCGCCGATTCTTGTCCCAAGGGGGAAAGAACCGCATGGGGGTACGAGCAATGGGCCCCTCGTAGATTTGGCAGAGATGCCGCAGGGCTTTGCGGGCCGCAACTTGGTAGGTGTCGCCGAAGCGGAACCCGGTTGCGGTCACATTCCAGGCTTCGGTGACGTCGGGAAACTCCTCACTCTTGCCAATGTAGATGGTGACCTTACACCGCTCAGTGCCACGCTTCACGTACTCACGGCCCTCATACTCGGGACGCTCCCGAACACCGAGTCTTTGCAGGGTGGCATACAGGATTTTGGGAAAACCCTCGGTGTTTAGGCAGTAGCTGCTAACCCAAACTCCTGCCATCCTTGGTAGGCGGTGAGTTGTGGTTACAAGGAAGGCTCGAAGAGAAGTTGGCTCAAGGGAGAGGGGCTAAGTGAGTTAGGGTGCACCGAATGATGGTTCCAAGCGGCTAAGTTTGCCCTCATATAAAGGCGGAGCGGTGAGTGGTCATGTCACAGTCCATCCTAGAGCCATGCACGGGGCCAGTAAAAGTGAACAGCAAGATCTCCACACGCGCACGACGAGCGGTAACCAGGGTCATCAAGAATTAGTATGACTGTAAGGCAGAGGTTCGACAAGGGCGCAGAAGGGGGTACGACAACGTATGGGCTAGACAGGCATGAACCAACAAGCGTGCACGGTGCGAGACTGCAGCACCATCGTGGCTACACTGACAAAGACTGGTCGACCTCAACAACTAGTGCACAACAGCGTATGCATGAATGCACGTCCTATCCGTCCTCACACTGTTACCGACATATAGGGCAACCGTTCTCAGAGTTTTGGCACATCGTGCTCTCCCTGAAGCTAGTCGATGCTAGCGAACTAGTCTCGGGGTTAGGGTACCTGCAGAAAACTGGATTAGGCCTAACTAGGTCAGCAGAGTGCCATCTATCCTAGGTACATAACCATAGTATTAGGGCATACTTATTTAACTTCGCATGCATACGTCCTAACTTTTTGAAAAGATTTGATTGTCAAATTTTTAATTTAAGAAGGATCTTGAAGCTTTATTGTCTCATTTATGCTCTGATACCACCTGTGGCAGAATCGCCTAATCTAATGCCCTCCCAAGAGTACTTGTCTTCCATTAGACACTAAGTACCCAAGGGAGAACACTAAACTAAGTGACTCCGTCGAGCACACCGCAAGGGAGAACTCGAAGATCCACATTTTTACATCAGGATCACAAATGAGAGAGTAAAGCTTACAACAACCATGTCATTGCTTACATCACTTTTAGTACAATATCAGAGTAATTCATTATGTGGTTATAACAGCGGAATATAAAACGTTATCAGAGTTCAGCGGAAATGAAACCATTTAATGATAAGTTAAACATTAACATGAAGAACGTGTAAATGCATGAAATGATAACATATTAATAATATTTTCCTTGTAAAACTTTTAGTGAGAGTTTTAATAAATAGCTCTACTCCGCATCGCAAAGGAAATCCTCGCTGAGCCCACCAGGAGGTTTCCACACACAAGTGTCAGCTTATCAGCACCTGCCACCTGCAACAGGGTAGAACAAACCCTGAGTACTCAATTGTACTCCGCAAGACTTACCCGTCAGGTGGAAAGAAAAGACTCCAAGGATCATGCAAGGCTTTCTGGCTTATGAGTTTCTTGTTTGCAAGAAGCAGCACTAAGAGTGTGTCCTTAATTTCTTACTTTTAATAGCCGCATTTTATGTCATATCCAACCTTCTAAGTAAGCACCTAGTCTATAATCAAGCAGGGTTAAGCAACAGAAACCATTTCTTTCTCTTTCAACTGCCAGTTCTTACTACGATGCCAGAGCGTAGTCAAGCCGTACCGTCACGCAGAAACGGCGATTCGCGAATCAATGTGCCCAGCTGGGTGCCCCGAAAACACACGCCTTGCTTGTACCCCGGGCACAAGCAAGACCAACCCGTTCCACTCCTGTCAAGGGGTCCAGGTCCCCGTCCAAGCTCGGACTCTAAGCCCCCAACACTGCAGGCCCAGCCTCAGTATGGTGCTTAGACCTCCTCAACCCCATATATATATCCACCCTAAAAAGCCGGTCCGGAAAGAGCCGGAACCCATGACAAGAGAGAAACAAGTCTTCCTAGCCCCCATCCGCTAGTATATGCTCAGGACAAAAAAAATCTGTGACTTGACCAGGGTCCATGCAACGAACGGTCCTTAATTGACACAGGCGGAACAAACGCAACCAGAGCCCTGCTCTGTTGCCCAACCAGGTCTAAGTCCATCCAACCCGTTCCGCCCGGTCTCCAATTATCCATATACATTTATATTTCATGTGATAATAACATGATAATAGTAACAATAATATCTTTTCCTATCTCTCGCGAGTGACAGGCAATCACTCGACTTCTACCAGAGTCCTGTAGCATAGCAACCTACACGATCCTGACATACTAGTAAGACTCATGGGATCAGGATATTTATATGCAAGTGGGTTTTATTCAACTCCTTTAAACTTAATGCACAAGCATAAAATAGAGTGCAGAATAATAGGGGTTATGCACCGGGGCTTGCCTGGGTAAATCAGAAACAAAGTTAGCATTCCACTATGGTGACACGCTCCTCCCGGCGCCATCTTCTCTGCTGCTCTAGAAGACTCCGCAATCCTTCAACGCTCCTATGATGACATTCGTGGATGAAATGCAAAGATGTAAATAAACACGACAGTCGCAATTTAGAATCCGATTTCGTCTCTCAAGCTAACGAACTAGCGTAGAGACTAACGTACTAAGCCCCGTACCCCTGCTACCAGTAGCACGCTATTTTCCGACAAGTATTTTAGCTATACAAACCCAAGGTTTCACTTTACTTATTTTATCAGTTTTAATATACCTTAGAACTAGGGCTCATTAGCGATCTTAGCAACTAATTATTTTTGAAGCTACACAATTACAATGAGTACCTAATATTGCATGGAGCCTACTGTACAAATTTCAGATTCAATAGTATTAGCATTTTATCATGGAAATTCCTACAACTTGCCATTTTACAATATCAATTACCTTAAATTAATTATATAGCTTCCAAGAATATTATCACACAATGTGAACAAAATATACTAACAGGGAGATCATGATTTTAGGAGATTAACAAAACTGGTTTCACTATTTTTGGGTTTCTCTACTATTTTATATTGATTTTACAAGTTCACATCATTATTATAAAAGGAAAACTAATTTACTACGCTGGACAAGAGAGAGAGAGCCAACGCCAGGCATTCGGCCCAGCGGCCCAACGCGGGTGCGGCCGCGCGCAGTCGGTCGGCCCAGCAAGCGGCCCAAGCCGGGAGCCCGTGCCCGAGCTTGCGTTTTTGCAATGGAGCCCCTAGACTAGCAGGTTATTACGCAGCGCCCGCGAGCACGATTTCACTAGAGTGGAGGTTTGCGTTAAGGACCCTGAAGTACCTCGTCTTCACAACAGGGTGGTCCTTGCCGCCACCACGCGCGACGGCACGACTCCGGCCGGCACTCGGCTGCTACGCTGGACGCCTAGGACCCGCGCTGGCCCAGCTACGGGGCCGACCACCGTCTATGAGCCAGGCGGTGGTGGTTGGAAGCGGTGGAGCACGGGGAGGCGCCCTAGGGTTAGCTACAGCGGCAGGCGGCGGTTCTCGGTGATGGCGCGGCCATTCTACCGAGCAAGGAAGACTGGGGAAGGAAGGGAGTGGTGCGTGAGCACCAGAGGCATACCACGCATACAGCCGATGGGTTGGTGCCGACGGGGAGGCCCCGTGTGGCGCTAGCCACGCGCAAGCTGCGGAGGCGGCGGCGTTCCGGGCACGGCACCACCGCGTCACGTCGTCGCCCACAAGCAGCCTGACCAAAACAACGCAAGCATCGGATAGAGATAATCAAGGCGAGCATGGTGACGCAAGCAATTGAACCCATACCAACCCCTCGAGCCCTACCCCCAAAGGCGGAATCCAAGACGGCGAGATGACCGGCGGCTGCGGAAAACCGAAATCGTCCCTGCCGGGGGCACGGCAAGGCCTCAGTAAGCTTCGCCTAGCTAGCTTGCTTCCTAGTCTACGCACTGAAAGCAAGGGATTGGGCTGTGCACCACTGAGCTCAGCGAATTGAGAAGGGGAGGGTGCGACGCCTTGCCGTTGCCTTGACGAGGAGAACGGCTACGACCTAGGCGGCTCAGCTTTAAGGTGGTAGTACAATTCATGCATACGGCAGATGGTACAGGAACGCTTGGCACGACGTTTAGAAGGGAGGGCAGAGCCTGAGCGGTGCTCACCGATGGCGGCTAGCGGGGCAACCCAAACAAGGGCGCATCGCCTCGCCACAGCAGACAGGGCCAGACACCCGTACCACAGCGACAGCGATGCGAGCACGGCAGCCTATCGAGACAAGCGAACGGAGGGCGGGGCGGCGACGCGTTGACCCCGCAGTGATGGCCGCGACATCAACCAGGGTCGGCACGCAACCACGCAGAGCGACAGAGCAGCGGGCCAGCCGCTGCGGCAGGTGAGCGGCCAGTGCCAGCCCGAGCGTGGCACGGCGCGCGCCCGACGCGACCAGAGGCGGCTGCGGAGCAACGCGCGCGGGACCAACCAACAGGGCCGAGGCACGGGGAGGCAGCAATGCAGGCTGCGGCAGGGTGCACGCACGGCGGCAGAGCGCTCGCAGCAGCCACGACGCGACCGGCTGCGTGGTGATCGCAGCCACGAGGCCAAAAGGCCGAAACCGTGCACTGCACACATTTTAAAGCATGCCCGACGCCTACTCTGGCTCGGTTAAGGTTCAAAATAAGGACACCAGCCCCTAGCCAACTTCACCAGCTACCCAGCGGAGTAATCGTCATGGCCAAGAGGGGCCAGAGAGGGAGATACTGGAACGCCAAAGAACGTTCGTCGCTGGAATGCCAGTTCTCGAGTGGAGCATCAATGCGAGCTCGCAGCGCGGTTCAACCAAGATAGAGTAATTTTGGCGAGAGCCAGTCGATCTCCAACTCCACCATGACATACATATAGCTCAAGAGCCCTGTGAGGAGCAACCCGCTCCGCGAAAACACGTGGCTAGCGCTTAGGCATCTTCGAAAAAAACGCAACTGCCAATTTAACCTTGCCATCCTCCCTTTTCGCCCCGGACAAGATCCCGATTTAGGTGGGGTTGGATTTCGAATTCGATTACCGAACTTGCAAAACACCACTAAACAATATTTATTTCCAACCAGAAAGTTGCACTCCCATCTACCCAACTCGCGCCTAAAACTTTACTTAAGCGCAAAGCCCCAGTTACGATTTATTTTTGTTATATAAAAAAAATTGTTTTTCAAGCCAAATAATTAACCTATTGTCCTATTTTACTAATTAAGGTCTCAAGAGTATGTTTTCAAGTAAACCAATTAACCGCCATTATTTGTTTACTATTTCTTTATGATCTTAAATGCGATGCTAAGCAAGCTCGCAACACCAGGGGTGTTACACAACATGTCTTGGGTATATTGAAGGTTACACTCCCAATTGATGATAGCTCAAAGCGAAGACCAATCCTGATGATTACTCAAGCTCCTTATAGACGATCCAACAATTATCAATCTTGAGTTGAGGATATCTGCGCTTGATGTTGACTTCTCAACCATGGGGTTAACCCATTCTTCCAAGTGAAAAACTAGAATGTATGAAATCTCCATCTTGCATCTTCTTCAACTTGGCTACCCTCTTAAGAAAAGATAAACTAGGGGAACAACAAAGGATAGCTTGTATCTTCTTTCAAGTGAATTAACCATCATAAAGATCTTCTGATATCCCAAGGATACTCATGCCTATAAGCAGGAACAAGTGATCTGAAATTCCTCGCGAGTAGATAAACAGCAGTGCAGAAAAACTGTCATAACTCATGTTATTTTAACCCAATGAAATTGTATCTTATATCGTTGGAAAGCTTATCAAATCCTCTACAACTTTCTTACAGAACACTTTTTCAGATTCTGAAGTTAGGTTAGTCGAAAACAGTGCACAACAGGATCTGTTCCAGGTTTTAGACAGCACAGATGCATTGTCTTGTGATTTTTGTATCTCCCAAACCAAAACAGCTTTGAAGGTGGTTCTTATGTTCAGAGAAAGATGTAGAAGTCTACTTTTGTCCAGAATTTTTCCATAATTTTTTATAGTCCTAAAATAGAGGTATAAGCCAAAGAAGACAGATTGCTCCGAAAAGACAGAATAGGGAGAAAACAAAAGATAACCAAAACCCAACTATATCTATCCATTAATCCTTATGCCTTAATCCTATATCTAAATGAAATTGTAGAAATACTCCACAAGATCACTGCAATCATTACAAAAATCCAAAACAACCATAAGCACTAAGACAAACCAACCAAACACTTAAGGTTCACACTACAAACATTGACTCAACTTGCGATACTATCGTTATCACTATATTAAGGGTAAAGATTCTAAAGCTCCTCTTCTAATTTTGTAAGAAGGTGGTGAGAAATGGTTCTAAAAAGCATACCAAATCAAGGAGTGTAGATGAGAACAAAGACTTTTAAAATAAGCAACAAGGCGGGGATAATATCAAGGGCAAGGATACAGTATGTAAGAAAATACCAGGGTTTATAGAACAAGGATTATTATAGCAGTTTCAAAACCTTAACACGACCAATTTCTAACTAGACTTGTGTCCTACAGTCAGCATTGCTCTGATACCACTCTGTCACACCCAGTTTTAAGAACAAAACCAGATATACACTATATTTCATGAGCACAAAACATTCATAAATAAATCATTTTAGCTCTATTTCCAAAGAAGCAAATTTTAGGGTGTTACAATTATAGACTAAAATATATTTTCGAAGGTCACACCAAGTCAAATCGCGCCTTATATTCGGGGGTGCAGGGAGTATAGATAAAGTAACAACCTATATAAATTATGTCATGGTTACTAATATGGTTTTAGAATAATTTGTTAGCATCATTAGTATATAAGTTGTTAAGGAAATATGTTGTTGATGAAACATAACGTGTATATATATCACTTATGCATGCTGACACAATGTGTATGCCTACATTAATCAAATCTTAATATATTAATATTGATAGAAGTGGGAATGTACAAACATCTACATGTTGTCTATGGTTATTTAAATATTTTTTTATAAAAGATATTGATTATCTTTTAGATGTAAATTTGAGAGCATATTTAATTTTTTTAGTAATGAGATGAGAATTAGGTTACATAAATTATTTATTGTAGCTGGTGTATGTGGGTAATTAGATGCAAATTTAGGTCTACTTTAGCTCATGTTTTTTATTGGCATATGTGGGTAGTTTAAATATAGAGTCATGAGTTATTTTTGTCGTTTTATGTAATAGTAGAGGTGGGTAATTATTTAGAAAATAGAATAGATCCAATAGATGTTATTGTCAAGGGTGATTAGGTTATACCAAATTGATGGTTAAATGTCAGATTTTTTGAGAAACTTCTAGGTTCTATCTTTTATTTTCCCATTGTGTCTCGTGAGGATTAAAGTGGAGGCTCCATTAAGGACCCTAGTTAGCATTTCTAGTATTTATCTTTTTTTCAGCATGACATGCATTTAATTTAAACCTAACCATAAGATATATAAACTCATATTGCTTCTATTTCATGAATTATAGTTTAGCTTTGGACTTTTAATCAAGTTGTATAATTTTTTCCACATGTTAAGTAGAAACCCTAATATTTTTTATTTTTTATTTAAAATTTATTTTTATTAGAAAGAGTTTAGGTTTTAGTAATATTATTCTTTGCATGTTAATTAAATTGAAACTTAGATTGCACCCTAGCACCGTACTTGTTGAATTGTTATATCACAGAATTATATATGTGTAGTATTATTTTATATATCATAGAGTTGTAAAAATTAAATTACCGATATTGATATGACATAATAGTGTTTTAGTTAAATGTATAAAGTTATTTAAAAACAACTTATCAAATTCATGATTAGGGAGTATTAATATAATTTAAAGGGAATTGCTGATGTTATGTTATTACTATATGGTTTGTTAATTAAACATTTTTCATGCTTATAAGCTATTAACATAAATATTTATCCTAATTATATATGTCTACTTGATATACATGGTCAAACATAGCATTAAGGGTTTTTAATTTCACATTTGTAGAAGTTTATAATTTAGAAATATATATATCTCGTATATACATGGTCAAACATAGCATTATGATTACTTAATTTCATATTCCTAAAAGTCTGTAATTTAGAAATATATGTCTCATACTTTATAAATATAGATTTTTTATAACAGCATACATTAGTATTAACTATTTATATATAGATTCGAGAGAGGTGGGTAATTTAGATGCAATGTGAGAGGGTTATTGTAAATTATGTTTCATAACGATAAAATGGGTAATTTAGATACAAATTTAGGGGGTTATTTTGAATTATTTTTTATAAGGATAAGTGTGAGTAATTTATATACAAATTTATAGGGTTATTTTGAATAATTTTTCGTAATGGCAGAGGTGAGTAATTTATATGCACAGTTAGGGGGTTACTTTAAGTATTTTTCATAATGGCAGAGGTGGGTAATTTTTTTATAAATTATAGTAGATCCAATGGCTATTATCAGAGATGATAATTAGAGTCTACCAAATTAAAGACCAGATGTTTTCTGATTATTATGAGAATTTCTAGAATTTATCTTTTTTTCTAGCGCGTCTAGTGAAAGTTAACCTGGTGCCTCCGTTGGAGACTCTAATTAGTAATTAGTAATTTATTTTTATTAGAAAGAGTTTAGGTGTTAGTAATATTATTCTCTGCATGTTAATTAAATTGAAACTTAGATTGCACCCTAGCACCGTACTTGTTGAATTATTATATCACAAAATTATATATGTGTAGTATTATTTTATATATCATAGAGTTGTAAAAATTAAATTACCGATATTGATATGAAATAATAGTGTTTTAGTTAAATGTATAAAGTTATTTAAAAACAACTTATTAAATTCATGATTAAGGAGTATTAATATAATTTAAAAGGAATTGCCGATGTTATGTTATTGCTATATGGTTTGTTAATTAAACATTTTCCATGCTTGTAAGCTATTAAAATAAATATTTATCCTAATTATATATGTCTACTTGGTATACATGGTCAAACATAGCATTAAGGGTTTTTAATTTCACATTTGTAGAAGTTTGTAATTTAGAAATATATATCTCGTATATACATGGTCAAACATAGCATTGTGATTACTTAATTTCATATTTCTAGAAGTTTGTAATTTAGAAATATATGTCTCATACTTTATAAATATAGTTTTTTTTTGTAATAGCATACATTAGTATTTACTATTTACATATAGATTCGAGAGAGGTGGGTAATTTAGATGCAATGTGAGGGGGTTATTATGAATTATGTTTCATAACGACAAAATGGGTAATTTAGATATAAATTTAGGGGGTTATTTTGAATTATTTTTTATAAGGATAAGTGTGGGTAATTTATATACAAATTTCGGGGGTTATTTTGAATCATCTTTCATAATGGCAGAGGTGGTTAATTTATATGCACAATTAGGGGGTTACTCTAAGTATTTTTCATAATGGCAGAGGTGGGTACTTTTTTTATAAATTATAGTAGATCCAATGGCTATTATCAGAGATGATAATTAGTGTCTACCAAATTAAATGCCAGATGTTTCTAATTATTGTGAGAATTTCTAGGATTTATCTTTTTTTAGCGCGTCTGGTAAAAGTTAATGTAGTGCCTCCGTTAGAGCCTCTAATTAGTAATGTGAGAATTTCTAGGTTTTATCTTTTTTCTAGCCCGTCTGGTAAAAGTTAACGTGGTGCCTCCATGTAACACCCAAAAATTTAACAAGAATTTAAATTAGTTTAAATTGATTTAAGATGCAATTGTTTGAGTAACAAACCGTAGGAAAATAATATTATTTGATTTGAAATTAAAGTCTAATATATGGTTAGCAACATGTTTTGCATTCATGCTGGTGCATCTATTTTATCTTGGTGTGTGATTTTGACCAACTTGTAAAGGTATACAAATTCTATTAGAAATTTGATTTGAAAATGTGTTTGGAAAATTAGAAAAGAAAATGGAAAATAGAAAGGAAACCCTTTACCTTTTTCCTTTTCGGCCTGTGCAGCCCAGCTACCGGCCTGCTTCTCCTTTCTCGCGGGTGGGCCGAACCGAGCCGTTCTCTTCCTCCCGCGCCGCGTGGGCCGGCCCAGGAAGCCACAGCCGCGCGCCCCTCCCTTCCTTGTTTCGCTGACGACTGGGCCCCGCATGTCGGTCTCGTTCCCCTTCTCTGCTTCGTGACCGAGCCGGACGCTAACGAAATCTTCACCGAATCGAACCCGAACAACTTGGGATTTCCATCCAAATTGAGGTGTCTTTGCTCTATATAAGCTAGAGCCGAGCCGCCGCCTTTCGTTTTTAGATCAAACCGTAAGCGGCCACCTCCGTTCGAGCTCTTGCCATCGCCATAACCCTAGGGAGCCGCTGTTCGTTGAGATTTGGCGAAACCAGTGTTCTTCTTCCTCCGTAAGTTTCCTGTCGAGCTTCTTATCGTTTTCGTGGAGCCAAAGAATCATACTCCTCACTGGTTTTTGCTTTCGGTTGCTCACCGAGCCTTGCCGATGTCCGCAGGACCTTCATCGCCGCCAAACCGAGCCGTGCTTTTTCCTTGAACCGAATTGGTCGTCATCTTCTATCTTGGTGAGCCCGCGGGGAGCTCCTCATCCGTTTGGGACCAACCGCGCGTCTTGTAGTGCATTGTAGCCCTAAAACTGCATCTCCGGCGAGGTTTCGGCCATGGCGCCGCCGCGTGCTGGTGTTTTCTGGCGACAGCGCCGCTGAGTCGTCTCCTAGGGTGGTTTTCCGCCGTCCATTCCCGGATCAAGGGCTCAGATTAGAAGATACCCCTTCGCGGGGTAAACTTCATAAAGAGCCCCTGCGTTTTTCTTTATTAGAACCCGTGGTCCTTAGCGTCATTTAGGAGTTACTTCTCTTTGTTTTGAAAACGTATTTCTTCTCGGTAATTTAAGAATACGTTTTCTGATATTTACAGTTTTGCCACTAAACTTGTTTTGATCATAAAATCTCTGTTTTAACTCCGATTTGACCCGTTCAAGTTGCGTTAGGTTCGTATTTGCGAGCTCTACATGTTAGTGTAGCTGTACAGTAAGTTTGGAAAATTTAATTTTCGAATTTATATTTAAGTAATTATTTATCTATAGGAAATCTTAGAAAATTCATAACTTTCATGTTTTAACTCTAAATTTTGTGATCTTTACGTCTGTGTGATCATAGTAACATGTAGAAGAGTTTTACAAACTTTTTATACTGTTTTGTTACTGTTGGTGTACTGTTCTAACTATGTTTCATTGTTTGCTTCGTGTATGATTGATCAGATGATTGTGTGTTGATGCTTGATGATCGAGTATAGATGGTGAGCAGTTTCTTGACGATCAGGAGTATTATTTTGAGCTAGATCAGTAGTATCAACAGGGAAACTTTGATCATGGCAAGTATAACATGGGACCATCCTTGTTGTCCTATTCACTGAAATTATCATACATATGCATGTGTCCTCCTTGATAACCATAGAGATTATAACTTAGCGACTGGTATCTTGATTCCTTGTTACCTATGGGTTATGCATTTGGGTAGCTATTGCTAGTGCTTAATTATGAACAATGATCTTGTAATTTGTTTAATGGATTGAGCAACCAACCATTAAGATGATTTTATTACTGTTGAAAAAGGGGACTAGAGCGTTGTGTTGTGTTGTTTGTTTGTCGCTCTAGTTACTCTCCATAAGGACTTACCTGTAAGTGATAACCGGGATTTACAGTACAGCTGTGAGGGCTATATGGCTCTGACTTTAGTTGTTTAAAGGACTTTTTCTAGCTTGTTAGTGGTTACCTTAATTGGCGTAAGAATGGCTTGACACGTTGGGTGTAGGACAGCCTCTAGTCTATGAGTATAGCCGAGAAGGAAGTGTGCCATTTGAAAAGGGGGGTTCTACATCTGCCTGCCGAGTGAATCTAATGGCCCTAACTTGTTAGATGAACCTTTAAGTGGCTTTATATGATTTCGGTGTTTTGGGGAGTCGCGAACCCATGCATTTGGAAATTATGACTCACAGTGAAAGTGTACACCTCTGCGCAGAGTTTAATAAACTGGTATACTAGCCGTGCTCACGGATACAAGCGGCCTTGGGGATTCTTACAAAATAGATGATCACCATTGTTATATCATGCTTAATTACTGTTGATTATTATTATGCTCATGTTAATGCTATTCATTATCCTTATTACAATTGATCATTGGTTCATTAATGGGAATTGGAATACCTTGATGCTACTCAATTGCTAATTACATGATGAATAAAAGCTAAATGCAGTCAAACAGTGTCTAGCCTTTTGTGCCTCATGAACCCTGTGTTATATTTGTTGAGTTTGACATGGACTCACCCTTGCTATTTCCACCATAACAGATGAAGATTATGAAGAAGATTATCGTAATGAGTACTAGTCTTGGTGTTAACCAGTCAACCGTGTCCCTGTGTCTGGAGTTTCCGCTAGAGATCTACTATTAGTTGCTACAATTTATTGTATAAGACTATGTGTTAAATATTTATTCGCTATGTAATAAGCACTGTGATGATACTATGTAATTTGTCTACTTGTGTGTGCGATCATATCCTAGGGCGCACATGAGTCTTTTATGCATCCTATTTTTGTCCTTAAAAATGGGTGTGACAAATTGGTATCAGAGCCGTGTTGACTGTAGGACGCCAGCCTAGTTAGAATGGTCGTTATTAGCATCTATGCTCCACTTATTTCATGCTTACTTCTTTCACCTTGTTAATTGCTAAATTTTTATGCTTCTTCTATCTTATTCTATTGTAAAAATATATTGATTCCATCTAATCTATGTCTAATTCTTGTAGATGCCTCCTCATCCCCGTATGTTCGCTGCACAGTACATTGCCCGCTTCAAACCCCAGGAGCCCCATGTAGATGGTGACCAAGAGATATCAGATGCTGAATCAAGAGTGGGAGACACTTCAATGGAGAATTCAGTCATGGGATGGACCACAAAGCTTCACATCATGGTTCCTAAAGCAGATGTTTTCTTCCATGACATGCTGACAAGAACTTTGGATACTTATTTCTTCGATTGGGAAGCTACATTGGAGTATCGTTGCAATGAGTACAGTCATCCATTGATGGACTCTTACTGGGAGACTGAGCTATGGGTCAAGACAATGGATCCTACCACTAAGGAGCCTAAGGTGGAGTCAAAGTTCATCACCCGAGTGAGCCGAGCAACTATAGAAACAAGTATGGAAAATGTCGCCTACAATGCGTTTGTCTTCTACCATGGTCTTCGCTCCGACAAGACGTTGAAGGGTGCACTCCGGCACTTTCCCTGTTTCTTACACAACAAGGGTGTTTTGACCGTGCCACTTGCTGATAATTCATCCTTGACTTTACAAGCCACAGTAGGACTGGTTCGTGAGTTGGCTCTTCATGAAGTGGATTTGAAGGATGAGTTGTCAAAGGAAAAGGAACTTAAAGAACAAGCCTACAAGGAGATCGATGAACTAAGGGCTGAGCTAGGCTGTCCTAAGATTTATGAGAAGCTCAATTAAAATTAGGAGGTCCCTATGTAATAAGAACGATATTAGTTTGCGAGTCAATTTGAGTTTGGTAGTGTTAAGTATTAGTATGTGGTGTGAACAATTGTGTGCTTGATGAATTGTTATTATGATAATGTGTGATTTGGATCTTTGTAATATGTGCTAGAGCTTTGTGGGCATGTCTACAAGTTCCATAGTTAAGAATATTAAGTTTGATCATGAATATTAAGTTAGGTTTGGGGTAAACTTGGTTCTGTCTTTTGCTGATTTCTGGATCAGTCTGAGATGTTTCTGGAATAACTCAAAATCTGTTTGTGAAAAATTTATGAAATTTTACTGGGAATAATTAGACTTCTGTATCTTTCCAACCCCGCAAGAATTACCTTTTTATCCATTATAAGCTAAGAGATATACCTGTTCCAATTTGAGGTCACTACGCAGTCTGGAATTCTGAAACAGTTTTGGTTAAGCTTAGTTTTTGACTAATTTATTGGCAGAATCTGGAAAAGTGTTATTAATAAAAGTCGTAGATAATTTCATAAGCTTTACAACCATGTAAGGATCACCTTTATTGGACATCTGTAGCTCGAGATATGACAGTTTTACTGAGCCATTGAAATTAGAATTCGTCCAGAGAATTCAGATTTACTTATCTATTGTATACATCATCATGGATAGTACTGAGCTTCTTTTTCTGTGCTTTGAAAACAGATGGCAGCTAGGGGAGGCAGAGGCCGTGGCAGGGGCCGTGGAGGTCCTAACCCACCCGTTACTATGGAGGAACTTATGAATACATAGAATCAGATGATGCAGATGTTCATGCAGCACATGCAGAACAACCCCCCTGCATGAGGACCGCCACCTGTTCATGTGAGAGACAAACGTGGTGAATTTTTGAAAGGATGCCCTCCAGTATTCTCTCATGCTGCTGATCCATTGGAGGCGGATGATTGGGTGCGAGCGGTGGAGAAACAGTTGAACATCGCCCAAGGTAATGATCTAGAAAAGGTGTTATATGCATCTAGCCAGTTACAGGGGACAACTCAGACTTGGTGGGAGTCGTATCATGCTGCACATCCTGATAATGCTCCTCCTGTCACTTGGAATGAATTTGTTAGAGATTTTAGAGCTCGTCACATTCCTGAGGGTGTAATTGAGCTGAAACAGGAGGAATTCGGAAATCTCAGGATGGGACAGATGAGTGTCAGCGAGTATCATGACAAGTTCTCGCAGTTGGCTCGCTATGCTCCCAATGAAGTGAGGGAAGATGCAGATAAGCAGCGTCTCTTCCTCAAGGGAATTTATTATGATCTTCATTTGCAGCTGAAGGGTAATAATTATGCTAGCTTCTAGGAACTTGTGAATAAGGCTATTGTGCTGGATAATGAACGTCGGGAGATGGACAGAAAAAGGAAGATGAAAGGACAAGGTGTTGGGAACAATATTCGCCAATGTACAAATTCTCAGCATGGTTTTCATTCGAAATTCCAAGGACCAGTCAGTCAGTGGAACCGTAATTCAAATCAACAGTGGTCTCAGAATCGGCAGAATAATCAGTTTCAGCAACGACCCCAGTATCAGCAGAACAGACAGTTCCAACAGCAGAATGGTCAGCAAACTCCACGCTAGGGTAATCCCAACTCTACCCCAATGAAGACCAGTGCACCTAGTACCCCCAATTTGTGTTATCGCTGTGGAGAGCCTGGACACTATGCTAATCATTGTCCCAAGAAGCAGAATCAACAGACACCGCAGGGGCAGAGATCATCCAACACTGGAAAGGTGAATCATGTGTCTACTGAAACAGCCCAGACGGAGCCTGAAGTAATGCTTGGTACGTTCAATGTACATTCTACTCCTGCAACCAATCTTTTTGATTCTGGAGTTTCGCATACCTTTATTTCCAATATTTTTGTTAGAATGCATAGCGTACCCATGCTTGCCATGAAAGAACCTCTCTTAGTAAACTCACCTGGGGGTACCATGCAAACCACTAATCGGTGTCTTCCAATTAGTATGATTTTAAGGGGGGTAGAGTTTAAGATAACTCCTATAGTGTTGAGGACATCTGGTATTGATGTGATCTTGGGTATGGACTGGATGATGTAAAATCAGGCAGAGATTCAGTGTCAGAAAAAGGTAGTAGTTGTAAATGCACCTAATGGTGAGAAGATCAGTGTGAATGTAGCAGTGCAGAAGCAACCAACAACCTTAGTGAATCAGCTTGATGAGGATGCTAGAAAAGAGGATCCAGTTATCAATGAATTCCCAGATGTTTTTCCAGATGATTTGCCAGGTATGCCACCTGACCGAGACATTGAATTTCTTATTAAATTATTACCTGGAACTGCACCCATAGCTAAACAACCATATAGAATGGGAGTAGATGAATTAGAAGAACTTAAGAGACAAATTAAGGAATTACAAGATAAAGGTTTTATTCGTCCTAGTTCATCACCTTGGGGTGCACCAGTTATCTTTGTTGATAAGAAAGATGGTGGTTAGAGAAAGTGTGTTGATTATCGGTCACTTAATGAAGTAACTATCAAGAACAAGTATCCTTTGCCCAGAATTGATGACCTGTTTGATCAGTTGAGAGGTGCTTGTGTGTTCTCTAAGATTGATTTGTGTTCTGGTTATCATCAACTGAAGATTCGTGCCTCTGATATTCCAAAGACAACTTTTACTACGAGGTATGGTTTGTATGAGTATACTGTTATGTCATTTGGTTTGACCAATGCACCTGCCTACTTTATGTACATGATGAATAAGGTGTTTATGGAGTATCTTGATAAGTTTGTGGTGGTATTTATTGATGATATACTGGTATTTTCCAAGACGGAGAAAGAGCATGTTGAAGATCTGAGGTTGGTATTGCAGAAACTTAGAGAGCATAAACTGTATGCTAAGCGAAGTAAGTGTGAGTTTTGGTTGAAGGAAGTCTCTTTTCTTGGTCATATTGTCTCTAATGGTGGAATATCAGTGGATCTAGGCAAGGTAAAGGATGTATTGAATTGGAAGCCATCTACTGATGTGGGCGAGATTCGTAGTTTCTTGGGTTTAGCTGGATATTACAGACGGTTCATTGAAGGGTTTTCTAAACTTGCTAAACCTATGACATCTCTGTTAGAGAAGAATGCCAAGTTTGTATGGTCTGATAAATGTCAAGCTAGTTTTGAAGAATTGAAGAAGATATTGACTACAACACCTGTCTTGGTATTGCCAGATTTGAGTAAGAAGTTCTCTATCTATTGTGATGCTTCTCGTCAAGGTTTGGGGTGTGTTCTTATGCAAGGAGGTAGAGTTGTTGCCTATGCATCTAGGCAGTTGAGAAGGCATGAGCTGAATTATTCCACTCATGACTTGGAGTTAGCAGCTGTAGTTTATGCTCTGAAGATTTGAAGACACTATTTGATTAGACATAAGAGTGATATATACACCGATCATAAGAGTTTGAAGTATATTTTCACTCAGTCTAATCTGAACTTGAGGCAACATAGATGGTTGGAGTTGATCAAGGATTATGATCTAGAGATACACTATCATCCTGGTAAAGCCAATGTTGTAGCTGATGCCCTTAGCAGGAAGAGTTATGCCAATGAGATGCAAATGTTGTCCATGACAAGTGAGTTGTGTGCTGAGTTTGAACATCTGAATTTGGGAATTGTTACTAATACAATGGAATTGGTGATAGAACCTACATTGGAGCAAGAAATATACAAGGGTCAGTTGAAGGATGAGAAACTAAAGAAGATAGCGGAGGATATAGTGATTGGTAAGTCACCAGGGTTTCTAATGGATGAAAATGGGATTTTGTGGTTTGGAAAGAGGCTGTGTGTACCTGAGGATCAGGTTATTAGGCAGACAATCCTTCGTGAAGCTCATGAGTCAGCTTATTCTATTTATCCTGGAAGTACTAAGATGTGTTTGGATCTCAAACAGAAGTATTGGTGGGTTAGATTGAAACGAGATGTGGCTGAGTTTGTGGCAGTGCGTGACACTTGTCAGAGGGTGAAAGCTGAGCATCAGAGACCTGCTAGATTGTTGCAACCAATGAAGATTCCTGAATGGAAGTGGGAGGAAGTTGGTATGGACTTTATAGTGGGGTTACCTCGCACTCAGAGAGGTTATGATTCTATTTGGATGATAGTAGATCGGTTAACTAAAGTTGCTCATTTCATACCAGTCAAGACTACCTACCATGGACCAAGATTGGTAGAGTTGTATATGGAGAGGATAGTATATTTACATGGAGTTCCAAAGAAGATTGTATCTGATCGAGGTTCGCAGTTTACGTCACACTTTTGGAAGGCTGTACATGAATCTTTGGGGACAAAGCTGAATTTTAGTACATCATATCATCCACAGACAGATGGGTAGACTGAAAGAACCAACCAGATACTAGAAGATATGTTGAGAGCTTGTGCATTGCAATATGGAACTAGTTGGGATAAGAGTTTGCCTTATGCAGAATTCTCTTACAACAACAGTTATCAACAGAGTCTTAAGATGGCACCGTTTGAAGCTTTGTATGGACGTAAGTGTAGAACTCCATTGTTTTGGGATCAGACGGGTGAGTTTCAGGTGTTTGGTACAGATTTCTTCAAAAAGCAGAAGATCAAGTGCGAGTGATTCGTGAGAATTTGAGAGTGGCACAATCTCGTCAGAAGAGTTATGCTGACAACCGGAGAAGGGATTTAGTTTTTGAAGTAGGTGATTATGTTTATTTGAAGGTGTCACCAATGAGAAGTGTGAGGAGGTTCAACATGAAAGGCAAGTTAGCACCAAGGTATGTTGGGCCATTCAAAGTTATAGCTAGACGTGGTGAAGTTGCTTATCAATTAGAGTTGCCTGAGAATTTGTCTAGGGTACATGATGTGTTTCATGTTTCTCAACTCAAGAAGTGTTTATGTGTGCCGGAGGAGCAAATACCTTTGGATGAATTGACCGTTAAGGAGGATCTTACGTATGAAGAGTTTCTAGTTAAGATTTTAGAAATTGCTGAAAGAGTTACTCGAAGTCGGGTTATTAAGATGTGCAAAGTTCAGTGGAATCGATATTCAGAGGCAGAGGCAACTTGGGAAAGGGAGGATGAATTGAGAAAATCATATCCGCAGTTATTTGAGTAAGCAGTCCAATCTCGAGGACGAGATTCTTTTAAGGGGGTTAGAATTTGTAACACCCAAAAATTTAACAAGAATTTAAATTAGTTTAAATTGATTTAAGATGCAATTGTTTGAGTAATAAACCGTAGGGAAATAATATTATTTGATTTGAAATTAAAATCCAATATATGGTTAGCAACATGTTTTGCATTCATGCTGGTGCATCTATTTTATCTTGGTGTGTGATTTTGACCAACTTGTAAAGGTATACAAATTCTATTGGAAATTTGATTTGAAAATGTGTTTGGAAAATTAGAAAAGAAAATGGAAAATAGAAAGGAAACCCTTTACCTTTTTCCTTTTCGGCCTGTGCAGCCCAGCTACCGGCCTGCTTCTCCTTTCTCGCGGGTGGGCCGAACCGAGCTGTTCTCTTCCTCCCGCGCCGCGTGGGCCGGCCCAGGAAGCCATAGCCGCGCGCCCCTCCCGTCCTTGTTTCGCTGACGACTGGGCCCCGCATGTCAGTCTCGTTCCCCTTCTCTGCTTCGTGACCGAGCCGGACGCTAACGAAATCTTCACCGAATCGAACCCGAACAACTCGGGATTTCCATCCAAATTGAGGTGTCTTTGCTCTATATAAGCTAGAGCCGAGCCGCTGCCTTTCATTTTTAGATCAAACAGTAAGCGGCCACCTCCGTTCGAGCTCTTGCCGTCGCCGCAACCCTAGGGAGCCGCTGTTCGTTGAGATTTGATGAAACCGGTGTTCTTCTTCCTCCGTAAATTTCCTGTCGAGCTTCATATCGTTTCCGTGGAGCCAAAGAATCATACTCCTCACTGGTTTTTGCTTTCGGTTGCTCACCGAGCCTTGCCGATGTCCGCAGGACCTTCATCGCCGCCAAACCGAGCCGTGCTTTTTCCTTGAACCGAATTGTTCGTCATCTTCTATCTTGGTGAGTCCGCGGGGAACTCCTCTTCCGTTTGGGACCAACCGCGCGTCTTGTAGTGCATTGTAGCCCTAAAACTGCATCTCCGGCGAGGTTCTAGCCATGGCGCCGCCGCGTGCTAGCGTTTTCCGGCGACAGCGCCGCCGAGTCGTCTCCTAGGGTGGTTTTCCGCCGTCCATTCCCGGATCAAGGGCTCAGATTAGAAGATACCCCTTCGCGGGGTAAACTTCATAAAGAGCCCCTGCGTTTTTTTTATTAGAACCCGTGGTCCTTAGCGTCATTTAGGAGTTACGTTTCTGTGTTTTGAAAACGTATTTCTTCTCGGTAATTCAAAAATACGTTTTCTAATATTTACAGTTTTACCACTAAACTTGTTTTGATCATAAAATCTCCGTTTTAACTCCGATTTGACCCGTTCAAGTTGCGTTAGGTTCGTATTTGTGAGCTCTACATGTTAGTGTAGCTGTACAGTAAGTTTGGAAAATTTAATTTTTGAATTTATATTTAAGTAATTATTTATCTATAGAAAATCTTAGAAAATTCATAACTTTCTCGTTTTAACTCCAAATTTTGTGATCTTTACATCTGTGTGATCGTAGTAACGTGTAGAAGAGTTTTACAAACTTTTTATACTGTTTTGTTACTATTGGTGTACTGTTCTAACTATGTTTCTTTGTTTGCTTCATGTATGATTGCTCGGATGATTGTGTGTTGATGCTTGATGATCGAGTATAGACGGTGAGCAGTTTCTTGACGATCAGGAGTATTATTTTGAGCCAGATCAGTAGTATCAACAGGGAAGCTTTGATCAAGGCAAGTATAATATGGGACCATCCTTGTTGTCCTATTCACTGAAATTATCATACATATGCATGTGTCCTCCTTGACAACCATAGAAATTATAACTTAGCGATTGATATCTTGATTCCTTGTCACCTATGGGTTATGCATTTGGGTAGCTATTGTTAGTGCTTAATTATGAACAACGATCTTGTAATTTAATTAATGGATTAAGCAACCAACCATTAAGATGATTTTATTACTGTTGAAAAAGGGGACTAGAGCGTTGTGTTGTGTTATTTGTTTGTCGCTCTAGTTACTCTCCATAAGGACTTACCTGTAAGTGATAACCGGGATTTACAGTACAGCTGTGAAGGCTATATGGCTCTGGCTTTAGTTGTTTAAAGGACCTTTTCTAGTTTGTTAGTGGTTAACTTAATTGGCATAAGAATGGCTTGACACGTTGGGTGTAGGACAGCCTCTAGTCTATGAGTATAGCCGAGAAGTAAGTGTACCATTTGAAAAGGGGTTCCTACATCTGTCTGCTGAGTGAATCTAATGGCCCTAACTCGTTAGGCGAACCTTTAAGTGGCTTTATATGATTTCAGTGTTTTGGGGAGTCGCGAACCCATGCATTTGGAAGTTATGACTCACAGTGAAAGTGTACACCTCTGCGCAGAGTTTAATAAACTGGTATACAAGCCGTGCTCACGGATACGAGCGGCCTTGGAGATTCTTACAAAATGGATGATCACCATTGTTATATCATGCTTAATTACTGTTGATTATTATTATGCTCATGTTAATGCTATTCATTATCCTTATTACAATTGATCATTGGTTCATTAATGGTTATTGGAATACCTTGATGCTACTCAATTGCTAATTACATGATGAATAAAAGCTAAACGCAGTCAAACAGTGTCTAGCATTTTGTGCCTCATGAACCCTGTGTTATACTTGTTGAGTTCGACATGGACTCACCCTTGCTATTTCCACCATAACAGATGAAGATTATGAAGAAGATTATCGTAATGAGTACTAGTCTTGGTGTCAACTAGTCAACCATGTCCCTGTGTTCGGAGTTTCCGCTGGAGATCTACTATTAGTTGCTACAATTTATTATATATGACTATGTGTTAAATATTTATTCGCTATGTAATAAGCACTGTGATGATACTATGTAATTTGTCTACTTGTGTGTGCGATCATATCCTGGGACGCACATGAGTCTTTTATGCATCCTATTTTTATCCTTAAAAATGGGTGTGTCACTCTATTAGAGCCTCTAATTAGTAATAGTAAGATAAGATAAGATGACGTGAGAGGAAACTACAAACACTGACCCCGAGCAGGACCACGTAAGGATTGGTTCAGCTAGAGTTGCTCGAGAATCAGCAAGGGTACCTAAAACATCTCAAGTTGCCGCAGTCGAAGAAAGAACCCTGTTACTACTAGAATTCCACGTTCTCCCTACGGTTTTTATGGTTTCACTAGAAATATTCAGAGTGCCGGCCGTACGAAAGATAGTCTTTTTAGTCTTTTTAACCCATAGCAGAGAATTGTTAGGCCACTCACAATGCCTGTGTGGGTCAATACTGACCGTGACCATTGACCACGGGACGCGCTATGTATACAGACGCGGATGCATGTTACGCTAGTAGGGTAGTACCAGACGATTACATGGAGTTTAATTTCTCGGTCATTTCCCCACCAATTTTTCTTTTTGTTTCTTTCACGTACTACACGTTATTGGCAGCTTTGGGCTTTCGGACTCTGTGGCTGGTCTGGACTTTCGGACTTCGGTGGCCGTCCTGCTCTTTCGCCGTACTTCCTAGACACTATTTAGAAACGCGTGCTTCGTTGTGCGCCACACGTTGCATTATTCAACACAAAAGGTGATCTGCATGGCAAGTAAAGCAGATTTGGACTATTTTGAGTGAAGGGTTTTATACTGTTATTTTCACGACTATCGTATCACGTACAATTAAATAAGAAACCATTCTCAAAGTACAATTTTATTTTAATTTTTTATAGAGATTTAATTTTATGACGAAATGATAATCATGCCAATATAGTTTTACCTACGGAGCTTATTTCTTCTCTATCTTCTTAAAAGTGTTGCCATGTTATCAAGCTTGTTTACTTGGAGCAGATTAAATGTACATGAAACTCTCACAAAACTTCCATCAAGACTAGTCAATGTAATTCCTATAGCTCATAATAAGATACTGCCTCCAATCTACTTTATTAGATGTAATTCGACGTGTCCGGACAAGTGCGGCTGCTGCGGTTGCCGCTGTGCAGCATTTGTTTGTAGCACAAATTTAGCAGCGAGACAAACGGAATCACGTGACCTAGAGCCCAACCCCACAAGCCCCTGGCCCCGCCCCTGCCAGCGGAGCCGGCGCCCGCACCTCACTCCCCCTCCTCTCCCCTCGCTGCTCCCCACTCCCCTCGTCACCCTTGCGCGGGAGCGCGCCAGGAGGTGCACGTGGCACAGATGCCACCGCCGCCTACCACGGATGCGCCTTCTCCATGGTGGAGGCCGCTTCCCCCGCCGCAGCTTCCCTGCTGCCGCTCATGGGGGCTAGATCCGGCATCCCAAGGCCGGCCGCACCTCCTCGCATGGGAACCACATCGGAACCGGCTGATGCCGCCGCGGCCACCCTTCAGGCGGGCGTGGCTGGAGGAGGAGCCCCACAGACACCTGCCTCACCTTATCCGCATGCGGAGGCCGGCGCAAGGGACCACACGGCTCAGTCGCTGCTGGCAGCCGCAGCAGACCTCTCCTCCGGTGTCCTCCAGCAGGATGCCGCTCCCCCATGGGAGTCCCATGGACCCCTCCGCCGGTACCAGTCGATACCAGCCCATTGCCATGCATGGGGGCCAGCTCTGCGTCGGGCAGTGACTCGTCGCCCTTGCTGGGACTTCGGGAGTGAGCCCTCTGCTGAGGTCGTCGTCCCACCGGCTGCAGGAAGCCGTGGCGACACTGGACTCCCCCAGGCCATCCTCACTATCGCCTGATGCGGCTCCGTTCTACCCAGGTTGCTCCTCCGGAGGGCACACGAAGTGCCGCCAATGGGCAAACAATGACGACGAGTGCGATGATGACCACCCCATAACCTACCTGGATGCCATGTGCCCAAACTCGTTCAGTCATGGCGGAGTGGACGCGAGATGTAATGGTCCTGGACGAAGGCGGAAGAAATGTAGCTAGCCGCAGCCCCAGCTGGTGTTCGGCCTACCTGCTCGGCCTGTGGATGTCTGCGTCCCTGCGCACCAGTGCCTCGGACGCCATGGACGTGTCTCCACCCCCAATGGTGATGGGTGGCGGGAGATTCTCCACCGGCAGGAGACACGACATGCAGTCACCGCAGTTGAAGCTCATCCAAGGTAGCAACCGCAGGCCCGGAGGATCCCCGTAGAGCTTCATGATAGGTGTTTCAACTGTCTGTCCTACTTGCACCGAGTAGCGACTTATCAGTTGCCACGGCATTGCCTACGTTGCCATGGCTTTCGCCACCTCGCCAGGGACTGCAAGCGACCTAGGTCTTCTGCGATGATGGTGGCGAAGGGTGCCGACTTGCCACGACACTCTGCTCGTGTTGACAAACCACCAGCCTCCCAGCACACGCCACACGGCGGTCCTCCGAGCTCGGACGGGGCCACGCAGGGTGCTGAGGGGGGCACCAGCGTAATCCGACGATGATGCTAGCGGCAACGGAGGAAGACAGCGAGGTACGACAATGCCACTACACACCGCTCCTCTGAGCTAGATCAACTTGCAGCTGTGTCCAGCGCGAGGCCTTGTGGGCCTCCCACATGGGTTGACCTAATGCTGGAGGAGCTCGACGCCTCGCTCGACGTCACCTGACTAGCTGGAGCACTGACGCCTGGGAGACCGCCTAATCCGGCGGCCGCCTCTTAGGATGTTGGAGCATCGACGGAGGCTCCCCACCGAACAATGGACTCGCCTCCGTTGTGGCCAGTGCGGGGGCCCGACATCGTGGAGGCCGACTCGCAGCCAAGCCACCAAGGCGAGGACACGGTCACTCCTCCCGGCCATGAGCCCAGCGTTGGCCAATGCCAATGTCAGGCCAACCACCATGGAAGACACGATGGTCATGGCTATGGGTGAAGTCGACCGCACTCCTTCACCTTCGATGACCTCTGCGAACAGAGGCATCAAGTGCTTCACCGAGCGAATCACAAAGGCGAGGCAGCCGCCACTCCTGAAGCTGCCCAAGGATATGATCCACGGCGGACGTACACCGCCCGCGCTCCCCAAGAGGAGCAAGCGCATCGCAGTGCAGAGCATATATCACATATCCCTGTGTCTGAACGAGGTGAGCACCTTGTCTTGAAGCGCCTGAGACTAACCAGCGGGATGTCGTCTCTGTCGACGTCGGCCCTAAAGGTGTACGAAGAAATCTTTAGCGGTGACCTCGGTAATATGAAGGTGCTACGTAAGTTGCCCATTGGACAACGACGTGGGGTGCGCGCAAACTGCACCGGCACCGCTCAGCAGCCCGGGCATAGGCCTCCTAGCCGGTGCCGCAGTACGGGTTGATCAGTGTCTAATATAATAGCATAACTTTCAGTACACTAGAGAGCTGAGGGTCCGAGTGCCCATGTACAACTCTTCTGCCCCCTAGGGCGCCGTTAAGGTGTGTTGTATTGAACTTTTTCTCTATCTTAATACAAAGACGCGTAAACCTTTTGCGTGACGGAGAAAAAAATTTGACATGTCCCATACGTAATGCTCCTGTCGTCCAAAATAAATCCATAGAACGGGTAAATAAACAACAGCTTTGTGATGCGAGTGTTGACCAAACTCATTGATTTTGTATACATAATTTAGTACATTATACGTCCTAAAAATTAGCTCATACGAGAGCGTGGGTTGATGGACTAATACATACAGTTCATTAGTTTATGGATTTTCTTAAACAAATATCCACATCCATTTGCTATTCAAATGCTGGTATTTGGAATCATAATGTGGATTTGCATATCCAATTACCACCCCTAGTTGTTTATTCCTAATTTTGGCCAGGCTTAATCTTACGTGCTTTGTTCATTTGATCCTGATGCCATTACACAACGAAAGACCTCACCAAGCAGTTGCGCTTGCGCGCGGCCTTCGCCTCAAGCCTCAGCACAAGGCAATAATGGAGGGAGCCGACCAACAAGGCCCGCGCCCTGCACCTTGCAGTGGAGAGTGGAGACTACCAAGTCAAGTCGCCGGTCCCCACACCACACTAACCGGAGCCCGGCGGAGCATGCAGCAGAGCACATGCTACGCTGTGTGCTAGCAGCTCTGCCCTGCAGTCGCCGCCGCCCGGGAAGACGATTGCCTCTGCATCATTCCTTCGTTCCAGCTGGTAATAATAAGCATGCAGCGCACTACTGTCTATTGGGTTGGTCTTGGTCTTCCTGACTATGAAAGGTTGGGCTGGAGAAGGGCTTCTGGCCATTGCAAGCTTGCTGTTTATTTGTTACTGTATACTCTGTATGTGAGAGCCGGCATTGTTGCATGATATTGTGGCAGAACCGCCTAATCTAATGCCCTCCCAAGAGTACTCGTCTTTCATTAGACACTAAGTACCCAGGGGAAAACACTAAACTACGCGATTCCGTCGAGCACACTGCAAGGGAGAACTCGAAGATCCACATTTTTATATCAGGATCACAAATGAGAGAGTAAAGCTTACAACATCCTTACCAATTCTTACATCACTTTTAGTACAACATCAGAGTAATTCATTATTTGATTATAACAGCGGAATGTAAAATGTTATCAGAGTTCAGCGGGAAAGAAACCATTTAATGAAAATGTAAACATTAGCATGATGAATGATTATAAGCATGAAATTATAACAAGTTGCCGGTACTTTCTTTGTAATGCTTTTGGTGAGAGTTCGAATAAATAAACTCTACTCCACCTCGTAAAGGAAATCCTCGCTGAGCCCACTAGAAGGTTTTCACACACAAGTATCAGCTTATCAGCACCTGTCACCTGCAACAGGGTAGAACAAACCCTGAGTACTCAATTGTACTCCGCAAGACTTACCCGTCAGGAGGAAAGAAAAAGACTCCAAGGATTATGCAAGGCTTTTTGGCTTGTGGGTTTCTTGTTTGCGAGAAGCAGCACTAAGAGTGTGTCCTTAATTTCTTACTTTTAATAGCCGTATTTTATTTCATATCCAACCTTATATGTAAGCACCTAGTCTATAATCAAGCAGGGTTGAGCAAAAGAAATCATTTCTTCATCTTTCAGCTGTCAGTTCTTACTACAATGCCAGAGCGTAGTCAAGCCGTACCATCACGCAGAAACGGCGATTCGCGAATCAATGTGCCGAGCTGGGTGCCCCGAAAACACACGCCTTGCTTGTACCCCAGGCACAAGCAAGACCAACCCGTTCCACTCCTGTCAAGAGGTCCAAGTCCCCGTCCAAGCTCGGATTCTAAGCCCCCAACACTGTAGGCCCGACCTCAGTATGGTGCTTAGACCTCCTCAACCCAGTATATATAACCACCCTAAAAAGCCGGTCCGGAAAGAGCCGGAACCCATGACAAGAGAGAAACAAGTCTTCCCGCTCCCATAAGCAAGTATATGCTCGGGATAATAAATCTGTGACTTGACCAGGGTCCATGCAACGAACGGTCCTTAATTGACACAGGCGGAACAAATGCAACCAGAGCCCTGCTCTGTTGCCCAACCAGGTCCAAGTCCATCCAGCCAGTTCCGCCTGGTCTCCAGTTATCCATATACATTTATATTCCCTGTGATAGTAACATGATAATAGTAACCATATTATAATTCCTATCTCTCGTGAGTGACAGGCAATCACTTGACTCTACCAGGATCCTATAGCATAGCACACTATACGATCCTATCATACTAATAAGACTCATAGGACAAGGATATATATATGCAAGTGGGTTCCATTCAACTCCTTTAAACTTAATGCACCAACATAATTTAAAGTGCAGAATAATAGGGGTTATGCACCGGGGCTTGCCTGGGTAGAATTTAACCAAGTTAGCATTCTATCGCGATGATACGATCATCAAGACACCACCTTTCTGCTACTCCAGTTGACTCCACGATCCATCGTCGTCCCTATAATGATTTACGCGAATGCAACGCAGAGACATAAGTAATCAACGGAACTTGCAACACTTAAAAGACGATCGTGCTCTCAAGCTAACGAGCTAACTCTAATGGCTAACACACTAGGTCAAGTATCTAGGGTACCAAGTAACGCGCTAATTTCCAAAGAGTATTTTGGTTATACGAACTCAAGGTTTTACTTATTCCGTTCTATCGATTTAATATTTATTGACAAAGGGCATCATTACCTATCCTAGAAACTAATTATTTTGGGGCTACCAAAACTTACAGTGAGCAACTAATAACGTTAGGGATTTACTGCAAGATTTCCAAAGCTGGCACTAGCATCATTTTGCCATAAAAATTCCTACGAGCTTTATCCCAATAATATTAAGCATCACAATTAATTAAGGAACTCTTGAAAATCTTGTGGAACTATGTGAACAAATTATCCAGCAGGTAGACCAAGACTTTAGGAACTGAACAAACTTGGTTTCACAATTTTAGAACACCTACAAGACTTCTATATGGAATTTACAAACTTAACTCAGAAACTAATTTAAAAAGTTGCTTTGGAAGGGAAAAGGACCGGTGGCAACCATTCGGCCCAGCGGCCCACGGAGGCCCGCGCGAGACGCAGCCGCGCCCCAGCAGCGTCGGCCCAGTAATGGCCCGCAACACGAGCAAGGCCCGCGCGAAGACTGCCCACGCAGAGAGGAACCCGCGCATGACGGCGCTTTCGCAACCAAGCACCCAAACTCTTCTGCCTTCGCATAGGACCGGTCCCCCGATGTCCCTGCGCACGCCGGCGCGGCTCCAGCCGGCAAAGGGCGATCACGCCGGCCATCTGGGGCCCGAAAACAGCGCACCAAGCGGCCGACGAGTATCACGAAGCCAACACGGACCCTGAGGTGGCGTTAGGAAGCTAACCGGTAAACCCTATCTCGCTGCCCACGGCGGTGGACCAATCACCGTAGTGGCGCGTCCATTCCAGCGGACCTATGCGCTGACGGAGAGGTAGAGACGGCGGGGAAGCAACAGGGGCTAACCACTGTCCACGCTACGGTGGCGGTTGAGGCGGAGAGGTGCCGAGGTGTCCTGGCCACGCGCGACCGATCCGCGTGGCGGTGCCCCGAGCACGGCATCGGCGCGCCACCGCACCGATGGTGAGCTTTCTGTCCAAAACTGTGCGGCACTAGAGGGCGTGAGTCAAGGCGAGTTCAGAGCCATAAGAAATTGAAATAATTCCGCTCCAAGCCTACCTCTCTCCCCAGTCCAAGCTCACGGTGGCGAACATGGCCCGCGACGAGCTGACCACCAAATTGACGCGGCGTAGGACTCAGACGAGGCTCAAAGTGGACGAGGTGCAAAGCTAGCTCCCTAAGCTACTCTCAGGCATGAGGAAACACTGCGAGGCCGATTGGTTGCTGAGGAGGGGAGAGAGCGGCGACCTTGGCATGATGCGGCCGTGAAACAGCACACGAGCGAGCCGGGCGAGATAAAATTGGTTGCTGAGGAGGGGAGAGAGTGGCGACCTTGGCATGATGCGGCCGTGAAACAGCACACGAGCGAGCCGGGCGAGATAAAACGGGGTGGTCGACGCGACGCACATGGACCCAAGCAGCTAAGTCGGAGTGAGCAGCGAGCGCAGCACGGCAGCAGCTGCCTTGATTGCTCGGTGCCAGCTAGCGAGAACAGGCGAGGCAGGAGGTGTCTCCATCAGACTGTGGCTGAGTCCACGAAAACAGAGACGACAGCAGACGGAGTAGCACGACGCGACAAGGCGGGCAGCAGCGGCGTCGGAACGACCCACGCACCACTTGGCCGACAGCGAGCCCAGCCTGACCCATCGCGCGGCCGGCAGCCGGCAAAGTCGACCCACAGCACGACCGTGGCCAGGCACCGACGACGTGCGCGCGTGGTGACTGCGAACCCCGACCGAGGCCCAACAAACAGTGACGAGCACGAATTCTAAGGCAGCGCAAAGGCGGTCAATTACCTCGATTAAGACTCAGACTCAACCGAATACACTAACCTATAGTCGACATTAGCAGACTCTTGACGGAACAATCCCCATGGCAAGATGGCAACCAGAGAGGGAGATAGAAGCATGCCAACGTCGACTCGTCGCTGGAGCATCAGTTCATGCGCAGAAAGCCAAGACAAGGCTCACTGTGCGTTCAAGCGATGTTCAGCCAATTTACAAGAGAGCAACGCGACCCCAACCCAAGCCCAACCTATATTATGCCCGAGTGCTTGTTTAGAGGCAATTGATAACATCGAAACATGAAGCTATTGCTTAACCATTTTTGCTAGAATTTAACTACCAAAATAGCATTGTCGATTATCACTTAGGAAAATTCGTGGTTTCGATTAGAACTAACATTCAGGAGCACTCTCACCTTAATTCTTAAGAGGTCCCAACCTTGCCGAAACCAACTAACTAACAAAGCATGACATGGTCCACACTTTGTACTAACTTGTAGGAACAATATTTGTAAGCGTTGTTCAAAGATTTTGCACAATTTAATCCTCCAAAAATGGTACTTTTCAATTATAACTATATTGCGCTTTTGTTTATCGGAATTGCTTTCCATGACAACCCATTAAACAATTTACTTTATTATTATTATTATTATTATTATTATTATTATTATTATTATTATTATTATTATTATTATTATTATTTTATACTAGAATTCCGCAAACACGTTTACACAATAGTTACCCTACCCTATCCATTTGACTCTTCTCCTCCCAAGAAGATGAGACATACAATTTGCTTAACATGCCATGAGAGTTTGAAGATTTTAAAAAACCTGAAACCTTGCGGAGCAAAATTCCTTGTAGGCCCTAACCACGGTGCTAAGCGAGCTCGTAACACCAGGAGTGTTACAGATATAATCTGGTGTATTCTTAGGCTGAGCTAAGTACCCATATAAAGTTAGTTATCATGTCAAGAAAGTTTCATTTTCTTCTCTCTATCTCTTGTTAAAAGTATTACAGTACACCATTCAAAATGTTAAATGTAAATAAAACTTTCACTAAGTCTGGTCTTAAACTGTACTCCCTCCATTCCACAATAGAAGTCATTATGGGATGCGTGTAGGTCAAACTTTCTCAACTTTGACTAGATTTGTCGAAAAAACGTGCAACATTTATATCTTCAAATAAGTTTATTATAAAAGTATATTCAACGATCTATCTAATAATACTAATTATGTATTATAAATATTAATATTCTTTTATATATAATTAATCAAAGTTAAAAAAAGCTGACTTCTCAAAAAAACGAGAATAACAGAAGAGAAAACCTGTATACACCTCCTTGGTCCACTGCAGCCCTGAGGCCTACGTGTCCAAAGCACAAGCTAATGATGCATGGAGCAAGGATGAAAACAGACGGGATGAATCCCGTTTCGTCCGCAACCGTATACCGTTTTTTTCCGACCGTTTTCGTTTTTTCCGGGATAAACGGAAACGGGACCGAAAACGGGATGGAGTAAACGGAACGGGACCGAAAACGGTAGAGCATTTGTCCGTCCGTATTTGCGGTATCCCGTTTTTAACCGGGATATCCCATTTTTCGTCCCGTTTTTCTTCAAAACGGGATGGGCCTGTTGGGCCTGTTTTTTTTTGAGGAGATGTTGGGCCTGTTGGGCCATGAAAGCATATGCCTGAGTTGCTTTTATTTTTCTTTTCATCTGTGTGGACATGTCACATATATATTAAAGTCATCATTTTTTTGTTTTGGTAGAGTGCACAGCAGTGTGCCAGTGTCCGCCCTTTTATCATCTGATAATTCATTCATCTACGAGCGTATTTATGTGTGGGAACTGGGCAATATATATTTTATATGCGGTATACATGTTCCGGCTTAAGTTTCCGCTTACCGTTCGTTTCCGTCTATTTTCCGACCGTATTTACCCGTTTTCGTATTACCGTTTATCCCGCTACCGTTTTCGTTTCCGGCTGTCCGGCTCCCGCTCCTGTTTCCGTTTAAAAATATGAAAATAAAAACGGTAGAGCGATTTTCCGTTCGTTTCCGTCCGTTTTCATCACTAGCATGGAGCCGACCAAGAAGGCCCACTACAAGGTTTCCCCCCTGATGCAACGGCCTAAAAGTGTTGCAATACGCTAAAAAGTGTTGCAATAGACAAAATTGCAACACAAAAATTTGGTTGGGAGGTGTTGCCACTGATGCGGTAGCAATAGGTTTGCGCAACACATTATTTTGGTGTTGCAATAGATTTTCCTCTATTGCAACACAATGGAGTGTTCTTGCAACACCATGAAGTGTTGCAAGCCATAGTACAAGCAACCACCATAGGTGTTGCAATAGTAACTATTGCAACACACCCGACGTTGCCAGAGATATCTGTTGCCACATACCCAAAGAGTAGCAATAGGTACACTAGCAATGACAATGAGTGTTGCAATAGACCCTATTGCCACACATCAATAGCATTGCAATATATGGACACTATTGCCACACTATTTCTGTGGTTGCCATAGGTGGACCCTCTATTGCCATGACAAATATTTGGTTGCTACAAGTGGCCTCTCTATTACCACACTATCTTTGTTGTTGCTATAGTTGGAACCCTCTATTGCCACGATAAATATTTGGTTGCTAGAGGTGCCCTCTCTATTGCCACACTAAACATTGTGGTTACTACATGTGGAACCTTCTATTGACACGATCAATGCGTGGTTGCTATAGGCGGAGCCCTATATTGCAACACTAAATGTTTAGTTGCCATAGGTGGTATTACCACACCAGTTTTGTGTTGCTATTGTATATATTGCCACGCAAGATGATTTGCCAATTGTTTCTATTGCAACGTCTTGTTTACTAGCATCAAAACAATACGAGCATGGGATTAATTTTAGAACACCAATAAATGGGCAATAAATCATTTGGATAAATCCATTAAACCATAATGTGATATGTTTGTACACATTTGGAATGAAACCATCCCATATCAAACTCGGCTTAGCCACACGCATTGTTCAAACCATCCAATAATAGGTTATTCAACACATATTTCTAAACATCAAAATCTAAAGTCCCTATCTACCACAGAAGCAAAGTTGGCTTGATATTGACCATCCCATCACTCTTGAGCTCCACTTAAGCTCTAGCTTTCGCCTGAAAAAAAAATCAGACATTTGACATATGCATCAGTTATCAAGTATAATGACATTGTAATTCACATGTTGATAAAACCAGCTGCTCCACTTAATAGAATAGAACCTGTTGCTCCTCTTCAGGATAAAAATGCATAATGAAAATGTGAAAGTTGCAAATTACCTTCCAATAGCAATTGCTGGCTAAAGCATGATTGGAAGCAGCTCGAATTGTCCATTCTCCAGGTCCAGAAGATCAAAACCTGCAAATAAAAAACAAATACAAATGAATGTATTACTAAGACTTGATTAATCATAAATTGGTAGTTCAGTACATACATAAACCCCGATACATATACAGGTTTAGGATTTTTGTTTCTAGTTATTTTATTTTTAATGTGTTTGCTATTCAACAGAAGGCGCCAACACCAAAGCTAGGGCCACTGAAAATACTCTGTGTGCAAATGTGGGCTGAGGCGCTGAGCTGAGCACGCCAAAGCTCAGGACACTGAAAATACTAAGCAGAGGATAGGATAAATGAATCCATAATGCCCACTTGCAGGTGTTGTCTTTGAATTGTAGAACGCAGCCAAATAAATAAATACAAGGGAAAAAATCATACACTGTGTAACAGAGCCGAGCAGATAAGATTGAATGCAGTTGTTGTCTTTGAATTGTAGAATGCAGGTGCTAATTTCTTTTAATGGTGCTTGCCAAAATGTAGCTTGTAGAAACTAAAGGCCTTAACCGAAAACAAGTGTTTTGAAATATTAGTATTAGACTACTACTGCAGTACTGCTAGCACTAGTACACAATCAACCATTCTAGGGAGTACGCCTGAGCTCCAAACCTATTATTGCTCCAAATTAGACTTATGAATTAAAACTGAAATGCATGAGGCATTGTAACTGTACTGAATAGAAGTGCTAAAAGTTAAGATCACCTATAAAAATACTAAAATGGCACACGGTACATATAGAGTTCACACAATGAGCATGTTTCTTTCAGTAGCAGGATAAGCAGATCAAACATACAAGTTCCCAGGTGACCACTGCCCCCAAAAATTCTAGGAATGCAGAGTGATTGCAATGTTTTTCAAGCATCACAAATGGATTTGGAATGAATTTCGGTTTCCACCACACAGATTCATTATCGCACACCATTCATAGAAAGGAAAACATTCCATTTGAAGCAGAGCTTAGTTTCAGCAGGCCTCACCTCTCCAATCCAGGAACAGCAGCATGAGAAGCTGAGGCAGCAGCGCCACTACTCCGCCTCGACTGTCTTCTTGGGCTCTGTGAATTAAGAACCATTGAGGCCACGTTTAGATTGCAAAAAATTTCAACCCGATGAATAGTACCACTTTCGTCTTATTTGGCAAATATTGTCCAATCGTGGACCAACTAGGCTCAAAAGATTCATCTCGTGATTTCCAACTAAACTGTGTAATTAGTTATTTTTTTTACCTACATTTACTACTTCATGCATGGGTCCAAATATTGATGTGATGGAGAGAGAGTGAAAAAATTCTAACTTTTGGGGTGCATCTAAATAAGGCCTGAAGAAAATTAAGCACAAAGTATTGCATCTGCTCACGGAGAAGCAGCGTGTGGCATGAGATCCACCATGTGAATGGACTCCAGCTACCATCCCAGACTGTATTAAAAAAAGAGAGAGAAGAATGCTCTTTGTGCAGCAATTAAACAGGAAATCATGCCAAAACTATTTACCTCTCTTCAGAGGAAGCATTGCTTGCTGGTCGCTGTCAAGCTTCTTGCCACGACAACTCAGGCTTCGAATATAATGCTTCTCCTTCAGTTCAATACCTGTCAAAACATCATATGCCATCTCCTTGGGCTTCTATCTGGCCAGCGCAAAAAGAGCATCAGCCCCATCATTATCGTCAGCTATATACATGTTTAGAGCGAAGGCACACTTACGAAACGTAGCTACACATAACTTGCCTAACACTAGGAAAATAAAAGAACTTGCATCAGTAGTCATTGTTGACGTGAACTCGTTATTACATTATCACAGAGCCATACATAAAAGCATAAAGACATTACACTAATTGAGCGCCACAGGAAAACTACATACACAACTTTGATTATAAATAAGCTCCCGTCAATTCCTTTTATTTAGAAGGTTCATTATCAGCACCAATAACTTCTAATGTCACTTGTACAATTTGATGAATAAGAATTAACACGTGCAGGCCGACACCAGATAAGTCAGGCTAGCAGGAAGAGAGATAACTACTAAGGCTTAACAAGGAAGCCACTACATTCACAACACGAGCACCAACCTGAGAACCAACCCTAACCCTAGATCCACAATTTACAGTACATCTCATAGAATTGCCATACACATTCATCAGGAGAAAACGACGCCAGAGCTCACCATTGAGGGGTGGAGAAGCACAGCACGGCGCAGATCGGACGGAGACGACACGGATCGGGACCGTGTCCAGGCCCAACCCAGCCCGGGGCGAGCAGGGGCTGCCTGGCCAGGCCACGGTAGCGGCAGCCAGCTCGCCCACCTGGCCAGGGCTGGCAGCGGCAGCACGTGACCAGAAGTACCGGGCTACCGGCTAGGGCGGCGCGGCGTCCTGCCCCTCTGAGCGCAGCAGGGAAAGGAGAGGAGGGGCGTCGCGGTGGAGAGGAGCAGGGGCGCCAGCAGAGGGAGTCGCCGTCTCGCCGAGGGAGAGAGCGACGGGAGAAGAGTCGGGCGCCGCCGCCAGGAAGAAGACCGAGCGTCGGCTTCTCGATGTGAGGGGCGGCCGTGCGTTTGGGCGGGAGATAGAGTGGGGCGGCGTATGCAGGTCCCTGGGCGTATGGTATTGGTATGGATGTGAGGGTCCGGCGGGGCGCATTTTTTGAGATTGAGATTTTCCTTCAGCAGCGCGGGACTTTAGCTAAATTTTAGCTCGCGGCTGCGGTTTGCGCGGGTGGTGGGGTCAATAGAGGTAGAGCACGAGAGAGCAGGAGTAACCAATTTTTAGATCCGTGTTATAGTTGCGATTTTATATTCTTTTTAATTTTCTAATTTCTAATTAGATGTTAAAAATAAGCATGGTTTATTCATTATATGTAATATATACTACATATACTTTGGGGTTTTATTAAATTTTGAACTGTAATATTTTTGTACGGGAGTTCGGAGTTGGGACCAAGGTGTACGGTAGTTGGGATCATGTTTATAGTAAAAAAAAATTGAATTTATGTGCATTTATAGAAAATAATTTAAATTTTTGAACTATATGTATCTTAAATAAGATTTTAAAATTTTGGATCCTTTCATTTTGGGGAACTGAAATCTACTTAATAGACTAGGCTATTTGGCTTGGAATTCAATATTCTGTAACTTTTCAAAGTTCACATATAAGACTATCTTAAATTCATAGATGAGAGATGAAAATTGATTGTACAGATCACCATGCTATGTTTCGACTTTGCATCTTATAACACCTTCTTCAACATGCTTCCGAAATGTAATACATACTCCCTCCATCCACAATAGAATGCAATTTTTGCTTTTCGAGAAGTCAAACATTTTAAACTTTGACTAAATTTATATAAAATAATACTAACATTTATGGTACAAATAAGTATCATTAGATTCGTTATAAAATATATTTTCATAATAAATTTGTTTGGAGACATAATTGTTAATACTATTTACTATAAATTTGGTTAAATTTGAGTCAGTTTGACTGACATACATCCCATAATTGCATTCTTTTATGGACGGAGGGAGTAACTATCTCTTGTATGGCCTATAGTAGTATACAAATATATTCCACCTATAACCATATTAACTTAATTAATCTATGTCTAAATTATGATTATTAAAACGAATTCAACCCCAAGGATCCAAACGGGGCTAAAACATATTTAAGGACATATGTGACATGCTAGCATGTACTATGAATTTTTTATGACAACATTGACTAAATATTATTCAATACTCCCTCCATCGACAAAACAACGTAGTACTCACTTCTGCGTAATGAGGTGGTGCAGATTATGGTGCTAGATCAACATGGGCCCCATATCAAAAGTCGGACCCTAAAACTAAAAATATGGTGTTGACACCTTAACGATTTTATGAAATTGAATAAAATTAGTTGAAGTTGACTTATTATAACAAGTGACTACTTCTTGCTGTGTGACTAGATATGTGTATGGGACTCACTTCAAATCTTGAATCCTAGAATTAAATAACCCGCATTCACACCTAAAAGAATTAGTAAAATTATATTTCTCTCGTCAAGGGAGTCGAAAATATAGGGTGGTCAAAAATACATTTACTACTCCTTTTTCCAAACTTTGCTTCTCCAACATTATGTTTTCTAGCGGTTCTTCCAATGAGATTCATTGGCATTCTAGGTGGCCTTGCCGACTATAGAGAAACCTCAGTAAAATTAATCAATGTTCATTATATATAGATGGAAAACAAATTTTAAAATGAAAAGTAAAAATATGTTTGACAAACATAACTTAATTATATATAGGATAATTTTCAACAATTGCCGGCAACAACAGTGATAGCTTATTGGTTGTTCACTGAAAGTATTTTGTATGAGGCTGTGGGATCAAAACCTAAGCGAGGGTGCCTTTTTTAAATTTTGTTGCCGGATATGAATGGATGAATTATCCCGACATTTTCATCTATCTCGAGAGTATGAGCTAGAGTTAAACTTATGTTCCTAAATATACTTTTTATGATTTGTTGAAACTTATTTGTGGGGATCACTCCTAGCCTCTCACCCTCGCCGATATGCGCGGGGAGAGGCCAAGGGTTTCCCACTGTCTTGTGCTTGAGTCGAGGACGAAGGTAGCGAATGGGACGGTAGCAAAGGTAGTAAAAAATGCGGATTAAATACCCATTAAATTCATCTGGGAAAAATCACCGTATCTCTTACAGGGGCCGAAGTGAAATTACAAAAGGCCAGAAACTCGTATATACATATCGTGGTAGGTGGGAGGGGTACGGTCGTAATCTTCCCTTCTTGGCTCACCAACTCCCAGGGTACCACCTTGGTGTCAGAGAAGATTCTCCCTGCCGACTCGATCCCTTCCTTCACCGTGTTGCCGATCCTCACGCACCTTGAGCAAGCGAAGGTTCGCCCTCTATGCTCCGCCGGAGGTCGCCCCCGCGGTAACCAGTGATCACCTGCGCAGAACACAAGAGCACATCTCTGCCGAACGGAGGTTTGGTTAGGGCGGCCCTAGTAGTCCGAGGGTCAGGGGAGGAGTTGGGTCAAGGGTCCCCCAACATTATTAGTGGTATGCACAATTTAATTTGAAATTACTTTCGACCAACATGCAAAAATCCATTTTGACTATAAAAATAGCAAATTAGTTCCAAACCTTTTATGCAAAAATGGTACTCATTTTGAATCTTACTAGAGAGAATAGAGTTGACTAAAAACAAAAACTTTGAAATGAACAACAAATAAAGCAAATAATTATATAAACTAGTTTCTTTATGATTTTTTGTGGATGCTATAAAGTAGTATTTTGCACTCATCTTAACTATAGTTCCTTTTTATCTAAGGCGTCGTGACCCTTTCTATAATTTAAAATTTAATGATAAGTACTTATAAATATATTTGTTTTCTATAACTGAAAAAATAAATGGCGCTGGTGATGGATTTTCAACACGCGCGTGGGCACGTGGTTTGAGCAGAAAGCGGTAGGCGTGGCGCCTTTTTGGAACGCAGGGAGTGGAGAGCGCCAAAACTAGAAAAAGTGAAAAACTTTGGCAGCCAAAACAGGCGCCGCTGAAATCCAAATCCTTCGATTTATCCACACCTCCTCTGGCGGCCAAAACATCTCTCGGCTCCACCGCTGCTCCACGCTGCTCACCACGTCCGACGCCACCATTGTGAAGCGCAGCCTCTTCCGCATCCGAGCGCGAAGTTGGCCGTACGGGGGATGCGCCGGCAGGCCCGGGCTCCGGGGTGCGCCGCAGGGGGCGCGCCGATGCGCTACAGGTCAAGACGCCGGGGTCGTGCTCTAGACCGGGATGCTGGTCCACGACCGTGCATCTCGCAGCGACAAAAGCTTGCGAGGAGGATTCAAAGGTGAGGACTTTGTTCTCCCTTAGTCTCTCGTTATGTGGCTCCTGTGGGGATTCAGCCAAATTTGATCTATGCAGTTCCTCTCAACAGCCAGATCAAGAGGTTGGAGGCGACGCTGCAGAAAATAAAGTAGGGGCCTCCACAGGCTATTCGAGCCTGCTATGGTGAAGTGCAGATCAACCTCTGCCTTGTTTATTTCTCTCTTTAATTAACTGAATCGTTGTTAAAAGTTTCTCTAATCCTTGTGCTGCCTGATTGAGAAATATTGTGGCTTTCAGTGAAATTGGTTATTTTGTTGTTCTGAGTGTCTTCTTTTGGTCTTGCATCATAGGTGTTTGTTGGAATGCTTCTGTTAGTACTGCATCTGGAAGTACTGCTTCTGTTAGTACTGCATCTGGAAGTCCTCCATCGGTTCTGAGGAAAATACTTTTCAATGTTAACATAGTACATTCACTTGAATTTATAACATCTATCACCCTTTCTGGAAGGTTGATGGAATTTTGAATGGTTTAGTGACAGTAGTCTTGGAACATTGCCTTTGAATGGTTCTGCCAGAATTTGAGTCCATTCTTTTATAAAAGAAAACTCAGTAATAAAATTATAAATATGTACTCGAACTCCAACATAGTGCTTTGTACAAATTTAAATCTTCTCTTACCATTTTTACTCTGTTGTATCGTTCCTTACAAATTTTAAATTCATTTAGAGGGCAGCAAACCTATTAACGCTTCATCATCCTGATTTTAGCACACATAGGTTAATCCACTGTAGTAGATATTGCAGCCTAACTATAAATCTGGGCATGGTTACAAACCCATTGATAACCTGTTTTGCATGATTTGTTTTAGAAAATTTGTTATAATACCAGCAGCGTTTTGGGAGCACATACTCTCTATATGATGCTGATCCAGCTCGTGGTCTTTCCTAGAGCTTCATGTAGCTGATGCAAATCCTCAGTCTCATTCTTTGTTTTTGGTACAACACTGAGGTCTGAACTGCTACTTTGTTGCTTCAACATTAAAGTCTGTTATCTGATTTTTTGGTACAACTTGCACATGTCAATTATGACATATTGCTAATCAGGATTTATTGTCTCACACTGTCACAATGTTGTTGTTGTGTATGTCCTCAGATTGCAATGGGGTTCACCATCTGGTCCGAATTCAAATGCCATGCTAGGTAGCTGGTTTTCCTCCTTAGGCTATTATTCAGTATAAGAACTATTGTTCACAACAGAAACCATTGCTCAAAACTTCCATATATCAGTCGCCATCGCTAAGAGGGTTACGCCCCAATGGGATTCTTTTGGGTTTCATCTCCATAAGAGTAGCTAAGTTTTTACATTGTCTCGCCAAGCCTAACACAGCCCTCCTCTTTTACCAGGGCTTGGGACTTGCTATGTTGGGACACCATAGGCGCCCCACTGTAGGCGGAGTTATCAGTTGCCATCGATTTACTTAAAAAGGAAGGGCTAATGATGTGAGCATTACAATTTTGTGCTGCACTGGGATATAGATTATTTTCTTGAACAAATTTGACAGCTTATCATTTCTCCAATGATTCTCTAGGAAATAACAGACAAGCAGTTTTGGTCCATTTCATCATTTTTAACTATAAATTAGGTGTTCTTGTTATACTCACTTAGTTGTTGTTCACATGTCTAGACTTTTGGTTGACCAAGAAGAGCTGCAAAAGTTGCTGATAGCATCCCAGCAACAAATTGAACAATCAAAGGTGAAGGTATGCCACCAACAGATCTGTGTTTTACTATTCCAAATTATGTCGCTTTGGCTTGTCTATGTACATTCCTATATATCTAGAAATAATGTATATCTAGCATCATAGGCTATGTATCTAAAGAAGCTAAAACGACAATTTGGAATGGAGGGAGTACAAGTACAAACTACAAAGGAACTAAATAGCTAGTGTTCGCAGTGTCATAAATAAGAGCCTTTATAGATTTGCATGTGGAATTTTTCTTCATGAGGAGCTTATCTATCACCTAATGCAATTGATCTTTAGTTCTTGAAATTTCATCTTTGTATTTCTGTGTATTGTACTCATCAACTAATAGTTTCCTGTGTCGTAGCCTTCCATTGGATAATAGGCTTCAAGCTCGTGGCAGGACTCAACAGTAGATGATCTTCTGGCCACTTGAGTGCTCACTCTGGTGGATAGGCCAATGCAACATGGAACGCATGGCAGAAAATGCTCCAAATTGTCCATGTATTCAGAAAGAAAGAATCACTTGACGCCACTTGATTAGACATTTGATAGGATCAAGACAGCTCATGCCAAGAGAAGAGCTCAATACATCATACATTGCACTCCTATATATTTCATAGATTATCCAAGCAGATGGTTGTGAGATGTGTATGAGCATGTAAATATATTTCTGATATGATTCTACCACTAGATTTTTTTTATTAATTCTATAAGGAAATTTGATTATTACTTAATAATTTTATACCAAACACTTAAATTTAGATGTTGTACATGATATTATTTACATGTGGCACTCTAGCTGATTGGTTAGCTATTCCAACTTAATCCTAATTAGTCTTGCCAAAGTGTCTTGATAATCATGGGCGTTTGTTTTTTCATTCTCTAGTTGCTGACTATTGGTGTTGGTTGCCTGCACAATCACGTATGACAGTAGGGGTTGCCACGCAATGCATGTTGTTGGATGTTGGGCCCTTGCACACCCAAAGGCTGGAGCTTCCTGATGATTGATGGGCGCCGGCGTTTCCATACGATGACCCCTAGCACACTGGCTTTTCCATGTCTAGGGCGCCGGCGTTTCTCAGGAGATAGAGCGTGAGGCCTTGAGCCAATTGAGCTGAGGGATAGATGATCATGTACGACATGTTAACGCTGCTAGGTCCTAGACAAAGAAATATCCACCAAATACATTAGTCTATAGCAACACAAAAGAATCGTGGCAATAGTAACATGATATTGCGTCCATTTAGGACTTTAGTTGCAATAAGTACCTAACAATTGCAACGCCACAGAAGATTATTACAACCCAAAAAAACCGTGGCAATAGAAACATGCTATTGCATCCATTTAGAATTCTTGTTGCAATAACCACCAAGCAATTGCAACACCACTGGAGATTATTGCAACCCAGAACAACCATGGCAATAGTTACAAGCAAAAGCAACCAAATTCAATATAGTTGCAATAACACCAAGTAATTGCAATGAAAATCAATCCTAATGCAACTCGAAAGCTCCATGGCAATAATGCCAACTAATTGCAACACAATTCTTAAATGGTTGTAGTAGCACACATCTGTTGCAACGACAAACAACACATATTGCAACACATTTAGTCTGTTGCATTATAGGCACATATTGCAACTGTTTTTTGGAAAGGTTGCAATATGACCCCCTAATGGCAACCAAATCAGTGGTGTTGCAGTCGTGTGGCGTGGCATTAGACGGGAATCCTTGTAGTGGCCCGCGCCTGCAGTGGAGGACAGGACGCCAGAGCCGCAGTGCTCCGGGGAGACCACCATCCTGGCGTCTGTCAAGTCGCCGGCCCCCACTCACCGGCGTCCGGTGGAGCCTGCTAGCATTAGCAGCTGTGCATACAGTGCACTACAGTAGTCACCAGCATCGGTACGGTACGGGAAGATTCCTTCGGCTGGTTGGTCTTCCTGGCTATGAAAGGCTGGGCTGGAGAAGTGCTCTTGGCCGGCACTGTTGGTTGGGAAGATATTTGTGAACACTGTTGTTCATTAGGCTGAGCTTCATACACATCATATCCCCATAAAGATTTCATTTTATTTCACGCTGCTCAAGTGATCTCCACGAGAAGAGCAGCAGAGAGCATGCTTCAGTAGGAACGAACTGTGCTCCTTGGGTCTTCAACCTGTGCTCCTCTGTCTCTGCATCAGATCATTTTTCGCGACCGGGTTGAACCCGTTTTTCGTTAGGAGGATAAGAGTCTCTGCATCAGATCATACCCTTGCAGTTTGGTAAGCTGCTTGAATTCATCTCTTTTCAGTCAATAAATAAAGATACAGATTTCGTCACCTTCATTCGCTTATTCCTCTTTTGCATTGCATCTATTGATTTTGCCTGCGTCGCTTTATTTTTCTTTCTGTTGGATGTACAGACTCTGATGAGTGTGTTGTTGTCGAATGATCTGCCATTCCACACCCATCGAACTCTCTGTAGCTCTCCCACGACACAGTACAGTTGAGCAAGCACAGGATCAGGTGGGTCGATGGGCTTATTTGTTCGTTCCTCTCGCTCGGTGTCCTTGTTAGATATCTCCTGTTAATTAGTAGAATTTCCCTTTCAGTTTCTTCTTTCAGTTCTGTTCTTACGTTCCCCTCTTCCTCTAGAACGATGAATCTTATTAGTTGTTCCCTGTTGGCTAGTTTAACTTTGGCCTTGTTTAGTTCCTCCTCCTAAAGTTTAGTGTGTATCACACTTGATGTTTGGACATATGCATAGAGTATTAAATATAAACTAAATAAATAACTAATTGTATAGGTTGTGACTAATTTGCGAGACGAATTATTTAAGCCTAATTAGTTCATGATTTAACATTGTAATGCTACAGTAAAGATACAGTACATATGCTACTGACGGATTAATTAGGCATACACTTCACAGCAGGCTGGCTGCTCATGTGGCCTGGTCTGTCTTCAGCTCTAAATTAAATACTCCCTCCATTCCAAACTCTGAGTCGTTTTGGTCTTTGCTAAATATAAAGTTTTTAGTATGTATTTAGATACAGTGTATATTTAGGTGTATAATAAAATCAATGTACCTAGAAAAGCTAAAATGATTTACAAGTGAAAGTTAAGGCCGGCCCTAATAGTGTGTACACCATAGTGGACGCAGATTAGCAGATGCATGTTAAGCACGTACCCGACGAGGCGACGATTACATACGTGAGTCGAATTTCTCGGTTGTTTCGCCCACCACTCTGTTGCATCTTTTTTATTTGTTTGTTTCTTTTCACGTACGAATTGGACGCGTTATTGGCATGCAGCGTTGGGGTCAGATGAGTCAGAACGCATTATCAGCTGCTGTGGTCTCTCTCCCCTAATAATCTAGAGTAATAATGATAATCCTGTTGCTTCCTACCTAGTAATCCTGTCTACGCCACTATGCCAGAAAAGGTTATCTGTGACGCATGTAGAGGCTCATTAGTGACGCGTAAAAGATGCGTCACTATTCTTGCGTCTGTGATAAGGGTATATCAGTGACGTGTGATAGGAAGATACGAGTGACGCATATTTAGAACACACGTCACTAATAGTGGTAACACGCGTCACTGATACGAAGATACGAGTGACGCGTATTTAGTACACGCGTCACTAACAACGGGAAAACGCGTCACTGATAATAAGATACAAGTGACGCATATTTAGTGCACGCGTCATTAACAACGGGAAAACGCGTCACTGGAAAGGAGGTACCAGTGACATGTGATGATAACCCGCGTCACTAATAAGGCCATATCAGCGACACTTGGTGATAACACGCGTCACTAATAAGGAGATATGAGCGACACGCAGCGAGAACACGCGTCACTAATAAGGAGATATGAGCGACACGCGCTGAGAATACACGTCACTGATAATTTCATATCAGCGACTCATGTCTACATAACGTGTCACTGATAGCATATAACAAGTGAGCGTGTCAATGATAACATCATACGGTGACGCGTATTTTTCATCAGAACCACATACCACAATGTTCACAGAAGATATATAAGTCATCAATATATTACAACATGTTCACACTAGAAGCTCCTCAAATAGATATCAAGTTCAACAGATTCACATTTATATCAAATGTTCACAACTCGTTCGAAATCCATCACAACATTTTCGAAATCCATTACAACATTGGACTTAACTTATTTAGTCACACACTACATCATTGGACACATACAGATAATGGCAATCACACACCACTAGTGCTCACCTTGCAGGATGATGGAACTCTCCTTTCTTGTCGATGACTTGTGCCACTAAGAACATGGCCAGCTTTTCTCTAATGATGCACACGTCTATGGGCGTCGTCAACACTTCAAATTCCTATGTCAAGATAGAGCTTTGGTCAAAAATAAAACATGGTATAGTAAAATGTACAGTACAATATATAAGATCAATGTAAAAAATGTAATTCAACTAGCCAATCCAGACATAGCATAAAGTCTTGATTAGAATAAGCTATCAGTGTGTGTGTGACTGTGATTGCTGAGACCAGAGAGAGAAATGGAGGCAGGTAGCATGGCTGATTGGCTGCATATGCATCCTCCACTGGAATCAATGGGACAAGCATGGCATGTGAGTATGATATCCGATGAAATCAAGGAGCTACCAATGTAAACAAGATAACTATGATACCCAAGATAAAAAGCCAGTACATGACCGATCTGGAATTGAGCTTTCCCTGAGTTACAGTAGCAGCCAAAACAAGCACTTCACAGCACAAAATGCATAGAACATTCATTCAGCAACAGGTATATATATGTAACAAAAATGTAAAATTATCTCTCATATGGCATCAGAACTGAAGTAGATACTTTACATATGCAGTTCCAAGTTCAGAATCCTGGAGGTATCACTGGATCACTGAACATTAAGAATTGGAGAATGACAGCATACCAACTCAATACACAAACAGGAAGAAATGAACTCATCAAACTGAGTCATGCACACTCATGTGGTTTTAAATAATCAGAAGCATGCATGTGGTTTGTCACTGTAAGCACAACAATGATCACTCAAAATTTAACCATCTGGATCTCTAAGTTCACCCAGCCACCCCAAACTGAGTCATGCACACTCATGTGTCTCAAAGGAAACCACAATTCTATGAATTATTGTTACCTCCAACTGATCATTTTCTAGCATTCAAGTGTTGTACAGCTTGCCCGTTATTTTTTATGTATCATGCCTCCAACTCTAAATTGCTAGAATGAGGAGACAGTTTGCACCACTCTAAGATTGACCTTATCATCTATATGATGCATCACGCAGGAAAAGAGTACATATTTAGGAGGTATTAAAGCATTTCTTAAGTGTGTAATCTGCAGTGGTGCTGTCTTTTGCATTAAGACATCCAAAGATGAATATATTGGTGACAATACTCGTGTTTAGTTCATGTGATCTTAATAAGCATGAGATAAAGGCTGCAACAAGGTTTCGTTTACGTTTTTTTTATCACATGAACTGATATAAGAAGTTGAGAGGTGACCAGCAGCACATGTACCTCAGGGCATTCCAATTTTGTCTTTGTCATAGCTAAAATCAAGTGGTGTGCAGCATAGAAGCCGGATGACTTGCTAGAAGATTGCTGTTGGCACTGCGACAAATATATATAGAACACACAATCATTTGAAAATGGAAGTTGAACACAATACTTAATATACTAGAGGCACAATACTGAATTTTATTTTTGGAAGCACTTACCGCATATTTAGTAGCGTGTGTCAATGGCTGAGGTCTGTCTTTCAACTTGCTTGTGTGTGTTGCAAAAGCCCTACATGCAAGAGTACAGCACACACATATATGCCTCATTATGTTTGTTCAATGACATTGGCATTTATGAAACAAGTCAATAGTAGGTAAGCAAACAACTCACTCGTCAATCAACAATTTTAGCATGCTGAAATCATGGTTTCCAGATCTGTTGGAATCAAGGTATATGACCTTATTCCACTTTTGAATTACTATCACGATGATCCAATGACCACCAGCTAAGCCGCCACAGTTGTAGGCAAACATTATGTAGTCTTTCTTGGTATACTTGGTGAAGGCCTTTTGCACATACTGCAGAACTTTGCCTCTATCAAACTTTATGCTGTCCAGTGACATCAGATCACTAATCAACACAAAAACAAGCAGTGGTAGACTAGCAGTACAAAGACTGGCATCATTAACCAACGCAAAAACTAGCAGTAACCAACACAAAAATGAATAACAAGTATGGTAGTGCATTTCAACTTGGGAGGAAGGAGAAGCCATACCTCGAAGTGGGGATCTGGCACTGTGGCGGCTGCAGCACCTTGGAGCTCCGGCTCCGCCGAGGACCGAGGGAGGGGATGAGGTCGGGGTGGATTGGCCTTCTTGCCGGCAGCGGCTTGCTCCGCCTGGTGCCACGGCGGCGGCCTCCTATCCGAGTCAGGCAGGTCCTTCTACCCAAGATCCTGTCCGCGCATCATGGCCAGCGGCGATGGATTTCTGCAGCTGAGAAAGGGTTGGTCGAGAATCGGCGCAAGGGAGGCCAGGAGTAAGAGGGCGAGGAAGAATTAGGGCTCACCTTCGGATGATCGAAGGATGCAGGCTGCTCGGCGCTCCGGCCTCCTCGCGTGGCCGCCAACGCCGGCCTCGGTGGGTGCAAGCGCGAGGATGCGCCTGGCTGCTGCGGCGCTGCCTGGCCGCATACCGCCCAGCCGCCGCCGACGAAGCCTCCGAGGATGCGCCTGGCTGTTGGGCGCTGCACCGCCGAGGAAGAATTAGGGCTGGGGATAGGGCTGCGGGAGAGACGGCGGCGCACGCGATAGGGCTGCGGGGGAGACTTGGGAATGTGGACGACAGGAGAGGGAAAAGGGATGTGGCTGCGGGGACTTGGGGAACTTGGGCCTGCAGGTTTGTGGCCCAAACGACCCAATTGCCTGAATCTCTGAATCTCTGAAATGTCAATAAAACAACAACAAAAACACTGTGTGTCATCATATAGCAGAATAATGTGTCAAATACAAATAATATGTAAGGACTTACAAAAAAAATAACTTCAGATTGAAAAGAGTTGAAGGCAGCATAAAGAATATTGAAAACAGGACCAATCATTAATCCTGACGTCCATGAGCAATCAGATTGGACAGTATGAACCAATTTCGTCATCAGCTTGTGCACTTGCAAGCTGAAGCCAAGATGCAACAGACAGCACATTGTTAAGCTTATCTAATATAAGCTGGAGTCCTTCCACCAAAAAATTATAATAAGACAAACTCAAATCAATGAGGAGAGCATTGCAGGCTTAGCTCAAAAGGTGAAAGTAAATAGGCCTGGTAGCATAAATAATCAGCAAGCTAATATTGAATGTACCCACCCCTGCCAGTAATTACCCAGTTAATGATTATTCAGGTGGCCTTGCTGGTTACCGCTTAAAAGGCAGATTAGGGTTAGTACACAATAATACAATTTGGCTCATCAAAATGATTTAGAAATCCTGATATAAGAGAACCAGATTGAAAACAGGGCCAATCAGCAAAATGATTTAGAACACAGTAGAGTACATTTTACACAGGAAAGCAAGTTCATCGTGCTTGCTCAGTATATAGGCCTACAATAAAGACAAGAATCACAGTTACATATTTGCAAACAGAGGTGCAACAAGGACCTTGGGAAAATATTCTTGATCACCCAAATTTGATGCTGAGAGAGATAACTGCAACATGTTATACTGGCAGAATCAAAATACTACACAACTAAACAAGCCAAATCAGTTCAGTAACTAAAATTCTGGGCTGGGAATAAAGTAAAATTGTTTATCTGGGCTGGGAATCAAGTAAAATTGAATAAAAACAAGTAAAATCTGCAGCTAGATGCTCATGAATACAGTGCAGCATCATATATTGAGGTATAAGACTAACTATGCTGTATCAGCAAAATACAGATAAAATGAAGAATTCAGCCTTGAAGATGTAACAATTCAAGATGAAATGACTGAACATGTTGTCGAGAAGAGATTACCAAGTTAAGATGCTTTAGAACAAGTAATTTAAGTGAACATAAGTATTACTTATGTTCAATGAACAACAGTACAGTTTCTACATGCAGCAAAGGAAATGACTGAAAGAACAATAATTTCTAAGTGTACCTTCAACAGATAAGCTTTACTTTCAAAAAAACTCGACCGGGGCGGTTAAGACTTCTCTAGCATCCTTTGGCAGATAAGCTTTACTTTCTCTTGCGTACTTGCCGTTTTTGGCGGCCTGTTGCCACGGTGGCCTCTTCTACATGACCATGTCGCAAGTATGGAGTTTTCTCACTCTCCAAAATCACAGGGAGGGTCCAATCACCAAAAGGAGGGACTTCATCAAATTGATTGTACTCTTCCTCGTCCACAACATCTTCAACTCCGACAACCCGTTTTTTACCGGGGAGAACTACAAGGCGTTTCTTGTTTCTTGTGTCGAGCACATAAAAGACTTGTGAAACCTGAGCTGCAAGTACGAATGGTTCATCCTTGTACCCAACCTGTTCAAAATCAACGGTGGTGAATCCATATTTGTCCTTCATGATGCCCCTTGTGCCCTTAACCCAACGGCACCGAAAAATGGTCACCTTGAAGGGCTCCTTGACGCCAGGATAAGTGAGCTCCCAAATCTCCTCTATCTGACCATAGTATGCATCCTTCTGTACATCAGTGTTGTCAAAAGCATCTACACGAACACCACTATTTTGGTACACGCTTTTCTGGTCTTGAGCCAAGGTGTAAAATGTGTATCCATTTATGTCATATCCCTGATAACTTGTGATTGTGAACAAAGGGCCTTCTGCTAGGTTCCGAAGCCCTTCATCTGTGCAAGAGCTCAAATTGAGGATCCGCTTTTTGAACCAAATGTTGAATCCCTTCATATGTGCCCTCGCTATCCAAGCTTCGCTCCGACCTGGATTCTCTTGACGCAACTGCTCCTTATGCTCCTCGATATAAGGAGACACTTCTGCTGTGTGTTCCAACACGAGAAAGTGAGCTCACCGGTAATCATCCGGATCTGGATTAAGTGTCTTCTTCCCAAGAGTCCCTATCCCCGCTAGCCTTCCCTCATGGCGAGACTTATATATGCCGATTGGATTTGTAGGATCAATGTAACCAAGGCACCAGTCAACCACCTCCTCAGCAGAGTAACCCTGGACCATGCTTCCCTCAGGATGAACCCGACTCTTTGTATATCGGTTCAAAGTGCTCATGAATCTCTCATACGGATACATATGATGGAGGAACACGGGACCAAGGTACCATATTTCCTTAACCAGATGAGCAATGAGATGAACGGATACATCAAAGAATGCTGGTGGGAAATACGCCTCTAGAAGACCTCTCATCAAGAACCATCTGAGATATTGTATTGAAGAAGAAGCATAGGCTCATGATTGTCATTCGAACTTTTTCTGGCAAAATGTTCCTGATCCCAACCGCAAGCATTGTTGTGAGCATGACATTGCAATCATGAGCCTTCATGGGGAGCATTTTGTTCTATTTTGGCGGCACGAGTTTCCTGATGTCTGCTGAGTATCCAGAGGGAACTTTCACGCTACGAAAGAAGTCGCACAGCTCCTGCTTCTCTTGCCTTGTTAGATTTATGGCAGATAATGGTAGCTGGGCACTGGGGCCCTCGGGATGCAACTCTGGCCTTATATCCAAATCTTCCATGTCCGCTCGTGCATTTGCATGGTCCTTGCTTTTCCCCTTGGTGTTCAAGAGTGTTCCAAGTAAGCTCCCATAAACATTCTTTTTCACATGCATGACATCAATGCTGTGGCGAACTGCTAAATCTTTCCAATAAGGTAGCTCCCATAGAATTGACTTCTTCTTCCACCTCTTATCAGCAACTTCTTCCTCCTTGCACTTTCTCTTTCCAAGGGCACTCTTTTTGTTCTTCCCCAATGTAACATTGACATCCTTTACCTGGTCATAAACATCATGCCCAGTGAAATGCCTCGGAGCAGATCCTATCTCAATCGTGCCATCAAATTGGCATTTCATGCGCTGGTAAGGATGGGATCGGCGAAGGAAACGGCGATGTCTTATGTACACCCTCTTCTTTGAATTGTTCAGCCAAAGACTCTCAGTATCATCTTAGCATTGAAAGCAATCTTTCTCTCCTTTAGACTGCCCAGACAAGCAACGGTGTCCCGGAACATCGGTGATGGTGGTTAACACCATGGCATGCAACTTGAATGACTCTCGCTTGAACCCATCATATGCCTTGACACTGTCTGACCAGAGCATCTTCAACTCATCCACAACCAGTCTTAGAAACACGTCGATGTCATTCCCTGGCTGATGCGGACTTGAGATCAAAAGTGGCATCATCATGTATTTCCTCTTGTTACACAACCACGGTGGAATGTTGTAGATAGACAACAACACAGGCCAGACACTATGTGAGCTACTCATGTTACCGAATGGGTTCATGCCATCTGTGCTTAGTGCAAAGCGAATATTCCTTGGCTCATCTTTAAAAAATCCAAACTTGGAGTCAATGACGCGCCACTGAATAGCATCTGTTGGATGCCGTAGGTAACCATCAATCTTGCGTCCCTCCTTGTGCCAACTCAAAAGCTGTGCGTCCTTGGCAGTTGCAAACAAACGCTTCAGGCGAGGGATTATAGGAAAGTACCATACCACCTTCCAAGGAGCTCCATGCCTCTTGTCCTCATCACCCCCATCATTTCTTCGTCTGTATCGAGAGACTCCACACTCGGGGCATTCAGTTAGTTTAGCGTTTTCTTCGCCATGGTACAGGATACAGTCATTCTTACAAGCATGGATTTTCTTGACCTCCAATCCCATAGGGCAAACAATCTGCTTGGCCTCATATGTTGTCTTGGGTAACTCATTCCTCTTAGGCAATATGTCCTCCAATAGATGTAGAAATTCATCGAAGCTCCGGTCAGTCCAATGATGTGTCGCCTTCAACTGGAGAAGCTTCAGAGTAGCAAACAACTTTGAATACTTCTCCTTGCAGCTCTGATAGAGCGGCGTCCTCATATCTGCCACCAGCCTCTTCAATTTCTTCATCTCCACCTCAGTATACTCATCAAAGCCCATGGCATCACGCACCATCTCCTCAAGATCCTCTGCCTTTTGGGCATAATTGGCACTAATATCTGCTAGCTTGTCATCAGTGAGATCCGGGCTGCAAAAGGGTCCTTCCTCGTTGTCCTGACCAGCAGCATGAGTTCCATCATCCTGACGTAGTTTGCCAGAGAATCCTTGGTCCATACGACCAGCTTGCAAGTCTCGATCATTAACTCCTTCTCCATGCTTGTTCCAACATCTGTAGTCACCCATGAATCATCGAATGATCAGGTGGGCATGGAGTGATAATGAACTCGAGTACTGCTTTTCATTCTCACAATCAATGCATGGACACCACATAGCTGTCTTGTGCTGATTCAACATATCCGCCTCTGCAGCTCTTATGAATGCTTTTAGACCATCTAAGTACTCAGCACATGCACGATTGCGAAGAGACATCCAACTCCGATCCTCCATAGTCTACAAAAGTATGAAAACAAATGAAATCAACTAACCCTTCCATGAAAAGGCTATAAATTACTTGAATAGTAAATTTACTATTGCATCAAAGTTGAGCTGCTGAAGTTGAAAGCTCATAACAGATCCGGCCTGAGGTCCCATGTGGCCATGTCATCAGAAAATTTCTCCTAAATTCACTTATACAAAAAGGCCTACCAATGTTGTCTGAAGACATGATCAAAATATACACAGTTTAAAAGAAAAGGTCAAATCAGTAATCACTTGGATTGAATTAACTAGTACTACGCATTACTTACGGTGTCTTTTATTGATTGTTTGTACCTTAATTTACATAGTTCGATTAAATACTTTCAATTACTGAATGCATGTACAATCATGTATACTTCTATGTAGTGCCAGTCGGACACAAATGACAACACGTATATTATATATATCTAGCACCCAAGTAAAAGATACTACGTACTTAACACCCAATACTGTAAAGTCAGGAAGACAATACTGCAGCACTAGTCTACCAAGGTCCAAGAGGGGAACTGACAAAGAAAAATCATATCGTAGTCCAACTGTTTTCCCATTCATATAAGCATTCAGTGTCAAATAATGATTTTAAAAGATCACAACAAGGCACAAAGTCAATTTCTTCTCTCTTGTTTAGCCGAAATCAATAGTATTAGACCAAATGTTTCAGGGCCGAATGCCAAAACACCAAGAGTATACTACACATCAATTTACTTGTATTACCCAAAGGTTTCTTCAGTGAACATATGGCAACCTCACACTCCCAGGTGACAAACAAACGACCTGGACATTTCATCAAACACCATGACAGCACTAAACTACTTACCACACTAGTGCGGATTGCAGCTGTGCAGCAGGCAGCAGGGCTTCCACGGGGGCGGGGCAGCTGGCCGCGCGCCAGCGGATCTGCTGACGCCTCCGTGCCCACTTCCAACTTCGCCGTCACGGAGGAGAACGCGGAGGGGCCACTCCCGAGTGCTGCGGCATGAGTCGGCGACGGGACGCGCAGTGCTGCAGTCGGTGGGGGCTTCCCCCAGTGCGTGGCTGGTGCTGTTGCAAGAGGCCGGAGGACGGCCTCTAGGCCTAGTGCCGCCTCTGCCCCTGGCCCTGACCCCGGCCAGTGGAGGCTCGTGGGAAATGGCGGAGGAGAAGGGCGCGTACACGGAAGGCCCTGACCCCACTGTCTTCGGTAGGGATGCGAGCGACGGCCTCCACCGACGAGGAAGGCGAGCGAGTCGATTTGCGGGAGAGAGGAGAAGGGCGCGTACACGGAAGGACGAGGAAGACTCGATTAGTCTTCGGTAGGGATTTGTGGCTCCAAATGTGTACTCCAGCAAGCAAGACAACGAGACTGGATCTCTTAAACAGAGTTAGATTTCCGGCCAGGTGATTTGTGACGCGGCTGAACAGGATGAGTCACAGATATGTCTACAAATCAGTGACGCGTCTAAAAAAATGCGTCACATTTATTACCTGTGACGCGTGTTTTCTAGAAGAGTCACTGATATGCCTTCGTATCAGTGACGCGTCCAAGGAAAAAGCGTCACTTTCCTTATCAGTGACGCGTCTTTTTCACCCGCGTCACCAATACGTCCATATATCTGTGACGCGCCTAGCCAATACACGTCACAGATTTTATCAGTGACGCGTTTCCTTTGCAAGTGTCACTGATATATTGTTATTAGTGACGCGTATTGTTCCTAGAGCATGTGCAACAACTAATCAGTGACGCGTATCATTCACCCGCGTCACTGATATGCTTATTAGTGACGCGTTTCGTTTCTGAGTCACTAATCGAGGCGTCACAGATAACCTTTTCTGGCATAGTGCGCCTGGCTGCTGCTTCTGCTTCCTGCCTAATCCTGCCTAATAGTACTAAGCAAGTGCTTAACTTTGTGCTGCTACTTGGATTTATTATTTATTTACTTGTCCTGATGATCCGGCTCAGACATGAGACTTCGTCCTCGTAATCAACGACGAGCGCAGATCTATGCTTCAAAAATGCACTTAACCAACCAGCTTCAATGTTGACACACACACACACACCACCTCCAGCACAGCTTCAATGTTGAAGCTATCGTACTTCATACACCTACAGTGGCTTCTCGATTTGTCGCTCACTACCCAGCTTCAATTTTTTTTCAATGTTCACCGGGGGATAAGCTCCCCACCTGAATTTTGTATTAATGGCTTGAATGCCAAATCATAAGGATCGTTTTATATAAGATAGGAAAGGACTTATAAATTTTTTTTTGCAGAAGGGGCTACATTTCAGAATCTATCTAATCTTCAAATAGTCTGCACCAAGAGTCAGACAGATGTTTTTGTTTCCTTGGTATTCTGTAACGCCATAGTTTTGCATCCGAAGCACAGGATATTAGAAGTTGACGGAAAGAAGCATTCTCTCCATGGAAAACAAAGAGCAAAGAACATACTGTACTGTAATTGTGGCAGCTGCTGGATCTTCTGCATTCTGTGGACATGCATGATGGAAGCTCCAGGAGGTAGCATCAGGCCAACTTTGTTCCAAAAATCAGACGCAAAAGGACATTGAAAGATAATGTGCACTGCATTCTCCTCACTTGCCCCATAGACCAGCTTCATTTTTGCAGGACGAAACAATAGCGGTGCTGTGTGCACGAGACCAAGGATAGATACTGTGAACTTGCAGACTGTCTATATATCAGGTTATACCCACAACAGCTAGCCGGCCTATCATTCAGCAGGTTATATCCACCACAACAGCTGAGCTCCTCCAGTATTAAGCTAGTACCTGGGAGTTTGGGTTAGCAATGGCGGCAGCTGCGGCTGCAGTGAGCATCTCTGTGGGAGTGATGAAGCCCGTCCTGTCCAAGCTCACCACCCTCATGGGCGATGAGTACACGAAGATCAAGGGGCTGCGGAAGAAGGTGGCCTTCCTCCAGCGTGAGCTCAGTGACATGGACGCTCTCCTTGAAAAGATGGACAACGCCGATGAACTAGATGACCCGCAGGCCCATAATTGGAGAACAGATATAACTGAGATGTCATATGACATCGAAGACTGCATTGATGACTTCATGCACCGTGTTGGTGAAGCCGATGATAAGATGGGACTCCTTAAGAAAGCTTTTCAATATCTGAAAACTTTCAAGGATCGTCATCACCTAGCAAATCAGTTTCAAGAGATGAAGACCCGAGTGATGGAAGCAAGCGAACGCCGGAAGAGGTACATGCTTGATCAATGCATCTCAACTATTGCCCCTGTGGTTGTTGATCCTCGTGTGCCGGCACTCTATAAGGACTCAAGGAGTCTTGTGGGAATTGAGGCCCAAAAGAATGAGCTTGTCAACTGGGCAATTGATGAAGACAAACAATTGAAGGTGATGGCAATAGTAGGACTTGGTGGTTTATGAAAGACCACGCTTGCCAACGAGGTGTATGGTGAAGTTGGTGGGATGTTTGATTGCAAGTCATTTATATCCGTCTCTCAAATGCCAGAAATGATAGGGATATTGAGTAGCTTGGTAACGCAACTTGGACTAAGCACAAATTCTCATGCTTGTTAGGTGCTAGATCTTATCAACAACCTTCGAGAACATCTATGGGATAAGAGGTAGTTATCTTTACTGTTTTGTTTCACGTTGAAGGATTAAAATTTATAGCTACTTTAACTTTAACATGAAAGTTCCATATTGATTTTTTGACCAAATCTATTTGTATTGTTTAATTTTCAATTCTCTCCATTTCAAATTATAAGTTGTCCTGCTCCACGCATATCTGTGGGTCGCAAATTTTTCAATAGGGGGTGGCGGCATTGCGACAATGGCACCTGGAGTAGAGTAGAGAGGAGGAAGATGAGAGGGTAAGGAGAGGAGGAAGAAAAGGGGAAAGGGTAGGTGGGGTTTACATGTGGGCCTAGCTATCAGATACATGTAAGCGTTGAATTGACATGCCACAAAGGATAGTGGGTCTGGTTTGGACCATGACGAGACATGTTACAACTTTAGGGGGCCAAAATGCATTTTGAGACTCTAAGGACCTAGATGACACCTCTAGATTACATCGAGGACTACTGGTGACTTTTACTCTTGTTTTGTTACATCATATAGCGATAGCTCTAGGGTGAGCAGGCTTGTAGAGAAACAAAATAATATAGACATGCCCCAATAGAATATATCATCCTGCCTAAAGTCTGTTGCTAAACTTTCACTTATTATTGGAGAAAAATCTTAGTGACTACATCGCCCTTTAGAAAATATAAATAGTATATCGCGCTGTGTGGAAGGGTTTGCTTATAACAATGCTATACTTGATATAGAACATTTTTACACGATATTTTGCATTCATGTTTGCATGACTAACTAATGACGGTTATTATGTTTGCAGGTACCTTATCGTAGTTGATGATTTGTGGGATGTGCCAGCGTGGGATATCATTAAATGTGTTTTTCCAGAAAATGGTAAACAAAGCAGGGTTATATAACTACACGACATCAAGATGTGTCCTTGTTATGTTCAAGTGCCAAGGGAGATGTTCATAACATGAAGCTGCTCAGTGACCAAGACTCAAGAAAATTGTTCAATGATAGAATATTCGGTCCAGAAGGTGTCTGCCCTCCTCAGTTCATTGATGTGTCATGTGAAATCTTAAAGAAGTGTGGAGGTTTACCTCTTGCAATTATTACAGTGGCAAGTATTTTGGCTTGTCGGCCTACAAGACTAAAGGAGGAATGGGAACAAATACAGGACTGTTTATTAGCTTCCCAAGCACCAACACACTCGACCCTAACAGATATGATGCATATCTTAGACCTCAGCTATAAGTTTCTGCCTCGTCATCTAAAGGCATGCTTTCTTTATCTTGGTACATACCCAGAGGATCATGAGATTGAGAAGGATGAACTGGTCAGAAAATGGGTAGCAGAGGGTTTTGTGAGTGGCCCAGTCAGGCGAAGCGCATGGGATGTTGCAGAGAGCTACCTGAATGAGCTAGTGAATAGGAGCATGATTCAGCTTGCTTATAGACACTATCATATTATTAAGGAGCCATATTATACAAGGTGCACGATATGATGCTTGACCTGATTCTAAAGAGGTGCAGGGAAAATAACTTCATCAGGTTGGTACATGATCCGCACGCCATGGCAGAACTGCAAGTCAAGGTCCGTCGACTCAGCATCCACACAGCAGCTGATGTGACCATTGGTAGGCACCTATCACAAGTTCACTCTCTGTCTGTCTTTCGACCAAATTGTGTGCCGCCTTTGTCGGAGTTGAGGTTTCTCAGGGTGCTATTTTTACTTGGATTTCCTAGGCACGTAGAAAGGATTGACCTTACGTGTGTCAACCAGCTGTCGCAACTGCATTACTTAAAGGTTGCACGTGACGCATGGTATCTTAGTGAACAGAAATGCCATGTAGTGCTACCTAATCATGTTCGGAGCATGCATCATTTGGAGACGCTGGAAATTCAATGCCTTCATGTTTTGAGCATTCCACCAGATATCGTCGATTTGCCATGCTTGTCCCATTTCATTGTAAGCGGCGTGATGTTGCCGGATGGGATTGGCAAGGTGACGACGTTGCGCACTTTGAGGACCTTTAAGCTTCCAGCAGATTCGTCAGGTATTGTTATTGAGAGCCTCGGCAACCTCACCAATCTGGCAGAGCTGTCTCTAAGCTGTCATGTGGAGGGTCCAATGACGGCGGCATGGATGGCGGCTGCCTGGAGCTCTTCCCTCCTGAAGCTTAGCAACCTGAGAAAGCTTTTTGTGATTTCTTACCCATATTCATGTTGCATAGATGCACAGATGAGCACCTGGGTCTCGCCTCCATTCCCCTTCCTTGAGGAGCTTGATGTGGCAGGTTGGACCTTCTCCAGAGTTCCAAGGTAGATCGGTGGTCTGCACAACCTTCACAAATTGTGCTTCGGGGTGAAGGAGGTGTCCAATTTAACCTGGGATGACGTCGGCACGATCGGAATGGTGCCCAACCTCATTACTCTCTTTCTACATGTGGAAGGTGATGTCCCTGCTGAAGGGATTGTGATAGGCAGCACCACGGGATTCAAGCTTCTTCAGCAATTTGGTCTGCAAATAAAAAACACATCACACCTGGCATTCGAGGCAGGGGCAATGCCTAACCTACGAGAGCTGGAATTAGGAGTCGATCCAAACGAATGCGACAGGGCAACCGCACCGGTCGGGCTGGAGTACCTCGCGAGCCTCCAGCAAATTGGGGTACATGAGGCAAATTGGGGTACATTGCCTCAAAATATGAAAGCCAGTTTTGAAGCCTTCAGTTCCATGTTCCGAGAAGCAATTACTGGTCTTCCAACTCAACCGGCATTTTATAGCAATTACGAGATAGTACACACAGGTAACGTACACTGCTTTTATTAGGAGCATCTGCTGTGTTTTTATTAGGATATCGAATGAAAGCTCTTGTTCCTTCTCACGCACACATACAAGCTACTAATGTACTTCATGGGACGAGGAAGACAACTAGCTAGTCCTGTGTCACTCCGGAACGTTGATGATGGCACCTTCAGTTATTTCTTCTTCAAGTTTTATTTTTCTAGATGTAACCACTTTCTATTGCTAGTTCTATCTTTTTGCTCTTTTATTCCAAGGAAACTTTCAATCACTTAGTGAACATGGTAATATTATGTGTTTTTATGTAATACTCCCTCCGTCCCAGAAAAAGTAGTAGAGCAGCTCTTCTCCCTTTCCATTTTCCAAGATGTCGTCCTTTATTTTTTTTCGCGAACATGCTTAGCATGTGTATCATTAAGAAGATAGAGTTTGTTACAACGTTGCTCAAGGATCGTGCTAGAACGCGAGAGGCACACTACGCCCGACCAAGGCAACTCTGAAAGCTACAGAGGAACGAACCTAGTAACATACGATGGATTACATTGCTAACGATTATGCGACTGTAGGAACATCAGAGTCAACCAGCGGGGGCAACAGCGAACAACACACCTAGGTGTGCGTAGCCCGCCTGTGACTATCTATCCACCTCGCCAGTGATTAGGGCGAGCAGCTAAACCGGCGTGTGACTTGTTCCTTGGAACACTCTTCGATTCCTCTCCTTCCACAGATTCCAAGCAACCAAGATGACCAACGTGTCAAATCCTCGACGAAGCATTGAAGGCAAAGCTAAGCGGCTTTGGAGCCACCAGTCGAGGTGTCCCAGGCCCGGCTGCGGAGAGAGGCTAGCAATGCCAAGCAATGATAAGATGCTAAACCAAACCTCGCGAGAGAAGACGCATTCACCTGCGAGGTGATGTGCGGTCTCCGACTCTTGGTCGCAGAGATTGCAAGCGTCGTCATCCTGTAGCCCATGCCTCTTCCGCCTAGCTGCCGGCCAGAATCGGTCATGAATCAAAAGCCAGTAGAAGAACTTGCACTTGTTAGGTGCCCTAGCCTTCCAGAGCTCCGAAGCTCCCGGTAGCGAAGCCATTCCAATGAAAAAGGCTCGGTAAGCAGAGGACGCGGTGTAGGTGCCGTCCGCAGTCCATCGCCATATGAACCTGCCTGAGGCCAAGTCATTGAGAACGACACCACGGACCTTGTCCCATACAACAACGTAGTCGCACAGGACGTGAGCGACTGGCGCACCCCGAATGTCGCGAACCCAACTCTGTTGGTGATGGCTTCACGAACAGATTTATCCCGCTTGCGTTTGGCCACGGCATTTAAAAGATGTGGGGCAAAGCGACACATTGGTCCATCTGGTAACCAAGAGTTGGTCCAGAACTTAGCCGAACGTCCGTCACCAACGACCACGGAGACCGATGCTTGGAACATGGCGTGGATAGCGCGCTCTGATCTGCATGGTAGAGCACACCAGCTCAGCTCCTGTCGCGTTCGGCGCAACCACTCCCAGTGTAGGCGTAATGCATACCCGGCAATCTTCAAGTCCAGGAATCCCAGACCACCAAAGCGTAGAGGTGCCTGTACTATCTGCCAAGCGATTCTGCATCGCCCTCCAGCCACGCTGTCCGTTCCGGCCCAAAGGAACGCGTGGCGATGTTTATCGATCTAGCGTACCGCCCAGTTGGAGAGCCCAGAAGCTATGTATACATGTACAGTGTAACACCCTAAAAATTTATTTCTTTTGAAATAGAGCTAAAATGATTTAATTATGTATTTTTGTGCTCATGAAAACATAGGAAAATAAAAATTTTCGTTAAATTAAAATTCATCTTTGGATGTAGCAACGTTGTTGTGCATACATGCTAATGCATTGTGTTTTTGCATTGTTTGGTTTTGATCAAGGTACAAAATCAATTCAAACTGTTTTTATTAAAATGCGTTTAGTAGGTAATTTTCCCTCTCTGCTATACCTTTATTCTTTTTCTACAGTCAAATTCCTTGTCTTTCAGCTCAAGTCTCATTGAGAGCTTCCCAAAATATTTTCTTTGTAATCCAAATCACTCCTTTCAGTTTCTCGTCCATCAATCAATCTCTATAAACTTTTTCGGGAATTTTTCTGACTTATCTATAGCTTGTTTCCACTTATCTGTGAGCATAATCTAATTTTTAGATGCTCCAAATTATCTTATCATGAGCTCCAAATACTTTATTTGGGTTCCTCATGTTCCATAATGTCTCTGGAAAATTTCTCCGAATTTTCGGAGCTTTCAGAGTATTTTTCGCGGCTTAAATAATAATTCTGGACTTTTCTAGAATTATTTTATCCACAAAAATAATTAATTCCGAAAATAATAAATTTCTCATTTTCTTCCAACGCTCAAAGCCCATGTGCAATAATCCTAATAAATCTCAAAGGCCCATACATTTATTTACTAATGGGCTTAAATGATTACCTAAGCCTATTAGCGGAGGTGGATGGTACAACGTCAATTAGCACCATATCGCTAGTTGACATGAAGGTGGAGAGTTTTCCTCCCTATATATACGTACCTACCCCTTGGGCAAAGCACACCAAAACTACCGTAGAGGAGCTCCTAGTTTGGGAAATCTCTCGTGTAGTAAATTATATTTTCTCCTCCTTCTCTTGTCGCCGTCCGACGAAGCCACCAGGCGTTCTACTCCAAGAAGAAGAAGAGGTATTTACTTGAATTCCACTATCTAGATCACATTAAAAACCAGATTTTGATTTATTTTCGAAACTAGGTATTTAATTTTCGAGTTTATATTAAAGTAATTATTTATCTATAGGAAATCTTAGAAAACTCATAACTTTCACGTTTTAAATCCGAATTTCGTGATCTTTACGTCTGTGTGATCGTAGTAACGTGTAGAAGAGTTTTACAAACTTTTTATACTGTTTTGCTACTGTTGGTGTACTGTTTTAATTATGTCTCTTTGTTTGCTTTGTGTATGATTGCTCGGATGATTGTGTGTTGATGCTTGATGATCGAGTATAGACGGTGAGCAGTTTCTTGACGATCAGGAGTATTATTTTGAGCCAGACCAGTAGTATCATCAGGAAACCTTTGATCAAGGCAAGTATAGCATGGGACCATCCTTGTTATCCTATTCACTATAATCATAATACATATGCATGTGTCCTCCTTGATGACCTATAGATTATAAAGTAGGCTTTGATATCCTGATACCTTGTTGCCTATGGGATTTGCATTGGGTAGCTGTTGCTAGTGCTTAATAATAAACAATGATCTTGTAATATGACTAATGAATTGTGCAATCACCCATCAAGATGATTTAATTACTGTTAAAGGATGCTAGAGCATTATGTTATTTTTATGTTGCTCTAGTTTCTCTCCGTAAGGACTTATCTGTAAGTGATAACCAGGATTGACAGTACAACTGTGAGGGCTATATGGCTCTGGCTCTAGTTGTTTAAGAGATATTTTCTAGCTTGTTAGTGGTTACCGAAAGGCGCAAGAGGGGTCATGTCTAGTATGGTCTTGGCCTGCCAAGGTGGGTGCAGTCTTTTGTAAGTCACCCCTTGGAGGGAGGTTCATGCTTTCCAATTGAGAATTCTTAGTGGCCCTAACTTGTTAGACGAACTTTTGAATGACTTTATATGATTTCTGGTGTTTTGGGCCTAGCTAACCCATGCATTTAGAAGTCATGACTCACAGTGAAAGTGTACACCTCTGCGCAGAGTTAAAAACTGATATACTAGCCGTGCCCACGGACACGGGCGGCCTTGGGGATTCTTACATAATAAATGTTCACCATTGTTACATCATGCTTATTATGGTTGATATTATTATGCTTATGTTAATTGCTATTTCATTATTCTTATTACAATTGATCATTGGTTTATAATGGGAATTTGGTTATCTTGTTGCTACTCAATTTGCTAAGCAAATGATGAATAAAAGCTAAATGCAGTAAATCAGCGCCTAACCTTTTGAGCCTCATGAACCCCATGATATATTTGCTGAGTTCGACATGGACTCACTCTTGCTATTTCCCACACCTCAGGATAGTCTCTGGAGTTATTAGGTTTGTGATCAACCAGTCAGTTTGTTCCTGGAGTGAAGTCTACACCCGGTGTTCAGAGTTGTCTTTCCGCTGTGTTGCTCTTTAAGGTATATTTTATACTATTGTATTATGTATATTAAGCATTTGTCTCTTGATATTACACTTATCTGTGGCTATATGTGAGATTTGACTCCTTTATTTCATATATAGTGTATGTCTGGTTTTGTCCTTAAAACCGGGTGTGACAGAGTGGTATCAGAGCAATGCTAACTGTAGGATGCAAGCCTAGTTAGAAATTGGTCGTGTCAAGGTTTTGAAATTGCTATAACAATCCTTGTTCTATAAAACCTTGGTATTTTCTTCTATACTATATCCTTACCTTGTTATTTATCTCCACCTTGTTGCTTATTTTATAAAGTCTTGTGCTCATCCTATTCCTTGATTTGGTATGCTTTTAGAACCTCATCTTACCATCTTCTTGCGTTATCAGAAGAGGAACATTAGGATCATTGCCTTTAATATGAAGAAAACGATAGCATGGCAAGTTGAGTCAATGTTGAGTTGTGCTCCTATATTGCCTTGTTGGATTGTCATTATGCCTATGCTTGTTTTGGATCTTTGTAATGATTGCAATGAATTTGTGGATCCCACAATTTCATTTAGATATAGGCTTAAGATATAAGGATTAGTGTATAAATAGTCGGGTTGGTTTTGTTGTTTCTGCCTTATCCTGTCTTTTCGGAGCAGTCTGTCTTCTTCAGCTTATACCTCTGTTCTTGGATGACCAAAAATCATGGAAATTTTCTGGACAATAGTAGACTTCAACATGTTTCTCTGACCGCAAGAATCACCCTCATAGCTATTCTGGTTTGGGAGTTATGAAAATCACAAAATGATGAATCTGTGCTGTCTGAAACCTGGAACAGAATCTGTTATGTGCTGTTTTCGACCAAGTTAGTTGCAGAATCTGGGAAAGTGTTCTATAAGTCAGTTGTAGATAATTTGATAAGCTTTCCAACGGTATAAGGTGCAACCTAATTTGATTAACAGAACTGGAGATATGGATGTTTTACTGTGCTGCTGTTTTTCTGCTCGCAAGGAATTTCAGATTACTTGTTCTTGTTTATACACACGAGTTTTTATTGGATATCGGAGGGTCATCATGGTAGTATATCCATTGAGAAGAAGGTTCAGGCTACTCTTTCGTTTCCCTAGTTGATATTTTCTTAAGGGGGTAGTCAAGGTGAAGAGTTCGGGTGTCTATGTGGTTGGGTTTCTCTTACCCCTCATGCTATCAAGTCTTATCTTGTCATCTCATGAAGTTGCACTTAGGAATGTTAAGAATGACTAAATCCTAAAGTATTCATGTTACAAACAGATGGTTAATACCTGGAGAAGTTCTTCACATGGTGACCAAAGGAACTCTACCAATTCATCTAATCCTCCGCTAGCAACAAATTTTTCAACTATGGAGCAAGCTTTGACAACACAGACTCAATTGCTGCAGACTCTAGTTCAACATGTGGTGAATAACCAGCATCAAGCACCGTCTATTAGTAAGCGTGGTGAATTTATGATGGGATACCCGCCGACATTCTCTCATGCGAGTGATCCACTAGAGGCAGATGATTGGCTTAGAGCTGTGGAGCGACATCTTGACATAGCTCAGTGTGATGACCATCAAAAGGTGCTTTATGCTTCCGGACAACTTTATGGTGCTACTCTAGATTGGTGGAAATCTTTCCAGGATGGACGTACTGATAATGCTTCTCAGATAACCTGGCAGGAGTTCAGAGGTAAATTCAAAGCTCACCACATTCCCAAAGGGTTGATAGAACTTAAGCAGGATGAATTTCGGGCTCTAAAGCAAGGATCTATGTCAGTGTGTGAGTATCGTGATCAGTTCACTCAGTTGTCTCATTATGCTCCTAATGAGGTGAGAGCAGATGCAGATAAGCAACGTCTTTTTCTCAAGGGAATTTATTATGATCTCAGGTTACAACTAAAGGGCCACACCTATCCAAATTTCCAAGCTTTGGTGGACCGTGCTATTGTGCTTGATGATATGCGCAAGGAGCATGATAGGAAGAGAAGGAAAATGCAACATCAATCTGCAGGTAGCAACACTTGTCTCGTTTTTGCTGCACAACCAGAGTATCAGTCACACTCTATGCATCTACTTGGTAGTACAAATCTGGATCAGTACCAATTTCCGCAACCCAATAATGATGTGCATTACTTTAATTCTCAAGAACCATGTCTGTCACCTCCGATTATTAATACCAGTGAGGAAGGTCATGGTTGTGGTGAGATCGAGCACTATGAGAATGATTGTCTAGAGGAGCTTACTAAGAGTAATTGCAGCCAGAATCAACAACATCAAGAGCCAGAACAAAGTGTCCATAATCAGGAGGTGCAAAGAAATAAATTGAATCGAAAATATATCCAAGGAAGGTTGAACAATGTGGATGTGGTTACCATTTACGAAGCTAAAGAGGTTGTTCTCAGCTATATTGGTGCAGGCTCAGACACTGCTATGGTTTTGTTTGACCCTAGGGCTACACATTCATTCATCTCTCGCAAATATGTAGAAGATCATAAGATAACCATGCTTCCAATGAGGAAACTGGTGGTAGTTAACTCTCCAGAAGGAGAAAAGAAGGCCAACCGCATATGCCCAAAAGTTAGTCTTGACATAAAGGGGGTGAAGTTTGAGGCAAATCTTATTGTTCTGGAGTTAATGGAAATAGATGTTATCCTTGGAAAAGGTTGGTTACTTGCTTGCAAAGGAGTGGTTAATTCTGCCCAACGTTCGGTGCTTCTAACCACACGATCAGGAGAAAGAATTGAGTATGTAGGTGTTCAACCGACACCTGAGGAAGACGAGAATGACCAATTAGAAGGTGGTTACACTGAGGGTAGCAAAGCGGATCATGAGTTTACAAAAGTCATAGCAGAGGAACAAACGACTTTGGAGGAGCTTAATATGGGAGATGATCATGCTTACGCAGATTAGCTAGCGAGGATCTTAGGAACTGTCTCATGATTCTCATTGAAAGATGTAACATGGAAAAATGAGGATCGAATGAAGACAGAATGTCACTATCTCTTTTATCATCATCTTTCGAATCTCGAGGACGAGATTCATCTTAAGGAGGGTAGAATTGTAACACCCTAAAAATTTGTTTCTTTTGAAATAGAGCTAAAATGATTTAATTATGTATTTTTGTGCTCATAAAAACATAGGAAAATAAAAATTTTCATTAAATTAAAATTCATCTTAGGATGTAGCAACATTGTTGTGCATACATGCTAATGCATTATGTTTTTGCATTGTTTGGTTTTGACCAAGGTACAAAATCAATTCAAACTATTTTTATTAAAATGCGTTTAGTAGGTAATTTTCCCTCTCTGCTATACCTTTATTCTTTTTCTACAGTCAAATTCCTTGTCTTTCAGCTCAAGTTTCATTGAGAGCTTCCTAAAATATTTTCTTTGTAACCCAAATCACTCCTTTCAGTTTCTCGTCCATCAATCAATCTCTATAAACTTTTTCGGGAATTTTTCCGACTTATCTATAGCTTGTTTCCACTTATCTATGAGCATAATCTAATTTTTAGATGCTCCAAATTATCTTATCATGAGCTCCAAATACTTTATTTGGGTTCCTCATGTTCCATAATGTCTCTGGAAAATTTCCCCGAATTTTCGGAGCTTTCGGAGTATTTTTCGCGGCTTAAATAATAATTCTGGACTTTTCTAGAATTATTTTATCCACAAAAATAATTAATTCCGAAAATAATAAATTTCTCATTTTTTTCCAACGCTCAAAGCCCATGTGCAATAATCCTAATAAATCTCACAGGCCCATACATTTATTTACTAATGGGCTTAAATGATTACCTAGGCCTATTAGCGAAGGTGGATGGTGCAACGTCAATTAGCACCATATCGCTAGTTGACATGAAGGTGGAGAGTTTTCCTCCCTATATATACGTACCTACCCCTTGAGCAAAGCACACTAAAACTACCGTAGAGGAGCCCCTAGTTTGGGAAATCTCTCGTGTAGTAAATTATATTTTCTCCTCCTTCTCTTGTCGTCGTCCGACGAAGCCACCAGGCGTTCTACTCCAAGAAGAAGAAGAGGTATTTACTTGAATTCCACCGTCTAGATCACATTAAAAACCAGATTTTGATTTATTTTCGAAACTAGGTATTTACAAAACTGCCACTATCTTGTTTAGGCCATATCTTCTACGTTTTAACTCCGATTTGACCCGTTCAAATTGCGTTAGGTTCATATTTGCGAGCTCTACAAGTTGGTTGTACTGTACAGTAGGTTTGAAAAATTTAATTTTCGAGTTTATATTAAAGTAATTATTTATCTATAGGAAATCTTAGAAAACTTATAACTTTCACGTTTTAAATCCGAATTTCGTGATCTTTACGTCTGTGTGATCGTAGTAACGTGTAGAAGAGTTTTACAAACTTTTTATACTGTTTTGCTACTGTTGGTATACTGTTTTAATTATGTCTCTTTGTTTGCTTTGTGTATGATTGCTCGGATGATTGTGTGTTGATGCTTGATGATCGAGTATAGACGGTGAGCAGTTTCTTGACGATCAAGAGTATTATTTTGAGCCAGACCAGCAGTATCATCAGGAAAGCTTTGATCAAGGTAAGTATAGCATGAGACCATCCTTGTTATCCTATTCACTATAATCATAATACATATGCATGTGTCCTCCTTGATGACCTATAGATTATAAAGTAGGCTTTGATATCCTGATACCTTGTTGCCTATGGGATTTGCATTGGGTAGCTGTTGCTAGTGCTTAATAATAAACAATGATCTTGTAATATGACTAATGAATTGTGCAATCACCCATCAAGATGATTTAATTACTGTTAAAGGATGCTAGAGCATTATGTTGTTTTTATGTTGCTCTAGTTTCTCTCCGTAAGGACTTATCTGTAAGTGATAACCGGGATTGAAAGTACAACTGTGAGGGCTATATGGCTCTGGCTCTAGTTGTTTAAGAGACCTTTTCAAGCTTGTTAGTGGTTACCGAAAGGCGCAAGAGGGGTCATATCTAGTATGGTCTTGGCCTGCCAAGGTGGGTGCAGTCTTTTGTAAGTCGCCCCTTGGAGGGAGGTTCATGCTTTCCAATTGAGAATCCTTAGCGGCCCTAACTTGTTAGACGAACTTTTGAATGACTTTATATGATTTCCGGTGTTTTGGGCCTAGCTAACCCATGCATTTAGAAGTCATGACTCACAGTGAAAGTGTACACCTCTACGCAGAGTTAAAAACTGGTATACTAGCCGTGCCCATGGACACGGGCGGCCTTGGGGATTCTTACAGAATAAATGTTCACCATTGTTACATCATGCTTATTATGGTTGATATTATTATGCTTATGTTAATTGCTATTTCATTATTCTTATTACAATTGATCATTGGTTTATAATGGGAATTTGGTTATCTTGTTGCTACTCAATTTGCTAAGCAAATGATGAATAAAAGCTAAATGCAGTAAATCAGCGCCTAACCTTTTGAGCCTCATGAACCCCATGATATATTTGCTGAGTTCGACATGGACTCACTCTTGCTATTTCCCACACCTCAGGATAGTCTCTGGAGTTATTAGGCTTGTGATCAACCAGTCAGTTTGTTTCTAGAGTGAAGTCTACACCCGGTGTTCAGAGTTGTCTTTCCGCTGTGTTGCTCTTTAAGGTATATTTTATACTATTGTGTTATGTATATTAAGCATTTGTCTCTTGATATTACACTTATCTGTGGCTATATGTGAGATTTGACTCCTTTATTTCACATATAGTGTATGTCTGGTTATGTCCTTAAAACCGGGTGTGACATACATGTATGGCGGACAAAGTGACCTTTGTGAGGGTTGCGCGTCCAGCATGATTGAGCAGTCCAGCCTTCCATGTTGGGATGCGGGCGGCGATCTTGTCGATAAGAGGTTGCTCCTCTGCACGTGTTAGCCTCGACAACAACAAGGGGATGCCGAGGTAGGTGCATGGAAATGGAGACAGACGCCCCGGAAAGTTTTCTAGGACGAGCGTGACTTCCTCCTCAGTGCAGCGGATCGGCGAGATGGAGCATTTCTCGTATTCGTTACGAGGCCGGAGTCGTCCGCGAAGAGAGCAAGAATGGCTCTGATGCATCTCAAGTTGTTAGCCACGGGCGATATAAGGATTACCAAGTCGTCCACGTACAGTGTTGCTCTAGTGCGGATCTTTGGGGAGGGGAGCGGTTAGAGCACACCCCAACGGTCTGCAGCGGAGATCATGGCATTGACAGCCTCCATCACAATGACGAATAACATAGGAGAGAGCGGATCGCCCTGGCGTAGCCCGTGCGCATGCCAAATTTTTCATCCCAGCCGCCCATTCATCAGCACCCGCGTGGATGCCGAGGACAACAGTATGGTGATCCATTCCCTCCACCGGAGCGGAAAGCCTATGTGGCTGAGCAGTTGGAGGAGGAATTCCCAAGAAACCGAATCGAATGCCTTCGCGATGTCAATCTTGAGGAGGATGGCGGGGCAATGGCGACTGTGCAGCCAGCGACACGCTAGTTGCACCGACATGAAGTTGTCATGAATGGATCTCCCGCGGATGAACACGCTTTGGATTTGTTGGATCAGTGCTGACGAGTGCGGGGCTAGCCGTGCTGGCAGCGCCTTGGCGACAAGCTTGCCGATGCTGTGAACTAGGCTGATGGGGTGGTATTCCTTCAAGTGAGTCGGCGCGGACGTTTTCCTGAGGAGCACCATATTGGCTGTGTTCAGAGTATGGAAGCTTCGACGGTCTAGGTCCCAGAAGGCATTGAAGACCGCAACCACGTCCTCTTTAATAATTGGCCAGGCCGCTTTGTAGAAACGCCCGGTGAAACCATCTGGTCTGGGGCGCGGTCGTTCGGAATACTTTTGATGATGTTCCAGACCTCGTCGGTAGAGAAGGGTGCCTCCAGGGCACTCAAGTCAAGCTGGGGTAGCCCAATCTGTGAGAGGTCAATATTCCTGGTCCGTGCGAAGTAGGTACCAAGTATTCCGTTGAAGTAGTCATAGATGGCATCGGCTTTGGCCTCTTCGTCCGACAGCGTTAGGCCAGCATGCTCAAATGTCGGAATATAGCTCTTCCTCTTGCGATGGCAAGCTTGCAAATGAAAGAACTTGGTGTTTGCGTCTCCTTCACGCAGGTAGCGGACACAAGACCTTTGGCGTGCAATGGTCCTACTCAACGACGCCAAACCAAGGATCACACGCTTGAGTTCACGACGCAGCTCGAATTCATCGTCGTCTAGGCTCCTACCTTCCTGGGCAGCGTCCAGCTCGGCAACCACCATTCGCACCATGACAAGTTGTAGACGCGCGCTACCTACTGAAGTAGCACTCCATGCCCACAAAGCTTTGGCAGTATTGCTCAACTTGAAGTCCAGCTTCCTGCATGCATCCTTGACCCCTGGCGGTGTTTGTGGCAGGTAAGCAGACATAGTCGAAATCAGTTCCCATTTTTTTTTGACAACTTCAACGGGGGATTGCTCCCCACCTGATTTTATTGATTTATAGCATTGGCAACCAGATTACAAAGATGTTTACAAGTGTTGGGAAACAAATTGCCTTTTTAGGCTAGATTACATCCATAGAATTGTTCACCGTCATTTCCAGAAAGGAGGAAATCAGTTCCCATTACTTCATAGATCCATGCAATAGGGAAGTTCTGAACCTTAGTTTCCTGCAAGCACAGGAGCGACATGTTTTCAGACAAGACGACATTGCGAACGACGGATTGACATGCGCGCGAATTTAAGCCGTGCACGTTCCAGCATAGGAGTTTTTCTTGATCCATGAATGGGTGGAAGCGACAATGCAGGGGAGCGCGCTAGTTGGAGTGCCTCGACCCGAACCGTTTCCTCGCCGGGAACAGTTCCCTCATTGCCTCCTTTTTGGTTGCAGACAGGTTCCCACCAAAGGTTTCTTTGAATCTACGTGCACCTGACTCATCAGACGGTTGCGGCGGCAGGTCCTTCCCCGTCTTCTTAAGTATGATGCGTGTCGCCTGTACCTTCGGGTTGGAGGCCTTGGGCTTGTCTGCAAGCCTTAAGCTTCTTCTCGGAACAATACTGTAATCAGGTTCTTGCGACACCGATAGTTTCGGGCGTGTCTGGAGAATGGGTGTCTCAATCTCGGACGTAATCGACGAGATAAAATCATCAACCGTTGTGACCGAGCGCGTATTGGCGGCCGCATCATCGGCGTGCGCGACATCAGCCAGCGGCAGGGTGGTGCTGTCCACGGGGTCGGTCGCGGCGATATCCTCGGGCAGCTCATGTGTGGCGGCTGCGAGCAGCTCGGGCGCCGGCGTGTGAGGCGGTGTAGAGCGTGTCTGCGTAGTCCGGAGACTGCGTGATAGCGTGCCGACATCAGCCCGGGCTGTTGGGAGCGGCGTTGGTGTGGTCTCCAGGAGCGACATGTCGCTGAGGATGGCACCCATGAGGCCGCACCGTTCAGGAACGTCGTGACGTCTCCCAATCAATGAGACGTCGTCGTCATACGCGAGCGCAAGAGGCGGGGTCAGCGTGACCAGCTCCACCTGAGGCTCCAGCGTGCCATGCTCCAATAGCGATAGGTCAGCAAGCCCAGCGTCGAACGCGCATTCGTTGTCGCATCGGATCGGTAGGAGCGCCTCCGCTTCATCGAACATGATGTGTTTGGGGGCGCAGTCCTCTGAGATCAGCTCCCTCGATTCCGCCGGAGGGTTTGGGCTGTTCTCCATCAAGATCATCTCCCCGGTGTTCAGAACGGTTGCTTCGGTCGGAGCGATAGCAGTCTCAGTCATGACTGCATCCCCAGTAGATACAGTCTCACGGTCTAGAGCAGCGACGTTCAGATATGGACATTGCACTGAGCCGAACAGCGTGACATGAATGTGGGTCCTCGGCGTACGCCCAAGTCACTAGTAGAAAAGAGTACAACACCGACGCCCCCTTTTTATACCACAGGCAGTTTTAGTTATCACGCGCCTGTGGTATAAAAAGGGCGGTCTCAGAGCTGCCAACCGCCCGCCTGTGGTAATACATCTTCACAGGCCTTAAGCCAACCGCCAGTGTAAATGAAACATTTACACAGGTGGTTGGCTTAAGGCCTGTGAAGATGCATTACCACAGGTGGTTGGCGTATCCAACCGCCTGTGATTTCTCTGGGTGTAAATACCACTTCTTCCTCCCCGAGTAGCACTGTATCTCACAGCCACCTTCCATTGGAGGCGATTTTGGAGGTCTGGATTTTACAAAATACAAGGGGGAGGTTTTGATCTTGATTTCTTGGAAGGAGGTTGCCATAAAAGGTTAGTTTATGTCCCAATTGCCTCAATTTGCTCATTAATGATCAATTAGAGCCACTTTTTGGATCTAGGGTTTCACCATGAGTGTGGGAGAATAATAGCTAGCTTCTTGTCTTTATTTCTTAAGATGGTTAGATGAGGTTGCTCAAGATGGTTGGATAATGCATCTCCTCTCTCTCTTTTCATGTTTGCTTCTTAATTTTTAGCTAGTTTATGCAAGATTGAATCAATGGTGTGTTCTTGTATATTTATGTAGAGATAGAAATGTAGATTTTTTATTTTTTAATTATGTGGTACTTTGGTTTTTTACTTCAATATCTCTCCTTATTTCTCAATTTATTTTTTCCACATCTATACATTTCTAATGAATTGTGTGTTTCTATAATTATGCTATATACTTAGATTTTTTTTAATCATGCAACTTAGGGTTTTTCCTTTAATCCCAAGCTAAACCATAAACCCTAGATAATAAACCCTAGATAAATCCTATCTAAACCCTAGATCATGAATGGTGTTTTACAGGTAGTGATGGAGAGATTATTCTGGATGTATAATTTATCAAGACTAGATCCATCATACATAACTGAGGTCCAGAGGTTTATTGATGCTGCTAAGAACCATGCTTCAAGAACAAGACGCACATACATTGTCCATGCATGGATTGTAGAAATTTTGCTGTATCTAATGACATTCAATAAATCCTTACTCATCTGGTCCGTCGAGGATTTATGAAGGATTACTTGATTTGGACAAAGCATGGAGAGGGTAGCTCTGCACTAATGCAACTGGAATTCCTACGAACATCGATGCCGATGGTCCAGAAGTGCTTGTTGATGGGTTTGAGTTCATACACGAGACACAACAACCTGACACCGATGGTCTAGCCGCTGAACATGTTGTGCCAAATGTTCCTGATCATGGTTTCGCTGGAGGAAATGAAGATGGCGCCGAAACTAATATGGCTACGGAAGATGCAGAATTTCTAGAGGCAATGTTGCATCGTCATGTGGAAGATCCATCAGTGTTCTTCATGAAAGGTATGGAGACCCTGATGAAGGCAGCAGAAGAGCCTTTGTACGATGAGTCCAAGGGTTGCACCAAAGAGTTCACGACGCTGCGGTCTGTGCTAAAGTTGTTGGTGTGCAAAGCTAGATATGGTCTTTCTGATGCTGGCTTCGATGCGTTCTTGAGCATTATCGCAGACATGCTTCCTAAGGAGAACAAAGTGCCTACTAACACGTACTATGCAAAGAAGCTAATCAGTCCACTCACGATGGGTGTTGAGAAGATCCACGCTTGTAGAAATCACTGTATCCTATATCGAGGTGATGATTATAAGGACTTGGACAGCTGTCCGAAGTGTGGTGCAAGTAGGTACAAGACAAATAAAGACTACATAGAGGAAGAGTGTGCTGCCTCCGTGTCTAAGGGAAAAAAACGAAAGAAGACCCAACAAAAGACCCAAAAGAGTAGTTCAAAACCCACCGGCAAAGAAAAGGAAGAAGTAGACTATTATGCGCAGAAAAAGATTCCTGCTTTGGTGATGTGGTACCTTCCTGTGGTCGATCGATTGAGGTGTTTGTTCGCTAACCCAGAGGATGCCCAACTTATGAGCTGGCATGCTTCTGATGAGCACAAAGACGATGGGAAGCTTCGGCACCCAGCCGATGGCCAGCAGTGGAAAGATTTCAATGAAAACCACAAGGACTTTGCAAGGGAACCAAGGAATGTTAGGTTCGCCCTGAGTACTGACGGAATGAATCCATTTGCTGAGAGGAGCAGCAAGCACAGCACATGGCCGGTGATCCTCACCATCTACAACCTTCCTCCATGGTTGATGCAGAAGCGAAAGTACCTTTTGCTAACCATCCTTATCTCTGGACCTACACAGCCTGGAGTTGATATGGATGTTTTCTTAGAGCCCTTAATGCAGGACATGAAGATACTGTGGGAAACAGGTGTTCAAATGTTGGACGAGTACCGCAAAGAATCATTCACGCTCAGAGCAATTATCTTTGTTACGATCAACGACTACCCTGCTCTCTTTACATTATCAGGCCAGTTCAAGGGGAAGCTTGGTTGCGTGGTATGCATAGATGACACCGCTTACATGTACCTTACTGCATCTAAGAAGATAGCGTACATGAGGCACAGACGCTTCTTATTGAAAGGACACAGGTACCGGCAGAAAAAGATGGATAAGTACTTTGACAATGATAGTGAACTACAGTCTACTGCTCCATCAGGTAACAGTAAAGGCAAAAAAGTTTTCAGCATAGTCAGCAAACTCAAATTTGTTTTCGGGAAGAAGACAAAAGACGGAAAACCAAGAAAGAATGTCAAACCAGCTCCAGGGGCTACATTCAAGAAGAAGTCTATTTTCTTTGAGTATTTAGAATACTGGCCAGAGTTAGACGACGTACGCCACGCGATCGATGGTATGCACGTTCAGAAGAACGTGTTTGAAAGTCTAATTGGCACCTTGCTAGACATGAAGGGCAAGACAAAGGAAGGACTAAATTCACGCATGGACATGGTACAATTAGGCATAAAAAAAGAACTTCACCCAGTTCGGCTAGAAAATGGCAAGTACCACCTCCATGTAGCAAGCTACAACCTCAACAATGATGAGAAACATGCAATGTGTGTGTGGTTAAAGAAATTGAAAGTTCCATCTGGATTCTGCTCTAGCATACGGAGTATTGTGTCAATGAAAGACCTTACACTCACCAACTACAACTCACATGATTGTCATGTCATGCTAACTACTTTCCTCCCTATTGCCATTAGGGCTATAAACCCAGTGTGGATAAAGGTTGCAGTCATACGGTTCTGCTACTTCTTCAACAGGATCTCATAGAAGGTGATAGACTGTGATGAGTTGGCATCTCTTAAGGAATTTGCAGTGGAGATAGTGTCACAGTTTGAGATGTGTTTCCCCCCAGCATTCTTTGATATGATGGTTCACCTTGTGGTGCACTTGGTTCCACAAATAGAGGCACTGGGTCCCATGTACTTGCATGAGATGTGGACGTATGAGCGTTTCATGTCAATACAAAATGGCTATGTATCAACTCGTGCTCGTCCAGAGGCGTCTATGGTAGAGGGGTACTTAACCGAAGAGGCTATTGAGTCCGGAGGTCCATTCTGCAACAGGGTCCTAAAAGACCAGGTTGCAATAGGTCTACCTCCATCACGACACGAGGGTAGGCTGACTGGAAGAGGGAGGATGGGAAAGAAAACATTGCTCCTAAATGATTACAATACAGTTCTCGAGGCACATCACAGCGTCCTACATCAGCTATCGATAATGGAGCCTTTGATCAACCAACACATTAAAGAGGTTCACGAACATAATCATGGGCGCACAGAAGAATGGTTAATGAAGGAACACAAGAATCGGTTCACTTCATGGCTAAGGGAGCAGGACATACCAAATGGGGAAACACTCGAGGAACACACCATCAAGGTGTTAGCATCTGGACCATCACGCCAGGTCAGGACATGGCAAACCTATGACATTAGTGGCTTCACGTTCTGTACCAAGTCCAAGGACCAAAAGAGCATGGCACAAAACAGTGGGGTTTGATGCGACGCCATAGACTCTAAAACTGGTGAGGAAACTACATACTTTGGCTTCGTTGAGGACATATGGGAACTAGACTATGGTACATTTCAGATCCCTGTGTTTCGATGTCAATGGGTTGAAGACAAACATGTCACAGTGGACAACTATGGGGTCAGAGTTCTTGATCTAAGTAAGGTAGGCTACAAAGATGATCCATGGATAATGGCTAATCGCGCTGCACAAGTCTTCTATGCTGAAAAGATCCTGTCTCCTAATGATCAAAAGAAAAGTATCGACAAGCCAAAACATGTAGTTTTCCCTGGAAAGCAACCAACCATAGGAGTTGATGGTGTATCTGACCTGGATGAATTTAACCAGTTCAGCGACATGTCTCTCTTTGTAGACGATCATCCAGTAAAGATAAAGAATGTTGAGCGAAGCATTCCACAGAGCTCGTTGCCCTGGGTGTGTCACGATGGACAAGGAAGAACAGTAGCTACCTAGATTTTATTTGTCATTTGCCATGTAATCCATTTATGATAAAATGTGTACCTTATGCTATGTGCCCTTCTCTATTTCTACATGTAAGACCCTATGCTTATTTCACTTTTTCTAAGGCTTACTAGTGCCATTGATGTTCAACCCACCAAGTTTGGGATTTTTCTGATGTGGTTTGGTACTTTATCCGGTTTAATTGAATTTTTGCTCGACGTCACCCGGTAATTAGCGCTTGAACTGAGTCTACCCCTGAAACGACTCTAAATGGTGCCAAACTTCTGCACAGGGTCTCATCTACCCTAGGAAACAAAACTTGTTGCGGTTGATGGAAAAACCTAGTGGGATCTAGGTGTAGTCCACCATTTTTCATCTCATTTAGCACGAAGAAAAATGTAATAATAGCTTGCATGACTAGAAAATCCTGAGATCTTGTGTTGGGCCATCATTTGGGTGTAGAAGGTTGCCAAAAAAATTTCAAGACATTTGGGGATAGGCATAAGATACATGCTTCACATACGTAGAAGAGCCCTTCCACCAAACCATGATCAAACATATGGGTTCCTCAGCTTTATATTGTCAACGATAAATTGCACCAAGGACTATATTTTTTGTAGCATTTACACAAAACAATAAAGCTAACAAAATTGGATTCATATTTTTCTGGTATTCCTAGAATTATTTACGTATTAAACAAGATATTAGGCACATATTCAATTTAAATCATTTTAAATAAAGTTGCATACAAAAGTACCTCAAACATGAAATTTCATATTTTTAACATGTATATCTAGTCAAGAGGAACACAACAAAAGTTTTTTCACTAATTTAGGACAAATATTTTTGAAGAAATGATTTTTTGAATCATTTAAACAATTTCTGAAAATATATATAAGGAAAACTTTAAATAAATTGAAAATAATTTCTACATACGGTTTTCTTTGGGAACCGCCTGTAGAAATGTGTTTCTACAGGCAGCCCTTGTAGTGAACCGCCTGTAGAAATGCATTTCTAGAGGCGGCCCTCGTAGTGAACCGCCTGTAGAAATCATTTCTACAGGCGGTGGTCAACACCAACCGCCTATAGAAAACGCCCCCTGTATATATTTCAGCTCTTCTGCCCGAAATTTTTCTAAGTCCCTGGCACCCAGTTCATTTGAAACAACGCCGGCAGGCTGCCCGATTTTTCCACGCCGCCGCCGCCGCCCTCGACACCGTCTAGCCGGACCCCTCGGTCTTCGTCGCACCCGGCCGCCGTCAAGCACTGCGGTGAGCTTCTCCTCCTCGCTCTCTCTCTCTCTGCGCGTGCGCGCGTGACGGCGGTGGCGGCTATGGCGTGCGGCGGCGTTGGTGGCGGCGGCTGTGGTGGTGGCGCGGTGGTGGGGCCGAACAGGGAAGGGGTGGGCACAGTGGTGGTGGCGGACGGTGAAGGGGCGGGCGCGGTGGTGCGGTGGCGGACGGGGAAGGGCGGGCGCGGCGGCGGTGGCGGCTATGGCATGCGGCGGCGTTGGTGGCGGCGGCTGTGGTGGTGGCGGCGGTGGCGGCTATGGCGTGTGGCGGCGTTGGTGGCGGCGGCTGTGGTGGTGGCGGCGGTGGTGGGGCCGAACGGGGAAGGGGCGGGCGCGGTGGTGGTGGCGGACAGGAAAGGGGCGGGCGCGGTGGTGCGGCGGCGGACGGGGAAGGCCGGGCGCGGTGGCGGCCGGGAAGGGGTGGGAGGGGAGAGGAGAGGGAGGTTTTTTTTACTTTGGCAATTTTTTTAGTGAAAAATTGAATAAAACCATAAAAAACAGTTAAAAAATTATAAAAAATCAGAAAAAATATAAATAAAATCAGAGAAATATTATTATGTCTTTTACATGTAATTTTATTCATAATTATTATTTGTGTCTATCCTTTTATTAATACTTGTTATTATTTCTCTTTGTATATGTAATAGGATTCATAATTATTATTTCATATGTGATTATGATGTATGGAAATATATGTATGTATTATTTGTGCCTATCCTTTTATAAATACTTGTTATTATTTCTCTTTGTATATGTAATAGGATTCATAATTATTATTTCATATGTGATTATGATGTATGGAAATATATGTATGTATTATTTGTGCCTATCCTTTTATAAATACTTGTTATTATTTCTCTTTGTATATGTAATAGGATTCATAATTATTATTTCATATGTGATTATGATGTATGGAAATATATGTATGTATTATTTGTGCCTATCCTTTTATAAATATATGTCCAGTTAATTATAAGCTTAAGACCTCGAGGAGACTCTACATGCGATCGATCTAGGTCCAATGAATTCGATATGCAATATAAACCGTGTTTCTCGTTTACATAGATTTCTGCGATGAGTTCCCCGCACAAGGACGAAGCACTACAGTCCCATCCCACGGAGCAAGTAGAAGGGTCATCCCACCCTATGGAGCAAGATCCTGGGGTCATCCTGGGGTCATCCCACCCCACGAAGCAAGTAGAAACGGGCAAATCATCAGGGTCGTCATACGAACAAGAAGCTAGCGATGACATGGAGCCTCCAGAAGTGAGGAAGGGTCGTCGTGAATTGACACGTGACCCTGATTACAATCCAGAAGCCGATGAGGTAAATTAGAGACATTCATGATTTCGATTCATAGTTTCTACATAGAAACCCATCCATGATTCACATGTCTATACTCAGGAGGCAATGTCTCAGTTTAGAGAGATCATATCTCAGGAGGAAGTGGCACACGAAGACACACCGGAACCGACGACCATGACGACGAGCACTGAGAGGCCATGTCGGCCTAGGAAAAGGAAGCGGCTAGGTTTGAAACGAGGCGAGAGAGGGCTGAACCAATTTCCAAATGACACATATGCCATCACAGATGTGAGCCCGATCGGACAGCCCCTAGCTCCAGAGGAGGCCCTACCCAAATACCGGAACACAATTGGTTTCTGTGTGAGGGACATTCTTGACATCACAATTAAAAACTGGTCCGGTGTGTCCGATGATGACCAGACAAAAATTTGGGATAAAATGAAGACGAGGTTCCAATTTCCTCGGAACGTGCCAGATGATCTAGTGAAGGCATATACAATGAAGCAGTGTGCAATTAGTTTCCGAGGTTGGAGGTCGGAGATGAATGTCAAGTATGCAAAGACTGGGATGGATCCAACAACAAAATACAAGATTTCTAAAGGGCAGTGGGCTATTTTTCTAGAGCAGAGGAATGACCCTAACTTCTTAGTTCGGAGCGAAGCCAACTCCCAACTCGCAAAGAGGAACAAGTACCACCACCATCTAGGCACAGGTGGTTACCAGCGCCAGGTTCCCAAATGGAGGCAAGAAGAGGCTGCGAAAAAGACGGCAGGGTTGCCGGTGCTATCCGAGCAAGTCGATGAAAGGTCCACGAATTGGATTCGTGCTCGGAAACCAAAGGAAACCGAGACCGGTGTGTCCTTTGAAGACCCAATACTTGACAAAGCATCGAAGAGCATCTTTGCAGTGGCAGGCATGCAGTAGGAAGGCAAGTTCACGCCACGAAGGGAGAGGGACATCCTGAGTGTTGGCCTCGGTAACCCCGAGCATCCTGGCCGTGTTCGAGGCATCTCATCCAAAGAAGGATGGAAGGATGGATTCGGCCCTCAGTGGAAAAATGAGTATAAGAAACGTGATCGGTACAAGGAACAAATGGCAACTTATTTTCAGGAAGAGGCTAAGAAAGACTTTCAAGAGATGATGGGGAAGTTGCTAGAAAACCCTCCTCCTGAGTTAATGCAGAAACTGGCGAGTGCGGTGTCAAATCAACAGATCAGCACTCAGGATCCCCACATGCAGCTAGTCCCAGTGGTGTCACAACCGTTGGTGGCACAGAGTGAAACAATCATTCCAAGCAGTGTCGCATCTACGGCAAACAAGGATCACTATCCAGTTGATGACATTGTTACTTGTACGCCTTGCTCCCTAGTCATAAGATATGGGATTAATAATCATCGTACAAGGGAAGTAGCCATGGGCAAAGCGATCCCAGGAGGACCTAAATACCATGGTGCTGACATTCCTAAAGACTACTGCAGAGTAGAGGTATCGACCGTGGTCCAAGGATATGAGGACGAGATTCTAGACATCCCTGGTCCCGAGGACATTGTGAAACTCGGACAGGCAATAAACAATTTCATCCTTTGGCCTCGGAGGAACGTGCAACTGAGGGAGCCACCACCACCCTCTCAAGAGATGCCACTCACCCAGGAGTCGTCAGCTCATGTCGATCCTCTTCCTAACCCACCGCCTTCACCTCCCTAGTGTCTTCCCGACCCACCAGAATCACCTCTCCATGTTTTCCCTGGCCATCAACCATCTCCTCTCCATGATCTTCCTACCCCACAGTCAACACAATCTCTGCCACCATTCAATTCCACCCCTTCCCCACAACCCAAAGATCCAGAACCAAGAAGTGAGCCACCAAAGGTGCCAAAGAAGAAATTTTTGATACCCAAGTTGGTTTCACCATACGAGCCGAAGAAAAATCAGCTGGGCAAGTGAGATTTTTGTCAGACATTGCTTCGAAACGCACTGTACAAGAGCATGAGATTTATGAGCTAGCGAAGTCAGAGGTGTCGGCGCCTGAGGTCATAACTCCTGTCAAATTCAAGGTGCCAACTGCAGAAGACTACAAGCATATCCCTAAAAAGTACATGTGGGGAAAGCCTCTACTCAGTCGGGCCAAACTCTTGAAGAAACCAAGTGGTATAAAAAGGTTTCATGACTGGTACATGAGAGCCTCTTCTGCTGGTATCGACACCATCAGCATGTGCATACCACAAATAACATTTCTCAGCAAGAGTACTAAGAAATGCATGCTTACATTTGATGACATGTGGGCACTGATGAACCACGAGATGCTAGACGTACAGATCATAACGACATTTGCATTGTAAGTGTTACATAGTTACACACATTGTAGTTGCATCAATTTTTAATATCTAACATGCTTGTGCCTTGCAAAATGTTATATGATCAACAGGATATGTATTTTGGTTCGGACTTTTATTATTGTGTCGATGAAAGGAATGGCTATCTCTGCCCAATAGATATAGCCGAAGATCGGCACACATTCCGAATCGGGGATGGCAACAAAGAGTTACAGGGTTTGGAAGGTGCAGAACGGGATGAGAAACTCTAAAAGTTGAAACTTGATTTTGAAGCCAAATACGCCTTCTACATTGGAGATTCTCTAAAAAAAGTTTCAAGATAGGAAAGCGGTGGTGGCCCCGTACCACTTTGGGTAAGTGTGAGTTTGCATTTATCTATCTAAACTATTCCAATGTACAAATGCATCATGAATTTGATTCAAGCAGGAACCACTGGATATGCTTCATCATTTATCTCAAGGAGGGAAGGGTGTTGGTACTAGACTCCGCAGATTACCCGAAAGAAAGCTATGCTCCATTCATCAAACTGCTAGAGCTGTAAGTCGAGCTATGCATGCATACTTAAGCATAGTGAGAGTTTGAGAATAACATGGTGATTCTATTTGAGATCATAGGGCATACAGGTTCTATAAGATAAATAATGGAAAGTGTGAGTCCAACAGACCAAGGCAGCCATCGGAGGTTATACATAACTGGCCGGTACGTATGAAAATTTACTCTTATGAATACAAATCATACACATAGGACCATGGTTGCAACTATAAATAACCACTCTCCTGTTATACAGTGCATGAAGCAACCACCCTTATCTGTCCTCTGTGGCTACTACGTGTGCGAGAACATGAGAGAGAACGGATGATATGAAAGGAACCCTACCAAGGTAATATAAGTAATAGTCATGTATACAGTTCCGACATTAAAGTTGCAAGTCATACAATATACGATGTTTATAAACTTTATTTGCAGGTATATAAGCAAGGGACGGTGGAGCGCATGGACGAACGTGCTTTAGACAACATAGTTGAGGACATCTGCTCGTTCGTCATGAAGCATGTCATTCCACGTGAAGACAAATATCATAATGATGAAAGCCAATTATCCATGCCACAGTTCCGGGTGCTAACAGAGATTAGTAAGCTCAAACTTACTAGAGAGGGTTATTAGAGGACAGAAACAAACTTTGATGTATATATAATGTGTGATGATGTATATACTATTGTAATTAACTTTATGTCTTTAAGCACCAAACTTTGATGTATATAAATGTATGTATGAAATGAAATATTTAAATTGCATGTTGCTATGTTTGAACACCAACCAATATCAATATATTTAAATAATAACAATATAAATAAATAAATAAATGTATAATAATACAATTTTAAAATACGTTTCCACATGCGGCTCTCTTAGGGAACCGCCTGTGTAAATGTCACATTTACACAGGCGGTTCCCTAAGAGAGCCGCATGTGAAAATGTTTTCTACAGGCGGCTCACAAGGAACCGCCTGTGGAATTAGCCCATTTCTACTGGCCTCCAGCGCAGGCGGTGCTGAAAAACGCCAGTAGAAATAAGTTACCAACCGCCTGTATAGTATGCCCGTGTACTAGTGAGTGTGGCGCGTTGTCTCCGGCGTCAGTGAATCTGACTGAGCGCGCCCGTGCTGGCGGACGCAATCACCACCATCATCAAGGCCTGGGTGGAATCTAGGATTGCTGTTATCAGAGTCATCGTCTTCATCAGGATCCCGTCTGGGAGGGCCCTCGTCATCATCGGAGGGGGTGGCGTACCCTAGTCTTGTATTTCCACGATACGCAGATGGACCTGGTATTTTTTTTAAGATAATGAAAAATATCCGGCTTCAGCCTTCTTATAAGAAGAAGAAGCATCAGTCTAAACTTATTACAGTAGCACACACATAATTTAAACTTATTACAGGTTCAGAACTAAAACTCAAGACGATAAATAAAGGACCATCCATGCGATGCGAAGAACTCCATGGTTCTCGATTCTAGTAGCTTGCAAGCGTCAAAAATCCGTTCCTTGTCGTCATCCGAGCGCTGCAACAGAGCCCAAAATCGTAGCCAGTATGTTCCCCTAAAAAGAACCTGCAAAAATATTTTTGGGTGACCTTTATCAAAAACCACATCATTCCTTGTGATCCATATTGCTCAGCAAAGAGTCGTCGCCCCAGTCAATAAAAGATAATTATAATTGGAACCTCCTAACTTTGACCAACCATTGAAAAGATGGTCCGTGTTCCTTGGAAGATTAATGGTATTTGAGACCCGGTAGCCAGTTCAACACAACATCATCGGCCTGTAAGTACAGTGCAGCGCCAGAAATCAGCAGGTTGGGCTCAGATATGAAAATGGTCTGTTCATCCAGGATGAAGCGCGAATGCAGACACCAAGCGGCGACAAAGAATTCGCAGTCATCCTCCACAGGTGCAATACCAGGAGGGGCGATCTCCAGGTGAGCGCAAGCAAAGAGACAGTGGAGTGGAGGAAGCTCCACGCCTCCACGTACATACAAGAGGGAAAAACGTACGTACGACTCCATATGCACCGCAGCAGGCTAAGCTTAAGCACTCTCCATGACCAACCATGCGCAGCAGGCTAAGCTCGACCACCAATGTAGATAAGGCCGAGCGGCTTAATGGCCCACATGGCATAGGCTGGGATCAGGACCGGGCCCACTAGTATTCAAAGGTATTCAGTTGAATATCCAAATTTTTTAACAAAAAAAATCATATATATAGTGTATATACAAGATTGTATATGAAAAAAAGAGAAATACAGTGAATTGCATACGTATACAGACAAATCAGCCCAATTTCAAAGGCCCTTCCCATCAAAGGCCCAGCAGCCCATTTTCTCTGCCGGAGGCCCAAGGATGCACTCCCTCCTGAGTATGGTGTGGAGAAGGATGCTGCATACTGATTTGTTTGCTACATATTCAAAAAATTGCTAGTGGAGATAAGTTTACAAATGAAGGGTTTAGAAATTGACATTTAGCGGCCTTTAAACTTGTGGTCTTGTGCCAATTAGGTCCACAAACTCTCAAACTCGAAATTTAGCCTCCTAAACTTATTAAGTTGTGCAGCGCAGGTCCTAACACTTCATGTAACTGATGACTAGGATAAATTTTGTAAAAAAACATCCTAGCATAGTCATCTCCTACCTTCAGCCCTTGTCATCACCTGAAGAGCCTGCACGTCCATATGCTGCACCTGCAGCGTCGCGGCGCCGAACCTAGCCAATACGTGCCCGCATCGCCTACTCCGCCAAACCGCCCGCCACGCGGTCGCAATCATCGCAGTGGAGTTCGTTGTCCCCACCGAGGCACACTCCACCAAGCACCTCGCACTCCGCCTTCGCCTCCGCCGCGAGACAGTGGTCCGCCTTTGTGCAGGTGCGGTAGGTAAATCACGCTCCTCGACACCAACACCATGTGCCCTGCCGTGTTGGGCATCGTGGAGTGCTCCAACACGCGCTGAAAGTTGGGCACCTTCGCCGCCACCTTCATGCGGTTCCCGGGGTTCCCGACAGCTTAGGCGCGCATCACATGCCCGCGTACCCGAGCATCTCGGACACTGACAGCACCTGGGGACCCAGCATGGTGATGTGCCTCCAGAGCGCTGGGCCGCTGATGCAGACTAGGTCATTGGGTGAGCGCCACGCCTAGGTTTCCCTCCTCGTCCTCCATTTCCAATGCCGTGTTGAAGGCCGCGTCATCCGCATTGTGGTGCGTTTGCAGCGTGCACACCTGCTCATACTTGGCGGCACGCTTTGCTCCATGCGCGCCGTGCTCAGCAGAAGGAATGTGCCGTCCAGGAACCACGCCACCCACTTCAACTTGGCCATCATCCCAATGGAGTAGATGTTAGTCAGGCTCTTCGAGTACCCAACCACCACCATCTGCGGGATCTGAGGGTGCACGTACTCCTGTAGAGAGGGACGGTGGTGTCCGACTATTCGTCGATGATCACCTTCACCCTGGACGCCACGAACATGTCCATGAGCTTCTAGTCGCCGCGGAAGCCGGTGGCGAGTATCAACAGGTCGGTGAGGACGGCAGCGGCCTGTCACTGTCTTGCACCAGGTCATCCTCGCAGAAGGCGAACGACCTCAACCGGTTCATCAGGCCCCTAGTCAGCTTAGTCGACTGCCAGAGTCATCTAAACCGACTCCCCCTGCTGCCAGGCCAGCTGCGGTGCTCGAGAAAACCGGCTAAGCCGGGTTCTAAGTCGGCTAAGCCGATTTCTTGGCTGAAATCGACTTAGTTTGATTTCCAAATAGGTTTTGGGCCTATTTGGACGTGGGAAACTTAGAGATTGTGTTTTGGAATTATTTTCTACTGAGATAAGACCACCCTCTCTATATATATGAGAGGATCACGGTCGATTGAGGACCCCAACTTCTAATCATCAAAATTAATCTACTATAACCCTTTTTACCCTCTCCTCTCTCTACCTTGTTGTTCGTCACGTCTCCTCGGGAGAAATTCAAGAGTCTACCAAGCGAAGAACCGGCTTAACATCGGTCTAACCGGTCTCTAAATCGATTTCGTCGGTTCATTGCTTTCTTGCTGCATTTAAGGTTGTGTGTTCACCGCGGGCGTGTTAGCCTTTGCTGGTGTATGATCCGGATCACCTTCCGGCGTCAACACTCACCCCGTCCACTCAGGCAATTCTTGGAATGTGTCTCTGGATATCATGATGAGAATATATTCGAACAATGTGAAACAGTCATCGTCAATCCATTCTCTACGCTGCCTAGATGGATTAATTCCTCGCTTCTGAACCTCTCTGACCTATCCATCATGGTGTCCAAACTGTCGCAGGAGGATCTTGAAACCCTTAGGGATTTGCCCACCCTTTATTCCCTTGATCTGCACGTGACAGAAGCCACAAGAGAAAAGCTAATGATCGCCGGTAGTACCGGAGAGCCAGCTTTCCGGTGCCTAGCATAGTTCAAGTTCACATTCAGTGCAATGGTGCTGGTGTTCAAACGAGGTGCCATGCAGAGGCTTCAAGTTCTTTCGCTCAGTTTTCGTCTCAAGGAAATCAAGACTGTTCTTGCCTGCTTCGACCGTGGCTTTGAGAATCTCACCTCTCTTAAGGCTGTAGATGTTGCAATCAACTGTCACTTTGCTTTTCTTTGGGAGGTGAAGGATGCAGGGCTGCCATAAAGAATGCAATCATCTTCTCCTCAAAAAAGAATGCAATCATCTTGAATCCAAACCATCCCACCCTTGACATGACCAGGCATTTTGAGAGAGAGATGCTGTGGCATGGAAATCAAGATACCCCATAGTTGGAAAACAAGAAAGAAGAACCAGTATGGCTTGTTGGCTTCATTCAATTTTTCACCCATTTATTTACTATACTTGTTGTATTTTCCTTCCTTCATCAATCACTCTAATTTGTTCGTACGTGCAGGCTGGGATTGCCAAGATTGGACCATGTGGTGGGAATGGAGGGAGGCCTTATGATGTCAAAGTGTGACAATTTGCAGTGGCACAGTCGTCGATTCACTTTCATATTCATACAGTGACCATACTGGGAAGCGTCACACTGCAGGTAAGGATGGAAAATGGAAATGGATATTTGATATCCGAATACGCTAAACCTGTAATATGGATATCCGTATTCGTATCCGTTTTTAATGTGGTTACTAAATGGATATATCCGAAATTCGTTTTCCAGTGCTTTTCTCTGTTCAATTTCAGATTCGTATTCGACAATATCCGTATCCACAAAGAAAATAAGGTATCATGAACCTATTTAAAAGTTTTCTCTCCATAATGAGTAACCAGTTATTTACTTTTATTATTACTAATGATGCATTGAAACCATTTAATAGTATATCTATAAATAACTTTTTGTATTAATTTAAAATCATTAACGATACATAAAGATTAAATTAATTTTGGTATTTTGTAATTTAATTTAAACCTAATATATTTGCTGTTGTAAATTATTTTAATACTTTAATTTATTTATTTATGATGTAAATTCAATAGTTATATAAATATAATATTGATTTATCAATTCATAATTTTATTTATTAAATATTTATTAATAACTATATTATTTTTATGAGCTATCCTTGTCAATGTTATATACACAAATAATTTAACCTCTACTTGTGTAATAATTTTGTAATTCCAAAAATATTAATAAAGAAAAATGGCTATTTGTTTTCAACCATTTTTATTTGAATTTCTTCACTTGACCTATTATTAAATATTATCCATTATAATTTAGTTTACTTTGATATTGGAGATTATTAAAAGTGTACTTTCATATATGTTGAATTTAACAATATACACTTTGAGTTGAGTCGAGTAAATATCTGAATAGAAATCCGAATCCGAGACATCCGTTTTGTATTCGTATTCGAAAATATCCGCATCTGTATTCGTATTCAATTCCATGTGTATTCGATCCGTTTCCATCCTTAACTGCAGGTCCATGGGGCGGCCATGGCGGGAGCAATCATATGGTGAGTCAGTGTTTGTGTGCTGTGTGTTAAACACGCACACATGCCACACTACTTTAGGGCCTGTTTGGTTAGATGTGTTAAAGTTTAACAAACAGGTAGCACTTTCGTCTTATTTGATAAAAAGTTTCTAATTTTGGACTAATTAGGCTTAATAGATTTGTCTCGTAAATTACTCCTAATCTGTGCCGACATGCATGCAATTAGTCTACATTTACTACTCCATATATTTGCCGCAACATTGATGTGATGGGAGTTAAACTTTAACATTCATGAACCAAACAAGGCCTTAATTGACATATATAGATAGCAGTTGCTACTTGCATACAGCTTAGACTCTTGGCTTGAGGTCATAATGTCAATTAGGCAACTAAGTAAGACATAATCCGTGGAGCTGATAATAAAACTGTGACACAGAAAGTAGTACATGGGAGTAAAAAATGTTGATACTGCAAAATAAGTTTCTTAAGAGTTGTACAGCATACTGGCCCTGCAATTGCAGGGGCCAACCTTTCTAGTGGAAATGAAATGACATTACGACAAGGATTTCCCATCTGAATCCGTGAATGCAATTGCAGAGGCAGCAGCTTGAATGCGTGATGGCTACAGAGTCCCAATTCTGCACCGCGTTCCATGCATCCGTCTTCTACTCTCTCCGCCTACAGTGTCAGCGGTGAGCATGCAGGTTTACCAGTCAGTACATTACATACGTTGCATGCAGAACCAAACTTACTGTGAGTAGAAACAAAAGCATGCAGATGTAATCAGTCCATAATAAGACCCTGTTTGGTTCATGAATGTTAAAGTTTAACTCTCATCACATCAATGTTGCGGCAAATGCATGGAGTACTAAATGTAGACTAATTGCATGCATATCGGCACAGATTAGGAGTAATTTACGAGACGAATCTATTAAGCCTAATTAGTCCAAAATTGAAAACTTTTGTCAAATAAGACGAAAGTGCTACAGTGTTCGTTAAACTTTAACACCTCCCACTAAACAGGCCCTAAGTTTTACATACCTAACATGATACCCTTCTTTCAAGGTAAATGCTGGGTGACTCGGAAGTGCGTCAGCTGCTTCCTGAAACACCCTGTTGACCAACGCAGTCTCGGACATCATCTCCTCTGATTTTTCATCATCTGTCGTTGCATAGCTACGGTTGCGAACCGTCCATACAGATATTTCCTTGAGGCTAGAGAGATATTGGAGACCGAGAGGTGTAGCCTTGTCCCATTTATGTGAATCCAGTCTTAACTCAAATGTCCGGAGGCTGGGCATAGCTCCGTCCTCAAATATCAGGTACGACACCACATCACAGTCGAACTTAAAAAACTCGAGAGCCTTGAACCCCGTGGACCTGCCTATCACGACCCTGTTTGCAGGGACACCTTGGATCCGCAGGTAGAGGTTGAGGAGGGAGGGCAGTGTCCCAATGATGCCAATATCTTCCTGGGGCATCTCCTTTGTTGCAAAAGTCAACCAACGGAGCTTTTGGAGATCTCGGATCCACCTAGGAACTCCAGAGAAGGTCAGTCCATCTAGACCAAGCCCCTCGAGGTTGTGGAAAGGAGGAGAAAGCAAGCGCAGGGCATCGGCTCCGATAGCTATAGGAGGAGTCGTCAGCCAAAAGGATTTGAGGTTACCTAGTTTCTTCAGTGAAAACATCAGAGCATCCATCCATATAGCTGTGGGCGTATCACCATCAGTGCGTCTTGGCCTACACTCGTAGTCATTTCTGCGGCAATAGAGGCCCAAGTCTTCCAGGTTGTTGAGTTTGCCGAGACTCTTAATATTCTCTGGCGAGCTCTCTGATAATCTAAAGTACTTCAGGGTACGCAGCGATTTCATCTTCCCAATCCCGTCTGGCAAAATCGTATCCCATGGCAAGATCAGATGGGACAAGCATGGCAAGTCAACAATATCTGATGGAGTGTTGCAAACGGATATGAAATAAGGTAATTCGAGCCTCTCCAGATGTCGTAGCCTCCGAATTTCACTAGGTAGCACAATAGAACGTTTTGAAAGATTCGATATCCATGGCTTGGCTTCAATCTTTAAGTATCTCAGCTGAAACAATTGGCTGACACCTGTCAGGTCCATTCTCATTAGGTGCTCAGGAAATTCAAAGAAAAGCACCCGAAGAGACTTAAGCTCCAATAATGGAGGCATCCATTTTGATGCTCCAAACGAGATAAGAGAACGAACTTGTGATCGGCAACACTTAGTGGCCACCTGCAATATGGTGTCATCATCTGCAGCACCACTCAAGCTGACTGACAGTCGATGAACCCTATCTTGCCGTTCTACCACCACCTGTGCACTGTGCACAACACTTACAAAATTATCTTCTCTGCACCTCTTTATGATTAGATCAAGCATCATATCATGTACTTTGTAGTAATAGGATTCTGGTTGAATCATGTTCCTGTTGACAAGTTCATTGAAATAGCTCTCCGCTACATCTCTTACATCTTGCCCAGGAGACTTGCTCGTCACAATACGTTCTGCCACCCATAACTTAATCAGCCCATCCCTTTCAATCTCGTAGTCCTCAGGATAAATGCCGAGATACAGAAAGCATGCTCTTAGATGATGAGGAAGGTGCTTATAGCTCAGGTCTAAGATATGCATCATGTCATCCAAGGAGTTTGCTGCAGATTCATTGACTATAGAACGTTGTATGTACTCCCACTGTTCTATGGGTTGGCACACTAAAGTGCTAGCCATAGTGACAATTGCAAGTGGTAAACCACCACACTTCTTTAAAATTTCAGATGAAACTTCGGTGAACCGAGGAGGGCAAGTACCTTCCGTGCCAAAAATTCTTCTAAAGAATAACTTTCTTGAGTCCATGTCACTTAGTGGTTTCATATAATGAATGGACCCATGGTCAATGTGACATGCTTGAGCCACACCTTCAATTCTTGTAGTCACAATAAGTCTGCTTTGTTGATTGTTACGTGGAAAAGCACAACTAACAATGTCCCAATCTTGCACATTCCACAAATCGTCGAGTACAATGAAGTACCTATAAACATATCCCAAACACAACATGGGTTAAATTTGACATAGAATAAACACTTTGATAATTTCAGAAAGCTCATATAAGTCTCAAGATATTGCATTAATATATGCTACAATCACTAAATTTTAATATGTTATAATAAAGTTTGTACCCATTGTACAAATATGCTGCTATTGAAACATAAAATGAAACTAGTGTAGCTCTATCTTGCAAATTAATTATCATTCCAAATCCATCTTACTTTTACTAATTAGAAGCTCCAAAGAAGTATTCACGTTAATCCTTACCAGACATACAAAATTAAAATGTAATTCCTAAAAATTATTACAAAAATCAGAAAGGCACATTATAAAAATATCATTGACAACAAGGGCCATTGGATCTATTACGTTTTCTACAAAATTGCCCACCTCTTCTATGGTCTAAAGTAATTCCCTAAGTATTGATATGAATTACTTACATATGAAATTATTAAAAATAATCCCTAATTTTTTTTTCTAAATTAAGCACCTCCACTATTATTAAAGTAGTACCCTAAATAATAACTACAAACATCCATCATTTTTTTTGTAAAAATATCCTAGAGTACTTCTATATATACTTCTAAATTGCTGAGATATTTCTATTCCATTATCTAAAAAAATATATGCTTCTAAATTACTCACTTCTATCACTGTTAGTATAGAAAAAACTAATACAATGTATAAAAAGTACCCCCCTAAATCTGCATCTAAATTACCCACTTCTACGGTTCATTAACAATAATTGAAAGTAACTCCTCAATATAAATGACCTACATCTATAATTAAAAAATTCAATGTACCTTTGAATATGCTTCTAAATTATTACTCACTTTGATCATTGATAATGTAGGAAAAACTAACACAACGTATAAAATGCAACCACAGATATTCATATATCCACCTTCATTATTACTAAATTAGTCTAAATGGCACATAATTCTAAATTACCTCTATATGCCATAAAAAATAATATGCCAAGTACTTCTATATATGCTTCTAAACTAGCTACTTCTTTTTAATATAAAAACTAACTCAAGGTGTGCATGGATGATGTTTGTCATAAGCTAACTCTGTGTTGTGTGTGTCCAGGAGCGTGTGTGCATGTGTGTGTGCGCGCGCGTGAACGAGGTTGATAAAGTATATAAAGAAATTGCTAACTAAAGTTTATCACACCAAGATTACATGGGTGTCATTTGAGAATAAGAACACATGAGAAATAGTTTGAACTGAGCACAAGTCAAAACACACATGGACGTGCAGTGCAAATGTGGAAAAATGTTAATGGGATGGAAAATAATATGTATTAAGCCACTGTAACTAAATCCAACACAATACGATAAGCATAGGATGTATTGATAAGTATTGAGTTAGAATGTCGAACACACATGTAGGTGTGATGATAAGGGGACACTTATGAATTAGGATGGAAAAGTATATAGAGTAATTGCATTAGCAACTAAAGTCCATAACCAAGATAAAAACAATAGAACATCAACATGAATATTATATTGTATTAGAATATGAGTGAAAATGAGAGTGAGCAAATATAACCAATTATGATTATTCGTGGCACCAAATTTATACATAAAATGGTTATATTTATCTCTAATCAAATAACTAGCCCATGTAGTAGCAGGGGTCAATGACTAGTTTATTTAGCTAGATTACAATATAATGAGGACGTGTGAATTATTGTTGCACCATTAAGGGAGAAGGAGACTGATATTTTTCCTTTTTAAAATAAATTTCCATATACTAGACTACTATAGCACAAAAAACCTATCACGAAACCACAAACCTGTTTCACAAAACTACACTTTTATAGGCATATGTAGAACAAAACTACACTTCGATCTATATATGAATCAATTTCATAAAAACTATGCTCTTGTGCTCATATTATATCGTAAAGCCACACTTCTTCAGAGCATTAATTGAAGTGTAGTTTTTCAACATAATAAATAAAATAAATGTGTAGCTTTGCAATATGTTGTAGCAATAGAGTGTATTTTCCTTTATTTGCCCTCCTCCCTTATAAGAATGATGAATGATGACTAACCATAATTGCTAAAAATGTTAAGGTAGAGGTAAATCTGTATCGACACTAGATCAAATTAAAATTTATCCCACCCCATATTCCAAGTCTATATTTGTGCTGGTTGTTACAAATTAAATGTTTCCCGCACCATGCCAGCTCTTGTACTCATATAGCTCATTTGCTTTCTTTGAAAGCTGTGAACAAGGAGTTAGATTTAGCTATAGAGGTAAGGTAAGTTGCCTGTTAAAGGTGAACTTGTTACTATTAAAATATTCATTGCTACATATGAGAACAAATGAGTACCTCTTATCATGTAGGTATTCTCTCAAAGTGTCGATTAGCTCTTGGACTTCGCAAGCATGAGAAGATGGAGGCAGCCCAAGTTTTGAACACACGCTGCTGAGTAGCCTTGGTACGTCTGGCTTCTGAGAAACCGGCACAATTGCCTTGCTATTGAAATGTCCGTTGACTTCACGATATACCTCATTGGCAAGCGTGGTCTTTCCTAAACCTCCAAATCCTACTATTGACATCACCTTTAGCTGTTTCTCTTCATCCTCTACCCATTTGACAAGCTCTTCCTTTTGGGTATCAATGCCTACAAGGGTTGTTGAATCCTTGTACAGTGCAGACAAGCGAGGATCAACTGCCACTTTTGCAGTAGAACTAGAGGTGCACACATTGAGATTATACCTATCTCGGCGTTTGCTTGCTTCAATCAGACGAGTCTTGATCTCATTGATCTGATTGGCTATGCGGTAGCTATCCTTGATAGTTCTTAGATAGTGAGAAGCTTTCTTGAGGATCCCCACCTTATCATCGATGTCCCCAACACGGTCCATGAAGTTGTCAATGCAATCTTCAATATCATAGGACATGTCTATTATATCTTTCCTCCATTTCTTGGCCAGCGAGTTGAGCTCATCCTCAGCGTTGTCCATGTTCTCAAGGAGGGCTTTCATGTCGCTAAGCTCTTCCATGAGGAAGGACACCTCCTTCCGAAGACCCTTGAGCTTCTTGTACTTGTCGCCCAGGAGCATGGCAAGCTTTTCCAAGATAGGTTTCATAGCCCCCATGGAAACGCTGATTGCGATACCCGCGGCCGCCATCGATCTATCTATCCTCCTCCTTGGACATGCTCGATCAATCCTCGATCAGCGCATGTTGACGATCTGATCTGCTTTCTCCCTCCTCTTATCCGATCGCTCTATTCTTAGTTTGGTCCTGTCCTGCAAACAAATTAACGAAGGTAGTCAGCGCATGAGAAATCGATCGACATGTGCACATTCGCTAGCTTTTAACACTATCTATCTATCGAGCTGTTGCACAGATGCAACCTGAGCTTGATGGATCACGTACCTGTGCCTACTTAATTAATTAAATGGCTGGTTTTCTTGAGCATAGATCTGGTCGATTACAAGCATAATACATGTGCCATGGTGACAACAGATCACAGATGGCCGATGTATGGATCACAACTCAGAGTGGCAGCCAGTGCATGAAACACAAGGGAAGCCGATCCAGCGAGAGGGCAGGTAATCTGTATGGAATGAACCAAGACGACATTGTAATAAACTACCTACTATGAGGAATCGATGGAGATGTGCAGGTACGCTAGCTTTGAACACGAGCTATTGCGCAGATACAGGCTGCAGATCGAGCTCACGTACCTGTGCCTCCTCCTCGATTAATAAGATGCTGTATCCTGCATTATCAGAACTCAGAGTGGCAGCACAGTCCTCCTTGGACGTGCTCTTGATGATCTGCTTCCTCACTCCTCCGATCCGGTCCCTCTGTTCTTAGTTTGGTCCTGCAGACGAAACAACGAAGGTGGCCTGGTTGGCGTATGTGTCGGAAATCGATGAAGATGTGCAAGTACGCTACATTCGCCCCTGTGCCTATTGTGTTAGAAATGAACAAAGATAAAAAAAAAGCATATAATTTAATGTAAATAATTTTCATTAGTCGAAGTTATGTCTCATGAGATTTTGTTACGTGCGAGAGCACGGGTTAATGGACTACTAAAATTGTAAAGGTAGGAGTACTGACTGGGGCGTGTTCCCTTAAAAAAAAGGTTTTGCAGGCTGGAGACGAGTCATTTTTATAAAAATAAGAGTACTTAGAAAGAGAAAAACAGGATCTCTAACCTACAAAGCAGATGAAGAAATTTAACATGTGGCAAGAGTCAAGATACCCGAAAACAATGTTTCAACCTCCCAAGGTGTGCTGCCCAACAGCATGAGTATGTGCATATGCTGTGCGGTTAGTTAGCTGTGGCCTGTGGGTGCAGTTTGCGCATTTTTTTATATAAAAAAATCAACCGATGGGTAACCATAGAATGACGAAAAGGAAAACCATGAGTTGGAGTTAACTGAACTGCAAAAGTAACTGATGGCAGACTATTCAATGATAACACACTCATAAGTAGGGATGGAAACGGATTGGATTCGCATGGAATCGGATCCGGATATCATCTTTTACCACATTTTAATTCGAATACGAATACGGATTCGGATATTTTCGAATACGAATACAAAACAAATGTCTCGGATTTGGATTTCTATTCGGATATTTACTCAAGTCAACTCAAATGCATATTGTTAAATTTAACATATATGAATAAAATTTTACTAATAATTACATCGTTAACCAAAGTGAACTAAATGAAAGTACACTTCTAATAATCTCCAATATCGAAGTAAACTAAATTATAATGGATAATATTGAATAAAATAATAGATCAAGTGAAGAAATTCAAATAAAAATGGTAGAAAACAAATAACCATTTTACTTTATGAATAGTATTGGAATTACAAAATTACCACACAATAGAGATTAAAGTATTTGTGTATATAACATAGACAAGGATAGCACATAAAAATAATATAGTTATCAATAAATATTTAATAATTAAATATATCAATTAATCAATCAATATTATATTTGTATAAATATTTATCATGAAATTATAAATTTATATAAAACAATTTACACCAATAAATAAATTAACTAATGTATTAAAAAAAGAAGAAATATGTTAGGATTAATTAAATAAGAAAATACTAAAATTAATTTAATATTTTTGTATCATTAATAATTTTAAATTTATACTAAAAGTTATTTATAGATATACTATTAAATGGGTTCAATGCATTATTAGTAATAATAAAATTAAATAATTAGTCACTCGTTATGGAGAGAAACTTTTAAGTAGGTTTATGATATCTTGTTTTCTTTGCGGATACAGATGCTGTTGGATATTTTCGAATACGGATCTGGAATCAGATAGAGAAAAACACTGAAAAATGAATTCGGATATATCCATTTAGTATCCATATTAGAAACGGATACGAATACGAATATCCATATTACAAGTTTTAGTGGATATTGATATTGGATAATTCGGATATCCATTTCCATTTTCTATCCCTGTCAGAGTGTTGCATCAGGTGCTCAGTATGTGTTCATGCAAGTTTTCGTTCCTGATGATCGGATCTATTTTCATAGCTGTCCAACAGAAAGAAAAATAAAACGACGCACAATCAATAAATGGAAATCAGGCATAAGTCAAAGTTTAGACCGGGTTTTGGATGCCAATTAGGAAGACTAAATATGAGCTAATTATAAAACTAATTGCATAAGCCGTGGCTAATTTGCGATATTAAACCTAATTAATCCATGATTAGCACATGTTTACTGTAGCGTCATATGAGCAAATCATGGGTTAATTAGGTTTAATGGATTCATCTCGCGAATTAGCCACGGCTTATTTAATTAGTTTTGTAATTAGCCTATGTTTAATACTCTTAATTAGAATCTAAATATTTGATGTGATAATTAGTCCGGGGATCCATTCGGACCCTAAAGATGGCGAAATCTGTATCTTTACTCACTAACTGATGAATTCGAGCAGCTTACCAAACTACAAGGGTATGATCTGATGCAAAGACAGAAGAGCACAGGTTGAAGATCCAGGGAGCAGTTCCTACCTACTGAAGCATCAAGCATCCTCTCTGCTCCTCCTCTCGTCGGCATCACTTCACTTGAGCAGCGAGAAATAAAACGAAATCTTTCTGGGAATATGATATATGTATATATAGGTCAGCCTAAGGAGTAAAGGATTCACCACTATTGTCCCAACCAACAGTGCCGGCCAAGAGCTTTTCAATGGCCAGAGCCCTTCTCCAGCCCAACCTTTCATATCCAGGAAGACCAACCATGTAAACCTCCAATTGTATTATTACCTGCTGCAAGGAATCTTCCCGTACCGATGCTGGCGACTACTGTAGGGCCCAGCTGCCAGCACACACGTAGCATGTGCTCTTCTGCTGCATGCCCCACCGGACGACGGTGAGTGGGGTCGGCGAGCCGTCTCGCTCCGCCGCTTACCTTTTTCCTTCCTAAATCAAGTTTGTTTGTTCTTGTCCGAGAAAGCTACCCTCCGTCGATCTCCCTCCCCAAGCTACAATCGGCCGAGATACCTAGCCTACAAGGATCCCCTCATTTTCCTTCTTCATTATTTCCTTGACCCGCGGTCTCCTTCTCCATTATTTAAAGAATGGCAGCAGCAGACCGCGTACTGACCAACCCAGTTGACACGTCAAAGGACTGAAGATCCGCTCAAGTCCATCATTTGAATTAATTAGTCACTCAAGACCAAAGACCAAAGACCCACTCAAGACCACTCACGTCGAAGGACCAGCTAGCCAAATGCCACTAATCGCTTTCTTTAATCACCTTTTACGTGATTAATTAGCAGCCACCTTGCAAAATCAATATCTCCCTCATATGAACTCCGATTCCATTGATTCTTCTTTCTAAATTCATTTAAAATCAAGATCCATCCATCCATACCAATTTCTTATTTTTGGGAGTCCATTTGAATTTATTTATTTTGTGATTGTTTGCGCGCGTAGCTAACGGAGTGACCAAGGAGGCGAACGACGATCTTGGAGACCAGGACGAGTTTGGAGGCTAGTACCGCGAGTTTGAGGCTATACACGAAGACCTGAGCTACCCGCAGGAGTTTGCTGAGGATGCTGACGGAGGCAAGTCCAATGTAATCCCCTTTGATACATTTTGATCCTATTTTTAAACACAACCCGTAGAAGTCGTTTTAAATATTGCATGTATGATTATAGTATTATACGTACGAAGTATTTTCGCTGCTCAGCTAAAATCCGTTTGAATAGCCATCCTTGAATTGATATTACCTGATAATTGTCTTGTTCAAACCTAGGAACAAATAATATGCTAGGGCAAAATATCGTTATTTAGTATGCTTAGGACTTGGTACTCATTATAGATACTCATCACTAAGTTTTCTCAAATACAATGATTTAAAATAAAAAAATTATGTGAATTGTGAGGATAAGTTGTGGCTATGGTGAAAGGGTTAATAAATAAATTAGAAATGGTGATCCTCCTAGAGATGGGGTGGATCGGTGTTCCTTTTGTAGGATGTCTTGGTGTTGGGGCTTGTACCTTCTGTGGTTGAGAATGAAGATATCCACCTTGTCTTGATTAAGGACTGAGTTGATGATTCATCTTGCTTAACTCAATTTATTATACAACCACTCGACCCTGTATGCGGCGGGGCTTAGTCTAAATCCTTCTAGTTGGTATGGCAATCACCTGAAGACAGGTGTGCAACAAGACACTAAGAGATGTATGTGAAAACTGAGAAATTGTATGAAATACAATGAGCTCTATAAATTATTGTATTATGTGGCCAGTGTTCCTGTGATAAGCGCCAGTACTTAGCTGAGGAGGATAATGGCTCTTATGGTCTGTGCTTGCACGACGGTGAGTGTTGGGAACCTTTCACATTTGCGTTCTCTTACCATATTAGGACAATCAAAGTGGATACCTCCGTTGCTGGAGTTCAAGTTTGTGCGAGTGTTATTCTTTTCCTTTAGATGGGATGAGAATCAAATGGACCTTTTCGATATCATCAACCAGTTGTCACATCCGAGATATCTAGGGGTTGAGGGAGGTGAAAGAAGCAGCAGCAATGAAGTGGTACCAACTCATCAGATAAAGGGTCTGCAGTTTTTAGAGACTTTGGATTTATCTAACCTTAGTGGATACATGGGCTGCTATGTCATGACACTTGACCTTGCTGATCTGCCGCGGTTGTCCCATCTGAGTGTTCAAGATTATAGTGATTCGGGACTGCCTCGTGGGATTGGGGAGATGAAACAGCTGCGCACTTTGTCTGGCTTCGATCTGGGGCACAGCTCGTCGGGAAGTGTTATAGGCCTGGGCGAGCTGACAGCTTTGTCAGAGCTGTCTCTCGTTTGCTCTGGTTTGTATGGACGGCTGCGGAAGCCATCTCGTAGGCTGCGGAAGTCGATATGGATGGCTGCTCTATCTACTTCTCTCGAGAAACTTGATAAGCTCAAATCATTTGATGTGAGTTCTCCTGATGAAGTTGCCCAGTGCGCTGATACGCTGAGCTCGCTTTCCCCTACTTGGGGGGGTAGCCTTGAGCGGCTGGACCTGAAGAATTGGTCCTTCTCCATTGTTCCTATGTGGATCAGCCATCTGCGTAACCTCAAGGAGTTGTACCTTGGAGCAAAGCAAATAATCCAGGAAGACATTGGTATCATTTGGATTCTACCCTCCCTCATCTGACTCGACCTGCGGATTGTACATGTGCTGATGACAAGGATCGTGATAGGAGGAGGATTATTCACACTTCTCAAGTGGTTTTCGTTTCACTGTGATGGGATATCCTCCCTGACATTTGAGGTTGGGGCGATGGGTAACCTAGGACACCTCAGCTTGGCAATCAATATTGATAATCGGGACAGGGCTACGCCTGAGGGGCTCCAGCACCTCAAGGGCCTCCAGCAAATCCGTGTACACAGGGCATGGCGCCCTTGCAACAGCTCAAACGATGAGAGAGAATTAGACAAGGCTGATGCTGCGCTGATCAGGGTCGTGTTCCAGGATACTTTCGACATGCTCCCGGCTCGCCCAGTATTCATTCACCTATCAGGACATGGGAGTTATTTCAAGGTAAGAGCTTTTCTACATTCCCGTGCGTGCATGCGTTTTCGACATTACTATAAATAATTCTATCCGTGATGCTAGCAGCTCCTGCTGGTGAACTAATCTTCTCTATTAAAACATGCCCGGCAGTACCTCTGCTGATTGCTTTTCAAAAAAATAAAATCAAATGCTGATGATGAACTAATTCCCACTGTACTGATGTGCATGCGCGTGCAGACGGGAGGAGTTTGATGAATTAGAAGAAGATCCATGCATTCAGGCTGTCCACAACACGTGAAGACATGCATATACTCCCATCCAAGAACAATAGGTTAATTCTGTCGTTACACGAATGGTCCTGTTGGTGGATCGTCGTGAAAAGTTTATTCATCACTATTATTGTACTGTACTCTACTCTACTCTACTGGCCGTGTGTAATATTAAAACTTTGTTCCACAAATAAAAACTCTGTCGTTACGTTGTAGGTTGCCTTCAGACAGCGGTGTAATATTGCGGCCCGTATGGCATTGCTTCATATATAGTTCATCCAGACCTAGCTATGAGAGTATGCATCTTTCTTTAGGAGGAATCAAGAGGGGTGGGGCGCCCCTACTAGTTCATATTTATGAATATATAGAAGCTAAAATGTGCTCAAATATGCTAACCACCAAGTGTATCACCTTGTGCACGTGTGTTAGCATATTTTCATAAACATTTTTAAGGATTATGTTAGCTCACACTAGGTCCAAATGCATATGCTCATATGAATTTACCTAGTGGCACTTGATAACCGTTTCAACCGTGAGACTCCCATATTCATAGTATGACTATCGATCCTAAGTCACTCACACCTTCTATGGTATCTTGAGTGCAAAACAAATATTGGCCTTATCATATATACCTTGGACTTGAGCCCATTTTGTTTTTCTTTTTCTTCTTTTCCAAATGTGAAGCACTTGATCATCTTTTGGTCACCTCCATCACCATGACCATCATCTAGCTCCACCACTTGGGATGGGACTTATCATTTCATGTCTACACAGTTAACATAATGATTAGTCTCTAGATTTCATCAATTATCCAAAACCAAACTAGAGCTTTCATGTAGGCCTACAGAAAATGTGGTTGCCAATAACCTCTGTTCCTGCCATCAATCACATCAGCCATCATCGCTATCTCATCCTTTGCTGCAGATCAAGTGGGGAGGTCGATGAACCTTGATGACTTGCAGTTCTGTAGTGCCCTGTGGATGATGTACCAATAACCTGCTGATAAAGTTTTTTTCCCTGCAGCTCTTTAGAATCAATTCAAGCATCATATCGTGCACCTTGTAATAGAATTTATATTGTTGAATCATGCTCCTATTCACTAGCTCATTCAAATAGCTCTATGGAATATGCTGTGCACTTTGCCTGATTCGGCCACTCACAAAACCTTCCGTGATCATTCTTCTTGCGAACACATGGTTGATATATACCCATGTGTGAGTAATGAGTCATTGTCGAGATGTGATCAGAGTTTTAGTTTAAGTGTGCATGAGACTAACAATACTATGAGTTGTACGTGTGCAACATGTCTCTTGTCGTGTGATATGCGGGTGTTGGGCATGAGATGGTCGACGACAATGGGGAGAAGGTCAAGCAGGGAGTCCGTGCGCGATAGACCGGGAGTAGTGAAGGGCAGATGCGAAGGCTTAGACCGAGGGACCGATAGCCGAAGGATGAACCATGGACGGCTAGCACATGGACATGTCAACAAGTAAGTGTGCATGCAAAGATGGTGATGAAGACAGTGTTGACCGAAGTCAGGACAGCGATCGGACTAAGTCAAGGCGGGCACGCGAGCACACTTGGTGATCGGATGATCGAGTACAAGCGGGACACGCACCGACATCGTGGATAAGGCGTAGCAGCTATGGGTGTGTTTGGTTTCCTGGTCTATTTCTAGCCTGGCTAGAATTCAAGCTTGGGCAGCCTTAGCCTGCTCCCACCAAGGTAGGGACTAGTTGTTTAATTATCTGCGTTATCTAAGCCTGGCTAACAAATAATGTGTTTGATTGCCTGGTTTGCTTTGTATAAAGCCATCCCTTCTTCGACTTGGTAAGCTTAACCCTTTAAGCTTCGAGTGTCCAATTTTTCTTTGACCACAGGTGAACGCGGACATCCGGCGATCTAAGTCTTCAGTTAGATTTACCCCAGCAATCACGGTTTGCACCTCCTGAAGCTGCTGCGGTGCCACAGGTGATAGTCTGGAGACCATGCTTCCCTGCAGCCCATCCTCGAAGACTTGTCTAACTGAAACATCCTGCTGCCTGCAGTGACTGAAAAGAGCCGGGTAGATATCAGCTAGTGCATCATCGCTAATTAACATTTTGTAACCAGTCAGTGGCAAGATCCGGAGACAAATCGCGTTCAAATTATACAGAAAGGACGAGCACACACCTCCTGCTTGGTGTAGTTGTTATCGAGGAAGACGGCAGCGCCATTGCCGCCGGACACGGCTTGGCGCCCCAGGACACGGCCTGCGTGACCAGCAGCGCTGGGTGGGCGTCGAAGGAGCAGATGGCGCTGCCGCCCTGAAAAGCAACGATGCTCACCGGAGCGCGCGCTCAGCTTATTTGGGGCTCGCTATTGGCTGTGGCTCTTCATGCATGCAGCAGCTTTTGAGGTACGAGGTCCAGCCGGTCAACTGCATGTATGCCTCGTTTGGAAATTTGCCTGATGAGATTTGCCTCCTCATTTTGCCTGGCGCCCACCAGTAGAGCGTCATGTCATGTACCGCTGTCCCCTCCTCTCCACCTTTCCGTCTGCTTGGCCTCCATTATACTTTGTTAAGTTTAACTGAATTTATAACAAAATATTAGTAATATTTTAATTTCTAAGTAAATTTATTATAAAAATATATTGAAATATCTATCAATGATACTAATTATATACCACAAATATTAATATATTGTATATATATTTGGTCTCTTAGGAAATGAGAATAACTTTTTACGTGTTACACAGGAAGTACTCTAGATAGTAATAGTAGTTGTGAGATGGAATGTGAAAAAACAATGTATTGCCTTGTAAGAATTTTTAATAGTACGATGTGACAAAAAGGTTGCAGTGGTACTGTACATGAGTAGATGATGGAAAAGGTACATGCGCATTTGTCGTAGGCCTGAATCTGACAGGTACTAGTGTACTGGCTGGAGAAAGCAGTGAATGGATGATCTGGTATCGGGGCCTTTGTTTAGTTTTAAAATTCAGAATTTAAAAAGTGCTACAGTAAAACTTGAAGCACGTGCATGGAGTACTAAAGGCCCGTTTAGTTGTAAAAATTTTTGGAAAAAATTCCTGTAGCACTTTTCGTTATTATTTAGCAAAAATTGTCTAACCATGGACTAACTAGGCTCAAAAGATTCGTCTCGACATTTACAGATAAACTGTGCAATTAGTTATTTTTTTACCTACATTTAATGCTCCATGCATGCGTCCAAAGATTCGATGTGACAGTTACTATGCAAAAAATTTTGGCACTTTTTGGCCATCTAAATAAGGCCTAAATGTAAATGAAATAAAACACTAATTGCGCAGTTTGCGTGGAGATTGCGAGACGAATGTTTTGAGCCTAATTAGTCCATGATTTGACACTAGACTTAAGGTGTAATAAAGCATTTATAAAACAGAAGAGTGGTTGTATGTCCGGGGCTTGCTTGCGTTGCAGCGGTGGTTAGTTCTCGTAGAAGTTAAGTTTGACACCAACACCACGGATGGATCACCTTTTCCGAAGCTTGATCGACACCAACCTCGTCATCACTTGTTCACCACGAACCTTCTCACTCTCGTAGGCACTACACGTATATAAATGATGCGATGCTTAACATGATGGAATGCATGCCATGATGCATGATAATGAACAAAGCATAGCAAAAAAAAAGAGACATTTAGAAAGGATAAACATTAGTTATCTACTTGAGTACAACTTTCATTCGCGGTACAGTTGCAAACCAACATAATTATTAACCAACATTAATCACATTAAGATGTTGTTAAGAAAACTACTCAACTTTACTTTTTACCCAAGAGGTTGCATCTAATAACAAGTAATTCTACCATAAGACCACTAAGTATTAACATAAGTAAGTCATTAACTACTAATGACATAAGTTAATGACACTAACTATCATTAACAAATTCTAGTTAACAAGTCAATCATAACTTAAGCAATTAATTAAAGTGCCAAGGGTCATTACATGTTAATGACCCAAGGTCATCACTCAATCCCAAAAGAGCACACAACACTTAAAGTTATTGATTTAACATTTAATCAATCACTTAAATAATTAAGGCATAAATTAAGAATAGATTAAACTTCCTCAAATTGAGCTCATACTTTTTCTATGGGTTAATCATGGCCTAAAACGATGTCAAAACAAATTTCATGATTTTTGAATTAATAAATTAATTATTAAAATTCCTGGAAGTTGCATTTAATCTTTATTGGAACTAATTAATTCTACTGCACAAAGTACTCAATTTTAGCATTTAACATTTTCCCTAGGTAATTTACATAATGAGAGACTCACACAAAAATTTTTCATGAATTTTGGAGCTCCACACAATTTTTAGTGAAATAAACAAATAATAGCACTATTCATTTATTTGAAAAAGGAAAACAAAAACAAACTCGGGCCGATTTCTCTTTTTCCCGCGGTCCGGCCCAACCAGACGGCCCGCGTGCGCGCCCTCGCCCGCACCCGCGCTCGGCCCAGCAGGCGGCCTGCCTCGCGCACGCGCCCGCTCTCCCTCTTTCTCTCGCTGACAACGCGGACCCACTTGTCATCGCCTTCCTCCCGCTCGCCCGCTCTCTCCCGCGTGCCCGCGCTCTCTCCCGCGGTGGCCGGCCGGTGACCGGTGCTTAGGTGGACTAACCGACTCCACCATCACCATCAACACTACCCCACGGTTCCATTTTGCTACTAAACACCATGGCTCGAGCTCCGGCGACAGCTCACCGACGACGGTGGCGGCTTGACAACCACGGTGACCGGCGACTCGACAACACGACGGTGCAACGATCAAAGCGAGTGGTCAGGGAGCATCAGGGGCGTACCACGATCACGAAGGAGTGATCGGTTGAAGCTGAGAGGCTCTGGAGGCGGCTGACCACGGTGGCGGGGCTCGACGGGAACGGCGGCGACCCGAGGTGGAAGACGATGGCTCCCCGGTGATCCAGGCGGAATTGGGCCAGCTCAACTGGTTCACGAGGTGCGCGAGGATGCGGCGATGCTGTTGGTGCGACTGGCGTGGCCGGAGATGGCCTGGTGGCGGCAGCGGCGAGCGGCGGAGCTGCGGTGGCGGCGGTGGCAAAAATGGAGAAGGAAAAGAAAAGCACGGCGACCTCGCGTATATATAGGCAACGGTGGCGGCTACAGCGTTGGAAGACGCTCGTCGTCGCGCTGGCGATCGAGGACACGCCTGGAAGCCGGCCGAAGCCATCCGGCGTCTCGCCGGCGCCCATACCGCGCGGTGGTCGGCGGTGATTGGCCCGACACTGTAGCTCCCGCCCAAACTCTGAAATTCAAACTAATTTTTCAAATTACTTTCAAATTTGTATAACAACTTGAAAAACTTCCAATGTATGAAATCTTCAGAATTTCAAGCTCTACAAGTTTTGTATTGAACACTTTTTCAAATTCTCACTGGATTTTGAAATTTGAGTTTAAATTCAAAAAGGGACACATTTTTCAGATTTGGTAATTTAGAAATTACTTTTGATTTTATATTGAAACTTCAAAATATCCAAACATCAAAGTTGTATATCTTGACCAGACCTACAACTTTGCTGTTCAAAACTTTTTCAAATTCTGCCTCCATTTTGAAATCTTAGTTTGGGGACAAAAATGAATTAAATCTGAATTTTGTTTATTTTCAAAATTGCTCCACATTTTACTCTAAAACTTTGAAAACTCAAAACACCAAAGTTGTAGCCCTTGAAAAGTTCTACAAACTTGGTTTTGAACTTTTTCCCAAATTTTGCTTAGATTTTAAATTATTTCAAAAGGGGTAAAACAGGGTTTTGAAATTGAGGGTTTTGAATTCAATTGATTATTCTTTTTAACTAAACATGATTAATTATTTAACACTAATAAAACATTATTTCATGTGATAAGAAACATGGCATTATTAATGTATTAAGCATACTAATAAAAATAACATATCACATCACTATTGAAACATGTAAAACACGTATATAAAACATGAAACATTCTATTGCAACATATGAAACACTACCAAGCAACACATGAAACATCACTATGCAACAGAGACCTGATATATGAAACATTGCTTATGCAACATGAAATGCATCTTATGCCTTGATGTATGCATGATCAGTACTTAATCAAGTTTTAACTGCTTTTTAACATCTGGGATGTTACAGCCTATCCCCCTTAAAGAAATCTCGTCCCGAGATTTCGGAACGACTTAACCCGTGGGGTAAGTAATGGAAAAGGAAATGTGTCAAACACATTAACCTTGAGAAAGTTCACAAAGTAACAAGGATTGGTTCAAGAATTACAACCGATTTCATAATGATGGTTGTAATTAACAAGGTATTTAGAGAAAACTTGAAGACATGGATTATTTCAAAAAGAAAGTCCAAGAGAGTCGTAAGTACGTCAATTGCGGACTATAATGAATCATGGTCATAGACCTTGCTATAGCAAATACCCCGTATTCCCGTACAGTGATCAGCCATAGGGATTTCCATGATACTTGCTATACCATTGTTACTGATCATGGTACCACTATAGTGCACAATTGGAGCAACTTCAAGAAAGTAGGGTCTTCTGTTGAAACGAAAATATTCACAAAAGAAATCAAGATTACAACCGCGATTTGATAATGGTTCCAACATCAAGAATTAAGATGATTCAAAAGAAGTATGGGCATGAATTCCCAAGACATATTGCAAATAGTGAGGGCATATTAGTCATGAGACTATAATGGATCACGACCACAGACCTCGATACCTGCGCGCACCTAGCAGAAACCTGTGTGATCCGGACACACAAGAGACCCTAGGTTCCGACGCGGCACCGTGGTCATGGAACGTGGCACCACTATAGGGCACAACAGCAATAACCCTCGTCTCACAATATTGAGAATATAACCGAGATCAGAAGTCGGTCACAATCACAAGGCGTCTAGGGACTCAAAAAGACAACTTTGAATCCCTAAGGAGCGTCCAGAGAATGAAAACATCCTAATTGTGGACTATAAGGAATCATGATCATAGACCCTGATAACAGCAAGTGTCCGGTATTTCCTTATGGTAGCAAGTCACAAGAAACTCCAGGATACAACGCTGTTCCATTGTCACTGATCATGGTACCAGCATAGGGCACAACTGCAGTAACTCAGTTGACAATGTCAGTATTATAACCAAGATCAGAGATTGGTTATAATAACAAAGGATCTAGAGAGGTTAGAATTCTCCGATGAATGTCCAACGAGTGAAAACACATTAATTGTGAGCTATAATGGTTTAGGAGCACCGACTACGGTACCAGTGCATATTCTGGTGGAACTCGTGTGGTCATGAATCACAGAGTATTCCAGGTTTAACACAGCACCATAGTCGCGGGTCGAGGCACCACTATAGAGCACAACTAAAGTAACTCTCGTCAAACACATGTAAATGATCAATATCAAAGTAATAGCATGTGTCAGGATGGAAGAAATCAAAACATGACACATGCATACATTGAGAAGTCAATGTAAGGAGTAGTCCCAGGTTTTACATGGAGTCGACATGGTAAATAAAGTGCATCCAGAAGTTCCCCAAGGATTAGGAACTTGTGGAGTAGGGATCATCAAAGGACTAATAGAACCTGGTACAGGACGGGATTCATCAATAGAACAGTTATAACAAATAATAACTGCTCCTCGAATATAAGGAGGAAAATTTTAATCATTATTTTATTATCATTTTATGCATGATATAAGATATGCTCGTCCTATACGTCTTCTCAACGTCAGGAGTACTTCATCTTCATCATGTTAGTAGATTATAGGACTTTACTTATACACTATCTTCACTGCACAAAACGGATTATTGAGAGATACTTCGGTAGAACTTTATTGTTGAAGTTAACTCTTCTTTTGACCTTTCAAAGACGAGTTGACAAACTTCTTGAAGCCTTTGTACTTGAGCCATCGAAAAATCTTCATTAAGTCTTCCAGCAAGCAAGAGAGATAGATAGAAGTCCATTTTTAACTTGTTATCCTCAAAAACTTTTATATTATAAATTCATTTTGAAGTTTTCAAATGTAATGTTGTAGCTGATCCATTGTATGAGCTCTGATACCACCTGTAGCAGAACCTCCTAAATTATATGGCCCACATGCACCTGTCATTGACCCTAAGACCTTTGACAGCTATGCATGTACACCAGATAACCTAAGAAGATCTGTCGGGTGCCCTCATAGGACCCCGATTCAACTACATTTGACAACTCATACCAGGATCAACAAAGGAGTAACTACAACATTACAATATTTGTTACAAAACTTTACATCAGAGTGCGGAAGAATAACAACAATGAATTTATAAATCAGGATTAAGTTAACTTTTTACAAACTTAACTTGTATTGCGGAAGTGGAGTAGAACTATAGAAGACAAACTTAGGTAGAGCACCTAAGTTAGGGGACGACAATCAGATCATGTCGAGCCCACCGACATGACCTAATTAGCAGCACCAGTTAGCACCTGCAACAGGGGTTAACAAACCCCGAGTACTCAATTGTACTCCGCAAGACTTACCCGACGAAACGAAAAGAAAAGACTCCAACGATATGCTAGCTTAAGGGAAGTAGTGAAGCTAGAAAAGAGAAGTTTTGCAGAAAAGCTTACTACCAGTGCATCCTTGCTTTCAAACTTTTAATTAAGTTTTGGCTCCAATTTTAGTATAGCCTAATTATAGCTAACTTTTGCACCTGTATCTATCTCAATCATAAATATAAGCATCACACTTGTTATTCGCTTCTTTTCCATTTCAAGTTCAACAGTAACCATATTCTAGTTGTTGCTACGATGTTGGTGAACAGTCAAGACTCCTTTCTCGTGGAGCAACGACGATTCGAACCGCTTCATTTACCCAGCTGGGGCTTCCTAACCACACGACATATGCAAGTCCTTGACCTGCATATATCAACGCTTACTTGGGTCACCCAAAACCAGAACGTGTCCATCGCCACCCGAGAGCACAGTACTCCTCGAACTCGGCCCGATTCTAGCCCCGAGGGTACACGCTACTCTCGCCATCTCTCCACTCCCAGTGCGAGGTTAGACATTCTCGTGATGGAATAGCCGAAGTAAGGCTTACCCGCCATTGGGTATGTGACTAGTACTATCCAAAACTCCTCGACTCGAGCGCCAATAACGAACGGTCCTTAACCGACACAGACGGGACCAACCACCAAAGACGATTCCCATGCCCGTCCGGTCTCAAGTTCATTCTCATATTCATTTCACATGCTCTCATGACCTGTCATTAGGTCAGGAGAAGCAAGTAATAAACCTGTTCTGGTGATCAAAGAAATATTATTCGACTCCTACCGAAGTCTAAGCATTACTAAGCATAAGAGATCGACCTACATATACTTGTGGGATATCATCTGGATATAAATGTAGATCAAGGTAATCATGCAGCAACGGTTTCAACCAACTCCTACTAACATAATGCACATTACACTAGAATTAAGGTGTAATAAAGCATTTATAAAACAGAAGAGTGGTTGTATGTCCGGGGCTTGCCTGCGTTGCAGCGGTGGTTAGTTCTCATAGAAGTTAAGTTTGACACCAACACCATGGATGGATCACCTTTTCCGAAGCTTGATCGACACCAACCTCGTCATCACTTGTTCACCACGAACCTTCTCACTCTCGTAGGCACTACACGTATATAAATGATGCGATGCTTAACATGATGGAATGCATGCCATGATGCATGATAATGAACAAAGCATAGCAAAAAAAGGGACATTTAGAAAGGATAAACATTAGTTATCTACTTGAGTACAACTTTCCTTCGCGGTACAGTTGCAAACCAACATAATTATTAAACAACATTAATCACATTAAGATGTTGTTAAGAAAACTACTTAACTTTACTTTTTACCCAAGAGATTGCATCTAATAACAAGTAATTCTACCACAAGACCACTAAGTATTAACATAAGTAAGTCATTAACTACTAATGACATAAGTTAATGACACTAACTATCATTAACAAATTCTAGTTAACAAGTCAATCATAACTTAAGCAATTAATTAAAGTGCCAAGGGTCATTACATGTTAATGACCCAAGGTCATCACTCAATCCCAAAAGAGCACACAACACTTAAAGTTATTGATTTAACATTTAATTAATCACTTAAATAATTAAGGCATAAATTAAGAATAGATTAAACTTCCTCAAATTGAGCTCATACTTTTTCTATGGGTTAATCATGGCCTAAAACGATGTCAAAACAAATTTCATGATTTTTGAATTAATAAATTAATTATTAAAATTCCTGGAAGTTGCATTTAATCTTTATTGGAACTAATTAATTCTACTGCACAAAGTACTCAATTTTAGCATTTAACATTTTTCCTAGGTAATTTACATAATGAGAGACTCACACAAAAATTTTTCATGAATTTTGGAGCTCCACACAATTTTTAGTGAAATAAACAAATAATAGCACTATTCATTTATTTGAAAAAGGAAAACAAAAACAAACTCGGGCCGATTTCTCTTTTTCCCGCGGTCCGGCCCAACCAGACGGCCCGCGTGCGCGTGCCCTCGCCCGCACCCGCGCTCGGCCCAGCAGGCGGCCTGCCTCGCGCACGCGCCCGCTCTCCCTCTTTCTCTCGCTGACAACGCGGACCCACTTGTCATCGCCTTCCTCCCGCTCGCCCGCTCTCTCCCGCGTGCCCGCGCTCTCTCCCGCGGTGGCCGGCCGGTGACCGGTGCTTAAGTGGACTAACTGACTCCACCATCACCATCAACACTACCCCACGGTTCCATTTTGCTACTAAACACCATGGCTCGAGCTCCGGCGACAGCTCACCGACGACGGTGGCGGCTCGACAACCACGGTGACCGGCGACTCGACAACACGACGGTGCAACGATCAAAGCGAGTGGTCAGGGAGCATCAGGGGCGTACCACGATCACGAAGGAGTGATCGGTTGAAGCTGAGAGGCTCTGGAGGCGGCTGACCACGGTGGCGGGGCTCGACGGGAACGGCGGCGACCCGAGGTGGAAGACGATGGCTCCCCGGCGATCCAGGCGGAATTGGGCCAGCTCAACTGGTTCACGAGGTGCGCGAGGATGCGGCGATGCTGTTGGTGCGACTGGCGTGGCCGGAGATGGCCTGGTGGCGGCAGCGGCGAGCGGCGGAGCTGCGGTGGCGCCGGTGGCAAAAACGGAGAAGGAAAAGAAAAGCACGGCGACCTCGCGTATATATAGGCAACGGTGGCGGCTACAGCGTTGGAAGACGCTCGTCGTCGCGCTGGCGATCGAGGACACGCCTGGAAGCCGGCCGAAGCCATCCGGCGTCTCGCCGGCGCCCATACCGCGCGGTGGTCGGCGGTGATTGGCCCGACACTGTAGCTCCCGCCCAAACTCTGAAATTCAAACTAATTTTTCAAATTACTTTCAAATTTGTATAACAACTTGAAAAACTTCCAATGTATGAAATCTTCAGAATTTCAAGCTCTACAAGTTTTGTATTGAACACTTTTTCAAATTCTCACTGGATTTTGAAATTTGAGTTTAAATTCAAAAAGGGACACATTTTTCAGATTTGGTAATTTAGAAATTACTTTTGATTTTATATTGAAACTTCAAAATCTCCAAACATCAAAGTTGTATATCTTGACCAGACCTACAACTTTTCTGTTCAAAACTTTTTCAAATTCTGCCTCCATTTTGAAATCTTAGTTTGGGGACAAAAATGAATTAAATCTGAAATTTGTTTATTTTCAAAATTGCTCCACATTTTACACTAAAACATTGAAAACTCAAAACACCAAAGTTGTAGCCCTTGAAAAGTTCTACAAACTTGGTTTTGAACTTTTTCCCAAATTTTGCTTAGATTTTGAATTATTTCAAAAAGGGTAAAATAGGATTTTGAAATTGAGGGTTTTGAATTCAATTGATTATTCTTTTTAACTAAACATGATTAATTATTTAACACTAATAAAACATTATTTCATGTGATAAGAAACATGGCATTATTAATGTATTAAGCATACTAATAAAAATAACATATCACATCACTATTGAAACATGTAAAACGCGTATATAAAACATGAAACATTCTATTGCAACATATGAAACACTACCAAGCAACACATGAAACATCACTATGCAACAGAGACCTAATATATGAAACATTGCTTATGCAACATGAAATGCATCTTATGCCTTGATGTATGCATGATCAGTACTTAATCAAGTTTTAACTGCTTTTTAACATCTGGGATGTTACATCTACCGCCCGGGACGCCTGCGTAGCCGTCGTCTTCTCCACGCACGGTCGGAGCGCCGCCACCACCACCCTCACCGTGGCCCGGCCTCTCCGGTCCGTCTCCATCTTCACCAAGCGCACCGTCGTGATCACGGTGAGCTCCTGTGTGTGTTTCTCGCATCGTTTAAGTTGTTACCTCGTCGGTGGCGCGTTTTCACCGGGATGCCGCGTCTCCGGTCCGCCATGGCCATTGGGGAGGGGTCACCTGAGCCCGAGCTTAGGTGTAGAGAGTCGTAGTGAGTTCGTGAGGTCAGTCGGGTGGCGCTGGTCCATCTCAGTCTCACCGAAGCACCACCGCCGGCGAAGTAGTGGTCGGCGGCCACCGTTGGCCACGGCCGGTGGGAGGAAGAGGATGACGGGCGGGGTCGCCTCATCAGTCAGAGAGGGAGAGCGCGCGCGCGAGTGGGCCGCGCAAGCCTGACGTTGCTGGGCTAAGCGTGTGCGGGCCGCGAGTGCGGGGGGGGGGGCGACTGGGCCGCGCATTGCTGGGCCAAGCCGGAGGAGAAGGGAAGCGGCCCGAGTGGCTGGTTTTTGTTTTTCTTTTTCAAAAATGTGAATAGTGTTAGTTTTTGTTTATTTCAATAGAATTTTTGTAGAGCTCCTAAAATAGTGAAAAATTTTTAGTAAGCTTTCTAAGGTGTAAGCTATCTAGGAAAAATATTAAATGCTAATTTTGATTACTTCTTGTAAGTTATTTAATTAGCTCCATTAAATGTTAAATGCAACTTCCAGGAATTTTAGTAATTAAAATATTAATCCAAAAATTATGAAAATTGTTTTGACACTATTTTAGACCATGACCAATCTATAGAAAAAGTTTGAGCTCAATTAAATGAAGTTGATTTTATTCTTAATTTATGTTTTATTAATTAATTAGTTAATCTTGTAATTAGAACCTAATAACTTAGGGTTGTTTGACTTTGAGATTGAGTGTTGACTTTGGGTCATTAACACTTAATGACCTTTATCATTCTTCATTGATTGTTTAAACTCTCTTAATTATGTTGTTAATACTTAATTGGTGTTATTTCATGTGTTACACGAAAATCCTTAATGAAGTAATTAACTTAATCAAACCCTAAATTAGAGTTAGGTTTGAATCGTTTGCTTTGCAACTGTACCGCGAAGGAAAGTTGTACTCAAGTTATTAGCCTTGTTATTCATCCATCAAGCATCATGTTTAGTACTTCATCATTTTAAGCTTGCCTTCTCATCGCGTGTAGTCCCCGTGAACGAGGAGATTGTCGAAGTTGAATCCGTCCCCGAAGAAGAGCCGACGTCCGTGGAGGTGGGATTTGATATTTGTGGTACTGACCTAGAACCTGAACTTTCCGTCGACCAAGGCAAGCCTCGGTTACATTTAACCCTTCCTTGCGTTTTGAAAAGCTTACTTCACTTACGTTAATGCTTTATTGCACTAAGTGATAGGAGTTGAGTGATAACCTAATTACTGCATTACCATCCTTGATACTTCGATATCATCCTTGTTACTATTTTTATTTGAAAATGCTTAGTATGCTTAGCCATGCTTAATGAGAAAACTTTAAAAATGTTAAGCAAAGTTTGAAGGGTTGTTGGACAACCACTTGATGAATAATGATGATGATAATCTGGGACCGATCGGTGGACTTGCATCGGGAAAGGAGTCACCATGTAGTGTCTTTGACTAAGTCACTTAAGGACCATACCGTTGTTTGAATTGTGTGCGTCGGGAATTTGTAACTGACCACATATTCTGGTAAGCCTAAGACCTTGGTAATTCTAACATGTGAACGACCAACCGCACACTGGGAGTGGAGAGATGGCGAGAGTAGTGTGTACCCTCGTAGCCAAGGGCTGGATTGAAGGTGTACTGTACTCTCGGGTGGCGCTGGACCCGGTCATGTTTTGGAGGATCCAAGTGAAGGTTGATATCTGTAGGTTAAAGTCCTACATGTATCATGTGGTTAGGGATCCCCAGCTGAGTATAATCGGTTCGAATCGTCGCTGCTCCTCGGTTAAGGAGACTTGATTCTCTGTTCAACATCGTAGTTAAGAAATGGAACTTTGGTCGGAGAATAAGAAAGAAGTTGTATGAGTTATATAATCTAGATTAGAAGCACTTACATTCTGTTGATAATTAATACTGAGATAAAACATTGATCTTAAGGATTCACTATTCCCCTGAGCCTGCATTCCTGAGTCGTCTTTACCTTGTTTCGTCGGTTAAGTCTTGTGGAGTACTTTTATACTCAGGGTTTATTGAAACCCTGTTGCAAGTACTGACTGGTGCTGTTAACCGGGGTCATGTCGGCGGGCTCGATATGATCTGGTTGTCCTCTCTTGACTTAGGTGCTCTATCTAAGTTGTCTTCTGTAGTTCTACTCGACTTTCGCCATTTAAGTTAAGTTTGTAAAAAAGTTAACTTAATCATGATTTGTAAATCTATTGTTGTTATTCTTCCGCACTCTGATGTAAGTTTTGTATCAAATGTTGTAATGTTGTAGTTACTCCTTTGTTGATCCTGGTATGAGTTGTCAAATGTAGTTGAATCGGGGTCCCTTGGGGGCACTCGACAGATCTTCTTAGGTTATCTGGTGCACATGCACAGCCGTCAGAGGTCTTCAGGACAATGATAGGTGCATGTAGGCCATATAATTTAGGAGGTTCTGCTACACGACCCCGGCCCCAGCGAGCTTCCCCGCGGTCGCATCCTCCCCCTCCGCCCCGGCCCCGCCGCGCTACCCCGCCACTGGTGGCTAGGGTTTACGGCCGCCGCCCCTGTGCGCTCCAACGAGCTGCGCCCCCGCCGCCGCCGACAGGCCCCCACGGGCTGCCACGCCCCCACGCCCGCCGCGGCTAGGGTTTGGCACCATAAATCAGAACCCTAGCCGCCGCCGGGCCCCAGCACTCCTTCACCGCCGTCGCCGGCCGAGGGGAAACCCTAGGGTTCCCACTGCCGGTGTCGTGCCCGCCGTCTTTGTCCTCGCCCCCAACCTCTCTGTCCCCCTCACCAAGGAGGCTCCCCATCCGGTGCCAAAGCCACCGGCGAGCCACCGACGTGCTCTCGCTGCCCGTGCTGCCATGTGCCATCCACTTCACCGACCGTCACTGCCCGTGCGCAGACTGCACCAACGAAGCAGAGGCGCCCCCACCTTCCTCCTAAAAAGGTACGCCCCCACCTTCCTCTCTCCCTCTTTCTCATATTCAGAGCACTATGATGTTTATGATGGTCTATGTGATGCTATTGTTTTTGAAATGCTGCCTATGATGCTCAATGTCCTGCTCAATGTACCTATTCAGGATGGTATTCAGAGCACTGTGCAAGCTCTTTCTCTGATTAAGAGTGTTGATGGTCACTGCATTTGTTAGAGTGAAATTGCCATGGCAAATATTGTCATGGTCTATGTTCATGGTATATGTTGATGGTCTATGTTGATTGTCATGGTCACTGTCATGTTCATGGTCTGTAAGTGAAATTGACATGGCAAATATTGTGAGAGTTTGGGACTATGGTTGCACTATCATGCTAAAACTGAAAGTGAATATGCTTAGCTCTGAAATTTACACTGTCATGCTAAATCTGAAAGTGAACATGCTAAAACTGAAATTTACACTTTCATGCTAAAACTGAAAGTGAGAGTTTGGGACTATGGTTGCTGTGGTAATTTGACAAGGCAAATATTGTTTCTGCTTAGCTCTGTAAAACTGAAATTGAGAGTTTGGTACTATGGTTGATCTGATAATTTTACTATGGTTCTATATATATGCTTATCTCTTTTGCCACTTTGAAGGTGAGCATTCTAATAACATGAGCTCATGCCTTTTGCTATTAGGATTTTTAAACTGAGCTCATGTCTTTTGCCAATGCTGACAGTTATTGTATGATGAGGCACACTCCTATACTCTGTGTTGTATGATGACAGTTACCTACTATTTATATGGCAGGTTTACTGTTGTTTATATGCCACACTCCTCTATTACTACTACTCTACTCTGTCCACTGCTGTTCTCTCCAACTCTCCTCTACTCCTATTTTGAATTGGTCCCATTTTTTAAACTATGCTCCTCCTCTATACTACTACTGTACTCTCTTCTCTTAATTCTCTCTACTCTCTCTACCCTACTACTCTTCTCTCTACTCTCTTTACTCTACTACTCTTCTCTGTACTCTCTCTTCTCCTACTACTCTACTACTCTCCACTTAATTTCTCAGCTGCTCCAACTATTTTGAATTGAACACATTTTTGATCCATCTCTCTCTACTACTACTCTACTCTGTCCACTATTGTTCTCTCCAACTCTCCATTACTCCTATTTTGAATTGGTCACAATTTTTTAAACTATGCTCCTCCTCTATACTACTACTGTACTCTCTTCTCTTAATTCTCTCTACTCTCTCTACTCTACTACTCTTCTCTCTACTCTCTTTACTCTACTACTCTTCTCTATACTCTCTCTCTTCTCCTACTACTCTACTCTATTTTCTCTATCTAGTGCACCTCTCTTTCCTTACTTGGTGGCTGATTGCCCCAAATTTGAGATGGCTGAAGGACTTAGCCCTTTGGGGTTGATTTTTGAAACTACTAATACTAGTACTTGTCTTACTACTACTACTGAGGCATAAGACATGTGCAATGATGTTTTATTTTGATGCTACTATGAACCTGAGGCATCAGGCATGTGCAATGATGTTTTATTTTGATGCTACTCTGAGCCTGAGACATAAGGCATGTGCAATGATGTTTTATTTTGATGCTACTATGAACCTGAGGCATAAGGCATGTGCAATGATGTTTTTATTAATTTGTAAGGAGCTGCTATGATTATTTGTGAGGAGCTGCTGTTATTCACTTGCCATGTTAGTCTTGCTTCTTGTTACTCAATGGGTATATTGGGGCTTGCTCTTTTTGTAGTCCTAAAACTGAACTCTATCCTAATACTGAACTACTTGTATGCTGTCCTAAAACATTCTTGTTTACAACTCTGTCCTAAAACTTGTATGCTATCCTAAAATTGAAGTAAAACTGAACTACTCCTAAAACTTGTTTACTACTTGTATGCTGTCCTGTTTATCCTGCTAGTATTTGAGCATGTATGCCCACTACTTGTATGCTGTCCTGTTAATTTATTTTGATAACTGAATGTTGCACTCTATATGTCTTGTTTACTACTTGTATGTTGTCCTGTTTACTACTTCTGTATGTATGCTATCCTGCTACTTTTAAGTGATAACTGAATGTTGCACTTTATATACCTTGTCCCCAAAAACACCTAAACTGAACTCTATGTCACTACATATTAGCTACTGCTCTATCTATGTCACTACATATTAGCTACTGCTCATATCCTCTAGTGTCCACTACTATTGTCCTCTACTGTTTTATTTTGATGCTACTCTGCACCTGAGGGTTGCTACTCTCAAATGCCACTGCCTTAACTGAACTGGCTTACTATCCTACTACTACTCTCACTTTCTACTACTGTCTTTCTACTAATGTCTACTAGTACTCTTACTAAACTGAATTTGGATAATGAATTATAATGTTATAATGACTTAGCTTGCTTGTGATGATGTTTTTTTACATACTGAGCACATGCCTTATGCCAATGATGAGAGTTTTTACATACTGAGCACCTACCTTATGCCAATGATGAGAGTTTTTATATACTGAGCACTTGAAATGTATCGGACATTTGGATGGATTTGTAAATGTGGTGATGGACTTGAAATGTAACTTTTGAATCTTTAAATGTGGTGATGTGGTCAGATTTGGTTATATATGTAAATGTGGTTGGCTGTGAATTTGATTATATATGTATATATATGCTATGCTGTGCTGTGCTATAAATTTGATTATTGTAATTTTTATTTTTTTTGCTAAAAATTCACTGTAGGGGCGGCTTTAGATTGAGCCGCCCTTACAAATGGTCACTGTAGGGGCGGCTGGAACACCAGCCGCCCTTACAGTGGAGGTCACTATAAGGGCGACTGGTCCACTATAAGGGCGGCTGGTGTTGAGCCGCCCTTACCGTGGATTGCCACTGTAAGAGCGGCTACGTAGGGGCGGCTGGGATAGCCGCCCTTACAGAGCTTTTTCAGCCACCCCTACAGTCCCTTCCTATAGTAGTGCTGGCCGTTGAGATAGGATGAGCGGCCGCTCATGTGAGCAGAATTTTCCGTCTGCTCTGCCGCCGCCGGTCCTAGCGTCGGCCGTTGCGATGCATGGTGCGGAGCCGACGCTGGGCCCGTCGCCGCGGTTGCTCGCCCGCTTGGAGAAGCCGTAGGGGAGGATGTCGAATGGCTGTGCGGTGCTCATCTGATGCCTTGACGACAAGAAGGAGCAACCAGCCAACATCCTGGAGACGTGGCCGGATGCGATTCGGCAAGAAGAGACCTGCTATCTCCTCCTCTGTTCTCTCCTCTGGCTCTGAGGCTTCATCTTCATCTTCTTTGTGGATCCCCATGCGGCGGACGGGGACGAGCTCTTCCCCTGTGCTGGTCAGCGCGAGGGACACCGGAGACGGTGTAGCCTCAGAGCAGCAGATGCGAGTCGGAGACAGCGCAGAGAGGGCCGCTGGCTTGGGCACGCTCGCAGGCTCGGGCGATGTCGGGAGGTAGAAGACACATGGTGGGAAGAGGGGGCGGTGACGAGACACGCGAGCGAGACCTTGCCCATGCGTGTGGATGGCTCTCCAAAGCTAGGCCCCAGCCTATCTAAGGCCAATCAAACAAGCTCGTCTTGGCTCTAGAAACTAGGCCAGGGGTTAGCCACTTAACCAAACACACCCTACGTGATTTCAGTTGGTTTGACAGTTTTGACCTCAAAACCGCAGGCAGACATCTTTTGAACCGAATATTAAGCTACTTCTAGGGCGTCTGTTCGCATCGGACAGACTCAACCCATGCGAGCGCTCGACTCGACCGAGCCCACCCGACTCGCCATCCTTATCCGCTCGCCCACCTTCTTTCCCGAGCGTGCTGCGCCCCCTCCTCGCTCGCTCCGCCCTGCTTGTGCCGTGCGCCCGCTCTCCGCTCGCTGCGCACCGCTGCTGCTTGAGCTCGCCACCGCCTCGTCTGTTCACGCCCCCTTCCTCCCTCCCTCCCTCCCTTTCCTCCTTTTTTCGTGACCTCCATGGCACCGGAGTCGGGGGCGACAGTGGTGGCTTTCGGTGAGCCGCGCCATCCCCTCCCTCCCTGCATCCCTCCTCCCCCATCCGCGAGTTTCCAGCGAGGTAGGTGGAGTCTTTTTATCTGGATCCGAGCCCTGCCCCTCCTCCTCCCTATGGATCTGAGCTCTCCTGTTCCTCCTCCTTTCTCCTCCTCCTACTCGTCCTCTGGATCTGGATCTGAGACGCAACGGTGGCTAGGGTTTCCAACGAGATTTGTTGCACCAGGCCTGTTTATGTTATTGCAGTAGTGTTTGTTTGCTGTTGCACAAGCATTTCTTCTTTTTTGTTTCATTTGTTTTTTGCTGATGTTTCATCCTTGCATTGCCGTTGTTGCAGTAGCTTTTGGGTTGCTGTTGCAACAAGTATGCATTAGCATTTTTTTTAGATGTTGCAGTAGCTTTGTTCTGTTTGTTGCAGTTGCTTTGATTTGATGTTGCAACAAGTAATTTTCTTTGTTGCAACAAGTAATATATTCAGTTGATGTTATAGTAGGGTTTCAGTTTGATGTTTTAGTAGTATTGCTTTGTTGTTTCAGTTTTTTCATCCTAATGTTGTAGCGGCATGGGGAGGGGGGTGGCAAGCTGGGGGTGGGCTCTGGGGGCGAGCGAGGTCGGGGGTGGGCGGATCCCGTGAGCGTTGCGGGTGGGGCGGGGTTCGACCTACTTTTCCTCCTCCGCGCACGTGGGGTGCAGGGATGTTCCGATCTACTTCCTCCTCTTCGCGGGGCGTGCTTGGGGCGACGGTAGCGGGTGTGTTTGCCATTCTTTTCGTTTCTTCTTTCTTTCTCATGGGAGGGCGTGTTCTGATGCGAGAGGGTGCGCAGGGTGCTAGGTGCGTCTGGACGGCCCCGTGGATCTGGGCGTCTGGGCGCTAGAAGTGCCGATTTTTTTATTGAACAATTTTCTCGAGTCTTGGTCGGCTTAGGGACTTCATGTTATGAACACCTCCATTGTCTTTTGAACATGATATAGGCACTGTAACACCCTCGGTGTTACCGCGTCAAACAAGTCACTAAACATTTCTTGAGCATCATGTTTATGTATTATTGCATATGATCACTTGTGAAAATAAGGTCTTGCAACTTAAAACAATCAATGAAAATGTTAAAATGAAAAGTATTCAATATTGCACTTTATATCAAGTAGAGGTGTAAACCAATTTTTATTGAACGAAAATGCTATAGAACATACTTTTGGCACCTTAATAAAGTTTGAAGTACAAACTTCGTAGATGATCATGAAAGGTTTGCTTTTGAGATTTGATATTGCCGACTAATGTTTCTAATAGCCTAGAAATGCAACTTGGAGCAAATTCAACTTAAAAGACTTAGAGGATTCTCAAGTCCAATAACAGTTCAACAACACCAAGTTCGTGAATTGATTTTGAGAAATTTAGTTAAGTAGTGGTGTCGTGTTTTGGCATCTTTAGATAATCCAATGTACCCTCTTGGGCTTGGTCAAGACGGTTGGACTCAGATCGAGTTAGGTTAGTTTTTACGCATGCTTTAAACTTCGTGCATGGCATTTGCCATGGACTGCCAGGCCGGTGTACGCGGTCACCCCGCGTGGTCGCCTGTGTCGCGTGCCTGGCCACGCCCGACGCGTCGTGCTGCCAAGCCAGCTTGGTCGGGCCTGTTTTGGCTTGCCCGCGGCTGTCTGCCTGTCGGCCAGTCGATGGCCACTGCTGCTGCTCGCACGACCGAGCGTCGCGGCCACCTACCCCACGCGCTGCCCCTTCCGCACACCATGGCGCAGCCGTTGCTGCTGCCGTCGCGTCCGCGCCTTGCGCCTCTGCGCCGCTGCTCCGCTATCATGCGGACCTGTGCGCCCCGTCGAGCACACGGCTAAGGCCATCAACCACATCTCGCCCGGGGCGAGGACTAGTAGAGCCTAGCGGCTCCCCTTTTCCTCTACCACCTTGACCACCGAACCCGCGCCATCAATTCAGCGTGGTGGAGGCTCCATCGTCCGTTTTGACCCGTCTAGGACTCCGCCTGCGGGTCGCCTAGCTGTCCAACCTCTCCTCGCCTTCACTGGTGTCTAGCCAAGCGCTAATTTGGCGTTGCTCGCCGCCAGCCCGATAAAACCGCAGTGGCAAGGATCGAGAGCAACCAACCATCCCTGTCAAGCTCACGTTCAATCAACCACACCACAAGCATCGCTTCCACCCCCTGCACCCCGCGCACCTTTACTGCACCCCTACCGCATCGCCGGAGCTACTGACGCGGATGTGCCACCGCGGTGCGCCGCCACACCCCTCGGGTCACACGTGGCCAGCCTCCTCCGCCACTCCCCGGCTTCAACGAGCACTGTGGCCGAGCCCTAGGTAGGTCCTAGATGCTCTAGCACTAGTCAGTTGGCTTCGCGGTGGGCTTGGGTGGCCGGAATGGCCGCGCCACCGCTACGCGTGGCCACTCATCGTGGCCACCAGTCCCGTGAGCTCTGATGCACCCGAACCTCTGCCTAGTGTAGGCATTTTAGCCGCAGATGTAGGTCGGCCTGCTAGCCGAACCGGTAGGGACCCTAGGTGGCCGGCGTGGCCGGCTAGTGCCGCCCGGTGCTGCGCCGGTGGGCAAGGGTACGTCGGGGACTTCCCCGTTGAGAGGAAGAGAAAAGACGAGGACCTTCTCGCATATAACCTGACTGTAGGAATAGTGCTTGCAACGCTCGCGTAAAATAGGTTAAGTCTGGGGTCTCTTTTGCAAAACTGCCAGCACGCCTGCGGCTTTCCCGCGTGGGCCGTGTGCTGGGCCGGCTTGCCGGTCGTGGGCCGCCCTTCGCGCGCGCGTGGAGGCTGTGCTTGCGTTGGGTAGGGTGGGTCGCGTTGCGCAGGCCGCACTGGTGGGCCGCGCCAAGGAATTGCGTTTTCTTTTATAGCGAATTAACAAATGCTTTTCTAATTTAGTTTTGACCTAATCTTTGGTAAATTATAATGAATCATTTAGGTGTCCTTACAAATGGTGAAATAAATTTTGTTAGACTCCTGAAATTAGCCTCTATCTGTTGGTGTATTTAGTTTGTGCTTATATATGTTGGCTTGAGGAACCATCAAATTAATTGAGAATGCTTAATATTACAAAGGTAATATTTGTACGAATTCTTGTGGTAAAACCGTGATAGCTTTGACATTGAAAACTTTACAGTAGCTTCATTGTATTATTAGGTACTTGACGTAATTTTTATAGCCCTAAACAAGTTGTTTGATGAGGATGATAGATAGTTAGTAGCTTAGCCATTAGAGCTAGCTTATTAGTGTAGTTTATGTATTATAATTTTAAGAATTGTTGTTGCCTAAATACTAAATTGCTGCATCATCGTCATCGCATGCATGTAGAGAACGAGTTGGTGGAGTTCGTCACCACAGGAGATCAGGAGTACGAGGAGGAGATTCTCGTGCCGGAGGAGATCCCAGAGCCATCGCTGACTGACCTCACTGACACCCTGCCTGCCCAAGGCAAGCCCCGGTGCATAACCTTTATTTTACAAATCATATATATATATATATATATATATATATATATATATATATATATATATATATATATATATATGTTGTGCATTTACACTGCAGGAATTTTATGATACCCATATGCATATATGTATCTACCCATGAGTCTTACCAGTACAGGATCGCGTAGTTGCTTTGCTTAGGTTTGTCGGTAGCGTGGGTAACCTGTCGTTACTCACAATAGGTGATTATTATTATCATAAAACTCAAAAAGGAAATGGTGGAAAAAAGGAAATGGAGACCGGGCAGGGATATGGTATGGCTATTGGTGGGTGTAGCAGGTTGTGTCCCGCGGCCACGGGGCATAGTTTGGTTGCACTGTTTTTCCTGTCCGTATCGATTAAGGACCGTTCGTTGCACTGAATCCTCGGTCAAGTCACAGATATATTGTCCCGAGCACATACTTGCTTATGAAAGCGGAAAGGCTCGTTACTCTCTTGTTATGGGCTTCGGCTCTTTTCGGACTGACTGATTGGAGGCGGGGACAGGTGGAGGTCTAAGCACCACATTGAGGCCGGGCCTCAAGTGTGGGAGCTTGGAGTCTAAGTTTAGACGGGGACCTGGAACCCGTGACAGGAGTGGAACGGGTTGATCTCGCTTGTGCCTGGGGTACAAGTGAGGCGTGTATTTTTCGGGGTACCCAGCTGGGCACATTGATTCGCGAATCGCCGTTTATGCGTGACGGTACGGCTTGACTGCACTCTGGCACCATAGTAAGAACTGGCATATGAAAGATGGAAAAATAATTCTGATTGCTCAACTCTTGCTTGATAATAGAACATGTGCTTACATAGAAGGTTGGATAATGAATTTAACATGGCTGCTAATAATCTAAGGAAATAAGGACTCACTCTTAGGGGGTGTTTAGTTCCCAAAATTTTTCAAGATTTTTCGTCACATTGAATGTTTGGACACGTGCATGGAGCATTAAATGTAGACGGAAAAAATAATTACATAGTTTGGTAGAAAATCACGAGACGAATCTTTTGAACCTAATTAGTCCATAATTTGACACTAATTGACAAATACAAACGAAAGTGCTACAGTAGCCAAAGCTAAAAATTTTTTAGGACTAAACACGCCCTTAGTATTGCTTTCCGCAAACAAGAACCCACAAGCCATAAAGTCTATCATAATCCTTGAGAGTCAGGAAATATATTTCCAGTCGGGTAAATCTTGCGAGTACATTGTGTACTCAGGGTTTATTTACCTTTATTGCAGGTGCTGCTTGAGAACCTAGCTGTTGTGTGGAGGATTCTTCTAGAGGGCACAGACGGATCCTTATACCGCTCTATTAGATGTTATTTTATTCCACTGTTTAATTTATCGCACTCTGAACTTTGGTACTGTAATAAAGAATTTCTGAGACTATTTGTTGTGTGAAATGAACTAAGTATTGTAAGCTTGTACTCATTATTAGATCCTGAGTGAAAAATTATGGAATGTTCGTGTTCGGTTCTCTCTTGAGGTGTGCTCGACGAAACTATTTGGTTTAGCTCACTTTCAAGGTACTTAGTGTCTATTGAAAGATAAGTGCCTCTAAAAATGTGTTAATTCGGGCGATTCTGCCACAGACACCTCCAGGTGCCGTGCAGTTACTATACCTATGCTTTGTCTGCTATTTTCTTGGAAGACACATGAGAATTTCTAGCATTTGGATTTTTTCTAGCGTGTTTGTGAGGATTAACACAAATAAAATGGATGACGACGACGAGTTGAGGTGAAGAAGAATCCTGGGCGCTGTGCGGGGCCGTGGTTACACCGGGCAAGAGGAAGACGGGTAGTCTTGAAGGACACCAGTGGCCTGTGACTGATAGGCATGCAAAGAAGAGCCCACCTAACCCCGTCCAAGCGGACCGGCCCATTCCATTTGGTCCAATAACTGATAGCCTCGCGTCGCGTCGCCTCTCACTATCAGTCAGTCAGTCTCATACTCTCACTATCTCATCTCATCATCCCAATTCCCATGCATTTTCCCTCCGTCAGCGATGGCGGGCGGCCAGGGTCTCCACGCCGACTCGATCCTCGCCGTTTCCGTATGCTGTCCAACGTTCGTCAACTTGCGATGTGATGAGCAACTCCAACGGTTTTGCAAATGGACTTTGCATTCCTATTTTTGCAAAAAAGTCTACAAAACTCTTATCCAACGGTTTGGCAAATGAGTTTTGCATTTTCGTTAACTTGGCAAAATCCTAGGATAGATTGGCATATATGCAAGCTCGCGATCGGCTTGGCATTTCATCTCACGTGCTACTCCCGCGTGCGCTCTTCCCTCCCGCGCCGTCGGGTTTCCTTTTTTTGGATTTTGGCAAGTCAATTTTGCCAAACCGTTGGAGATAATCTTTTTTTCTCCTCCCCATATTGATTTGAGAGTTGGCAAACTCCATCTTTTGCCAAACAAAAAATGCAAAACCGTTGGAGTTGCTCACGCAATTTCCAAACAGTTCCATCACAATCAACGAACAATACCTCACCAGCGAGCCTGTGGACCGGACTAATCACACCCACCAGAAGGTGTTTACATCCGGAGACTAAACTTTTAAGAGGTGTCATATCAGGTCTTCGGATCCTTATTAAAAGGACTAAACATGAGCTAATCATAAAACTAATTACAGAAGCCGTAATTAATTCGTGAGATGAATTTATTAAGCCTAATTAATCCATCATTAGCACATGTTTATGTAGCACCACATTATTAAATCATGGACTAGTTAGGCTTAATAGATTCATCTCGTAAATTAGTCTCAATCTGTGTAATTAGTCTCAATCTGTCTAAACATCGGATGTGATATGGACTAAACTTTAGGAGGAGGAAACTAAACGCGCCAGCCCAAGAGGATCTGTAGCCTGTGTCATGCACTCATGTGTGGTAATAATGGCTCCCAAATGGCACGGTCCAAAGCCTCAGCTCTACGCGGTAGCTTACTCACCAAGCTTGCTTCGATTGCACACAGCTTAGTGAGTCTCCTCCTTTATGTTTGCCTCTGCAGGCAGGGGCCGAGGGCTCGGTAGGGCGAGGTAGGGCGCTCGCCCTACCTTGTCTCCGCCGCGGATGGCCACCCCAAGTTGATCCGGCCACCATGGATTTCCAGGTTGAACGTTCTGCCGGCGGCTGGCTGCTGCTATCGAACTGAATGTCCGCACGACCGCACGAGGAAGATGATAGATGACTGAACCGTAACTTCATTAGTTGGCCTTTGCCCTTTGGGCCTTGACGCTTGCCTTTCTGGGCTTGTGCTTGTGGGCCGCGCAAGCACATTAGCACCCGTTCGTTTTCTAGCGCAAGGACCCTTTGCCTTCCGCCGCCGGCAGCTCCAAATTCTATCGCGGCTCGCCAGTTCGGCAGTTCGTGATTTGGCTCTCGGTCTCAGATGCAGTGCAGGCAACACCAGCAAGCCAGCGATCACCGACGTTGAGACGAAACCTTCACCCTTCGGCACTGACAGTTCGCAGTCGCCCTACCTTAAATTTTTTTCGTCCTCCGCCACTGTCTGCAGGGACATAAATATCGTGTTTGTGAGTGCATGCTGCAAGTCGGGAGAGCGGTGGGTGTGCCGGATTTGTGACTTGGCTCTCTCTTATCATATCTTCGTGGATTTTCTACCTAGGATTATATATTTTGGGCGATTCCACGGTGAGTTGATGCATACATTTCTAGCTTGTTTCACTACTACTTAAGTATATATACTTTTTCTCTTTTTTTTTTCTTTCAATACAGTTCCTCTCTTCTTCCAGATCCAGTCGATTCTTATATATGTCCCTCTTCCTAGCTTGCTTCTAGCTAGTAACCTGCTGTCTGCCTGCTGTCACTTGTTGCTGCCTCGACGAATTTATTTCACAGTCTAGGCTATTCTATTCTCAGCCAGGGCCTTGTTTAGTTGAGGGCTAAAGTTAAAAAAATTTCACTCTCTCTCCATCACATCGAATCTTTAGACGCATGCATAGAGCACTAAATATAGGTAAAAAAATAACTAATTGCATAGTTTAGCTGCAATTTGCAAGACGAATCTTTTGAGCGTGCAGGCTCCGATCAAGCTATGCCTGTGCCATGGTCACCGTCGTATCCTACATGATCTGAATCTTTCAGGCACCCAGATCTTGCACCAAAATCCTTTTTCAGTAACCACCGGTGAGCTCAGCTCAACCCGACCGCCGCTACTTGCGAGTCTTTGGGGGTGTTTAGTTCATAGGGTGAAAAATTTTGAGGTGTCACATCAGATTTTTCATGGGATATCAGAAGGAGTATTTGGATACTAATAAAAAACTAATTACATAACTTGTCTGGAAACCGCGAGACGAATTTATTAAGCCTAATCAAGCCATCATTAGCACATGTTTACTGTAGCACAACATTGTCAAATCATGGGTTAATTAGGCTGAAAAAATTTGTCTCGCAAATTTATCGCAATCTGTGTAATTAGTTATTTTTTTATCTCCATTTAATACTCCATACATGTTTCTAAACATCTGATGTGACAGGGTGAAAAAGTTTTGAGAAGGAACTAAACACCATCTTTTATTTCAACCTATGCACACACACATCCCCAAATCGATCTCATTCACCAACTACTAACCACTCAACCACCTTCGTTTTCTAATTTCTACAGGGTGGGAGCTGACACATGGCTCAACAGGTGTTGGCGATGTGGGATTCTCGGTGAGAGCAAGTATAATATTGGGCTGCAGGTGGTTTATGCTGAGGTGAAAGAAAGGGGAGGAGAGAATGAAGAGAAGTGCACAAGAACTAGAATCTTTGTGAGAGAAATAAGTGGCTATAGGTGAGCTAACTACTGTATGATTGGGCTGATAGATTAGCCTTGCTCTGACCGCATACATACATCCACCTTTCAGACTTGATCAGCTACTGGAGGGGAGGGACCAATTATATATTTGGAGTTTTGGCTGAGCCATGGCTGCAGCTGTTGCGGCGAGCGTCTCCATGGGGGTACGGTGATGAAGCCCGTCCTATCCAAGCTCACCACCCTCATGGGCGACGAGTACAACAAGATCAATGGGCTGCGGAAGGAGGTGAGCTTCCTCCGGCGTGAGCTCAGTGACATGGACGCTCTCCTTGAGAAGATGGACAACGCCGATGAACTAGACCCGCAGGCCCAAAACTGGAGAAAAGATATAATAGAGATGTCCTACGACATCGAGGACTGCATTGATGACTTCATGAACAGTGTGGGTACAATCGATGATAAGATGGGGAGATCAAGACCCGAGTGATGGAAGGAAGCGAACGACGCAGGAGATACATGCTTGATCAATGCATGTCAGTAACTACTCCTGTAGTTGTTGATCCTCGACTGACAGCACTCTATAGAGATTCCGCAAACCTTGTTGGAATTGATGCCCAAAAGAATGAGCTTGTCAATTGGGCAATGGACAAAGGCAAACAATTGAAGGTGATGTCAATAGTGGGGTGTGGAGGTTTAGGAAAGACCACGCTTGCGAATGAGGTGTATCATGAAGTTGGAGATAAGTTTGACTGCAAATCATTTATATTTGTCTCTCAAAAGCCAGAAATGATAGGGTTATTGAACAACATGCTATCACAACTTCAACAAGACAAAAAGTCTCATGCTTGCCAAGAGCAATATACTATCAACAACCTATCTCATGCTTGTCAGGTGCAAGATCTTATCAACAACCTTCGAGTACATCTACGGGACAAGAGGTAGTAATCATCAATATTTTGTTTAAGGTTGAAGGATTAAACCTTTGTAGTTGTAGCTAGTTGAACTTTAACATGTAAGTCTCATATTGTTTGGCCAAAACCATTTGTACCTTTTAACTTTCCATAAGTATATTACTTTTGTATGGTGGGATAATTTGTTTATTTTTTGACTAGATTAGTTTGGGATAGTTCTTTCCTTTATTAACCAGAAAAACATATTGAATAGATAGTGTAGATAAATATTTGAATGTAACATTAGTGTGAAAAAACTTGCATTGATTTGATTTAATCTTTCAACCCATCATAGACTTATCACAATTTAACAAGTTAACAATAGTTGCAACGTTTCCTATGCATATGCCAACTTTATAGTGACCACATCACCCATAAGAAAAATATAAATAGTATAACACACTATGTGATGTTGCAGCTCCTGTTGACACCATTTGTGGCTTATTTGAGCAACTACATCATGCAAAATATTTCTTATATATTTGGTTAGGTGTCTAGGGACTTCTTTATGGTAATCTGCAACTTTGAAGGCCTTTGTATGAAGTGCCCAAACCTGCCCAAAAGGGCATCCCAAGCTCCCCATTTGGGTAGTGGCTTGTTCATTCCATTTTGACGCAGAAAGAGCTAGGTTTTGAGAGTAGAGAGGGTGAAGGTTTGATCCACCAAACCGAATCCACCACTAGAAGAGTGAAATTAGTGGGGATTTGGAGTCTCCCCAACCTTGTTGGCTCTGACCTCTTATATTCTTCATCTTCTGATAGTGGATTGCTTGATCGTCACCCCCACTTGTTTTTTCACCACAAGGGGTTTCCACGTAAATCCTTGTGTCTTTAAGATTCGGTATTTCTTGTGTCATACTTGTTGATTGGTTCATATTGCTTGCTATTGGTTCCATTTTGTCCAAGTTTGTATGGTTGAGATTGGCTTATGAGGCATATATGGGTTCTTTGATATGCTGATCATGGGGATTAATGTTTTCATGAGCTGATCTTTACAAGTATACTTTTTATTGTGAAGTTTGGACAGCACCATGTCTGTAGAATGAGTACTATGGGGCTGTTTTCTAGTATGCACATAAGGTGTTCGGTGAAATGTTTGTGAGTAATTATCTTGCTAACTTTAACGTTTCCGCTGCCCATCTGTGCTCAAACACTATTTATGAGGGTTTGCTTAAAATGATGCTAGTATTATTGGATAGAACATATACATGATATTTTGCATGTTTGTATGAATAATTAATGATGGTTGTGTCAATTATTTTTGCAGGTACCTCATCGTAGTTGATGATTTGTGGGATGTGCCCATGTGGGATATCATTAATTGTATTTTTCAAGAAAATGGTAAACAAAGCAGAGTTATAGTAACTACAAGACATCTTGATGTGGCTATATCAAGCTCAGGAGACAACGGTATATTGCGTTCAATTGACAATGGAAGTGTTCATCATATGAAGCCCCTTAGTGATCGAGACTCTAGAAAATTGTTCAATAAGAGAATATTTGGTTCAGAAGATGCGTGCCCTCCTAGGTTTATTGATGTGTCATGCGAAATTTTAAACAAGTGTGGAGGTTTACCTCTTGCAATTATTACTGTGGCAGGTATTTTAGCTTGTCAGCCTACAAGACTAAAGGAGGAATGGGAACACATACAAGACTGTTTAACCTCCCAAGCACAAAGAAACTCCACCCTGACAGATATGATGCATATCTTAGACCTCAGCTATAAGTTTCTCCCTCGTTATCTAAAGGCATGCTTTCTTTATTTTGGTATATACCCAGAAGATCATGAGATTGAGAAGGATGATCTGGTGAGAAAATGGGTAGCAGAAGGTTTTGTGAGTGGCCCAATCCGGCGAAGCGCATGGGATGTTGCAGAGAGCTAATTGAATGAGCTAGTGAATAGGAGCATGATTCAGCTTGCTTATAGCCAATATGGTGTTTTTAAGAAACCGTACTACAAGGTGCATGATATGATGTTGGACCTGATTCTAAAGAGGTGTAGGGAAAATAACTTTATCAGGTTGGTACATGATACACAAGCGATGGCAGAACTGAGAACTGCAAGTCAAGGTTCGTCGACTCACCATCCACACCTCAGTGGTGGAGAGGATGAAACGGCAGCTGATGTGACCGACATTGGTAGGCGGCATCGTCTATCACAAGTTAGATCTCTGTCTGTCTTTGGGGCAAACTGTGTGCGTCCTTTGTCGGAGTTGACGTTCCTCAGGATGCTATTTTTACTTGGTTTTCCTAGGCATGTAAAGAGGGTGGACCTTACATGTGTCAGTCAGCTGTCGCAACTGAGATACTTAAAGGTTGCAAGTGAGGCATGGTATCTTAGTGGACAGGAATGCCTCGTGGTGCTACCTAATCAGGTTCGGAGAATGCATCGTTTGGAGACACTGGAAATTGACCTTGATGTTTTGAGCATTCCAACAGATATCGTCCATTTGCCATGCTTGTCCCATTTCATTGTAAGGGGCTTGAAGATGTTGCCTGATGGGATTGGCAAGGTGAAGTCGCTGCGTACTCTAAGGCGCTTTAGGCTGCCGGGAGATTCGTCTGATGATACTATTGAGGGCCTTGGTGAGCTCACCAATCTGGCAGAGCTCGAGCTCAGTTGTCTTGTGGAGGGACCAGCCTGCGCATGTATACCGATGACGACATCATGGATGTCTACCTGGAGGTCTTCCCTCCAGAAGCTCAGCAACTTGAGAATGTTCTGTGTGAATTCTTACCCATTTTCATGCTGCGCCGATGATCTCAGCAGCTGGGTTTCGCCTCCATTCCCCTTCCTTGAGGTGCTTGATGTGGCGGGATGGACATTCTCAAGAGTTCCCAGGTGGATCGGAGGTCTCGATAACCTTCAAAAATTGCGATTCGGGGTGAAGGAGGTGTCCCATTTCATGTGGGATGACATAGCCATCATGGGGATGCTACCCAACCTCATAATACTCAGCCTGCGTGTCGAAGGCGATATGCCTACGGAAGGCATTGTGATAGGAGGCTCTACGGGATTCAAGCTTCTCACACATTTTGATTTAGAGATAAAAAGCACATCACACCTGGAATTCGAGGTCGGGGCACTGCCTAACCTCCAAGAGATGTGGTTAATGATCGATCCGACTGAATGCGACAGAGCAACTGGACCCATCGGGCTGGAGCATCTCGCAAGCATCAACCTTCGGATTGGGTGGGGCCAGAGACTATAAGCATCAACCTCTACTGTAAATTTTTATTGAAAAGTAGAAAAAGTTTGTATAAAGCGAATCAAGAAACAAAGGAGAGAAAGAAAATTAAGAAGATTACAACAGAGTATCTCTCCATGAAGCAATTTGCGGAAAGTATTTCTTCTTCGCCCGATGGATAACCATGGCAAACTCCTGACGAAAGACCAATTTGACAGCATCAATAAATGGCTGCATGCCTTCGAAAATAAATTTGTTCCTCACTGTCCAAATACTCTAGCTGAGTAGTATAATAACGTCCATGAAGAAAGTAACCTGCAGTTGCCTTCGAAAGTCTTCAAAAATTACCGAAGTCCGATCCCAAGAAACAGGACAGAAAATGTTGATGAAGCTCCAACATGCAGCTGCAAAGTGACAGCAATGATGGAACAAATGTTCCAGAGACTATAAGGAGAGGTTATCACAAGGAGCGGCTCTGCCAGGTTTGATGTTTTCTGTGCTATGTTCCGAGATGCCACTAATGGTCATCCGAGTCAACCAGCATTTGATACCTCATACGCCCTAGTACACAGGTACATTTTTTTAGATAACTTTGCTTTTCAATTCCTATGAGTATTTGCTTGAATTTGTGTTTTTATTAGGACATTGATCACATAAATTTACTGCCTCTAACACCACAGGCCGTGGGACAAGGAAGACAACTAGCTATTGTCCCGTGCCACTCCGGATCGGCAGGTTGATGGGGGCACCTCGTGACATTTCTGCAAGTTTTATTCTTCTCGATTTAACCACTTCCTATATATTGCTAGTTCTATCTTTTCTTAGCTGCTGCTACAGTGTAGTCTACTGTCTTAAATTTCAGCTCTGACATGTTGACATTATACTCCGTTATCTCTCTATATATGCGTGTGTTCTGTTTCTAAAAGCCATGCCATCATTTGTTTCAATTGTGATTGACATGACTCCCGATCTAGCATGTTTTACAATCTTACATTACATTAGTATTTAAACATTACTGGATAAATTTGGTAGATTGAACTAACCTAAATTGATTATCCTACCTCTCTCAGAACTCATTAACCTGTGCTCCAGCGTGGTCTATAATCTTTTCTGTTGATATTAAGTTGATTATGATCTTTCACAAAAAAAAAGATATTAAGTTCATTATAGGTTGACTTGATTGGTGTCGATTTTTTTTTCATTATGGATGCCCGTTCTTCTCATGTTGTCCTAAACCTGCTACTCCAACTGAGACATCGGGCTCTGTTTTCAGTTTCAGACACCAAGCAGCGATAGTATATAGTAGCAGCTAGCAACCAATGGACCAACATTTTTGTAAGTATCCGCAACAAATTGAAACATCGACGATGATGAACAGCCTTGCTTACTGATAAGCTAATACAAACATTTTGAAAAGACAACAAAAATGTACAGTCAACACTGTTCTGAAACTCAACAGGGATATGCATATTCCTAATTAACATGCAGCTCCATTCTGCTACTCTGGTTTTACAGCAATTGGATCTGCATAATTGGATGTCTGCAAAAAAAATCAACAGTCAAAAACATAAAGAACGTACCTGAACATTATCAGGAAGCAAAAAAATTTATAATATGATATGCCTTGAAGGATTTTATCGGCGAAGTTTTGCTGGAATCTGCATTATCACACTGGAGGGGCCTTGCACCAATACTGAATACTGAATGTGCAGCACTATTCACGAAATATCGCACCTCTGGAAATGTTTTTGCACGTTTTTACATACAGGGTCTCCGGAAATAAAAGCAAGAAGCTTACTGTATGAAGTTGGAAGTGAGAACATTGCTTTTTTTTTTTTTGAGTGGATGATGTCAGAACATTGCTGAACTTTAATTCTCAGACCAAGTTCTTGCACTCCACAGCCCCCGCCGGAGAGGCTGCCAAAGCAGCAGGCAACCAGGCTATCTAGTGTCGGGCTGGAAAGGCCAGAGGACGTGGTCCATCGCTCCGCACTTCCTTTGGAGGATACTGGGACTCTACGGCCCATCTACTAAATCAAACTGCTGGACGAACGCTGGCGCTACAGATGGTTTGACAGAGATCGGTCTGCTTCTAATCTACCTATCTACCTATACCCTTAAAGCTGTATAGCACAGCCCCTGACTCAGTTTCCGGTACATGAACAGTAATTCAACCAGAGCTATCTGATCCTCACGCCTCTCCTCATCCTCCCGTCCGCCATGCGTCGTCCCGACTCCGCAAACCACGCCGTGCAAACCACGCGGTCCGCACGGCACAGATCCGCCACCCTCCGCTTCTCCCTGCATCTCTCCCTCGCGCCTCCCCATACCTCCACTGCCTGCTCCGCCTCCGCTCGCGCCGTACAGGTATTACCTAGGAAAATCTGAGGTTTCATTTGTTCCCAAGGTTACATCTTCATAGTTATGCAAGCCAAATTCTGAGTCCTGAAAGTTTGATTGGAAAATAGAGGTTTGCTTTCATAGGTAAGTGATGCTTTGACTCTTCCAGACTGTAAATGTAGCCATTCTTAGTTTTCAGAAAACTGAAGCAGTTTACCTTTGCAGGAATGCCTCTATAGATTTATGCCAGTGTGAGGCAGCTGAATGGCAAGGTCTTCAGGATGGGATATGGGCCGCTGTAAATTGTTCATATGCCAACAAATATGTTGATGTCAAATTGTCCGATAAGAAACCTGCTTGGTTCACTCTTTCCATTCAGGAAGGTCACGATTGTTCACGAAATCAATTCCTTTTTTCTTTTTCCGTGATAGATTCCCCTCCCAGAACTATTTTGTTTTGATTTTGTTGTACCTCTACTGAATCTTTGAGAAAACCCAGATATGCTAATTTGGGCTGCTCATAAACCATGTAATGATGTCGCACTCTCTGTCGACAGCGGTGCAGGTGATGAAGGCAGCTGCAGGCAGAGGGAACAGGTATTTTTCTTCTTCTTTTGATTTGTCCCTTTTTTGCACATAATTAATTGTCTGAAACCTGATTAAGCCTACGCACGGTGGCAGTGCAGCTGCGTGGAATGACGCCGGTGCAGTGCTGCTGCTGCCTGATGTGAGTACCTGACCAGCGTCCTTAGCCGGCTGTGCACTAGCTAGACGGAGGCCATTGTGCAGGTCAGTTTGGTAGTTGTTTAGCACTATGGACTTACCTCAGCACAGCTCTGTGATTGTTTAATTGTATAAATACTTGAGTGCTCTACTCTAATAATGAATACTTCATTTTATGCAAAAGTACACAATTATGTTAAAGGTGTCTTCTGCTCTCCCTTATTTGTATTTCAGCTGCCGTGCTAATTCAAACAAATCATGTTTCCAACGTTGCGCTTGATATTAGGTTAACATGAATATACGAAAATAACTGTATATCTCTGGCTCTTCGATTGTTTGGGGCTACACATGTCTAATGTCTGCGAAAAAGATAGGAGCGTTTTAACCACCATTGGAGAATTTGCTGTGACATTTCATTCATGGCATTAAAACTCTGAACTGTGTGCTGATGACAGTACACTTGAGCAGGTTTCTTTGTTCCACCTATTCTTCTAAGACTTACTTTTCTTTTAATAATAAAAAAACCTGTACATACTGCGGCCATATTGTTGGCGTCAGACCTGATATCATAAGGATGATGATGGGTTGGAGTGGCAATGGGTGCAATAGGCTGTTTCAGGCACTTTATTTTTGGGTTCCTTTCCGTGATCAATTGCTGGAGCACTATGCAACCAATAGATACAGCAGAGATGTTGAACAGAGCATACTAATTTGCCAGGTTGATCTGTTCTCAGCTACAGCTATTGGTCCTAAGTAGTGACTGTTATTTCTTTTCTCAACTTCTTGGATACCCTGCACCCTATAGGGATCAATAGTATAGTTAAATAATAACAATTTATCCTCACCAAAACTGTCTCAAAGATTATTGCAATTGTATCTCTGATTTTCTTACAATCTAAAACAATAGTTTTCCAATTTGTTTTTTTTACACAGACTCTATTAAGGCTATTGGATAGTTGTTGGCTGCTTGGATCTAGATTTTACGGGTGCGTTTGGTGCGCTTGCTACCTTTGCTCGCTTGCCTCGCCGAGCCTTGCCCAGAGCGGAAGCTGAATTGGCTCGCTCGGCATGGCGTGGGAAAAGCTTGATTGCACAGGCCTCGAGACGAACGGCAAAAACAACCAAACGCTGCTACCTTTTCGATTCCTGAGCCGTCTAGGCAAGGCGAGACGGCGCAAGGGTACTAAACAGCCCCTTACGTCGCCCCATTCTGCTCACCTGCCTAAGAAAAATGTAGTCCAGATAAAGTAAACACAAAAAATAGTACATTCCCAATTACCTTTTTTTACACGGGCTCTATTAAGACTGAGGTGTAGCCTTTATCCTTTACGTACTTATAATGAAGTAGTTAACTTAAAGTCTTAACATATGCTTTTATACTGTCATAAATAGAAAAAATGTTGAACAAAGTCATGTACTCAACCAATCACTAACTTTGATTCACTCGCGGCAACGCGCGGAGTATTGGCTAGTTTTCTTTATATAAGGTAGTGGTCTATGAGAAGAAATTTTATCGGAACTGCTCGCACCCCGACGTCCAATCCATATTGATCTGTCGGACGGTACCGTGGACCAGGCTGATTCGTTTCCCCAGTGCGCCTACACTCCGCGCCCCCACCCATGCCTACTTTTCACGTGCCCGCCTGGGGGCCCGCGCCCGTGCCCGTGGGGACCGCTAGCGCCCCTTCCCGCTTCCCACATGTATCCTATGTGCAACACCCGATTTACTTTTGAAACATCTAGGGGCAACACTTGCAACATATGTCTGAAGACAGATTAAATACTTCAAATATGCGTTTGAAACACTTCCAAAAAAACACTTGAAAACATTGCTAACATACGCAATATGCAGATAAAACACTTGCAACATATGTGTAAAACCTATGCAACATAGAGAGAAATACACTTGTAACATATGTCCGAAAAATAGATTAAATATTGGGGACAGATGCTTGCAACATACGTCTACAACCATTGCAACATATGCAACATCCCACTCTACCTTTGCAACATCCGTATGAAACACTCGCAACATACCTCTAAAACAATTGAAACATTTAAATTCTACACTTGCAACATCCATTGTATCCCGGTGTGGCCTCCTCCGCCGTCTGCATCAGGACGCCGGCGCGCCGCAGCCGTAGCAGGAGGCAAGGCCAGAGGGCTTCCACGCCAGGGCCCGGCGCTTCTCCTTGCGCTGTCAGCATTATCGGTCGGGGCGGGCAGCGGAGCAAGAGCAGCGGGGCGGCACGTGCAGAATAGGAGTAGGAGCAGCATCAGGAGCGATGAGGCGGGCGCGTGAAAGAGGTACAGGAGTAGCACGGCGGAGCGGTGAAGCAGGAGCCGGGGCGCCCGTGGTGTGGGGGTGGGAAACGCCACGGCGGATGTGGCTGATGCGAATGGGGAAACGCTTCCGACAGGGAGTAAAGAAGAAAGCCGAACATTTTTTTTCAAACAGCCGATCGGAGGAGGCATCCAGGTTAGTTAGGCAGTTCGTACCGTTGCAGCCCATGACAACAGGGCGTCTAGACGGTTGGACGCCCTGACCCCAGCATTTCTGTAATTTTATTTAGTTTTAGAAAAGTAATAATGAAAAAGAGCTCCTCTCCTATCCTGTGAATAACCCCCTATAGCCGATATAGTGGAAAAGGAAAAAAAAAAGATGAGCTTCTGGTGGAGATACTCTAAAAGCCTATACAGGTCCAAACATGGGGTATACCGCGTTACACACGGAATGCCAATGTCACGGTACTCTCCGAACAGTCGAAGTCGAATAAAAATCCACGTCAGGAATCATATCTTTGACATGCCGGCTGTCCAACTTCTATTCTTCGTCCTCTCTCTACTTTTCCTCCCTAAATTCGACATCAGGGCATCTACGTTGTACCCATCCACATCCATCTCTGGCTTTTGTAACTCTTAAGCTAATCTTTTCATCAAAAAACTCTTAAGCTAATCTAGCGAGCTAGCTGTCGCCACAAGCTAGGCATATATCCTTCCACGAATTTAATTAAAAGAAAAAGGAAAACTCCATTATATATATATATATATATATATATATATATATATATATATATATATATATATATATATATATATATATATATATATATATATATATATATATAACTATTACCCTTGGCTACAAAATAATTTATTTTGTAGCCACTTTGACTTACGATAATTGCTATGCTAATTTATGAGATTATAGTAGCTCCTTACTATGTGATTTACTATAACATTATGGTAAATATCCCCATGTGTTATAGTAATTCAACTATCGTAAATATATATTGATATTGTCGTAAATTAGTATATAAAATTATCGTAAATAGAGGTGGCTACAAAATAACTTATTTTGTAGCTAACTATAGAGTATACTCTCCATATATATATATACCACATGGGGATATTTACCATAATGTTATAGTAAATCACATAGTAAGGAGCTACTATAATCTCGTAAATTAGCATAGCAATTATCGTAACTAAAGTGGCTACAGAATAAGTTATTTTGTAGCCAGCTGTAGGGTAATAGTTCTATATATAGAACTATTACCCTACAGCTGGCTACAAAATAACTTATTCTGTAGCCACTTTGAGTTACGATAATTGCTATGATACAATGCGTCTGCTTGCGTGGCGGCGCGTGTGTTTATATACTTGTATTGTGCACCCTTCTTCTCTCATACTAGAACCAAGATATGGTTTTGCTTTTGCAGTTCGAAACCTAGCACTACGGCCATGGTAATCACTACAACACCAAGAACATCGATTCACTTTTGTTGTCTACAAAGAACACCTTTTGTTTGTTGTTCGATTCAGCTACAATCTTTTATCAGCTGTGGATATCCTTTCGATGGAGCCTTTTGTTTTGGGATAGAGGTGTGGTCCGGCGATTACAATATACTGGAGATCGAAAATGCATATAGATATATGTATATATACATTTTAATTATGTTGTAGGATCTAGCAGAGAAGTCCTAGCGAGCAACCTTCTTGTTCGTTGAGGAGGAAGAGCAGCAACAGCAGCATCAGCAACAACGGCAACAGCAACGCAAGGAGGGAGAGCAGCAACCCAAAGGCAAGGACAACAACCCAAAGGCCCAAACGACGTATCCGAAACGGCCAGCCACTCGTTCCATTTCCGGCAGCAGCAGTGGGGAAGAAAGAACCAGGTGGTGTACCATACTGTAGTGCAGCCGCCAGCCACCTGTATGTATGGCACTACAATCGTCAAGTAATATTACTGTGCTTTGTACCTTGCTTGCTTGTTCCACGTTGTTCCATGCATGCCCCTGATCAGGATTTGGCTGAGATGCATGTTGGATCGGTTGGGTCGGGGGCCTGGTCTGTGACCCTGGTGCTCAGTGTTTTGGGAATTCAGAGTCAAGCCAAGAACAACTGTATATAGTTACTAATTTACTATGTATGATGTACATTATCATAAATACTCCTTGTCAGGCGGTTGCATCGCGCGTGGGGTCATATTGTACATACCGCTCCCTACCTCTCTGTCGCGCGCAAGGTCGATCGAAGTCCACCTATTTCAAATCCTTTCTCGCAAGGAATTGATGTTTTTGCCAGGAGAGAGGAGGCGCAGAGTGGTTGGCGAAGACGGCAACGGAGCACACTCGTGACCAAACGAAGCGCCAAGGTGAAGGATACAGATGAAGGCTGTGAAGGGGTAGCGCCCCGGCGAGGGTCCCAAGCACCCAGGAGTATGAAAATGCTATTTGTACTCTGGCTGTGTTTACTTCCACAAAAAAAACACTGTGCAGAAAAAAGATTCCCCGTCACATCAAACTTGCGATACATGCATGGAGTACTAAATGTAGATGAAATAAAAAACTAATTGTACAACTTGGTTCTACTTTGCGAGACGAACGTTTTGAACCTAATTAGTCAACGTTTGGACACTATTTACCAAATAAAGCCAAAACGTGCTACAGTACTTTTTTTACACATTTTTACATATCTAAACACACCCTCTGATGCGAATTGCGTAAGGCCCTGCCAAAAGGAATATTCTTGGTATCTATGATAGATGCAGGGTACTATGGTCATTGTAAAAAGGCCTTATAAGCAGGGTGTAGCTCGAGGCAAACAAAAGTGAGGAGGACCTCAATATTTATGAAATGAGCCCTTCACTATTGTTCCTATCTTGGATTGAGGTTATGGTGGCCGAACCCTAGCAATCTTCTTTGCTAGATGAGCTCCCCTTCACAACTCTTACCATTAGGCAGGGATTCCTCTTCACCTACCCACATAGGCTTGGGCTTTCAAAACCACCTATCATTCTTTTGGGCTAGGCTCCATGAATGACTAAATAGGTCCTCCATTCTATGCCTAAACGGCCTACCCATGTTCTCTTTTGTCATGCTCACATGAGTTGGATTTGGCCCACACACAATGTGGCCTTGATTCTGGTTGTGCTAACGCGGTATCTTCCGCCTTTGTCTCTGTCTCATCTCTCTTCCCCTGATTGCCCAAATCCTCAAAGAGCTTGATCTTAATCTCCTTCGCCATCCTTGCATTGCCCATTTCAATTTCAGCTCTCACCCACACCTCGTGGTGGCTCACTGCAAGGAAAATTTTCAACTTTCTACAGCTCTTTCATCAATGGTAATTTCCCCTTTTGGTTCAAACTAAATCCTCTATAATGCCATTGTTGATGTTGCACCAATAAACTGACCACTTGGGGATGAATTCAGCCATTCCGTTGAGAAATTGGAACCAAACGCGTGACCCAGACACATCGGAGGTGCATCCATGGTCACTTGCTTGTGACCACTTGACAAACCTCTTTGAGCTTTGCAACCCACCCGAACTTCGCAGTCCCCTCCCACAGCAAATGCATGAAGAAACTCGGCGAGAAAGCAGTCGATTATGGTCACTGACCTGAGATCTTTGGATCAAACAATGCACTGTCGACTCGTGAATCGTTTCTCCTCCTTTTCATTGCTGGAAAAGACTTGCCCTTGTCGGAGCGCGCGATGCCCGTCATCAACTTTGTTGTCGTCCTTCGGCACCTTTCAGCTATTTTTGCAAAAAGTTTTCTTCAAATTAAGTCTCAAACATACTAAACTTGATCAACATTATCAGAAATGATGATTTCTTTAAATAGTTGACGAGAATGGCATATATCCAGGTGACATACTGTCATGGGATGTGCTGGTGCCCAGACATCCGACAGGATAGGATTCCATTCGACGGCCGTTTCCCGCGCGAGCTTGCATAGCCTGCCCCCGTCTGCTAATTCACCCTGCCCACATGTGCATCGCGCCATCGTTGCATCCGTACGACTCGCTTACAATCTGCCCCGTCCACCTAGATTCCACCTGGCCCCATCCACGCACCCCGCCCCCACCCGTTCGCCACCCCCTGCAGGCACACCCCGCGCCGTCATGCCCCCCGACCACTGGCCCCTAGCGCGCTGAGCACCATGTCTGTCGGCCACTGGCTCGTGCTCCATTCCTTGGTGCCTGTGTCATGCCACTATCACTCCCCTGTGTCCCCTGACTCTCCGAACAGCATGAAACACATGCAATATGAAACACTTGAATGTAACATACGTCTAGAACATATGAAACATATGTACACTTACAACATATGTGTGAAAACATATGCAATATCCAAATAGAACACTTGCAACTTGCAACATGAAAACACTTGTTGCAACAGAAGATAGGAAAATATGAAACATTTGGAACATATGGTTGCAACATATGTGTGAAACATATGCAACATCCAGATCAAAATACTTGCAACATACGTCTGGAATAGTGAAACATTTTTGAACAAATGCTTGTAATATGCCTCTGAAACACTTGCAACATATGCAACAATCCCAATCTACTCTTGCAACATCCATATGAAACAACTGCAACATACCTCTGGAACACTTGGAACATATATTAGCAACATAGTGTGCCGGTCAATTCCGGCGGTTGGGGAGGGAGCTGGCGGCGAGTGGCTACGCGCAAGCACCACTAGCATCTAGCACCAATGGCGCGCGCGAGCACCAGCACCACCAACACTGGGCATGGCTATGCCAGATGGGTAGCGCGTGTGCGAACACAAGGTTGACAAGTACCCTTGTGTGTTCGTTTTATGATGAGTGATTGTCAATGTGATCCACGAAGTAGGTTGAGTGGTGATTAACCCTACTATGGCGAAAGCTATGTGTGCGACGTGTTTTTTTGGTTTGTGTTGTGCAAGTGTGAAGGTCAAGGAGGACGTGCCGTGCCGACGGATCGGGAGCGGTGAAGGACGGACGTGAGACTTGGACTGAGGGACCCAGAGGTCGGGTGTGATGAGGACATGGCACCTTCGGATACGAACATTGATTATAAGGTGAGCTCGTTCCTACATTTGCACAGTGATTTTTGGTATAATTCACATGTACATGTCGTTATTTGAATGTAGGTATAAATGTGTCTCAACGTGCAAGTTCATCAAAGTTGAACCATCGGTTCGTCGGCAGCCCGACAGTGCTTCATTGGGAAGGCCATAACTCATCCATCAAGAGTGCGATCGAGGTCAATGAGCACTTATTGGAAAGATTGTTTGATAATCTTTCAAATATATCTGGTCTCATATCAATATCATGTCGGCAAGGCCTCAAAATCATAAAGATATTATATCGCTATTTCTGCCGGGAGCTACACTGTCGTCATGGGCTTGTTAGCCATCCTTGGGACATTGGCCCAAGTGGAAGCACACCCCAAGGAGATGGAGAACCCACCAAGAAAGCCTTGGGACGTCCTCCTCCTTGGCCACCACCTTAGGAGGCCAGCAAGGAAGTCCAAGCCAAGCCGAAGGCCCAGTCCAATTCGAGTTCGAGTCTGCTTCGGCCTTTTGGACTAGTCTGCAATAAAACTGACGCCCAGGACGTATCCAGACTCCGTTTTTGATGATCCACAAATGGATGGAAAGATAATTTCATAAGCTAACCAATGACTTTGTTTGAGGCCCAAATTCCATCGGAGTCAATGGAAATCGTTGAAACAAATTGATGTCCAGAATCTGTCAGGGCGCTGCGTCGTCGTCTTTTGGGCCGTTTAGGCCATGTAACGTGTCGAGACTCCTTAGGGACGTGAGGGGGGTCCTTGATGCCCCTTAGGCTATATAATCAGTAACCACCACCTATGTTAGGGTTTGGGTTTTATTTTAGATCAATCTGTCATTGAACAGTCACCGTTATCGGTTTGCAAGACCCCAACTTTGAGTGCTTAATCATTCATCTGCAATTGTCACTTCAATTGAGTTGCGTTTTATCTTGTTCTTGCTTGTGTTCTTCGATTCGCAGTAGGGATTAGCCTTCGTGGCGAGGTCAACCGGATTGTGACACGGTTGATAACCAGAGGAGACGTGGTGCTAAGGTTGCAGGGTTCGGGTCTTTGTGATCTGAAGCCGGATCGGTGTGTCGCTTCCGACCAAATCGATAGTTATCTTGAACCTGACGGAAGATCAGGAATCACGTCCCCATCAAGTGGTATCAGAGCTTCAGGTATACTGTCAAGTTCATGTTTATCCTAGTTTAGTTGATTTTCACCTTCGTCCCATAGTCCACCGCCATATTTGTTTCCTGTCCTACAACCATCCGCGCCATAGCCTTTGCATATTTCAGTTTCAGAGTCCGCCGTGTTGAGTTTGTGTCCTAGGTCAAGGTCTTGTTGCTGGTTTAGATTATGTTCTTTTCTATTTTGTGTTGATCCCTCCATCCGCCATCATCCCGTCTCATTATCAGTTTGTATCTTGTGTCCACATAAAACCCTGATTCGAGCAGTTTTCGTAAAACAGTCATAACTTTTGCATCCGAACTCGAAACGGGGAAAATTTTATATCTACGGAGAACACCAGAAAATTTTAGATCTGTTTTATCCCAGCGTTGCTGGGTTCGTAAAATTTAGAATTGCGAAATTCAATCAGGAACATCGATTTTTAGGGTCCACAAGTTTTGGCTAGCTTTTTATATCATAATCCTGAATTTGTATAGATCCGATTTGCGTTTCATCTTCTGTGTTGGTCTTCTGCAGTTTCATGTAGATACTCTTGTCACTAGTTGGCTTGAGTATTTTAGATTTGCGAACAGTTTGTTGTGTCTTGTTCTTGAAAGGGAACTTGGAATAGTGGCTGAACATTTTGAAAGAAATTTGAGGCTCCCATTCACCCTCCTGCTGGTTGCCGTTTTCAGTCCTTCAATTGGTATCGGAGCCAGTTAAGGATCATTCCACCTTAATCGGTCTGTGATCTATGAAGGCGATATGGAGCGTGGTTCCGGCAAACCATCGTCCTTCGATGGAACAAACTACCCCTATTAGAAGATCCGCATGTCCGCGCATCTCCAAGGGATTGATTGACTTGTTTGGGAGATTTATGAGGATGCTACCTACGTTGTGCTTAAACCCCGTGCTCATATCACACAAGATCAAAAAGATCGGCACAACGCTAATAGCAGAGCTCGCGCAGTTCTTTTCTCGAGTCTTTCGCTTCAGGAGATCGAAAGAGTCTCCAATTGTACTACTGCTCGCGAGATCTGGGTGAGGCTTCAGAGCTATCATGAGGGGACCGCACAGGTCAAAACCTGACTCTACGAGATGTACAAGAGGGAGTACGAGAACTTCACCTAGCTTGATGGCGAGTCCATCGATGCCATATTTTCTCGCTTTCAAATCATCGTCAACAAGATGCGAGCAAATAAGGCACAGTTACCTTATGACGATCATGAGAGGACACCCAAGCTTCTATATGCCCTAGATCGAGAGATATGGGATGTGAAGGTGACCGCCATCATTGAGTCTTCGGAGTATGAGACCCTCACCGTGGATGAGCTTTTCAGCAAGCTCAAGTCCACCGAGATCGACTACCAGACCCAAGCCAAGCTCAAGAATCCCACTGCACCAACAATAGCTTTGGTCTCAGGTAATGGCTCAAGTTTTTTGGCTAACCCCTCACAGATGTCGTTTGCCTTGTCTTCTTTGTGTCTGTCATAGAGAAGCAATTGGAGGCCCTTAGGGACGACGAGCTGGCGTTGATCATCAGCTGGTTCTCGCGGTTTCACAACAACCGCTTGAATCATCGGCGTGGTGGTGATCTGAAGGAAGGATGCTACGGCTGTGGAGACCCTGACCACTTCATCGCCCACTACCCCAAGAAGAACAAGCACTTCTTCGACAAGTATGATCCCAGTAAGCGCAAGGGCAAGCGCGAGTACACCTCCAAGCACAAAGTCGAAGGGAGGATTCAACAAGGAGACGCTCAAGAAGAAGTACTTCAAGAAGGCCAAGGCCCAAGAGCGCGCCTTCCTCGCCTCCCTCAGCGACCTCGACAACGACACCGACGACGACCGTTCTTCTTCCTCGAGCGATGATGAGTCCAAGAAGAGACATGAGGACAAGTTGATCGGGCTTTGTTTTGTCGCCAAGTCCATCCACGGAGGCTACTACACCATGGCCGTGGATGAAGGGGTGAAGCCCAACAAAGACATGCTTCCGGACGACAACAACTCTACCAAGGTAAAACCCACCGTCGATGCTCTTATTACCGAGCTTGATATCATGACTGATACTTTGATGAGTCAAGATAAGCTGCTAAAACGTGTTGCTCATGAGAGAAAAGAGTTTAAGGACAAGCTAAAAGTTGTGGAGAAGGAGCTCGAGGAAGCTAAGAAACTTGTCATTCATGTGTCTGACGAGGTTGAGTGTGATGAATGTGTTGTTCATATGACCAACTTTTCTGAGTTGCAATCTAAGTATACTATCATGTTAGATGAGAACGATGAGCTAAAGGCTAGGTCTAGCTTGTTGGGTGCGTGCAAGTCCTGTTTGGGCTTGCAATCTGAGCTAGCAGAGAAGAATGCCAAGATCCTTGCTTTTGAGAAGGCCAGTTCAGATAGCACATTTGTTGAGTGTGCACGTTGTGAGAGCTTGGTGTTGGAGCTTGAGTCTTGCAGGCGAGACAAGATTAGATCCGAGGAAGACAACACATACCTTCGGTCTATCTTAAATTGGGTGTCTTGTAGTGAGCCGCAGTTGGGCATGATGATGAGACAGTTCAGGCGAGGAACTGGGACATCGGGAGTAGGCTTTGCTTTAGGTGGGAAGGGTGAACATGTCTATGGCAAAGTTGGTGAGTTCAGTGGTTTGAGCTCAAGTGAGAAACCTTTCACTACTCCCAAATTAATCAAGATCAATCCACCTAAGCCTACTGAACTCACTATGAAAGATGGAGTGTTTGAAGAACCTCCAAGAGCTCCACCCCAGAAACAAGTTTGAGTTTCAAAACTGAACCATCTCAGGAACCGACTTGACACTCTACCGAACATCTCTGAGGATCCCCTTCCTAAAGCCAAAAAGCTACCAAGAGTGACACATACAAACAAGAAAGTGAGCCAACAACCACCCAATAGAGAGGTGAGGTATCACTGTGACTATTGCCATAGGGATGGTCACCTTGTTGAGTTTTGCTTTAGGAGGAAGAGAGATGAGCGGAGGGAGTATGAGTTGAACAACCAGAACATGTACCACCCGCCCCATGGCATACATGTGCCGCCTGTTCAGAGGCGCAATGCTAGGCCTCGAGGGGCAATGCCTCAAGGTGCTAGGCCTCAGGTTGTGAGACCACGCGGTGGTCATGGTGGTCGTGCCCGGCGTGGTTCAGGTCATGATCAATATGACTTTGGACGTCGTGGCAGTAGTTTTCAGTCCTACAGTTCTAGCGGACCACGTTTTCCCCCACGTCGTGCACACTTTCCTCAGATGGGACATGGCATGTTTGGTGTTTTTCCTAACACTTTTCTAGGGCAAATGAGCCAACACTGGTATCCTTCATAGTTTACTAACCCTAGTGTTGCGCCATGTTCTCATCCCATGTCTTTCTATTGATGCAGGACGGAGGCCTGGAGAACACGTGGGCTCATTGATTCTGGCTGTTCGTGCCACATGACTGAAAGTTCAAAATGGTTCTCTAGCCTCGACCCCGTGTAATGTAAGGAGTACATCACATTCGGGGACAATAGCAAAGATAAGGTGCTTTCTCATGGGACCATTTGGGTCAACGAGAGTTTTGTCTTGAAGGATGTTTCTTTGGTTTTGAATTTGCATTTCAATCTGCTTTATGTTTCGCAACTCCTTCAAGATGGTTTTGGCGCTTTAAGACTAGCTTATCTCGAGTTCTTGATTCCTAGGGAAACCTTGTGTGCCAGATTGTCCCTTTTGGCCGTGTCTTTCGAGTTGATTTTTCTCACTCCTTTGGCTCTTCTCGATGTTTGGTGGCCGGATCCTCCTTTGAGCTTTGGAAGTGGCATAGGAGACTTGGTCACTTGAGCTTTGACTTACTAGCTAGGTTGAGCTCCCTTGATCTAATCCGAGGATTGCCCAAGTTAAAATTTGAGAAGGATTTGATGTGTCACCCTTGTCACCATGGGAATATGGTTGCTGCTTCTTATCCACCTATGAACCAAGTCATGACCAAGGAACCCAGCAAGCTACTTCACATGGACACAGTTGGTCTAGCTCGGGTTCGGTCAGATGGTGGAAAGTGGTACGTTCTAGTGATCGTGGACGATTTATCTCGCTGCTCTTGGGTGTTTTTCATGGAGGGTAAGGATGAGGCTTTTTCACATGCTCAGGATTTGATTCTTTGGTTGCAAAATGAGTTCTCTAAGAATGTCATGAGAGCGATTTGCAGTGACAATGGCACAGAATTCAAGAATACTCATTTTAAAACCTTTTGTGCTTCTTTGGGCCTCGAGCACCAGTTTTCCTCTCTTTATGTCCCTCAGCAGAATGGTGTTGTTGAGCGCAAGAATCGGACCCTTGTTGAGATGGCCAGGACAATGCTTGATGAGCATAGGAAACCTAGGAGATATTGGGCTGAAGCGATCATTACCGCGTGCCATGTTTTCAATCGCATTTTCCTTCAAGCTTTCTTAAAGAAGACTTCTTGTGAGTTGTGATTAGGAAGACCACCCAAGGTAAGTCATTTTAGAGTGTTTGGATGCAAGTGCTTCATTCTAAAACAAGGTAATTTGGATAAATTTGAGTCTCGATCCTCCGATGGTATTTTTCTTGGTTATGATTCACATTCTCATGCATATCGTGTTCTTAACCTTGAAACTAACCGAGTTGTGGAAACCTGTGAGGTCACTTTCGACGAGACCATACCTTGTTCTGTTCCTGTCTTTGAAAGTGTAGGTAATCAGGAGATCGGTGAGAGCATTTTTGTTGAGGAGAATGAGGAAGATGATGATTGGGAAGATGCTGAGCCGATCTCTTCGGCTGCTCCAGTCGAGTCTGCGACGACTACTTCGGCTCACAGTCCCGACCCGTCTTCTTTCACTACTTGGGGTCTGCATGAGCCGCCTCCTTAGCCTATGCCGGCTCCACCTGAGGAGGCCCCAGCTGCTATTGAGGGGGAGGTGACTTCTTCAAGAGAAGCACCTCAGCACATTCAGCGTCGCCACCCACCTTAGACCATGATTGGCGACATCGACCAGCGAGTCACACGGTCTAGGTCATATCATATTTCACACTTCACTCATTCTGCTTTCATAGCTTCTTTTGAGCCTCGAGATATTGGACATGCTCTATCTAATGCCGATTGGGTCAATGCTATGCACGAGGAGTTAGAGAACTTTGAGTGGAACCAAGTGTGGGTTTTAGTTCCACCTCCACCAGATTGTCACCCCATAGGTACAAAGTGGGTTTACAAGAACAAGCAGAGTGAGGACGGGGTGGTAGTGAGAAACAAGGTGAGATTGGTGGCTCAGGTTTTTTGCCAAAAAGAGGAAATAGACTATGAAGAAACCTTTGCTCCTGTTGCCCATCTAGAAGCCATTAGGATCCTTTTAGCATTTGTAGCTTCGAAAGGTTCAAGCTGTATCAGATGGATGTGAAGAGTGCCTTCTTGAACGAGTACATAGAGAAAGAGGTTTATGTGAGGCAACCCTCTGGCTTTGAAAATCCTAAGTACCCCAACAATGTTTTAAACTCCACAAAGTCTTGTGTGGTTTGAAAGAAGCCTCGAGAGCCTAGTATGAGCGTTTGAAAGCTTTCTTACTTGATAAGGGTTTTAGGATGGGTTCAGTAGATAAGACTTTGTTCCTCCTTAAGCAAGGCATTGACATCCTTTTGGTTCAAATATACGTGGATGATATAATCTTCGGTGGCTCTTCTCATGCTCTTGTTGCCAAGTTTTCAGATACTATGAGCAGGGAATTTGAGATGAGCATGATGGGCGAATTGACCTTCTTCCTCGGGCTACAAATCAAGCAAACTCGTGAGGGGACATTGGTGCACCAAGGCAAGTACACCAAGGACGTGCTCAAGAAATTCAATATGGGTGAGGCCAAGCCTCTTTTGACGCCCATGTCGACCACGACGGCCCTGGATGAGGAGAAGGAGGGAGAAGCCATGGACCAGAAGGAATACCAAAGCATGATCGGATCCTTGCTGTACCTAACGGCGACGAGACCAAACATCCAGTTCGCGGTCTGTTTGTGCGCGCGTTTTCAGTCTTCGCCGTGCACGTCTCATCGTCAAGCCATCAAGCGGATCCTCAGGTACCTTCGTTTCACACCTGAGTTTGGTCTTTGATTTTTGGCCTCCTCCTCTCTTTCTCTTTGTGAGTATTCCAATGCGGATTATGCTAGTTGTCGTGTTGAGAGGAAGTCCACTTCGGAAACTTGTCAGTTTCTTGGATCTTCTCTTGTGTCTTGGTCTTCTCGCAAGAAGTCTAGCATCGCCCAATCCACCACAGAAGCTGAGTATGTTGCTGCTACTGCTTGTTGTTCCCAGTTGCTTTGGATGATAGCTACTCTAAGAGACTTTGGGTTAGTGTTTAGGCGAGCGCCTTTGTTTTGTGACAGCACTAGTGCTATAAGCGTAGCCAAAAATCTAGTCCTCCACTCAGAGACAAAGCACATAGAAGTTCGCTTTCACTTCTTATGTGACCACTATGAGAAAGGTCACATCGGTCTGCACCACATTGATACCCAAAACCAGCTCGCAGATATCTTCACCAAACCACTTGACCAAGCCCAGTTTGCTCCCTTGCTAGGGGAGCTTGGAGTTTGTTTTCCTTTTTAGAGGAGGTGAAATTTGGTTGTTGTATTCTAGTTTTTCTTTTCTTTACAGTTTAGCCTTTGTTTTTGTTTTTGTATCATACTTGCATATCATATTATCATGTATCATATTGCATCCTGAGCTTCATCCTTATAGTAGCTAGATTGACACTATGCTCTTGTTGGGGATGTTATGGATATACATGATGTGCTTTTGGCTTAGGCTCCTTTTGATCAATTGATGCATGTTATGATCTAAGATTATTTTTCAAATTGTGAACTTATTAAAACTTGTTGAAACATGAAATGTGTTCACCACTACTTGTGACAACTAGTATATGTAGAATGTGTCAAGATCTCTTTTGCTTCATATATATGCTTAGTTGCTATGGCTCATACCTTGAGTTACACACTTGCTTGAGAAACTTGAATTTGTGCTAAAACTTAAAAAAAAACAAGCTAAGTGATTTGAAAAGATCAGGATGGGTCTGTGCTATCCTATGTCAGAGTATCGAGACAGCTCCAAATTGCACTTATTGGTGAACTTGAGCTCTGTAATAGATATCGAGATCATTGTCTTAAGCTTCTGATTGCCTTTGGCATAGGCTTGACATGGTCGTTAAGTCAGGTTTTGATGGCACAGATAATCTCCCGTACACACTTGTTTGACAAACTTTGGTGATAAGCTGCATAACTCCGATAAATTTCAATTGGTATTTAAAATTTGATCAAACCACAAGTTGGTCTCATGACATGATGTGTGAACTTTGTTTAGGGTAGTTCACTTTGCATACATGTGTAGCACAAGGTCGATCTCCTGTCTATCTTTGCTATGTGCTCCTTTGGTGGTGAACCCTCTTTTAAATTGCTCAAACTTGATCAAACTTTCTTAAATGTCATATTTTGTCTCATTTGGTCATTTTGAGCATTTGCTAGCACTTGTACTTGTTGATATATATACATGACAACATAAGCTAGAGCATATTTTCAATCTACTTGCTATAATCTTGAAGCTTCTGCATCCGTGCATTTTGCATTCATAGCATGTTTTGAGGGGGAGTTGCAATCCTTGGGCTTTAGCTTGATAAGTGCATGTGTCAACAAGGGGGAGAAGTTTCCACACTCACAATGTCATAAGGGGAGAAATATTCAGAAAAGGGGAAGAAACTTCTAATTCCACCCAAAGTTGAGAGATAAGCATTCATTTGAAAGAGATTGCACTTGTTCAGGGGAAGCTGCATTTGAGTTGCTTTGCTAGATGTGTTGAGCCTTTGTATCTTCTAGAGGGTCTAGCAGTTTTTCAGCTTTTTGAGCTTTGCTAGTGGTGTTGAGCCCGTTGCCTCTTCTTGAGGGCTAGCTTTGTTTTACTTGGTTACATCGAGCCATTGCCCATGTCTTTGGGGACCAAGTTTTGCTCATTTTCAAATGACCCGATTTTGGCTTTTTGGCCATTTGGGTGAGTTCTTTGTTTTCTCTTCTTCTTCTTTTTCTTTTGCTCAAGCTGTTCGTGTATTGGTGTTGACAATGCACTCATCAAGGGGGAAATTGCGAACACAAGGTTGACAAGTACCCTTGTGTGTTCGTTTTGTGATGTGTGATTGTCAATGTGATCCACGAAGTAAGTTGAGTGGTGACTAACCCTACCATGACAAAAGCTATATGTGCAATGTGTTTTTTGGCTTATGTTGTGCAGGTGTGGTGCTCGAATGCAGTGATCGACGGCGAGGTGAAGGTCAAGGAGGACGTGCCGCGCGACGGATCGGGAGCGGTAAAGGATGGACGTGAGGCATGGATCGAGGGACCCAGAGGCCGAGTGACTAGCCACGAGGGCTGACACTTGGGACATCGACAAGTGCAAGAAAACATGGGAGTGACAGTGTTGACCGAGTCAAGACAGCGAACGTGCGGGTCGAGCGAGGCTCAGAGGACTTGGCGTGCCGGCCGGTCGAGGACGGCGGTGACACGTGTCGAGCGACGGGGGACGTGTACAGAGTACGCTACTCGCGAGCGGGTTTGGTGGTTTAGGCCTCAAAACCATTGGTGGCGGATTTACGGGTTTGAACCTCAAAACCCGGGCGGAGGTTTCAAGGAGGAACGAATGGCACGTAGCGGCATCGGGGAGTTCGCGTCGAGGCAAAGCTACTGATGAGGAGGTGCAGTGGTCGTCAAATGAAGATGACACCGGGTTGGACCATAACGCCCTGGGGCTAAGTGATTTGACTCAATTATATTCAGGGGTAAAACTGAGATTGTGTAATAGCTCTGTTAAATAGGATGAGGGAGCCCCCACCTCCCTCACCCCTCTCCCACTCTCTTATCCCCTTTCTTCTCTAGGGTTTCATTTTCTAGTTCATAAGAGAGGTCAAAATACTCTGATTTTTTGTGATGTTTATACTGAGATTTAGGATGGAAAAGGAGGCCCAAATCCTCCTTGTACCCTCTGGGATTCATCACTTCTCGTGTATTATTTTCGTGTGGTTTTAATTCTTTCTAGTTACTGTTCATCCACGCTCTTTCTCTATCTCGTTTCTTGTTCGATTCGAGTTTTTCTTTGGTGTTTGTTTGGTTTAGATGATGCTTTATTGAGAGATGTACAAGTGCACCAAGTGGTCTGGATCAATTCCTCTCGTGCATCAAGTTCCAAGCGATTTTCGAATTTTGGGGATTTTTTTGTGTTCTTGACCATGATTTGATTTTTCTAGAGTTTGGATAGAATTTGGGCAATGATCTTTCACAGTATGCTTACCAACTCCTTTGTGATGGTCTGTGAAATTTTTGGGAACGAATCATGGTGATTTGGGTCGGATTTTGTTGATTCCTGTGTTCGCTCCCTCCTGCGTGTTCTTCGTTCTCGAGCGCTCGGTTCCTCTGTTCGTTGGAGTGTCGCTCTCTGCATCCGTACGACTCGCTTACAATCTGCCCTGTCCACCTAGATTCCACCTGGCCCCATCCACGCACCCCGTCCCCACCCGTTCGCCACCCCCCGTAGGCACACCCCGCCCCGTCGTGCCCCCCGACCACTGGCCCCTAGCGCACTGAGCACCATGTCTGTCGGCCACTAGCTCGTGCCCCATTCCTCAGTGCCTGTGTCATGCCACTATCACTCCCCTGTGTCCCCTGACTCTCCGAACAGCATGAAACACATGCAACATGAAACACTTGAATGTAACATACGTCTAGAACATATGAAACGTACGTACACTTACAACATATGTGTGAAAACATATGCAATATCCAAATAGAACACTTGCAACTTGCAACATGAAAACACTTGTTGCAACAGAAGATAGGAAAATATGAAACATTTGGAACATATGGTTGCAACATATGTGTGAAACATATGCAACATCCAGATCAAAATGCTTGCAACATACGTCTAGAATAGTGAAACATTTTGAACAAATGCTTGTAACATGCCTCTGAAACACTTGCAACATATGCAACAATCCCAATCTACTCTTGCAACATCTATATGAAATAACTGCAACATACCTCTGAAACACTTGAAACATATATTAGCAACATAGTGTGCCGGTCAATTCCGGCGGTTGGGGAGGGAGCTGGCGGCGAGTGGCTACGCGCAAGCACCACTAGCATCTAGCACCAGCGGCGCGCGCAAGCACCAGCACCACCAACACTGGGCATGGCTATGCCAGATGGGTGGCGCGTGTGTGAACACAAGGTTGACAAGTACCCTTGTGTGTTTGTTTTATGATGAGTGATTGTCAATGTGATCCATAAAGTAGGTTGAGTGGTGATTAACCCTACTATGGCGAAAGCTATGTGTGCGACGTGTTTTTTTGGCTTGTGTTGTGCAAGTGTGAAGCTCGGATACGGTGGTCGACGGTGAAGTGAAGGTCAAGGAGGACGTGCCGTGCCGACGGATCGGGAGCGGTGAAGGACAGACGTGAGGCTTGGACCGAGGGACCCAGAGGCCGGGTGTGATGAGGACATGGCACCTTCGGATACGAACATTCATTATAAGGTGAGCTCGTTCCTATATTTGCACAGTGATTTTTGGTATAATTCACTTGGTTTCACATGTACATGTCGTTATTTGAATGTAGGTACAAATGTGTCTCAACGTGCAAGTTCATCAAAGTTGAACCATCGGTTCGTCGGCAGCCCGACAGTGCTTCATTGGGAAGGCCATAACTCATCCATCAAGAGTGCGATCGAGGTCAATGAGCACTTATTGGAAAGCTTGTTTGATAATCTTTCAAATAGATCTGGTCTCATATCGATATCATGTCGGCAAGGCCTCAAAATCATCAAGATATTATATCGCTATTTCTGCCGAGAGCTACACTGTCGTCATGGGCTTGTTAGCCATCCTTGGGACATTGGCCCAAGTGGAAGCACACCCCAAGGAGATGGAGAACCCACCAAGAAAGCGTTGGGACGTCCTCCTCCTTGGCCACTACCTTAGGAGGCCAGCAAGGAAGTCCAAGCCAAGCCGAAGGCCTAGTCCAATTCGAGTTTGAGTCTACTTCGGCCTTCTGGACTAGTCTGCAATAAAACTGACGCCCAGGACGTATCCAGACTCCATTTTTGATGATCCACATATGGATGGAAAGATAATTTCATAAGCTAACCAATGACTTTGTTTGAGGCCCAAATTCGATCGGAGTCAATGGAAATCGTCGAAACAAATTGATGTCCAGAATCTGTCAGGGCGCTGCGTCGTCGTCTTTTGGGCCGTTTAGGCCATGTAACGTGTCGAGACTCCTTAGGGACGTGAGTGGGGGTCCTTGATGCCCCTTAGGCTATATAATCGGTAACCACCACCTATGTTAGGGTTTGAGTTTTGTTTTAGATCAATCTGTCATTGAACAGTCGCCGTTATCGGTTTGCAAGACCCCAACTTCGAGTGCTTAATCATTCATCTGCAATTGTCACTTCAATTGAGTTGCGTTTTATCTTGTTCTTGCTTATGTTCTTCGATTCGCAGCAGGGATTAGTCTTCGTAGCGAGGTCAACCGGATTGTGACACGGTTGATAACCAGAGGAGACGTGGTGCTAAGGTTGCAGGGTTCGGGTCTTTGTGATCTGACGCCGGATCGGTGTGTCGCTTCCGACCAAATCGATAGTTATCTTGAACCTGACGGAAGATCAGGAATCACGTCCCCATCAAGTGGTATCAGAGCTTCAGGTATACTGTCAAGTTCATGTTTATCCTAGTTTAGTTGATTTTCACCTTCGTCCCATAGTCCACCGCCATATTTGTTTCCTGTCCTACAACCATCCGCGCCATAGCCTTTGCATATTTCAGTTTCAGAGTCCGCCGTGTTGAGTTTGTGTCCTAGATCAAGATCTTGTTGCTGGTTTAGATTGTGTTCTTTTCTATTTTGTGTTGATCCCTCCATCCGCCATCATCCCGTCTCATTATCAGTTTGTATCTTGTGTCCACATAAAACCCTGATTCGAGCAGTTTTCGTAAAACAGTCATAACTTTTACATCCGAACTCGAAACGGGGCAAATTTTATATCTACGGAGAACGCCAGAAAATTTTAGATCTGTTTTATCCCAGTGTTGCTGGGTTCGCAAAATTTAGAATTGCGAAATTCAATCAAGAACATCGAGTTTTAGGGTCCACAAGTTTTGGCCAGCTTTTTAGATCATAATCCTGAATTTGTATAGGCTACATCTTTTGTCCAATTGAGCTCAAATTTTTTGAGATTTGTTCTTGTGTGCTCCTTGATGAGAAAAAATATCAAAAGAGCAAAATATAAAAAAAAGTTTGGACAAAAAAAAGAAAAGAAAAAAATAGTAAAATAAAAGAGAAGATAAGAGAAAAGGAGCACATAAGGAACACCTCGATAGCTCTATTATTTGTGGCACCTTTTTTACCTTGTCCGTATTTTTGTTGCTATCTTTCGTAATTGTTTCACTCCCTTGTTCATCACAACTGGTGCTAGGAACACGTATAGGCCAGCAACTAGGACAAGTGCTCTGGATGTTTATTCAATATTGCTATCTGTTACTGAATTATGTGCCACATATATATTTGTTTTTTGTGTGCCTTCCAAGCTCCACATATATACTCCAGATCAGTATAGAAAAAGATCCTTGCAATCTTGGTGCCACGCCCTCACAGGTACCACGAACCAGCCACTGGTTGTACCGTCCACTGCTTTGCGTTGGTAAGAACACTCGTAAGAGCTTGGTAAGACATGTGAGAGTGTGATTCCACCAACCCATAAATAGTTGACAGGACATTTGTTTTGACTGTTAACAATATATGCCAAACAACGAGTTTCTTTTTAAGAGTGAATTACAGGACATCATGAATGGACTATCTACGGAGTTTGCACAGCAAGTGCTTAGTTCTCAAATGGAGAAGACGGAGCAAAACCAGTTCAACAACTTGTTCCAAACATACTTTGTTGTGAAGGAATGACGTTGTCGTGTCATGATTGATGGCGAGACTTGCAACAACCTTGCAAGCTTAGAGATGGTTGAGAAGCTTGGTCTGACCACAAAGCCATATCCACATCCATACTATGTCCAATGGGTAAATTCTTAGGATAAGATAAAGGTAACTGAAATTGCACGCGTTGAGTATTCCCTTGGTCCTTATAAGGATAGCGCTGAATTTGATATAGTACCTATGCAATCATGTCAATTATTATTTGGTAAACCATGGATATCTGAAAATAATGTTGTGCACAATACAATTACTAATAAATATTTGTTCAAATATAATGGTACAAAAATTACACTTATGCCTATGACTACTGCTCAAATTTTAAGGGAAGATCTCCTAAGGGCCGAGAGGAGAAAGAATGAGCCTTTTAGAAAAGAATGGGTTATTTCAAATGTTACAATACCTTCATCTGGATCTGAATTTTTATAAAATGAAGATATTACTTTGCCTCTTGTTGGAACTAATATTTTGCAGCATGTATCCAAAAATGAGGACAAGGTGACTGAGAAAGAACAGGTAAATGTATCAGATAAGAGCTCTCTTGTTGTACTAAATTTTTCCACCAATGATGCTAATAATCCTATACTAAAACCTTCTATTGATTTACCTTTGTCACATGGCGAATGTTCTACTGATCTTTGTGATAAAGAAGAGTTGTGTGATAGTGGTATGATTATTCATGTGCAGCAACCAGTGAATGAGAATGCTTCTTTTGTTTTGGAACAAAATACTTGTGCTAGAAATAAACAATTGCTTCCAATTGCCACCAAAAAAGATGAACTGAAATTGTTGTCTTCTTTAAATACTTTGGGTTATATAGAATTTGATACTCTGTGTGCTTTAAGTAATTTGAAGGAGAAATTTTTATGTGCTGAATTACCATGGTTGTCTACATGTATATATCACTTTATTGGCAAATATAATTGTAAAGGAGAGTGTATGGTACACCGAGTTTATATTTGTTCAAATCTGAAATCTCCTTTTACTGTGCATCAATATGACCAATCAAAGGGCTGCATTAGATATAATCATGTAATATCGAGATCCCCAAGTTTTGTTATAAAGAAACAGGTTAACTTTCAAGAAGGGGAGCAATGTTGGCTACTACCTACAACCTGTCCTCCAACGAAGCTCAAACCGAGGACGGTTTGTTGTCAAGAAGGGGAGGATGATGAGGACATGGCACCTTCGGATACGAACATTGATTATAAGCTGAGCTCGTTCCTACATTTGCACAATGATTTTTTTTATAATTCACTTAGTTCCACATGTACATGTCATTATTTGAATGTAGGTACAAATGTGTCTCAACGTGCAAGTTCATTAAAGTTGAACCATCGGTTTGTCGGCAGCCCGACAGTGCTTCATTGGGAAGGCCATAACTCATCCATCAAGAGTGTGATCGAGGTCAATGAACACTTAATGGAAAGCTTGTTTGATAATCTTTCAAATAGATCTAGTATCATATCAATATCATGTCGGAAAGGCCTCAAAATCATCAAGATATTATATCGCTATTTCTGCCGGGAGCTACACTGTCGTCATGGGCTTGTTAGCCATCCTTGGGACCCTGGCCCAAGTGGAAGCACACCCCAAGGAGATGGAGAACCCACCAAGAAAGCCTTGGGATGTCCTCCTCCTTGGCCACCACCTTAGGAGGCCAGCAAGGACGTCCAAGCCAAGCCGAAGGCCCAGTCCAATTCGAGTTTGAGTCTCCTTCGGCCTTTTGGACTAGTCTGCAATAAAACTGACGTCCAGGACGCATCATGACTCCCTTTTTGATGATCCACATATGGATGGAAAGATAATTTCATAAGCTAACAAATGGCTTTGGTTTGAGGCCCAAATTACATCGGAGTCAATGGGAATCGTCAAAACAAGTTGATGTCAGTCACAAAAAAAACAAGTTGATGTCCAGAATCTGTCAGAGCGCTGCGTCGTCGTCTTTTGTGCCGTTTGGGCCATGTAACGTGTCGAGACTCCTTAGGGATGTGAGTGGGGGTCCTTGGATGCCCCTTAGGCTATATAATCAGTTAGGGTTTGGGTTTTGCTTTAGATCAATCTGTCATTGAACAGTCACCGTTATCGGTTTGCAAGACCCCAACTTCGAGTGCTTAATTATTCATCTGCAATTGTCACTTCAATTGAGTTGCATTTTATCTTGTTCTTGCTTGTGTTCTTCGATTCGCAGCAGGGATTAGTCTTCGTGGCGAGGTCAACCGGATTGTGACACGGGTGATAACCAGATGAGACGTGGTGCTAAGGTTGCAGGGTTCGGGTCTTTGTGATCGGAAGCCGGATCGGTGTGTCGCTTCCGACCAAATCGATAGTTATCTTGAACTTGATGGAAGATCGGGAATCACGTCCCCATCAGGGTGACTGACCACGGGGGCTGACACTTGGGACATCGATAAGTGCAAGAAGACATGGGAGTGACAGTGTTGACCGAGTCATGACGGCGGATGTGCGGGTCGAGCGAGGCTCAGAGGACCTGGCGTGCTGGCCGGTCGAGGACAGCGATGACACGTGTCGAGCGGCGGGGGACGCGTACGGAGTATGCTACTCGCGAGCGGGTTTGGTGGTTTAGGCCTCAAAACCATCGGTGGCGGGTTTACGGGTTTGGGCCTCAAAACCCGGGTGGAGGTTCCGAGGAGGAACGGATGGCACATGGCGGCATCGGGGAGTTCGTGTCGAGGCGAAGCTACTGATGAGGAGGCGCGGTGGCCATCGGATGAAGATGACACCGGTTTGGACCATAACGTCCTTAGGCTAAGTGGTTTGACTCAATTGTAACCGGGGGCAAAAATAGGATTGTGTAATAGCCCTATTAAATAGGATGAGGGAGCCTCATCACCCTCACCTCTCTCCCACTCTCTTAGTCCCCCTTTCTTCTCTAGGGTTTTATTTTCTAGTCCATGAGAGAGGTCAAAATACTCTGAATTTTTGTGGTGTTTGTACTGAGATTTAGGATGAGAAAGGAGGCCCAAATCCTCCTTGTGCCCTCTGGGATTCATCACTTCTCGTGTATGATTTTCATGTGATTTTAATTCTCCCGGGTTACTGTTCATCCACCCTCTTTCTCCCTCTCATTTCGTGTTCGATTCGAGTTTTTCTTTGGTGTTTGTTGGTCTAGATGATGCTTTATTGAGAGATGTACAAGTGCACCAAGTGATCTGGATCAATTCCTCTCGTGCATCAAGTTCCAAGCGATTTTCGGATTTTGGGGATTTTTTCGTGTTCTTGACCATAATTTGATTTTTCTAGAGTTTGGGTAGAATTTGGGCAATGATCTTTCATAGTATGCTTACCAACTCCTTTGTGATGGTCTGTGCAATTTTTGGGAACGAATCATGGTGATTTGGGTCGGATTTTGTTGATTCTTGTGCTCGCTCCCTCCTGCGTGTTCTTCGTTCTCGAGCGCTCGATTCCTCTGTTCGTTCGTTGTCTATCCCCTCCCTGTTCATTTGCTGGTTTGATTCGTGGAGCATCAGGTTTCTAGTGAGGCCACCGGATGGCAAGCAACACAGTCCCATGCACCATCGGTCAGTAGCTGGCCTGCAGTTCGTTCTCTGACTTGATTCAGCGCTTGTGTTTTTCTTTTACAGATCGTTTGCAGCAGGTCTAGCGCCAAGTGCAAAGCATGAACGTAATTTGTCTTTCCAAATCTTGGGTTGTCACTCTCAAGCTACAGGAGCCTAATCATTGCTTGTTCTTTTAGCTAGTCTCAATCCTACGAGTGATTTTTGGTGCATCCTGTTTTGCCCTCTCTGGGTTCAGCTCTGTGACTGCTTGCTCATGGCCATGCGGCCTTCTTAGTTCCTGTGCATGCATTCGATCTGCAGCAAGTTGGAGAGCAGCCCCTCCGTTGCAGCGCGTGTGCTCTCCTTGCAGGCTTGGGAATTTCTAGTTGCAGGCTTGTGAATTTCCGACTCGAATTTCCCGCTCACTATTTTATCTGTAGTTTGCTCGAGATCCGATTTGCGTTTCGTCTTCTGTGTTGGTCTTCTACAGTTTCATGGAACTTATCTAGATACTCTTGTCACTAGTTGGCTTGAGTATTTTAGATTTGCGAACAGTTTGTTATGTCTTGTTCTTGACAGTGAACTTGGAACAGTGGCTGAACATTTTGAAAGAAATTTGTGGCTCCCATTCACCCTCCTGCTGGTCGCCGTTTTCGGTCCTTTAATTGGTATCGAAGCTAGTTAAGGATCATTCCACCTTAATCAGTCCGTAATCTATGAAGGCGATATGGAGCATGGTTCCGGCAAACCACCGTTCTTCGATAGAACAAACTACCCCTATTAAAAGATCCGCATGCCCGCGCATCTCCAAGGGATTGATTGGCTTGTTTAGGAGATTTATGAGGATGCTACCTACGTTGTGCTTGAACCCCGTGCTCATGTCACGCAAGATCAAAAAGATCGGCACAACGCTAATAGCAGAGCTCGCGCAGTTCTTTTCTCGAGTCTTTCGCTTCAGAAGTTCGAAAGAGTCTCCGATTGTACTACTGCTCGCGAGATCTGGGTGAGGCTTCAGAGCTATCACGAGGGGACCACACAGGTCAAAATCAGACTCTACGAGATGTACAAGAGGGAGTACGAGAACTTCACCCAGCTTGATGGCGAGTCCATCGATGCCATATTTTCTCGCTTTCAGATCATCGTCAACAAGATGCGAGCAAATAAGGCACAGTTACCTTATGACGATCATGAGAGGGCACCCAAGCTTCTATATGCCCTAGATCGAGAGATATGGGATGTGAAGGTGACCACCATCATTGAGTCTTCGGGGTATGAGACCCTCACTGTGGATGAGCTTTTCAGCAAGCTCAAGTCCACCGAGATCGACTACCAGACCTAAGCCAAGCTCAAGAATCCCACTGCACCAACTATAGCTTTGGTCTTAGGTAATGGCTCAAGTTTTTTGGCTAACCCCTCACAGATGTCGTTTGCCTTGTCTTCTTTGTGTCTGTCACAGAGGAGCAATTGGAGGCCCTTAGGGACAACGAGCTGGCGTTGATCATCAGCTGGTTCTCGCGGTTTCACAACAACCGCTTGAATCGCCGGCGTGGTGGTGGTCTGAAGGAAGGATGCTACGGCTATGGAGACCCTGACCACTTCATCGCCCACTACCCCAAGAAGAACAAGCACTTCTTTGACAAGTACGATCCCAGTAAGCGCAAGGGCAAGCGCGAGTACACCTCCAAGCACAAAGTCGAAGGGAGGATTCAACAAGGAGACGCTCAAGAAGAAGTACTTCAAGAAGGCCAAGGCCCAAGAGCGCGCCTTCCTCGCCTCCCTCAGCGACCTCAACAATGACACCGACGACGACCGTTCTTCTTCCTCAAGCGATGATGAGTCCAAGAAGAGACATGAGGACAAGTTGATCGGGCTTTGTTTCGTCACCAAGTCCATCCACGGAGGCTACTGCGCCATGGATGAAGGGGTGAAGCCCAACAAGGACATGCTTTCGGACGACAACAACTCTACCAAGGTAAAACCCATCGTCGATGATCTTATTGCCGAGCTTGATATCATAACTGATACTTTGGTGAGTCAAGATAAGCTGCTAAAACGTGCTGCTCATGAGAGAAAAGAGTTTAAGGACAAGCTAAAAGTTGTGGAGAAGGAGCTTGAGGAAGCTAAGAAACTTGTCATTCATGTGTCTGACGAGGTTGAGTGTGATGAATGTGTTGTTCATATGACCAACTTTTCTGAGTTGCAATCTAAGTATACTATCATGTTAGATGAGAACGATGAGCTAAAGGCTAGGTCTAGCTTGTTGGGTGCGTGCAAGTCCTGTTTGGGCTTGCAATCTGAGCTAGCAGAGAAGAATGCCAAGATCCTTGCTTTTGAGAAGGCCAGTTCAGATAGCACATTTGTTGAGTGTGCACGTTGTGAGAGCTTGGTGTTGGAGCTTGAGTCTTGCAGGCGAGACAAGATTAGATCCGAGGAAGACAACACATACCTTCGGTCTATCTTAAATTGGGTGTCTTGTAGTGAGCCGCAGTTGGGCATGATGATGAGACAGTTCAGGCGAGGAACTGGGACATCGGGAGTAGGCTTTGCTTTAGGTGGGAAGGGTGAACATGTCTATGGCAAAGTTGGTGAGTTCAGTGGTTTGAGCTCAAGTGAGAAACCTTTCACTACTCCCAAATTAATCAAGATCAATCCACCTAAGCTTACCGAACTCACTATAAAAGATGGAGTGTTTGAAGAACCTCCAAGAGCTCCACCCCAGAAACAAGTTTGAGTTTCAAAACTGAACCATCTCAGGAACCGACTTGACACTCTATGAACATCTCTGAGGATCCCCTTCCTAAAGCCTAAAAGCTACCAAGAGTGACACATACAAACAAGAAAGTGAGCCAACAACCACCCAATAGAGAGGTGAGGTATCATTGTGACTATTGCCATAGAGATGGTCACCTTGTTGAGTTTTGCTTTAGGAGGAAGAGAGATGAGCGGCGGGAGTATGAGTTGAACAACCGGAACATGTACCGCCTGCCCCATGGCATACATGTGCCGCCTGTTTTGAGGCGCAATGCTAGGCCTCGAGGGGCAATGCCTCAAGATGCTAGGCCTCAGGTTGTGAGACCACGCGGTGGTCATGGTGGTCGTGCCCGGCGTGGTTCAGGTCATGATCAATATGACTTTGGACGTCGCGGCAGTAGTTTTCAGTCCAACAGTTCTAGCGGACCACGTTTTCCCCCATGTCGTGCACGCTTTCCTCAGATGGGACATGGCATGTTTGGTGTTTTTCCTAACACTTTTCCAGGGCAAATGAGCCAACACTGGTATCCTTCATAGTTTACTAACCCTAGTGTTGTGCCATTTGCTCATCCCATGTCTTTCTATTGATGCAGGATGGAGGCTGTCACAGAACCTCCTAATTATGATGGCCCACATGTACCTGTCATTGTCATAATGACCTCTGACAGCCGTACTTATGTTCCTCATGACTTAAAAGGCCTGCTTTCCTCCGAACAGGATCCAATCACAGGAGTATTGCAACATTACAATAGTTTATTTAAAATATTCAACAGAGTAAAGTAGCGGAAGTCTTACAATAACTTAGGTTTACAAACCAGTTTCCAAACCTCAAACCTTATGTAACATTATTACAAACCAGTAGTAGAGAAGTATCGGTAGTAACTTTATTACAACACACAAGCGAGATGCCTTGCCCAAAGGCCACACAGTCTACTCGTTGTCACTTTCTTCAACCACGACGGTCATGCAACAAGGCTCGAAGCAGACTTGTTCATGAACCACACCTGCAACAAGGGGTTCAACAAACCCTGAGTATGAGAGTACTCAACAAGACTTACCCGACTAAGACAAAGACTCCAAGGGCATGCTAGCTGTAGGGAATCAAGGTACGGGTATTCTAGAATCAGATTTTTCTTTTGCAGAAAAGCTTACTAAAGTAAGTCCTTACCTTCAATATTTTACTTTTACCATTGATGGTTCATTAACCAATTCTAGGTGATCCTAATCTAGATCAAAGTAATTATCATCAAAATCTTTCTCATTCTTTCTTTCAATTCCAGTTCTTTTCTACGATGCAGGACAGGTGATCGAGTCTCCATAACCGAGGAGCAAACGACGATTCGAACCGATTATACCCAGCTGAGGATCCCTAACCTCACGACATATGTAGAACCAAATCTTGCATATATCAACCCTCATTTAGATCTCCCAAAACCAGAACGTGTCCATCGCCACCCGAGAGTACAGTACTCCTCGAATCCGGCCCGATTCTAGCCCCGAGGGTACACGCTACTCTCGCCATCTCTCCACTCCCAGTGTGAGGTTAGACGTTCTCGAAATGGAATCACCAACATTTTGGGCTTACCAAGGCATGAGGCTAGTTGCAAAGTCTCAAAACACAACACAGGACTGCAACGTACGGTCCTTAACTGACAAGGCGGAAACACTACATTGAGACTCCGTTCCCAATGCATGTTAGCAGTGGCCAAACCACCCGCCCGATCTTCTACTTTATTCTCGTACTTCATCATTCATTAAGTATGCCATCATGGCCAGGTAAACATTTCATTTAAAAGTTTAACTCATAAGCATAGCGAAGCATACTACGCATTTGCAGTAAAACAGGTATCAAGGTGATATCGCAATAATCAAGGATGATAATGCAGCAATTGGGTTATCACTCAACTCCTAATTACTTAATGCAATAAACCATAATATAAATAATAAAGATTTGTAAATATCAAGGTAGGGTTTAAATGCACCGGGGCTTGCCTTGCTCTGACGAGACAAAAGACTCGGACTCACAGACTCCGACTTCTGGTCCGGAACCCACCGACGATAGCTCTTCTCCGAAAGCTTGCTCGGCGACTTCGACTTCTTCAAAAGCAGGAACTACACGAGTACATAACATGCTTTAACATGATGCTTGATGATAAACATGATGCTTGATGCTGATATGCCACGATTTACGATTTGAGTACAACTTTCCTTCGCGGTACAGTCACAGACAGAAAACCTACTAACTAGAAGCGACAACTCCAGGGATACCAGCTTTTATCACTAAGTAAGTTACTAACGAGCTCAAACATGAAATTAAGGTGCCAAGGATCACCAAAGATTAGTGACCTAAGGACATCACTCAATCAAAAGGGCACACAACACTTAAAGTTATCAAATTAACATTTATTTATTATTTAACTAATTAGGGCATAATTAACAGTTGATCATACTTTATCTAAACAAGCTCAAACTTTTTCTATAGACTAAGAATGATCTAAAACAGTGTCATAATAAATTTCATAATTTTTGGATTAATAAATTAATTATTAAAATTCATGGAAGTTGCATTTAATCTTTATTGGAACTAATTAAATCTACTGCACAAAGTACTCAAATTCAGGATTTAACATTTTTCCTAGATAGTTTAGTCATTGAGAAGCTCACACAAAAATTTTCAGGAATTTTGGAACTCTACACAATTTTTAATGAAATAAACAAATAGTATCACTATTCAAAATTTTGAAAAAGAAAAACAAAAACCGAACTCGGGCCGATCCTTCTCTCCTTCCGGCTCGGCCCACTGAGCGGCCCGCTCGCGCGTGCCCGCACTCGCCTGTGCGGCCCAGCGGCACGGCCTAGCAACGCCCGTGCACGCGCGCGGCCGTTTCTCCCTCTCTCTCGCTGACAGCCTGGCCCCGCCTGTCATCGCCTACCTCCCACCCCTCGCTCACTCCCGCGCGCTCACTCACCTCCGCGCGGTGGCCGGCCGGTGACCGGAGCTTCGGTCGACACACTGACTCTACCATCACCATCTACACCCTCCCACGACTCCATTTTGCTAGCTAGCCCCACGGTTCGAGCTCCGGTGACAGTTCACCGACGACGGTGGCGGCTCGACGGCCGCGGTGCCCGACGACCCGACGGTATAGCGCGGTAGCGGCTAAAATAGCGTGAGGAAAAGGATCAGGAGCTCACAGCGGTGACGATGGCGGTCTTGGGGATGACGGAGAGGAGCCAGAGTGGCCTGGCCACGGGAGGCGACGGTGGCGGTGCTCCGACCGGAGTTGGACACGGGAGCGGGCGGTGCGGAGGCTCGGGCGAGAAGAAGGCTCGAACAATTGGACCAACAGATGCGCGAGGGTGAGGCGAGTTTGCTGGTGCGAGTTGCGGGGCTAGTGGCGGCTTGACGGTGGCAGCGGCGAGCGGCGGAGCTGCGGTGGTGGCGGTGGCGAAATAGGGAAAACAAAAAAATGCCACTGTGACCTCGACGTATTTATAGACGACGGTCGCGGCTACAGCGCTGGAATGCTCACGCCGTCGCGCTGGCGCTCCCGGTCGCGCACGAAGGGTCTGGGCTGCCACGGCGGCTCGCCGGCGCCCATACCGCGCGGTGGCCGGCCGTCATTGGCGTGGCACTGTAGCACCCCCCCCCAAATTTGAATTTTCAAACTGTTTTCTCAAATTACTCTCAAATTCATGTGGAAACTTGAAAAACTTCCAATATATGAAATCTTTAGAATTTCAAGCTCTACAAGTTTTGTATTGAACACTTTTTCAAATTCTAACTAGATTTTGAAATTTGAGTTTAAATTCAAAAGGGGACACATTTTGGGGATTTGGAAATTTAGAAATTACTTTGGATTTCATATTGAAACTTCAAAATCTCCAAACACCAAAGTTGTACATCATGACGAGACCTACAACTTTTCTGTTCAAAACATTTTCAAATTCTGCCTCCATTTTAAAATCTTAGTTTGGGGACAAAATGAGTTAAATCTGAAATTTGTTTATTTTCAAAATTGCTCCATATTTTACACTAAAACTTTGAAAACTCAAAACACTAAAGTTGTAGCCCTTGAAAAGTTCTACAAACTTGGTTTTAAACTTTTTCCCAAATTTTGCTTAGATTTTGAATTATTTCAAAAGGGGTAAAACAGGGTTTTGAAATTTAGGGTTTTCGGAGGAATTTTCAATTGGAATTTGTTGCTACTTTGATTAGTGTTTACTTAGTGATCAAACCATCATCCAAGGGCATCATCTGGACCAACATGACATGGTTGACCAAATGCCACTCTTGGTTGACCAATTTAGCTTTTGGAATTCTTTTAACATTTTCTCCAAATTTGAATTTGAATTCGAATCGAAAAACTCATGACAAGTTTTTGGACTCCAACTCAAACTCAAACTTGGAGCTTCATTTTAGGTGTTGTACTTGAGCTCATACCCTACATTTGACACTAGTGTGTAACACAGTCACACACCTCAAATTACGCAGGGCACGGACTAAGTATTTGTGGTGGCATTCGAAACTAGGGTTTTTGGGTTCGAAACACACCACGGAGAAGCACATCCAATCTAGATAAGTAAACTTGTTTTAGTTGATGCATAATAAGGTTGACCTAATCATGGATGCTTTGCAATGCATTATGATGACATGGCAGATTAATTAGCACTATAACACCCGGGGTGTTACAGCCCTTCCCCCTTAAAGAAATCTCGCCCCGAGATTTAAAGCCTTGAGTTAAGTAATGGAAAAGGAAACGTGTCAAGCAAACACGTCCAAGACTTGTCTACAAAGCAGGTAGGGGTTTTCTACATTACAAAGATTTGAAAAGGATAGGTTACAGTTTTAAAAAGAAATTGCAACCTAGATAGAAGCAAAGAACTCGGGGAAATTCTCCAACAGGTAATCTTCCGATTCCCAGGTAGCTTCCTCTTCTGAATGTTGATTCCATTGTATCATGTACCATTTGATTGTCCTACTTCGGGTAACACGATCCTTTTGATCCAAAACTTGAACAGGATATTCAGAATATGTCAAATCAGGCTTAAGTTCAACTCCATCAACATCAACAACTTGATCAGGCACTTGAAGACACTTTTTCATTTGTGATACATGAAATACATTATGTACGGCTGACAGTTGTTCAGGCAACTTTAACTTATATGCCACCTTTCCACATTTTTGGATGATTTGGAATGGGCCAATATAACGTGGTGTGAGTTTGCCTTTGACTCCAAATCTGCTAACTCCTTTCATGGGTGATACTTTTAGATAAACATAATCTCCCACTTTAAACATCAAGGGTCTACGCCTTTTGTCAGCATAACTCTTTTGTCGGGACTGAGCCACTTTTAAATTTTTCTAGATCTGCCTAACTTTTGCTTCAGTTTCTTTCACAAGATCAACACCGAAAAACCATCTTTCTCCCGGTTCTGACCAATTCAACGGAGTTCTGCATCTACGGCCATACAATGCTTCAAACGGTGCCATTTTTATACTCTCTTGATAACTATTATTGTATGAGAATTCTGCTAATGGTAAACATTCATCCCATTGATCTTGAAAAGTGAGAGCACAAGATCTCAACATATCTTCTAGAATTTGATTTACTCTTTCAGTCTGTCTTGAAGTCTGAGGATGATAGGTTGAGCTATGTATAACTTTGGTACCGAATGACTTGTGTAACTCCATCCAGAATTTGGAGACAAACTATGGACCTCTATCAGAAATAATAGTCTTTGGTACCCCATGCAGACTCAGTATTCTATCAAGATATATTCTTGCAAGCTTCACTGTAGAATATTTTGTCTTTACTGGAAGGAAATGTGCTAACTTGGTAAATCGATCTATAATGACCCAAATTGAATCAAAATTTCTTGATGTTGTGGGTAAACCAGTAATAAAATCCATGCCAATATCATCCCACTTCCAAGACGGAATGGGCAATGGTTGCAACATCCCTGCCGGTTTCAGACGTACAACCTTCACTCTACGACAGGTATCACATCTGGCAACATACTTAGCAATCTCAATTTTCATTTTGGTCCACCAGAATCTTCGTTTCAAATCCTGATACATCTTATTACTCCCTGGATGAATAGAAAACCTTGTACTATGTGCTTCATCAAGAATGAGCTGACGTAACTCTGGGACCTTTGGGACCACTAGCCGGTTCTTGAACCACAACACATCTGTATCATCAATACTGAAATCTGTTCGTTGACCTGTTCTAACTCTTTCTTTGATGTGAGCTATTCCGGAATTCTTTCTCTGAGCAGACACAATCTGATCTTTGATTGTTGACTCCACAGTGACATTAGTTAACTGACCTTGTTGAACTATTTCAATATTCAACTTTTCCAATTCATAACACAAACGGTAATCCATTGGCTTCACAGTCATACAATTGCAATGATTCTTTCTACTGAGTGCATCAGCAACAACATTTGCTTTTCCAGGGTGATAGTGTACTTCCAAATCATAATCTTTTATTAACTCAAGCCACCTTCTTTGCCTCATATTCAATTCTGACTGAGTAAAGATATACTTTAAGCTTTTGTGATCTGTATACATGTGGCAAGTATTACCCAACAAGTAATGACGCCAGATTTTCAATGCATGAACCACGACTGCTAGTTCAAAATCATGTGTCGGATAATGCTCTTCGTGACGCTTCAACTATCTCGAGGCATAAGCAATGACTCTGCCTTCCTGCATCAATACACAACCAAGGCCAATACCCGAGGCATCATAGTAAACATCAAATGGCTTTTCTATATCTGGCTGTGCTAAGATTGGAGCAGTTGTTAGTGACTTCTTTAGAATTCTAAAAGCTTTCTCACATTCTGGAGACCATATGAACTTAGTTTGATTCTTTAATAACTCTGTGACTGGCTTGGCTACCTTTGAAAAGTCAGGTATGAATCGACGGTAATAACCCGCCATTCCCAGAAAACTTCGGACTTCATGAACTGAGATTGGTGGTTTCCAATTCAGAATATCTTTCACCTTGCCAGGATCTACTGCTACCCCTTCGGCTGATAATACATGTCCTAAGAATTGCACTTCTCTTAACCAAAACTCACATTTACTGAACTTGGCATACAGTTGATGATCTCTCAGACGAGTCAGAACTACTCTGAGGTGCTCAACATGCTCTTCTCCACTTTTGGAGTATACCAGAATATCATCAATAAACACAACCACAAACTTGTCAAGTTCCAGCATGAAAACTGAGTTCATTAGATACATGAAATGTGCCGGTGCATTGGTGAGACCAAAAGACATAACTAGGTACTCATATAATCCATATCTGGTGATGAATGCAGTCTTTGGGATATCTTCAGGTCGAATCTTGATTTGATGGTACCCTGATCGAAGATCGATCTTTGAAAACACCTTTGCCCTCGCAAGCTAATCAAAGAGTAGATCAATGCGAGGCAACGGATATTTGTTCTTAATGGTTACTTCATTCAACGGTCTATAATCAACACACATCCTTAAAGTCTGATCTTTCTTCTTAACAAAAAGGGCTGGACATCCCCACGGTGATGAACTGGGTCTGATAAAACCTTTGTCACGTAACTCTTGCAATTGATCCTTGAGTTCAGCCAATTCATTGGGTGGCATTCTGTAAGCTCTCCTGGATATTGGGGTAGTTCCAGGTTTTAACTCAATCACAAACTCTACATCTCTGTCCGGTGGCAGACCTGGTAGATCATCTGGAAATACATCTGGAAATTCACAGACTACCGGTATATCACAAATCTCCTGTACTGAAGTTGCACATAACCTTTCAACTATTCTCTTTGGAATAGGAAGTTGGATAAGAAGATGAGATCTATTATCTGGCAAGTTCAACCTTATAGTTCTATGCAGTGCATCTATAATGGCTCCTCGTTGGTACATCCAATTCATACCTAGGATTACATCTATATCCTGCTTCTGTAATATTATCATTGAGGTAGGGAATATATGCCCACCTAACTCTATAGGTACGTCACGTACCATCTCCTTAGTACACAGTTGTCCCCCGGGCGACTGAATAAAGAAATCTTCTTGTGTTCCCATAATTGGATTGTCATGCTTAACAACAAAGGTGCGATTTATGAATGTATGCGATGCACCTGAATCAAATAACAGTACTGCTGGATGATTAGCAATAGGGAACATACCCATCATAACAGGTTCTCCCTCTGGGATTGCACTTGCTTGAGTGTAGAATACACACCCGGTCTTCTTCTTCTCACCCTTACCCTTCTGAACATTCAGATTGTTATTCTTGCTCTGAGGTTGTTGCTGTTGTGGTACGGGAGCTCTGGGATAATTGGGATTGTACTGCCTTGGATAGGGCAGTCCTTGGAAAAGTGGCCTGGCTTTCCACAATTATAACAGGGAAAGTTATGGGTTACTAGAGTCTGGTTTTGAGTACCAGGGGCATTCGGCTGCTGTGGATATTGCGGGGTTGCGGCAGGACGGAAAAACATCTGCGGCCGAGCTTGGTATTGCGGTGGACGATAAGTTGGGTGGAAATGGTTCTGAGGGTGGTAAATAAACTTCTGGCGCTTCTTAATGCCGCCAGACGGGCTAGACAACACTTGCTTCTTTTTCTTCGACTCTTTGTGTAGGCGAGACTTTTCTTCTGACGCAATAGCCACATTGACTATCTCATGGTACGTGGCATTGTAGCAGGTAACCAATGCTTCCTGGATTCTGGTACTCAAGCCCCTCATAAAACAACTCTTCTTCTTCGCATCGGTGTTCACATATTCAGCTGCATACTGGGACAGATGATTGAATTTACCCACATACTGTAGAACTATCTGGTTCTCCTGTTTCAGCGAGAGAAACTCTTCTAGCTTCATGGCCATGACACCATCTGGAATGTAGTGTGCTCTGAAAGCATCATGAAACTCTTGCCAAGTAACACGGTGGCCAGCAGGCTGTGCGGCGACCAGATTAACACCACGCCCCTGCGGCACCTCTAAGTTGCTGTGCTGCAAACACGGGTTTCTGGTACTCCGTGCACTGTAGAAGGTCAAACTTTTGCTCCATGGTGCGGAGCCAGTCATCCGCCTCTAGCGGCTCATCTGCCTTTGAGAACACTAGTGGACGGGTATCGGTGAAATCCACATAAGTGGTTTCTCCTCCATTATTATGGCCTCGACGACCCTGATTTCCATTCTGATTCTGATTCTGAGCCAACAGGGTAGTGGCATTAACCAGTGCGGCAATAGCTTCTGCCAAGGTAGGTGGAAACGGTGGGGGATTCGGAGCATTGTCCCCATCCTAGGAAGTTCCAGTACCATCCATCTGTTGTACACAAATCATGTTTATTTACATCGCTTTATTGAATTAAAAAGCAGCTAGTACAGTACTAGTACACACATCAAACTTATCTTACATTATTTTCATTACAAACTTGCTCGCAAGCAAGAAACTACCCACTAAGGTTCTTAGAAAACAGGAAAGACTACTATATTACATGACCATCCATGTCAACACTTCACTCCTCATCGTCATCGCTGATCACGATCACTCCATCCTCATTCTCTGGAGCACTTGCACCAGTGACATGACTTGCATCATACCCACTTTCCATCATGGGTTCATTTTCTTCTGGATCTTCTTCCTCATTGTCCTCTCCACCAGGAACAACCACGGCACCGACATCATCTTCCACTGCCTGAGGCTGATGATTGGGATTCATCAGATCATGTAGCCTATGGACTTCCTCATGCAGAATGGTGTTGTACTGCTCCAGGTGTGTCGCATAAAGCTCCAACTCATGAACACGAGCCCTGACTTCTGTCTCCTTTTCCAGAGACTCATTCTGGAACTGCTTCCAAAAACGTATGTTGCGCTTCAGTCGCTCTACCTCTGATGTAAGCCTTGCAACCTCTGATTCTGAATCCGGGTTCAGATTGCGGCTACTGCTTGCTCCATCACCTCTGGCGGCCAACTGATGACGCGACACTCCTTGCGGACCCATTTTCTTGCGAGGAGTCATCTTCACACGTGCCATCCTAAAGCAAGATAGAATTAGAACGATGAGAACAGATAGGAGGGATCTGAAGGTCAGCATGAATAGGATTGAACCTTACTTAACCCAAACCACTTTAAAAGGGAAGGTAACTTAAGCAGCTTAATTAAACATGATGCATGCATCGTACTTATGATCTAACAGAAAGGATTAAGTAACACATGCAATATTTATAACATAGGGCACTATAGCATGATACTTCACTACGAAGCTTTCAAATATGAGCTAAGGAAACTATAGAATAGATTAAGATAAGCAAAAGCAATTTGGACCAAAATATCAATATTAAGTTTGTTCGACCCAAATCATTTTGAAGTTTTGCAAAGTAATACTACAATAACTCGAGTGATTATGCTCTGGTACCAGCTGTCACAGAACCTCCTAATTATGATGGCCCACATGTACCTGTCATTGTCATAATGACCTCTGACAGCCGTACTTATGTTCCTCATAACTTAAAAGGCCTGCTTTCCTCCGAACAGGATCCAATCACAGGAGTATTGCAACATTACAACAGTTTATTCAAAATATTCAACCGAGTAAAGTAGCGGAAGTCTTACAATAACTTAGGTTTACAAACCAGTTTCCAAACCTCAAACCTTATGTAACATTATTACAAACCAGTAGTAGAGAAGTATCGGTAGTAACTTTATTACAACACACAAGCGAGATGCCTTGCCCAAAGGCCACACAGTCTACTCGTCGTCACTTTCTTCAACCACGACGGTTATGCAACAAGGCTCGAAGCAGACTTGTTCATGAACCGCACCTGCAACAAGGGGTTCAACAAACCCTGAGTACGAGAGTACTCAACAAGACTTACCCGACTAAGACAAAGACTCCAAGGGCATGCTAGCTGTAGGGAATCAAGGTACGGGTATTCTAGAATCAAATTTTTCTTTTGCAGAAAAGCTTACTAAGTAAGTCCTTACCTTCAATATTTTACTTTTACCATTGATGGTTCATTAACCAATTCTAGGTGATCCTAATCTAGATCAAAGTAATTATCATCAAAACCTTTCTCATTCTTTCTTTCAATTCCAGTTCTTTTCTACGATGCAGGACAGGTGATCGAGTCTCCATAACCGAGGAGCAAACGACGATTCAAACCGATTATACCCAGCTGAGGATCCCTAACCTCACGACATATGTAGAACCAAATCTTGCATATATCAACCCTCATTTAGATCTCCCAAAACCAGAACATGTCCATCGCCACCCGAGAGTACAGTACTCCTCGAACCCGGCCCGATTCTAGCCCCGAGGGTACACGCTACTCCCACCATCTTTCCACTCCCAGTGCGAGGTTAGACGTTCTCGAAATGGAATCACCAACATTTTGGGCTTACCAAGGCATGAGGCTAGTTGCAAAGTCTCGAAACACAACATAGGACTGCAACGTACGGTCCTTAACTGACAAGGCGGAAACACTACATTGAGACTCCGTTCCCAATGCATGTTAGCAGTGGCCAAACCACCCGCCCGATCTTCTACTTTATTCTCGTACTTCATCATTCATTAAGTATGCCGTCATGGCTAGGTAAACATTTCATTTAAAAGTTTAACTCATAAGCATAGCGAAGCATACTACGCATTTGCAGTAAAACAGGTATCAAGGTGATATCGCAATAATCAAGGATGATAATGCAGCAATTGGGTTATCACTCAACTCCTAATTACTTAATGCAATAAACCATAATATAAATAATAAAGATTTGTAAATATCAAGGTAGGGTTTAAATGCACCGGGGCTTGCCTTGCTCTGACGAGACAAAAGACTCGGACTCATAGACTCCGACTTCTGGTCCGGAACCCACCGACGATAGCTCTTCTCCGGAAGCTTGCTCGGCGACTTCGACTTCTTTGAAAGCAGGAACTACACGAGTACATAACATGCTTTAACATGATGCTTGATGGTAAACATGATGCTTGATGCTGATATGCCATGATTTACGATTTGAGTACAACTTTCCTTCGCGGTACAGTCGCAGACAGAAAACCTACTAACTAGAAGCGACAACTCCAGCGATACCAGCTTTTATCACTAAGTAAGTTACTAACGAGCTCAAACACGAAATTAAGGTGCCAAGGATCACCAAAGATTAGTGACCTAAGGACATCACTCAATCAAAAGGGCACACAACACTTAAAGTTATCAAATTAACATTTATTTATTATTTAACTAATTAGGGCATAATTGACAGTTGATCATACTTTATCTAAACAAGCTCAAACTTTTTCTATAGACTAAGAATGATCTAAAACAGTGTCATAAAAATTTCATAATTTTTGGATTAATAAATTAATTATTAAAATTCATGAAAGTTGCATTTAATCTTTATTGGAACTAATTAAATCTACTACACAAAGTACTTAAATTTAGGATTTAACATTTTTCCTAGATAGTTTAGTCATTGAGAAGCTCACACAAAAAATTTCAGGAATTTTGGAACTCTACACATTTTTTAATGAAATAAACAAATAGTATCACTATTCAAAATTTTAAAAAAGAAAAACAAAAACCGATCTCGGGCCGATCCTTCTCTCCTTCCGGCTCGGCCCATTGAGCGGCCCACTCGCGCGTGCCCGCACTCGCCTGCGCGGCCCAGCGGCACGGCCCAGCAACGCCCGCGTAAGCGCGCGGCCGTTTCTCCCTCTCTCTCGCTGACAGCCTGGCCCCGCCTGTCATCGCCTACCTCCCGCCCCTCGCTCACTCCCACGCGCTCACTCACCTCCGCGCAGTGGCCGGCCAGTGACCGGAGCTTCGGTCGACACACTGACTCTACCATCACCATCTACACCCTCCCACGACTCCATTTTGCTAGCTAGCCCCACGGTTCGAGCTCCGGTGATAGTTCACCGACGACGGTGGCGGCTCGACGGCCGCGATGCCCGACGACCCGACGGTATAGCGCGGTAGCGGCTAAAATAGCATGAGGAAAAGGATCAGGAGCTCACAGCGGTGACGATGGCGGTCTCGGGGATGATGGAGAGGAGCCGGAGTGGCCTGGCCACGGGAGGCGACGGTGGCGGTGCTCTGACCGGAGTTGGACACGGGAGCGGGCGGTGCGGAGGCTCGGGCGAGAAGAAGGCTCGAACAATTGGACCAACAGATGCGCGAGGGTGAGGCGAGTTTGCTGGTGTGAGTTGCGGGGCCAGTGGCGGCTTGACGGCGGCAGCGGCGAGCGGCGGAGCTGCGGTGGCGGCGGTGGCGAAAACAGGGAAAACAAAAAAAATGCCACTGTGACCTCGACGTATTTATAGACGACGGTCGCGGCTACATCGCTGGAATGCTCACGCTGTCGCGCTGGCGCTCCCGGTCGCGCGCGAAGGGTCTGGGCTGCCTCGGCGGCTCGTCGGCGCCCATACCGCGCGGTGGCCGGCCGCCATTGGCACGCACTGTAGCACTCCCCCCCCCAAATTTGACTTTTCAAACTGTTTTCTCAAATTACTCTCAAATTCATGTGGAAACTTGAAAAACTTCCAATATATGAAATCTTTAGAATTTCAAGCTCTACAAGTTTTGTATTGAACACTTTTTCAAATTCTCACTGGATTTTGAAATTTGAGTTTAAAATCAAAAGGGGACACATTTTGGGGATTTGGAAATTTAGAAATTACTTTGGATTTCATATTGAAACTTCAAAATCTCCAAACACCAAAGTTGTACATCATGACAAGACCTACAACTGTGCTGTTCAAAACATTTTCAAATTTTGCCTCCATTTTGAAATCTTAGTTTGGGGACAAAAATGAGTTAAATCTGAAATTTGTTTATTTTCAAAATTGCTCCACATTTTACACTAAAACTTTGAAAACTCAAAACACCAAAGTTGTAGCCCTTGAAAAGTTCTACAAATTTGGTTTTAAACTTTTTCCCAAATTTTGCTTAGATTTTGAATTATTTCAAAAGGGGTAAAATAGGGTTTTGAAATTTAGGGTTTTCGGAGGAATTTTCAATTGGAATTTGTTGCTACTTTGATTAGTGTTTACTTAGTGATCAAACCATCATCCAAGGGCATCATCTGGACCAACATGACATGGTTGACCAAATGCCACTCTTGGTTGACCAATTTAGCTTTTGGAATTCTTTTAACATTTTCCCTAAATTTGAATTTGAATTCGAATCGGAAAACTCATGACAAGTTTTTGGACTCCAACTCAAACTCAAACTTGGAGCTTCATTTTAGGTGTTGTACTTGAGCTCATACCCTATATTTGACACTAGTGTGTAACACAGTCACAAACCTCAAATTACGCAGGGCACGGACTAAGTATTTGTGGTGGCATTCGAAACTAGGGTTTTTGGGTTCGAAACACACCACGGAGAAGCACATCCAATCTAGATAAGTAAACTTGTTTTAGTTGATGCATAACAAGGTTGACCTAATCATGGATGCTTTGCAATGCATTATGATGACATGGCAGATTAATTAGCACTATAACACCCGGGGTGTTACAGAGGCCTGGAGAACACGTGGGCTCATTGATTCTGGCTGTTCGTGCCACATGACCGAAAGTTCAAAATGGTTCTCTAGCCTCGACCCTGTGCAATGTAAGGAGTACATCACATTCGGGGACAATAGCAAAGATAAGGTGCTTTCTCATGGGACCATTCGGGTCAACGAGAGTTTTATCTTGAAGGATGTTTCTTTGGTTTTGAATTTGCATTTCAATCTGCTTTATGTTTCGCAACTCCTTCAAGATGGTTTTGGTGCTTTAAGACTAGCTTATCTCGAGTTCTTGATTCCTAGGGAAACCTTGTGTGCCAGATTGTCCCTTTTGGCCGTGTCTTTCGAGTTAATTTTTCTCACTCCTTTCGCTCTTCTCGATGTTTGGTGGCCGGATCCTCCTTTGAGCTTTGGAAGTGGCATAGGAGACTTGGTCACTTGAGCTTTGACTTACTAGCTAGGTTGAGCTCCCTTGATCTAATCCGAGGATTGCCCAAGTTAAAATTTGAGAAGGATTTGATGTGTCACCCTTGTCACCATGGGAATATGGTTGCTGCTTCTCATCCACCTGTGAACCAAGTCATGACCAAGGAACCCGGCAAGCTACTTCACATGGACATAGTTGGTCTAGCTCGGGTTCGGTCAGATGGTGGAAAGTGGTACGTTCTAGTGATCGTGGACGATTTATCTCGCTACTCTTGGGTGTTTTTCATGGAGGGTAAGGATGAGGCTTTTTCACATGCTCAGGATTTGATTCTTTGGTTGCAAAATGAGTTCTCTAAGAATGTCATGAGAGCGATTTGTAGTGACAATGGCACAGAATTCAAGAATACTCATTTTAAAAACCTTTTGTGCTTCTTTGGGCCTCGAGCACCAGTTTTCCTCTCTTTATGTCCCTCAGCAGAATGGTGTTGTTGAGCGCAAGAATCGGACCCTTGTTGAGATGGCCAGGACAATGCTTGATGAGCATAGGAAACCTAGGAGATATTGGGCCAAAGCGATCATTACCGCTTGCCATGTTTTCAATCGCATTTTCCTTCAAGCTTTCTTAAAGAAGACTTCTTGTGAGTTGTGATTAGGAAGACCACCTAAGGTAAGTCATTTTAGAGTGTTTGGATGCAAGTGCTTCATTCTAAAACAAGGTAATTTGGATAAATTTGAGTCTCGATCCTCCGATGGTATTTTTCTTGGTTATGCTTCACATTCTCATGCATATCGTGTTCTTAACCTTGAAACTAACCGAGTTGTGGAAACCTGTGAGGTCACTTTCGACGAGACCATACCTTGTTCTATTCCTGTCTTTGAAAGTGTAGGTAATCAGGAGATCGATGAGAGCATTTTTGTTGAGGAGAATGAGGAAGATGCTAATTGGGAAGATGCTGAGCTGATCTCTTCGGCTGCTCCAGTCCAGTCTACGACGACTACTTCGGCTCACAGTCCCGACCCGTCTTCTTTCACTACTTGGGGTCTGCATGAGCCGCCTCCTTAGCCTATGCCGGCTCCACCTGAGGAGGCCCCAGCTGCTATTGAGGGGGAGGTGACTTCTTCAAGAGAAGCACCTCAGCACATTCAGCGTCGCCACCCACCTTAGACCATGATTGGCGACATCGACCAGCGAGTCACACGGTTTAGGTCATATCATATTTCACACTTCACTCATTCTGCTTTCATAGCTTCTTTTGAGCCTCGAGATATTGGACACGCTCTATCTAATGCCGATTGGGTCAATGCTATGCACGAGGAGTTAGAGAACTTTGAGTGGAACCAAGTGTGGGATTTAGTTCCACCTCCACCAGATTGTCACCCCATAGGTACAAAGTGGGTTTACAAGAACAAGTAGAGTGAGGACGGGGTGGTAGTGAGAAACAAGGTGAGATTGGTGGCTCAGGTTTTTTGCCAAAAAGAGGAAATAGACTATGAAGAAACCTTTGCTCCTGTTGCCCGTCTAGAAGCCATTAGGATCCTTTTAGCATTTGTAGCTTCGAAAGGTTCAAGCTGTATCAGATGGATGTGAAGAGTGCCTTCTTGAACGAGTACATAGAGAAAGAGGTTTATGTGAGGCAACCCTCTGGCTTTGAAAATCCTAAGTACCCCAACCATGTTTTAAACTCCACAAAGTCTTGTGTGGTTTGAAAGAAGCCTCGAGAGCCTAGTATGAGCGTTTGAAAGCTTTCTTACTTGATAAGGGTTTTAGGATGGGTTCAGTAGATAAGACTTTGTTCCTCCTCAAGCAAGGCACTGACATCCTTTTGGTTCAAATATACGTGGATGATATAATCTTTGGTGGCTCTTCTCATGCTCTTGTTGCCAAGTTTTCAGATACTATGAGCAGGGAATTTGAGATGAGCATGATGGGCGAATTGACCTTCTTCCTCGGGCTACAAATCAAGCAAACTCGTGAGGGGACATTCGTGCACCAAGGCAAGTACACCAAGGACGTGCTCAAGAAATTCAATATGGGTGAGGCCAAGCCTCTTTTGACGCCCATGTCGACCACGATGGCCCTGGATGAGGAGAAGGAGGGAGAAGCCATGGACCAGAAGGAATACCAAAGCATGATCGGATCCTTGCTGTACCTGACGGCGACGAGACCAAACATCCAGTTCGCGGTCTATTTGTGCACGCGTTTTCAGTCTTCACTGTGCATGTCTCATCGTCAAGCCATCAAGCGGATCCTCAGGTACCTTCGTTTCACACCTGAGTTTGGTCTTTGGTTTTCGGCCTCCTCCTCTCTTTCTCTTTGCGGGTATTCCAATGTGGATTATGCTAGTTGTCATGTTGAGAGGAAGTCCACTTTGGAAACTTGTTAGTTTCTTGGATCTTCTCTTGTGTCTTGGTCTTCTCGCAAGAAGTCTAGCATCGCCCAATCCACCACAGAAGCTAAGTATGTTGCTGCTACTGCTTGTTGTTCCTAGTTGCTTTGGATGATAGCTACTCTGAGAGACTTTGGGTTAGTGTTTAGGCGAGCGCCTTTGTTTTGTGACAGCACTAATGCTATAAGCGTAGCCAAAAATCTAGTCCTCCACTCAGAGACAAAGCACATAGAAGTTCGCTTTCACTTCTTATGTGACCACTATGAGAAAGGTGACATCGATCTGCACCACATTGATACCCAAAACCAGCTCGCAGATATCTTCACCAAACCACTTGACCAAGCCCAGTTTGCTCCCTTGCGAGGGGAGCTTGGAGTTTGTTTTCCTGTTTAGAGGAGGGGAAATTTGGTTGTTGTATTCTAGTTTTGCTTTTCTTTATAGTTTAGCCTTTGTTTTTGTTTTTGTATCATACTTGCATATCATATTATCATGTATCATATTGCATCCTGAGCTTCATCCTTATAGTAGCTAGATTGACACTATGCTCTTGTTGGGGATGTTATGGATATACATGATGTGCTTTTGGCTTAGGCTCCTTTTGATCAATTGATGCATGTTATGATCTAAGATTATTTTTCAAATTGTGAACTTATTAAAACTTGTTGAAACATGAAATGTGTTCACCACTACTTGTGACAACTAGTATATGTAGAATGTGTCAAGATCTCTTTTGCTTCATATATATGCTTAGTTGCTATGGCTCATACCTTGAGTTACACACTTGCTTGAGAAACTTGAATTTGTGCTAAACTTAAAAAAACAAGCTAAGTGATTTAAAAAGATCAGGATGGGTCTGTGCTATCCTATGTCAGAGTATCGAGACAGCTCCAAATTGCACTTATTGGTGAACTTGAGCTCTGTAATAGATATCGAGATCATTGTCTTAAGCTTCTGATTGCCTTTGGCATAGGCTTGACATGGTCGTTAAGTCAGGTTTTGATGGCACAGATAATCTCCCGTACACACTTGTTTGACAAACTTTGGTGATAAGCTGCATAACTCCGATAAATTTCAATTGGTATTTAAAATTTGATCAAACCACAAGTTGGTCTCATGACATGATGTGTGAACTTTGTTTAGGGTAGTTCACTTTGCATACATGTGTAGCACAAGGTCGATCTCCTGTCTATCTTTGCTATGTGCTCCTTTGGTGGTGAACCCTCTTTTAAATTGCTCAAACTTGATCAAACTTGCTTAAATGTCATATTTTGTCTCATTTGGTCATTTTGAGCATTTGCTAGCACTTGTACTTGTTGATATATATACATGACAACATCAGCTAGAGCATATTTTCAATCTACTTGCTATAATCTTGAAGCTTTTGCATCCGTGCATTTCTGCATTCATAGCATGTTTTGAGGGGGAGTTGCAATCCTTGGGCTTTAGCTTGATAAGTGCATGTGTCAACAAGGGGGAGAAGTTTCCACACTCACAATGTCATAAGGGGAGAAATATTCAGAAAAGGGGAAGAAACTTCTAATTCCACCCAAAGTTGAGAGATATGCATTCATTTGAAAGAGATTGCACTTGTTCAGGGGAAGCTGCATTTGAGTTGCTTTGCTAGATGTGTTGAGCCTTTGCATCTTCTGGAGGGTCTAGCAATTTTTTGGCTTTTTGAGCTTTGCTAGTGGTGTTGAGCCCGTTGCCTCTTCTTGAGGGCTAGCTTTGTTTTACTTGGTTGCATCGAGCCGTTGCCCATGTCTTTGGGGACCAAGTTTTGCTCATTTTCAAATGACCCAATTTTGGCTTTTGGCCATTTGGGTGAGTTCTTTGTTTTCTTTTCTTCTTCTTTTTCTTTTGCTCAAGCTGTTCGTGTATTAGTGTTGACAATGCACTCATCAAGGGGGAAATTGCGAACACAAGGTTGACAAGTACCCTTGTGTGTTCGTTTTGTGATGAGTGATTTGTCAATGTGATACACGAAGTAAGTTGAGTGGTGACTAACCCTACCATGACGAAAGCTATATGTGCAATGTGTTTTTTGGCTTATGTTGTGCAGGTGTGGAGCTCGGATGTAGTGATCGATGGCGAGGTGAAGGTCAAGGAGGATGTGCCGTGCAACGGATCGGGAGCGGTAAAGGACGGACGTGAGGCTTGGATCGAGGGACCCAGAGGCCGAGTGACTAGCCGCGAGGGCTGACACTTGGGACATCGACAAGTGCAAGAAAACATGGGAGTGACAGTGTTGATCGAGTCAAGACGGCGGACGTGCGGGTCGAGCAAGGCTCAGAGGACTTGGCGTGCTGGCCGGTCGAGGACGGCGGTGACACGTGTCGAGCGGCGGGGGACATGTACAGAGTACGCTACTCGCGAGCGGGTTTGGTGGTTTGGGCCTCAAAACCATTGGTGGCGGGTTTATGAGTTTGAACCTCAAAACCCGGGCGGAGGTTTCAAGGAGGAATGGATGGCACGTAGCGGCATCGGGGAGTTCGCGTCGAGGCGAAGCTACTGATGAGGAGGCGCAGTGGCCGTCAAATGAAGATGAGACCGGGTTGGACCATAACGCCCTGGGGCTAAGTGATTTGACTCAATTATATTCAGGGGCAAAACTGAGATTGTGTAATAGCTCTGTTAAGTAGGATGAGGGAGCCCCCATCTCCCTCACCCCTCTCCCACTCTCGTATCCCCTTTCTTCTCTAGGGTTTCATTTTCTAGTTCATAAGAGAGGTCAAAATACTCTGATTTTTTGTGATGTTTATACTGAGATTTAGGATGGAAAAGGAGGCCCAAATCCTCCTTGTACCCTCTGGGATTCATCACTTCTCGTGTATTATTTTCGTGTGGTTTTAATTCTTTCGAGTTACTGTTCATCCACGCTCTTTCTCTATCTCGTTTCTTGTTCAATTCGAGTTTTTCTTTGGTGTTTGTTTGGTTTAGATGATGCTTTATTGAGAGATGTACAAGTGCACCAAGTGGTCTGGATCAATTCCTCTCGTGCATCAAGTTCCAAGCGATTTTTGGATTTTGGGGATTTTTTCACAGTGATTTTTGGTATAATTCACTTGGTTTCACATGTACATGTCATTATTTGAATGTAGGTACAAATGTGTCTCAACGTGCAAGTTCATCAAAGTTGAACCATCGGTTCGTCCGTAGCCCGACAGTGCTTCATTGGGAAGGCCATAACTCATCTATCAAGAGTGCGATCCAGGTCAATGAGCACTTATTGGAAAGCTTGTTTGATAATCTTTCAAATAGATCTGGTCTCATATCAATATCATGTTGGCAAGGCCTCAAAATCATCAAGATATTATATCGCTATTTCTGCCGGGAGGTACACTGTCGTCATGGGCTTGTTAGCCATCCTTGGGACCCTGGCCAAAGTGGAAGCACACCCCAAGGAGATGGAGAACCCACCAAGAAAGCCTTGGGACGTCCTCCTCCTTGGCCACCACCTTAGGACGCCAGCAAGGACGTCCAAGCCAAGCTGAAGGTCCAGTCCAATTCGAGTTCGAGTCTGCTTCGGCCTTCTGGACTAGTCTACAATAAAACTGACGCCCAGGACGTATCCGGACTCTGTTTTTTATGATCCACATATGGATGGAAAGATAATTTCATAAGCTAACCAATGGCTTTGTTTGAGGCCCAAATTCCATCGGAGTCAATGGAAATCGTCGAAACAAATTGATGTCCAGAATCTGTCAGGGCGCTGCGTCGTCGTCTTTTGGGCCGTTTGGGCCATGTAACGTGTCGAGACTCCTTAGGGACGTGAGTGGGGGTCCTTGGATGCCCCTTAGCCTATATAATCAGTAACCGCCACCTATGTTAGGGTTTAGGTTTTGCTTTAGATCAATCTGTCATTGAACAGTCGCCGTTATCGGTTTGCAAGACCCCAACTTCGAGTGCTTAATCATTCATCTGCAATTGTCACTTCAATTGAGTTGCGTTTTATCTTGTTCTTGCTTGTGTTCTTCGATTCGCAGCAGGGATTAGTCTTCGTGGCGAGGTCAACCGGATTGTGACATGATTGATAACCAGTGGAGACTTGGTGCTAAGGTTGCAGGGTTCGGGTATTTATGATCTGAAGCCGGATTGGTGTGTCGCTTCCGACCAAATCAATAGTTATCTTGAACCTGACGGAAGATCGAGAATCACGTCCCCATCAGGGTGACTAGCCACGGGGGCTGACACTTGGGACATCGATAAGTGCAAGAAGACATGGGAGTGACAGTGTTGACCGAGTCAAGACGGCGGATGTGCGGGTCGAGCGAGGCTCAGAGGACCTGGCGTGCTGGCCGGTCGAGGACGGCGATGACACGTGTCGAGCGGCGGGGGACGCGTACGGAGTATGCTACTCGCGAGCGGGTTTGGTGGTTTAGGCCTCAAAACCATCGGTGGCGGGTTTACGGGTTTGGGCCTCAAAACCCGGGCGGAGGTTCCGAGGAGGAACGGACGGCACATGGCTGCATCGGGGAGTTCGTGTCGAGGCGAAGCTACTGATGAGGAGGCGCGGTGGCCGTCGGATGAAAATGACACCGGTTTGGACCATAACGTCCTTAGGCTAAGTGGTTTGACTTAATTGTATTCAGGGGCAAAAATAGAATTATGTAATAGCCCTATTAAATAGGATGAGGGAGCCCGATCACCCTCACCTCTCTCCCACTCTCTTATTCCCCCTTTCTTCTCTAGGGTTTTATTTTCTAGTTCATGAGAGAGGTCAAAATACTCTGAATTTTTGTGGTGTTTGTACTGAGATTTAGGATGGGAAAGAAGGCTCAAATCCTCCTTGTGCCCTCTGGGATTCGTCACTTCTCGTGTATGATTTTCATGTGATTTTAATTCTCCCGAGTTACTGTTCATCCACCCTCTTTCTCCCTCTCATTTTGTGTTCGATTCGAGTTTTTCTTTGGTGTTTGTTGGTTTAGATGATGCTTTATTGAGAGATGTACAAGTGCACCAAGTGATCTGGATCAATTCCTCTCGTGCATCGAGTTCCAAGCGATTTTCGGATTTTGGGGATTTTTTCGTGTTCTTGACCATAATTTGATTTTCTAGAGTTTGGGTAGAATTTGGGCAATGATCTTTCATAGTATGCTTACCAACTCCTTTGTGATGGTCTGTGCAATTTTTGGGAACGAATCATGGTGATTTGGGTCGGATTTTGTTGATTCTTGTGCTCGCTCCCTCCTGCGTGTTCTTCGTTCTCGAGCGCTTGGTTCCTCTGTTCGTTCGTTGTCTATCCCCTCCCTGTTCATTTGCTGGTTTGATTCGTGGAGCATCAGGTTTCTAGTGAGGCCACCGGATGGCAAGCAGCTCAGTCCCGTGCACCATCGGTCAGTAGCTGGCCTGCAGTTCGTTTTCTGACTTGATTCAGTGCTTGTGTTTTTCTTTTACAGATCGTTTGCAGCAGGTTCAGCGCCAAGTGCAAAGCATGAACGTAATTTGTCTTTCCAAATCTTGGGTTGTCACTCTCAAGCTACAGGAGCCTAATCATTGCTTGTTCTTTTAGCTAGTCTCAATCCTACGAGTGATTTTTTGGTGCATCCTGTTTTGCCCTCTCTGGGTTCAGCTCTGTGACTGCTTGCTCCTGGCCATGCGGCCTTCTTAGTTCCTGTGCATGCATTCTATCTGCAGCAAGTTTGAGAGCATCCCCTCCGTTGCTGTGCGTGTGCTCTCCTTGCAGGCTTGTGAATTTCCGGTTGCAGGCTTGGGAATTTCCGACTCGAATTTTCAGCTCACTATTTTATCTGTAGTTTGCTCGTCTGAGATCCGATTTGCATTTCGTCTTTTGTGTTGGTCTTCTACAGTTTCATGGAAGTTATCTAGATACTCTTGTCACTGGTTGGCTTGAGTATTTTAGATTTGTTAACAGTTGTTGTGTCTTGTTCTTGGCGGTGAACTTGGGACAACGGCTGAACATTTCGAAAGAAATTTGAGGCTCCCATTCACCTCCCCTCTGATCGCCGTTTTTGGTCCTTCAGCGTGCAACGGGAGGGAGTGGGCGGCGCGCGTGACGGGAGGGGCGAGAGGCGCAAGCGAGCAGTGGCGGATGGGGCGCGCGGCAGCAGCGAGGGGAGTTCGTGTCCGCGTTGTGGATGGGGCTGCCACAAAACGCTGCGGCAGGGGAGGAGGAAGCGAAAGGGAAAATGATCGGTGATTTTTTTAATATAAACTTGTGGGCAGAGCGAGCGGCGGGGTAAGAAGCGCAAACAACAAGGTGATGGACCCGTGGGAGCGTACGAAGATTTGTGCTCGTGTTGAACATAAGACGCATAGCATTACCGAAGTGTTATTGCTCACGTTCCGACACCTACTCAGCAGGCTGCAGCAGTACCAGCAGGCCGCCCTGTCAGGACACGAAAGCTCAATACGTCGGTGACCGGCCCAATGTAGCAATCTTAGTTGCTAGTACATAAGAGGAGAGCTGAGAGGGTGAGAATCATGAACATTGTAACCGAATTCGAATCTGAAGTAAGCCTGTCCTCGGTACTCTTGCTTCTCTGTTCTTCCTTCTTCCCCATGACATCCCTCTGCTAACACAAACCTGAAGAATCAGGCAAAGGCAGATCCATATATAGCCAATCTCGACATTGATCCTATAATGTGATAAAAAAAAATATGGCAAAATAAAACCAAGGAGAATGACTATGAGCTAAATAAAGCCTCGATTTATTACCTCCAATCCTTAGCTTGCTAGTGCGGTAGTGCCCCCGTACCCAAGAGCTGGAGAGACTGGGCTCGCGCGCTAGCTAGCTAGCTCCGTGCTCTCCTCGTTGCTATACTAGCAGATTAAAAAAAACCATTATTTCTAATAAAAAAATGAAGCGCCGGTGGAAATCAATTCTGTAGTGGTGACTATTAGCACCAAAACAGACGGAGGATCTAAGTTTCATAGTTAAGTTCTCAGCTCCTTACTGAATCTGCAATTATCTAGCCTAATATATAGTTGAAAAAAAAAGTGTTAGCACGTGCATTCTACTGGCCATGTTAGGTTCATAAGTAACAGTATAATATAAAAGCATTGGTATTACAGTAAGAAAGTACAGTTCTACTTATAGAAACGAGATATACATTTGTAATTCCATTTAAAAACTAAAAGTTTATCTGTACGCATTTGCACGTAAAATTTGTGTTGCGTAACATAAATGTGGCTATTTACGGCTTGCACAGGAAATGATCGGCGTTCTGGAGCACAGAGGCGCTGTCGGCTGCTTGTGTGCCATGGAGTATATATGCTCATGAGAAAGTGAGCCACTTACAGCCAACCGCAACGAATCTGACTTTGCTTTCTTTGCTGGCAAACAAAGCGGCTTGAAGAAGCATATGAAGCATGTGGTACGTGCTTCTCCTTGCTTTTAATTTCCTATAATATTATTACAAGTAATACGGCTGGCACAGTGCATCCATGTTTTCTCCTTCCTTTCTCTAATTAATATGTTGATGTCGACAGAGGGAGATGGAAAACTCCTCCGTCCTATATGTAACACCTCAGGTGTTTAGCTTCCATAATTGCATTGTATTGCATAAGCATGAACATTCATCATCTCATTATGTTTTACTTTGCTTGCAACATGTGCAACTTGGCATGCAACATATTGGGTGTATTAGAGTTTTGGCTTGTTTCCAATCATGTGACCCTAGTGTTTTTGTGTAACTAAGGGGTGGAGTGGCTAATTATATCCTACAACACCTTAATTGCACTTAGGGTAACTAATAGAACAATGTTCATGTTGACCAAATTTACCAAAATGCCCTCCCATGTGCTGTTGACCAACATTAGACCCTAGAATGCTTTAGTTTGACCAATTAAAAACTCTATCTTAGAGACTTTGCATGGAGGAGCAACCTTAAGCAAAGTTGTAGAGAATTTCCTAGGGAACAAAAGTCTCAATATGGCCATCTCATGAAAATGACTAGAACATGCTCAAAAATGGCCCACAAGTCAGCTTGAGGGGCTGCCCCAGCACTTAGAAAATTTCTAAGTCTAAAATGTGACATTTCAGTTTCATGGTGGCCTACTTTGGGAGCTTGCAGTTTGAAAACCAGACCAAACCAGCTCTAACCCATATTGACACTTTTGTAGCACCCACTTAGCTCTACAATATTGTCAACATCATCATCACCTAGTTCTCAAGGGTTTAGGAGATAGAATGCTTTGAAAAACAGGTTTCAGTCAAAGGAGTGAACTGAAACTCAGTTTCAGTTTTCGGGAGCCTCACTTCAGGGCACTGTATCTCACTAACTAAGCCGAACCAGTCCTGGAGCCAATTGACAAAGTCGTAGTCCTCATGTAGCTCTACAAAATTGGTGTTATCATCTTCTACTAACTCGAGCTGGTTTAAGAGATAATCAATGACGAAATCCCTCTGTCAGTCACCTAATGCAATCAGCGATTCAGAGTTTCAGTCTTCAGTCGTGGCTGACCGGCCGCAGGCCGTCGTCGACGCGTGGCCGCGCGGTGGCAACCGTACGCCGGCCGCGGCCCCACATGTCAGCCCACGACGCGTTCAAAGGCCGCCACGACGCACCAAGCTCCTCCATTTCATTCCCCTCCCTCAGTCGGCTCCAAAACGGAGAACCGGTGCCGCCATTGCCGCCTCCACCCCGGCGAGCTCGTGCGCGCTCTCCACCGCACTGCCGCCCACAAAAATGCGTCCACAGCTCCGCCTTGAAGCCCTCTACCTCATCGTCCGCTCCACGCAGCCAACCGAGCCTCGGTAGGGTCGCATTTCCGCTTCCCGCCGCCGCGGTACCTCGCCGGAGTCCCTTCACGCGACGGCTCTCCGTGGCCAGGGGTCTCTGGGCGTCTCCGTCGCCTGCTAGTAGGTGCGTTAGGATCGAAGTAGAGTGGGGATGCTCACCGAGGGTTAGGGTTAGGACGTCGGGCTCGCGCGACGACGAGATGCGCCACCACCGTCCCGGTGGTCCGCCATGCACGACGGCGAGCACCCTCCCATTGCTCCGCCGCCCGGTTCTTGCCACCGATCGACGTAGCTCGATGACGTGGTCATGCTCATCCCCTCCGCCTCACTCTCTGACCGGCGGGCCCATGCTGGCAGTGTCGCGCGCGCGGGCGGGATGGCCAGAGCAGGCCGCGCGCGGTTGGGCCACGTCGGTTTCCCAGGCCGGCCCATTAGTGGGCTATGAATTTAGTTTTTGTTTTTCCTTTTATTTTTGTCACAGATTTTAGGTGAGGTTTAGGAAATTAATATCTAGGGTTTTGTTTGCTCAAAAATTATGATTTAAATTTTGTTGGGCTCTGCATGATGTGTAGTATTTAAGAAAAATATAAAATCAGTATGTGATGTTTATTTTCTGGGAGGATAAATTAGGGTTTTGAAATGTGTCTTAAATTGGATATAAACTTGTTAAATGAATAACTGGAGTTCTATTGTCCCAAAAATTGTGAAAATTGGTGGGTAGGTTATTTTATGCATGTACTAGCTCTGGTAAAAGTTTGGGTACTAGTGCTTGAGTATTTTTTCAGGTTATGATGATGTCATGTTATATTAGGGAATACTTGAATGAATTTTTGTAATTTTTCTACATGTGCAATGTTCATATAAATTTTTGGAGAATGTCCTGGTACCCTCTGGTGCTTAAAAAAATATGAATTCTGTTGTTTGATATTTTTCAATATGATTTGTTAATTATACAAAAATCAGCCTTTTTGGCTTGTGAATTTTGTGTAGGGAGTTTCTGTGAATAACTTTAGTTCAAATTTTTATAGTAGCCTCTTTTTGGGCCAGGGAGTCTCCTGTAAGTTTTGTAGAAATTTATGAGCAGTTTACTTATAGGTTTAATTTTCCACTTAATTAATTAAGTAAATTAAGAAAGGGGTGGAAATAAATGTTCTAGGTAGGCATACCTTACTTTCTGGTGTTTTTGTGACATATGTGAACTATTGGTAATATTAGTTTGGTCATAGAGGAAGTTTGCCACATCAATAAATATTTAATCTTCACATTTCTAGGTTTTCTGGACAGCTAGTAGCATCTTTGGGTTTGACCCTTAATAAAAGTGTTTGCTGAAAAACTTGTGAATACCAAAGTTGTAGTAAACTTGATAAACTAGCTGGTGTCAAAATTTGGGGGCATTTGGCTTAGTAGTCTAGGAGTTATTGATGTTTTAAGTGACTATCTAGAAATGGCTGCTCTCTGTTTAGAGAGGACAGATTTCTGGAACTCTGGAAATTCGACCAGGAAAACTTAGGAATTAAGTGTTGAAATCTGAAAATGAATTGTAGAGGATTTTAAGCTTTCCAGATTGTCTTGGATCATATCTTTTGGAATTAGGAATCTCCTGTTATGATAGAAACATTTAGCTGCTGTCCAGAATGTCTTGCTTTGATATTTTGTGTTTGGATGTGGTAACTTAAGTAAAGTTGTTCTTGTGATTGTTAGGTGTTAGGGCCTTAACAGAGGAGGAACAACTATACCTTAGGTTGAGTAGATTAGGTGAGTACTTCTCTACCGGAGAGGAAATTTGTACTTAAAAATTTAAGTGATTTGAATAGAGTTTTAGGAGTGGTTGTAATGCATTTCATTCCGAGCATGCTGCATCTTTCATTATGCATCCATGAAATTTATTATGCACTCATGCAATAGGTGTTCTGGAGGGGGTGACTCTCCTCGAGTTCGAGGGAGCGATCCCGGAGGAAATCCAGGAGCAGCCGGAGGAGTCAGAGGAACCAGCCGGCGAAGGAGTTCCCGCAGAAGATCTGCCTGAGTGTCCTGACCACCGGCCGTCCACCTTTTTGAAAGGCAAGCCCCGGTGCATGCTAACCCTATTGTTTTATAAATCAATCTTGAGTACTTTTACTTGTTTACTGCATTAAGTTGTAGGAGTTGTGTGAAAACACTTGTTGCATTATACCCGTCCTTGCCTAGATATCGTACTTAATCCTAAATTAGGTTTAGGCACGTGTCAATGCTTAGCCCTGCTTAGTCCGGTAGAAGTCGGGTGATTTCCGGTCATCCGCGAGATGTAGGAATGGGTCACGAGTGGCTATATGGCTATCGTGGATGGAACCATGCCTTAAAATGAAATTGAGACCGGGCGAGAGTTTGATAGTACAGCCGCAAGACACTTCACGTCTTGGGTGTGGAGCTATGCCCGTCTAAGTCGTTTAAGGACCGATTCACTGTACGTCCTTGAGTCATGTTGAATGCAGTCTAACACTTAGTTGGCCGGATAAGTCGTTCCGACCGTGAAGCCGAGTAATATGGTTCAGGCCAGGAATCGAATGGTAGGTTGCTTCTTGGAGGAGAGAAAGGATGTGCTTGGGGACATTGGCGTGAGACCAAGGGGGGTTAGAGTCCCTATCACCTGGCAGAGTGTTGCCCTTGGGGTTGCGACATCATTCGGACCCGCGATTCCTGAATCGTACGAAAGGTGGCTTGTGCGACCCTGGTAGGGGCCTGCGCGGTGAGTGTTAGAAATACCCCTCCAGCTGGATAGGAATTCGATTCGAATCGCCGTCGCTCCCGGTTAGTGAGCACTTGACTTGAGTAGCGGCAACGTAGATCTCATTAAATTGAACAGATGGTTAAGTGAATGATACAATGTTGCCGCAATTTATACCTGCTATGGATATAATGATATTAATTGTTTGATTATAATCAAGTGCATGTTTAGTACAGGTACTAAGATAGATGACAGGTAAATGCTAAAAATAATTGCTAGTACAGGTTAAAAGAGTTTCAATTACTTATGCCTTTCTGTAAAATGTGATGTCAGCTAGCCCACTTGTGAAAGCCTTGCATAATCTTTGGTGTCATCTTATTTCTGGTTTTTGACGGGTAAGTCTAGCTGAGTACATTCCAGTACTCAGGGTTTATTCCCTCCTGTTGCAGATGATATGCTTTACCAAGGCTTCTGCAAGACCTGTCTCCACCCTGCGGGTGACGAAGACTAGATCACTAGGGCGTGATTATCCTTTATGTACTTTCCTTAATGCTTTTGTGGGATATTGATCAGTAAGACTGGCAGTAGTATTTGAACAATTGGTGTGTTATGCTTCTGCTACTTTATGAACTTGGTTTGTAATAATTTGCGACTCCGTGTGTGTAAGTGGATTTCGGAACTACTTGTGAAATGTAACGTGTGATGTGTTATGTTGAATGATGCGATCTTGGTTGTAAGCAAGTTGGTTTGAAATTATTCGTGGTTTCGATTGACTACCGGGATTATATGGGCTCAAGTTCGAAAATTTGAGCGCTTCGGTGCTTGTTTTTGGACTTGTGCTCTTATAATTTAGTCGGTTCTGTTACACTATACAGAGAATATGATTCTAGGATTTAAATTTTGTCGCACAAAAAAATGCAGTCCCACAAGGAATATAATTTTAGCATTTGAAATATAATTCTAGCATTTAAAATTTGTTGTCCATGCATTAAGTACCTAGGCTAGCATTAGTTATCTCGACTAACAAACCAATCAAACTCAGAGGAATATGTACACAGTAGGGGGCATATGTGTTCTTTTCACTATTCACCAGTCTGTCCTAATAAAAATCTAAAATTACAATTTTTATGGAGAGAGTATTCCATAACTTGATCCGAAATGCCACTACTGAAAAAGGATTTATAGTAACGCCTTCTTTTTTTAAAGGGCGGCAGCCGTCCCTACAAATGATGCTAAAACGAGCCGCACCTACAAATCCATTTGAAGGGGCTGCTGGTGTTATCAGCCGTCCCCTACAAATAGCTTGATTTGTAGGGGCGGCTTAATATCTAGCCACCCCTATAAATCGGATTTGTAGGGACGACTCAAAATAGACGCCGAATAGTAAAAACTAAGCACTAAAATTTGAATTTTTTTCAAACGATCTCAGATGGAGAAATGACCAAAATAAAAGTTGTAGATCACAAAAAGTTATGAAACTTTGTTGTTTACAACTTTTTCATTTGAAATTCTTCAAAATGCTGTTTAAAATTTAATTTTGAAATTATTGAAAAATACTGATTTCTCTTTTTAATCTCTGACCAAAACTTGTAACTAGTCTTTCCCGCGTACTAACTTCAAATTTGATGATTTTTTTTTCTAAAATTTTCTAAAATCATGCTCTATCAATTTATTGTGTTCTTACAGCTATTATTTTATCCATCTTTTCATATAACTATGTTTTATCTATTTGAATTTTGAATTTGAAAAAATGGCAACTTCAAATATCATTTTGAAACATTAAATGATTTTAGCTAAAAAAGTCATGAACACAAAAGTTATAGAACTCATCAAGATCTATAAATTTTATTTTGGTCATTTCTTCATCCGATAAAGTGGTAATAACATTGTTCATAAAATTTACATATCTCTCTTACAGTTCCATAAACTATAAGTTGGATATGTAAAATTTATAAACAATGTTACTATCACTATGTCGGATGATCAAATGACTAAAATAAAAGTAGTAGATCTCGAAAAGTTATAGAACTTTGTAGACAACTTTTTTATTTGAATTCATTTTGTCAGGGAAAACTACATTTGAATTTTTCAAATTTGAATTTCAAATTTTTCAAACGACCTTGGATGGAGAAACTACCAAAATAAAAGTTGTAGATATCGAAAAATTATGAAATTTTGTTGTTCACAACATTTTCATTTGGGATCAACTCGTCAAGGAAAACTATATTTGAATTTCTTAAATGACCTCGGATACACAAACAGCAAAAACGAAAGTTGTAGACCTCAAAAAGTTATGAAACTTTGTAGTTGATAACTTTTTGATTTGAAATCATCTTGTCAAGGAAATTTATGTTTGAATTTCTCAAATTTTAAATTCAAATTTTATAAATGACCTCGGATGGATAAACTACCAAAATAAAAGTTGTAGATCTTGAAAAGTTATAAGACTTTGTAGTTGACAACTTTTTCATTTGAATTTGTTTAGGGCCTCAAACAATCAATTTATACTCAGTTTAGGATAATATATGTGGAACCAAAATGGATTATAGACACAAGTGAGCGTGAGGTGCAGTGGTGGAGGGTATGTTCAAGAGGGAGGTCGTGGGTTTGGATCCCAGCCGACGCGAAGTCTCAAAAATTTGCACAAAAAATGCCACGGCTAGGGAGTGGGTGTGTGGCTGTCTTGTGGGGGCCTTCCCAGATTAAAAAAAATCTATTTTTTAGCAATTTTTTCATGATTTCAGGAACTTGATTTATAGGGGAGGCTTAATATCTGGCCGCCCCTACAAATCATCAGCCGCCTCTACAAATCTATTTGTAGGGGTGACTGGCCAACCGCCCCCACGAACTGGGCATTTGTTGTCACGGTTGCTTAGGAGTGGCTAGCAAAACCGCGGCTACAAATACACATGAGCTGCCCCTACAAATACCTACTGGCGTAGTGTGCTTACACCCAGGCGTCCGATTGATCGGACGCTTAGGTTGGCATTGGCCGCAAAACTCTGAACGGCCCAACAAGTTTTCTCCTGCGCTCGTCTTCGTGTTTCTTTCGTCCAGCTGTAGTCTTCGCTCAGAAAAGTTGCTCTCCACTCGAAGCACCGTCCACACCGTCGCAGCGTGGTCCATCGCGACCGCCTCGCAACAACGTTCTCCACCACGCCTGCCTGACCGGCAGCCTCCATCATCCATCTCCACCGCATCCAAGCACCAGCGGCCGCCTTCCTCCTTCTCCACCGAACTCACTGATGGCCGCGCAGGCCGCCGCGTGTGGCCAGGTGGCAAGGAGAGGGGGCTGTCGCTGGCCGGGCCCTGTCCAGGCATAGGCTTAGCTAGCCGCTGCCAGGCCGTACCACCATCCTCGGCCGTCGGCTGGTCGGAACCGACCGTTCCCTGCTCTGCTCTGCGTCATTCGGAAGAAGAGTGAAAAACGCATGTTGCAAGCGTATGTTCAAGTATTTCAGATGTTTCGTAGAATCGTAGGTATGTTGCAAGTATTTCATATGGATGTTGCAAAAGTAGATCATGATGTTGCATATGTTGCAATGGTTGTACACGTATATTGCAAGCTTTTGTTCTAATGTTTCATCTGTTTTTTTGGACGCATGTGGCAAGTGGGTTTATCAAGATGTTGCATATGTTTCACACGTATGTTGAAACTGTTAGGTGTTTCTGCATGTGTTTCAGATGCATGTTTCAATTATTTCATCTATCTTCAGACATATGTTGCAAGTGTTGCATCTGAATGTTTCAAAAGTAGATCGGGTATTGCATCTCCCTCGCCTTCTGCTGTCTCAGTGTCTTCTCCTCCTCCCGGCGTTGGCTGGGCATCCAATATGACACTGTAGCCAGGGCACACCACGGGCCCTTCCGATCCAGAGGCATAGGTGGGCGTTGCTAGGGGCGGAGCGTAGTGGCAGCAAAGCTGGGCTCTCGCCCCCTTCCTCCGTGGGGCGTACCTGCAGTGTTAGATGCTCTTGACGGTTGCCGATACTCGGAGAAGATGAACAGAGCCGCTATCTGAAGAGTTCACGAGTTCAGGATTGAAAGGGTATACAATGAATGGGCCAAATGGGCTATGTCTTCTATTCTTTTACTTTTTTTGAGTAGATTCTATTCTTTTACTAACCAAATGTAATCACGACGGCCCACAAAGAACTAGTCCAAAGCCCAAGCCTGCCATTCCTCTCAGTAGTAACACAGATTTGCCCCCTCCCCATCTTCTCAATGCTGGTGACGTTCGGGTGGCACGGCCCCCAACGTCGGGCGTGCAAAATGAGTGCGGGCATCCGGACGCGGTCGTCTGTCCAAACGTCCGGGTGCTAGCACTGCCGTAACTTGATATAATCTGCTTGTACTTACTCTGATGCAACTCTTTATTTATTGTAGGACATGCATACCAGGATGGAATTTTTCCATTTTGATGAAGAATATATATTGCTTAGTTCTTTTTGTTATTCCTGTTCTTCTCCTTCTTCACATGCGCCCTAATGTTGTTGTGATACAAATTTAAAGCTAATTCGGTGGTAGTGTCTGGCCAGCCCTCCTGCTTAATCAAGTTGGACATTACCAAGGCATTTGATTCAGTCTCCTGGGAATACTTGATAGAGCTCCTTGCTGTCAGAGGCTTCCCTACAAGATGGCTCAATTGGCTGGCCGTAATTCTCAGAACCTCTTCATCTGTTATCCTATTGAATGGATGTCCGGGAGACAGCATCAAGCATCGCAGGGGCCTCAGGCAGGGTGATCCCTTGTCACCTTATCTGTTCATCCTTGCAATCGACGTCCTCAACAGTATATTTGACGCTGCAACTGAGCAAGGCTTCCTCTCTAAGCTCAAAGGCAGGCAATCTCGGCTCCGCATTTCTATGTATGCTAATGATGCTGTCATCTTCAGCAACCCCAAAAAAGAAGACATCACTTGCATTATGGATATTATGAATGCATTTGGGGAAGCCACTGGGCTGCAAATCAACATGCAGAAAAGCTCCGTTGCACTGATTAGATGTGCTAACATTGACATTGATGAGGTCCTGCAGGATTTTCCAGGAGTGCGGGTGACCTTCCCTCTGCAATACTTGGGCTTGCCGCTCACTCTAGGAAGACTCAGAATGGTGCACCTGCAATACATTCAGGACAGGGCCAAGAGAAAAGTTGCTGGATGGCAAGGCCGGCTGCTCAACATAGCTGGTCGTCGGGAATTAGTACGCTCGGTGCTCACCTCCCTCCCTGTGTACCTCTTAACAGCAGTAAAGGTACCTAAGAACTTCTTCAAGGAATTTGACAAGATAAGAAAGCGCTTCCTTTGGGCAGGTGACCAGGAGCTAACTGGTGGAAAGTGTAAAGTTGCGTGGCCTAGGGTATGTGTACCGACAGTAAATGGTGGCCTTGGCATAGTTGAATTGGAAAAATTCAGCCGTGCTCTCAGATTGCGCTGGCTTTGGTTCTCTTGGGAAGGAGCAGGAAGGCCCTGGCAAGGCTTGGAGCTGCCTGTGGACAACCATGATCTGGCACTCTTCAACGCTGCTACAACAGTCATCCTTGGCAATGGGGAGAAGGCCACTTTCTGGACATCTCGCTGGCTGCATGGTGAGGCACTGGCAACATTGTACCCGGCATTGTTCAGACACAGTAAGAGAAAGAATAGGACAGTCAAGGATGCTATCACCGGTGACAAGTGGGTGTTGGATGTTGATCATAACATGACCGTCCAGTTAATTGAGGAATTCTTATCATTATGGACACGCCTGCAGGGGGTTACACTGATGCCGCAGCATGAAGACAAGATTATCTGGATGCATACAGCTGACTGCAACTACACCGCAAGCTCTGCCTATAAGATACAGTTTGCCGGAATGTTCACCTCCATGGCTGCAACTACCATCTGGAAGGCCAAGGCGCCGCCGAGATGCCGGTTCTTCACCTGGCTGATGCTCCAGAACAGAATATGGACAGCTGCACGTTTGCTGATAAGAGAATGGCCAAATCAATACTTCTGTCCACTATGCATGAGAAACCTCGAGACAACCTCACACCTGTTCACGGAATGCCAATATAGTCTGGCAATTTGGGAGAAAGCTGGACATTGGTTAAGGGTGGATGGTTTACTGCCTGGTAACTGGGTAGATAGCCATGAACTAAGCGCTTGGTTCGTTGGATTGGGGAATTGTGGTCAGAGATCGAAGAGAGATGGTTTGCGGTCAATGGTGATGCTCATTGTCTGGGAGATTTGGAAGGAACGGAATCGACGCATCTTCAACAACGCTGCAAGACCAACTGATCTCCTGATCAGTGCAATCCAGGATGAAGCTAGGACCTGGATACGAGCGGGCAATAAAGGGCTCGAGTTAGTAATGCCGTCGGCTGGAATCATGTCCCAGCATGTTGATGATCCCAATGTTGTGTAAACTTTGTTAGATAGTTCCAGGGGTGGCAGGCAACTCACTATCTTGTGAAAAGCCATGCTAAGTGGGTGCTCCTTGCGCCAAACTGCTTGTAATTATTTATGCTTCTACCTTATCAATGAAAGCCGGTAACGGATCTTTCGAAAAAAATTTAAAGCTAACATGGGACTAATTGCGTGGTCCATGAAGGTGCAGAGGAATTATCATCCCTGAAAAGGCATGTCACTCTCGGTTCAGTAACTCAAATTGATGATGTTTGGCCGATGTTTGTGCCAATAAATTGACATGGTGTGTGGCCGTTGTTTAAAAGTTGCACCAGGAAATTCTGCTCCTATAAACAATGTGTGGCGGCTGAGGTTTGCGGCCCGCAGTTGAGCAGGAAATGGCCGGCGTGCGTCGGGTTCAGGGGCGCCGTCTGTTTTAATTTGTCCGTCATGGAATATATGCTCAATGTGAAAGTGGGACTCTGGGTAGCTGGCTTACAGCCAATGCAAGCGCAACGAATCTGATACTTTTGCTTTCGTTGCTGGCAAATGGGACGGCACGAAGCAAGAAGCATGTACCACCACAAACTTCTTCTTCCTTTCCCTATATATATGTAATGTAACACGGTAGTAGTTTATTCATTCATCGCAACAAGAGAAAGTGAGCGTCCGGCCCTCTACAAAGCAATTAGTCTATATAATAGCACCCAGCTCGATCCATCAAGTTCTAGATCATGGTAAGTACTATGCATGACTAAGATTCGTATATAGTTTATATATACACACACATATAAATATCCTCCGATTCATGCATGGGCATCGATGAATTCTTGCTAATTAAAGCATATCTATCTGTTGTTTTTGGCAGGACCTGATGGAGAAGTCACAACGAGCTGATTTCTTGTTCGAGGCCGATCATGAGGAAGCCCCTCTTCCTGGCCGCGACGCCGAGGAAGACAACAACGCCAGCAGCATGCTATGCTTCGGCAGCTGCGGACCTGCGATGCCGACGAGGGAGAGTAGTCGTCGGCCGCCGCCGGAGGCAAAGCCGCGGCAGACAACATCTCTGGCCTCAGCCTCAGTCACCAAGCTAGGTCGCTAATTAATTAATATAAGCTCCTAGTCATCATCCTGTCTAATTGACCGGAGGAATGAATTATTGTCAGAAATTATGTTGATGATGTTGAACGATTAAATGCTCAGCAAAAGAATAGGGGAAATATGCCAGAAGAATAGGATTGAATTACTCCATTGTTGAATAATTATGTTGATTGATGATGTCGATCGATTATTAAGGCTCAGAGGAATTGGGAAAATATGCCAGAACTTGCTATCTGCTTGTACTTACTTAGATGCAATTCTTTATTTATACTTTTATATATAAAGGACATACCAGGGTGTAATTTTCCATTACGAAGAACAATGTAATAGATGATACTTCTTCGTCATGCTCTTCATACGCACCCTAACCATGTGATGCAGAAGCTAATACGGGAGTATCTAGTTGCAGGGCGCATGAAGATCGATGCGACTAGAAAGATGACAGGTCGGCAGCCTCATTGTACACACCACAAAAAATTGTGCCCTTTTTTAGTAGCAATACAAAAGGCCTAAAGTTTTATAACTTCTCCAAACATTAGGTTTGACTTTGAATAGCCTGAATCTATCTATACCTTAAAACAGTGTACAATAGAGTCTACTCTAAAGTCTCCTACCCGCCTCTTGTCTGGTCCCTTAGATGTGTTTTTAAATCCAATTCAACGAATCAGGTTGCTTCGAACACTACAACAGAACACACAATCACTACTGGACCATCACTGCCAGTTGTGCTGGAGCTGACAATGATTAATTATCACTACTGGGTCAAAAGCCTAGGATCCTAATAATTGGTGGGAAGGTACTCACCCGGCAGTGATGTCACCTATCACTACCGGCTCAAACCACCACCCCACAGTGATATATCACTATGCGATCAAGCTATAAACCGGCAATGACAAAGTCGAGCCACTACTCAGTAGTAATATTTCATATCTGGTTTCTGTTACTGACCCATCAGTTTTCTTTCGAGCCATTGGATCTACCTAACACCCAATTCATTCATTCATTCTACACTGTTAATCCTACTTACCACCGTTGCTTTTGGTTATAAAACATGTGTCTGGTTGCCTCCATGGATAGAGACACTAGCTTAGCTAAGTCCCCTGCATGTGTGTCGGCCACTTGTGTATAGCCTCAAAATGTGTGTTCTCAATGGGAGAAGGTCTCCGCATACACCTTCCGTTTTGTAGTCAAGATGATGCATGAGAGGTACTAGAAGAATGTTTGTGAGGATAGAGCCACACCAAAGCTAGGGTGACCTAGTAGCAATATAATGCTATTTGGTGCCCCGGTAGGTTGTTGGCCTATGTTCAGCGAGCGGACGCCAATTGATGCTCATCACGGCTTCAACAGTTGTTAGTCTGTGTTGAGCCATTGCTGACCACATGCTCATCATGGACTCCAAACCCTTATGCACCCTGGTTGGCTCTATCGACCCCCTCCATCACTACAAGGATCCCCCTAATGCCACGCCACACAACTGCAACACCACTGATTTGGTTGCCATTAGAGGGTCGTATTGCAACCTTTCCGTAAAATGGTTGCAATATGGGCCTACAATGCAACGGACTAAATGTGTTGCAATATGTATGGTTAGTCGTTGCAACAAACGTGTGTTATTGCAACCATTTAAGAATTGTGTTGCGATTAATTGGCGTTATTGCCATGGCGCTTTGGAGTTGCATTAGTATTAATTTTCGTTGCAATTACTTGGTGTTACTGCAACTATATAGGATTTGGTTGCTTCAGCTTCTAACTATTGCCATAGTGATTCTGGGTTGCAATAATCTTTGGTGGTGTTGCAATTGCTAGGTGGTTATTGCAACAAGAATTCTAAAATGGTTGCAGTAGTATGTTTCTATTGCCACGGTTTTTAGGGTTGCAATAATCTTATGTGGCGTTGCAATTGTTAGGTATTTATTGCAACTACAATCCTAAATGGATGCAATATCATGTTACTGTTGCCATGGTTTTATTGTGTTGCTATAGACTAGAGTATTTGGTGGGCCTTTCTTTGTCTAGGACCCAATAACATATGTGAGCGTTATGTTGCTTAGAGATGCATGCGGCTCTCCCATCTATCAATCATCGTCATCTGGATCAGGCGCGCCTAGCCAGCAGCCTTCGGCCGGCGCCCTAGATGTGTCGTCTCCTAGAACGCCAGTCAGGCCTGGCCCTAAGGGGGGTCGAGCTCTGCGACCGCATTGGGCCCTCGAGGCCAAGGGACCAACCCCATATATATATATATATATATATATATATATATATATATATATATATATATATATATATATATATATATATATATATATATATATATATATATATATATATATATATATATATCATCTATTAGATATGTTTTCATGTGTTGCACATTGTCACGAATTTTTCCCACGCCTATAGCGACCTACGTAATATTTTACTTTATTTATTTAATTAATACTCGTAAAAGCTGTTGTGATCATTTTAGACAATAATAGAAAGCTAATAAATAATAGAAAATAATAGTAAGCAAGGGGTCTAATCCTATACATGTATACTCCGTTTTCTCAATCTAAAAAAACGTCCAACGAATCTCATAATAGGTATGCCTTAAAAAACTCTCGTAACAGGAACCTACGAGACCCAGTCAAAAAATAAAAAGAAACCTACGAGAGGTTTCCTTTTGAGTTACGCATGCCAAAAAAAAGGGCCCAATAACGAATTGTAACGGCTACGAGACCTGGTCATAAAAAACCTAAGAGAGGTTTGCCTTCTGAGTTCCGCACGCCGCTGCCGCTCCTCTCCATCAATCGGACATTCGGTGATTTTGGTGGTTCAATTGTTTCTCACTGAGTCGCTCCATTGCGGTGATTAGATCGCCGCTCCATTGCGCGGTTGTTGGCCGTTGCGACGTCGGCGGCGGCCGGCAGCCCAACTCATGTAGCCACGTACGTGACTACGACATAGTCTACGCAAGCGACGAGTCCACATCAGGTGTTCCAGGTACTGTTCGTTTGCCCAGTTGCTCCTACTTCCCTTTGTTGATCTACGAAAAATAATCAATGTTTAATTTACCTCCAATTTATTTCTCTCCTTTGGTGCTGCTCGCTGCCTTTGTATGTAGGTAGTTCCCTAGCTTCCTGCCTTCCTTGATCAATCAGCTATTGAGCATTGGCCATCACCAATCGTTGCCGGCGTGCTGTGTACTGCACTGCACTCGGGCCTCCGCCATCCTGGCCTGCTGCGCTGCATGCGCTGCTGCTTGCCTGCTCGTGCCAACTGCCAAGAACCAGGGACGTGCTGCCTGCCTGATTGGCTGATCGCCTCTCTCTCTATCCAATTCCATCAGGCATCATCCGATCCAGGTAATTTAATTTATTCTATATTTATATATTTTTTTGTTTGTATATTTCATGCTTTAGAGGACAATGCTCTGTATTTTGGTTCCTTCAATTTCAATAAAATAGCTGGGGAGCAATGCTCCACGGTTTTTAGTTCGAAAAGAATTTACCTCCAATTATGTATTTATTTAACTCCAATACTTATTCTTTAGAGGACAAGATTTTAGCAATCCCATAAGTCATACGGTTCAAAGTGCATACGTGCAGTTAGGGCATTGTGATCTAAGAGCTGAGACTATTTAGTGGATAATCATTATCTCAGGTTCTCAACTAGGTAATTTACTAACTTTTGATACCTCTGTATATATTTAGTGGACCAACCCCGGTGTGGTAACTACCCCTATGATAGATGCTTGACACGTGTTTGGGGTTGTGGGATCGGACGGCTGGCTGTTTGCTTTTGCCCTGGCATCATAGTACACATGTAGTTGCTATGTCATATATGCATGCATTGCTAGCTGATACCTCTGTATATATGTATTTTTATTTTTTTCAACATATTTGATAGAATTCTAATTTGTTTTTGTTTGATGTGGTCATCGTCATGCAGAATATATAATGTCACGTGAAGATAGGAGTTGGATGCGCTTGCCTCGTACTTCAACTGAGTGGCAGCAGAAATTCCGACAATTTCTGGACATCACATTTGGTGGCACATCGAGAGGTGGAACTGCTCCGTGTCCATGTCCTAGATGTGTATGCATGTCATACAGACCGCAGTCTGAGGTTCAGCTTCATGTGCTTGCTAGAGGGTTTGCTGAAAGCTTTATCAGGGAAGGCGAAGGTTCAGATGTGGGATTACACAACCAAGATGCACGTCCAGCTGATGTAGAAGTACACAATGACGCACCACCACCAGCTAATGTAGAAGTAGACAACAAAGCCGCAGCACAAGAAGTTGGAGAAGACAATAATGAAGAAAGCGCACCGAGTGAGGACCATGGTGCCCCTCGTTTTGTTAGATCCCTAATCAGAGGCGCTATACATGGAGAGATCAGAGATACTGATAACAATGAACAGCCGAATGAACATGCTAAGATCTTCTTGAAATTATTACAGGAGGCCGAAAAGCAATTGTATCCAGGTTGCACAGATGCTACTAAGGTCTCTTTTATTGTGGAACTTTTTCAGGTTAAGTGCTTGTACGGTATTAGTAACCGTGCAATGGAGGCAGTACTTAATTTGTTCTCAAGGTTTCTGCCTAAAGGCCATTGTGTCCTAGACACAATGGAGAAAGTGCAAAGGGTGGTTCGAGATCTAGGCTTGGACTATGTAAAGATAGACGCTTGTGATTGTGTGTATTTTGGAAGAAAAACGCAAATCTAGATACATGTCCCAAATGTGGTGAGTCTAGGTGGAAAACGCCCGACGACGGTGCTTATGATCAGAGGGGCGATGCGGATGGTGGTGCTGATAGAACAAATAAGAAGTGTGTCCCACGTAAAATCCTACGTTACTTTCCTCTTACTCCTTGGCTGCAAAGATTATATATGACAGAGAGCACATCATCACAAATGCGATGGCATAAGGAAGAATTGGTCAATGATGGCAAAATGCGTCACCCTGCTGACTCGAAGGCATGGAAGCACGTGGATACAAAGTATGATTGGTTTGCAAAGGACGCTCGTAATATTAGGCTGGGTCTTGCTTCTGATGGCTTTAACCCCTTTGGCATGCAAAATGTTACATACACCACATGGCCTGTTATCTTAATCCCTTACAATTTGCCTCCTTAGTTGTTTGAGAAACAACCTTATTGGATGATGTCAATGTTAATACCTGGTAAAAAATCTCCTGGAATGAACATTGATGTATATTTGAGGCCCCTCATTGATGAGCTGAACGAGCTTTGGGAAAAGGGTATTGATACATGGGATGATAAGGTAAAGAAGAATTTTAAACTACAAGCTATTCTACTTTGGACAATTAATGACTTTTGTGCATATGCGATGCTTTCTGGCTGGAGCACAAAAGGCAAATTTGCATGTCCACACTGCCACAAGGATACAGATTATTTGTGGTTGAAATTTGGGAACAAGCACTGCTACATGGGACATCGTCGTTTTTTGCCCTCGGACCATCCATGGCGCATGAACAAGATCAGCTTCAACAATGAGGTGGAAACCAGGGAGGCTCCAGTGCCACTGTCTGGTCAACGGGTATTGGAGCAGTATGAAACTTTTGATCAAGTGAGTTTTGGAAAGGCAACATCAAAAAAGAGGAAGCGTGACAAAGATAAAAGGTGGCACAATTGGAGGAAGAAGAGTATTTTTTTGAGCTCCCTTACTGGTCTTCTTTGCTCATAAGGCATAATTTGGACATGATGCACATTCAGAAAAACATATGTGAGAGCATATTGGGTACTTTGCTTGAAATTGAAGGTAAATGTAAGGACAGCGAGAAGGCCCGGCTTGACATGGAACAGCTAGGGATAAGGCAAGATCAGCACCCTGTGATTGACAATGATAGTTATACCTTGCCACCAGCCTTGTACTTTTTAGATAAGGATGACAAGAAAAGTTTATGCCAGTTTCTACAAGGAGCGAAGATGCCTGATGGGTTTAGCTCCAATATAAGGAGATGTGTTGATGTAAACGCATGCAAGGTATCTGGACTCAAAACTCATGACTACCAAATTATTCTACAGAAACTGTTACCCTTAGTCGTCAAAAAAATTTTGCCAGAAGATGTTGTCGCACCATTGATTCAGCTCACTAGGTTCTTCACTGCACTTTGTTCGAAGGAGCTGGTGGAAGATGATCTTGACAAACTTAGTACTTCAATTAAAGAGACTCTTTGCCGGCTTGAGATGGTATTCCCACCTGCGTTTTTTGATATCATGATTCATTTGCCGGTTCATCTAGCTGAGGAGGCTAAACTTGGTGGGCCTGTGTGTTATAGATGGATGTATCCAGTTGAGAGGTATCTACGTACTATTAAAGGCTATGTGAGGAACAAGGCGCACCTAGAAGGTTCAATAGCCGAGGCATACATAGCCGAAGTGTGCCTCACATTTTGCTCTAGATTCTTGGACGTCGACACCAAGCTGAATCGCGCTGATCATCATGAAAGTACAGCTGTGAATGAGCTGCCATCTGGTCTGAGCATATTTGGTGAAATGGATTACAAGAGAAGAGGACAGACTATCGAGACATTTGGTGGAGATGAGGTTCGGAAGATGAGGCACTACGTAGTTAGTAACTGCGATGAAGCCAGACCATGGGTCAAGTAAGTTGCAATATACCATCATTAATTACTGTACTATTTATTTGTGGCATCAACTAATTAATTGGATATTTCGATGTAGGGAGCATATGGAAGAACTAAAAAAAAGTATAAGGAATCTTAATAAACGACATGAGGAGCACTTTGTAAGGTGGTTCGAGGACAAGGTTAGTTCTATTTTTTTATTTTTTTATTCTAAGTGATGGTTAGAATGATGTACTAATTAACAGAGACATTTGTTTTCAAACTGAGTTTTCAGATCACCAAACTATATGAGAAAGGGGAAGCAAGTGAACTGATGTATGCCCTTTCTCAAGGACCGGACCCTCGACCTCATGTGTGTCAATAGATGCTACAACAATAACTGGCTATTTCAAACGACTGCCATTGAGAGAAACCTCGTCACACAAAACAGTGGTGTGCTTGTGAGGGGTGATGGTACTACTGGCAACATGACCTGGTACGGAGTGATTAGAAGAATTATCTCACTCGAATTCCCTACAGAAAAAGAAGTTGTATTGTTTCAGTGTGATTGGTACGATGTGTCAGCTGCCAGTACCAGCAGAAGTAGAGGATACAGTAGGGATAAATATGGTGTTATCGATATCGATACTTCTAGGTTCCGATATTCAAGTGAACCTTACATTCTAGGGACATATGCATACTATTCATTGTCCGACAATGGAACTATGCAGATCACTGAACTAACTGAATGTGATCCAATTAACAAATCACAGAAATTTTTGACTAAAATTGGACAAAACTGAAACTGGAATTTAACCAACATATGCATACTATTCGTCGTCCGACAATGGAACTTTGCAGATCACTGAACTATGTAGATCACTGAACTAACTGAAACTATCTACTCCGAACTTAAACAGAGACATACCTCCATGTGTTGGCACACCTTGCTGGCCATTGGCAGCATCTGCTTGCATTCCTGTTCCTCCATCATTCACAGTAGGAGGAGCTTTGCACGCCAAAAAAAAAGATCATTCACAGTAGGAGGAACAAAGAGCCAAAAAAAATAGTGGTAGTTGACCTAAAAGGATTAATGCAGGAACTGAAAATCACCATTTGAAAGACCCTCTGCTTGTACGCCATCTGCATAGTTCTCTGATAAATGAACGGAGGGAGTACTGATTACCTATATGTAGCAACCAGTTTAGGAAAGGATTAACTTTAGCTGCATAAGTTTGCATCCATTAAACATGAAATTCTTTTTTTAAGGCTTTTCAAGGAATAAGAAACTGTATGATAGATTGACCCCACAACAGATGAGTGGTGTATATTGTTTTCCCAAATTTTCTAGTTACAAAGGTTGATCTGAATGTTCTTTGAGCATTTTAAAGCATGGCCAACAAAACCAGTATTGCACTTTTAGCGCTTCGAGCACTGCATCGTGGCAAGCTACAGCCACGCGAGAAAGTAAATGATATATTTAGTTGCATTCTTATTTATCCCATGATCTGGTGGGATTGGTCCCTGTGCCTGTGCTGCTACTAGCCTAATTTATATTACTGCTGCAGCTGCCATCGATTAATTCTTTCTAGCCTAATTGGTCATATTTATTTGAACGTAGTGGTAGGTTCAGATACTTTTGTTTTCGAGGACTCTATTTTGGTGATGATACTTGCAATGAAACAATGTTTGGCTGGATGCTACTTCACAATCAGTTAGAATTCGACAAGTTAATCAATTAGTGAAGGCAACTTGAAAATTGACTGTTCATGATCATCTGAAAATCGTCATTACACATTTTAGCAATGAAGGACACATCTGATTACCTTGATGTGTGCACGCGCTTACAGCTTATAATGAAGGACATGTTATCGCTTGCCATTCTCAAGTTGTTCCTTCTTTAAATATTGTTTCATCACACCTGTGCTTATGTTTCTCATTATATTTTGTGACAGCTTGGAACAAACATGGACTATGTCTTTCACTTGCAAGGGGGCATTGGGGGGACAAGAATTTGCTCAGTATACAATAGACAGGGATTTGATCACGTTTGGCAACTTAATAACAATGAAATCAAATCTGGGGTATGGTGCCAGAGACTACTTGTACTATAAGAGGAGATGTGGTAATGCTGTAGCAACACTAAACGAGATCGAATATGATGAAGATGCAAATGCAATGTTATCAAGTAACGCAAAGGAGAGGGAGGTCAGATTAGTCTTGTCAAGGGATCAAATAACAGAGTGAAATGTGGAGATAACACCCATTAAATTGCCAAGAATGGCATCAATTAGTGAAGATTCCACGGATGAGTCAATTGATGATTACAAGGTATGGCTTAACAATATGCATAAAGAGAGAAAATACATGGGTAAGTTATGTTGCTGCCCTATTCTAAATGGTTATATTATAATATATTGCAATGGCCACGTCACTGATGTCAGCATGGTTTTCGCAGAATTTAAAGATATATATAGGGAAGACACAGTCAAGACTTACAAAGAATGGTTAAGGGTGCAAGGACAACTTGATGATATTAGTAATATAACAACTTTTCCCAAAATGTCAACCAAATTATAATCAGTCCTTCGCAAACCATTTATAGCTTACACATGTGACCTATTGTCTGCAGGTGCATATGACAACCGTAGGAATCAGATAGATTTACTAAATTCAAGTCAGGATAGCAATCCAACACCACCTCTGAACCTACCATCTCATGCTCGGCGTGAGAAAACACAGGGAAATAGTAAGTAATGCTTATTGTGATTTTATTTTGAGGTTTAGTTTAGTTGTTCCTAGTAAACGATTTTGTTTAATCTCTTGCATTGTATATTGTTTCAATTGACAAGACTCCCAAAAGAGGAAGGCACGAGGTACCCTGAAAGGATTGGCAGCCTCCCACAAGAGATCCAGGCAGGGCAGTTGTAAGCTTAAAGTCGAATTCTCTAGAATTGGAGGAGCTGCAGGTGAGAACACACGCACATTTATTGATGAAATAGTACTGTTTACAAGGAAAAAAGCACCACTCATTGGAGTGAGAACATGGAGAGATATCCATGAAGACATAAAAAAGTCAATAAAATCTAATATTACGGTAAGTTCTGATTTATTTTTGGTTGCGTACATATTTACCAAATTATTTAAGAAGTGACTAAGTATTTATGTTTTTTGTTCAACAGAATAAGTGGGACATTGAGGATAACGAGGAAAATAGGAAAAAGATATGGACCATCGCAAATGAGCATTACAAAGGATGGCGATCAACACTGAGTGCTACGTACAGGGCATACACCACCTATGATGAGAGAATGAGACACAAGCAAGAAGAATTGGACATTGCTGAATGGCACTATCTGGTGATGTATTTTGGCAGCGAAGAATTTCAGGTTTGATGACATTTATTTTATTCTTGCCAATTGCACCTTGCTAAATTAAAGGATATGTTTCGAGCAATTCACTATTTTTTTAAAAAAAACTCCTTTTGCAGAGGATTGGCAGCAAGAATTCTCATAATCGGCAAAATCAAAAGATAAACCATGTGACCAGATCAAAGTCTTTTTCTCAGTTAAGCTATGAGAAGGTAATGACTTCATAAGCACATGTACATGCTTCCTTACATGATGAAATGTCGCTAATTTGTTATATTCTTGCCATATTAGAGGGACCCACTAACTGGTGATGAGCCAAATGATTTGGACCTTTTTATGATGACACACACTAAGAATGGGGAATGGACAAGCCAAGAATCTAGGGATGTCTATGTGAGTATATAATTGTTTGTACAAACCTTGTTAAGTGATGCAAAGTGAACTCCTACAATTTCTTTTTGAATTAACTACTTTTACTGTCCTCTCTTTGTTAGGATAATGCAAGCAGCAAACTTTTAGACAGGGAAACAAATGGAGATATAAACATCATCTCAGACGTGGAGCAAAACCATATTTTCCAGACAGCCTACAAGGAAACAACAAACTGCAAATCAACTAAGATCCATGCTAATAGATACATGGCAAAGTACCCAACTAGAAGGTAGCTATTGTCTGAGGAATACCAGTACCGTGTCCGTCAGGACGCGACACTGATCGACGTGTTTGCAAAGCTAGAGGAACAAATTGAAACTCAAGAGGCTGAAAGGGAAGCTGAAAGGGAACAACATAGGCGTCAGATGGAAGAAATGAAGAAGGCAAGGGAGGCCGATAGAGAAGCATTTAGGCAAGAGTTTATGTCAATGATGCAAGCAATACAAGGACAAGCATCCTTACAACAGGTAATGTTAATGTAAAATCTTAACTTGCCCAAGAGATTAAATTAATGTGTTTATCTGTCTCTAGGTTGTATACCTACCCGCTGGTTTAATCTTTTCATATTTTTTTGAACTGAAATAATGTGCTCAGGTAGTTGGCTATAAACCATGCTGGTAGTAGTTTATTTCTTACATATTGTAAAGGCGTTGTTTTGGTGTAGACATTATGCATATGTGCTGAAATTTGAACGTGTAAACAACATTATTTTTGTACTTTCAAACTCCAGACATGATTTTTCTAACCAAACCTTAAAAGCAGGGTAACAAAGATGGGGGACAAATTGCCGAGGTTGCTGCTGCAACAAACATGGTTGAAGGAAATGTAACAACAATAAAAAGTGAAGAAATATCACATCAGCAGGTAGTTCAAAAATTGATGAGTGTTTAATGTTGTCATGTCATAGTCCATAGTATGGGGCCTAATTTTCCTTCCAACTATTGATTTGCAGGATAACCCACATAGCAGCCTGCCACAAACACAACTCGCAGCTACTACAGGGACAAGTACTGGTCACACTAGCAACACGCCGCAAACATAACTCACATCTACAGCACCTGCAGCTACTGGTAATACTCGCACAACTAGAAGGGGTGCTGCGAATAAGTCACAAACAAGCCAAACCAAAGGAGGGAATCCGGCAATTTCTTATACTACTACAAAAGCACTGAAGGATGATGCGCTAAGAAATGAGCATTAGGAAAAAGAAAAGAACAAGCTGGCAATGCACAGGTGATTTTTTTTGTAACTCCACTACCTGTAAATATTTTTGAATCGGATTTGTGTCACTGAGAGTGTTTTTTGTATATACATGATTGACTCGTAGGTTTGATCATATAGCCTTTACATGGGGCATTTTACTTTTGAATAATTCTACAAATTTATCTGAAACCTGCTAGTCTTTAGTTGAAGATTCCGAATTGCTTACTTTGTCGACTCCATGCTGCTGTTGCCGAAATAATACAATTTCAGTTTACCTGATGCATATACCACAATTGTTAATGATTCTTTTCAGGAGCAAGATGGAGTTTGAGTGGAGCGCATGATTGATGGGATGATCAACATCAAGGCAACCGTACCTTTGCTGCAGTGCTCCATAGCTCATTACATTTTGATGTGATAAAACTAGATAGTGATCTGTGTCGGATACCTTATGTGTTTCAGTTGTGCGTGTGTTATTGACTAAGTTTGACATTGGATGGTTTCGGTTTCATTAATGATTTGTACAAACAAAGTATATTTTGGTTTAATGGATGTTAATTGCTTCATTCATCATATATTGTTCGGCGTGCAATTATTGTTTGTTGCTACCAAACAAAGCGTTGCAATATGGACTATTGGCATAATCATTTGGTGTTGCAATATGTGCTATATCAACAAACAAACAGTGTGGCAAAAACCTCATACCAATGAAATAGTGGTTTGGCAATAGAGTTCCACCTATAGCAACCACATTATTTAGTGTGGCAATAGAGAGACTACCTCTAGCAACCAAAACATTTATCGTGGCAATAGAGGGTTGTACCTATAGCAACCACAATATTTAGTGTGGCAATAGAGAGGCCACCTATAGCAACCAAAACATTTGTTGTGGCAATAGAGGGTTCCACCTATAGCAACCACGATATTTAGTGCGACAATAGAGAAGCCATCTATAGCAACCAAATATCTATTGTGGCAATAGAGGGACTACTTATAGCAACCACAGAGATAGTATAGCAATAGAGGGTCCATCTATTGCTACACTGTTGTTGTGTGGCAATAGGGTCTATTGCAACACTCATTGTTGTTGCTAGTATACCTATTGCTACTCTTTGGGTACGTGGCAACAAATATCTCTAGCAACACCGGGTGTGTTGACCTACGGTGGTTGCTTGTACTATGGCTTGCAACACTTCAAGGTGTTACAAGAACAGTCCATTGTGTTGCAACAGAGGAAGATATATTGCAACACCAAAAAAAGTGTTGCGCAAACCTATTGCTACAGCATCAGTGGCAATGCCTCCCAACCAAATTTTTGTGTTGCAATTCTATCTATTGCAACACTTTTTGGCCTATTGCAACACTTTTAGGCCGTTGCATCAAGGGGAAAACCTTATAGTGCCAACAAGTTGTTCACCTCTGAGACCCCACTCTTATTTTATATAGTTTAAATTAATTTTTGCATGCCTAGTGCCACTGCTGGTTATTTACAAATAGGACCGACAGAATATAGACATTCTAGATATAAACTTGGATGTGACACAGTATAGACATTATCAATTAGAATCACAGGCAAAATCTATAACATACCATTTAGAGTCTAAGTACAATGTAGACAATCCCAATTACCACTAAACAAACTAGAACTAGAATGCATTCAACAGAACAAGGATTTCTACTCCAACTCTAACCAAAGAGAAAAATTCTTCACGAGTTTTTCATCCATGGGCTTCTTCTAATTCACCTCTCCATGCACAGGTGCACTCTCAGCCTCCTGATCAGCCAAAGTTTTCAGTATCTCAACGTATTCTTGGTCTCAGTATCAGCATGAGCATCCACTACCATCACACTGAAAGAACACCAAAACATGAACTTGGAATCAATTATCATCGCAAAGAAATGGCAATAAATCTTAGAAAACGAGGCCAACAAAACCTAACCTTTTTATTCAGACACTTGTAGAAGATGCAGCCATAGTTGAGATCTTCCTTCTTCACCCTAAACTCCAACACAGTGTGCTGCTTACATTTATTGCACGTAATGAGAGGGAGCTCCAGTCTGAGTCGTAAACTCCATGTTAGGCTAAGGACCTGGATGGGTATGCCATCTATACGACAAGGACTAGCTTTGAACTGGCTGCAACAATGGTGACAAGGATAGGAGATTGGTGATGAATGGGCTAGGAACTAGTCAAACCAAGTACACATCTAGCAAAATAAGGCTTGGACCCAGCAGTGATCCTAGAGCATCACTGCCAGTTGAGTCATTGACCCAGCAGTGATACTAGAACATCACTACCGGGTGAAGTATTAAACTAGCAATGATACTGGATCTTCACTGCCAGGTGAAGCATTGACTGGGCAATGACAGACACTTATTGAATTGTCTTTTCAATAAAAGAGACATTGCATCACAATTATATGGTTTGGGAAATAACTCTAGCTACAATTACACAGAGACAATATAGAATGTCTCTACATAACTAAAATAGTGTATTTACACAAGGAAAGCTAATGTAGGAGCCTTCCAGTGCCACCGCCTGGGATCAAAACCTGGTCACCGGCTTGAGGGCTGGCTTATGTTATAGTAGAATCTCATCTTAAGATGTCACATTATCTTGTGTTACTACAAGATAGGAGTAATATTTAATTATCACATCTTTATAGTATATTAATACAAAACGAGCACTACTTGTTACAACTTTAATAACATATAGTTTTGTGTTTCTATGAAATTTCTATGTAACACATTGATGAATGTTGAATGTGTTGCACGAGTGTGTTGTAATATGTATGTTTTATTGTAATGTTGGGTGGATCAGTGCCCGGATGGTGGTCGGATAGCCATGAGAGCCTGCATGACGGTGGACAACGCAACCATGGCAGAAATGATGAGTAGAAGTATTTTGACCGGGCTGTTGATGTAATTCTTCACCTCTACCAAATCACGGTACACATGCAACACTCTGCATCTCCTCAGATCTTTCAGCACATTGTCAATGGGGGTCAATCCACTGCGCCGGTTCCACACGCACAAGTTCTTGAAGTAATTGATGACCTGCCAGGAACATATAAGAGTAAAATTCAGTTAACTAACATTTCTTATATTTATCCAAAATTTAAGTACTTACTGCTTCTTCCAAAAGTGCACTTTTTGTGATATATGGAGTATTCAAAATTTGTCCCATAGATAATACTAATATCTAGACAGGGCCTACCGCCTATCTAGCCAACTAAACTGTGCATGCAGTTGGCCATGGTTTGTAATGCTTCTGTCATTTTGTAATGCACGCACAATTAATTACCTTGGTTAACCAAGTGTTAGAGTGCATAGGAAAAAGTGCCACTAACATGAGCAATTTGTTAGAGTTTCATTGTCACTTAATGAAATGATGTATCAACAAAAATGGTGACATAACAAGGAAATTATGAGGAGAAACTAGAGATGAGTTTCATCAAGATGCATGAAACCCCGCGCTTCTCATTTCTAACGCGTTGGAAATCATGGGAAACTCCACTGAAAGCATTTCATTTCATCCCACAAGTTAAAAACCAAGTGAAACTCCATTGGGATGACATATGCTCCCAATAGAGTTTCATTGCTCCTTGCATTGCATTATAAATGTGTGAGGAAAACAGTGAAAGGAAATTGCAGGCTGACCTTTTTATCGCTTCCAAAGTTGTTGTGCAGTATGCGCAGATCCTGCAGCAGGGTGATGTCCTCCCGCGTGCTGACCAGGTTGTACATGAGGAAGGCATACGTGGTGCAGTAGTCGCCGCCGTCGTCGGCGCCCACCTGCTGCTCGAACGCGATGAGGTTCTGCAGCAGCGGCGCCGTTGTCTGCTCCACGTACAGCGGCGGGATCTCGAGCCTCACGCGGTCCTCCATGAAGCGCACGTCGAGCAGCGCACCACCGTGGTGAGGCCCAGGCCCCGTCGTCCTCGTGATCCAGATGCCCATGGCCTTCAATTCTGCCGCCGACGGGATGTTCTCCGTCCTGTCACCGTCGAGATTAATGTCGCCCAGGCCGGGCTCATAGCTGAGCATGCATAGGCACCGCAGCAGCCCCGCAGGTCTCTCTCCGGGGGCCGTTGGCGCATCTGCGAAGCGTCGAGCTGGGCACAGTGTGCCAGGTGGAGCAGGTGGTTGACCGGCACCTCGGGGTCCACGCCCAGCTCGTCCGTGGGCCTCTTCTCCCGCGGCAAGGACCCTCTGAGCATGTACCAGAGCGCCATGTCCAGCAGCCTGCGCCTCTTCTTCTTCTTGTCAGCGCTGTGCGGCAGGTCATGTGGCGCCAGGTGGTCGAACAGCTCCTGCAGCACAGCGAAGGGGATCTGGTTCTCGAGCAAGGTGAGGTCGCTGCGCAGCTGCGCTGGTGCCCACCTCGACTGGTGCAGCTCCTTTTCGTTGAAGCCGCCTGCATAGTTGTAAAGGTGCTTGAGGATGAAACACCCGTCCAGGAACATCATCATCACCCACGCTTCTGTCGTTATTTCCACAGCCTCTATTGGACCAAGATCAGCACAGAACCTAAGCAAGGATATTACTCGCACACATAATTAATATTGTAATAACACGTACGGTGGTAAAATCTAAAAGATTTGGCATGGAACTATTGGATTTGGATCACAAAAACAAAGTTAATTCTCAAGACTACGTAATGAAACTATTGTTTGGGAATGTAACTACTCTTAGGGCACATTTGGCTCCTTTCATTTTTTGAGGAATTGTAATTAACTTTATGGACTATGCCTATTTGGTTTGGAATTTGACATTCCAACAACTTTCCAAAGTTTAGATATAAGCTGTCTTAAATTCATGGGGTGAGAGATATAAAAATGGACCCCCTAGCTTTAATGAACGACACGTTGCATCCTTAAAAAAAAATCATGCGGTCAACAAATGTGTATCAATTTCATGTACAGATATGGCCCTACAAACCATTTCCTTGTCTAGATCAGTAGATCAGTCGTGTGATTAATTTAAGGTACACGTGTCGCGTCCATGCAATTTAATTCCTTGTTTACTAGTTTCTACATGTGTTGGAGGAAGCACGGAAATATTTCCTCATCTTTTTTTCTATCTCCTTATTAATTCACTTGCCACATCATATTATTTCCTAGGTGGCAAGTCATTTAATGCTATGGAAACTATCTCTAGTTTTAGTCTTTTAGACTGCCCTTTCACCATTCGGAGACCAATTCAGTTCGAAAGCAGGTTTACAATTTTGTATGTAATCATGAGAATTTATTCAATGGGTTTGAGGGGTGCTTATTTCAATCCCATATTCCAGTAGTTACTTAGCAACTAATACAAATTAGGTGGTGTGGATCCAAACACCTAACAATATATGTAGCTAAGTTTTAATAATCAACGACAATTAACCCAATAGCTTCTCAAACTTAGCCAAAAGCAATCAATAGTTGGTTTAGCCAGCTACAGTACATCTCACCAAAGTATTAGCACATTAGTAGCCGTCTCGTCCAAACATCCTCTAGCAAAGTTTTAGCTAATAAAGCTAAAATTAGAACACAAAGCAAGCCTAATTTGTAAAGCTATACGTATATATACTCCCTCTATTCAGAAATCCAGCCGGAGAGTAGACAATATATAGATGGTAGATGCACATACACATATTAGATACGTTACTTACTCGCGAATGTCAGTGCTCATTTCTCTGAGCCTCTGCTCGCAGATTTGCCGGAGCTGGTGGCGCCTGGCCTTGTCATGGGGCTCGGTGTCCTGCAGGAGTTCAGTGGCGTACCGTTCCTTGAGCTTGTCGTGGTGGAGGCCGACATGATTGTAGTGGTACGGCCCGAAGCACATGAACTTGGGCGCGTACGCGTCCTTGTTGGCGTCGCGCACCCATTGGGGAACTCGCCGGAGCCGGTAGGGGCCCTTCGCCGGAGCCGGTATGTGCAGCCTCACCTCATGGCTAGCGGCGCTCGTGGCTGCCGCCGGCTGCTCCTTGTCCTCAATGGCTGCTGCTTCCATCGATCGACGAGGATGCATATGCATGTATATGCATGGCGCGGACCGTCGCGTCGTCATGGAGCTGGCCGGCTCAATTTATAGACACACCGATCGAGCTGAGTGGCTTCCATGGATGGATGGTGTGGATCGCCGTCGTCGGACGTTAGTTTATGCCGAGCATAGCGTGTTGCCGGCAGCGATCCCTACGTCGAGAACAAATAAAGAGCGGGGCATTTCTGGTGCGATTAGTAGGGAATAAAGAAACAAGAGACAGCTTTTAATTTGTTTTCCTCTTCATCATCATCGATCGATCTGAATGCCTTTCTATTTTTGTTTTCTGCTGCTCTGCCGGCCGGTCCAAGTAAAGGCCAGATTCTTAGCTTGTTAGAACTAAACCCCTTTAGGATCGTTTAGCCTGACAAACATGAAAGAATACCTAGACTATTCTGGCTTAACAAAATGACGTAAGAGCCATAGCCTTTGATGAGTGCCTGGACTGAGAAATCGGCACAGTGGCATGACACGACAAGGAACGGATAAGACATAGTACCTAATAGGACCAGTGTTGTGCTAGTGTCGATCGTGCCACCGTTTGGCCATATATAACCCATGATGCGGTACAAGCATGCCATATATTGAATATATAGTGGGTGTCTGTGTAAACTCGTGATATGGTAGGCTATTTGGCATGGATCTACCATGTTGCCAACCGGTGTGACATCCATTCTTTATCAGTGACATGCAGGGTCCCAGACGTCCATTGGACCCAAGTAAAAGTTACACTAACATCATGTAATGTCAGAGAAACCTCTCACATTGGCAGAGCTATTTATGATATGTGGGCCAAAGGAGCCCATGCCCCACGTGTCTATTATCAAATAACACAAATAAAGATCAAACATGAGACACAGATTGTTACGTGAAAAACCCCTGTGGGAAAAACCACAAGTGCCAACTGGCGATCTTGACTATATGATTAGAGTTTACAAAACGCAGGGAAGCGGAGACTAACAGACTAGCTGAGAAAGGGTTGAAGCAGGGACCGGGTGGGTAGGAGGCTGGGGCAGGCGAGCACCTACGCCAGGCGCATGAGGTGGCCGTCGGCATGCTCACCCCTAGATCTGGCCATAGGCAGTGAAGGTGGTAGGCGGTGGGACGGAGCATGGAGGAGGTCGAGGATGTTGCATCGAGGATGCTGCACTCACCCGAGATCCAGTTGCAAGCTACGAGATGGAGCATGGAGGAGGTCGACGCCGCCGCGCTCGAGGCCGACATGGTGGAGGCGTGAAGGAGGCCGCGTGGAAGCGTGGAGGAGGACAGGTGCGTGCTCATCTGCCGATGTTGCGGGGGCTAGGGGACAAGGAGGAGCGAGAAGGTGGCCGCTGGGCGCTGGCAGTGCTAGGGGCGTTGAAGAGCCGAGAGGGAGGACTCCTGAGTGCGGGGCGGGGTGGGGATTGGGGAAATGTGTTAGGGTTAGGCCACGATGGTGTGGTGGGCTCTTAGCAAGCTATGGTGCCACCAGGCTGCCACCAAACCTTCCTCTAAATGTCGGGCCAGGCCGGACCGTCCGTCATGCCTAAGTAGCGGCCCAGGCATGACCCTATTCATCATGCCAGGTTGGCCTAGGCCCGTGAAACACCGGACCATGTTGTGTTCGTGCCGGGCCAAAATTGCGGGCTTCATACCGGGTCAACAGGTCGCGGGCTGCATGCACATCTATAGGTGCAGGTGTACTGCCTGATACCTGCTAGACCCGGCCCACAAAACTTTCATTGCAAGCCCATGCTGACACCTGCCCTTGCTTAGTAGGTTTAAATGGTGGACAGCCTGAAACGTTGATGGGCTTTAATCTGCTAAACCTGCAAGACCTACTTGACCTGCATCATGACCTGTGCGTTTTGTATCACTGAGAGCTGAGACCGGGCCTGAGATGGATGTAGTTTGCAAATACAACACCCACCTACCACCCCACACACACACGCGCGCGCATAGTCCAGATCCTCTCCAATCACAGACATACTGAAGTATCCAATAGGCGACCACAGAAGGTTGAATAGGAGGCTAACGAGAGCATGCATTATTTGTTTTGGCATCCATCTAACGAGAGCATTTTTTTTAGGGGAATCTAATGAGAGCATATATATAGAGAGCCTCCTATACATATCGGGTGTAGTTTTCATTATTTGTTTTGCCAGCCATCTAATGGGCGCAAACACTACTGAAATCACAATGTAATTGCTATTTGTGGCTTATCCATTATTTGACTTTGGATATGAAAATTCTAAAAAGCAGGATTTTCAGCCACCGCTATAAACTTGACGGGCAGTCTTTATTCGGGACCACAAGAGCACTCAGATGGAGAAACTCCTCTTTCCTTCGCATGTTGGGGCGACCACAGGAAGGGAACCAAGTGGTGCTGGTCGTGGGTTTGTGGCTGAACCTCATTGACAAATTGGAGGTTCACATAATACTTCAGTTAATTCTTGTGATGACTGTATTTGTTACTTGGAACTGGCGTCCGCGACGGCCCAAACTGTGGCAAATACGTGCTCTCGCAATTGCCTACGTACCTGCTGATGCTATAAGACTTACTCGAGTACTGTTGTTTCTTATTTGGTTCAAACCGCCACAAATGCCATATCTTCTTGTTTCCTTGTTACCACTCGTAATAGAGTTTATGGCAGTGTTGCTGGTCAACCTGAGGCCCCGGAGGATTGCCAACCTAATAAGTACTCCTTGCGGACGCAAATTAATATCCTTGGCTAAAGTTACTTCAGCTTTATTGTTGGCTAGTGATTGGCCGCTGACCATGATCGCCACCCGCTCGCCCATCTACAACTCTGTTTCCGTTCCATCAGCCCTTCTATACTTGCAATCTCATTTCATCGAACCATTTGCTCTACTGGTACTACACTTGGCAGCCTTCAGAATCATGCAGTAGGTAGCCTGTTTGGTCGCTGGACAGACCTATCATGCACATATCTTTCCTTTTCTATTCCGTGGTATCATTCCCAATGTTATTGGTTTATCTTACCGTGCCCGGTTTATCATCCCCACTTTCTTGTGGTGCCCAGTTTATCGTGCCCGGCGCTTAAGTTACATCAGCTTTATGGTTGGCCAGTAATGGGCCGCTGATCCCCTTGCCCCTCTACCTCTCCATTCCACCAATCCTTCGATAATTGAAATATGGTTTGGGCGAACCATTTGCTCTACTGGTACTATCACTTGGCAGCCTTCAGAATCATTCAGGTAGCCTGTTTAGTCGCTGGACTGACACTATCATGCACATATCTTTCCTTTTCTATTTGGTGGTATCATTCCCAGTGTTCATTGTCTATATTTTCGTGCCCGGTTTATCCACACTTTCTTCTGATGGCCCGTCATTCATGTTACTGTTAGTGTCGCAGCTGACTGGCAACTTGCAGATACCCGCAGCCGTCGCGCAAATCGTGCTCTCTTCCCTGCGCTTAATAAATTTGCTAGTAGCTCACATTGATTATCACCCGCTGCCGAGGGACAGTAGCCCCAAGCCCCCAACATGGTGGCAGCAATAGCTGTCTTCTATGTGCTGGCGCTATGTCAAGGATCACTCTACATCATGGCAAGCTTTCTCGGGCTCTTGTCCTGCTTTCCGCGCCGATGGCTCATGCGGAGGTCAAAACTCGGTGGAAAGCTGGGAGCAAAGGCGGTTGATCTGTACTACGACCGCGCGTACGCGACACGGATGGAGATGGGCCTGTTTGGTGCAGCAGGAAGCACGATGACCTTCGCCAACTTCGCCATCGAGTTCCTCAGCTCCAGCAGCTCACGTGACCTGCAGGTTGCCGGGCTCTGTGTGTTAATTCTCAGGATCGTTCTAGGTGGATCCAGTGGGTGGATTCTTTTCTTAACTGGATAAAAGAGTAGATCAACTGGAATACGTACATCACTTAGAGAAAAGGGTAGAGAGGGGTTAGGCGGAGGTATCTGACCATCGGTGAGCTTGGTGTAGAAGCTCGAGTCCACCATTGCTTCCTGTGGTGATGTTGACGCGGTCCAGTGGTGGAGTAGAGGCGTCCCGGCGGCGGCGTGGACGTCGAGGTGGCACAGGAGCGCCGCTGGTGGGGCATCCCGCCGCTGACAGTGCCACCCTCGGGATCGGACTAGGGTTAGGAGTGGGGTGGCGGCTCGGCGAACCTCGTGACCTTCACCACTGGCCCCCACCCCCTTATTTATTGCACTGCGCGACGGGGCCCACCAGCCACTTCATTGGGCTGGGCGTCCCCGATCAGGACGCGTGATCAAGGGCCCACACCTGGCCGTTGGGCCAAGCGTGGTGGAGATCAAACCAACATTCTCCCCCTTGATCTCTCATCACTTTCTTCGTTCTTTTGATTTCTTACTCAAAATATCAATTCATATTTTTCTTCCTTCTTTCCTATTTCATCATAGATTAGTGCATAGAACTGTCCCATCGTCACAGCAATTAGTGCCGCTAGACTAACAGCCACAATACACTTCTCCATTTTGAAATGATACTTTCTATGGGCCCTTTGTTGTCCGGAAAACATAGGCTATACCATAAACCCATGTCGACTGTGCGTTCGCTGAACACACTGGGTGGTAAGCCTTTATAAGCTGATCTGCAAGTACTTGCTTTTTACTTATACATTCGAAAGCTTTTAAAGATTCCGGACTTTCTCCTTCACAACGTCCAACTTCATGTCAATGTGTTTGGCAGCACACTTGACCCGTTGTCATAGGAGTCAATCACTTTAAATGGTAATTGCTGTTGTGTACCATTATCAATTCCGGGTATAAGTTAACCATTTTTCCTGTCCCATAAACCTCATAATAAGTTGTACCATAGGTATGCATCATTGATGACACCACAACTGTTTCTTTGGAGCTTTTCCACAATAAAACTCCAACTGCGAGAGTTAGCTACTATGTGGGTTTCACTAAACATCTCGCCGAAATTCAACATTCTTGTACCCACAACCATTTGAGAGTACTTGTTCTTTCTTAGTCATCATGAGGCTTATTAAATCTTTGCACAATTGCAAGACATTCTCAATCTCCATTCCAGTGATCTATGTCTGGACTGGACTTTCTGCCAAAACATCCCGGATAAATGAAATATGTTAGAGTAATATCATACTTGTGCACTCATTAACTGTAATATCATAGTTGTGCACTCATTAAGCTTCCAACAGCTGAAGCATATGGATCCATATTCATTTGATCAATCTCATTTCGGTTCTTGTAACGCTAAAATTCTCAAAATTATTACCCTTGACTATATGAACAGGCGTAGGTTCACTTGCATGCATACTTTGTTTCTTTACAATCTTTTCTAAGCATGCCTTCGTGATAATCCTAATACCCCTTTCATCTGTCTCGGTGAATTTTAATTCTCATAACGAGAGTCATTTCACCGAAAACATTCTTATTGAGTCTCGAGGACAAGAACTGCTTCACATATAGTAGATTGACATCACTACTAGCAAGTAAGGTGTCATCCACATATACAGGATTAGAAAATGAATTTCCCATTCTATAACTTTGTACATATGCAATTGTCCTCTCATTCTCTTTAACCCAAAATTTCTAGTTGACCTTTCAACTCGAAATGCCACCGTTTAGAGACTTGCTCTAGTTCATAAAGGATTTTTACAGGTGGCATCCCATTCGTTCGTTCTTTCTTTCTTTCCACGACAAAACCTTTAGGTTGTGCCAAGTAATTATTTTTCATACAAATCCCATTGGAAAAAGTTGTCTTTACTTTCATCTCAGATCACGATGTGCCACTAGCACTCATTGTAATATATTCATTCTCTTGCGTAAAATCTTTCGATTCAAGTCGTGCTTTATATCTTATATTCCCTTTGGAGTCACATTTCGTCTTGTAGACCCTTTACAGCCTACTGTTTTGGCTTCATTAGGAACTGCTTCTGTTTCTCAAACTTTGTTGGTGTTCATCGATTTCATTTCAATTTTCTTAGCTTCTTGCCATTTAGACGTGTTAACGCCTCTCATGGTTTCTTCAAATGAGGTGGGATCATCCTCTATTTAAATTTCTTCATTGATATAGAATTTATAGTCATCAGAAATATCTGATTCTCTTATTCTTTGAGACCTTCAGATCTTTAGGGTCCTGTAAAATCGGATCCTTATTTTCTTATTCATCTTCTTGAAGGGCTAACAACATGTGTTGTATGAGTTATACAACATCAACATGGTGTTGAGCATTTGTCAATCTTGAGTCATTGGAGTAGGCACTGGTCCCACTTCTCTTCAAGTCGTAGATCTTTTCATACCATGCTCCCCCAGATTACTCCATCTTGTGTATTCTTCAATCTTTCTTATTTTGGGTTTATTCTGATAAAATCTATCTTATTTGGTGCTTTAAGCACCGTCTTAGTATTCTTAAAACCTATCTCATTTGGTGCTTTAAGCACCGTCTTAGTATTCTTAGTCTCATTGCTATCTTCCTGTCGAACTGTAAAAGGTTCAGGAATTTAGCCATTTCTGTACTTAGGGGTATCTTTATTATGACCGTTCTTTTTTTTCTTTTGCCCGATTCATAATCGGTTCGTACTATTTTTCTTGATCCGATTCAATCGAATCCACTGCTTCATTTTCTTTTCTTTCCCTTCTACTAACCCCGATCTGTTCTTCCCGCGTGACGGCGGGTGTTCTACCCGTGTGACGCGCGGTGATGACGGTGGGTTCCCTTTCCCCACCATCCTTTTCCCCTTCTAGGGTTACTCTCTGAGGTTAGGGTTTGTGTACTTGCCGAATCAAAATTCGTTTTCCTCTTTTCTGTTTTTCGATTTCTTACCCCGATCTAGATCCACAACCATAACCGACCGGCTTTGATACCAATGTTAATTCTCAGGATCGTTCTAGGTGGATCCAGTGGGTGGATTCTTTTCTTTACTGGATAAAAGAGTAGATCAACTGGAATACGTACATCACTTAGAGAAAAGGGTAGAGAGGGGTTAGGCGGAGGTATCTGACCATCGGTGAGCTTGGTGTAGAAGCTCGAGTCCACCATTGCTTCCTGTGGTGATGTTGACGCGGTCCAGTGGTGGAGTAGAGGCGTCCCGGCGGCGGCGTGGACGTCGAGGTGGCACAGGAGCGCCCCTGGTGGGGCATCCCGCCGCTGACAGTGCCACCCTCGGGATCGGACTAGGGTTAGGAGTGGGGTGGCGGCTCGGCGAACCTCGTGACCTTCACCACTGGCCCCCACCCCCTTATTTATTGCACTGCGCGACGGGGCCCACCAGCCACTTCATTGGGCTGGGCGTCCCCGATCAGGACGCGTGATCAAGGGCCCACACCTGGCCGTTGGGCCAAGCGTGGTGGAGATCAAACCAACACTGTGTTCTTCACCACATCCTGCAGGAACGGAGGGACTGCAACAGCAAAGACCTCACTCTCAGAGTCACCAGCTCCAGCACAGCAGTGTCCACATTGGTCGGCATGCTGGCCTGGACAGACGAGGAAGACGACGGCAGCTATCTTATCATCAGACTCTTCGCCGCTAGGGTCATAGCGCAGCTTGCTGGCAACCTCAGAATTAGCAGCATCCCAGGCATGTTGAAGCTGGTGTCCTCGCTCCTTAAGCTTGCCGAGAATGCTGATGCTGTGGTGCTGGTGCCTAGTCAACAAGGACAAGGCCATCAGCAAACACCTCTTGCTATTGCTAATGGAGGGAGTGTCCAGTTGGCTCAAGGGACTAGTAATAGAAGGTGGCGCCCTTGGGTCTGCCGGTCTTGGCAGCAGATGAAACAGGAGTACTGGTCTGTACCGGAGGAGCCAACCTTGTTGACTCCTCAAGATTCTTCACTTCCCGTGCTGGGCATGCAAATTCTAGAGAAACTTGCTCGTGCTCTTGATAACTGCGTAGAAATCTTCAAAGACGACACGACAAACCTCATTTCCATGACCATAGGGATCATAGGCTTGGCTACTAGCGACAACGAGCAGGATGATGCACTGGTTTTTTCATCTCTGGAATTCTTGAGGAGGCTTGCGACCACCAGCCAGAGAATCGGTGCAGCACTTCGGCACGAGCTGTGGAACCACCCTTTCCTACTCACTAGCCTGGCACGTGTCCTGGAGGACGACCATGGGCGCCCTCAACTATGGGAGCCGGCCATCGATATCATAGCCAAGCTGGGCTTGGACAGTGCAGCAGTGCACGAGATTGGGAGGATCCAAGTGATTACAGGAAGGCTACTGCATGCATTTCTTGGACGACATGGACCAACTGAGATGCAGCTCCGTAGCTATCAGCGGCCGTGGAGCTTAACGCAACGTTCTGATTGGCTGCTTTTTTATGTACGACCGCATGCATGCAGGCTTTTTACAGTGGGGGGACCAGCTCAGTTGGCTCAGCTCACCAACTCTTTCTCATCGGCTCGGCTCGGAGCCATCCCAAGGTTCTTCTCCCCTCTCCCTAGTCCCTCACCGCAGCCCACTCAAACAGCCACGCCAGTACGCCACTGCTCTGCTCTGTCTCCTCCTTGTCTCTCTCTTCCCCCTCTCTCCTCCTCACCCCTCTCTCTCTCTCTTCCCCTCACCCTTCTACAGGACACCTCTTTCAAGTTCTGACAAGGAATTAGCCACGCCAGTTCTGACTTGAATGTATTTTTTATTTTTTTTATTTTTTCGTCGACCCCTAATCAACACTTTTCAGCGGACTTTTGTCTATTTATTTCATCTACTAAGTAACTATGGAAATGCATCTTCTAGACGTTTTTATAACCAACACCTTATTCACACTTTTGTTTATTATTTTCCGTTCCTGATTAATAAGTCTACAAATACAGTCCAAGAGGAATGGTTAACCCATATTTTTATTGAACTGATAGCCTTCCGCAGGCCCTTTCTGCTCTAATTAGATAAAGGGGAGTAAGGACCCGCTAAGTTGCTAAAATTGAATTATGTTAATAAATTTGCATTAATCTTTTATTATGAAACACTGTTTTTTCTACAGTCCAATACAATATTATTTAGTTGTGAAACTTTTACCATGGCTTTGAACTGACACGAATAACTTTGATTTAGTTTTACAAAAAATTGCTAATGTTTTTGCTAAATGCAATTACACCCCTGTTATTTTCTTATCGTTAACTGAACTGGAACAAAATTTATTTCTCCTTTTTTATCACTATAGAAGAAAATAACATATTTAGTAGTAACATTTGCATTGAAAATCCCAAACTATTTATAAATTAATCTAGCCCAAATATAATGAAATTGTCTAGAACTAATTAACTTATCCTGATAGCAATAGGATGGAAGAAAAACTCACCACCAGTCATTTCCATGTTTGTCCACACCAATGGCACCTTGTCATCACCTTGCACAAGTTACTTTTTCAAGTACATAAAGCCAATCACTTACGGCATAGAGGTCCACAATTCCTTCTGCAGCTTCATTCACCTTGCACAAGTGTCATTAGCCACCAAAGAACATCCAAATTAGAAAAGACTTATCCCAATTGTACTCTACCACATAAGCTAACAAACTTGCATGGACATAAGTTAATTGATCCCAAATATATAGAGTCAGCCAATTGGCAACAGAGATTAGAGAGAATGGTGATCAACCAACTAGGGAGGAAAAATGAAAATGTGTGTATTGAATTTCCTCGAATAAACACAGCTAAACACAGCATATAAGAATTGAAATCATGAAAGCATAAATGTGCAAACAACTCGACCATTTATTAAAAAGGAAAGCTTTAATACTAAATTATGATTAGAACAGTGTACCTAAAACCTAACACAAGGTAAAATCTTATGACAAGAAAAAGCTAGAATGCCTAGTTTGAACAAGACAAGATTAAGGGAGTTCTATAAACTAATTATACTCCAATGGAAGAACACATTGCTAAATTGCATGACTGTATATGGGCGCCATGAGGTCAAACACTTTTAATATATATAAAAAATATTCCTCAGAAAAAAATATTAATATTTATAGTACATGATTAATATCATTAGATAGATCGTTCAATCTATTTTTCATATTAAACTTATTTTAAGATAAATATTACTAATATTTTTTTTTTATAAATTTAGTTAAACTTAAGAAAGTTTTCACTGACACGAATACCGTAGGGACACTTATTTTGGGACCGAGGGGTACTGAGTATCTCTAATTGGCAGTGACATATTCAGGGAAAAAAGGAACCTCGGAATTGGCAGTGACATATTTAGTAGTCTTCTTCTTAAAGAAGTATGACTAAACATCTAGTGCAAGCAAATATTCAGTTTCTATACCTACATTACAAAAAATGCTAAATGACTTAAGCAAACCAAAACATTAGACCTCAACTCTAGAATAAAATGAATCTTAGATTAGATATTTAGAATGTATAAGGTCATTTGGCTACTGAATGTAAATATTTCAAAACTCAAAGGTCAAATACGTGTAGGAAAAGTAGCAACCACATCATATTCTAGACATACATTGATAAGAAAATAGGGGATAATATTTTTAAATCACCTTGATGGATAAAACTATTATAGGGGTCAGCCAACAGTAGTGGTCTGGGGGATGTTCTTAGGCTACCACATAGCATACAACATCACGAACTAGAGACTACTAAGTTCGTAGAGAGCATTAAAATTACCATTAACTAAAACTTCTTAATTGCTATAAGAAAAAAGGTCTACTAAAAATATAATAATTATTACTTGAATCTGATCTTCTGCATGAGCACTGGTCTGTACACAATGTTCTACACAAGATACTTTGAAGGCGAATTTGTGACAAGGGTATTGACTAATGTAAAATTATTACACGAAAGATCATTATATTGGAATATTATTTCTCAGTTACTGTGAAATCAATATATCTGGGTATAAAAATATTTAGGGAACAGCTAATGAGGAATGAGGTGAAAACTGATGTCAGCATAAGCATGACTACAAGGTCTTCACATAACAAGGCTAAAAGCAATGTATCAGCATGTAGCCAAAAAAACTCTACCACAGGTAAAATTGACAATTCTGAAGCAGTAGATAAATTACTATAAAGGAATAATTAGAAGTGAACCTGCTAAATGCTAACTAAAGATACATATTCAGGTTTGTGAAAGTGTCAGAGTATTTGCTTTCAAAACAAAAAATGTGACATCATAAAGCTCCATTGGACACCTGTTTCTTGTTCAATATACAAATTAATAACTTTGATGGGGAGCGTCATATATTGAATAAGGTAGTAAGGACAATTCATTTGGATAGCAGACCACAATTCCACATAATAGCATTGTGCGGACATTGTGCTTAATGGATTCCATTTGCATCTTGGGCAGAATGAAACTGACTGACTATTAACTTTTAGCTTAAGAAAATGATTTTCCCTTGTTACCTCTTCTGACACGCTCTCTGTGTTATACTTGTCATTTCAGTACTGAGTGCATATTTTGTAGAGCTGCTGCACACTTAGTACCTGCACAATGTCATAATAGATTTAGTGTGCGCGAGTGAGAACATGGGTCATGTGTGTGACAGAGAGCACTTACTAGGCAGAATCATTGACAATCTCATCATATGCAATCCTGCACTTTTTGAATATGACCTAGAGAACACAAATATATCAGTATTGTTATATTGAGAATTCATATATCAGTATTGTCGTATTGAGAATTTGAATTGGAAATTGTTTAAGGAGACAAAATATAGGCATCAGCTGCCATAAGGGCCTTTGTCAAATTTACCAAGAGGGAAATATTATTTAGGGAACATCTTTTAATCAAACATGCGGGAAAACTGCAGGTCATTAAATGCTATGGACTGACTAAATGTTACTATCAAGGGCAACATCCCAAAAGTAGTATTTTCTGCCCAATAGGAAATAGTATGAGTTTGGTATTTACAGGTTCAACCTATTCGAGTAGCAATATAGATTTGGAAAGAACATGTTTTATTTTACAAAATTAAAGCTAGGAATATTCTAATATTCTAAAAAAAGTAGTACATATCAGTAGGAGATATGATTACATAGTACTTCCACAGTAAATATGACATCAGTTCAAGGCGAATGATTTCAGAACCAAATCTAATTCAAGAAAAACTAATAAAAACTTATTGTATGCAGAATAGAGTACAAAATTACAAGTGTACCTAAAACCTAACACAAGGTAAAATCTTACAAGAAGAAAAAGCTAGAATGTTTAGTTTGAACAAGACAAAATTAAGTTTATTATAAAAATATATTCAATATTCTATCTAATGATGCTAATTATGTACTATAAATTTTATTTTTTTTCTATATATTTGTCAAAGTTAAAAGCGTTTGACTTCTCAGCAACTGAGAATAACATTTTTTATGGGACGAAAGAAGTACCTGTTACACTTATTATTATCAGTATTAGGTATGCCGCACCAAAGTTAACAAAACAAGAATGCAAGTTCACACATGAGTATACTATCAATGTCCTAAACAAAATACAATTCTATATGTATTCTAATTTAATTCTCGATTTAAGTGTCTAAAGTTTGACTAGATATATAATTAAAAACATTAATATTTTTGACTTTCAATAAATATACTAATAAAATTTGTTTCTTGACGAATTTGATAGTTCCTACTTAGTATGACAAATACTAGTATTTTTATATTTATATAAATTTAGTTAAATTTGACATATTTTAACATAATATTGTTGTAGAGTTACATTCTTTTTGGGACACAGGGAGTACTTACATTTGTATGCTAAGCATGTAAAATACAACCTGCTTGTTTTTATATTCAATCAAACCACAAGAGTACACCCTGTTAATTTCATGTGGCTTTAATGACAAATTCAAAGTCAAATTCTATTTCTTTCTCCATGGTTAATATGCAACTCCAAACATGAAGAAACAATATATATGTATGTATTTTATATACGTGTATGTTCTTAAATAAATACACTATTGTAGTAAATAATAGTCCATTATGAAAATAGCTTCACTCCACAAAAACAAGTACATCTTAGGTACGTTAGTGTACCACTCTCCTAAAAATTACAAAAAAAAATTATAATTGTTTATTCTACAATCTTATCCAAACGGGAGCATGTACTTGAAATTCAAATGTGTAATTGTTGGTGAGAGAGTACTACAATCCGGACAGGAGTAGCTAGTTGTGGTCTGTGGTTAGAGATGTGACAACAGCTGACACAATTACAGGAGTCATGCTTTGGCGCAGCTAGGTGGTGTGTACGAAGAACTCAAAAGTGTAGAGTGGCAAGTGGCTTAAACACATAAAAATGCTTAGGTATTTCCAATATCAAGGAACAATATGAATATTTGTATAAGCATCTCTAATTCGATTTATATATAACTAGTAGAGGCTATTTGTACCTCCTTGTTCCTAAAAAAGGTTTGTAATACTGGTGTTTTTATATCATCAATCAAATTTGATATTAGTTGATAAAATAAAAAAGAGATTTTTTTATTGTTTTAACCTAATCCCTACGGCTATGGTTGGAAGAACAGAGTCCTTAAGCCCTGAGACCAAAACCAAAAGAGGGAGAATGAACGGCTAGTGATATGGCAAATTTAAATAAAAAGGACAAGACGATGTGCCGGACGACACGGTGCGTCAAGTTTAAAAATTAGCATATGTAACACTAAAAGCCTGCAACATAAACGCCAAACAACAATAAAAAAACTAAACGCACAGCAGCATTCAAACTTTGGCCGGCAGGGTGCAAAGCGCATAGCTAGACTAACTGGTCTAGCATTCGCTTGCCACAAAAGATGAGTTAAGAATAATATTTTGCTAATTTCAGTTTGACCAATTATATTAAAAATAATTATGATATTAGATAAATATTATTAGACTACGTATAAAATGTATTACCAAGACAAATGACTTTTGAGGGAAGTATTGTTCAAACTAGGCTCCATGTGTGGACTTTCATTGTTATTTGATAAAATTTATCCAATCATGGACTAACTAGGCTCAAAAGATTCGTTTTGACATTTACAGACAAACTGTACAATTAATTTTTTTACCTACATTTAATACTCCATACATACGTCAAAGATTCGATATGACGGGTACTATGCAAAAAAAAAATTGGGTGTTTTTATCTAAACATGGCCTAGATAGAGGGCTGGTGATCAATCAGAGGTGTACCCAATAACCAAGACAACAGTGAAGGAATAAATACTCCATGTGTGGTACAGTACAGTGTACTATTGCTTGTTTAACGCGTAGCAATGCAGTGGTATGTAGGAGTAATGTACTGTACTCCGTAGGGTAGTAGACTTACTGGTTTAAAATGCATGGAGTACAACTGGTACTCGTGAGGGGATACAGCATGTCACCAGTACCTAATGCACCTAAACGACACCTGACCTCGTTTGTGAAAAAAATGTAAAAACAGATAACGTGCTTTGCCGAAACTGGAGAAAAAAGAATGCGAGAACCAAAGTTGACTTGTACCTGGCCGTGTCTCGTTGTATTACGGCCTTTTTAGATTGCTTTAAAATTCTAAGTTTTTACATTATCTCTTCATCACATTGAATCTAGACACATATGTATGAAGCAGTAAATGTAGATAAAAAAATAACTAATTGCATAGTTTGATTGTAAATCACAAGACAAATCTTTTAAGCCTAGTTAGTCCACGTTTGGACAATAATTGATAAATACAAACGAAAATGCTATAGTACCAAATTTTTCTAACTTTAGCCATCTAAACGAGGCCTACTTGCAGTAGTGCTGATGATTCAAAGAATAATAGATTGTGTACTAAAAAAAATGATGAAAATATAAATAAGGATCTTGGGACTCCACTGCATTCTTTGCTATCAAGGCCACGTTTAGTTACTCCTAAACTCATGAATTTGACATTATGCAAAAAGAAGATTTTCCATCACATCAAACTTACGATACATGCATAAAGTACTAAATGTATACGAAATCAAAAACTAATTGCACAGTTTGGTTATACTTTGCGAGACGAACGTTTTGAGCCTAATTAGTTAATGGTTGGACAATTATTATCAAATACAAACAAAATGCTACAATTAGACTCAAAACATTCGTCTCACGAAGTACAACCAAACTGTATAATTAATTTTTAATTTCATCATTATTTAGCACTTCATGCATATACTAATATTTTAATGCGATGAGAATCTCTTTTTACGTAGGGTGTGTTTAGATTGTAAAATTGGTGTAAAAAAAATACTGTAGTACGTTTTGGCTTTATTTGGTAAATAGTGTCCAACCGTTGACTAATTAGGTTCAAAACGTTCGTCTCGCAAAGTACAACCAAACTGTACAATTAGTTTTTGATTTCATCTACATTTAGTACTCCATGCATGTATCGCAAGTTTGATGTGACGGGGAATCTTTTTTTCGCATAGTGTTTTTTTCGTGGAACTAAACAGGGCCGTAGTGCCAAACTCTGGATTCGAGGGAAAACAAGGCCGAGGTCCAAATGAACCTCGGGTTCCAAGAAATGTACTCCATGCATTATTTTACAGTCAAGGGTTATAGGCTGTGTTTACTTCCAAAAAAAAAAAACACTGTGCAGAAAAAAGATTTCCCGTCACATCAAACTTGCGATACATGCATGGAGTACTAAATGTAGATGAAATAAAAAACTAATTGTACAACTTGGTTCTACTTTGCGAGACGAACGTTTTGAACCTAATTAGTCAACGTTTGGACATTATTTACCAAATAAAGCCAAAACGTGCTACAGTACTTTTTTTTACACATTTTTACACATCTAAACACACCCATAGAGGATAGCAGTGGCCGTGGTGGGGTGGGGTGATGAGGGGCTGCGGAAAAGGTGTGGACTGTGGGATAGGGTTGTGAAAAGTTGTGCGTGCATGTGAAACAGTGAAGTGAAGCTGGTGCCAGTGAAACCTGCAAAAGCAAGAAGCATGGGCAGTGCCCCAAGTAAAAAAAAAATCGTATTTTGGACCAGGCATGCAAAAAAAAATTTTACTGATTGAAAATAGGTTCTGCCCAGTAAAAAAACGCATCTGGTTGCATGGACGACTTTAATCGAAGTGCAAAACTGATGGAAAATAGGTACTGCAAAAAGGGTTATAGGAACAGAAGTCCAGCTAGTGCGTTTTGATAAAGAGAATACTACAAAAAAAATTAATAATATATGAAGTTGGACAATATTACATAGGCCACAAAAGGTGCTACAGGCAGATCTGTCATACAGAAACCTTCGAACTGTGCATTAGGCCTACGCGAGATTAATAAGTACTGAAAAGGTAGATGAGTTATGAGATGCAGGTGACATAGTGGACTATAAAAAGAAAAAAAATAAGGAAAAAGGGCGTTGCAACACACGATTAGTTTTTTCTGGTGGCGTGATGATTTAAAAAGTGATGGTTTAAAAGGCCAAACAAGAAAGAAAAATCAGACCAAACAAAAAAAATACAGCTTTTTTATATGTTCCTTAAATGCTTGGACTTCAGACTGCCGCACAGGCTCGTACTCCACCAAGTCCTGCCAGATCCATATTTTGCAACCATTCTCCTGAAAAGATGAACGAAATGGAGAGGATTCAGCAGGAAAAACTTTGAATGGGTTGTTAGAAGAGGTAGATAATAGACCTACAAAATATATAAAAATGGTAAATCAACTAGGCCAAATAAACATTTCTATTATAGTTTGAGACGCTGAGATTTTGTTAAAAAGTATGTTTTTTAAATGTAAAACAACATGAAGAAAGGCGTTTTTATTAAGTGGTTCGTAGAACATACATGAAGAAAGTGGCAAATATTTACTAGTGGTAGGGTTTATTTATCTGAAAACAGTTAAGTGGCAAAAATATAATGAATGGTCATGAAACTTGCTGAGCCAACATTTCATCACTAACTAATGTCACCACACTGCAAAGCTACTGAGAGATACTGCAAGAGTGTTTGTGCAGTACTCTAGTGTTCCAAATACAGAACGTTGGGACCTTTTGTGGGGGATCACTGTAAATCATAAGTTTTGGCAGATGCATCATTGTACAAACTAGTAAAATGCGAGCACGGCAATATGAACAAAGCTAATTATCATCATGAATTGACACTGAAAAAAGTACTAGTAGTCTATGTAGTAAGTCAGAAAATATCACTGAAAATATAGAAAAACTGATAGTTTATGCACCTGAACAAGTGGCAGGCCCAGCGAAATTGGTTGCTGAGCGAGTAATGTGCAAGTAATGTGAGTACAGAGATAGGACATAGGAGATAGAGCGAGGTAGATAGTGATGGAGAGAGAGGGAGATAGAGGGAGGGGGACAGAGAGGTAGAGACGAGTGTCCACTAATCCATAATAAGTAAAGTTGGCTCGAAATAAGTATCTGCTTGTGCTCCCTAAATCAATAGGCCTCGTTCAACATGCTGGAGCTGAGGATAATGACACAGCTGGTGAGTACTTAAATAAGTCTTCTATTCCTGATGTAGGCTGCAAAATTAGGAAGACTAGTATGAACAGAAAATACGTGTAGTTTTATATTGCATTCCCATGCTAATATAAAGCACAAATTCATATCCCATCTATCCTGGCAAAGCAGCCTATGGAATTATGTCAAATCAGCCTAGAATGGAATCAGACAAACTATACCAAATAGTAAAATGGTATAATCAGCTATCTTTGAGCTTGGAAGCAACAATGGAAGATATACATGAACAGCAATATGCACACTGACAACAATGATGACATGTATATTCTAAATAATGAAAAGCTCTGCATAAAGTTTTTAGACACCAGGCAGAGAATTCCAAATTTTTGCAGAGAATTTTTTGCAGAGCTCTGCAAGTTTTTAGACACCAGGCAGAGAATTCCAAACTTTATGCAGAGCTCAAGCAAAAAACTTTAATGAAAAGCTCTGCATTTATTGGTCATAAGCTCCTGCCCATTTTCTCACCATATTTTTGGTTGTTCTAACCTTTTTGTAGCAGGCAATAATGCTAGTGAAGTTTAAACATCTTTTCTGTCATGGCTTTCTCATCTTATGGTGAACAGACAATAAAAGAAACAAAAATATATCTAGACTATGTTTCTGTAGACTCTTCAGTGGTTAGGGAATGCAAACTTGATTTTGGCATTGCATTTGATATGATCAAAACCGTAAGTGTGGCATTTTATATGATAAACCTCATCACTAATTGGTCATAAGCATTTATTGAACATCTTGGAAGCAAAAAATTGTCAGGCCAGAGAAGTGGCAATGCCTATTATGTATGCTAACCGATGACCCTATCTAAAAGAAAAAAAGGTGAAAGGCTAGTAACACCTCAATACAGTATGCAAATGATGAAACCACAATAATAAAGTATGAACTACAGTATAAGTGATACATCCAGACTCCTTTTCGCTTGTACTGCCAACAGCATGATAGCGTGATACACTAAAACAAATTGGTCTAAATTTACTAAGAATGGCATCAGTCAGGGCCATGAATTAACTAATGAGTATTAAATATAATACCATCCATCCGAGAATGAGTTATTTGCAGAATGATGGTTCCATGGCAAGGTACACAAAAGGGCCCTGCATTGAAATGTATAATCAACTTACATGAGGCCTGATCTTTATTGTATCAATCGGATATAAAGATGCGCAATTCATGTATCCAAATCAAATTAGCCAATGGGCTGATATAATAGTTATTGTTTTTTTTCTTCAGCATAAAAAGTCAAACTAATAAACAATGCATCCAGTGGAATATCATATAGGTAAAATCTCTTGTTTTCTCACTGTGTTTGAACTGGATCTTTATCTAATAGTTTTCTTTTAGTTGTTGCATTGTACAGGCTTTGCAAAAAAAAAAAAATGGTGCGGCCTAAATATTGGAACATATGGTCTGGGACAACAGAATGCATGACATGTAGGTCGGACACAAAAAGAAAAGACATTTGCAGAACAGAGAGATCCCACAAGAAAAAATGATCTGCAATATGGATTAGGAAAAAAGGAACAGTAGTAGTCTGTGGTTGGGCCCTCAACCGTAATAGGGGTCAGCCAACAATAGTGGTCCGTGATATGTTCAGTCTGCAAACTATTAAGCTCACACAGAACATTAAACCTAGCCACAATTTGGACTTCTAAAGTGCTATATGAAGCAAAATATGCTACAAATACTATGAATTAAAACCTGATGGAAATCTTCTGCATGAACACAGGTCTGTACACAATGTTCTATGCAAGAAACTTTGATGTCGAATTCAGATCATGTTTATTGACTAAGGTAAATGTTTCACATGAAAGATGGATAAATTGAAATTTTATTTCTCATTTTACCATGTAATTAGTATGCCCGTTCAGGAAGCAACTACTGAGGAATGAGGTGCAAACTTACGTACCAGCTAGCTACTCTGCATATGAATGACTACAAGATCTTGACATCACAAGGCTAAAACCCACATGTATGAACACACAGGAAATAACTATGTGGCAGGTACAATTTAAAAGAAATCCACATAGCAAGATAACAAAGTTTTTTCTTATGGTTTTATAAGGTTACATTTTACACTTGGAAATATGTTGCACATTCAAGGCAAACTTATCCATTTACAGGATCAGGTACCCCAATCTTCCTCTTCGGTTTAATAGTGAATATGGTCAACTAAACTTATGGATGGTGCAAAATAATTCTCTGAATTAGATAGTACAATGTTTTATTCATGAGAAGCAACTCACTGAACATGACAAATAGTTCAACTATTCTTTTTTCCACAACGGTAAAACCGAATTTCATTACCAAAGCAACGAAATTACACAATAGTTCAACTATTCTAGATTAAAGAAAATGGAAATCTGCATCGACGAAAGTCCCAGATGCACATCTCTAGGACACATTGATAGAAACAATAGTACTTTCCAATTGTTCAAAGACAAGCTAAAACAAACACGGTTATCAAAACTAAAATAAAAGTACTTACCGACAATCATATATGATCTTAGAATGTTGATAGAAACCTATATACAGTATATGTTATAATTGATAATCCAAAATCAATGCCCTACAGATAAAAGTCCAAAAACTATGGTCAGTTTCGGCAACCTAGCAGAAAGAAAAAAAAATACAAGTAAAGTACAATATCCCAAACCTTTGTTGAAGAAATAGATCACTAAAATACAGTAGTACAGCTAAACCAATGTCAGCTAAAGAGTGAAGAGAAACTCACGATGGCCTGTTAAATTGCCAGGGTAAGGGTTTACAGGATACTCTAGCATGAAAATCTTGTATGTGAAAACTATCTTTAACACTAGTAGTCTATATGCAGCAGCTTTCTAATCATGTAAAAAAGGAAAACATGTTAATAAACATTTAGTGCAGTTCAAGAGTTCAGATAGCTATGATTTTTTAATGAAAGCGGTGTCGTTGTAGTATGAGTATTAATCTGACAATAGACTACAGTTAAGAATATACGTGTTTGAAAAAAATAACAAAGTATAGATTAGTATAGGTACATTGGAAAATAAAAATTAGAAGACCGCATAAACACACACCATAAATCATAACGAATCTACATTGGAAAATAGAAATTAGAAAACAGGACACACACCATATTCATAATGACTCGGTAGAGTTCTTCAAAAGGCTAAAAAATAAAATATTAAGACACATAATTAGGAAGTACCAGTGTAAAATGCAAAGAGGAAAAATAATGATAACAGTGATTAAAAGGGGGGGACTAGACGAAATGGGAGGAAGAAAAGGATATGGATATTAAAGAAATGCCGTGGAGATGATTTAACTGAAATATATTCAGGTTTGAAAAATTGAGAGGCTGTAATATATTATACGAAAGAATAAGAACTGTAAAATGTAGATACTTATAAGTTGAAGAAAAGATTTTGTTAACAAATTGAATGTATAAACAAATAAAAAAGTTTCAATGAGAACTGCAGAATGCATGTTAGGAATAAATATAATTTTTATAGAAGCATAAGGAATTGTTTCGAAATACAGCGCTGCAAACAAAGATTAAGTGAGATCACAGGAAGTGCACCATGATGCCAATTATAGCACAACCTTGCTGCAAAGGATGGAGCAAGGTTAATAGAACTGAAACAAACACCATAGGAACTGCCAAGAATGAAGATCCGAGAAGATGCAACCTTGGAACCAACCAATGCACCCAGGACAGAACCTCCAACTGAAGGAAGCCAAAATTGGGAGAGCACACCCATCAATCCAAACTGCATGGTCCAATCTCCTGCTCGTACCTGTGATGAGAGAAGCAAAAGTGAAACCAGGGGCAGGGAACAATTGCAAGGGTTCAAAACCTCGATCAGCATGAAAAATAACAGGGAAAATAAGATACATTGGTAAGAGAAGAAAAACGAAAATCCATGTGTAAAATCCAAAGTCCATGACACCAGAAATCTAGCAAGCCAGTAAAACCACCACCATCAGAAATAGAGTGGATCTAGCAAGGCCAAGGGAGGTAATAGCAAGAAACCCTAGCCGCAGGCAAGCAGCCACACTGACGGCGCGTGACCTAGCATCCAGCTTCCTGCAAATATAGGGCGGGGGCGGACGGATCCGACCACACAAGCAACGGATTCGACCATACGGGCAGTGGATCGAGCCGAGGAGCCATAGCCTGCCAGGATCGAGAGAGAGAGAGAAGAGGGGAGCAGAAGGGAGGCGACGAAGGGTCGGATTGGCCGCCGGTGAGCGGTCCGTGGCCGGGGCCAGCGGCGGCGGCGGAGGCGGGGCGGCGGTGGTGGAGAGGGATGAATTGCGTGTAATATACGAAGACACGGTGAGAGGTCTAGGAGGAGCACGGCGTGGAGAGTAGGGATGAAAACGGTACGGATATTTTCCGACCGTATTCAAGACCGAATTCGTTTAGAGGGGTTTTAATCCGTCCATATCCGAGTCCGGATATTTAACATCCGATACCGTACTCGTATCCGAATATTTAAATCACATATTTATGATGTCGATATCCAATCGTATTCTATCCGACATTTTTTATACTATCCGTATTCGAATCCGAATTCGGACATAAATATGAAAACAAATACGATATCAGTGATATCCGTCCGTATCCGATCCGTTTTCATCCCTGGTGGAGAGAGGAGCTGGAGAAGAAAGAGAGAAAAAAAAAGGAGAGCAAGGCGTGGAGAGAGAGAGGAGCTGGAGAGGAAAGATAAAAGAGAGAGCAGCCGCAGCCGCAGCCTGAGAGACAAGCCAGAGCCGAGTGATACAGCCGAGCCCGAGCCACGGCTGCTGCTGTCCCTTCAATAAACAAAGAATAAGGACCATGCAATAGTGGGGTCAGCACATATCTCTAGAAAACCTTCACCGTCCAGATAGGCTGCGCGGCCGCTCATACTTACGGTTTTTCCGTCTGCATGGACCAACGAACATGTACTATGAATTATGATCAGTCGCTGCGGAAGGTCTCCGGGGAGGCGTTGGCAAATCTTGCAATCTGGGGCACTGCAAATTGCTCGGCCATATTGGAGGAACCGGGATATCAGGTTATCAATGATCTCACGAACATTCTCTCTGATGACGACTACAGATATGTTGCAGCAAGTCTACTGCTGAATCTTTGTGCACACTCCAGCGTCAACCTGCTGCTGAGTCATCCACACGCAAGCGAGCACCTGTCGTCTGCCTTGACCATTGTAAGTCTCTCAGTTTGTACTTATTATTAGAGGAAGCCCTAGCATTTTCACTTCCTCATTTTTCTTTTCAATTAGTTTATTTAATTTGTAGCCCATTTCAAAATTTCAGAGTATGCTATGCATACATGAGAATGGAGGTCTGATTTAAACAAGTAGTCGTATATATACTAGATATAGATGGTTTCGTTGTCACAAATGAATATATATTAAGATGAACGAAACGGTCTCTGTACTCCTGTGTTACTGATATATGATCGATCACACCATACATTGCATGCAGGTGATGGAACATATAATGGCTGCAGAGGGCAAACTACTGGAATGCCTCATAAACCTTGCTTCCGAAATTGGTGACGTCTCCCGTGAAGCATTTGTTCGTGAGCTGGAGTCACAAACCAACAGTGGGGCTGAACTTGTTCAGAAGCTACTCTGCACACTCAACTCCAAGAAGATTCCCAATCCTGAATACCCAAGGATGAGGAGGGTCATAGTTAAGATCCTCATATCGATTGTGGAATCGTGTCATCACACGGTGGAGAAGCTGATGGAAGAAGGGATTGTGGAACAGATAATGGAATCACTAACCAAGATACAGAGATCTCCATCTAGAGTGGAACAGTACAGAGTGTTCTACGGCAACATAGGTGTGGTACTGGAGGACGGAGAACCCATGTCAACCCTCGTCGCCAGAGCAAAAACGCTACTATTTCGGCGTACAACTCAAACTACTGCAGGAGCTCGGACAAGCGATCATTTATGATTCCTCATCCTTGGTAGATCAGTGATCCATTCAGGCTATTGCCACATTGTAATTGTAATTGTTTATGTGTTGTGTTGTGAGTTAGCCTGGCCCGATAAACCACGATCTTATTATCTTTTTAGCCTTATATTATTGATTTTTTATTGATTAGTTATTATATAACACTATCAAAAAGTGAATTTAAAAGAGAGGCTCTCTAGTTAACGGATGTGGGCATCCTAAGGTACTCGTCTTTGAAAATCGTCAATTAACAGAGACGGACATCTTACGACATCTATCTCCATAAATTGATTTTTAGAGGTGGACACTTTAAGATGACCGTCTCTAAAAATCTCTATTAACAGAGGCAGTCATTCGAAGTCTGTCTCTAAAACTAGATTTTAAGAGACGGGCACCGCACAATCGACCTCAGTGAATAGTACAACAACCTTCAATTAGGCTTCCATTGCCTACAAACAACACAACATGTCCTTCACATCGGAGGAAATAATAAGCGAAAGAATCCTCTCGTTACCAGGATACAAGGCGCCAGGTCTGGATGGCTTCACGAGACTCTTTTCATGCAAATGTTGGGAAATAATTAAAGAGACGTCACGATCGTGTTTAGCCAGTTACACAGGATCATTGACCAAGATTTCAACCTGATAAACAAGACCAACAGTCTTATTGTCAAACAAACTTGATGCCAAATCTAAGGGAGACTTTCGGCACAACAATCTCATACACAATGTAGCAATAATGATTTTCTCCAAGCTAAGCCTCTTCTCAACAGTCCAGTCTTCCAGAGTCAAAGTGCATTCATCAAATGAAGGTGCATACAAGACAACTTCATGTATGCCCTATGTAAACTACAGAAGATGAAGACGTCTGCCCTCTTCTTTAAGCTAAACTCGCAAAAGGCGTTTGGCATTGTCTATTGGAGCCACTTAATTTCCCCATATTGTTTATTAATAAATTATTTTATTATTTTTGTGTGATACTTTTTATTTCCTATTGGTTACGGTAATGTCTACTAAACTCATATACATCACAAATCCATCAAAATTTATATTACAAATGTTACAGTAATGTATATGTTACAATGAAAATGTATATATTACAATGGTCTGTTGGTCAAAACTTTGTACTTTTTGGACCATGCAATCGAGAAAGGCCTCGTTTAGTTCCCCAATTCTCCCCCCAAATTCCACTATGCAAAAAGAAGATTCCCCGTCACATCAAAATGTCGGCAAATGCATGGAGTATTAAATGTTGATGAAATCAAAAACTAATTGCACAGTTTTGTTATACTTTGCGAGACGAACATTTTAAGCCTAGTTAGTCAAAATTTGGATAATTTTTACCAAATACAAACGAAATGCTACAGGAATTCTGATACAGTGTTTTTCTCCCCAATTCTCTCATCTAAACGAGGCCAAAGATCCTTCTTTACACGACACCTCGTCTAGGACTAGGAGCAAGGTTGCTAGCTTGTCTTGGAATCCTCTGATCTCGAAGTCTACCGGCTTCTGGTGGCCAAGTTTCTTGCGCTGTCGTTGAAGCACGATGATATCGAAATGCACAAGTGTAATACAAAACAGAAGATTATTTTGTTGAATTTACTGATATACACGAAATGGGAAGCATACACACAATTTCATTTCCTTCCTTTGTGCTCCTACCGAGGTTGGGGGCCGGGATCGGACGATGTCAATGACCTGCGCAGGTCCTCGGCTAGGTTGATGGCGTGGACCGGAGGTCTTCCACTGCACGCACCACTCTTAAGTCTGAACCTCACCACGGCAAAAGCCGCTAATAGGCTGCCTATTTAGCAAGCCGCCTAATAGCTAGCGCCACACTTTTTTTTTTAAAGTTACACAGTGCAATACAGATGCTCACAACATGTACGCATACTTAACCCTATGAACACACGTATGCTAACCCTATCCCTATGAGTACTTTCGAAGGACTGAGTCGACAGATCTCGAGATTCACGAAGTCACTAGAGACGCCTCGCTGTCAGCGGGGACGTCGTCTACCACTTAAAGCATATCACCGATAAATCCTCAAAAATACGAGCACCCGTGCCAAATTAAGAACTTGAACCCGAATAAGCAGGTTCCACCACAAAAAAACCCAACCAACTGGTCTACGATCAGTTCACAGCTAGCATTTCACACTTGGTATAGGCAAAGGCGAAGGGGGGGGTGCGAGATTTGCAAGGAGTTGGCAGGCGCATTCCCACGTGGATCGGAACGAGTAAGAAGCGTACCAATATACACTCCCTAACATCAACTAATTTTGAGAAGGCGTCTCCACATGGTCACTTTTGTCATGAGTATAGTCACCAACTCAGTAAAATTTAATCAGCATCAAATGCTCGATGAAGCGAGGGTTAGATAAAGGCGTGACAAATTGTTTTTTTTTAAGATCCGTTATTGGCTTTCATCGATAAGAAGAGAGCAATTTATGTACAAGCAAGGGCAGCCAAATGTTGCGTAAAACACCACGAAAGGCTACCCCAACCACGCAAACGCAACAGAGTATCACAGACAACCCAACTAAGATGAGACCGAAGTTCCCGAAGCAGGAGGCCATAGTCGGTCATCGTTGCCAAGCTCAAGCACATCGCAAGAGCTGCTCCGATTTCTAGCCTTGACCTCACGCCTTGCTCACGGCGAATGCCGTCCGTCCAAATCAAACCTAGCTGTCGAAGAAGAGGTTGACTGAGCGCTGAGAACGAAGGGCATCTGCCACACAAGACATTGCGACCAAGTCAAAATTCCATAGTGACGCCTTCAGGAAGGTTACGACGTCCAAAGCGCTGCCGTCACTCGTCTAGGGATGGACCAGGTTTCGCCATCGCCAGGCTTTCGCCCGAGGTGCCCCCAGCAGAGACGTCGGCCAGATGTCGGACCCCAGCCTATCGCCACCGTCGTCACTACCAGTCATCCTACAGAAGCCTCGCAAGAGGGGCATCGATGCGTCGACTACACGCAGCAGCCGCACAGCTGCATCGGCCACCCCCTCTGACCAAACAACATGCCGAAAACCAGCCTCACTCTATCGCGCGCGTCCCCCTGCCGAACGCTGAAGCCGTCGCTAGCTGCCACCGCCGGCTAAGCACCTGCCGTCGACGCTACCGACCTCTGCCAGCCACCGTTAGGCGCATGCTCTACCACGGGCACCGCCCCCTACCCTGGTGGTGTCGGATCTGTCCTACAGGGCACCAGACCCGGTATACCCCACCGATGCCGCTGCCTCCACCATGGATCCATGGTCGAGGGGGAAAGGAGGATGCGGAGGAGGAAAACCCCCCACCGCCGCCCGGCACCTGCGCGGACACTCGCCAGCGCTGCTGCAGCTGCCGCAGGTGGCCCCGTCGAGCCCCACGCGGCTCGCGCAACCGCGCGCCCCTCGGCCGCTGCTGCGCATGTCGCCACCCCAACCGAGCATAGGGAAGAGGAAGAGGCCCGCTCCTGCTGCCCTAGGCCGACACAGCCGCACCGTGCAAGTCTCGAGCACCGAACCGGTGTCCAGGGCTGTAGTCGCAGCCGCCGTTGCCCAACGCCTGAGCTCCGCATGGATCCAAGCCATGCCTCACCGGATCCAGAAGCAGAGGCGAGTAGACAGTCCCAGACCGCCCCCACCGCTGACGCCACTGCACGCTCCACACTGCGCCATAGGACGCCACGCACGAGCTCGCCCTCGACCACCGCACCCACCACCGTGAAGAAGGACCCGCCGCCGCCCTCATGGCAAGCCGCACGGCCATGCCGGCTGTGGACGGTGAAAAGTGATGGATCGTTCTCCGCCGTCAGCACACGAAGCAAGCCGAGAGAAACCACGTGGAGCAGATCCCGAGCTCTCTCCGCGCTTAAGGTGGACACTAGACCGGATGGTCGTGACCAAGGGTGTGCTAGTCAATTTGACCCTGCAATTGACAAGGAGAGAAAATTGATCGGTAATTTAAGGTGGAACATGCCGGTGTTTGTCCAGACAGTTCAAAATATGCCGCTAAGTAGCCAATGAAATAAAGCTATCGACTAAAGAGTCAATATCCAACATGTTCATGGTGTAATGTAAGCAAAATAAGCATATCATCAATTATTATTTACTTAGTTACATAGATCTAACTTAGTCGATGATCATGAAAATATGTGAAAGATGTAAGGATATGCGTGTAAGCATACCTGTGAGAAACATACTAACTTCAACTAAGATGAAAACAAATAAAAGCATGTAAATAGCCAATACATCCTCAACAAAACGGGCTATCAGCTAAAACAGCCGATTCTAGTGATCTTGTCGTATAGCATACGATCACTCATCCATTGGATATAAATAAATTTATAAACAACTAGACTCAATCTATTTTACCGTCAACAGGTCGAGTCGTCTGATGCAGCATTGACAGTAGGACCCTAGATCAGAGACCGACAGTCGATAGATCTACTTACGTCGCAAAGAAATCATGAAGGCATGTTATATGGGTGGAAGCTCAAGCCATCGGCCAAATAGCCGATGGAGACATAGCGGGTGGCTGACGTCATGCTCTTCTTAATAGATAGATCTATTAACCGACAATGTCCAATCTGACACGCTATCAACAGGTCGAGTCGGCTGATACAGCATTGATAGCGGAGTCATACCAGATACTGGTGATTAATGAATCTATCTCTTAATAGAACACGATTTCAAACACCCGCTATGTACGATCAAGATTGAAATCGATTAGTCATTAAATAGGATCTAATGTCAAAGATCGAATTCAACCGTAAAAGATGTCTAGCAGACGATAGATCATAGACCAAAAGAATCTCAATCTAGATTAAACAATTGGTGATATTATATTAAACAGTAAACTATTTAACACAACATCAGTAACTTTAATTAATACCAATATTTACAGGAGATCAGTTGTTTGTTGCAGCCTTGTAAAATTTGATACGAATCGATAACTAATCTATACCGTGATTTGTAAGAGATCAGTCATTGTAAAAGTTGATACGAATCGATAACTAATCTATACCGTGATTTGTAAGAGATCAGTCATCTGTTGCAGCCTTACAAACAATAATATAGATCGATAACTAACTCATACCGCGACTTGCATGAGATCAGTCGTTTGTTACAGCCTCACAGGTAACAATATAAATCGTGATGGATACTCACAAACAAGCCAGAGGTCAAGTCATTCGATGCAACCCTGCTTGCCTAAAGAACTCGTCAAAATCTACTTTACTCCTACTCCTAAGGGGTGGCGTAAGCCGAAAAGTAAAGGTACTTGCTTGGTTGATCGATGAGAGATGTCTATTACAATAGCCGGGGTTCAATATTTGTACCCAAGGTAGACAATGAGTCTTGGTCGAATAAGACCGACTATAAAACTTGGAAAAGAATACAAGGCTTTCCTAAATTACGATAACTTGGACCTCAATCTTTTCTATCTATGAAATCCGACGCGTCTTCCTGCCTCATGTCCAGTGCATGAAATTAATGGATAATATTGATATGACATAATGTTTCTATAAAAATGTCTAAACTTATTTAAAATTATAACTTATGAAATTTATTATCTTGAAGTATTAATATAAGTGTTATTGCTACATGGTTTCTTAAATGAACATTTTTTCATGTTTCATAAGTTGTTAAATAAATAATTATCCTAATGTAGTATACATGTTTATTTGATATAAATGGTGGTGGAACATAGCATTATAGTTATTTTATTATTTCATGATTGTAGAAGTCTGTAAGTTAGAAATATATCAATTTATTTTTTGTAATAATATACATTACTAGTTACATGCAGATTTTAGAGATTTTTTTGTCAGTTTTTTTATATCTTTCACAGCGAAATATATGGATAGATTAAATGCAAACTTAGAATATTATTTTGCATTATCTTTCATAATGATAAAGGTGAATGATTTATAAAATTATTATGATGTTTTTTAAATTATCTTTTATAATGGTAGATGTGGGTAATCTAGGCACAAAGTTAGAGGATTATTTTAAATTATCTTTCATAATAACAAAGTCGGATAATTTAGACGCAGTGTTAGGGGGTTATTTTAAATTATGTTTCATAATGGCTAAGGTGGATAATTTATATGCAAAGAGGGGGGGTTACTTTATATATTTCTCATAATGGTAGTGTGGGGTAATTTTTTAATAAAGCGCAATAGATCTAATGGCTATTATCGATGATAATGATTAGAGTCTACCAAACCAAAGGCCAAATGTTTCTGATTATTATGAGAATTTCTAGGATTTATCTTTTTTTCTAGCGCATCTAGTGAGAATTAACTTGGTGTCTCCGTTGAGACCTCTAATTAGTAACCGTAAGAAAGATAGTGCTAGGAAGTTTTGTATCATGAGCGAAGCCAGGAAAAATGGCTGCCGGGTCGGTACTCATAGTACTAAATGCTAATTTATATGGTCCTATAATATAATACCACACGTAACATCAAATTGATAAAATAAGGTTTCACAAGAGTAGTTACCTCTTACAGCTCTCTTCTACGACTACGATCCTCCATCTTATGAAAGCAAACTATCACATCTTCGATTAGAATTTGTCGTCTATGTAATATAATATTCTCCTTCTATCTGCGGGATCTATGGAAGCTCATCAAAATTGACCTCCTCTCATGAGATCCGTGAAGTGCGCTAAATAGTAGAAGGCTGTGTTTGTTTCCCTCAGGCAAAAGTTCAGCCCTGTCGCATCGAATCTTTGATACCAATTAGGAATAATAAACACAGGCTAATTACAAAACTAATTACATAGATTGAGGCTAATTTGCGAAACAAATCTATTAAGTCTAATTAGTTCATGATTTGACAACGTGGTGCTACAGTAAACATTTGCTAATTATTGATTAATTAGGCTTGATAGATTCGTCTCGCTAATTAGTCTACTCCTGTGCAATTAGTTTTATTACTAGTCAGCATCCGAACGTTCAATGTGACATAACTAAACTTTAGCCCTGGATCCGGACACAGCCTTAATGTTTGATGCAGTGCCATCTCCATCTCTTCTTATTATTGAAGTGTCTCCATGATTATTCTCGTTATCACCTGCTGGAGTAATTTCCTTTTAAGAAATCCTTCCAAAGTGCTCTGATTGCCTATCAAATTACTAAATTAGTCACATAATAAAAAACTGAAGTAAATAGCATGTATGTGTACATTATTAATACTAGATAAGTAGATAGATACCTGGCATCTTGCTGGAATGAAAGAGAACATTCTTGAATCTTGACTAATGCTTTCTAAGAATCTGAGAATCTGAGTTCGGATTGTATTGCATAGCTGGAAAAAACCCTAAGACCTCAAAATTCAGACTTGATCGTTAATTACAAACTGCATAATTAGGTATTTGAAGGTACCTTGTCTTGTTTAGATGCAAGAGCCAGTAGGACAGCCGGAGAACTTGAGATCAGAGAGAATGAGCGGCGCTGCAGCGGCTCAGCGCCAGGCGGCAGGTACTGAGGTAGGGGCGACGCCGGCGGCCGGCCGCAGGAGATTTGCGATGCCTCAAATACGAAGCCGAAAGGCCGAAAGGGTGCGCACCTGACCTGACGATGGATCAGAGTTCGGAGTCGGAGGCAACCTAGCAAGGGCGCAAGGCAACGTTTGGCCTTCTCCAATTCACGTACGTGGCCTTGATGCTTGATGGATCGGATGGGCTGTGGACTCCGGACTGCTGTTGCTGAGCTGAGCAAATGGACTCTAGACTGCAGACTGCTGCCGCTGCTGGGCCACTGGGGTCTCAAGAAAATTCTAGCGGGGTCATAGCCGGCCAAAAATTGATCGGTATACGGTGTTACGGCCAAGTCGTCGGGGTCATCGGACCCCGATGGTTGAACGTAGTGTTTTGTATTATTGCTGCCGGCCATTATTTACTACTCCAAAATATTTCAGACAGCCTCTCCGTGGTGAATTTTGTCACGAGTCATCGACTCACTAATTTAGTGAGCATCACCACTCGAGATGATGCATGCCTAAATGATTAGATAAATAAAGGCGTCCAAATGTGAAATTATTATATTGACTAGTGTGACTGTGGACGCGTTCAATCAATATTCTTCAGTTCAAAAATATAACGATGAAAGCAGAGGCACAGGTGTGTACCTTTTGTCGGTAGTAGTAGCTTACATTGTTCACAAGTGAAAGTTAAGGCCGGCCCTAATTTGGTGCCATATTTTGGTGTGCACACCAGAGTGGACGCAGATCAGCAGATGCATGTTAAGCACGTACCGACGAGGCGACGATTACATACGTGAGTCAAGGAAATTTCTCGGTTGTTTCGCCCACCTACTCTGTTGCATCTTTTTTGTTTGTTTGGCAGTGTTCAGTTCCATTGAAAAGTGTACTATGCAAAAAAAAATTTCCCGTCACATCAAACTTGTGATACATATACGGAGTACTAAATGTGGATAAAATCAAAAACTAATTGCACAGTTTGGTTGTACTTTGCGAGACGAACGTTTTGAACCTAATTAGTCAATGGTTGGACAATTATTACCAAATACAAACGAAATGCTACAGTGTATTTTGACACTCCAAAATTTAGATCTAAACACACAGCCTTTTGTTTCTTTTCGCGTACGTACTGTACGCGTTATTGGCCTGCAGCTTTGGGGGCAGATGAGTCAGAATGCATTCAGCTGACAGCTGTGGTCTCTCTCCCATCATCCAGAGTAATAATATAATATAATATAATCCTATTGCTTCCTTACCTAATCTCCCAATCGTTTGATTTTAGGCAAGATTGAAAAAAAAATACATCTCCAATAACTCCTAATCTCAGCTTCTAATCTTCTGACACTTGGGAAAAAGTAACCCTTGCGCGGATAAATGCGTGCACAGTCACGGTCACGGATAAAGTGCAAGAGGATGCTGGAGGGGTGGAGGATCCACTATCGATGCAAACCGTGACGAGCCTATGCCTCTGCCAGGTCAAGGAAACCGTGAGGTTTGAAATGTTTCTGAAGCCTCAGTAGTGTGCTCTGCTCTGCTGCAGGGACCCGGTTAAATCGCTCACGAAATGGCATCGATCAACTTGCTGCAGAGTCGTTGAGAGGCTCCTGCAGATGTTTTCTCACAGGGAAAAGAAAAAGGTAGCGAGAAGTTGCTTGGAGAAATGGTATCTTTGATTTGGGTTGTTTTCTGTTATAGAGTTCTGAAAAAACTTTCAACTTGCTGCATCTGCTAGACATTCTGAACTGCTCAAGGAGTGAGGGAAGGATTACAGAGGTATAATAAAATCTCACATTTTCTATTGTATCAATACGTAAGACAATATCAGTATGCTTAATAAACACCAATCTATCTATCTATCTTCTTTTTTGTTTTTCAGCTTTGAGAAAGGTGGGGTTTCTCCTAGATTTGTCAAGTATGACGATGGATGGCAGTTGGTCGCTATGGATCCTGTGGGAATCACTTGCTTATCTGATAACTCAGCCAAGTAAGACTTGATTTTTGTACAAAATCTAGACACAGTTCAGTTTCTGAACTTTTCCTATTATGATCTACCTGAGCTATACAGACAACGAAGTAAATATAGATAAAATAAGTAAGGCACTGTATTGACATCCAATTATACTATTTGAATTATGTATTTTACCAGACAATAAAATATTTATTAGAATAATATTTTTCAATGATTAGTACTGCTGAAGATATTACCTGTATCATTTAGCTCAGGTAGATCATAATTCCTAATATCCTTCCCCATTGACTGAACTAAATCCCGAATGTCTCTAAGAACCATTTGTTGTACTGCTGATGTGTTAGGATTGCCTCGGCTATAATCTTTAGACAAAGATTCCTTGTGCTTGTCCCACAATCCACGGATGTTGGTGACCTCACAAAACACAAGAATAGTCGCAAATAATCTTCGTAAAGCGGCAGGCATCTGAAAAATTGTTGCCTCACTCAAGCAGTCATCAATAGTTTGATCCCTTTCTATGAGTCCTCTCTTCTCAATGCTTCTCTGAAAGTAGGGTACGTGATTCCCGCCACTATCCTTAAATTCCCAAATGAGGTTGCACCTCGTACATGATTTAAAAGTACTCTCAAGAATTATCTTTCTCCATCAGCCGGGTGTGCATACACAATACGCCCCACCTGTCCCCTTTGCTTAGGAGCAACCAACAACCAAATGGGCAGCCCAAGCAACAATGAGGTTGCCCGGGGATTGCCTATGCCTCTAGCTCAACAGAGGCCAAATACCTAGTGGGTCTCATGTTATTTTTGTCGTAAAGACTTTGTTTACTGGATATGTTGAGTTGTCATAAGTTCGTGTGATTTCTCTTCTTAATAGGGATGAAGCCAGATACTTCTTTCCACTATTAAAAAAATATAGTGCTAGGAAGATTTGTATTATTGCTGCAATTATTGAGGCTAACTACTCCAAAATATTTTAGACAGCCTCTCCATGGTGACTTTTGGCATGAGTCATCCACTCACTATTTTAGTGCGCATCACCACTCTAGATGATGCATGCCTGCCTGCATTATTAGATAAATAAAAGCGTCCAAATGTGAAATTATTATATTGACTAGTGTGACCGAGGACGCGTTCAATTAATATTCTTCGGTTCCAAAAAAAATGAAAGCAGAGTGCATGGTGTGTACCTTTTGTCGGTAGTAGCAGCTTACATTGTTCACGAGTGAAAGTTAAGGCCGGCCCTAATCTGGTATCATATTTTAGTGTGCACCGGAGCAGACGCGGATGCATGTTAAGCACGTACCTACGATTACATACGTGAGCCAAGAGAATTTCTCGGTTGTTTCCCCGACCTACTCTGTTGCATCTTATTTTGGGTCTGTTTCTTTTCACGTACGTATTCTACGCGTTATATATTGGCATGTAGCTTTGGGGCCTTGTGTATGAGTCAAGAACGCATTATTAGCTGTGGTCTCTCACTCTCTCTCCTCTAATCCAGAGTAATAACAATAATCTTGTTGCTTCCTACCTAATCCTGTCGAAGCCTGGCTGTCTGCTTCTGCTTTCTACCTAATCCTACGTAATAGTAAGCAAGTGCTTCCTTGCTAACGGGCTTGTATCTGTGAACGCTCTCATCTTCTTTCGTCTTGGTCGTCACAGATCGCGCTTTCTTCGAGTTTCAACGGAGGTCGAAAGTTTGGCACGGCTGATCTGTCATCTCTCTCGGTCTCTTGGTTGGTTGGTGCGACGAATTGAATCGACGTACGGTAAAAATCACTTTCTCAGTTCTGCTTCATCCTTGTTTTAGAATTTAGATCCGTTCACTTCACACGTTTAATTTCTCCGGATCCTGATGATCCGGCTCAGACATGAGACATCTTGGTAATCGACGACGAGCGCAGATCTATGCTCCAAAAATGCACTTAACGAACCATACAGGCATATACATATATATGTAGGTGAGCTCATCACCTCCAGCACACAGCTTCAATGTTGAAGCTACCGTACTTCATACACCTACACGCGGCTTCTCGATTTGTCGCTCACTACCCAGCTTCATTTTTGCAGGACGAAACAGTAGCGGTGCTGCGAACGCGAGACCAAGGATAGATACTGTGAACTTGCAGACTGTCTATATATCAGGTTAGACTGTCCGCAGCGGCGACGGTACAGGCAGCCGGTAAATGCCAGCTGTGCATGTAGCGGTGCATGTAGCGTAAATTCCAGCTGCAGTGGGATCCGGTACCTGGGTCTCTATGTGCTCACGTCCGGTATTTCTAGCGCGATTCCGGATCTACGATAAAGCTGACGGCCCCATGAACAGCAACATTTGGACAACGTGAAGGACAGCGCGCTCATGCAGTGAAGGAATAAGTGGCGGGCCCCACATTTTTAACTACCTAAAAAATATTATAACTCACAAACCAAAATACCAAATTAAATTTCGATTGCACCATTAAATTCGTTTTAATAAATACTTCAAAATAAGATCTCACATGGATATATTTAGACAAAATTTATTTACAAACATGTGGGTCCTACTGTTGGCAGTTGATATAGAGTATGAGATATAGAGGATGATGGATGCGGAGGAAATGTGTATAGAGTAAAGAATCTTGATGACTAGGACGGATAGAGTATGAATTTAGAGGACGATGAGTGCGGATAGCCTTATACCCACAACAGCTAGCCTTCCTATATATCATTCAGCAGGTTATATCCACCACAACAGCTGAGCTCCTCCAGTATTAAGCTAGTACCAAGGAGTTTGGCTTAGCAATGGCGGCAGCTGCGGCCGTAGTGAGCGTCTCCATGGGAGTGATCATCGATGACTCCCATGGAATGTACCATCGATGCCTATATATATATATATATATATATATATATATATATATATATATATATATATATATATATATATATATATATATATATATATATACCGTAAAAGTTCCTGGGATGGGATCGCAGCCCTGTAGATCCGCCCATAGGCCAGGATCGGATGTCAATGACCAGCAGATCATCGATGAGGTTGATGGCGTGGACCGGAAGTCTGAACCTCACCACGGCAAAAGCCGCTAGCTAGTAGGCCACCGCCTGTGTTCAGCAAACCGCCAAATAGCTAGCGTCACACTTCATATAGGCAAAGGCAAAGGGGGTGCGAGATGTACAAGGAGTTGGCAGGCCGAGTAAGAATCGTCATGGCCTCTCCACATGGTCACTTTTGTCAGAGTGTAATCACTACTCACCAACTCAATAAAATTTAATCAGCATCACTGCTTGAAGATGCGAGGGTTAGATAAAGGCGTGATCGAGTAATTGTTGACCGTGATCACACCAGTAGTTTGAGAGTTGCAGAGGATGAAAGCACAGCGTGCGCTGCGTACATTCATTTTGTCCGCCGTACTAGTTTAATTATGTTGTTCACAAGTCCGTAGTGAAAGTGTAGCGGCCCCATAGCCAAATCTATACCTCCTGTAAAGCAAAGACCCACTAGCTTATTTCTCTGATTTCTCATTGGACCACATCAGCAAAATGATGTCATCCGCCCACTAAGTGACGTCATCCGCCCACTAAACCTCATTTATCTTTCACTAGCTATTTTTATTTCTTTTGAAATAGAAAAAAATTCGTAGCACCTAAACCAAGTATCGTAATTAAAATCCAATTGCACCATGGTGTTCCTCGCAATAAACTCTTCAAAACAAGACCCACATGGATATATTTCGATAACTTTTTTGCAAACATTTAAACGGCCGTTCCTAAGAAAAACCTAGCAAAACTGTCGTTTCTAAGCAAAAACCTAGCAAAACTGCATATCACATGGATTACATGTGGTCCTCCGAAACGTGCATGATTTTGTAAAGGAAAACTCCTAAAACTTTTGGGAGGGGAGATGGCCCTCAGGTATAGTAGGGGTGAGGGGTGAGGGTGGATGAGGTTAGCCTCCCGTATTGGCCAATCCTATAGGTTAGTGACCGTGTTTTCTTTGATAACCGTTTCTAAGCAAAAGCCCGTTTCTAAGCAAAACCTAACAAAACTACATATCACATGGGTTACATGTGGTCCTCCGAAACATGCATGATTTTGTGAAGAAAAACTCTTAGAACTTTTGGGAGGGGGGATGACCCTCAGGTATAGTAGGGGTGAGGGGTGAGGGTGGATGAGGTTAGCCTCCCGTATTGGCCGATCCTATAGGTCAGCGACCGTGTTTTCTTTGATAACTGTTTCTAAGCAAAAGTCTGTTTCTAAGCAAAAACCTAGCAAAACTACATATCACATGGATTATATGTGGTCCTCCGAAACATGCATGATTTTGTGAAGGAAAACTTCTAGAACTTTTGGGAGGGGGGATGACCCTCAGGTATAGTAGGGGTGAGGGGTGAGGGTGGATGAGATTAGTCTCCCGTACTGATCGATCCTATAGGTTAGTGACCGTATTTTCTTTGATATGGTTTTTGTTGTCTTTAGTTACAACTTTAACAAAAAAAAACTAAATATGTTCTCTGCTTATATCGCATATATACTTATGTATTATACACCAACGAGATTCCTTCTACATCCTATTTCTCCTAACTCAATTCAAATTACTCTTGCATTCCCACACCAACGCGCGGGGAATTGACCTAGTTATATCATGGTACAATCCTCTTCCAGTTGAGCCCCCTTTCTCCTTGACGCGTTTATATAGGAAAAAAATACCAGATGTGTGGATCAAATATTGACCATGACCTTGACGCGTTTATATAGGATGCATGCATCAGTTGCAAGGATGAAAACCAGAGCGGTGTCATCTTTAAGACAGGCCAAATGTATGTGCAGCTTTTCGTGTAGTAGTTTAATAAATTGTTCCAAATGAAAAGTTACAAGCCCGGCTTTTGGTGCCATATTTTAGCGTGCACCCTACCACTAGTCAGTAGACGACGCGGATGCACGTTAAGCCCGGCTTTCGGTGCCCTCATGCCGGCCAACCTCACATGCCGATCGACGATTGCATCGGAGTTTCTCAAGACCTATAGCTATATATACTACTCCGTTGCATTTTTTTTTGTTTCTTTTCGTGTACGCGTTTTTGGCAGCTATGGGGTGAGTCACAACGCATTATCAGCCACTGTGGCTGGTCTGGACTTTGGCCGTCGTCGTCCTGCTCTTGGGCATACTACTCCATACTACTTTAATGAGCATCAGCGCTCAATGATGCATGCATTAGATAAAGGCGTCCAACCAAATGTGAGGATCAATTCAATATATCGACCTTGAGCAGGGACGTACAGTACGCGTTCAAAATACTATGCATCGGTTTCGGTGTGTACCTTTTGTCGGAAAACAATTGCATGCATCCGGTACCTTTTGTCCGATTAGTAGTTTATTAACGCCTTGTTCTCCTAAATTCCAAGTGTTTACATTTTTTTCATCACATCGAATCTAGGAACGCATGCATGGAGCAGTAAATGTAGATAAAAAATAACTAATTACACAGTTTAATTGTAAATCACGAGACGAATCTTTTGAGCCTAGTTAGTCCACGATTAGACAATAATTGTTAAATACAAACGAAAATACTACAGTGCTAAATTTTTCTAACTCTAGCCATCTAAACGAGGCCTAAATTGTTCACAAGTGAAAGCAGGTAAGCTCGGCTTTTGGTGTCCTGGCCAGCTACCCGTTGCAATTTTTTATTTTTATTTTTGATTTCTTTTGATTGAGGTACGCGTTATTGGCAGCTTTAGGTAGACTTTGATGTCTTTCTTGTTAGGAGTAGGAGAGTACTACTGTAAACGCTTCCCATTCCACACCGACCCAGCTCTTCGTTCACTCCACATACATTGGCAGCTTGACTGTAGGTTTTTCCGCTCTCAGCTCGATCGGCGGCTTCGCTGATTTAATTCCACTGCGGTGAGTTGTTTCTCTTGGATTGGACTTTCCATTACCATTGCTCTCTTGGAACACGTCTGAGGCTCGTGTTTCCCTGCATGGATGCTAGCTTCTACGGGCTGCTGCTGCTACTTCTGGATCTGGATCTGGATCTATCTAGCCAGTTCACGGGCTGTGCTGCCACTCTGAGTTCTGATAGCAAACAACATCTTAATCAAGGTGGAGGCACAGGAGGTTAGGTACGTGAGCTCAGCCTGTATCTGCTCAACAGCTAGTGTTCAAAGTGCACCTCTCCATCGATTCCCCATAGTAGCTGCTTCTTACAACATCGTCTTCGTTCATTCTTCCATACAGATTGCCTGCCTGCAAGAATGGAAGTGGAGAGTTTTTTGCATACTACCCTCTCGATTGATCGGCTTCGCTGATTTAATTTGATTTCACTGTGGTGGTGAGTTGTTTCTGTATGTTATGCTGGATTCCCCATTATCGATCATTCCCTTGGAACATCTCTGATTTATATTTCACTCCGGCTTCTGATGCTAGCTCTTGTGTTCCTTCGCGTGGATGCTAGCTGCTTCTATGCGCCTGCTAGCCTCATGCTGCTCGTACGTGGTGGATCAGAGCCAGTTCATGCACGGGCTGCCACTGATCTGACTTGTGATCCATACATCGGCCATCTCTGATCTGTTGTCAGCATGGCACATGGATGCTCGTCGTAATCGACCAGATCTATGCTCAAGAAAACCAGCCACCTGATAATCAATTAAGGAGGCACACAGGTACGTGACTGATCGAGCTCAGGTTGCATCTGCTCAACATCTAGATATATAGTGTTCAAAGTTAGTGTATGTGCACGTCGATCTCCATCAATTTCTCATGTGCAGGCCGCCTACCTTTGCTAATTTGCAGGACCAAAATAAGAAATAGAGGGATTCAATCGGAGGAGGGAGGAAGCCGGCTCAACGCTCACTGAGCGCGCCCAAGGACCGGAGGACGATAGATCGATGGCAGCCGCGGGTATCGCAGTCAGCGTTTCCATGGGGGCTCTGAAGCCTGTCTTGGAAAAGCTCGCCACGCTCCTAGGTGACAAGTACAAGAAGCTTAAGGGTCTTCGGAAGGAGGTGTCCTTCCTCATGGAAGAGCTAAGCGACATGAAAGTCCTCCTTGAGGACATGGACAATGCTGAGGATGAGCTCAACTCGCAGGCCAAGAAATGGAGGAAAGATATAATAGACATGTCATATGATATTGAAGATTGCATTGACAACTTCATGGACCGTGTTGGGGACGCCGATGACAAGGTAGGGATCCTCAAGAAAGCTTCTCACTATCTGAGAACTATCAAGGATCGGTACTGCATAGCCAATCAGATCAATGAGATCAAGACTCGTGTGATCGAAGCAAGCAAACGCCGAGAGAGGTACAATCTCAATGTGTGCACCTCTAGTTCTACCGCAAAAGTGGCAGTTGATCCTCGCCTCTCTGCACTATACAAGGATTCAACAACCCTTGTGGGCATTGACACCCAAAAGCAAGATCTTGTCAAATGGGTAGAGGATGAAGAGAAACAACTAAAGGTGATGTCAATAGTTGGATTTGGAGGTTTAGGCAAGACCACGCTTGCCAATGAGGTATATCATGAAGTCAAAGGGCATTTCAATAGCAAGGCATTTGTGCCAGTTTCTCAGAAGCCAGACATACCAAGGCTACTCAGTAGCGTGTGTTCAAAACTTGGGCTGTCTGCGTATTCTCATACTTGTGAAGTGGAAGAGCTAATTGGCACTTTGAGAGAATACCTACATGATAAGAGGTACTCATTCTTTCTGATATGTACCAATGAATATTTTAATGGTAACAAGTTCAACCTTAACAGGCAACTTACCTTACCTCTCCAGCTAAATCTAACTCCTAGTTCACAGCTTTCAATGAGAGCAAATTAGCTATATGAGTAGAGATGATGCTGGACGAAACATTTTATGTGTGACAACCTGCACAAATATAGATTTAGATTATGGAGTGGGATAAATTTTAATTTAATCTTTTGTGGATACATATTTACCTCTACCTTAAAATTTTCTAGAATTTATGGTTACGGTCCTCATTCATCATTTCAAGAGAGGAGTACAAATAAACTCTATTGCTACAACATATTGCAACTATTGCTACAACATATTGCAAAACTAGTGAACATTTATCATTTATTATGTATTGGAAAACTACACTTTAAATGCTCTGAAGTGTGGCTTTACGAGTAAATGAGCATAACAGTGTAGTAACAATAACAAGAGCGTAGTTTTAAGAAATTAGTTCATATATAAAAGTGTAGTTTTGTTCTGCATATATCTATAAAAGTGCAGTTTTGTGAAACAAGTTTCTAAACATGTAGTGTCATGATAGTTTTTTTTTGTGCTATAGTAATCTAGTATCTTGAAATTTATTCTAAAAAGGAAAAAGATCAGTCACCTTCTCCCTTTACACGGTGCAGTAATAATTCACACATCCTCATTGTAATCTAGCTAAATTTTTACTAGTCATTGACCCCCTGCTACCACATGGGGTTGTTATTTGGATTAGAGATAAATATAACAACTTCAATGTATAAATTTGGTCCAACGAATAATCATAATTGCTTATATTTGCTCACTCTCATTTTCGCTCATATTCTAATACAATATAATATTTGTATTGATGTTCTCTTATCTTTATCTTGGTTGTAGACTTTTGTTACCAATCCAATTACACTATATAATTTTCCATCCTAATTCATAATTGTCCCCTTATCGTTACGCATCCATGTGTGTTCCATATTCTAACCCAATACTTATCAATACTTCCTATGTTTATCCTGTTGTGATGGCTTTAGTTACAGTGGCTTTATGTATATTCTTTTCCATTCCCATTAACATTTTTCCACATTGCACTGCACGTCCATGTGTGTTTTGACTTGTGTTCAGTTCAAACTGTTTCTGATGTTTTCTCATTCTAAAATGATACTTGTGTAAATACTTTCATGTCTTTATCTGATAAACTTTAGTTACCAATTTCTTTATATACTTTTTCACCCTAGGTCATTTATATTTAGGGGTTACTTTTGGTTATTGTTAATAAATCGTAGAGCTGGGTAATTTAGATACAAATTTAGGGGTTTCTTTTTATACATTGTATTAGGTTTTTCTATATTAATAGTGACAGAAGTGAGTACTTTAGAAGCATATATACTTTTTTACATAATGGTATAGAAACGTCCTAGGAATTTAGAAGCATATATAGAAGTACTCTAGGATATTTTTATAAAAAATGAAGGATGTCTCCTCGCTCCCACCCGTCGCACGCGCAGCCTGCTCCCACCCGTTACGCGCACCGCCTACTTGGCGAGCTAAGGCCTGGTGCTGATGATGGATGGAATGGAACGGGGTGCAGAATTATTGGGACTCTATTGCCATCACGCATTCACGCTCCTGCTATAATAATGAGGTTTCATTTCTTACGTCAAAAAAAATGGTGTTTCATTTTAACTGCAGGTTTTTCCCCGCAGCAATTGCAGGGCAGTATGCTGTACACAATTCTTAAGAAACTTATTTTGATGTATCGACAGTTTTTATTCCGATGTTCTACTTTCAGAAACAATGGTTTTAATTTGTAGCATTTATATATTGTCATTAGAAGAAAGTTTCTTGTGCTGTGATCGACTTCTACGGTACGGTCTTGCCTTTTTTTTTTGGCTTGGTTATAATAACCCCATAATCACGGGTTACACTTCTAATAAGTAGTACGTTGTATATATCCATTTACTTCTTCTTTATTAGTTTGCCTAACTGTTATGGCATTGAATGCATAGTCTCGTCTAGCACTAATGTAATACATGCAGGATGCTAGTACTAATCAAATTGAGTATGCATACACAGTTTCGGCCCTTACGCATCTCTCCCCCACGCTCCTCGGGTGTGCTTTTTTCCAGGATCTTGTCCTCTCTGTATTCCACCAGCCAACAGCGGCTGCTGCTTCCATGGATGCTCCAGGGACCCGGCAGCCGGTGTCCTGTGTAAGGGATGGAAATGCTTGCAATTTCTCTTTCTTCTGCTGGGCTGCTTGCAATAGGACCTCGCCAGAGTGCAGCGCCCCCTAAGATACATTGAATCACAGAACCGATTTTATGCGGGATGGACCTGTTGGCCACCAACACGACGACGCAGCCGCTCCTTCCTTCAACATGCTTATGCTGTCCTGCTAGTCAGCGCCAATGAGACTCCGTTGTTCGTCTCAGTGTGGCCATTGGTGTCCACGATGATATGATATGTCCCTGTTTCATCTCAGGTGGCGGCCGATCAGCTGGTGTTATGTTTGTTTTTCTTTTATTTATATTTACACAAACAGGCGTCTTAACCGTCCATCTCAGCAAATATCATCTGCATAGGCACGGGCAAGGACCGTCTCTGTTATGTTTGATATTCATTTTACAAAGGCCTTGTCCCACGGACGTGGGGTAAGGCCCCCATCTGAAAACCAGAAAATAGCCGCCTCTGAAAACACTCAGGGTGGCATGCAAATGCTACCAAAATCGTAGACAAGCATCAACTAGGTCAGCAGTCTCAAGGCGTCGTCGTGATCCTATCGCCGACGTAGATCGGGCTCTCCGTGGTGTAGCCTGGCCGGCGAGGAAACACCGCCTTCTTCGTAGAGCTCAGCATCCTCGTGACCTCTGGCATGTCCGGCCGGCGCTGGGGTTCTCTTGGATGCAGAGCAGGGCCACCCGGACACACCTCTTGATCTCCCTCTGCTTTGACAGCACCCTCCTCCTGGTCGGCAACGAGAGGCACCGAGGCACCGCCCTGCCGCAGAACGCGATGCTGTGCATCGTTGGATGCATGAAGCCCTTGAGCCTCTGCACCATTTTGTTGCTACAACATGTTGTCCTATTGAAGGCCTGAGGAAGAACACAAGATACATGAAAAACACATGATCACTACTACAGATTCAGTCAACAGTGCCGGCCACATCACTGCCGAAATTAGGACAACCGGCAGTGATGACCCTTCACTACCGGTTCTAGGCTCTGACAACCAGAAAATAATTGGGGGTGCGAGAACCGGCAGTGATGACAACTATCACTACCGGTTTGTGCCTCCCGCCGGCAGTGATGACAACTCCACTTATCACTGCCGGTTCAAGCCAAGAACCGACAGTGATTTGATTCTATCACTGTCGGTTCTAGGATAGAACCGACAGTGATGAGCCTGACAGCACAAAAAGGTTGTAGCCGTCATCTTCTTCCTCCACTCTTTTATCCCGAGAACAGAGGCGCGCGTTTGGGCCACTCCCTCCAATGTTGCGGTCGCCCAAATCCGTGAGGCTACCACTTGAATTTGGAAGAATGGCTTGATCTTTTTGCTTTAAGGTTAGTAACCAGCCTCCATTCCTTCGATTTTGTTGCTTAATTAGCTTTGTTTTGATGGCTATAATGCTTGATTCTCATTCTTATTTCTCCATTCTTCTACAGAGCACTTTTCTAATTCATGGCTATAATGCATTGTTAGTATGTGATGTTATAATTGGTTCTTAGGAGTAGAGTAGATTCTTTTACAATGTTGATGAGCAAATTAACCCATGTGTCACCAAACAATGCATTGTTTGAGCAGTAGTGGCGGATCTACAGGGGGGCTGGGTGGGCTCCAGCCCCCCTAATGACTTGATTTACTACTAGAAACACTGTAGCAAAAATCTCAAATCACCATTAAATCTTCATGCAAATCAACATCTCCATTGTTTTTAGCCCCCCCTTTGATTATCATCCTGCATCGGCCACTGGTTTGGAGCTACATTGTTGCTCATGATCATATCTCCAATTTTAGTATTTTTTTAAATTAATGTCTCTATTTTTATGTGGCATGGAGTAGAATAATTGTTCTACAATATTGTGCAATAATTATTTTTTATGGGGCTGCGATTTTTAATTTATATGGGCATTGTTTGGAGCTACATTGTTATTCATGATCATGTCTCCAAATTTAGTCTTTTTTTAAATTAGTGTCTCTATTTTTATGTTGCATGGAGTAGAATAATTGTTCTTCAATATTGTGCAATAATTGTTTCTTATTAAAACTTTCCTATGTTTCCTCTGCCCGGCCCATTTTACCTGTGCAGACATGGATCGAGGGTGGATGTACGATCTGTCATGTACAGACCAACGGTACTTGACGGGCATCGACGATTTCATCAAGCTCGCTAGAGCCAATGCTGGGGACTCACAGCCTGTATTCTGTCCATGCAAAGATTGCAAGAATACGAGAAAATGGGGCGACGTGGAGCATATACGATTGCACTTGATTACCAGGGGGTTCATGAGAGACTACACGATTTGGACTTTGCATGGGGAGGTTGGTCAAAATGTTGCACAAGAAAACAATGATGATGTGCCCATGCCTAGCGTATCCCTAAATGCATTTCTGCCTATTGATGATGACCAATGCTACACAGTACCTGTGCCTACCAACGATAATGTGTTTAGGAATACATTAGTTGACGATACAGAGGAAAATGATGGCATTTCACAGTTTCTACATGATGTGCATGGCGGATTCCTTAGTGCTACACAGTTGAAAAAACTGGAGATCATGAGAAAGGATGCAAAAACACCATTGTATCCGACCTGTCCAATAAGCAAACTGGAAGCCAACATCATGCTATTAGAGTTCAAATCAACGAATGGATTGAGTGATAAAGGCTTCGATAGCTTGTTAGGTATACTACATAAACTGCTCCCGAAGGGTAGCGAGTTACCAGAAAAGACTTACCTGGCCAAGCAAATGATTTGCCCAATCGGCCTCGAGGTTGAGAAAATACACGCGTGTTCCAACGATTGCATATTGTACCGTGGAGAAAAATACAAAGACTTGGATGCGTGTCCCAAGTGTAAAGCTCCCCGATACAAGCAAGGGCCGTCAAATCAGGGAAGCAAGACCAGAGGAGGGCCCATAAAGGTCGTATGGTATTTTCCTATAGCTCCACGAGTGCATAGGTTGTTTGCAAATGCAAAGTCAGCCAAACTGTTGCGTTGGCACGGCGAAGAGCGTAAGAAAGATACAATGTTGAGGCACCCCGCCGACGGGTCGGACTGGAGGACTATCAACACTATGTTCTATAAGAACATCGGTGGAGAGGTAAGGCATCTTTGGATAGGTTTGAGCACAGATGGGATGAATCCATTTGACCAGGTTAGAAGCAATCATAGCACTTGGCCAGTGACGCTATGTATATACAACCTTCCACCCTGGCTTTGTATGAAACGGTCATACATCCAGATGCCACTACTAATCCAAGGGCCAAAACAACCTGGTAATGATATCGATGTGCTTCTACAACCAGTGATCGATGAACTACTACAGATGTGGGAGACGGGTGTGAAGGATGTTTGGGATGAGTACAAAAAAGAACATGTCACGATAAAGGTTATACTTATCGCTACAATCACTGACCTGCCAGGGCGAGGTTGCTTGTCTGGAGAGAAGACAAAAGGATACACTGGGTGTGTCGAGTGCTTGGACGAGACTGATGCTATACATCTACCAGAAAACAAGAAGATGGTCTATATGGGACACCGTAGGTTCCTACGAAGGGATCACCCTTACCGCAGGAATAGAAAAGATTTTAATGGGACTACTGAGAAACGTGGACCTCCAAAGTATCGAGACGGGAAACAGATACTTAAACAAGTAAGCAAACTCACAGATGTTGTCCTTGGGAAGGGGGAAGGTGCAGTACCAGCGCCAGCCGGTAGTATCTGGAAGAAAAAATCAATCTTTTGGGAACTACCTTATTGGCCACTTTTGAGTGTACGTCACTGTCTTGATCCAATGCACATAACTAAAAACGTGTGCGGTAACACACTTAGCATGTTGATGAACACCGGGGGAACAACAAAGGATTCTCTCGCGACACGCTTGGACATGCAACACCTGGGCCTCAGGAAGGAGTTGCACCCAATAACTCTTGAAGATGGCCACTTGAAACTTCCGGTGGCATCATGGACACTGAAAAAGGAAGAAAAGGCCATGCTTATTTCTTTCTTCAATGATCTCAAAGTGCCAACTGGCTACTGTGCGAACCCGAAGAGGCTAGTTAACATGAGAGAACTTAAGTTTAACTATGGTTGTATGAAGGCCCATGACTGTCATGTCATTATGACTCAGCTGCTCCCAGTTGCCCTACGAGGTATCCTCCCTGACAAGGTCCGTGCCCCAATCATAAAGTTGTGTTCGTTCTTCAACGCGATCTCTGAAAAGGTCATTGAAGGGGCCAAGCTAGACCAGCTGAAGCAGGAGATAACCGAGATTCTATGCAGGCTTGAGATGCATTTCCCACCGACTTACTTCGACATATCAGTGCATCTACTTGTTCATCTTGTGGACCAAATTAAAGCCCTTGGCCCAATGTACCTACACCAGATGTTTCCTTTCGAGAGATTGATGAAAGTTTTCAGGCGGTATGTTAGGAATAGATTCAGACCAGAAGGGAGCATGGTAGAAGGATGGACAACGGAGGAGGCCATTGAGTTCTGCACATATTATATGGACATCAATCGGGTCGGAGTTCCAGTATCTCGTCACGATGGAAGACTAGGGGGCAAAGGAACGATAGGTGAGAAAGCTGTCAAAATAGTCGAAGTGGTTTCCTTCAGACAGGCACACTTCGCTGTTCTCCAGCAGGCTGACGGTGTGATGGCATACATTAATGAGCACAAGCAGTTACTGCAAAGTAAGCACATCGGTAGGTCACAGGCTTGGCTTGAGAAAAAACATAAGGAGGAATTCGGTGACTGGTTTCGACGCCGCAGGCTAGGAATGGTGACGGGATGTCAGCTAGATCTCTTAGCTCCCAGACCTTCGACTACGGTGATGATGTACCAAGGTTATGATATAAATGGTTTTACATTTTACACAAAAAAAACAGGATGGAAAGAGCACCAACCAAAATAGTGCTGTTCGTTTCGACGCCCACGATGAATACGTCACGGTGGAGGCAACATACTATGGTTTCATAGATGAGATATGGGAGCTAGACTATGGACGACAGTTGAAGGTCGCTCTTTTTCGTTGCCAGTGGGTCTGGCTAGATGAAATCAACACCGACAATGATGGGTTCACTACCGTTGATCTATCCAAGACCGCATACAGAGATGACCCCTTCGTCCTTGCAAAGGATGTTTTGCAAATCTTCTATGCAAGGGATAACAATACAAAGGGAAGACTACAAGTAGTCATGCAAGGCAAAAGAAAGATTGTCGGTGTTGAAGGAGTGACGGACGAAGAAGAGTACAAAGGTTATCAAGAAATGGCTCCTTTTGGGGCAGACATTACCCTACCTATCCTTGAAGAGGGTGACGAACCTGCTTACCTTCGGAGTGATCACGATGAGGCCATCATAGTTAGAATATCATAAACTATGTAATCCTTAATGAGATCATATGGAGTTGTAGAGATTGATGAGTTCTACCACTATTATTTTGGAATTTGTTGATATAACGGATGCCATGTTTCCAACAAAGTGACATAACTTTGTGTGAGACAGAGCACTTTATGAGACATGCCTAATAAAACTTTCTCAAATTGAGAAATGACTAAAATAAAAGTTGTAGACATTCATGAGTTCCACAACTTTGTTGTTTACAACTTTTCCATTTGAGATCAATTGGGGACCCAAAATGTTTAAAAATAATCAATATCACTGCCGGTTCTAATAACCAACCGGCAGTGATGTCCCATATCACTGCCGGTTGGTTATTAGAACCGGCAGTGATGTCACATATCACTGCCGGTTCTAATAACAAACCGGCAGTGATATGGGACATCACTGCCGGTTGGTTATTAGAACCGGCAGTGATATGGGACATCACTGCCGGTTCTAATAACCAACCGGCAGTGATGCTGGGGTTATAAAAGGGGCTGGCGCTCCAAGGCCAGTCACGACGCTCGACACATAACCAACGCCAGTGCACGCCGCCGCCGCCCGATGCGCACTGCACGACGCCGCAGCCCGACGCCGCCGTTCACGACGCCATTCACGACGCCGTTCACGACGCCGCAGCCCGACGCCGCCGTTCTCGACGCCGCCAGGAGCTCCTCCACGTCGCTGTCGCGCCACCCCTACATTGTCGGTGAGTGCCCATAAGGTGTTCGATACAATGCCTCAACCAGTGTTCTGGCATGGAAATCTATATGCTTTACTGTTCATTGTTGGGTATTGATTCAGTGATGCTTTGCGGTTGTTTATACTAGTCGATGATGCTGGACTCATGCGGTTTGTGGCACTTTGTTTCCAATGGAATTGGTTCTCTACCATAGAGAGCTATTATGCCAAGAACAAGAAGAGCCAGTGATAACACAAACCATACCTGGACATTATTTTCCTAGATTTCATGAGAGTCAAAAGAAACAAATAAATGACAGTGTGACCTAATCTAAATGTAGCGGGGTACTAGTGAAGTTGAAGTTATCCTTTTCTTTTCACTGATTTTGATGACTTTATATGTGGAGTGCACTACTTTTGTAAATGATTAAAGCCATGTTTGATTGCCTGCTTCAGAGCGAGATCATGTGTAAATCCTTCCGTAATAAACCATTTCTCCTTGAAAGCACTCATAACACATCGATATTTGGTTATCTCAGCAATTGAAAGCCTAAATGATATTGCCTACCTTCGAAAGCACTTCACGTCTCACAACTTGGATGCTATGTCTGACACTGTACAAATTAAAACAACGGCCTTTGAAGACAACGGTCCTTTGAAAGCCTAAATGATATTTTTCTCTGTTCTATCATATAATAACTGAGCTCACATGGCTCAGAGCCATTGGGTAAATCTAAAGTTTCAATCTTCATCTAGTTTAGTGTTATTTCTTGCACTTATGTATATATGCTCTAAACTATATATACTTTCATTGTGGACGAAATGGGAGACCTCTGGAGTAGTGGTTTAAAATGGGTAGCAGTAAAAAAGAAAGAAACATAAAAAAGGGATGCCTTTGATTGCATGTCCAGAAACATGACTCGTCATCGCCAATTCACCACCCGTCGCCGAACTACTGATACCCCACAAGCAGAGAGCACTACGACAGGAGCGCCGCAGGATCCAACTAATGGTGGTGGTAATCAGGACGATTGGAGCCCTAGCCATTATCTGCAGCTAGACCAAGGAGACGAGGTAATAACTTAGGTCATACCTAATAACGCGATAGTAAGAAATCACGCTAGATAAGTTTGATGGGGACTTATTTATGAATTTTGAAGCAGGTTCCGCCGCAAGAGCCAAGTGGTGAGGGTACCAGCAGGACTAAGCGTGGTGCAACAAAGCTTCCTCAAACAAGTAAACATTGGCACATCTCTGAGTTCGACCAAGTAGGGGAGCCGGTGGAGCCTCTTACAACATTAGGCCCATACAAGAGTGTCATCGGAGCACTTGTAAGAGACTTTATCCCGATCAAATACAGGAAATGGACTGGTCATGAGGATGACCCATGGAGGGTTCCAGAAAGTGAGAAGGAGCTAGTTTGGAACAAGTTGAAAGGGTATTTCACTTTTCCTAATGACTATGACGAGGCGACAGTCAAGAAGAAGGCCAAGGAAATCATGGGTCGCTCGTTCAAGACTTTCAAGGGAACCTTGTACAAGTTAATCAAGGAGGATAGAGAACCGAATTTTGAGGGAGGTCAATACACCAAGCAGAGAGACTTCTGGGAGGAGTTCAAGGCTTACAAGCTATCCGAAGAGGCCAAGGCATCAAGCGAAAGAAATAGAGCAAACTCGCTTAAGGCAAAGGATCCTCATCGCCTAGGATCGCGTGGCTATGTACGGAAGATTCTGGAATGGGAAATGGAAGTCCAGAAACTAGAGCAGCGCGGTGTTAGGCCTCAAACAAGCGATTGGCAGCCCAGATAAGTAAACTACCTACTTGCAAGGGGGGCACAATACAATAGTGACAGGAGCCTTAATGCCAGTAGTGAACCCGTCAGCGATCTCCTCCAGAGGATTTCAACCTTAACTGAGGAAGTGAATAGAGGTAACCGCAAGTCCGATAGAGAAAATGACGTGCTCACACAAGCACTTGGAAACAAGGAGCACCCCGGTCGCACTAGAGGAGCCAGGAATGTTCCTTGGGTGAAAGCATTCGAAGGTGAATCTTCATCCTATAGGAGCCGGGCGAGGGCTAGAATGCAAAGAGAAGAAGAGCTCCAAAGGTTTCGAAAGGAAATCGAAGATAGCATGGAAGCACGGATAGCTGCTCAAGTTGATGCACGAGTTATGTCAGCTTGCAATCCATGTGTTCGACACAACCGTAGCCTATCCTGACTTTGAATAGCCCAGTGCCCAAGGGTCGCAGTAGCTGCGGCTCAACCCCTATGCTTGACGAAGAAGAGGTCAATGCTCCTCATCCGGTGGACAACATCACTGGACCTATTAATGTCAGGTTGTACATCCGTCAGCAGTGGACAAAAGACAAGGTGGCGGTCGGACAAGCATTTCCAAGAGGAGACGGCATCATTCATGGCAAGCCAATGCCACCCGGGTATGCCAGGGTCAGCATTGATAAGATCTTGGATAAGAAGTACAATAAGATACACATTGATTTCCCAGTGGAGGAAGATAGGCCGCGTCTTGTTCACAACTTGGGCACTCATGTGGCTTGGCGCAAACGCTTCATCAAGCTGGATGAGCAGCCATCTTCGGATGATGAGGATGGCAGTGAATCGTCGGCATCGCCGCCGCCAAGAAGTTTCTCTCCTCTGCAAGATCCTCATTCTCCCTCTCCTGCCTCGAAAGAGAAGACACCTCCTCCACCGCCAAAGGAGAAAACACCTCCTCTACCTCCTCCACCGCTAAAGGAGAAAACACCTCCTCTACCTCCTCCACCGCCAAAGGAGAAAACACCTCCTCTACCTCCTCCACCTCCTCCACAGCCAAAGGAGAAGGCACCTCCTCCTCCGCGAAAATCCAAAGTGCGATCAGGTTCGACCTCGCAACACAAGAGGTCATCAGTTTCGGTTGGTAATGCTCCCCAGACAAGTAAAAAGAAGGTGGATGCTAGCATTACGAGTAAGATGAAGGACCCGACTGTGGAGCCTCCAAGCAAGAAAGCCGCCATTGCCTTCTTTAATCGAATAGCCAGTCTACCTAAGTGGAGACAACAGACCGAATTTGAAAGGCAACACAACAAAGAGAGTAATCAAATCAGAGCTAGAGAAATACACACCAAAGAATTGCTAGAGATACAGAACTTGGCCAACAACATGGGCATATCCATGGAGAGGGCCACGGAGTTGTATTATGGAACGAGAGATTTTGAAAAAGCCACGGTCGCATACAAGTATTCAAGAGGCAAACCTTTGGTCGCCACCGAACAAGAGTATAAAGATTTGCCAACATACATGCGACAGTTGCATGATTATTACTCCCTGGATACTACCAACGGAGACTGTGTCGGTTTTGAAGTTTGCATCCCTCCCGGAATGGTTTTTAATCATCCTGAAGAAACGGTGCATACTATTTATTATGAACACCTCTTTCAGCTCTTCCAACGGCGCTCGCTCGATACGCAGATTTTGATGATATGGTCTATGTAAGTACCCTACCCTCACAACGTTATAATAAACTACGTGATTTGCATTTGAATATATCATATGTTTATTATGCAGGTGTATGGCAAAATGGTGCCTAAAGAAGCAATTGAGCAATATAGACTTCTTGGATCCCATATTTGTAAATGAGACAACATGCACCGCCTCTGGTGAAGATGACTATGTACCAACAAGTTTGAAGATTGAGTTTGAAAGGATGTTCAGAAACAACAAAACAAACGTACTCCTACCCTACAACTGCGAGTATGTGTTCTCGACCCTTATTTTAGTGTTTCTTTTCTTGATATGTCATTCAATAACATGGACTTTGTGATTGCAGCAACCATTTCATCCTCGTAGATATCTATCTTCAAGATTCACATATCGAGGTGTGGGACTCAAAGAAAAAGCCACTTTCTCTTATCGACCCCCTAGTCAAAGTGCTGAATAAGTAAGTGAACCCAATATCACAACACTTTCTAATCACATAGGATATTGTAATGTCCTCGGTCTTCACACTTCATTTACAATGTAACATAGAACGAAGGCATTACCGAATTGGAAAAATCTCGATAGCAAGATGCAAAAGCAATGGAGTGCCCCATTCAGTGTAAAGTATATGGAGGATCTCAAGACCCTAGATCAACCGATGGGGAACAACAAATGCGGGTTCTATGTGATGTGGGCAATGCTAAAATACTTTGGCGTAAAAACAAATAAGGGAGATGACATGGTACGTAGGCATCCCATTTCTATTGTTTTGTCTTACGTTTGTGCATCTCAATATCATCTTGCTTCAATTACAGCGCAAAGCAAACAATCACAACCAGTTGCTAGATTTTGAGATGAGAGGAATTCAAGAGGAGGTAGCAAGGTTTGTGATGGACGAGATATTGACCAAGACAGGATCATTCTCCATTGCGAGGACTAAGAAGTACAAGGCGCAGTACGGAAGAGACCACATTGATAGGCTATTGTAATGCGACTCTTAATTCGATACTTAAAGTTTTTTTTTGAAACTTTTGTAATATAAATGTTGATGGGTTTGTATTGTCGCTGATCAACAACCACCTTCACATCGATATCAAATTGATCGATAGCAACCACCTCCACCTCCCCGACCTCCCACGGTCCCACCCCACCACCTTCCCTCGAAATGAAAATAAAACAATTATTAAAATGCAAATTGTGAAAAGTATATCACTACCGGTTCAAAGAAAACCGGCAGTGATAATATAATCTACACAACCGGTTGGTTAAAACAACCGGCAGTGATGGCTCAAGTATCACTACCGGTTTGTAACACGAACCGGCAGTGATACATGAGCTATCACTGCCGGTTTGGCATAACCGGCAGTGATGTGATCAGCTCATCACTGCCGAGTTGGTTATGGCGGTTCAAAATCCGCCAGTGAAGGGGGGTTTTGAACCGCCAGTGATGTCCTTCTCTGGTGTAGTGGATGCATGTTACCGTGACTTTTTAAATTCGGAAAAAAAAGCACACATGAGGTACATGTTCTCAGTTAGGAACGTTTCAAGAGTGACGATGTATATAAAAGTTGTTTAACTACAAACCCATGTGAGTAGATCTCTGTAATATGTTTTCTGATGTGGCTGAGTCCATCTTTTCCCACTGACTATTTCAAGCACCATAACACCAAGCTGTACACATCGGTTTTTACCGAGAATGTACCATTTTTCATGTACTCTGGTGCAATAAATCCACTGAATCATCACCGAAAGTCCAAAACTATGTCAGCGTCGTTTTCAGTAGTTTCACTACGGGAATCAGGCGCGGACACTCGGCAAAGCCATAAATACACTCGGCAAAGGCTTTGCCGAGTGCCGCACTCAGCAAAGAGTACACGGCAAAAAATTCGTCGGCAAAGACCTTTTTGCCGAGTGTTTTTTGTCGGGCACTCGGCAAAGGCTTTGCCGAGTGCCACGACAGCACTCGGCAAAGAAAAGTTGTCGTGATGGGGGAGATAACGTTAACGGGTGCTTTGCCGAGTGTCCCACAGCTGGGCACTCGGCAAAGATTTTTTTTAAAATTCTTTGCCGAGTGTCCCACAGCTGGGCACTCAGCAAAAAAATTTTTTTTTTCCAAAATTCTTTGCCGAGTGTCCCACAGCTGGGCACTCAACAAAGAATTTTGGAAAAAAAAATTTTTTGCTGAGTGCCCAGCTGTGGGACACTCGGCAAAGAATTTTAAAAAAAATCTTTGTCGAGTGCCCAGCTATGGGACACTCGGCAAAGCACCCGTTAACGTTATCTCCCCCGTCACGGCACTCGGCAAAGAAATTTTTTTTTTGAAAATTCTTTGCCGAGTGCCCTCTGAATGGCACTCGGCAAAGAAATTTTTTTTTTGAAAATTCTTTGCCGAGTGCCCTCCGAGTAGCACTCGGCAAAAAAAAAATTGAAAATTCTTTGCCGAGTGCCCTCTGCTTGGCACTCGGCAAAGCAAAATTTTTTTTTAAAAAAAAATTCTTTGCCAAGTGCCATCTTCCCTGGCACTCGGCAAAGCTGAGAAATTTGTCAAAATTGGCTTGCTTTTCCCAGCTTTGTCGAGTGTTTTTGTGATTGCACTCGGCAAAGGCTTCATTTGCCGAGTGTTACACTCGGCAAAGTGACCATAACCGCCCCATTTTTTTGAATTTTTACATTCCATCGCGACAAAAATAATATTTCACATATATATCAAATTCATCACATATATCTCACATACATCATAAATATCTCATATAGATCAGATGCATCACAACATATATAACATAAGTGCATCGTAAGTTCAAATAGCTAACACAAGTTCATCACAAGTCCAAATAACTAACACTAGTGCATCACAAGTCCATCACCAAGTGAACAACAACTAGAAAGACAACTACCCAGATCCCCAAGCTCCCCACTGAGACTGTGGTGTACTATGAACTGGATCATTCGAGGGCCCGAGAGGTGGATTATTCGAACCCGCCGATTGAGGCTGCACAAAGGAGAAGATATTGCATGTGTGAGACAATAATCCACTAGGCTACAAGTAGTGTTACGGTTTGGCCCTAAGAATGAACATACAAACTTAAACAATCATATTCATACTTACAGGAGTAGCATGCCCTAAAGGTGGAGGTGGCGGTGTAACGAATAGTGAAGCTAGCGGAGCTACACCCGTCTTTTGCCCAAGAGCTTGCATGTACTGGAGAACCTCCGCCATCTGCTGTTGCTGCCTCTGCTCCATCGCAATGCGCTGGGCCTCCATAGCCTCCATCCTCTGGCGATCGGCCTCCCGCAGGGCCTCCAATTGCTCGATCTGGGTCTGCAATACTTCACCACAATGTTTAAACAATGCAAAGCTAAGATATGTAAATATCAATGTATGACGAATAAAACAGGAATCACCTGGAGTGATAAAATCCGCTGCTATGAAGTCTCTGGCCGTAGACGTATGGGAATGCTTGCGTTCGTGCTCCATGCTCGGATTTGGGAGAGGGAGGAAGTAGTGGTAGCGTCGATGACGCCGTCGCCAAGATAGCCTCCTCCAATCCTCATGACGACCTCTGAATCAAAGTCCTGGGAGCTCGGGTCGTAGTCGTCTCCATGGAGAGCCCTTGCCGCCGATGTGTACTCATTAATGCGGGTGTAGACGGACGGGTTGCTGTACGTCTCGGGCGGGTCCTCCGGGTTGTAGGAGACGTCGGACGTCGCCTTGCCCTTGTGGGCCATAGCATATGCCATGAACGTGGTGCACTCCTGGCCCGCGTGTGATGCCGACTACGAGAAAGACAGCAAGATAATTAGAAATCAGGCAAAATTGAGCGTTAGAATAGAGAAATGAATTCGAGTACCCATGCTTGTCTGTATGCGGCGAGGTTACGGCTGCCTTGATGGTGCGGTACACCTGGCATCAGCAATCGCCGCTCCCGGGCAGCGTTGTGCGCTTCGGTCCACTTAGGGCCGCACCACCTGTCCACTATCATTTCCTAGCACTCGGGATACGTGACGCACCACCATGGACACATTTGCACCTCATCAAGTATTTGACATATAAGATGAACAAATCAAGAGTACTTAATGTCAAAAGGAATCAATATTAATGTTCTTTATCTACCTGTATGTACTGGTCCCGGGTCAGCGTCATGCTTCTTGCTTGTGGCTTCTTAACATCCTCTCCAAGGATCGACCTGTAGTAAGTGATGACAGCCTGGACGCGCGCCTCATAATGGATGTCCACGACGAGCTTTTTACAGGCTTTGGTAAGCACCACCTCCGCCCTCGCCTCAAATATGATGCGATGAAGACTTACCCAAAAGTCTTGCTTCACCCGCACCATCTTGTTCTCAGCCTCCGCGTCGGGGGCGTTGGCGTAGTGGTCGAAGGTGTAGGCTGGCTCCCTCTTTCCGGCGTAGTCAACTAGACCAGGAAAGTGGGTCCTGCACAAAAGACCCAGGATGCCATTGACATGGCATGCGATACCTCCACCCGACACAACGGTCCAGTTCCTACATAATTGATTAAGAATAAAATATTAGTTTCTACTTTAATTTTCAACATATCAAATGAAAAAGTATTGATAACATATTAATTTACTTACTTTTGCCCTTCGGGACGAATCACCGGGCGTCGATGAGTTGCCGGCGGAGGAGGGAGGCTCGCGGGACCTCGCAAGTAGACACTCGACGAACTAGAGGAAGCGGAACCCGTACCTATCGCCTCCTCCTCGTCGTCTGAGTCCCCACCCCCCCTCCTCGTCCGTCTGCCGAGCCTGCTCCTCCTCGTCCCCGTCTCCGTCTCCGTCCCCGACCTCCACCTCCTCCTCCACCTCGTCCTCCACCGGCGTGGGAGGACGAGCCTGCCTCCTGCTGCTACTCCTTCTCCTGTCCGACGGCTCCTCTTCTGCAGTCGGCATAGGGCGTGTCCTTCGGTAAATCAAGAACACGTTCCTCTGACGGCTGCCCACCATCTTTGTTTAAACACCTGCAATTAGAAAGAATAAAAACGAGCTAATTAGAAATTAGAAAGAATAAACAAGAAGTAATTAGAAATAGATGCAAAATAAACAAAACATAATTACAAAATAACATTGTATTACATGTATTAGAAATAATCTCCATGATCAGGATTAGCTGGATCATAAGTCTCATCATCACTATCAACCATGTCGAAATAATCAACACTATCCGAAGGAGGAATGTTGTCTTCATTGTCATTGCCTAAACCGCTCAAGCATTTGTAAGTCCTTTACATCTTGCACGTCATCTCCATCGTCCTTGTCATCAACCCAATCATCGTCTACATCCATTCCTATCGCTTCGGTTAAGTCTATCTCGAACCTCCCTTGTAGCCCCTCTTCTTGATAGAACTCCCCGTCATATGTGTTTGTGTTGAAGTTGTAATCTTCATCGTTTGGGACAAGTAGTTTATTGTGTGGCGATACCTTGTGCACAATAGACCAACCCTTAAGATGCTCTTTGGTTTGGCATGCGTATAAGGTATAATAAACCTGCGTGGCCTGTTGAGCCACAATATATACATCATCTCCTAGATAGACAGAATCCTATCGAATTTCGACTAGCCCAAGATGAGGGGTCCGTCTTGTTACTCCAGGATCAAACCAATGGCATTTGAATATGATAGGACTAAGAGGTTTGCAACCGATGGCATTTACAAATGAAAGTTCGTATATTCCTTCAATTCTTCCATAATAGTCGAGGCCATCAGTGCCGAGGGTAAAAACTCCGCTATTTGTGGTTCTTCGGTTGGGCCGACTTTGCTCGTAGCTTGCTGTGTGAAAGCGATATCCATTCACATCATAACCGGTAAATGACTTGACCCTATAGGCACAGCCGTTTGCAACCTGTCTCAGCTCGCCACTGATAGACGCATCGATTTGGGCCTGCAAGCTCGAGCAGGATAGATCATTATATTATTTCAACGTACTATCAACTTGGAAGGTCGAACTAAGTATGAGCTACATTCGAAAGTACCTTGTTTTTGAACCAAGAAATAAAATCAGGCCTCCCTGGTCCCGCACCCTTTGAAAGAAGGGTATCAGCTTCCTGCGGGGTAGGATCCCTTGATTGATTTCAGAAGTGATGAATAAATTCCCTGTACCAACGTAAAATAAGGGGTTGGATGAGGAATAGTGATGGCATATTGAAACAAGTTCGTTGAGAACTTACCCAATGTATGGCGCCACCTCGTCAAGGTTGTTCAACACATATATCATGATGCAGCGCCACTCTTTATGTGTCAAGGTCTTAGTGGTTGATGCACTTGCGCTTCCGAGTTGCCCTTGGAAAAGGCTGAGGTTCGATTCATTTTCACCAGCATTGTAACGAGGGGGTGGATTATGCACGCTTGGAAGGTTCTCGGCGTAGTATTTCTCTGTGAAGTTTGACACCTCCTCCAGAATGTATGCCTCTGCAATAGAAGCCTCAATTTTCCCTTTATTTCTATATTTTTTGCGAAGAGTCTTTAGACATCTCTTGATTGGATAGCACCAACGGGCCTGCACGGGCCCCCCATTCGTGCCTCATACGGGAGGTGCAATATCAAATGCTGCATCGGATTGAAGAAGCCGGGTGGGAAGATCTTCTCCAACTTACAGAGCAACACAGGTGCCTCGTTTTCCAAGTCATCAATCATGGTCCGAGATAACTCCTTAGCACAAAGCTGGCGGAAGAAGTAGCTTAACTCTGCCAGCGCTAGCCACACATGCTCAGGGACATAGCCTCGAACCATTGCCGGAAGAAGCCGCTCAAGCCATATGTGGTAGTCATGACTCTTCATCCTGTTGACTCGCAGAGTAGATAAGTTCACTCCCCTTCTCAAATTCGCTGCATACCCATCAGGAAACATTAGCGTCTGTATCCATTCAAGTACTTCCCTCCTGTATTTCCTAGCCAAGACGAAATCAGTCTTAGGCCTTTTTCATGTCTTGCCGGCTCTAGGAGGTTGCATCTCTTGTTTTGGTCTATCGCATAATGTTGCCAAGTCCACTCTAGCCTTAGGGTTGTCTTTTGACTTTTCAGTTTCCATGATGGTTCCCCAAAGTGCCTCGGCGACATTCTTTTCAGTGTGCATTACATCAATGTTATGTGGGAGAAGGAGGTCATCAAAATAGGGGAGCCTCGTCAACCCTGACTTATGAGTCCACATGTGTTCCTCACCATACCCCACAAAACCACCACCTTCTTGATTGGGCACGAGAGCATCTATCTGAGCATGAATCTCGGCACTAGTCATCATTTGCGGTGGAGGGTCTTTCACTATGACACCTTTCATAAATTTCTTGATGTCTTGTCTGAATGGATGGTCAAGAGGGAGGAATTGACGATGTTTGTCGAACGACGAATACTTGCCACCCTTCTGTAACCAAATGAACCTCAGACGTTCCTTGCATATTGGACATGGAAACTTCCCGTGAACACACCAGGCGCAGAATATCCCATAGGCCAGGAAGTCATGCAGAGAGTAGTGGTACCAAACGTACATTTTGAAGCTTGTCTTTGTAGCTCGGTCATATGTCCATACACCTTCGTCCCAAGCACTGACCAATTCATCAATCACAGGCTCCATGTACACACCCAAATTACTCCCTGGGTGTCCAGGAATTATCAATGACAAGAATATATTATGTCTTTGAAAGCATACGCCGGGGGGGAGATTGTGGGGGATAATGAACATGGGCCAACATGTGTATGGGGCAGCCATCAATCCATAAGGATTGAACCCATCTGTTGCCAGCGCAACACATACATTACGAGCCTCATCTGCTTTCTCACGATAAATGCAATCAAAGCGGGTCTATGCTTCACCATCAGATGGATGTACCAGTTTGTCAGCATTGTATCGTTTTCCCTTTTTGTGCCATGTCATCTGTTTCGCGGATTCCTCGGTCATGTATAGCCATTGGATCCTCGGTACGAACGGGAGGTACCGTAGGATCTTCACAGGGATCGTAAGCTGCCTCTTCTGGCCATCACCAGAGTCTACCTCTAGGTACCTGGATGATTTACACTTTGGACAGTAATTTGCATCCTTGTGTTCTTTCCTAAATAGGACGCACTCCTTCGGACAAATATGTATCTGATCATATGGTATCTTGAGTGCACGAAGGAGTTTCTGTGACTCGTACATGCTCTTTGGCAGAATGTGGCCATCCGGAAGCAGGCTTCCAATCACGGTCAACATACTATCGAAGTGTTCTCGACTCATGCTACACTCAGACTTGAACCCCATTAAACGTCCAATGGCATCCAGTTGAGAAACTATTGTCTGGTCGTGAAGGGGTTTCTGTGCTGAAGACATCATGTCATAAAACGCCTTTGCCGTTTCCTCCATCTCCTCCTCCGTACGTCCTTTAGTGTACTGTCCTTCATGAAAGTCATCTAACATATCTGCTACCCCGGCAGCAGGATCAAAATCCTCGACGCGGGGTCTCACCACCTCCTCTCTTAGACGATGGGCTTCACCATGGTGGACCCACCGAGTATAGTCCGGCGTAAATCCATTCTTCAAAAGATGTTTACTTATATCCACCTTATTTTTCCTTTTTCTATTTGCACATCTCTTGCAGGGACACAAAACTAGAAACGCTCCTTTAGCAGACTCGCCAAATGCTAGTTCCAAGAAATTATTGGTCTTCATCATCCATTCAGTGGTGAAATCACTCTGACTTGAGTGACCCGTGTACATCCACTCACGGTCATCCATCCTCTAACATATATACCAGCGAGCAAAGTAACCATCAATTGCAGCTACATGTCGTTCGTACTATCTAATAGGTGAGGATAGGTCCTAATCCCACCCGCGGATGCATAGATGAGGTTACTTTCCATGCTCTACTCCTATCGGAGACAGAATTTCGGCAGCACCTCCCCGCTGTTCTCCCGATACATGTCCTAGCAGGGAGAGTGTGTATCCGGAGAACAACAGGGAGATGATGCTGAAACCCTGTCTCGAATCGGAGCAGACCAAGGAAACTAACTCATCTATGCATCCACGGGCTGTCCAAAATACGTGGACAATCCGAAATAGATACGATCACAGATATACAAAGATCTGCATATCAATAACTGTATCTCTTTCGAACGGGAGACGCCTAACCGAGTTACGCGAGCTACGACTATGATAAGGAAAGGGGTTATACCTAGGGTGCCGGTGGAGTCAGGATAGCAGAGCCGTGGCGAGTCGGTGCAGTGGTGAGGCGACGCGGTGCAGGCAGACCCGCAACACCAAGGAAGACGATCGACGTACTCTGACTCCGCTTCAACGGGCTCTTCTCTGCAAAGAAAGAAAGAAAAATATTACTGTTAATTAAAAATTTCGGCAGAACCTCTCCTGCACGGGGAGGTTTCGAATACCTGCAAAAAACAACTGCACGATGGCCGACATTCACATATGACAGCTCGATGGCCGACATCCACATACAACGGCTCGATGCCCTATATCCACATACAACGGCTCGGACACGACTATTTCACGCATTACACGAATTGCATAGAAAAGGAATGAACGAACCTAGTGTGTGCTCGTCGGCGGTGCGGCGGCACGGCGGCGCGGTCGCGCGGAGGCGCGGCCGTGCAGGGCGAGCGGCGCGGGCGCACGGCACGGCGGGAGGGCGCGGCCGGCGCAGGGCGGCGCGGGCGGGCGCGTGTGCGAGCGGCTGGCGTGGCGGCCGAGCGGGCGGCGGCGCAGGCGTGGCCGGCGTAGGAATGCCGGGCGGGCGCGGCGCGGCCGGGCGGCATGGGGCGCGGTGCGGCCGGGCGTGGGGCGCGGCGTCGTGGGGCGGGCGCGGCTGAAAGAAATGTCCTAGCTAGGCTCGCGGGCAGGTTTATTTAACTGCTTTGCCGAGTGCCGGCGATCTGGCACTCGGCAAAGCCTTTTTTTTAAAAAAAATTCTTTGCCGTGTGCCAGATTGCCGGCACTCGGCAAAGTTTTTAATTTTTTTTTAAAAATATCTTTGCCGAGTGCCCACGATCTGGCACTCGGCAAAGAATTTAATTTTTTTTTGCACCAAAATTTTTTTTAAATTACTTTACCGAGTGCCCACGACTTGGCACTCGGCAAAGAATTTTCAGCATTTTATTTTGTTTAATTTCTTTACCGAGTGCCAGATCGCCGGCACTCGGCAAAGTTTTTAATTTTTTTTAAAAAATTTCTTTGCCGAGTGCCGGCGATCTGGCACTCGGCAAAGAATTTAATTTTTTTTGCACCAAAATTTTTTTAAATTACTTTGCCGAGTGCCCACGACTTGGCACTCGGCAAAGAATTTTCAGCATTTTATTTTATTTTTTTTAATTTCTTTGCCGAGTGCCGAATTTTTTTTTGCACCTAAATTTTTTTTGCAGCCCTACTATAATATTAGGAGCTACATTTTAAATTTTGGTACATTTTTTATGTTTTTTGCAGCACTTAGTTAATTTGTATCATTTACTTGAATTTTTTCGTAAAAAGCAAATTTGAACCTCAGGTGAATAGAATAATAGAATTTAGCCATTCAAAAAATGATATTCATGCTTTTGAATGTATTATGAGGCGCTATCTAGGAACACACCCGAAATTTTGAACATCATATTCACGAAACATGGGCACCGACTTGCGGGCGATTTGTTTTTAAATTCTATTAAATACAAACGAAGTCCGAAAATCACAAAAATTGCCAAGATGTCATGATATCGCATGTGGAGGCTATGATAAAAAATTAAGAATGTTTCGAGAAAATTGTGACGTACGTTGCTTGAAACCCAGACAAACCACATGTGATATTGTGATAACACATGTGGAGATGTCTGGGTTTCAAGCAACGTACGTCACAACTTCCTCGAAACATTCTTAATTTTTTATCATAGCCTCTACATGCGATATCATGACATCTTGACAATTTTTGTGATTTTCGGACTTCGTTTGTATTTAATAGAATTTAAAAACAAATCGCCCGCAAGTCGGTGCCCATGTTTCGTGAACATGATGTTTGAAATTTCGGGTGTGTTCCTAGATAGCGCCTCATAATACACTCAAAAGCATGAATATCATTTTTTGAATGGCTAAATTCCATTATTCCATGCACCTGCAGTTCAAATTTGCTTTTTACGAAAAAATTCAAGTAAATGATACAAATTAACTAACTGCAGAAAAAAACATAAAAATTATACCAAATTTTAAAATCTAGCTCCTAATACTATAGTAGGGCTTCACAAAAAATTTGCGTGCAAAAAGAAAAAAAATTTAAATTTTTTGCCGAGTGCCAAGATTCTGACACTCGGCAAAGAAATTCTTTGCCGAGTGTCAGATTTCTGGCACTCGGCAAAGTAATTAAAAAAACTTTGCCGAGTGCCTAACAGCAGACACTCGGCAAAGGATCACTGTTCGGGCTCACCGTTTGTAAGTACGTCTTTGCCGAGTGTAAATCTTTGCCGAGAGCTGGCCTCTCGGCAAAGACTTTCTTTGCCGAGTGTATTTCTTTGCCGAGTGCCGGGCACTCGACAAAGCGATCTTTGCCGAGTGTCTTACTTTGCCGAGAGCGGCACTCGGCAAAGAGCCTCTTTGCCGAGTGCCCGATATTTGGCACTCGGCAAAGCATATGACACTCGGTAAAGATACTGTTTCCGGTAGTGTTTGTAAGATTCAGTTGAGAAAGAGAAGTGTTGGGTCGGTCTTACACTGAGCCTACAACAAAGTCGGCGGTGCCTTGGTCTATGCCAGGACTCAAAACTTTGGCTAAGTCAAAATTATATATTCTTGGGTTCATATCTGAATCCAAGAAAATGTTGCTTGGCTTCAAATCTCTGTGGACGACGCGCAGCCTAGAGTCATTGTGTAGATAAACTGCACCCTGTGCGACCCCTTCGATTATACGGAAGCGTGTAGGAAACTCAACTGTGAACCCTGCTCCCATGCGCACTGCAAGATGTTGGCAACGGATGACAAGGTATTAGGTTATCAAAACATAGAAAAATAAATTGTGCATACAAGAATACAGAATGTCTGTATTAGTAGACAGATTAACATGCCAAATATGACGTCCTCAAGGCTCCCATTTTCCATGTGCTCATACACCACGATCGTCTCGCTTCTTTCCGCACAAAATCCCAAGAGTTTGACTATGTTCTTGTGCTGTAGCTTTGGTAGAATCTGAGCTTCGTTTCTACATAGCTCAAAGTGACTCATACTTGGTGGTAGGTTTTGCTCTGAACTTGAAATAACTGAATGTTTTTTTATAGTGACATGATTGCCATGCAGTTGACCCTGAAAAACCAAACAGACGTCCAATAATGATTATATATATAAAGTGCCCAAAGGGCCTTGTTTTATTTGGTTCTAGACTCTTGAACAAAGTTACCTTGTATAAAGTGGCCAAAGGACCTTGTTCAATTTGGTTCTCAAGTGAGAAGTTATTTGTGGCATTCCTCAACTGAGAAAAATTCAGATTCTGAAACCTACTACAGCCAAAAGAATTGAAACATCATAAAAACATGTACATCGCCTATATACTAGCCTTAGCGACAGAGAGAGAGAGAGAGACATACCTTTGGTCATCCTGAGGATCTGAGAGATTCTGAAACGACCTTAGAACTTCCATTTCAGCACCCTAAAATAGCATAATAAGTATATGACTTTTATATAGTTGGTGCATGAGTTTGCATGATTATAAGCATGTGTATATAGTATAGAATACCCTGGCAGAGGTGGGAGCAGGCGAGCAGCGCTGTTGATAACTTGCACGAGGAGGCGGGTGCTGTGGAGGTGGCTGACGATTGGGAACAGCTGGAGGTAGAAGGTGATCTTGCTCTGGACGTCCCTCAGGCGGCTGGCCTGCGACCCACTGGCACATAGCCCGTGGATGCAGCTGCCTTGCCCGCACGACTCGACGACCGTGCACGCCAGCCGGAGCGTCTCGTCACTCGTGCAGCTCCCTGAGAGGGGCGCTCGTCTCCGGGCGGCGCATGATGCCGGGCTGATGCTCCTCCAGGCTCCGCAGCAGGTCGCCGATCTGCTTCACCTGCTCTACCAGCTCCCGGCATGTCCTCTTGTTCCGCCTCGCTGTCTCTGCCGTGCGCACGATCAGCGCGATCAGCGACAAGGCGTCCAGTCCGGCCACCTGCGCCGCGTTCTGAACGACGCTCCACATCGCCGGAACCTATGTGTGTGGATGTTGTCTCTGGGGTCTGGGTGTCCTCACACAGCTCTTTCTGCTAGCATATATATACCCATGGTTTGACATAATTTGGAGATAGTTTATTCTACGTGGGATAGGATCTTAACAGATGTACCTAAGACTAATCAAATTAGTCATCTTTCCTCAATTATATCTATTTTCTAATGATATAGTAATATATATGTAGACAGTAGACACTTGGTAATACCCTATCCAGCTGTGATTTACTTATCAATTCATATCTACAATACTGGATACCGAACACCAGCTTGTATTAGTATAGGCTGAAAAAAAATGTTGCTAACTCTCTTGGTAACATATTTTGTGTGTTTCAATTGGCTATGTTACTGTAGACTGATTTATTGCAACACATGATGTGTTTCTTTATATAAAAAAAGTGTTATTACACTATAAGTCTATTGAAACATTTACTTATCTAGTGGAATATTTGTCTAGTGTTACATTAATTCTGCTGATACTAGTTTCTGGGTCTATGACAACAGAGAGAAATCATTGCGATATGGCCAAAATAGATTTTTTTTCTTTGCACTCAATGCAATCACATGATATCATGAATCTATATTTTTTTCTTTTAATTTTTCATCTTATTTGTTGCTGCAATTTTCTGATCATATTTTAAGTTGAGACTAGCGCTTGTAGCTTTTTATTCAACACTATTCTTATGTATTTTATTAAAAAGAAATTTTACATCCTAGACTGTACTCTTAGGTACTACAATGGGCATAAAAACAATTTTTACACTCAAGATGTTATATTTCCTCTAACAAAAGATTATGTATATACTATTACTTTCATGAAATAGAGTTATTTACCTAAACTATAAGTGTAGATATATATGTTTATTTTTGAGTATGTAATTAGTTTATACATTTCTTGGCGTGTATTTATTTTAAGTGTGGAGTGATGCTTCTTCCTTGAAAGAAGCTGAAACCATATTTTTGCATTACCTAACAAATGATATATGTTAAAAAAATTGAAACAAAATCATATATTATTTATTATGATGATTCGTTAGAGTTGAAGTTTCTCCGATCCAAGTGGTTTCCTTTAGGTTTCCTATAAGCGTGTGTAAGGCTGGACGAAAAACTCGAAGCTCGTTAGCTCGCTCGGCTCGTGGCTAGCTCGGCTCGGCTCGGCTTGGCTCGTTACCATAATGAGCCGAGCCGAGCCAAGATTTTAGCTCGTTAGCTATAACGAGCCAACTCGAGCTAGCTCGCGAGCCAAACGAGCCATAGTTTTAGGGAAAAAGTCATTATAACTTATATTATATTTGTATTACTTCATGTCTTGCATTCTGCAAATGGTTGATATGTTAGCTCATACGAATATTTTATTTAATTTAAAATTATTGGATATATTATTTTTGTATTATTACTGTTTTTAAGCTTTTGATAAATGCAAATATTAAATTTTGTATATTTTTTATAACTGGCTCGCGAGCCTAACGAGCCAGCTCGAGCTTTTAACGAGCCGAGTCGAGCCGGCTTTCTGGCTCGTTAAGATAACGAGCCGAGCCGAGTTAGCTCGTTATCCTAACGAGCCATAACGAGCCGAGCCGAGCTGATTCGTTATCCAGCAAGCGTGTGGCAATAATTGACCACACACTACATGTATGTACCATCCACTAGCGGCAGCTAATTAAGGTGGAATATGCAAACGATGTTTTCCAGATGCAGCGGACTGATCGGATTGACATATACTCCTTCCATTTTTTGTACATGTGGTTTGTTCTAAGTCAATCGTTCGTAACTTTGATTATCAGTTTGAATCCCGGCCGTCAGATTCTGAATTACTGCACTTGCCCATCTAATAATTTTGCCATGTATCAGATTGGCACGATGGAGAATGCCGACTGGATTTTTAGGATGAAATCGCAGGGGTTCACATATGTAATCTGCACAGCATTTGTGGTTTATCACCTAAGCAGCGGTTAAACGTATGGTTTTGTGTTTAGACCCGTTGAGCCGCCATTTAATGTTATCATTTAACTTTTTTGTTTGACTAGTATGTCTGTTTAGACACGTTTCCAGTGACTAGAACCTAAACTGTATGCGATCTTATTGTTCATTATATATATTTAGCGTTTAAATACATGTATACAGCCATCTAGACGTATTTAGGTGAACGCTGCTATCAATCTATACTTGTTTTCTACCCATATGGGTCAACCATAACCAAATACTAAGAAGTTGCATTGGCTGACGTAGATAGCGCAAGTGGCTGGACACGGTTGCATGACGACTTGGGTAGATGACCATTGGCCTTGTTCATCCGGCTTATAATCCGTACTTTTCAGTTGGAATAGTATTTTTCTCTTACAACAAATCAGCCAACAGTGTTTTTCAGCCGGCTTATCAGCACAGCCGAACAGAGCCATTGTGGCGGGGGCAACTGGGTGGTGACGTGACAGCGACCTCGCCGATGGTGACGAGTCCTTTGAATAGATCAACAACGATTTTATCTCTACTTAGAGCACGGGCAGACTAATTTACGAACGTTCATTGGAATCAAATCAAGCAAACAAATTTCCGACAGGCTGTTGCTTCCTTTTTTGGAAAAAATAATTCCATCTCTTTTCCATATTTGGTTGGTGCTGCGCGCGCGTTCTCATTCTGTTTTCACATGATCGGCTGCGCATGCGCGGGATGAGAGAATCAACGATCTAGCAACATACCAACTTTCTTTTTTGGGAAAAAATATTTCCGCAAATTTTCTTTTTTGGAAAGTTACAATGTTATCACAACTTTTACGTATAATTTGTGGAACAAACATCAATGTATAACTTATACATATAACTTATATATATATATATATATATATATATATATATATATATATATATATATATATATATATATATATATATATATATATATATATATATATATATATATATATATAGTATTTTGCAAAACAAACTTATCAACATAATTTCTTAGAAATTTACAAAAATTATACACAAAACTTTTATGTATAGCTTGTTTGTATAACTTTCATATATAACTTGATGAATGACTTAGATGTAAAGTTGTACGTATAAGTTATACTAAGAACTTAGATGTACGAATTAATATCATAACATATTAGTAGAAATATGAAAAACTATATACAAAACTAACTATGTAGTATAACATATAAGTTAGATGAACAAATTTATATATACAAGTCAACATTGATAACTTATATTATAATGATAACTTGTTTGTATAACTTAGATATATAACTTGTTGAATGACTTAGATGTAAAGTTGGACGTATAAGTTATATATAAGAACTTAGATGTACAAATTAATATCATAACATATTAGCATAAATATGAAACTAAAAAAGACAAAACATAAAAAGACAAAATATGGTGCACTAATTTATATTATTCATGTACAAGTATTATATGGATACATATATAATCAAGTAAAATATGGTGCACTAATTTTTAAATCATTAAATTCCATTATTCGTACCACGTGCAGTTCAAATTTGCATAATCCGAAAAAATTCAAGTAAACGAAATAAAGTAACTAAATATATCAAAAAGCCATAAAAAATCTCCAAATTCTCCAAATAAAGTTCCTAGTACTTTAAAAGGGCTGTACAAAAAATTTGGAGGCCAAAATAAAAAAAACTTTGTCGAGTGCCGGGGCATGGCACTCAGCAAAGGGGGTCTTTGCCGAGTGCCAAGAATAAGGCGCTCAGCAAAGAGGATTTTCGAATTTTTTTATAAATTTCCTCTTTGCCGAGTGCCTTCCCAGGGCACTCGGCAAAGGTATTTCAAAAAAAAATATATATGCCGACGGCCAGATCGGGGCACTCGGCAAAGTTTCCTCCTTTGCCGAGTGCCTCCCTGATCCGGCGTTCGGCAAAGGGGCGGGAAAGGTATTTCAAAAAAAAATCTATGTCGACGGCCGGATCAGGGCACTCGGCAAAGTTGCCTCCTTTGCCGATTGCCTCTCTGATCCGGTGCTCGGCAAAGGGGCGGGTGGGGGCACTTAGGCGAATTCGGTCGGGCAGTCCAAGCCACATAGACAGACAGCCCCCGCGCGCGCCGCTCCCCGCCAACGCTGCCCCGCGCCGCCACTCCCGGCTGTCCCCGCGCCGCCGCCCGCCAACGCCGGCCCGCCCCCGCGCCGCACGCCGCCCTCCCCTCCCCGTGCGCCGCATCCGCGAGCCACTGGGCCGCCGCCGATGCCGCGCGACGCCACCCTTCCCCGCGCCGTGCGCCGCCCGCCCCAGTCCCTCCCTACGCCGCGCGCCGGTGCCTGCTCCCGCCCCCGCTAGCCCTCGCCCCTGCGCCCGCGTGTGGCCGAGCGTGGCCGGCTCGCCCACGCCGGCCCGCCAACACCGGCGGGTGGAGGAGGGGAGGAGGAGGAGGAGGAGTAGGAGCCGGCCCTACCCCCGGCCGCCACCGCCACGCCTCCATCCGACCGCGCCCCGTGGACCGCCCGCCCCGACGCCGGCCGTGCCCGACCCCGTTCCCAACTCCGGTGACCCCGACCCCGACCCCGATGCCGCTCGCCCCTACCCCCGGCGCCCGTCAGGTATTCCTTCTCTCTTGTTGTTGTCGTGGTAGTGATAGTTGTAGTAGTATTATTCGTAGTAGTAGTGCTAGTGGTAGTAGTAGTATTAGAAGTAGTGGTGGTAGTAGTAGAACTAGTGGTAGTAGTAGTAGTAGTAGTAGAATTAGTGGTAGTAGTAGTAGATGTAGTGGTAGTAGTAGGAGTAGAACTAGTGGCAGTAGTAGTAGCAAAAGTGGTAGTAGTAGTAGAACTAGTGGTAGTAGTAGTAGTAGCAATAGTGGAAGTAGTAGTAGAAGTACTGGTACTACTTGGATATATTCTTCTGCATGGATTGATATCCAAACTACATGGCTTCTCTTGTGACATATGTGCTTTGTCCGCCACTGTGCTATTGTTTTTTGCAGGTTTTGGAAACCTCACCGTGCAGGGGAGGTTCTGCCGAATTTTTTTTAAATGACAGTATTTTGTTCCATTTTTGTAGAGAAGAGCCCGTCGGAGCCGAGTCAGAGTTCCCGTTGCTGTACCGGTCTGCCTGGACTGCATCGCCTCGCCACTTCATTGACCCGCCACGGCCCCGCTAGACTGACTCCGCCGCCGCCCTAGGTATAACCCCTCTTTCCGTATCATGGTCGTAGATCACGTAACCCAGTTAGGCGTCTCCCGTTCGAAAGAGATACGATTGGAGGTATGCAGATCTTTGCATATCTATGACTGTATCTGTTTCGGATTGTCCATGTTTTTTGACAACCCGCGGATGTGTAGATGGGTTAGTTTCCATGGTATGCACCAGTTCGAGACAGAGTTTCGGCATCACCTCCCTGTTGTTCTCCGGATACGCACTCTCCTTGGCAGGATATGTATCTGGAGAACAGCGGGGAGGTGCTACCGAAATTCTGTCTCGGATAGGAGCAGAGCATGGAAACTAACCTCATCTACACATCCGTGGGTGGGATTAGGACCTATCCTCACCTATTAGAAGGTAGGAACACCATGTAGATGCAATTGATGGTTACATTACTCGCTGATACATATGTTAGAGGATGGATGACCGTCAGTGGATGTACACGGGCTGGAGAAGTCAGAGTGATTACACCACGGAATGGATGAACAAGACCCATGCTTTCTTGAACAGTGCATTTGGCAAGGCTACTAAAGGACATTGCCTAGTTTTGTGTCCCTGCAGCAAATGTGGAAACAGGAGAACAGTAAACAAGGTGGAAATGGGTAAACATCTTGTGAAGAATGGATTTACGCCAGACTACACCCGGTGGGTCCACCATGGTGAAGCCCATCGTATGAGAGAGGAGGTGGTGAGACCACGCGTGGAGGCTTTTGATGCTGATGCCGGGGTAGCAGACATGTTAGATGACTTTCACCAAGGACAGTTCGATGAGGGACGTGAGAAGGAGGAGATGGAGGCAGCCGCATAGGCGTTCTATGACATGATGGACTCGGCGCAGAAACCCCTTCATGATCGGTCAACGGTGTCTCAACTGGATGCCATTGGATGCTTAATGGGGTTGAAGTCCGAGTTAAACTTGAGTCGAGAAGGCTTCGATAAGATGTTGGCCGTGATTGGCACCCTACTTTTGGAGGGCCACATTCTGGCAAAGAGCGTGTACGAGTCATAGAAACTCCTTCATGCACTTAAGATGTCGTATGAGCAGATACATGCTTGTCCGAAGGGGTGCGTCCTATTTAGGAAAGAACACGAGCATGCAAAGTTCTGTCCAAAGTGTAAATCCTCTAGGTACGTGGAGGTAGACTCTAATGATGGCCAGAAGAGGCAACTTACGATCCCTGTGAAAATCCTACGGTACCTTCCGTTCCTACCGAGGATCCAACGGCTATACATGACCGAGGAATCTGCGAAACAGATGACATGGCACAAAAATGGCAAATGGTACAATCTTGACAAGCTGGTACATCCATCCGATGGTGAAGCTTGGATCCGCTTTAATGACAAACATCGTGACAAAGTAGATGAGGCTCGTAATGTTCGTGTCGCGCTAGCAACAGATGGGTTCAATCCTTATGGAATGATAGCTGCCCCATACACATGTTGGCCCATCTTCGTTATCCCCCTCAATCTCCCCTCCTGTGTCTCCTTTCAATGACATAACATATTCTTGTCATTGATAATTCCTAGACACCCAGGGAGTAATATGGGTGTGTTCATAGACCCCGTGTTTGATGAATTGGTCCATGCTTGGGACGAAGGGGTATGGACATACGATCGAGCTACAAAGACAACCTTCAAAATGCACGTTTGGTACCACTACTCCCTGCATGACTTCCTGGCGTATGGGATATTCTGCGCCTGGTGTGTTCCCGGGAGGTTCCCATGCCCAATATGCAAGGAAGGTGTGAGGTTCATTTGGTTGTAGAAGGGTGGCAAGTATTCATCATTCGACAGACATCGTCAATTCCTCCCTCTTGACCATCCATTCAGACAAGACATCAAGAACTTTACGAAAGGTGTCAAAGTGACAGACCCTGCACCGCAGATGATGACTGGTGCCGAGGTTCATGCTCAGATAGATGCTCTCGTGCCCAATGAAGAAGGTGGTTTTGTGGGATATGGTGAGCAACATATGTGGACTCATATCTCGAGCATGATGAGGCTCCCCTATTTCGATGACCTTCTTCTACCACATAACATTGATGTAATGCACACTGAAAAGAATATCGCTAAGGCACTTTAGGCAACACTCATGGACACTGAAAAGTCTAAGGACAACCCTAAGGCTAGAGTGGACCTGGCAACGTTGTGCGATAGACCAAATCAAGAGATGCAGCCTCCTAGTCGAAGCAAGACATGGAGAAGGCCTAAGGCCAATTTCGTCTTGAAAAAGGACCAAAGGTGGGAAGTACTTGAATGGATCCAGACGCTAATGTTCCTTGATGGGTATGCAGCGAATCTAAAAAGGGAGTGAACTTAAGCACTCTGCGAGTCAACGGGATGAAGAGTCATGACTACCACATATGGATTGAGTGGCTTCTTCCGGCGATGGTTTGAGGCTATGTCTCGGAGCATGTCTGGCAAGTGCTGGCAGAGTTGAGCCACTTCTTCCACCAGCTTTGTGCCAAGGAGCTCTCTCGGACCGTCATTGATGACTTGGAAAAAGTGGCACCCGTGTTGTCTATAAGTTGGAGAAGATCTTTTCACCCGACTTCTTGCCGATGCACCATTTGATTGTGCACCTCCCGTATGAGGCACGGATGGGGGGGCCCGTGCAGGCCCGTTGGTGCTATCTAATTGAAAGATGTCTGAAGAGTCTTCGCAACAAATGTAGAAATAAAGCCAAAACTGAGTCTACCATTGCAGAGGCATACATTCTAGAGGAGGTGTCAAATTTCACAAAGAAATACTACACTGAGAACCTTCCTAGCATTTATAATCCACCCCCTCGTTACAATGCTGGTGAAAATAAATCGAACCTCAGCCTTTTCCAAGGGAAACTTGGAAGCGCAAGTGCATTGACCACTAAGCAATTGAAAAATGAAGAGTGGCGCAGTATCATGCTATATGTGTTGACCAACCTTGTCGAGGTGCAGCCGTTTATTGGGTAAGTTCTGAACGAACTTGTTTCATTTCGCCGTATGTCCTTGTTTCTTCGTGCAACCCCCTTGTTTCTCGTTGGTACAGGGAATTTCTTCGTCAATCCTGGCATGGATCAAGGCAACCTACCCTGCAAGAAAATGATACCATTCTTTCACAGGGTGCGGGACCAGGGAGCCCCGATTTCATTTGTTGGTTCAAACAGAAAGCCCAAACTGATGTGCCTATAAGTGACGAGCTGAGACAGGTTGCAAATGGCTATGCCGTTAGGGTCAAGTCATTTACCGGTTTTGACGTGAATGGATATCGTTTTCACACAGCAAGCTACGAGCAGAGTCAACCTAATAGAAAAACCACAAACAGCGGAGTTGTTACGCCCGGCACTGATGGACTCGACTATTATGGAAGAATTGAAGAAATCTACGAACTATCATTCTATGGTTCCAAACCTCTTAATCCTGTCATATTCAAATGCTGCTGGTTTCATCTTGGAGTAACGAGACGGACCCCTAAGCTTGGGCTAGTCGAGATTCGACAGGATTCCGTCTATCTAGGAAAAGATGTCTACATTGTGGCTCAACAAACTGTCTAGGTTTATTATACGTCATACGCATGCAAAGACGCCGAGCATCTTAAGGGTTGATCTATTGTGCACAAGGTATCGCCACACGGTAAACTACCTGTCCTAAACGATGAAGATTACAACTTCAACCCATACACATATGATAGAGAGTTCTATCAAGAAGAGGGGCTAGAAGGGAGGTTTGACATAGACATAACCGAAGAGATAGGAATGGAAGTAGACAATGAAAGGGATGATGATGAGGACGCTAGAGACGAGGTGCGAAAGCTAAAGGACATACAAATGCTTGTGCGATTACATTTAGGCAATGACAATAAAGACAACATTCCTCCTTCGGATAGTGTTGATGAGTTGGACAATGTTGATAGTGATGACGAGACCTATGATCCAGCTAATCTCAATCATGAAGATTATTTCTAATACATGTAATACTATGTTTTTTGTAATTATGTTTTGTTCATTTTTGCATACATTTCTAATACATGTATTACTATGTTTTTTGTAATTATGTTTTGTTCATTTTGCACCTATTTCTAAACACGTCTTCATTTTTCCTTTTTATTGCAGGTGATTGAACAAAGATGGCGGGCGACCGTCATAGGTCCGTGAACTCGATTTACCAAAGACCACGCCGACAGCAGGAGGAGGTAGAGGGGGCAGCGGAGGGGTCAGACAGGAGGACGAGGAGGAGGACCGCCAGCTACAGGAGGGGGGACGTCTCCTCCCACCCTACGTGAGGAGGAGCTGGAGGAGGAGGTGGCGCCCGTGGACGAGTCGGACGAGGAGCTGGTTTGGCAGATGGACGAGGAGGAGGGGCTGCACGAGGACGATGAGGGGGAGGCGACAGGCATGGGTTCCGCTTCCTCTGACTCCTCTTTGAGTGTCTACTTGCGAGGTCCCGCGAGCCTCCCACAGGTTCCGCTTCCTCACCAACGCCCAGTGATTCACCCCGAAGGGCAAAAGTAAGTAACTTTATATGTTATCACCACTACTTCATATGATATGATGAAAAAAACTAATAATTTTTCTTAATCACTTGTGCAGGAACTGGGTGGTTGTGTCGGGTGGTAGCGCACAGCTAGTCAACGGCATCCTGGGTCTTCTGTGCAGGCAACACTTCCCCGGCATTGTCACGTACGCATCGAAGACGGAGCCGGCCTACTCGTTTGACCACTACGCCGTCGCCCCTGATGCGGAGTACCCCAATAAGGTGGCGCAGGTGAAGGCAGAGTTTTGGGTAAGTCTCCCTCGCACAACATTGCTCAATACGTCGCATTCATTGGACTTTTCTTGAAATAATGAATGGATACATCGCTTTTGTATGCAGACTTATTTCAGATGCGAGGAGGGATTTGAGGCTAGGGTGGAGCAGGTGACTACCAAAGCCTGTAAAAAACTCGTCACCGACATGCATCACGAGGTGCGCATCTAGGCCATCGTAACCTACTACGGGTCGAAGCTTGGAGAGAGGAAAACCAAGAAAGACGCAAGAGAGATGCAGCTGACCCAGGAGCAGTACCTTGAGGTAAATGAAGAACATCAATATTGATTCATTTTGAGATTAAGTTGGTTTAATTTGAGCTTCTTATATGTCCAATACTTGATGACGTGTAGATGATTCCCTGGTGGTGCCAAGCGTATCCCGAGTGCTAGGTGATGATAGTGGAGAGGTGGTTCACGGAGGAGTACCTCAAGATGCATAGGGATGCCCAGGACCGTCGTTTGTAGATGCAAGGTCCAGCACACCATCAAGGCAACCGCAGCCTCGCCGGATACAAACAAGCATGGGTACGCGAATTCATTTATCTATTGTGACGCTCAGTTCTGCCTGATTTCTAATCATCGTGCTGTCTTTCTCGCAGTCGGCGTCACATGGTGGCCAGGCTTGCTCGGACTTCTAGGCATGGTGTATGGCCCATAAGGGCAAGGCGACGTCCGACGTCTCCTTCAACCTGGAGGACCGCCCGAGGCGTACACGAACCCGAGTGTCCACTCATGCATCAATGAGTATACTGAGGTGGCGAGGTCGCTCCATGGGCTAGACCACGATCCGAGCACCTAGGACTTCGATGGAGAGGCCATCATGAGGGTGGGGCAAGGCAAGAAGCATGGGCGGTTCTGGCTTGGCAACGGTGTCATCGACACGGCCTCTACTCCCTCTCTCTCTCCCAGATCCGAGCACAGAGCACGAGTGAGAGCCCGGCCATTCGCACACGACCGACCGTTGCACAGCACCGGGTCGACGCACTCGAGGTTATTCCTATTTTACTCATCATACATTGATCTGTACACACCTTAATTAGCTTTGCATTACTGAAACATTGGAGTGAAATATTGCAGGCCCGGCTAGAACAAGAAATGAGGCAACGTCAGGAGCTGGAGGCCGAGTAGCAGAGGATAGCGGCCCAGCTGGAGGCCGAGTGGCAGGCCCAGGCGCAGAGGCTGACGGATATTATAGAGTTCCTACAAGGGCTTGGGCAACGTGTGGGCTTCTCTCTGCCAGCTAGGCTGTTGGTTCCACCTCCGCCTCCGCGTCTTGCAGCTGCAGCTACTCCTGTGAGTATGAAAGTTTTTTACTTTCGCTTGTGCTTTGCTTGTATGGCCTCTACCTTCCTAGATTAGCTATCCAAATGATCTTGTCTCATATGCAATTTTTTCTCCTTTTTCCGGCTGCATCTGACGGTGGTTCGAATAATCCACCTCATGCGCCTCCGAATGATGGAGCTAGGCCTTCACCACAGTCGCAGTGGCCACCTTCGAGATGAGTGCACATTGTATTTTTTTATTTGTTGTTCACTTGGTGATGGACTTGTGATATACTTGTGATGGACTTGTGGACTTTGATGGACTTGTGGATTTATTTGGATGGACTTGAGCACTTATTGTTATATATGTGATATATATTGTGATGGATGTGATATATGTGATGGATGTGTGGATGGATGAGATATATATGTGATTCATGAGATATATATATGATGGATGAGATATATATGTGATATATGTTTGTATGAATTTATTTGTCATGATGGAATGTAAAAAAAATAAAATTTGTAGTTTTGGGTCACTTTGCCGAGTGTTGCACTTAGCAAAGGACCCCTTTGCCGAGTGCCGTGGTCACAGCACTCGGCAAAGCTGGAAAAATGGGCACCTGAAAAACCATTTTTGCAGCTTTGCCGAGTGCCATGACCATGGTACTCGGCAAAGAATTTCTACAAAAAAAACAAACTTTGCCGAGTGCTAGCCACGGGGCACTCGGGAAAGATTTTTTTAAAAAAAAATTCAAACTTTGCCGAGTGTCGGCCAAGGGGCACTCGGCAAACAAATTTTTGAAAAAAAAGTCTTTGCCGAGTGCCGGCAGTAGGCACTCGGCAAAGAATTTTTTTAAAAAAAATAAAACTTTGCCAAGTGTCGTCCAGCGGCCACTCGGTAAAAATTGAAACTTTGCCGAGTGCCGGCCAAGGGGCACTCGGAAAAGAAATTTTCAAAAAAAAAATAAAACACCTTTGCCGAGTGCCGGCTAGAGGGCACTCGGCAAAGAAATTTTTGAAAAAAAAATAAAAAACCTTTGCCGAGTGCTTGCAGGGTTGGCACTCGGCAAAGCGACCGTCAACGGGGCCAGCGCAGTGACGGGCGCTTTTCTTTGCCGAGTGCCCCCGTGTGCCGAGTGCCCGATATAAGGCACTCGGCAAAGAGGGCTTTGCCGATCAATTTTTTGCCGTGTGTTCTTTGCCGAGTGCCGCACTCGGCAGAGGCTTTGCCGAGTGCAATTTGGCCTTTGCCGAGTGCCTCAGGCACCTGAATCCAGTAGTGACCCCAGCGTCCTCACCCATCGGGAGCACCCAACGCCTACGGATCCGGTGGCCCTCTCCCCCACCTGGCAAGATCCATGCATGGAGCATGAGCGAGATCCATGGAGGTGATGCAACAGTGTTGCAGGGGAGTGGGCGGCTCTCCCCCACCCCGACGTGGCGCCCTCCCCACCCCTAGTGGCACCCTCTCTCACCCTGGCGACCGAGCTCCCCCCACCCCAGCGGCCGGAATCGACCGGCCCAGCCTTCCCCTCCCCCTATGTTGCATATATATGTATATGTTTCAAGTGTTTCAGATGTATGTTACATTTGTTTCATATGGATGTTGCAAAAGTAGATGGAGGGATGTTGCATATGTTGTAATTATTTTAGAGGCATGTTGCAAGCGTATATTTTGAGTATTTCAGTTGTTTCAGAGGTATGTTTCATCTGTGTTTTCTGGACGCATGTTTCAAGTGTGTTTATCTAGATGTTGCATATGTTTTACACATACGTTGCATGTGTTTTATTTGGATGTTGCTTATGATTGCAATGGTTTTCAAGTATTTGTGTTTTTTTCAAGTGTTTTAGAATCATGTTTCAACTGCCTTCAGACATATGTGGCAATTGTTATATTTGGAAGTTTCAAAAGTTGATTGTGTATTGCATCTCTCCTCCTCACCTTCTGTTGCATCGTCTCTCCCGGCACTAGCTGGGCATTCATATGACACCGCGACTAGGTCCTTCCGAATCAGAGGTGCCGCGCGCTTTCCCCTCTTGTCGCTTGGGCGGCATAGGCCCCGCGTGAAGCGCGAAACGGAGTGCAGCGCGCGGGTGTCCGCACGGATGTCTGGACACTAGCCCTACCATTGGAGGAAGGAACGGTGGTGGCAAAATGAAAGATAGTCTCACCAAAGACAACTGTAACACCCTGGGTGTCAGCTCACACAATTGCACTTGCATTGCATAGCATGAGCATGTACATCTCTCATTCATGCATAATATGAGCATCATACATGAAACATGTCAATGCAACATGTGAAACATGCAACTAAAACCCTTGAAACATTACTATGCAACATTATGTTTCATACACTTGTCATTCTATGTTTCAATACATGGTTATTTGGCCTGTGAGTTTGGATGATGCGAATGTGTGCTAAATGTCATATTAACACCTTAGTCGTGTTTAGAATACAAATTGAACCCAAGTTTGTATTTTTAGCCTTGTCAAATTCTTTTGCAAATGAGAGTTGACCTTGTTGACCATCTAGAGTACTTTAGTTTGACCCAAATTGAATGTTGACTTAGAGACTTTGCATGCAAGTGGCACCTTAACAAAAGTTGTAGAGAATTTTACAAGTAACAAAAGTCATTTAGTGACCTTGAGCTAGAAATGTGCATATCATGTTCAAAAAGGGCCCACGAGTCAAAATCAGGGCTGTTTTGACACTTAGCAATTTCGCTAAGTCTTAACTGACATTTCAGTTTCGAGTAGCCATGTTTAGCAGCTCCTAGCTCCTAGCCTAGGCCGAACCAGAGCAAGTTCATGTTGACAAAAATGTAGGTCACACATAGCTCTACAATTTTGTCTACTACGGTTTCTGCTAGCAGTGCACGGATTAGGAGTAGTGATCGATCTAAATCGCGCAGTCAGTCGTTGTTGCAGCGACTGAATCGACGTGGCCAGTTTCAAAAACCGCCGACATGGCCAACAGCGCGCAACGCCCAACCGTCGCGTGGCCGCCATGCTCTAGCTCCGCCCCCACTTGCGCGCGCGCTGGCGAGCTCAAGCTGCCAACATGCTGCTGCTGCCCTCCACTCCCTCCATTCTCTCGCCCTCACCCTGCCTTCTCCCGCTCGCAAGCAAGGCGGGCGCACTGCCATCGCCGCCGCAGCAAAGCTCCGCCGAGCTCATGCACTGCCTCCACCGCACCATTGCCGCCTCCAGCTCGCCACGAGCTTCGCTTTGCCGTGCTCTATCACCTCCACCCACCAGCGCCTCGTTTCCGTGCTCGTCTAGGTGAGAAAACGCGTCACCATCATGGTTTAGTTCGTCGTAGCACCGCCGAGTTTCAGCTTGTCGTGGCCAGCGCTGCTCCGGCCATCTCTCTCTCGTCTCGCTAGTGCGTTGGGATCGCCTGAGTGCATAGATGGTGAAACCCTAGACGGTTGGTCCGATTAGGGTCCCAGCTCGCCGGAACGCGACCCTCACCGTCGCATGCTCACCGCCGCTCCGCCATGCGCGTAGTCCGAGCTCGTCGCCATGGCACCCCTAGCCGCTAACCGTAACCCTAGATCCCCTAGGACCTCCCTGAACTTGTGCGCGCACGCGCGGGCAGTCTCCTCGCTGGAGACAGCAAGCCCGCCACTGCCGACCTGGTTCCGCCACCGCCGAACCGCCATTTGCGCTGCCACCTTAGCTTGAGGCCGTGATAGCCACAACCACCTACCCTACCCGACGCGGCTGACCGAGGGGAGCACGCTGGTGTTGGTCCTGCCGCCGGTAGCCTCGCCGCCGGCGAATTTTCGACCAGTCAAGCCATCCCCTGCTTTTTTTTCTCTCTGGCTAGTGGCCCTGTTGACCGCCTCAGCCCCGCGTGTCAGCATCTCTGAGTGTAATAGCCCGGGTGTACTTAGCGTTTTGGAGTTTGAATTGTTTTCTTTTTCCTTTCAAGAGAAAGCTAGTGAACTTTGAAAAATCATAACTAATTGTCAAAAAAATCAGAAAAAGGCAAATGAGGACTTTCTGGAATCCTTAGAAAATAACCTATGCAATGGAGTAATAAAATGTCAGTGGTTAGTAGATAGTTTTCACTGTTTTTATTTATTCCTTTTAATTAGGGAGAAAATGTATATCTAGCTTGTTCTTTCTGTAGAGGACGCTATACATGTTCAAATCCTACGAAATTTTTACAGTAGCCTAGTTGGTACATGCGTATGCTACTGTAATTGTTCTAGATTTTTCTATGCAATTTTGCTATGTGTTTATAAATTCCCTTAATTATCTAAATAAATTCATAAGGGTAATTAAATGAAAAGATTAAACTTGACCATCATGTTTTCTAGTGTTATTAAGAGATGTCTAAACTGTTGGTAACTTTGGTGGTGCATAAAAGTCATTTCTAAGATGTAGTAAAATACTAATTCTTCATAATTTTATTTCTGGGACTGGAACAGTTTTTGGAATTAAGCAAATTGAGTAATGATAATGATGTTTGCTATGAATCTTCATATTGACAAACTTGTAGACAATTTGCTTATCTTGCTCATGTTAAAATTTCAGAGTCATAGGCCTTTTGGTTTTTTGAGTTATAGCCGTTTAAAGTTAGTAGTTTAAAATGCTTGCTCTCTGGAATTTTCTGGATAGTTTGGAATAATGGCTCTGTTTGTGCTAGTTAATGATTGGATCATCTGAAATCATATATAAGAGAGTTGTAGATAATTTGTTAAGATTTCAAGAAAGTCCTAGCCCATGTGCGTTGGACTTATAGAACTCCAGTTATAGTTAATTTAAGTAGCTGCTGGCTAGCGGTCCAAACTGCTTGTTGTGTAGTGTGACTTGCTTGATGCATATAATGCTTGTTGATTAGTTTAGGCTAATTAAAATAAATTGTTAGTTGCAGGTTTTAGGTCTCTCACCAGTGACAAACATTTGTATCTTAGGTTGTCAAAACGGGGTAAGTGTGTGTCTACTTTTCTAGAGAGGAGATTTGCACTTACTCAGTAAACGAAATTGACCTTGTTATGTCTTAAAGAATGTATAGGTCACCATGCCCAGCATAAGCATCTCCTCATGCCATCCTAACGCTTCATACAATATGCATTCCCGGTATTCATTCATCTATGCATGCATACAAGATCGCCATAGGGGGTGACGTTAGTGGAGTTCGAGCCTGTCGAAGGGGGAGATTCCGCAGGAGGTGCAGCCGCAGGAGGAGCTAGAAGAAGGAGGACAGTCCCCGGACCTTCCAGAGTGCCCTGACCACCGACCGTCCACCTTTCTGAAAGGCAAGCCCCGGAGCATTATAAGCCTCCCATGATTTATAAATATCAACTTGTGTCTTTTTATGTTTGATGCATTAAGTATAGGAACTGCTTGAAACCTATTGATGCATATATACCTTCCTTGTCCACCTTTATTATACCATGAATCCTATATAGGTCTAGGATCAAATGTTGCTTAGCCATGCTTAGACCGGTAGAAGTGGGTGATTTCCTATCACCTGGGAAATAGGTGGAAAACTGATCACGGTTGGCTATATTTGCTATCGTGGAAAATAACCAAGTGTTGAGGTGTAATTAGAGACCGGGCGGAATGTGTGAGCAGCAAGGCATGGAGGCCTTGGGTGCGTGTAGTTTCTGTCCGTGTGGATCAAGGACCGTATCGTTGTTGGGCCTCGGTCATTTTTGAATGCAGCCTCACATTTAGTTGGCCGCATAAGTCGTTCCGACCGCGAAGCCTAGTAGCTCTGTTTGGGCCGGGATAGGTCTTGTTGGTGCGCATACTTGGAGGAAGGAAGCATGTGCGGGAGCACGGTTTTGACCAAGGGTAGGCAGGCCTGGGGCATCCTGGCAAACCGGTTGGCTCCTGAGTTTGCGGCCTAGGGCAAACCAGCGACAGATCCCAAATAGTACCAACGTTGACCAATGGCTGCCCTTACAAAGCATGCCTGGTTTGTGTGAGGAATTTCACCAGCTGGTTAGGAATCGATTCGAATCGCCGTCTCTCCCGGATAGTGAGAAACTATGACTGAGTTACTTCATCGTAGAAATGTGATTTTGGAAAATAATGATGGTTATGGTGATGAAATGCCAAACCTGATATGGGTACTATTGACTGCTTAATTATATTCAAGTGCTTGCTCTAGTATAGGTGCCAACTTAGATCAGTGAGGTTCCTGAATATAACTTACTGTTAGAAGGATTAAAACGGTTAATAAATGTTCCCTTATGCTATTTATGCAAAATGATGTCAAGCTAGCCACGCCTGATAAAGCCTTGCATAATCCTTGAGAGTCACTTTATTTTTGGTTCATGACAGGTAAGTTTGGCTGAGTACATCCTCGTACTCATGGTTTATTTCCCACTTGTTGCAGATGTCAACATGTTCTATGGCTATTGCAAGCACTGCTTCTACCCAGCCGTGGATGATGAGTAGACCATGGGCATGGTCCTTCCTTATGTCTTCACATGTTGTTTTTGTTGGAAATGACTTGGTACTGGCACTGTATTAAACTAAGTATGAGGGTGTGAGATGTTTCAAAACTATATTGCTTCCGCTACTTTTATTCGAACTTGGTATTGTAATAACCTTATGTTAAGCTCCGATGTATGTTGAACTATGTGCGAACTTTATGTAATATGTGAACGAGTGAATGTTGAATCATGCGATCTTGGTTGTAAAGTTGATTACCGAGGTCCTTCGTGACACTCGGTGGACTACCGGGTTTATATGGGTTTAAGTATGATAGTGTAACCGCTCCGGTGGTGGCCGTTATACTTGAGTTCTTATAAATTAGACGGTTCAATTACAACAACGTCTCTACACGGCCTTTATGCATTGAGCTATAGCCGACAAACAAACATTGCCGAGAATGGACTAGCGGTTTGTTATTGAATTACCTTGAAAACAAGCCAGCTGTGTGTATGCTGTTGTTTCTCTATTTTGGTTGTACCAATCCTTGTCTTTGCTTTACCGTGCTTGTCGGCCTTTTTAGGTGCACACACACGTGCTGCCTCACAGTCACAGCTACTAGGAATTTGAGATGCACTCCAAGTAGTATACTTACTATGTCACTACTGCAGAAAACCACTACAGCCACCTCTAGTTTTCTGCCTGATTTGTTGATGCGGTTCTCCAGCCGCCTCTAAAGATCGGTTTATAGAGACGGTTGTATTTCGAGCTACCTCTAGAAATCAATTTTGTAGAGGCAGCTGTATTTCGAGATACCTCTAGAAATCGTTGTCCAAAAATCACAAATTTCGACAAAAAAATATCATTTTTTTTAATCTAGGGAGAACCCACCGAGCCAGCCACACGTGATTTTTCACGTCATGCATTTGTGCAAAAAAAAAAACACACCCTGCATGGCCGCGGGGGCTCGAAGCCTCAAGAACCTGCAACATATAGATGGCCTTGCGCCACTACTAACTTTCCATCATAGTGCAATATCGCAAAAGTATTGCAATAGGTCCAAAATGATTGAAATAGCACCAATGGCAACACAAAATTGGCGTTGCAAGAAGTCGCGTGGGCCGAAGTTTGGACAACGCTTTGTTGGGAAATGTTGCAATACCTTTTCATTTGCAACACATGTAGCGTTGCAGACCATAGGTTTTGCTACACTTGTATGTGTGCCAATAGCAACTAGTGCAACGCCTTAAGCATTGCTAGATATATCAATGGCAATGTACCGATGTCGTGGCAAATGATGTACTAACAATGAAAAATTTATGTTGCAATACAATATATTGCCACGTAGAAGCATCGTGGAAATAGGAATTATGGCAACGTAAAGAAGTGACGACATGTACAATTGCCACATTCAAAGTTTGGTTGCTATAAGGTACAGCCTCTATTGCTACGCGGACTGTTCGTTGTTGTACTCTTTATTGTGACGATGGTTCTTATTGCTATAGCATGATAATTGGTGTTGCTATATCACCTATTACCATGGCGAGTTTGTGTGGCTATAGCTTCTATTGCTACGATGATTGTATGTTGCTATAGGATATATTGCTATAGGGCTACAGAAAATATGGTTGCCAATAACCTCGGTTACATTGATTTTGGTAGGTTCCTGCCATCAATCACATCAGCCATCATCGCTGTCTCATCCTTTGCTGCAGGTCAGTGGGGAGGTCGACGAACCTTGATGACTTGCAGTTCTGAAGTGCCCTGTGGATGATGTACCTGTAACCTGCTGATAAAGTTTTTTTTTCCCTGCAGCTCTTTAGAATCAATTCAAGCATCATATCGTGCACCTTGTAATAGAATTTATATTGTTGAATCATGCTCCTATTCACTAGCTCATTCAAATAGCTCTATGGAATATGCTGTGCACTTTGCCTGATTCGGCCACTCACAAAACCTTCCGGGATCATTCTTCTTGCGAACACATGGTTGATATATACCCATGTGTGAGTCATGAGTGATTGTCGAGAGGTGATCAGAGTTTTAGTTAAGTGTGCGTGAGACTAACAATACTATGAGTTGTATGTGTGCAACATGTCTCTTGTCGTGTGATATGCGGGTGTTGGGCATGAGATGGTCGACGGCAATGGGGAGAAGGTCAAGCAGGTGCGCGATGGACCGGGAGTAGTGAAGAGCATATGCGAAGGCTTGGACCGAGGGACCGAGGGCCGAAGGATGGACCATGGACGGCTAGCACATGGACATGTCAACAAGCAAGTGTACGTGCAAGGATGGTGATGAAGACAGTGTTGACCGAAGTCAGGACGGCGATCGGCGCGAGCGCACTTGGTGATCGGATGATCGAGTACAAGCGGGACACGCGCCGACATCGTGGATAAGGCGTAGCAGCTACAGGTGTGTTTGGTTTCATGGTCTGTTTCTAGCTTGGCTAGAATTCAAGCCTGGGCAGCCTTAGCCTGCTCCGACCAAGCTAAGGAGTAGTTGTTTGGTTGTCTGCGTTATCTAAGCCTGGCTAACTAATGATGTGTTTGGTTGCCTGATTTGCTTTGCATAGAGTCACCCCTCCTTCGACTTGGTAAGCTTACCCCCTTTAAGCTTCGAGTGTCCAATTTTTCTTTGACCACAGATGAACGCGGACATCCGGCGATCTAAGTCTTCAGTTAGATTTACCCCAGCAATCACGGTTTGCACCTCCTGAAGCTGCTGCGCTGCCACAGGTGGTAGTCTGGAGACCATGCTTCCCTGCAGCCCATCCTCGAAGACTTGTCTAACGGAAACATCCTGCTGCCTGCAGTGACTGAAAAGAGCCGGGTAGATATCAGCTAGTGCATCATCGCTAATTAACATTTTGTAATCAGTCAGTGGCAAGATCCGGAGACAAATCGCGTTCAAATTATACAGAAAGGACGAGCACTCACCTCCTGCTTGGTGTAGGTGTTATCCAGGAAGACGGCAGCGCCATTGCCGCCGGACACGGCTTGGCGCCCCAGGACCAGGACACGGCCTGTGTGACCAGCAGCGCTGGGTGGGCGCGGAAGGAGCAGATGGCGCCGCCGGCGCCGGTCCTGGCGTCGGCCGTTGCGACGCACTGCGCGACGCTGGCGCCGGGCCCGTCGCCGCGGTTGCTCACCCGCTTGGAGAAGCCGTAGGGGAGGATGTCGAATGGCTGCGCGGTGCTCATCTGATGCCTTGACGACAAGAAGGAGCAACCAGCCAACATCCTGGAAACGTGGCCGGATGCGATGTGGCAAGAAGAGACCTGCTATCTCCTCCTCTGTTCTCTCCTCTGGCTCTGAGGCTTCGTCTTCGTCTTCTTCGTGGATCTCCATGCGGCGGACGGGGACGAGCTCTTCCCCGGTGCTGGTCAGCGCGAGGGACGCCGGAGACGGCGCAGCCGGAGAGCAGCAGATGCGAGCCGGAGACAGCGCAGGGAGGGCCGCCAGCTCGGGCGATGTCGGGAGGTGGAAGACACGTGGTGGGAAGAGGGGGCGGTGACGAGACACGCAGGCGAGACCTGGCCAAGCCAGGCTCCAGAAAAACGGAAGCCCATCGCGTTCTTTTCTGGCCAGGCCACATGCGTGCGGATGGCTCTCCAAAGCCAGGCCCCAACCTATCTAAGGCCAATCAAACAAGCTCATCTTGGCTCTAGGGACCAGGCCAGGAGTTAGTCACTCAACCAAACACACACCCTATGGTTTTGACCTCAAAACCACAGACAGGCATCTTTTGAACCGAATATTTTTTTATTGAACAATTTTTTCGAGTATTGGTCGGCTTAGGGACTTCATGTTATGAACACCTCCATTGTCCTTTGAACATGATATAGGCACATCCAGGTGCCATGTAGTTACTATACCTCTGCTTTGTCTGCTATTTTCTTGGAAGACACATGAGAATTTCTAGCATTTGTATTTTTTCTAGCGTATTTGTGAGGATTAACACAGATAAAATGGATGACGACGAGTTGAGGTGAAGAAGAATCCTGGGCGCTGGGCGGGGCCGTGGTTACACCGGGCAAGGGGAAGACGGGTAGTCTTGAAGGACACGGTCATCTCGTAATCACTGCGTTCCAGTCCAACATGGCCTGTGACTGATACGCATGCAAAGAAAAGCCCACCTAACCCCGTCCAAGCGGACCGGCCCATTCCGTTTGGTCCAAGTAACTGATAGCCTCGCGTCGCGTCGCCTCTCACTCTCAGTCAGTCAGTCTCATACTCTCACTATCTCATCTCATCATCCCAATTCCCATGCATTTTCCCTCCGTCAGCGATGGCGGGCGGCCAGGGTCTCCACGCCGACTCGATCCTCGCCGTTTCCGGATGCTGTCCAACGTTCGTCAACTTGCGATGTGATGGGCCACCTTACACGCAATTTCCAAACAGTTCCATCACAATCAACGAAAAATACCTCATCAACGGGACTAATCACACCCACCAGAAGGTGTTTGACACAGGGACTAAAGTTTAAGAGGTGTCATATCAGGTGTTCGGATACTAATTAGAAGAACTAAATATGAGCTAATCATAAAACTAATTACAGAAGTCGTAACTAATTCGCAAGACGAAGCTATTAAGCCTAAGTAATCCATCATTAGCGCATGTTTACTGTAGCACCACGTTATCAAATCATGGACTAATTAGGCTTAATAGTGTTGTGAATGACGGCTTATAAAAGACGAAGAACACAAGATCAATCACAGCGGAGACACAAGATTTAACGTGGAAAACCCTCCCAATGCAGAAGGGAAAAACCACGGGCGCCAGCCAGCAAACACACCTCACTATTATCAAGAGCCGGGTTACAACGCCGTATGGCGGCTTACAAGAGATTATCAAAGTGAAACCCTAATAAGGGTATATGTACCATACCGCAGGGGGCAAGCCCCCCGCACCCCCAAGCATCCTCGGGGCCACACCCAACACTTAACGGCCCTTCGCTTCGCTCCATCAGAAGTTGGCCAATATATTGTGCAACTGAATTTAGAACATATTCAACAAATAGATTCGTCTCGCAAATTAGTCTTAATCTATGCAATTAGTCTCAATCTGTCGAACACATCCGATGTGCATAGACTAAACTTTAGGAGGGGGAAACTAAACGCGCCAGCCCAAGAGGATCTGTAGCCTGTGTCATGTGTGGTAATAATCGCTCCCAAATGGCACGGTCCAAAGCCTCAGCTCTACGCGGTAGCTTACTCACCAAGCTTGCTTTGATTGCACGAGTCTCCTCCTTTATTTTTGCCTCTGCAGGGACATAAATATCGTGTTTGTGAGTGCATGCTGCAAGTCGGAAGAGCGGTGGGTGTGCCGGATCTGTGACTTGGCTCTCTCTTATAATATTTTCGTGGATTTTCTACCTAGGATTATATATTTTGGGCGATTCCACGGTGAGTTGATGCATACATTTCTAGCTTGTTTCACTACTACTTAAGTACATATACTTTTTCTCTTTTTTTTTCTTTCAATACAGTTCCTCTCTTCTTCCAGATCCAGTCGATTCTTATATATGTCCCTCTTCCTAGCTTGCTTCTAGCTAGTAACCTGCTGTCACTTGTTCCTGCCTCGACGAATTTATTTCACAGTCTATGCTATTCTATTCTCAGCCAGGCTCCGATGAAGCTATGCCTGTGCCATGGTCACCGTCGTATCCTACATGATCTGAATCTTTCAGGCACCCAGATCTTGCACCAAAATCCTTTTTCAGTAACCACCGGTGAGCTAGCTCAGCTCAACCCGACTGCCGCTACTTGCGAGTCTTTTATTTCAACCTATGCACACGCACATCCCCAAATCGATCTCATTCACAAACTACTAACCACTCAACCACCTTCGTTTTGTAATTTCTACAGGGAGGGAGCTGACACATAGCTCAACAGGTGTTGGCGATGTTGGATTCTCGGTGAGAGCAAGTATAATATTGGGCTGTAGGTGGTTCATGCTGAGGTGAAAGGGGAGGAGAGAATGAAGAGAAGCGCACAAGAACTAGAATCTTTGTGAGAGAAATAAGTGGCTATAGGTGAGCTAACTACTGTATGATTGGGCTGATAGATTAGCCTTGCTCTGACCACATACATACATCCACCTTTCAGACTTGATCAGCTACTGGAGGGGAGGGACCAATTTTATATTTGGAGTTTTGGCTGAGCCATGGCTGCAGCTGTTGCGGTGAGCGTCTCCATGGGGGTGATGAAGCCCGTCCTATCCAAGCTCACCACCCTCATGGGCGACGAGTACAACAATATCAATGGGCTGCGGAAGGAGGTGAGCTTCCTCCAGCGTGAGCTCAGCGACATGGACGCTCTCCTTGAGAAGATGGACAACGCCGATGAACTAGACCCGCAGGCCCAAAACTGGAGAAAAGATATAATAGAGATGTCCTACGACATCGAAGACTGCGTTGATGACTTCATGAACAGTGTGGGTACAATCGATGATAAGATGGGATTCCTTCGGAAGGCTTTTCAATATCTGAGGACCTTCAAGGATTCTCATCACCTAGCAAATCAGTTTCAGGAGATCAAGACCCGAGTGATGGAAGGAAGTGAACGACGCAGGAGATACATGCTTGATCAATGCATGTCAGTAACTACTCCTGTAGTTGTTGATCCTCGACTGATAGCACTCTACAGAGATTCTACAAGCCTTGTTGGAATTGATGCCCAAAAGAATGAGCTTGTCAATTGGGCAATGGACAAAGGCAAACAATTGAAGGTGATGTCAATAGTGGGGTGTGGAGGTTTAGGAAAGACCACGCTTGCGAATGAGGTGTATCATGAAGTTGGAGATAAGTTTGACTGCAAATCATTTATATCTGTCTCTCAAAAGCCAGAAATGATAGGGTTATTGAACAACATGCTATCACAACTTCAACAAGACAAAAAGTCTCATGCTTGCCAAGAGCAATATACTATCAACAACCTATCTCATGCTTGTCAAGTGCAAGATCTTATCAACAACCTTCGAGTGCATCTACGGGATAAGAGGTAGTAATCATCAATATTTTGTTTAAGGTTGAAGGATTAAACCTTTGTAGTTGTAGCTAGTTGAACTTTAACATGTAAGTCTCATATTGTTTGGCCAAAACCATTTGTACCTTTTAACTTTCCATAAGTATATTACTTTTGTATGGTGGGATAATTTGTTTATTTCTTAACTAGATTAGTTTGGGATAGTTCTTTCCTTTATTAACCAGAAAAACATACTGAATAGATAGTGTAGATAAATATTTGAACATAACATTAGTGTGAAAAAACTTGCATTGATTTGATTTAATCTTTCAACCCATTGTAGACTTATCACAATTTAACAAGTTAACAACAGTTGCAACGTTTCCTATGCATATGACAACTTTATATTGACCACATCGCCCATAAGAAAAATATAAATAGTATAACACACTATGTGATGTTGCAGCTCCTGTTGACAGCATTTGAGGCTTATTTGAGCAACTACATCATGCAAAATATTTCTTATATATTTGGTTAGGTGTCTAGGGACTTCTTTGTGGTAATCTGCAACTTTGAAGGCCTCTGTATGAAGTGCCCAAACCTTCCCAAAAGGGCATCCCAAGCTCCCCATTTGGGTAGTGGCTTGTTCATTCCATTTTGACGTGGAAAGATCTAGGGTTTGAGAGTAGAGAGGGTGAAGCTTTGATCTACCAAACCGAATCCACCACTAGATGAGTGAAATTAGTGGGGATTTGGAGTCTCCCCAACCTTGTTGGCTCTGAACTCTTATATTCTTCATCTTCTGATAGTGGATTGCTTGATTGTCACCCCCGCTTGTTTTTTCACCACAAGGGGTTTCCATGTAAATCCTTGTGACTTTAAGATTCGGTATTTCTCATGTCATACTTGTTGATTGGTTCATATTGCTTGCTATTGGTTCCATTTTGTCCAAGTTTGTATGGTTGAGATTGGCTTATGCGGCATATATGGGTTCTTTGATATGCTGATCATGGGGATTAATGTTTTCATGAGCTGATCTTTACAAGTATATTTTTTATTGTGAAGTTTGGACAGCACCATGTTTGTAGAATGAGTACTATGGGGCTGTTTTCTAGTATGCACATAAGGTGTTCGGTGAAATGTTTGTGAGTAATTAGCTTGCTAACTTTAACGTTTCCGCTGCCCCTTTGTGCTCAAACACTAATTATGAGGGTTTGCTTATGATGATGCTAGTATTATTGGATAGAACATATACATGATATTTTGCATGTTTGTATGAATAATTAATGATGGTTGTGTCAATTATTGTTGCAGATACCTCATCGTAGTTGATGATTTGTGGGATGTGCCCGTGTGGGATATCATTAATTGTATTTTTCAAGAAAATGGTAGACGAAGTAGAGTTATAGTAACTACAAGACATCTTGATGTGGCTATATCAAGTTCAGGAGACAATGGTATATTGCGTTCAATTGACAATGGAAGTGTTCATCATATGAAGCCCCTTAGTGATCGAGACTCTAGGAAATTGTTCAATAAGAGAATATTTGGTTCAGAAGATGCATGCCCTCCTAGGTTTATTGATGTGTCATGCGAAATTTTAAACAAGTGTGGAGGTTTACCTCTTGCAATTATTACTGTGGCAGGCATTTTAGCTTGTCAGCCTACAAGACTAAAGGAGGAATGGGAACACATACAAGACTGTTTAACCTCCCAAGCACCAAGAAACTCCACCCTGACAGATATGATGCATATCTTAGACCTCAGCTATAAGTTTCTCCCTCGTCATCTAAAGGCATGCTTTCTTTATTTTGGTATATACCCAGAAGATCATGAGATTGAGAAGGATGATCTGGTGAGAAAATGGGTAGCAGAAGGTTTTGTGAGTGGCCCAATCCGGCGAAGCGCATGGGATGTTGCAGAGAGCTACTTGAATGAGCTAGTGAATAGAAGCATGATTCAGCTTGCTTATAGCCAATATGGTGTTTTTAAGAAACCGTACTACAAGGTGCATGATATGATGTTGGACCTGATTCTAAAGAGGAGTAGGGAAAATAACTTTATCAGGTTGGTACATGATACACAAGCGATGGCAGAACTGCAAGTCAAGGTTCGTCGACTCACCATCCACCTCAGTGGTGGAGAGGATGAAACGGCAGCTGATGTGACCGACATTGGTAGGCGGCATCGTCTATCACAAGTTAGATCTCTGTCTGTCTTTGGGGCAAACTGTGTGCGTCCTTTGTCGGAGTTGAGGTTCCTCAGGATGCTATTTTTACTTGGTTTTCCTAGGCATGTAAAGAGGGTGGACCTTACATGTGTCAGTCAGCTGTCGCAACTGAGATACTTAAAGGTTGCAAGTGAGGCATGGTATCTTAGTGGACAGGAATGCCTCGTGGTGCTACCTAATCAGGTTCGGAGAATGCATCGTTTGGAGACACTGGAAATTGACCTTGATGTTTTGAGCATTCCAACAGATATCGTCCATTTGCCATGCTTGTCCCATTTCATTGTAAGGGGCTTGAAGATGTTGCCTGATGGGATTGGCAAGGTGAAGTCGCTGCGTACTCTAAGGCGCTTTAGGCTGCCAGGAGATTCGTCTGATGATACTATTGAGGGCCTTGGTGAGCTCACCAATCTGGCAGAGCTCGAGCTCAGTTGTCTTGTGGAGGGACCAGCCTGCGCATGTATACCGATGACAACATCATGGATGTCTGCCTGGAGGTCTTCCCTCCAGAAGCTCAGCAACTTGAGAATGCTCTGTGTGAATTCTTACCCATTTTCATGCTGCGCCGATGCCCTCAGCAGCTGGGTTTCGCCTCCATTCCCCTTCCTTGAGGTGCTTGATGTGGCGGGATGGACATTCTCAAGAGTTCCCAGGTGGATCGGAGGTCTCGATAACCTTCAAAAATTGCGATTCGGGGTGAAGGAGGTGTCCCATTTCATGTGGGATGACATAGCCATCATGGGGATGCTACCCAACCTCATAATACTCAGCCTGCGTGTCGAAGGCGATATGCCTACGGAAGGCATTGTGATAGGAGGCTCTACGGGATTCAAGCTTCTCACACATTTTGATTTAGAGATAAAAAGCACATCACACCTGGAATTCGAGGTCGGGGCACTGCCTAACCTCCAAGAGATGTGGTTAATGATCGATCCGACTGAATGCGACAGAGCAACTGGACCCATCGGGCTGGAGCATCTCGCAAGCATCAACCTCCGGATTGGGTGGGGCCAGAGACTATAAGCATCAACCTCTACTGTAAATTTTTATTGAAAAGTAGAAAAAGTTTGTACAAAGCGAATCAAGAAACAAAGGAGAGAAAGAAAATTAAGAAGATTACAACAGAGTATCTCTCCATGAAGCAATTTGCGGAAAGGATTTCTTCTTCGCCCGATGGATAACCATGGCAAACTCCTGACGAAAAACCAATTTGACAGCATCAATAAATGGCTGCGTGCCTTCGAAAATAAGTTTGTTCCTCACTGTCCAAATACTCTAGCTGAGTAGTATAATAACGTCCATGAAGAAAGTAACCTGCAGTTGCCTTCGAAAGTCTTCAAAAATTACCGAAGTCCGATCCCAAGAAACAGGACAGAAAATGTTGATGAAGCTCCAACATGCAGCTGCAAAGTGACAGCAATGATGGAACAAATGTTCCAGAGACTATAAGGAGAGGTTACCACAAGGAGCGGCTCTGCCAGGTTTGATGTTTTCTGTGCTATGTTCCGAGATGCCACTAATGGTCATCCGAGTCAACCAGCATTTGATACCTCATACGCCCTAGTACACAGGTACACTTTTTTAGATAACTTTGCTTTTCAATTCCTATGACTATTTGCTTGAATTTGTGTTTTTATTAGGACATTGATCACATAAATTTACTGCCTCTAACACCACAGGCCGTGGGACCAGGAAGACAACTAGCTATTGTCCCGTGCCACTCGGATCGGCAGGTTGATGGGGGCACCTCGTGACATTTCTGCAAGTTTTATTCTTCTCGATTTAACCACTTCCTATATATTGCTAGTTCTATCTTTTCTTAGCTGCTGCTACAGTGTAGTCTACTGTCTTAAATTTCAGCTCTGACATGTTGACATTATACTCCGTTATCTCTCTATATATGCGTGTGTTCTGTTTCTGAAAGCCATGCCATCATTTGTTTCAATTGTGATTGTCATGACTCCATTATCCCGTGCTCGATCTAGCATGTTTTACAATCTTACATTACATTAGTATTTAAAGATTACTGGATAAATTTGGTAGATTGAACTAACCTAAATTGATTGTCCTACCTCTCTCAGAACTCATTAACCTGTGCTCCAGCATGGTCTATAATCTTTTCTGTTGATATTAAGTTGATTATGATCTTTCGAAAAAAAAAGATATTAAGTTGATTATAGGTTGACTTGATTGGTGTCGATTTTGTTTTCATTATGGATGCCCGTTCTTCTCATGTTGTCGTAAACCTGCTACTCCAACTGAGACATCGGGCTCTGTTTTCAGTTTCAGACACCAAGCAGCGATAGTATATAGTAGCAGCTAGCAACCAATGGACCAACATTTTTGTAAGTGGCACCAAGCGTGGGTACTTTTCATGCGAGAGAGAGGCAGAGGGCCGGCGGCTAAGGCTGTGAGGGACGCTGGGAACGCCGGCCGCGGGGCTTCGCCCACGGCCGGCAAGAGAGAAGGTTTTTTCTTCTAATCTCTTGATTAGATTTATACATCTGCTCTCCTTATGTAGAGAGGATTTCTTAACTTGCAAGCAAGGCTTACTTGACCCCTAAGCAAGCGACTAATTAATCCTAACGGGCTAAGGCTCAATAGGCCCTTGACTCTTCTAACACTACACCCCACCTGGACATGCAGCTCGTCCTCGAGCTGCAACCTAACTCACTCGACACAAACCTATCACGTAAAAACAAGCCTTTTACATTTCGGCTTATTCGGCCATAAGGCACGATGTGAACCATTTATTTTCACTGCATCTTTGAATAAAGGTGGCCCCCATCCAGCAGCTTGAAGAGAGAGGGTCCGGCCCTCAACAAAGGCTGGGTTGTGGCCTTGATATTGAACTGGAGGAGGCTGATGAAGGCGAACTTGTGGCCAGCGGAGGCGCCCTCGCGGCGGCCGGTGCCGGAGCACGGCAGCACTAATTAAGGTCCGCCTATGGGTGGCCACACACCCGCGTCCCCAAACGTTGGCGCTGTAGACGCCGAGTTCGCCACCCGAGGTGGCGATGCCACGCCCGATCTCCATGACGCAGCGGACGAGATCGGGGCCCTCCATGTGGCGAAGCGCAGCCTGGTGACGAAGCAAAGGGGCACGAGGCACAGGCACCAGCTGCAACACACGCATCTCCCGCGCCTGCCGTCGCGCCAGGAGTCCGCGTGCTGCAGCCTGTAACCGTACTGCCGCCAGGACCGCCTCCTGCATCTTCTGGCGCATCTCCTGCAGCCGCCGCCATGCTCGGAGATCGCGCGCAGCAGCCTGCAGCCGCACGCCTGCACCACAGCCGACACTTGGTGAATAAGCATCGGCTGCACTATGATGTCCTTTCGCTGCTTGATCTGCGGCAATGTTGGCTGCACCGTTGGCTGCATGTCCTGGAATGACAGCAGCGCCGTGCCCGGCAGCAGCGTCGTGCCGTAACCTGGCATTCCGTAGTGGAGAACCAGTGGCAGAGAGGCCACGGCCGATTGCGGCAACGGTCAGCTGGCTGGTTGCAGCGGCGGTATGCCGAGGTAGGACTGGATGGCGACGACGGAACAGACGAGGTCGGTGATGGCCGCGGTCAGCTGATCCAGTGTCATCGGTGAGGAAGTGACCGGCGGCGGCTCATCGTAACCTGGCATCTCCGATACTAGATTGTTATGGACGTCGTTGGGATTGGGAGGATTGAGGGGAGCGGCAGCGGAGCTACAGTACCCGCGCACTACAGTCCCGAGCGGGTACTGTTCATGCGAGAGAGAGGCAGAGGGCCGGCGGCTAAGGCTGTGAGGGGCGCTGGGAACGCCGGCCACGGGGCTTCGCCCACGGCCGGCAAGAGAGAATGTTTTTCCTTCTAATCTCTTGCTTGATTAAATTCATACATCTGCTCTCCTTATATAGAGAGGATTTCTTGACTTAGAAGCAATACTTACTTGACCCCTAAGCAAGCGACTAATTAACCTTAACGGGCTAAGGCCCAATAGGTCCTTGACTCTTCTAACAGCTCCATTCTGCTACTCTGCTTTTACAGCAATTGGATCTGCATAATTGGATGTCTGCAAAAAAAAATCAACAGTCAAAAACATCAAGAACGTACCTGAACATTATCAGAAAGCAACAAAATATATAATGTGATATGCCTTGAAGGATTTTATCGGCGAAGTTTTGCTGGAATCTGCATTATCACACTGAATGTGCACCAATACTGAATACTGAATGTGCAGCACAATTCACGAAATATCGCAACTCTGGAAATGTTTTTGCACGTTTTTACATACAGGGTCTCCGGAAATAAAAGCAAGAAGCTTACTGTATGAAGTTGGATGTGAGAACATTGTTTTTTTTTTTGAGTGGATGATGTCAGAACATTGCTGAACTTTAATTCTCAGACCAAGTTCTTGCACTCCACAGCCCCCGCCGGAGAGGCTGCCAAAGAAGCAGGCAACCAGGCTATCTAGTGTTGGGCTGGAAAGGCCAGAGGAACGTGGTCCATCGCTCCGCACTTCCTTTGGAGGATACTGGGACTCTACGGCCCATCTACTATACTAAATAAAACTGCTGGACGAACGCTGGCGCTACAGATGGTTTGACAGAGATCGGTCTGCTTCTAATCTACCTATCTACCTATACCCTTAAAGCTGTATAGCACAGCCCCTGACTCAGTTTCCGGTACATGAACAGTAATTCCACCAGAGCTATCTGATTCTCACGCCTCTCCTCATCCACCCGTCCGCCATGCGTCGTCCCGACTCCGCAAACCACACCGCCCTCAGCCCTTCCGCCTCCTCTCTTACGGAGGGAAAAAAAAAGTTTGCAGATCACCATCTCCACCGAAATCCGAAACTTCCACCAGCTTCGTGGCCTATCCAGCACCCGCCCTCCTACGAGAAGAGGGAAAACATCTGCTCAGGTGGCCTGCCGCCCGGCCCCATGCTGCGCTTCCGCCTCAGCCTCCGTCACTGCAGCCCCATCCATCGTGCCGAGCGGCGCACGGCGCAGATCCGCCGCCCTCCACTTCTCCCTGCATCTCTCCCTCGCGCCTCCCCATACCTCCACTGCCTGCTCCGCCTCCCCTCGCGCCGTACATGTATTACCTAGGAAAATCTGAGGTTTCATTTGTTCCCAAGGTTACATCTTCATACTTATGCAAGCCAAATTCTGAGTCCTGGAAGTTTGATTGGAAAATAGAGGTTTGCTTTCATAGGTAAGTGATGTTTTGACTCTTCCAGACTGTAAATGTAGCCATTCTTAGTTTTCAGAAAACTGAAGCAGTTTACCTTTGCACGAATGCCTCTATAGATTTATGCCAGTGTGAGGCAGCTGAATGGCAAGGTCTTCAGGTTCAGGATGGGAAATATGGGCCGCTGTAAATTGTTCATATGCCAACAAATATGTTGATGTCAAATTGTCCGATAAGAAACCTGCTTGGTCCACTCTTTCCATTCAGGAAGGTCACGATTGTTCACGAAATCAATTCCTTTTTTCTTTTTCCGTGATAGATTCCCCTCCCAGAACTATTTTGTTTTGATTTTGTTGTACCTCTACTGAATCTTTGAGAAAACTCAGATATGCTAATTTGGGCTGCTCATAAACCATGTAATGATGTCGCGCTCTCTGTTGACAGCGGTGCAGGTGATGAAAGCAGCTGCAGGCAGAGGGAACATGTCACACCCATTTTTAAGGATAAAATGGAATGCATAACCTTATGTGCGCCGAGAGATCAATCACACATAAGTCGACAACTTAAAGGAGGGTATCATCATATTTTTTGTTACGTCACGATTATTAACACATAGTCTTTACATAAATGTAGCAAAAAAAAAAGATAACTCTCTCTCTCGTGGTGACTCCAATCACAGGTACGTTGACTGGTTGACATCAAGCCTAATATTCATCACGATAATCCTCTTGCCAAACCTGTGAGCACATATCGTACTTTACAAATATAACATGGGGTTCATGAGGCTCAAAAAGGATAGACTCTGGTTTACTGCATTTAGCTTTTAATTGTCACAGTTTTATCATATTAGTAGCACCAGGTTTGCATATCCCACAGTAAACACAAGATCATTGTAAAGATAAATAATGAATAGCAAAACATATATTAAACCATTAAATGTTCATCTATTCCGTGAAGGTCCAAGGCCGCTTGCATCCATGAGCACAGTTAGTATACCAGTTTACTAAACTCTGCGCAGAGGTGTACACTTTCACTGTGAGTCATGATTTTCAAATACATGAGGAGGCCATTCCCAAAACACTAGAAACCATATAAAGTCATTCAAAAATTTGTCTAACACGTTAGGGCCGCTAGGATTCTGTAACCTGCAAATGTAGAGCCCTCCTTCCATCTGGCACATAACCGCAGCCTATACTCATAAGGACAGAAGCCGCACTACACCCAACCCGAGAAACACCCCATTGACTCCCTTTCAAGTAACCTCTAACAAGCTAGAAAATGTCTTTTAAACAACTAGAGTCAGAGCCACGTAGCCCTCACAATTGTACTGTAAATCCCGGATGTTCGTTCACAGATGAGTCCTTATGGAGAAAAACTAGAGCACCATAAGATAGCCCTATGCTCTAGCCCTCATTAAACAGTTGCTAAAAAGTCATCTTTTAGTGTCGTTGCATTCTCCATTACTCATATTACAAGATCATGGTTTATGTGAAGCACTAGCAAAAGCTACCCAATGCAATATCCCAAGGGTGACAAGGTATAGTTCAAAACTAGGAAGTCCTTGTTGGCAATTCAAGGATAGACACATGCAATATGATTTCATGTGATTAAAGTGAATAGGACAACAAGGAGATCCCATGTTATACTTGCCTTGATCAAAGTATAGCTCTTGCTGGTCCTGTTCTTCAAAATATTGCTCCTAATCGCCCACAAACTGCTCATCATCTATACTCGATAATACATCAACATACAAGCATTCAAAGGCAATCATGCACGAAGCAAACAAAGAGATATAACTAGAACAGTACACCAACAGTAGCAAAATAGTATAAAAGGTTCATAAAACTATTCTACATGTTGCTATGATCACATAGATGTAAAGATCACGAAAAACGGAGTTGAAATGTGAAAGTTATGAATTTACTAAGATTTCCTATAGATAAATAATTACTTTATTACAAGCTTAAAACTTAAATGTTACAAACCTACTGTATAGTAGCACTAACATGTAGAGCTCGCGAATACGAACCTAATGCAACTTGAACGGGTCAAATCGGAGTTGAAACGAAGATTTTATGGCTACAACAAAAGCAGTGGCAAACTTGTAAATAAAGGAAAACGTATTTGAACTGAATAAAACAAATCTACGTTTTCAGAAAAAGAAAGCGTATTTAAGGAATACATTTTGGACTGCGGGTTATAAACTTCAAAAGCACAGGGGCTCTTTAGCAAATGTGACAGGCGAAAGGGTATTCTTGATTTCTGTCCATCAGATTTAAAACGGACAGCCGAGATTATTAGATGGAGGGAGGAGAGGGCCGGCCGGCGGGGAAAGATGAACAACATGGCGGCCACCATGGCTAGCGGCGAGGAATCTCGCCGGCGCAACCCAATCGGACGTTTCCAACCACCATTTGACACGCGACCGGTACCAAACGAACGAGAAGCTCGATGCGAACTCACCAAGGAAGAAAATGGAGACATGAGGTAGATGGAGACGACGCGCGGCTTCAAAAGGCGGCGGTGAAGTACCTGCACATGACGGCGCTGCACGGTGACTGGAATAAACCAAGAAAATGAGAGGCGAGGGCCTTGGTGGGTTCGAAGTTATGACGTGAAGCTCAGAATCAAGCGTACGGTGATGGCATGACGACAAATTCGTCGAATCGAACCCGGCGGCGGCGCTCTAAGGTTTTGGGTGCTCGGAATGGAATTGGTGGCGGCGAGGGGTTTCAAGATGGAGCGGAGGAGCTCGGGTACATGCCTTAAATGGCCTAAAGGCGCGCGAGGAAAAGGAAAGTGAAGATTGGGAGGTGGATTTGACGTTGGGGATTTTGGAAAGGGAGGATCTCATCGGCTTGAGGTGGGTGACGATGACGACGTGTCACCGACACATGGGACCCTCCAGACAGCGAGAGGGAGAGCGGGGTCCGCGCAACAGAGAGACAGAGGCAGAAGGGCGCTCGGTGTTTGAGCTTCGGCCTCAGCTGGCCTGCGGTGCTACTTGGGCCTGCAGAGGTGAAGTGGGCCTGCGAGGGGTGAGGGAGGGAGTAGGCCGGCTGGATGGTTGGGCCAAAAGCCGAGAGGAGAGGGGAAACCCTTTTTGTTTTATTTTTTCCAATTTTTCGAAACCATTTTCAAAGGAGTTTTGAATTCTTCTTTTGAATTTTGAAACAAGCCACTCAACACAAAAACTCAAATGTAACAGCAGGAATGCACATCAATGTTTCTACCTTATTTTTGATATTAATTTCAATAAAAATATTAATTCCCTTTGTTTTAATGCGCAAATAATTGCATAATAAAACATTTTAAGCTATTTTAAATTCATGAAATTTTTGGGTGTTACAAATTCTACCCCTTAAAAGATTCTCGTCCTTGAGATTAGACTATACTTACTCGAACAACTATGGGTAGATTTTCCTCGATCCTCTTTTCTTTCCCATGTTGCCTCGGCTTCTGAATACTGATTCCACTGAACCTTGCACACATCTTAATAACCCGACTTCGTGTAACTCTTTCCACTGTTTCTAAAATTTTTATTGAGTACTCCTCATAGGTGAGATCTTCCTTAACAATAAGCTCCTCTAATGGGATCTGCTCCTCAGGTACTCGCAAACATTTCTTAAGTTGAGACACATGGAATACATCATGCACACCTGCCAAACTCAGGCAATTCCAATTGATAAGCCACTTCACCATGTCTCTCTAGAATCCTGAAAGGCCCAATATATCTCGGTGCTAACTTTTCTTTCATATTGAACCTTCTTACACTTCTCATTGGTGACACTTTTAAGTACACATAATCACCTACTTCGAAAACTAATTCTCTTCTCCGAGTGTCAGCATAACTCTTCTGTCGGGACTGTGCTATCTTCAAATTATCTCGAATCATTCTCACTTGTTCCTCAGCATTCCTAAGCACATCTGGTCCAAACACTTGAGTTTCTCCCATCTGATTCCAAAACAATGGGGTTCTACATTTCCTTCCATATAGAGCCTCGAAAGTGCCATCTGTAGACTCTTCTAGTAACTATTGTTGTAGGAGAACTCCACATACGGCAAACTCTTATCCCAACTTGCACCATACTGCAATGCACAAGCTCTTAACATATCCTCCAATATCTGATTTGTCCTTTCAGTCTATCCATCTGTCTGTGGATGATATGCTGTGCTAAAATTCAACTTCATCCCTAAAGATTCATGTAACTTCTGCCAATAGTGAGACGTAAATTGAGTACCCCGATCAGACACAATCTTTTTAGGAACTCCATGCAAACTCACTATCCTCTCCATATATAACTCAGCCAACTTAGCACTGCTATACTTGTCTTGACCGGTAAGAAGTGAGCAACCTTAGGCAAACAGTCAACTATTACCCATATAGAATCATATCCTCTGTGAGTGCGAGGCAAACCAACTATGAAATCTGATGAGCCCATGGCTCCTCAAGATTCAACTACTATTTGTAAGAAGAATTCCAAGGGGACACATATTTCTATTCCAATTGAATTACCAAAAAATAATATGAAAGATTCTTTTATGAAGCTTGGTGATTTTTATATTGACATGAATCGCGTCAAGGAGTTGAAGGAAAGCATCCAGCCAAGTAAACTTTTTATGGGAATTAATCTACTCAAGAAACTAGAAGAGAAGATAAAAAGGAAACCAAGTATTATTCAGTTTGGTTCCATGCCGGCTATGGAGATCACGTGAAGATGCATCCTTTATCTATTTTACATAGTAGCCACAATATTTTATTATTTTATAATATAGCAGGTTTTTGTTTGAGTCCTAGGTAATTAGGACTAGGTTTGGGTTAGCTAGCTTGTCACATGGGTTTTGGTAGTGTGGTTGGACTTTGAGTTTGTTACATGCGTGCACCATGTCGTTGAGTCCGACCTGGAGCCCAAGGCGGCCTGCGTGCCATATATGCCAGGGCCCGTTGCCTCAAAAGTAGAGGTTGAATTTTATTGTGGAGTTATTTCTCGTCGAGTTGTCGCTCGAGAAACCCTAGAGGTTGTTCATCCGGATTCTTCGTGGATTTGCGTAGAGTTGCGTGATCGAGCTGCTACAGCTTGGGCGCATCGCTTGGAATTCTTAGAGTTCCCTCTCTTCTGATCGGGGTCGTCGAGGCTGCGGGTGGAAGGATTATCCTAGGGTTTGGTTTGCATCATTTATTGTAAGCTGATCCCTCTATTTATCGTCGTTACTGTTTGAGATCCAGTAATCGAGATAGTTATTTGGTGCTGTCATTCATCTATCATCGTATCGTTGTTGCTATTGTCCACGTTTGATAAATCAAGGAATTGTTGCCGAGGCTATTTTCTTTGATGATTTCTGCGGGTTTGATCTGAATACCGGCCTGCTCGCTGACGTTTTTATTGCTAATACTTGAGATTGACGTGAGAAGTTGAGTAGTACTGCTGCTGCTATACTACTTTGTGTTGGCCGATTAAATTATTCCCAACCATATTAATCTGCCGTTAGAATATATTTTACCCGTGGACTACTATCATTGCTATCCTGCTATTGCTTGCTTGTGATTGAGGAAAATATTCAGAGTTCTAATTTGCTAGATCAAGTGTTTGCAGTAATTTATTTCCAATTACTTGAAGAGCTCAGTTTCTGTTCACGAACCAATTGTTTGTACCGTGAAAGATTGGGCAATTTATTTGGACAGCGTGGGCGTGTCCTTATCAGGTGGTATCAGCTTCTGGGTTGCCCACGGTGCATTTTCGTTGTTCAATGGCTGATTATAGTCTTGCTCACAAGGACATTAAGTGTGTGCCCACACTTTATTTAATAACCTATAATCACCGTTACTATGATTGGGAAGATGCAATGGAAAGTTTCTTACAGGGTCGTGGACTTGAGTCACACATGCAGTTGTTCTTTGCAAGGAAGACATTTTCTGATAATCTTTTTGATTGGTGGCGGGGAATTACATAAAAGACACATCATGAGAGGTAAAGAACCTTGCAGGACATGGAATGATATGAAAGCTGTGCTACGACGTCGACTTTCTCCTCCTCTTGAGTCAAAGAAGAAGGTAGCTATTGTCCATACACAAACTCCTCGAGGCACTAAGGAAAATGTGTGCTCGTCATGGGCTGATTCTATTGCTGGAAATGAGTATGTTCCTCGTCGAGTTGTCGCTCGAGAAACCCTAGAGGTTGTTCATCCGGATTCTTCGTGGATTCGCGTGGAGTTGCGTGATCGAGCTGCTACAGCTTGGGCGCATCGCTTGGAATTCTTAGAGTTCCCTCTCTTCTGATCGTGGTCGTCGAGGCTGCGGGTGGAAGGATTATCCTAGGGTTTGGTTTGCATCATTTATTGCAAGCTGATCCCTCTATTTATCGCCGTTACTGTTTGAGATCCAGTAATCGAGATAGTTATTTGGTGCTGTCATTCATCTATCGTATCGCTGTTGCTATTGTCCACGTTTGATAAATCAAGGAATTGTTGCCGAGGCTATTTTCTTTGATGAATTATGCGGGTTTGATCTGAATACCGGCCTGCTCGCTGACGTTTTTATTGCTGATACTTGAGATTGACGTGAGAAGTTGAGTAGTACTGCTGCTGCTATACTACTTTGTGTTGGCCGATTAAATTATTCCCAACCATATTAATCTGCCGTGAGAATATATTTTACCCGTGGACTACTATCATTGCTATCCTGCTATTGCTTGCTTGTGATTGAGGAAAATATTCAGAGTTCTAATTTGCTAGATAAGTGTATGCAGTAATTTATTTCCAATTACTTGAAGAGCTCAGTTTCTGTTCGTGAACCAATTGTTTGTACTGTGAAAGATTGGGCAATTTTTGGGCATCGTAGGCGAGTCCTCATCAAAATCCATATCAACTTCATCCCATTTCCACTCAGGGATTTTCATGGGCTGTAGCAAACCTACAGGTCTCTGATGCTCTACTTTCACCCTTTGACAAGTGTCACACATAGCTACATATTCTGCCACATCTCTCTTTAAACCATACCACCAATATTTCTCCTTAAGATCCAAATACATCTTAGTACTCCCAGGATGTATAGAATAGGCTGACTCATGAGCTTCACGCAGAATTGCATCTCGCAGAACCTTATCCTCAGGCACACACAACCTTTTTCTAAACCACAGAGTTCCTTGTTCATCCATGTGGAATCCTGGTGACTTGCCTTTTGCTATGTTCCCTGCTATCTCTCTCAACTTTTCTTCTTTCATCTGGCCCTTGCGTATTTCCTGCTCCAAAGTAGGTTCTAGTACCAATTCTACTGCATTGGTGGTAAAACCCAAGTTCAGATGCTCACATTCAACACACAATTCACTTGACATAGGCATCACTTACACTTTATTAGCATAGCTTTTCCTACTAAGAGCATCAGCAACGACATTGGCCTTCCCTGGGTGGTAATGTACCTCCAAATCATAATCCTTTATTAACTCCAACCATCTACACTGCCTCAAGTTTAGGTCTGATTGAGTGAAGATGTACTTCAAACTCTTGTGATCAGTGTATATATCACTCTTATGACCAATCAAATAATGTTTTCATATCTTTAGAGCGTGAACCACTGCAGCTAACTCCAAGTCATGAGTAGGATAATTTAATTCATGCTTTCTCAACTGCCTCGATGCATATGCCACCACTCTACCTTCTTGCATAAAAACACATCCAAGACCCAAACGAGATGCATCATAATAGATAGAGAAGCTCTTACTCAGATCTAGCAATTTCAATACAGGTGCAGTGGTCAATCTCTTCTTCAACTCCTCAAAGTTGGCCTGACACTTTTCAGACCACATAAACTTGGCATTCTTCTCCAATAGAGCGGTCATAGGCTTAGCAAGCTTAGAAAACCCTTCTATGAACCTTCTGTAATATCCAGCCAACCCCAAGAAGCTACGAATTTCTCCCACATTGGTTGGTGGTTTTCAGTTCAAGACATCTTTTACCTTGCTAAGATCCACTGCAATACCACCATTAGAAACAACATGGCTTAGGAAAGAAACTTCCTTCAACCAAAACTCACACTTGCTCCACTTAGCATACAATTTATGCTCTCTGAGCTTTTGCAATATCAACCTCAAATATTCAACGTGCTCTTCTTCAGTCTTAGAGAATACTAAGATATCATCAATGAACACTACCACAAACTTATCAAGAAACTCCATGAACACCTTGTTCATTAGATACATAAAATAGGCAGGAGCATTGGTTAACCCGAAAGACATCACTGTATACTCATACAAGCCATACCGCATGGTAAATGCTGTCTTTGGTATATCACTAGCTCGAATCTTCAATTGATGATAACCAAAACGAAGATCAATCTTAGAAAAGACACAAGCACCTCTCAACTAGTCAAACAAATCATCAATTCTAGGCAAATGATACTTGTTCTTGATGGTAACCTCATTGAGTGACCGGTAATCAACACACATCCTCTGGGTACCATCCTTCTTATCGACAAAGATCACTGGTGCTCCCCTAAGGTGAAGAACTAGGACGAATGAAACCTTTATCCTACAACTCCTTAATTTGTTTCTTAAGTTCCTCTAGTTCATCTACCCCCATCCTATATGGACGCTTAGATATAGGTGCAGTTCTAGGTAATAATTCAATAATAAACTCAATGTCACGGTCAGGTGGCATACCTAGCAAATCATCGGGAAACACATCTGAAAACTCATCCACAACCTGGTCCTGATTATTGGCCTCATCATCTAGCTGGTTCACTGTGGCTGTGGGTGGAGCTTGCACTACAACTTCAACACTGATTTTATCTCCCTTCGGTGTTGTCAAAGTTACCACCTTCTCTTTGCACTAAATCATGGCTAGGTGTTGTTTCATCTAATTCATGCCCAGAATCACATCAATACCAGAGGTTCTCAACACAGCAGGACTGACTGGGAAGTCTACCCCCTTAAAGAAAGACTTGCTGAGGGGCAACAATAAGAAGCTGGCATAGTCCCTCCCAGTGAATTCACTATCATAGGATTCTTCATGGAAACTAAAGGTATGCTATGTTCTCTAATAAATGCTTGAGAAATAAAAGAATGCGAAGCTCTAGAATCAAAGAGAACAATAGTGGGGATAGAATTGATGTTGAACGTACCCAACATAAGTTCTATTGCCTCCTGAGTTGTATCTGAGGACACATGGTTCACCTTCCCAAAATGTGGTGGCTTCTAGTTGTTGCTATGCCTCTGAGGTGTTTGCTGGTTCTGCTTCTCAGGATAGTTGAAAGACATATGTCCCTCTTTTCCACAATGGAAACACCTGGTTGGAGTGTTGGGAGCACTATTCTTCATAGGAGTGGCATTGAAATTTCCTGAACGGGGTGTCTGCTGACCACCCTGCTGCTGATAAGGGGAACACTGCAGAAAATGCTGGCACTGGTTTCCCTGCTGCACCTGGTTCTGAGGACGCTGAGGATATGGTCCACGATTCCACTGACTAACTGGTCCTTGGAACCTCTGCTGTGAGTTAGGACGCTGACGATTGTTGCTCCCAGAGGCCTATCCTTGCATCCTCCTCTTTCTATCCATCTCCTTGCGCATATTATTAAGCACAATGGCGTGATTCACTAGAGTTTGCAAATTGGGGTATGTGTTGCCAGCCAACTGTAGCCTAAGGTCATAGTAAATACCCTTGAGGAAAAGACGTTACTTATCTGCATCTTCCCTCACCTCGTTAGGAGCATAGCGAGACAACTGGGCAAACTTATCATGATACTCGCTGACAGTCATAGATCCCATCCCGAGGGACATAAATTCCTCCTGTTTGAGCTCTATTACTCCATATGGAATGTGACGTGCCCTGAAGTCTCTGACAAACTCTTGCCAAGTGACAGGAGGAGCATTGTTGGGACGTGCAGACTGATAAGATTCCCACCAGGTCTCAGCTGTCCCCTATAACTGACCAGATGCGTATAGCACTTTTTCAAGATCGTTGCACTGTGCTATATTCAACTGCTTCTCCACAGCTCGCACCCAATCATCTGTCTCTAGTGGATCAGCAGCATGAGTAAGCACCGGAGGGCGTCCTTTTAAGAATTCACCATGCTTGTCCCTCACTTGGACAGGCGGTGGTCCTCCTGCAGGGGGGTTGTTCTGCATGTGCTGCATGAACATCTGCATCATTTGGTTCTGTGTTCATGAGTTCCTCCATGGTGATAGGAGGTGGTGGGTTGGGAGCACCCCTACCACGTCCCCTGCCTCTGCCTCTTGCTGCCATCTGTCATCCAACACAAATGTGCATAATTTAGAGATTCCCAATATATAGTCACTTATAGGGATAGAAATTAAAATCTAAAAACTTTCATATCTCGAGTTACAAAAATCCAACAGAGGAGTTCTTTACATGGTTGGAAAGCTTAAGAAGTTATCTACAACTTTTGTTTAAGTCACTAGACTAGATTCTATCGTTAAGTTAATCATAATTAAGTCACAAGAGAAACTGTTTTCAGATTCTAGACTGCGCAGAAACTCCAACTTAAAACTGTTATATCTCTCGCACCAAATCAGCTAAAAAGGTGATTCCAGTGGTATTTGAAAGGTTCTTAAGTCTAGTTTCTCTCATAAAAAAATTATAAATGTTGCACGAACCAATTTTGAGCTATAGCAGAAACTTCACAGACTGCTCCAAAAATCAGCAAAGGCAGAAACAGGATATAACCAAACCCAACTATTTATTCTTGACTATTAAACTTATAATTCTTAACAACGGAACTTGCAGACATGCCTACAAGCCCCAACAATCATAAAAAAATCCAACTCACACATAAACATAATGACAAGGCAACTATCACACCAAGGTTCAAACCATACGACAGACTCATTGACTCAATTGACGTTACTAAGAACGTTCTTATTACATAAAGGACTCCTACTCTTTAAGGATGTGGTTCATGATCAAACATCTCATAAATCCTTGCCAAGCCTTGGTTTGCTCTGAGGTCATCGATCGTTTCCTGGCATGTCTTGATGGTCTTCCCCTGAGCTTTCACCATCTCTTCTAACTGCTGCTTCCTCTCCATCATACCATAGACAAAGTTCACCATCACCCGAGGAATTGGATCCAACTGCATTGGGTCCATCATTGCCCATCCAAGGGCAGGGTGTGCACAAGGGAGGTAATGATGTACATCATCTTTCATACTATCAAAGCAAAGGTAGCGGAGACCCATACATGCTTCAAAGGCGGCATCCTCTATGCCAGCCTCCATGGTAGCTCGACGACCCTGGTGGGAAAACATCCTATCCAGCTGGTATGCCTCTTTTTCCTCATCCCTAGGAAAAATACTTGCCCTTGACTTCCAATATGTATCCTCCAGTGGATGCGTATACTCCCAGCAAACATACTCCACAACTGGGTTCCAATCAGAGAAATAAGCAACAAGCATCCCAACAAGTCGATGGTGAGAGACAGAGTCACCCCCAGTCTTGTGGTAAATCTCCACAGTCCACCCCATTGGAGGGGGGCACATCATCAGCAGCAGCTTGATCATTTAGGGGAGACGGGGGTTGCTCTCCTCCATCAGCATCATCTTCTTCATCATCTTCAATGAGGATGAGCTCAGGCTCTGTCACACCCAGTTTTAAGGACAAAACCAGATATACACTATATGTGAAATAAAGGAGTCAAATCTCACATATAGCCACAGATAAGTGTAATATCAAGAGACAAATGCTTAATATACATAACACAATAGTATAAAATATACCTTAAAGAGCAACACAACGGAAAGATAATCTCCGAACACCGGGTGTAGACTTCACTCCAGGACTAAACTGACTGATTGATCACAAGCCTAAAAACTCCGGAGACTATCCTGAGGTGTGGGAAATAGCAAGAGTGAGTCCATGTCAAGCTCAGCAAATATATCATGGGGTTCATGAGGCACAAAAGGCTAGACACTGTTTGACTGTGTTTAGCTTTTAGTCATCATTTGCTTAGCAATTGAGTAGCATCAAGGTATTCCAATTCCCATTAATGAACCAATGATCAATTGTAATAAGGATAATGAAATAGCATTAACATGGCATAATAATAATCAACAGTAATTAAGCATGATATAACCATGGTGATCATCTATCTGTAGATGTTCCAAGGCCGCCCGTATCCGTGGGCACGGCTAGTATACTAGTTTTTAACTCTGCGCAGAGGTGTACACTTTCACTGTGAGTCATGATTCCCATATGCTAGGGGGTCATGAATCCCCAAACATAGGAAACCATATAAAGTCATTTAAAAGTTCGTCTAACAAGTTAGGGCCGCTAAGGATTCTCAATTGGAAAGCATAAACCTCCCTCCAAGGGGCGACTTACAAAAGACTGCACCCACCTTGGCAGGCCAAGACCATACTAGACATGACCCCTCTTGCGCCTTTCGGTAACCACTAACAAGCTAGAAAAGGTCTCTTAAACAACTAGAGCCAGAGCCATATAGCCCTCACAGCTGTACTGTCAATCCCGGATGATCACGTACAGATAAGTCCTTATGGAGAGAAACCACAGCAACAATATAACCCCTTGCTCTAGCCCCCTTTTCAACAGTAATAAAATCATCTTAAAGGTTGGTTGCTTAATCCATTAATCAAATTACAAGATCATTGTTCATAATTAAGCACTAGCATTAGATACCCAAATGCATAACCCATAGGTGACAAGGAAACAAGATATCAATAGCTAAGTTATAATCTCTATGGTTGTCAAGGAGGACACATGCATATGTATGATAATTTCAGTGAATAGGACAACAAGGATGGTCCCACGTTATACTTGCCTTGATCAAAGCTTTCCTGATGATACTGCTGGTCTGGCTCAAAATAATATTCCTGATCATCCAAAAACTGCTCACCGTCTAACTCGATCACCAATCAACAACATACATGCATTCAAGCAAACATACACGAAGCAAACAAAGAGATATAATTAGAACAGTACACCAACAGTAACAAAACAGTAATAAAAGTCTGTAAAACTCTTCTACACATTCCTACGATCACACGGACGTAAAGATCACAAAATTCGGAGTTGAAACGTGAAAGTTATAAATTTTCTAAGATTTCCTATAGATAAATAATTACTTAAATATAAACTCAAAAATTAATTTTCCCAAACCTACTGTACAACTATACTAACATGTAGAGCTCGCAAATACGAACCTAACGCAACTTGAACGGGTCAAATCAGAGTTAAAACGAAGATTTTATGACAAAAACAAGTTTAGTGGCAAAACTGTAAATATCAGAAAACGTATTTTTGATTTACCGAGAGAAAATACGCTTTCAAAACGAAGAAACGGATTTCGGTTATTACGCTAAGGACCGTGAGTTTTATTTCATAAAAACGCAGGGACTCTTTATGAATTTTACCCCGCGAAGGGGTACCTTCTAATCCTAACCGTTGATCATCCCATGGACGGCTACTGCTTAACCCGAGAGAGAGAGAGAAGAACCGGCCGTCTCCTTCAACGCCGGCTGGCAGCCGCCATGACCGCCGCGACCCATGTTGCCGAAAATAGCGTTTCTCGCTACTTAGACCACCAATCGGCCCGTGACTTGTTCCAAACGAAAGAGAAGCTTATCGCGATCTCACCTAGGGTCTTTTCTTCGGCCAAGAGAACTCGTCGGTGATGCTTGGCTCGGAAAGGCGAGGTCCACCTCCTGTGAATCCCGGCGTCGATGGGTGAGCTCTTAGAACAAGAGGAAGAAAAATACAGCTACTACGGCTACTTCACCTCAAGACGAAAAGCACCAAAAAGATCTTTGATAACAGAGATGTGGCTACCGTCGAGCTCAACCGCGGCAGCCTTAGCTCCAACCCGGCGAGATCCAAAATCAATTCCCGACGATGAGTCTATGACCTAGGGCAGCGCGTGAAAGGAAAAACGGAACGCGGGGGTCACAACTCTCTTATAGGGGTACACGGCTTGCGGTCCAAGTCGTAGAAGATGGGGAAATCAGAATCCATCGGGATAGTGTCCTTCCCGGCCACGAACCGGAGGTGGAAGAGGGCGCTGACAAGCGGGCCCGGTTCGTCAGCGTCACCTGAGAGAGAGCAACGCGCGTGGCTTCGCCTGGGCCGGCCCACGCGCGTGGGGAAGGAGCCGGTTTGGCCCATCAGCGGGAGAAACAGCCACAAGCCGACGGAGCGGGCCTCCAGGCCGACTTTGCACAGGTAAGTTCTTCTCCTTTGTTGTTTTTTTATTTATTTGTTTTCAAACCATTTAAAGAGATTGAAAATTCCAAATCAAATAAAATAAAATCACACCACTCAACACATTAAAACCAATGCAGAGGCATGTATGCTCAAACAAGTTGCTACCTTAATATAAATTTTAATGTAATGAAAATTTTTATTTTCCTATGTTTTTATGAGCACAAAAATTCAAAATTAAATCAATTTCTCTCTTTTTCAAAAGAAGCAAATTTTAGGGTGTTACAATTCTACCCCCCTTAAGATGAATCTCGTCCTCTAGATTCGGAAGATGATGATAAAAGAGATAGTGACATTCTGTCTTCATTCGATCCTCATTTTTCCATGTTACATCTTTCAATGAGAATCATAAGACAGTTCCTAAGATCCTCGCTAGCTAATCTGCGTAAGCATGATCATCTCTCATATTAAGCTCCTCCAAAGTCGTTTGTTCCTCTGCTGACTTTTGTAAACTCATGATCCGCTTTGCTATCCTTAGTGTAACCACCTTCTAATTGGTCATTCTCGTCTTCCTTAGGTGCTGGTTGAACACCTACATACTCAATTCTTTCTCCTGATCGTGTGGTTAGAAGCACCGAACGTTGAGCAGAATTAATCACTCCTTTGCAAGCAAGTAACCAACCTTTTCCAAGGATAACATCTATTTCCATTACCTCCAGAACAATAAGGTTTGCCTCAAACTTCACCCCCTTTATGTCAAAACTTACTCTTGGGCATATACGGTTTGCCTTCTTTTCTCCTTCTGGAGAGTTAACTACCACCGGTTTTCTCATTAGAAGCATGGTTATCCCATGATCCCCTACATATTTGCGAGAGATGAATGAATGTGTAGCCCTAGGGTCAAACAAAACCATAGCAGTGTCTGAGCCTGCACCAATATAGCCGAGAACAACCTCTTTAGCTTCGTAAATGGTAACCACATCCACATTGTTCAACCTTCCTTGGATATATTTTCGATTCAATTTATTTCTTTGCACCTCCTGATTATGGACACTTTGTTCTGGCTCTTGATGTTGTTGATTCTGGCTGCAATTACTCTTAGTAAGCTCCTCCAGACAATCGTTCTCATAGTGCTCAATCTCACCACAACCATGACCTTCCTCACTGGTATTAGTAATCAGAGGTGACAGACATGGTTCTTGAGAGTTAAAGTAATGCACGTCATTATTGGGTTGCTGAAATTGGTACTGATCCCGATCTATACTACCAAGTAGATGCATAGAGTGTGACTCATACTCTGGTTGTGCAGCAAAACCGAGACAAGTGTTACTACCTGCATATTGATGTTGCATCTTCCTTCTCTTCCTATCATGCTCCTTGCGCATATCGTCAAGCACAATAGCACAGTCCACCAAAGCTTGGAAATTTGGATAGGTGTGGCCCTTCAGTTGTAACCTGAGATCATAATAAATTCCCTTAAGAAAGATACGTTGCTTATCTGCATCTTCTCTCACCTCATTAGGAGCATAACGAGACAACTGAGTGAACTGATCACGATACTCGCACACCGACATAGATCCTTGCTTTAGAGCTCAAAATTCATCCTGCTTAAGTTCTATCAACCCTTTGGGAATGTGGTGAGCTTTGAATTTATCTCTGAACTCCTGCCAGGTTATATGAGAAGCATTATCAGTACGTCCATCCTAGAAAGATTCCCACCAATCTAGAGCAGCACCATAAAGTTGTCCGGAAGCATAAAGCACCTTTTGATGGTCATCACACTGAGCTATGTCAAGATGTCGCTCCACAGCTCTAAGCCAATCATCTGCCTCTAGTGGATCACTCGCATGAGAGAATGTCGGCGGGTGTCCCATCATAAATTCACCACGCTTACTAATAGACGGTGCTTGATGCTGGTTATTCACCACATGTTGAACTAGAGTCTGTAGCAATTGATTCTGTGTCATCAAAGCTTGCTCTATAGTTGAAAAATTTGTTGCTGGCGGAGGATTAGATGAATTGGTAGAGTTCCTTTGGTCACCATGTGAAGAACTTCTCTGGGTATTAACCATCTATTTGTAACATGAATACTTTAGGATTTAGTCATTCTTAACATTCCTAAGTGCAACTTCATGAGATGACAAGATAAGACTTGATAGCATGAGAGGTAAGAGAAACCCAACCACATAGACAACCGAACTCTTCATCTTGACTACCCCCCTTAAGAAAATATCAACTAGGGGAACGAAAGAGTAGCCTAAACCTTCTTCTCAATGGATATACTATCATGATGACCTTCCGATATCCAATAAAAACTCGTGTGTATAAACAAGAACAAGTAAACTGAAATTCCTCACGAGCAGAAAAACAGCAGCACAGTAAAACATCCATATCTCCAGTTCTGTTAATCCAATTAGGTTGCACCTTATACCGTTCGAAAGCTTATCAAATTCTCTACAACTGACTTATAGAACACTTTCCCAGATTCTGCAACTAACTTGGTCGAAAACAGCACATAACAGATTCTGTTCCAGGTTTCAGACAGCACAGATTCATCATTTTGTGATTTTCATAACTCCCAAACCAGAATAGCTATGAGGGTGATTCTTGTGGTCAGAGAAACATGTTGAAGTCTACTATTTTCCAGAAAATTTCCATGATTTTTGGTCATTCCAGAACAGAGGTATAAGCTGAAGAAGACAGATTGCTCCGAAAAGACAGGATAAGGCAGAAACAACAAAACCAACCCTACTATTTATGCACTAATCCTTATATCTTAAGCCTATATCTAAATGAAATTGTGGGATCCACAAATTCATTGCAATCATTACAAAGATCCAAAACAAGCATAGGCATAATGACAATCCAACAAGGCAATATAGGAGCACAACTCAATATTGACTCAACTTGCTATGCTATCGTTTTCTTCATATAAAGGGAAAAGATCCTAATGCTTCTCTTCCGATGTCGCAAGAAGATGGTAAGATGAGGTTCTAAAAGCATACCAAATCAAGGAATAGGATGAGCACAAGACTTTATAAAATAAGCAACAAGGTGGAGATGAATAACAAGGTAAGGATATAGTATAGAAGGAAATACCAAGGTTTTATAGAACAAGGATTGTTATAGCAATTTCAAAACCATAACACGACCAATTTCTAACTAGGCTTGCGTCCTACAGTCAGCATTGCTCTGATACCACTCTGTCACACCTAGTTTTAAGGACAAAACCAGATATACACTATATGTGAAATAAAGGAGTCAAATCTCACATATAGCCACAGATAAGTGTAATATCAAGAGACAAATGCTTAATATACATAACACAATAGTATAAAATATACCTTAAAGAGCAACACAACGGAAAGACAATCTTCGAACACCGGGTGTAGACTTCACTCCAGGACTAAACTGACTGGTTGATCACAAGCCTAAAAACTCCGGAGACTATCCTGAGGTGTGGGAAATAGCAAGAGTGAGTCCATGTCGAACTCAGCAAATATATCATGGGGTTCATGAGGCACAAAAGGCTAGACACTGTTTGACTGTGTTTAGCTTTTAGTCATCATTTGCTTAGCAATTGAGTAGCATCAAGGTATTCCAATTCCCATTAATAAACCAATGATCAATTGTAATAAGGATAATGAAATAGCATTAACATGGCATAATAATAATCAACAGTAATTAAGCATGATATAACCATGGTGATCATCTATCTGTAGATGTTCCAAGGCCGCCCGTATCCGTAGACACGGCTAGTATACCAGTTTTTAACTCTGCGCAGAGGTGTACGCTTTCACTGTGAGTCATGATTCCCATATGCTAGGGGGTCATGAATCCCCAAACATAGGAAACCATATAAAGTCATTTAAAAGTTCATCTAACAAGTTAGGGCCACTAAGGATTCTCAATTGGAAAGCATGAACCTCCCTCCAAGGGGCGACTTACAAAAGACTGCACCCACCTTGGCAGGCCAAGACCATACTAGACATGACCCCTCTTGCGCCTTTCGGTAACCACTAACAAGCTAGAAAAGGTCTCTTAAACAACTAGAGCCAGAGCCATATAGCCCTCACAGCTGTACTGTCAATCCCGGATGATCACGTACAGATAAGTCCTTATGGAGAGAAACCACAGCAACAATATAACCCCTTGCTCTAGCCCCCTTTTCAACAGTAATAAAATCATCTTAAAGGTTGGTTGCTTAATCCATTAATCAAATTACAAGATCATTGTTCATAATTAAGCACTTGCAATAGATACCAAAATGCATAACCCATAGGTGACAAGGAAACAAGATATCAATAGCTAAGTTATAATCTCTATGGTTGTCAAGGAGGACACATGCATATGTATGATAATTTCAGTGAATAGGACAACAAGGATGGTCCCACGTTATACTTGCCTTGATCAAAGCTTTCCTGATGATACTGCTGGTCTGGCTCAAAATAATATTCCTGATCGTCCAGAAACTGCTCACCGTCTAACTCGATCACCAATCAACAACATACATGCATTCGAGCAAACATACACGAAGAAAACAAAGAGATATAATTAGAACAGTACACCAACAGTAACAAAACAGTAATAAAAGTCTGTAAAACTCTTCTACACGTTCCTACGATCACACAGGCGTAAAGATCACAAAATTCGGAGTTGAAACGTGAAAGTTATGAATTTTCTAAGATTTCCTATAGATAAATAATTACTTAAATATAAACTCGAAAATTAATTTTCCCAAACCTACTGTACAACTATACTAACATGTAGAGCTCGCAAATACGAACCTAACGCAACTTGAACGGGCCAAATCAGAGTTAAAACGAAGATTTTATGACCAAAACAAGTTTAGTGGCAAAACTGTAAATATCAGAAAACGTATTTTTGATTTACCGAGAGAAAATACGCTTTCAAAACGAAGAAACGGATTTCGGTTATTACGCTAAGGACCGCGGGTTTTATTTCATAAAAACGCAGGGACTCTTTATGAATTTTACCCCGCGAAGGGGTACCTTCTAATCCTAACCGTTGATCATCCGATGGACGGCTACCGCTTAACCCGAGAGAGAGAGAAGAACCGGCCGTCCCCTTCAACGCCGGCCGGCGGCCGCCATGACCGCCGTGACCCACGTTGCCGGAAACAGCGGTTCTCGCTACTTAGACCACCAATCGGCCCGTGACTTGTTCCAAACGAAAGAGAAGCTTATCGCGATCTCACCTAGGGTCTTTTCTTCGGCCAAGAGAACTCGTCGGTGATGCTTGGCTCGGAAAGGCGGAGGTCCACCTCCTGTGAATCCCGGCGTCGATGGGTGAGCTCTTAGAACAAGAGGAAGAAAAATACAGCTACTACGGCTACTTCACCTCAAGACAAAAAGCACCAAAAAGATCTTTGATAACAGAGATGCGGCTACCGTCGAGCTCAACCGCGGCAGCCTTAGCTCCAACCCGGCGAGATCCAAAATCAATTCCCGACGATGAGTCTATGACCTAGGGCAGCGCGTGAAAGGAAAAACGGAACGCGGGGGTCACAACTCTCTTATAGGGGTACACGGCTTGCAGTCCAAGTCGTAGAAGATGGGGAAATCGGAATCCATCGGGATAGTGTCCTTCCCGGCCACGAACCGGAGGTGGAAGAGGGCGCTGACAAGCGGGCCCGGTTCGTCAGCGTCACCTGAGAGAGAGCAACGCGCGCGGCTTCGCCTGGGCCGGCCCACGCGCGTGGGGAAGGAGCCGGTTTGGCCCATCAGCGGGAGAAACGGCCACAGGCCGGCCGAGTGGGCCTCCAGGCCGACTTTGCACAGGTAAGTTCTTCTCCTTTGTTGTTTTTTTATTTATTTGTTTTCAAACCATTTAAAGAGATTGAAAATTCCAAATCAAATAAAATAAAATCACACCACTCAACACATTAAAACCAATGCAGAGGCATGTATGCTCAAACAAGTTGCTACCTTAATATAAATTTTAATGTAATGAAAATTTTTATTTTCCTATGTTTTTATGAGCACAAAAATTCAAAATTAAATCAATTTCTCTCTTTTTAAAAAGAAGCAAATTTTAGGGTGTTACAGGCTCTTCTTTAGGCTCGGGCTCTGGCTGGGGAGGGGCTGGCACATGGACTGGTGCTGTAGGGGCTTGCTCCTGTTCCTGGGGTGCTTCCTCTTGTGGCTCTTTAGGCACAAGCAAGGCACGAGGTGGGTAATGGCCTCCAGTGGAGATACGGACGGTCTTGTGTGCACGAATCATCTACAGAGTTTCAGAATTTAATTAGAATAGAGGCAAAAGTTTCATAATAGAATAAGACATAAGAAGCATAAAAATTTATCAAATAACAAAAGCAAGATAATAAGCATAAAATAAGTGAATAAAAAGATGCTACAACGACCATTTCTAACAAGGCTTGTGTCATACAGTCAACAAGGCTTTGATACCAATTTGTCACATCCATTTTTAAGGATAAAATAGAATGCATAACCTTATGTGCGCCCAGAGATCAATCATACATAAGTTGACAACTTAAAGGAGAGTATCATCACATTGTTTATTACATCACGATTATTAACACATAGTCTTTACATAAATGTAGCGAAAAAAAGATAACTCTCTCTCGTGGTGACTCCAATCACAGGTATGTTGACTGGTTGACATCAAGCCTAATATTCATCACGATAATCCTCTTGCCAAACCCGTTCGTTTGCCCATCCTGATGTGTGGGGAGATAGCAAGAGTGAGCACATATCGTACTCAACAAATATAACATGGGGTTCATGAGGCTCAAAAAGGGTTGACTCTGGTTTACAACATTTAGCTTTTAATTGTCACAGTTTTATCATATTAGTAGTATCAAGTTTGCATCAATCCCACAATAAACACAAGATCATTGTAAAGATAAATAATGAATAGCAAAACACATATTAAACCATTTAATGTTCATCTATTCCGTGAAGGTAGAAGGCCGCTCGTATCCGTGAGCACGGCTAGTATACCAATTTATTAAACTCTGCGCAGAGGCGTACACTTTCACTCTGAGTCATAATTTTCAAATGCATGAGGAGGCCATTCCCAAAACACTAGAAACCATATAAAGTCATTCAAAAGTTCGTCTAACAAGTTAGGGCTGCTAGGATTCTATAACCAACAAATGTAGAGCCCTCCTTCTATAGGCACATAATCGCAGCCTATACTCATAAGGACAGAAGCCGCACTACACCCAACCCGAGAAACACCCCATTGGCGCCCTTTCGGGTAACCTCTAACAAGCTAGAAAAGGTCTTTTAAACAACTAGAGCCAGAGCCACGTAGCCCTCACAGTTGTACTGTAAATCCCATATGTTCATTCACAGATGAGTCCTTATGGAGAAAAACTAGAGCACCATAAGATAGCCCTATGCTCTAGCCCTCGTTAAACAGTTGCTAAAAAGTCATCTTTTAGTGTCGTTGCATTCTCCATTACTCATATTACAAGATCATGGTTTATGTGAAGCACTAGCAAAAGCTACCCAATGCAATATCCCAAGAGTGACAAGGTATAGTTCAAAACTAGGAAGTCCTTATTGGCAATTCAAGGATAGACACATGCAATATGATTTCATGTGATTAAAGTGAATAGGACAACAAGGAGATCCTATGCTATACTTGCCTTGATCAAAGTATAGCTCTTGCTGGTCCTGTTCTTCAAAATATTGCTCCTGATCGCCCACAAACTGCTCATCATCTATACTTGATAATACATCAACATACAAGCATCCAAAGGCAATCATGCACGAAGCAAACAAAGAGATATAATTAGAACAGTATACCAACAGTAGCAAAATAGTATAAAAGGTTCATAAAACTATTCTACACGTTGCTACGATCACATAGACGTAAAGATCACGAAAAACAGAGTTGAAATGTGAAAGTTATGAATTTACTAAGATTTCCTATAGATAAATAATTACTTTATTACAAGCTCGAAACTTAAATGTTACAAACCTATTGTACAGTAGCACTAACGTGTAGAGCTCGCGAATATGAACCTAACGCAATTTGAACGGGTCAAATCGGAGTTAAAACGAAGATTTTATTGCTAAAACAAAAGCAGTGGCAAACTTGTAAATAAAGGAAAACGTATTTGAACTGAATAAAACAAATCTATGTTTTCATAAAAAGAAAGCGTATTTAAGGAATACGTATTGGACTGCAGGTTATAAACTTCAAAAGCATAGGGGCTCTTTAGCAAATGTGACAGGCGAACGGGTATTCTTGATTTCTGGCCGTCAGATTTAAAACGGACGGCCGAGATTATTAGATGGAAGGAGGAGAGGGCCGGCCAGCGGGGAAAGATGAACAACACGGCGGCCCCCATGGCCGGCGGCGAGGAATCTCGCCGGCGCAACCCAATCGAACGTTTCCGGCCACCATTTGACATGCGACCGGTACCAAACGAACGAGAAGCTCGATGCGAACTCACCAAGGAAGAAAACGGAGACGTGAGGTAGATGGAGACGACGCACGGCTTCAAAAGGCGGCGGTGAAGTTCCTACACACAACGGCGCCGCACGGTGAGTGGAATAAACCAAGAAAATGAGAGGCGAGGGCCTCGGCGGGTTCGAAGTTATGACGTGAAGCTCGCGGTGACGGCACAACGACAAATTTGTCGAATCGAACCCGGCGGCGGTGCTCTAAGGTTTTGGGTCCTTGGAATGGAATTGGTGGCGGTGAGGGGCTCAAGATGGAGTGGAGGAGCTCAGGTACGTGCCTTAAATAGCCTGAAGGCTCGCGAGGAAAAGTAAAGTGAAGATTGGGAGGTGGATTTGACGTTGGGGATTTTGGAAAGGGAGGATCTCATCGGCTTGAGGTGGGAGACGACGATGACGTGTCACCGACATGTGGGACCCTCCAGACAGCAAGAGGGAGAGCGGGGTCTGCGCGACAGAGAGACAGAGGGAGAAGGGCGCTCGGTGGTTTGGGCTTCGGCCTCAGCTGTCCTGCGGTGCTACTTGGGCCTGCAGAGGTGAAGCGGGCCTGCGAGGGGTGAGGGAGGGAGCAGGGCGACCGGATGGCTGGGCCAAAAGCCGAGAGGAGAGGGGAAACCCTTTTTGTTTTATTTTTTCCAATTTTTTGAAACCATTTTCAAAGGAGTTTTGAATTCTTCTTTTGAATTTTGAAACAAGCCACTCAACACAGAAAACTCAAATGCAACAGCATGAATGCACAACAATTTTTCTACCTTATATTTGATATTAATTTCAATAAAAATATTAATTCCCTTTGTTTTAATGCGCAAACAATTGCATAATAAAATATTTTAAGCTATTTTAAATTCATGAAATTTTTGGGTGTTACAGAACAGGTAGTTTTTTTCTTCTTTTGATTTGTCCCTTTTTTGCACATAATTAATTGTTTGAAACCTGATTAAGCCTACGCATGGTGGCAGTGCAGCTGCGTGGAATGACATGCCGGTGCAGTGCTGCTGCTGCCTGATGTGAGTACCTGACCAGCGTCCTTAGCCGGCTGTGCACTAGCTAGACGGAGGCCATTGTGCAGGTCAGTTTGGTAGTTGTTTAGCTCTATGGACTTACCTCCGCACAGCTCTGTGATTGTTTAATTGTATAAATACCTGAGTGCTCTACTCTAATAATGAATACTTCATTTTATGCAAAAGTACACAATTATGTTAAAGGTGTCTGCTGCTCTCCCTTATTTGTCTTTCAGCTGCCGTGCTAATTCAAACAAATCATGTTTCCAACGTTGCGCTTGATATTAGGTTAACATGAATATACGAAAATAACTGTATATCTCTGGCTCTTCGATTGTTTGGGACTACACATGTGTAATGTCTGTGAAAAAGATAGGAGCGTTTTAACCACCATTGGAGAATTTGCTGTGACATTTCATTCATGGCATTAAAACTCTAAACTGTGTGCTGATGACAATACACTTGAGCAGGTTTCTTTGTTCCACCTATTCTTCTAAGACTTACTTTTCTTTTAATAATAATAAAAAACCTGTACATACTGCGGCCATATTGTTGGTGTCAGACCTGATATCATAAGGATGATGAAGGGTTGGAGTGGCAATGGGTGCAATAGGCTGTTTCAGGCACTTTATTTTTGGGTTCCTTTCCGTGATCGATTGCTGGAGCACTATGCAACCAATATATACAGCAGAGATGTTGAACAGAGCATACTAATTTGCCAGGCTGATCTGTTCTCAGCTACAGCTATTGGTCCTAAGTAGTGACTGTTATTTCTTTTCTCAACTTCTTGGATACCCTGCACCCTATAGGGATCAATAGTATAGTTAAATAATCACAATTTATCCTCACCAAAACTATCTCAAAGATTATTGCAATTGTATCTCTGATTTTCCTACAATCTAAAACAATAGTTTTCCAATTTGTTTTTTTTACACAGACTCTATTAAAGCTGTTGTATAGTTGTTGGCTGCTTGGATCTAGATTTTACGGGTGCGTTTGGTGCGCTTGCTAGCTTTGCTCGCTTGCCTCGCCGAGCCTTGCCCAGAGCGGAGAGCGGAATTGGCTCGCTCAGCATGGTGTGGGAAAAGCTTGATTGCACAGGCCTCGAGCCCGACGGCAAAAACAACCAAACGCTGCTACCTTTTCGATTCCTGAGCCGTCTAGGCAAGGCGAGACGGCACAAGGGTACCAAACAGCCCCTTACGTTGCCCCATTCCGCTCACCTGCCTAAGAAAAATGTAGTCCAGATAAAGTAAACACAAACAAATAGTAGATTCCCAATTACCTTTTGTTACACGGGCTCTATTAAGACTGAGGTGTAGCCTTTATCCTTTACGTACTTATAATGAAGTAGTTAACTTAAAGTCTTAACATATGCTTTTATACTGTCATAAACAGAAAAAATGTTGAACAAAGTCATGTACTCAACCAATCACTAACTTTGATTCACCAGCGGCAACACGCGGGGTATTGGCTAGTTTTCTTTATATAAGCTAGTGGTCTATGAGAAGAAATTTTATCAGAACTGCTCGCACCCTGACGTCCGATCCATATTGATCCGTCGGACGGTACCGTGAACCAGGCTGATTCGTTTCCCCAGCGCGCCTGCACTCCGCGCCCCCACCCGTGCCTACTTTTCACGTGCCCACCCAGGGGCCCGCGCCCGTGCCCGTGGGGACCGCTGGTGCCCTTCCTGCTTTCCACACACATCCTATGTGCAACATTCGATCTGCTTTTGAAACATCCAGAGGCAAAACTTACAACATATGTCTGAAAACAGATTAAACACTTCAAATATGCGTCTGAAACACTTCCAAAAAATACTTGAAAACTATTGCTAACATACGCAACATGCAGATAAAACACTTGCAATATATGTGTAAAACATATGCAACATCGAGAGAAACACACTTACAACATATGTCCGAAAAATAGATTAAACATTGGGGACAGATGCTTGCAACATACATCTACAACTATTGCAACATATGTAACATCCCAATCTATTTTTGCAACATCCGTATGAAACACTTGCAACATACCTCTAAAACAACTGAAACATTTAAATTCTACACTTGCAACATGTATCGTATCCCGGTGTGGCCTCCTCCGCCGTCTGCATCAAGGCACCGGCGTGCCGCAGCTGTAGCAGGAGGCAAGGCCAGAGGGCTTCCACGCTAAGGCCCGGCGCTTCTCCTTGCGATGTCAGCATTGTCGGGCGGGGCGGGCAGCGGAGTAAGAGCAGCAGGGCGGCATGTGCAGAACAGGAGTAGGAGCAGCGTCAGGAGCGATGAGGCGGGCGCGTGAAAAGAGGAACAGGAGCAGCGTGGCGGGGCAGTGAAGCAGGAGCCGGGGTGGCCGTGGTGTGGGGGTGGGAAACGCCACGGCGGATGTGGTCGATGCGAATGGGGAAACGCTTCCGACTCTAAAGAAGAAAGCCGAACTTTTTTTTTTCAAACAGCCGATTGAAGGAGGCATCCAAGTTAGTTGGGCAGTTCATACCGTTGCAGCCCACGACAACTGGGCGTCTAGACGGTTGGACGCCCTGACCCCAGCATTTCTGTAATTTTATTTAGTTTTAGAAAAGTAATAATAATGAAAAAGAGCGTTTGGAGATACTCTAAAAGTCTATACAGGTCCAAACATGGGGTATACCGCGTTACACACGGAATGCCAATGTCACGGTACTCTCCGAACAGTCGAAGTCGAATAAAAATCCACGTCAGGAATCATATCTTGGACATGCCGGCTGTCCAACTTCTATTCTTCGTCCTCTCTCTACTTTTCCTCACTAAATTCGACATCAGGGCATCTACGTTGTACCCATTGACATCCATCTCTGGCTTTTGTAACTCTTAAGCTAATCTTTTCATCAAAAAACTCTTAAGCTAATCTAGCGAGCTAGCTGTCGCCACAAGCTAGGCATATATCCTTCCACGAATTTAATTAAAAGAAAAAAGGAACACTTCATTTCATCCATATATATCTGATACAATGCATCTGCTTGCGTGGCGGCGCGTGTGTTTATATACTTGTGTTGTGCACCCTTCTTCTCTCATACTAGAACCAAGATATGGTTTTGCTTTTGCAGTTCGAAACCTAGCACTACGGCCATGGTAATCACTACAACACCAAGAACATCGATTTACTTTTGTTGTCTACAAAGAACACCTTTTGTTTGTTGTTCGATTCAGCTACAATCTTTATCAGCTGTGGGATATCCTTTCGATGGAGCCTTTTGTTTTGGGATAGAGGTGTGGTCCGGCGATTACAATATACTGGAGATCGAAAATGAATATAGCAGCATCAGCAACAACGGCAACAGCAACGCAAGGAGGGAGAGCAGCAACCCAAAGGCAAGGACAACAACCCAAAGGCCCAAACGACGTATCCGAAACGGCCAGCCACTCGTTCCATTTCCGGCAGCAGCAGTGGGGAAGAAAGGACCAGGTGGTGTACCATACTGTAGTGCAGCCGCCAGCCACCTGTATGTATGGCACTACAATCGTCAAGTAATATTACTGTGCTTTGTACCTTGCTTGCTTGTTCCACGTTGTTCCATGCATGCCCCTGATCAGGATTTGGCTGAGATGCATGTCGGATCGGTTGGGTCGGGGGCCTGGTCTGTGACCCTGGTGCTCAGTGTTTTGGGAATTCAGAGTTAAGCCAAGAACAACTGTATATAGTTACTAATTTACTATGTATGATGTACATTATCATAAATACTCCTCGTCGGGCGGTTGCATCGCGCGTGGGGTCATATTGTACGTACCGCTCCCTACCTCTCTGTCGCGCGCAAGGTCGATCGAAGTCCACCTATTTCAAATCCTTTCTTGCAAGGAACTGATGTTTTTGCCAGGAGAGAAGAGGCGCAGAGTGGTTGGCGAAGACGGCAACGGAGCACACTCGTGACCAAATGAAGCGCCAAGGTGAAGGATACAGATGAAGGCTGTGAAGGGGTAGCGCCCCGGCGAGGGTCCCAAGCACCCGGGAGTATGAAAATGCCATTTGTACTCCGATGCAAATTGCGTAAGGCCCTGCCAAAAGGAATATTCTTGGTATCTATGATAGATGCAGGGTATTATGGTCATTGTAAAAAGGCCTTATAAGTAGGGCCTAGCTCGAGGCAAACAAAAGTGAGGAGGACCTCAATGTTTATGAAATGAGCCCTTCGCTATTGTTCCTATCTTGGATTGAGGTTATGGTGGCCGAACCCTAGCAATCTTCTTTGCTAGATGAGCTCCCTTCACATCTCTTCTCATTAGGCAGGGATTCCTCTTCACCGACCCACATAGGCTTGGGCTTTCAAAACCACCTATCATTCTTTTGGGCTAGGCTCCATGAATGACTAAATAGGTCCTCCATTCTATGCCCAAACGGCCTACCCATGTTCTCTTTTGTCATGCTCACACAAGTTGGATTTGGCCCACACACAATGTGACCTTGGTTCTGGTTGTGTTAACGCGGTATCTTCCGCCTTCGTCTCTGTCTCATCTCTCTTGCCCTGATTGCCCAAATCCTCGAAGAGCTTGATCTTAATCTCCTTCACCATCCTTGCATTGCCCATTTCAATTTCAGCTCTCACCCACACCTCGTGGTGGCTCACTGCAAGGACAATTTTCAACTTTCTACAGCTCTTTCATCAATGGTAATTTCCCCTTTTGGTTCAAACTAAATCCTCTGTAATGCCATTATTGATGTTGCACTAACAAACTGACCACTTGGGGATGAATTCAGCCATTCCGCTGAGAAATTGGAACCAAACGCGTGACCCAGACACATCGGAGGTGCATCCATGGTCACTTGCTTGTGACCACTTGACAAACCTCTTTAAGCTTTGCAACCCACCCGAACTTCGCAGTCCCCTCCCACAGAAAATGCACGAAGAAACTCGACGAGAAAGCAGTCGATTATGGTCATTGACCTGAGATCTTTGGATCAAACAATGCACTGTCGACTCGTGAATCGTTTCTCCTCCTTTTCATTGCTGGAAAAGACTTGCCCTTGTCGGAGCGCGCGATGCCCGTCATCAACTTTGTTGTCGTCCTTCGGCGCCTTTCAGCTATTTTTGCAAAAAGTTTTCTTCAAATTAAGTCTAAAACATACTAAACTTGATCAGCGTTATCAGAAATGATGATTTCTTCAAATAGTTGACGAGAATGGCATATATCCAGGTGACAAACTGTTATGGGACGTGCTGGCGTCCAGACGTCCGACAGGATAGGATTCCATTGGACGGCTGTTTCCGCGCGTGCTTGCATAGCCCGCCCTCCGTCTGCTAATTCACCCTGCCCGCATGTGCATCGCGCCATCGTTGCATCCGTATGACTCGCTTACAATCTGCCCCGTCTGCCTAGATTCCACCTGGCCCCATCCACGCACCCTCCCCCATCCGTTCGCCACGCTCTGCAGGCACACCCCGCCCCATCGTGCCCCCCGACCACTGGCCCCCAGCGCGCTAAGCACCATGTCTGTCGGGCACTGGCTCGTGCCCCATTCCTTGGTGCATGTGTCGTGCCACTGTCACTCCCCGGCGTCCCCTAACTCTCCGAACAGTACGAAACACGTGCAATATGAAATACTTAAATGTAACATACGTCTAAAACATATGAAACGTACGTACACTTACAACATATGTGTGAAAACATATGCAATATCCAGATAGAACACTTGCAACTTGCAACATGAAAACACTTGTTGCAACAGAAGACAGGAAAATATGAAACATTTGGAACATACTGTTGCAACATATGTGTGAAACATATGCAACATTCAGATCAAAATGCTTGCAACATACGTCTGGAATAGTGAAACATTTTGAACAAATGCTTGTAACATACCTCTGAAACACTTGCAATATATGCAACAATCCTGATCTACTCTTGCAACATCCATATGAAACAACTGTAACATATCTCTGAAAACACTTGAAACATATATTAGCAACATAGTGTGCTGGTCAATTCCGGCGGTTGGGGTGGGAGCTGGCGGCGAGTGGCTACGCGCGAGCACCACTAGCATCTAGCACCAGTGGCGCGCGCGAGCACCAGCACCACCAGCACTGGACTTGGCTCGGCCAGATGGGTGGTGCGTGCAACGGGAGGGAGTGGGCGGCGCGCGTGACGGGAGGGGCGAGAGGCGCAAGCGAGCGGTGGCGGATGGGGCGCACAGCAGCAACGAGGGGAGTGCGTGTCCGTGTTGAGGATGGGGCAGCCACAAAACGCGGCAGCAGGGAAGGAGGAAGCGGAAGGGAAAAGGATCGGTGATTTTTTTAATATAAACTCGTGGGCAGAGTGAGCGGCGGGGTAAGAAGAACAAACAACAAGGCGATGGGCCCTTGGGAGCGTGCGAAGATTTGTGCTCGCGTTGGACATAAGACGCATAGGATTACCGAAGCGTTATTGCTCACGTTCCGACACCTACTCAGCACGCTGCAGCAGTACCAGCAGGCCGCCCTGTCAGGACACGAAAGCTCAATACGTTGGTGACCGGCCCAATGTAGCAATCTTAGTTGCTAGTACATAAGAGAAGAGAGCTGAGAGGGTGAGAATCATGAACATTGTAACCGAATTCGAATCTGAAGTAAGCCTGTCCTCGCTACTCTTGCTTCTCTGTTCTTCCTTCTTCCCCATGACATCCCTCTGCTAACACAAACCTGAAGGCTCAGGCAAAGGCAGATCCATATATAGCCAATCTCGACATTGATCCTATAATGTGATAAAAAAAATATGGCAAACTAAAACCAAGGAGAATAACTATGAGCTAAATAAAGCCTCGATTTATTACCTCCCATCCTTAGCTTGCTAGTGCGGTAGTGCCCCCGTACCCAAGAGCTGGAGAGACTGGGCTCGCGCGCTAGCTAGCTAGCTCCGTGCTCTCCTCGTTGCTATACTAGCAGATTAAAAAAAACCATTATTTCTAATAAAAAAATGAAGCGCTGGTGGAAATCAATTCTGTAGTGGTGACTATTAGCACCAAAACAGACGGAGGATCTAAGTTTCATAGTTAAGGTCCTAGTTCTCAGCTCCTTACTGAATCTGCAATTATCTAGCCTAATATGTAGTTGAAAAAAAAAGTGTTAGCACAGGCATTGCCATGTTAGGTCCATAAGTAACAGTATAATATGAAAGCATTGGTATTACAGTAAGAAAGTACAGTTCTACTTATAGAAATAGATATACATTTGTAATTCCATTTAAAAACTAAAAGTTTATCTGTACGCATTTGCACGTAAAATTTGTGTTGCGTAACATAAATGTGGCTATTTACGGCTTGCACAGGAAATGATCGGCGTGCTGGAGCACAGAGGCGCTGTCGGCTGCTTGTGTGCCATGGAGTATATATGCTGTCGGCTGCTTGTGTGCCATGGAGTATATATGCTCATGAGACAGTGAGCCACTTACGGCCAACCGCAACGAATCTGACTTTGCTTTCTTTGCTGGCAAACGAAGCGGCTTGAAGAAGCATATGAAGCAAGTGGTACGTGCTTCTCCTTGCTTTTAATTTCCTATAATATTATTACAAGTAATACGGCTGGCACAGTGCATCCATGTTTTCTCCTTCCTTTCTCTAATTAATATGTTGATGTCGACGGAGGGAGATGGAAAACTCCTCCGTCCTATACAGAGAATATGATTCTAGGATTTAAATTTTGTCGCACAAAAAAATGCAGTCCCACAAGGAATATAATTTTAGCATTTGAAATATAATTCTAGCATTTAAAATTTGTCGTCCATGCATTAAGTACCTAGGCTAGCATTAGTTATCTCGACTAACAAACCAATCAAACTCAGAGGAATATGTAGACAGTAGGGGGCATATGTGTTCTTTTCACTATTCACCAGTCTGTCCTAATAAAAATCTAAAATTACAATTTTTTTATGGAGAGAGTATTCCATAACTTGATCCGAAATGCCACTACTAAAAAAAGGATTTATAGTAACGCCTTCTTTTTTTAGTTGAGCCGCCCCTACAAATGATGCTCAAACGAGCCGCACCTACAAATCCATTTGAAGGGGTTGCTGGTGTTATCAGCCGCCCCCTATAAATGGCTTGATTTGTAGGGGTGGCTTAATATCTAGCCACCCCTATAAATCGGATTTGTAGGGACGGCTCAAAATAGACGCCGAATAGTAAAAACTAAGCACTAAAATTCGAATTTTTTTCAAACGATCTTAGGTGGAGAAATAACTAAAATAAAAGTTGTAGATCACAAAAAGTTATGAAACTTTGCTGTTTACAACTTTTTCATTTGAAATTCTTCAAAATGCTGTTTAAAATTTAATTTTGAAATTGTTGAAAAACACTGATTTCTCTTTTTAATCTCTGACCAAAACTTGTAACCAGTCTTTCCCCCGTACTAACTTCAAATTTGATGATTTTTTTTCTAAAATTTCCTAAAATCATGCTCTATCAATTTATTGTGTTCTTACAGCTATTATTTTGTCCATTTTTTCATATGACTATGTTTTATCTATTTGAATTTTGAATTTCAAAAAATGGCAACTTCAAATATCATTTTGAAACATTAAATGATTTTAGCTGAAAAAGTCATGAACGCAAAAGTTATAGAACTCATCAAGATCTATAAATTTTATTTTGGTCATTTCTTCATCCGACAAAGTGGTAATAACATTATTCACAAAATTTACATATCTCTCTTATAGTTCCATAAACTATAAGTTGGATATGTAAAATTTATAAACAATGTTACTATCACTATGTCGGATGATCAAATAACTAAAATAAAAGTAGTAGATCTCGAAAAGTTATAGAACTTTGTAGACAACTTTTTTATTTGAATTCATTTTGTCAGGGAAAACTACGTTTGAATTTTTCAAATTTGAATTTTAAAATTTTCAAACGATCTTGGATGGAGAAACTACCAAAATAAATGTTGTAGATATCAAAAAATTATGAAACTTTGTTGTTCACAACTTTTTCATTTGAGATCAACTCGTCAAGGAAAACTATATTTGAATTTCCAAAAATTTGAAATTTGAATTTCTTAAATGACCTCGGATACACAAATAGCAAAAATGAAAGTTGTAGACCTCGAAAAGTTATGAAACTTTGTAGTTGACAACTTTTTGATTTGAAATCATCTTGTCAAGGAAATTTATGTTTGAATTTCTCAAATTTTAAATTCAAATTTTATAAATGACCTCGGATGGAGAAACTACTAAAATAAAAGTTGTAGATCTCGAAAAGTTATAAGACTTTGTAGTTGACAACTTTTTCATTTGAATTCGTTTAGGGCCTCAAACAATCAATTTATACTCGGTTTAGGATAATATGTGTGAAACCGAAATGAATTATAGACACAAGTGAGCGTGAGGTGCAGTGGTGGAGGGTACGTTCGAGAGGGAGGTTGTGGGTTCGGATCCCAGCCGACGTGAAGTCTCCAAAAATTGCACAAAAAATGCCACGGCTAGGGAGTGGGTGTGTGGCTGACTAGTGGGGGCCTTCCCAGATTAAAGAAAATTCTATTTTTTTAGCAATTTTTTCATGATTTCAAGAACTTGATTTATAGGGGAGCCTTAATATCCAGCCGCCCCTACAAATCATCAGCCGCCTCTACAAATCGATTTGTAGGGGTGGCTGGCCAACCGCCCCCACAAACTGGGCATTTGTTGTCACGGTTGCTTAGGAGCGGCTAGCAAAACCGTGGCTACAAATACACATGAGCTGCCCCTACAAATACCTACTGGTGTAGTGTGCTTACACCCAGGCGTCTGATCGATCGGACGCTTAGGTTGGCATCGGCCGCAAAACTCCGAACGGCCCAACAAGTTTTCTCCTGTGCTCGTCTTCGTGTTTCTTTCGTCCAGCTGTAGTCTTCGCTTAGAAAAGTTGCTCTCCACTTGAAGCACCGTCGACACTGTCGCAGCATGGTCCATCGCGACCGCCTCGCAACAACGTTCACGCCTGCCTGACCGGCGGCCTCCATCATCCATCTCCACCGCATCCGAGCACCAGCGGCCGCCTTCCTCCTTCTCCACCGAACTCACTGATGGCCGCGCAGGCCGCCGCGTGTGGCCAGGTGGCAAGGAGAGGGGCCGTCGCTGGCCGGGCCCAGTCCAGGCATAGGCTTAGCTAGCCGTTGGCAGGCCATACCACCATCCTCGGTCGCCGGCTGGCCAGAACTGACCGTTCCCTGCTCTGCTCTGCGTCATTTGGAAGAAGGGTGAAAAACGCATGTTGCAAGCGTATGTTCCAAGTATTTCAGATGTTTCGTAGGTATGTTACAAGTATTTCATATGGATGTTGCAAAAGTAGATCAGGATGTTGCATATGTTGCAATGGTTGTACACGTATGTTGCAAGCTTCTGTTCCAATGTTTCATCTGTTTTTTCGGACGCATGTTGCAAGTGCGTTTATCAAGATGTTGTATATGTTTCACACGTATGTTGAAACTGTCAGGTGTTTCTGCATGTGTTTCAGACGCATGTTTCAATTGTTTCATCTATCTTCAGACATATGTTGCAAGTGTTGCATCTGAATGTTTCAAAAGTAGATCAGGTATTGCATCTCCCTCGCCTTCTGCTGCCTCAGTGTCTCCTCCTCCTCCCGGCGTTGGTTGGGCATCCGATATGACACCGTAGCCGGGGCACACCACAGGCCCTTCCGATCCAGAGGCATAGGTGGGCGTTGCCAGGGGCGGAGCGTAGTGGAGGCAAAGCTGGGCTCTCGCCCCCCTTCCTCCGTGGGGCGTACCTGCAATGTTAGATGCTCTTGACGGTTGCCGATGCTCGGAGAAGATGAACAGAGCCGCTATCTGAAGAGTTTACGAGTTCAGGATTGAAAGGGTATACAATGAATGGGCCAAATGGGCTATGTCTTCTATTCTTTTACTTTTTTTTGAGTAGATTCTATTCTTTTACTAACCAAGTGTAATCACGACGGCCCACAAAGAACTAGTCCAAAGCCCAAGCCTGCCATTCCTCTCAGTAGTAACACAGATTTGCCCCCCATTAATTTGGTGTTGTGCTCCACCACTGGGCGTTGCCCCCTCCCCATCTTCTCAATGCTGGTGACGTTCGGGTGGCACGGCCCCCAACGTCGGGCGCGCAAAATGAGTGCGGGCGTCCGGACGCGGTCGTCTGTCCAGACGTCCGGTTTCTAGCACTGCCGTAACTTGATATAATCTGCTTGTACTTACTCTGATGCAACTCTTTATTTATTGTAGGACATGCATACCAGGACGGAATTTTTCCATTTTGATGAAGAATATATATTGCTTAGTTCTTTTTGTTATTCCTGTTCTTCTCCTTCTTCACATGCGCCCTAATGTTGTTGTGATACAAATTTAAAGCTAATATGGGACTAATTGCGTGGTCCATGAAGGTGCAGAGGAATTATCATCCCTGAAAAGGCATGTCACTCTCGGTTCAGTAACTCAAATTGATGATGTTTGGCCGATGTTTGTGCCAATAAATTGACATGGTGTGTGGCCGTTGTTTAAAAGTTGCACCAGGAAATTCTGCTCCTATAAACAATGTGTGGCGGCTGAGGTTTGCGGCCCGCAGTTGAGCAGGAAATGGCCGGCGTGCGTCGAGTTCAGGGGCGCCGTCTGTTTTAATTTGTCCGTCATGGAATATATGCTCAATGTGAAAGTGGGACTCTGGGTAGCTGGCTTACAGCCAATGCAAGCGCAACGAATCTGATACTTTTGCTTTCGTTGCTGGCAAATGGGACGGCACGAAGCAAGAAGCATGTACCACCACAAACTTCTTCTTCCTTTCCCTATATATATGTAATGTAACACGGTAGTAGTTTATTCATTCATCGCAACAAGAGAGCGTGAGCGTCCGGCCCTCTACAAAGCAATTAATCTATATAATAGCACCCAGCTCGATCCATCAAGTTCTAGATCATGGTAAGTACTATGCATGACTAAGATTTGTATATAGTTTATATATACACACACATATAAATATCCTCCGATTCATGCATGGGCATCGACGAATTCTTGCTAATTAGCGCATATCTATCTGTTGTTTTTGGCAGGACCTGATGGAGAAGTCACAACGAGCTGATTTTTTGTTCGAGGCCGATCATGAGGAAGCCCCTCTTCCTGGCCGCGACGCCGAGGAAGACAACAACGCCAGCACCATGCTATGCTTCGGCAGCTGCGGACCTGCGACGCCGACGAGGGAGAGTAGTCGTCGGCCGCCGCCGGAGGCAAAGCCGCGGCAGACAACATCTCTGGCCTCAGCCTCAGTCACCAAGCTAGGTCGCTAATTAATTAATATAAGCTCCTAGTCATCATCCTGTCTAATTGACCGGAGGAATGAATTATTGTCAGAAATTATGTTGATGATGTTGAACGATTAAATGCTCAGCAAAAGAATAGGGGAAATATGCCAGAAGAATAGGATTGAATTACTCCATTGTTGAATAATTATGTTGATTGATGATGTCGATCGATTATTAAGGCTCAGAGGAATTGGGAAAATATGCCAGAACTTGCTATCTGCTTGTACTTACTTAGATGCAATTCTTTATTTATACTTTTATATATAAAGGACATACCAGGGTGTAATTTTCCATTACGAAGAACAATGTAATAGATGATACTTCTTCGTCATGCTCTTCATACGCACCCTAACCATGTGATGCAGAAGCTAATACGGGAGTATCTAGTTGCAGGGCGCATGAAGATCGATGCGACTAGAAAGATGACAGGTCGGCAGCCTCATTGTACACACCACAAAATTGTGCCCTTTTTTAGTAGCAATACAAAAGGCCTAAAGTTTTATAACTTCTCCAAACATTAGGTTTGACTTTGAATAGCCTGAATCTATCTACAATAGAGTCTACTCTAAAGTCTCCTACCCGCCTCTTGTCTGGTCCCTTAGATGTGTTTTTAAATCCAATTCAACGAATCAGGTTGCTTCGAACACTAAAACAGAACACACAATCACTACCGGACCATCACTGCCAGTTGTGCTGGAGCTGACAATGATTAATTATCACTACTGGGTCAAAAGCCTAGGATCCTAATAATTGGTGGGAAGGTACTCACCTGGCAGTGATGTCACCTATCACTACCGGCTCAAACCACCACCCTACAGTGATATATCACTATGCGATCAAGCTATAAACTGGCAATGACAAAGTCGAGCCACTACTCAGTAGTAGTATTTCATATCTGGTTTCTGTTACTGACCCATCAGTTTTCTTTCTAGCCATTGGATCTACCTAACACCCAATTCATTCATTCATTCTACACTGTTAATCCTACTTACCACCGTTGCTTTCGGTTATAAAACATGTGTCTGGTTGCCTCCATGGATAGAGGAGACACTAGCTTAGCTAAGTCCCCTGCATGTGTGTCGGCCACTTGTGTATAGCCTCAAAATGTGTGTTCTCAATGGGAGAAGGTCTCCGCATACACCTTCCGTTTTGTAGTCAAGATGGTGCATGAGAGGTACTAGAAGAATGTTTGTGAGGATAGAGCCACACCAAAGCTAGGGTGACCTAGTAGCAATATAATGCTATTTGGTGCCCCGGTAGGTTGTTGGCCTATGTTCAGCCAGCGGACGCCAATTGATGCTCATCACGGCTTCAACAGTTGTTAGTCTGTGTTGAGCCATTGCTGACCACATGCTCATCATGGACTCCAAACCCTTATGCACCCTGGTTGGCTCTATCGACCCCCTCCATCACTACAAGGATCCCCCCTAATGCCACGCCACACGACTGCAACACCACTGATTTGGTTGACATTAGAGGGTCGTATTGCAACCTTTCCGTAAAATGGTTGCAATATGGACCTACAATGCAACGAACTAAATGTGTTGCAATATGTATGGTTAGTCGTTACAACAAACGTGTGCTATTGCAACCATTTAAGAATTGTGTTGCGTTGGTTGGCGTTATTGCCATGGCGCTTTGGAGTTGCATTAGTATTGATTTTCGTTGCAATTACTTGGTGTTACTGCAACTATATTGGATTTGGTTGCTTTAGCTTCTAAATTTCCATAGTGATTCTGGGTTGCAATAATCTTCGGTGGTGTTGTATTTGCTAGGCGGTTATTGCAACAAGAATTCTGAAATAATTGCAGTAGTATGTTTCTATTGCCACGGTTTTTAGGGTTGCAATAAACTTATGTGGCGTTGCAATTGTTAGGTATTTATTGCAACTACAATCCTAAATGGATGCAATATCATGTTACTGTTGCCATGGTTTTATTGTGTTGCTATAGACTAGAGTATTTGGTGGGCCTTTCTTTGTCTAGGACCCAATAGCATATGTAAGCGTTATGTTGCTTAGAGATGCATGCGGCTCTCCCATCAATCAATCATCGTCATCTGGATCGGGCGCGCCCAGCCAGCAGCCTTCGGCCGGCGCCCTAGATGTGTCGTCTCCTAGAACGCCAGTCAGGCCTGGCCCTAAGGGGGGTCGATCTCTACGACCGCATTTGGCCCTCGAGGCCAAGGGACCAACCTATATATATATATATATATATATATATATATATATATATATCATCTATTAGATATGTTTTCATGTGTTGCACATTGTCACGAATTTTTCTCACGCCTATAGTGACCTACGTAATATTTTACTTTATTTATTTAATTAATACTCATATAAGCTGTTGTGATCATTTTAGACAATAATAGAAAGCTAATAAATAATAGAAAATAATAGTAAGCAAGGGGTCTAATCCTATACATGTATACTCCGTTATCTCAATCTCAAAAAAAAATGCCCAACGAATCTCATAACATGTATGCCTTAAAAAACTCTCGTAACAGGAACCTACGAGACCCAGTAAAAAAATAAAAAGAAACCTACGAAAGGTTTCCTTCTGAGTTACGCATGCAAAAAAAAGGCCCAATAACGAATCGTAACAGCTACGAGACCCGGTCAAAAAAACCTAAGAGAGGTTTGCCTTCTGAGTTCCGCACGCCGCTGCCGCTCCTCTCCATCGATCGGACATTCGGTGATTTTGGTGGTTCAATTGTTTCTCACTGAGTCGCTCCATTGCGGTGATCAGATCGCCGCTCCATTGCGACGTCATCGGCCGTTGCGACGTCGTCGGCGGCTGGCAGCCCAACTCACGTAGCCACGTACATGACTACGACATAGTCTACGCAAGCGACGAGTCCACATCAGGTGTTCCAGGTACCGTTTGTTTGCCCAGTTGCTCCTACTTTCCTTTGTTGATCTACGAAAAATAATCAATGTTTAATTTACCTCCAATTTATTTCTGTCCTTTGGCGCTGCTTGCTGCCTTTGTATGTAGGTAGTTCCCTAGCTTCCTGCCTTCCTTGATCAATCGGCTATTGGGCATTGGCCATCGCCAATCGTTGCCGGCGTGCTGTGTACTGCGCTGTGCTCGGGCCTCCGCCGTCCTGGCCTGCTGCGCTGCGCGCGCTGCTGCTTGCCTGCTCGTGCCAACTGCCAAGAACCAGGGACGTGTTGCCTGCCTGATTGGCTGATTGCCTCTCTCTCTATCCAATTCCATCATCATCCGATCCAGGTAATTTAATTTATTCTATATTTATATATTTTTTTGTTTGTATATTTCATGCTTTAGAGGACAATGCTCTGTATTTTGGTTCCTTCAATTTGAACAAAATAACTGGGGAGCAATGCTCCACGGTTTTTAGTTCAAAAAGAATTTACCTCCAATTATGTATTTATTTACCTCCAATACTTATTCTTTAGAGGACAAGATTTTAGCAATCCCATAAGTCATACGGTTCAAAGTGCATACGTGCAGTTAGGGCATTGTGATCTAAGAGCTGAGACTATTTAGTGGATAATCATTATCTCAGGTTCTCAACTAGGTAATTTACTAACTTTTGATACCTCTGTATATATTTAGTGGACCAACCCCGGTGTGGTAACTACCCCTATGATAGATGCTTGACACGTGTTTGGGGTTGTGGGATCGGACGGCTGGCTGTTTGCTTTTGCCCTGGCATCATAGTACACATGTAGTTGCTATGTCATATATGCATGCATTGCTAGTTGATACCTCTGTATATATGTATTTTTATTTTTTGCAACATATTTGATAGAATTCTAATTTGTTTTTGTTTGATGTGGTCATCGTCATGCAGAATATATAATGTCACGTGAAGATAGGAGTTGGATGCGCTTGCCTCGTACTTCAACTGAGTGGCAGCAAAAATTCCGACAATTTCTGGACATCACATTTGGTGGCACATCGAGAGGTGGAACTGCTCCGTGTCCATGTCCTAGATGTGTATGCATGTCATACAGACCGCAGTCTGAGGTTCAGCTTCATGTGCTTGCTAGAGGGTTTGCGGAAAGCTTTATCAGGGAAGGGGAAGGTTCAGATGTGGGATTACACAACCAAGATGCACGTCCAGCTGATGTAGAAGTACACAATGACGCACCACCACCAGCTAATGTAGAAGTAGACAACGAAGCCGCAGCACAAGAAGTTGGAGAAGACAATAATGAAGAAAGCGCGCCGAGTGAGGACCATGGTGCCCCTCATTTGGTTAGATCCCTAATCAGAGGCGCTATACATGGAGAGATCAGAGATACTGATAACAATGAACAGCCGAATGAACATGCTAAGATCTTCTTGAAATTATTACAGGAGGCAGAAAAGCAATTGTATCCAGGTTGCACAGATGCTACTAAGGTCTCTTTTATTGTGGAACTTTTTCAGGTTAAGTGCTTGTATGGTATTAGTAACTATGCAATTGAGGCGGTACTTAATCTGTTCTTAAGGTTTCTGCCTAAAGGCCATTGTGTCCTAGACACAATGGAGAAAGTGCAAAGGGTGGTTCGAGATCTAGGCTTGGACTATGTAAAGATAGACACTTGTGAGAAGGATTGTGTGTTATTTTGGAAGAAAAACACAAATCTGGATACATGTCCCAAATGTGGTGAGTCTAGTGTTGACACTTCTAACACCACTTAAGCTAAGTTATCATCCCTAGCATGGCGCCAGAAGTGTTGGTATAGAACTGCTCCTCTTAGAATAAAAATGGGATCCGCAAGCGTACAGATAAAATACCATCGTAGCACTTCACCGGGAAATATTCCAGGTATCGTTAATTTATATTTAGCTCAAGGGAAAGAACTAAGGACTTAAACCTAAAGGGATGGATTTGCAAAATACGACTACTTATGAGAAATCAATCACACAGTCACTTACTTTGGCAGGGGGACAAACCATGATAAATAAATATAATTGAATTGTAAAGCATAGAGAATAAATCACGCAGAGATTAGAGATAGACTACTCATCATAAAGGTAGGTTGACCTCTGATTAGTTCAAGAGATTGAATTCTATGTAGGTTCTAATCTACTAAGTCATTCATCTACTCTAGCAAATACACCATCATATATAGCATAAAAGACTCTTCATCTATGTATAAGGAATATTACTGAAGAAAGCCAGAACATAGCATGACTTTCTACGTAACGTTGTTTATGCCTATCCTATCAACGGAGGGTGGACTATATAAGACTCAATAGAACTGTCACTTCCACGAACTACCACACGACCCGGCCAATAGGATACATTTACAGGTAAATAGCATCTAAGCACCACGCTTACATCTAATCTACCACTTATAGGTAAATAGCATCTAAGCGCTTTGCAAACTTATACATAAACCCATTATCAATCATAACCATATCAAATGTACTACTAGAGCAAATTAGGAACATAATAAATAGAAACATAATCATATTAGAATAAAGTAGTAGAGCAAAGATACAAAATAGTACCAATACTTTGATGATGAAGATCCGAATTCCGAGCACAAGTCGCCCGACTCTTCCTCTATCTAGTCTAAACCTATGTAGAAGTTGAAGAATTGGAGTAGCTATTCTAATTCTCTGGTGGAGAGAAACTCTCTAAACCCTAGCTCTGCTGATGGCTCCCTCTGCTAATGAATTGCTAATGAATTAGGGTTTCTCCTAGGGTGAGGGGCCTTGCTTATATAGCCCTCTAGGAAGTACCACAGCCCTCGGATCAAACCGACCTTGATCTATGTTTTTTATTCATCCTCAAAGGCGGTGGAGGCAGGATTCGCAAGGTTGCACCTGATTGGACACCTGAGTGGGGCGGGCGCCCAGGGCCAGGGGTGGTTGCCCCACCTGTCAGCCCAAATGGCCCTCCCCTTCGAGGGGGTGCCTTCTCGAGTCTTCTAGATTATTTTTTTTATAGTAGGATTGATTTCTCTCTATGTAAATCTGACATGTGGGTCTCCTTTGGTCTTTTCCTGATAACCCCCTGCAGAAATAGACATTCACCAAAACTCGTGGAAATTATTAGTTTAAAACCCCTAAGTCTAAGGTGAAACTCATTTTAACCCTTCTTTTGATTCTTATTGACTTATAAAGTTGATGGTTAATTACCATCAACAAACTACCCCAAGCTTACCTTTTGCTCATCCCTGAGCAAACAGCTAAACCTAAGATGGATCAGGAGTTGCTGCAATGCTTTCACGCCTTAAAAGTACACATGCGTTCAAACAAGAATTCTTTTTTTGACTAGAGTAGACTGCACTGACTTTCAAACTTACTCATGTTTCTTCTAACCATGGGGCTTTTACCTGCACTTAGGTCTTGAGCAATTGAAAGACAGAACAATTAAGTCAAGCACTATGTCTCATGTTCTTTGTTCCACCTCTGTCCTGGAGTTTTCATAAATATTTGTAAAATAAAACTCAGAGTTCCTTGAAATATGACTCTCACAAGTCTCTCAATATGTGGTATTTATGGATCCTCACTAAGGCATTTGAAAGGTTATGCCTTGTCTCTCCTCTCAAAATATGTAGTATTTTTGGCTCAAGGCAAATGTTGGGTATACCTTCTCTCTCTCACCCTATAACTAATAAGTCTTATGTAGAGTTCAGGGGTATGGAGATAGCTCGTACATACTTGCAATGCATCTATTGCCTAGTCAAACTATGGATCCAGAGGAACTCATCATACAATAAAATCAAGATGTGCATGTATGGTTTATATGGTGGCTAAAATGATGGAGAATAAATAAGATAGAAAGAAAGATGTGAAAGTCTAATTCTACAATGCTCCATACTTAAAAATAACTTCTCTCTTCTGAATCTTGAAAATAAATGGAAACTTGGCTGCATAAATATCTTTCTTTTCTTTCTCTTCTTTTTTTTCTTCTCTCTTGGGACCCTTGTCCATCTTTTTCTTTTGCTTTTGCTTCTTCTCTTTTTTTTACATAGAAAATAGATAACAAGTCTCTTATACGAAGAACTAAATTGATACAAGAGAAATGATGATGAAAAAACTTGGAGCAATTATAAAGGTATTTGGCTAGCAGAAAAAGGAATCCTATGGGGAAATTTTTTTGTGTTTACTCTCAGTGTAAGAGTAGAACATTTTTGGTGGATCTAAATGGGACAAATATGTGGTGCGTACTTCCAGGGTAGAAGTAGCAAGGATGCATGATGTGTGTGTGAATCTTGATTTTAACCGCATGACAAGCCCCTAAGGGTCGACACAGCCCAACTAAACTCAATACAATTACAAGCAGTAAATATGTGGAAGGTTTTCTATTCTAATAATCATGTATGGCTGTGGTAGGAATTTAATACTCGTCGTATAAGAAACTCATCATGTGGCATTTTGAGTTTTCAAAATAAATCTCCAGAATTTAGTATCACTAGAAACAAGATAAACAGCAGCTCAGACTATATCATATCATGTCCGTCAATTACCTAGACTTAGATTAAGCATATGCTCCCATATGTTTAAAGTGTAGAGTAAATTCATGTATCAACAGTTTATCCAATCCTTGGGAGAATTCTAGGTTGAAAACTAGGTATTTGAAAAGAATTACAACAGAGCAACTATTCATCATTTCCATCATGCATTCTTCAAGTCTACAAACTTATTAACAAATTAAAGTAAAAAGATTAAAAACACACTCTTTTTATTTGGTTTTTATGTTTTTAGAACAAACTAAAACAAGAACACTAAAAAGCAGTAAATATTTATTTTGTTCTCAGGTTTTGCTAATTTTTTTAGATGCATAACGATAACAAAAAGGAAATTGTAAAAAGGAAAGAAAACTTACCTTAGATAACGGGGGTCCTCCCCCAAGCTAAATTTTGCCGTAGTCGTTCAATTGAGAGGGAAAAATCCCAACAATGTTTCAATGTCCTTGGCCTCTTGTTCTTGACTTTCTCGAATGCTAGTTAAGGTCTGAGTGGTGTTGTAGTTCCACTGGCGCTGCTCCTCCCACATCTGGTCATGGCGTGCTTGGCCTTGTTGGAGGGTCTGGAGAGCGTTGTCAGTGCGCTGGTGGTGTGCCATATGTTCTTCATGGTACTACGGGGTGTAGTGGAACCCAGTAGCGTTGGACCTACGTCCGTGCTCGAATTCTTGATGTGCTCCACCAGATGATGTTCTTCCACCTTGTAATTAAATGAGTGCCTTGCACCCCCTGATGAAGTTCCCTCTCCATAGGGATGGAATGGTCCAGTCGATGGTGGTGGCTGCTCATAGCTATCATGCGGCTGATGAGGAGGATACTCCCACGGGTTCAGAACCCGATAGTGGTGATCCATCCACTCATCATAGCTAGCATGAGCTGGCTGTTCTGGTTCAGGATCAGTACCGCGCCAAACTGGTTCTTGATGATGACGTGTGATTCTTTCAGAGGCGGTTCTCTGGGGCACTCTAGTGTTCACTGGTTGAGCCTGTAACTCAACATGAAAAGTTTGAACAGAATAAAGGGCCAACTCCGGGTTAGGTAACCGGAGCTTGGTCTCACCATATGTCATAAAAAGTTCATTGTTTATTCTTTTCAAAAGGTGAGCATGATAAAAATGTTCATAGCCAAAAGTATCACGATGATCTTCAATAAAATTAAGAGAGGCTCCTTGCAACATGTTTAATTTAGTAGCAATGCGAGTAACAAGCGAACAGATAGCAACAGGTCCTACTCGATAAGAGGGAACAATCAACCAATGGGCAACTATAAGACGGACAGGCGAGACTTTGATCTTTTTGACGGCTGCATACATCAGCTGTAAGTCTGCAACCCGGACTTTACTAGTATCATCACGTGGAAAGAAAGTAAAGCCCAACCACTTATGGAAAAATCTAAGCGTTGGGTGTTCTATGTCACTAGTGCGATACTAGTAGAAAACTGTATGCTTAGAAATCTCAGTCCAAAACTTATGCTTCTCAAAATCTCCTAAAGCTTCATCAACATCTACTAGGATGTTGGAAGGAAAATTAAGGAGGTCACTAAGCTCTCTCCAAGTGAGGTAAAACTCTTGCTTAAAGAGCCTAAAGTAAACTCCCGTCTCTGTGGTCCTTAGGGTGCAAAAAAATTCTATGGTTAATAACTTAGATCCTATTTCAGCCCATCCTAGTAATGAGAAAATAGTATCAAATTCAGTACTCATACCTGCCTCTTGGAGTAGTGCTAGATCGAATGCAGGTGTATGGGTGAACTCTTTGTCCTTGATCTTCTTGTACACATCCTTCTCGCGGGAATCACGCAAGCCAAGCTGATTTGGCTTGAGAAGGATCTTGGGTGATGGTGATGAAGAGGAAGCAGGTGCAGGGGCAGTAGGAGGGTCGACGCTCATGTCGGAGCCGGCTCTTGATGATGCTCGGGTCGAACTCCTGGTTCTGATGTTCTTGATCGTCCCCACAGCTCCCTTGGCAAGCTTCTTTAATCCGCTCATCCTGCAAAACTGACAAAGACAAAACTCATGGAGAGAATTAGGGAAGGGGTTAGTTGGTTAGCCGTCCAGAGTTAGCGGTCCAGAGGTTAGTCATCCAAGAGATTATTTTTAGTTGGTTTTCTGACAGAACCTCCACTCAAATCTTAATTGCTCTAGCTTTACTTGGGCAGCGTTACCACTAAATAAAAGATTATAGCGGCACTAAAGAAAACCTTCCTTCTTTCAACTCTAAGCTCTAGGTCACTCTCCTCTATTCCCCCTTTTCTCTTCTTTCTTTTCACTTTCTTCCTTCTCTCCTATGCTCTTGCAGGAAACTCGAAACTGAAAACAGATTGTACACTAAAAGTCCTGAATGTTGGTGGTGCATAGAAGCAATGGGAGAAGGAGCTTTTATAGAGGAGGAGATGGCCAGGCGGGCACCCAAGTGGCGGGGCGGCCGCCCCACCTCTGTCCCCTTTCTGTTTGAAATTTTCAACTCTTCACCTTGCTTAATGGTTAAGTATGAAAAAGTGGTGTGTGGGTGGATTTGGCGGTGGAAAAGAGAAAATGGTGGAGGTGAGTGGAAGTGGATGAAATAATGTGATGTGATGTATGTGAGGTGGAGTGTATGACATGTGGGCCCCATGGTGGTGGGTCCACTATGCACAATATATATAAAATGCAGGAGATAAAAGAGTAGAAAATAAAATGGTTAAAATGCATGGAATAAATATTTTTGTACCACCACGGTAAATACTTTTAACGGGTTTTTACACACCGTAAAAATTATTTACATGGGCCTAGAATCTTGAGAATGTAAATATGCTTAAGAAAATTATGCGGATAAATACCGAGTTACCTTCCGGCAAGGGTTCGATTTTTTTACAGTCCTTCGAACTAGACCTTCCAATATTTTATTCTTCTGATGATCCCAAAGATGATGGCTCTGACGATTTTTCCATTTTGTCTTGATCTACCATCTTCGCAGAGACATTGAGTTCCTGTTTTGACTTGAATGCAAATTGCTCTTCTTGCCCATTTATGGTGAACTTGATTTCTCCTTTCCCGACATCAATGTGTGCATTGGCGGTGCTCAAAAAGGGTCTCCCGAGGATGAGTGACACTTTTGAGTCTGGATGCATATCCAGTACCACAAAGTCTACTGGAACAAAGAATTCTCGTATCTTGACTGGGATATTCTCGGCGATGCCCAATGGGTACCGAACTGATTGATCTACTAACTGTAGGCACATTGATGTTGGCTCTAATACTGAGTGGTCAAGCTTGTGATAGACTGCAGCAGGCATCACACTGACACTTGCTCCAAGGTCACATAGTGCATTGTTGAAATGTTGATCTCCAATTGAGCAATCAATAGTGGGGCATCCTGGATCTTTCTTCTTGTCTAGTAATTTATTCAGGATAGCCGCACTACACTCTTCAGTTAGCTTGATCACTTCAGTGGATGGTAGTGGTCTCTTCTTGTTCAAAATGTCTCTGATATACTTGGCATATGTAGGGACTTGAATGGCGTCCAATAGAGGTATGTTGACATATAGCTTCTGAATAACCTCCACGAACTTGCTAAACTGCTCATCCGATTGCGCTCTTCTAATTCTGCGAGGAAATGGTATATAGTTTGTATCATGAAAATTTTGTCTCATCTCGTGATCTTGCAATATGTCTTGAGGTTGTACATCTTGCTTAGTTTCAGTATTATTCTCTTCTTCTGCCACTGGTAGTACTGCTGGTGCTCTTCTTGCTCCTTTTGGATAGGGAGGATCCTTGGTGGATCTCCCTCCTCTCGTAGTAATGGCTCTTACTTGCTCAGGATCAGTGGCAGTAGGCAATACCGCAGCTAGTTGTTTTATCTTCTCTTCTATCTTCTTGTTAAACTTGAGCTGATCTTCAATGGCAACTGAGAAACTGTCCATCTTGACATTTATATCCTCCAGGATTCTGTCATTGGTGGCAAGCTTTACCTTGATTTCACTGTTCATTCTGATGTGCTGCCCGACTAAATCCCTTAATGTTGGTTGTCGATTCGATTTTGATTTTGTTGTTGTCTCCAATTTGGCTGATACAAAGGCTTCTTGTCTACGAAGTTTGTATCCTGTTTGTATGCTGCTTCAATAGCCCTATGATCTTCCTTGTATTTAGCCCTCTGGTCAAGCCAGTTGAGCAAATCATCCATCTTGGTAGATAGTGCATTCACTTCTTCAATCGTTTCTTCACTCTAATAACAATATTGAGTGTGGTCTTGGGACCAGCCTTGATTTTCTGATATCTTCTCCATAAGTAACTTGGCTTTCCCAACTGTAAGTGACAAAAATGATCCTTCAACAGTTGCATCTAGGTGCTCATGTTCCTTCTGAGTTAATCCATGATAAAAGACTTGCATGAGTAACCATTCTTCCATTCCATGGTGAGGACAATCTAAGATGTATTCTTATAAATGCTCCCATGCTTCTGAAATAGTTTCTGTCTTCTGCTGTTGAAAATTGGTAATCTTTCCTCTTAAGGCATTGGTTTGCCTGTTGGGAAGAATTTTGCTAGAAAGGCCTTTGAACACTTCGCTCATGTGTTGATGTCTTCTTTGTTGGCATAAAACCATTGCTTCGCTCTTCCCACTAGTGAGAATGGAAAAAGACGAAGTAGTATGATATCTTGATTAACTTCTTTGATGACGATAGTGCTTCCAATCTCCAGAAAATTCTGCAGATGTGCACTTGCATCTTCATGTACCATACCACTGAATTGGGTAGCTTGCACCATATTAATGAGGCTTGGCTTGAGCTCAAACTCAAGATTATTTGTTTCCAGTGTTGGACTTGTACGGATATTCTCAACTGTAGGAGCAGAGAATTCACGTAGGGTTTTTGTAGCCATAGCTTCAGGAATTGGTGATGAGCTCCTTCTTGGGTTGATCCGATTCTGATGATGGAGAGTTGAGTGAATCAGAATCAATCCTGCTAATACCCTATAAAATATAAACAAAGAAAAACAACAGGGGTGAACCTGCCAAAGCAGAGGTGCCTTGTTATGATTTCTCATTTCCTAAGTATCTATTTACGCAATTTTTCTCAAAGGTTTATTCCTTCCCCGGTAACGGCACCAGAAATGCTTGTTGACACTTCTAACACCACTTAAGCTAAGTTGTCATCCCTAGCATGGCGCCAGAAGTGTTGGTATAGAACTGCTCCTCTTAGAATAAAAATGGGATCCGCAAGTGTACAGATAAAATACCATCGTAGCACTTCACCGAGAAATATTCCAGGTATCATTAATTTATATTTAGCTCAAAGGAAAGAACTAAGGACTTAAACCTAAAGGGATGGATTTGTAAAATACGACTACTTATGAGAAATCAATCACACAGTCACTTACTTTGGCAGGGGGATAAACGATGATAAATAAATATAATTGAATTGTAAAGCATAGGGAATAAATCACGCAAAGATTAGAGATAGACTACTCATCATAAAGGTAGGTTGACGTCTTATTAGTTCAAGAGATTGAATTCTAGGTAGGTTCTAATCTACTAAGTCATTCATCTACTCTAGCAAATACACCATCATATATAGCATAAAAGACTCTTCATCTATGTATAAGGAATATTACTGAAGAAAGCCAGAACATAGCATGACTTCCTACGTAACGTTGTTTCTGCCTGTCCTATCAACAGAGGGTGGACTATATAAGACTCAATAGAACTGTCACTTCCATGAACTACCACACGACCTGGCCAATAGGATACGTTTGCAGGTAAATAGCATCTAAGCACCACGCTTACATGTGATCTATCACTTAACCCCCCGCGAAGAGAGCTAAGTGCTTTGCAAACTTATACATAAACTCATTATCAATCATAACCATATCAAATGTACTACTAGAGCAAATTAGGAACATAATAAATAGAAATATAATCATATTAGAATAAAGTAGTAGAGCAAAGATACAAAATAGTACCAATACTGTGATGACGAAGATCCAAATTCCGAGCACAAGTCGCCCGACTCTTCCTCTATCTAGTCTAAACCTATGTAGAAGTTGAAGAATTGGAGTAGCTATTCTAATTCTCTGGTGGAGAGAAACTCTCTAAACCCTAGCTCTGCTGATGGCTCCCTCTGCTAATGAATTGCTAATGAATTAGGGTTTCTCTTGGGGTGAGGGGCCTTGCTTATATAGCCCTCTAGGAAGCACCACAGCCCTCGGATCAAACCGACCTTGATCTACGGTTTTTATTCATCCCCAAAGGCGGTGGAGGCAGGATCCGCGAGGTTGCACCTGATTGGACACCTGAGTGGGGCGGGCGCCCAGGGCCAGGGGCGGCCGCCCCACCTGTCAGCCCAAATGGCCCTCCCCTTCGAGGGGGTGCCTTCTTGAGTCTTCTAGATTATTCTTTTTTGTAGTAGGGTTGATTTCTCTCTATGTAAATCTGACATGTGGGTCTCCTTTGGTCTTTTCCTGATAACCCCCTGTAGAAATAGACATTCACCAAAACTCGTGGAAATTATTAGTTTAAAACCCCTAAGTCTAAGGTGAAACTCATTTTAACCCTTCTTTTGATTCTTATTGACTTATAAAGTTGATGGTTAATTACCGTCAACATCTAGGTGGAAAATGCCTGACGACGGTGCTTATGATCAGAGGGGCGATGCGGATGGTGGTGCTGATAGAACAAATAAGAAGCGTGTCCCACATAAAATCCTACATTACTTTTCTCTTACTCCTTGTCTGCAATGATTATATATCACAGAGAGCACATCATCACAAATGCGATGGCATAAGGAAGAATTGGTCAATGATGGCAAAATGCGTCACCCTGCTGACTTGAAGGCATGGAAGCACGTGGATACAAAGTATGATTGGTTTGCAAAGGACGCTCGTAATATTAGGCTGGGTCTTGCTTCTGATGGCTTTAACCCCTTTGGCATGCAAAATGTTACATACACCACATGGCCTGTTATCTTAATCCCTTACAATTTGCCTCCTTAGTTGTTTGAGAAACAACCTTATTGGATGATGTCAATGTTGATACCTGGTAAAAAAATCTCCTGGAATGAACATTGATGTATATTTGAGGCCCCTCATTGATGAGCTAAAGGAGCTTTGGGAAAAGGGTATTGATACATGGGATGATAAGGTAAAGAAGAATTTTAAACTACATGCTATTCTACTTTGGACAATTAATGACTTTTGTGCATATGCGATGCTTTCTGGCTAGAGCATAAAAGGCAAATTTGCATGTCCACACTGCCACAAGGATACAGATTATTTGTGGTTAAAATTTGGGAACAAGCACTGCTACATGGGACATCGCCGTTTTTTGCCCTCGGACCATCCATGGCGCATGAACAAGATCAGCTTCAACAATGAGGTGGAAACCAGGGAGGCTCCAGTGCCCCTGTCTGGTCAACGGGTATTGGAGCAGTATGAAACTTTTGATCAAGTGAGTTTTGGAAAGGCGACATCAAAAAAGAGGAAGCGTGACGAAGATAAAAGGTGGCACAATTGGAGGAAGAAGAGTATTTTTTTGAGCTCCCTTACTGGTCTTCTTTGCTCATAAGGCATAATTTGGACGTGATGCACATTGAGAAAAACATATGTGAGAGCATATTGGGTACTTTGCTTGAAATTGAAGGTAAATGTAAGGACAACGAGAAGGCCTGGCTTGACATGGAACAGCTAGGGATAAGGCAAGATCAGCACCCTGTGATTGACAATTATAGTTATACCTTGCCACCAGCCTTGTACTTTTTAGATAAGGATGACAAGAAAAGTTTATGCCAGTTTCTACAAGGAGCGAAGATGCCTGATGGGTTTAGCTCCAATATAAGGAGATGTGTTGACGTAAACGCATGCAAGGTATCTGGACTCAAAACTCATGACTACCATATTATTCTACAGAAACTGTTACCCTTAGTCATCAAAAAAATTTTGCCAGAAGATGTTGTCGCACCATTGATTCAGCTCAGTAGGTTCTTCACTGCACTTTGTTCGAAGGAGCTGGTGGAAGATGATCTTGACAAACTTAGTACTTCAATTAAAGAGACTCTTTGGCGGCTTGAGATGGTATTCCCACCTGCGTTTTTTTTATATCATGATTCATTTGCCGGTTCATCTAGCTGAGGAGGCTAAACTTGGTGGGCCCGTGTGTTATAGATGGATGTATCCAGTTGAGAGGTATCTACGTACTATTAAAGGCTATGTGAGGAATAAGGTGCACCTACAAGGTTCAATAGCCGAGGCATACATAGCCGAAGAGTGCCTCACATTTTGCTCTAGATTCTTGGACGTCGACACCAAGCTGAATCGCGCTGATCGTCATGAAAGTACAGCTGTGAATGAGCTGCCATCTGGTCTGAGCATATTTGGTGAAATGGATTACAAGAGAAGAGGACAGACTATCGAGACATTTGGTGGAGATGAGGTTCGGAAGATGAGGCACTACGTAGTTAGGAACTGCGATGAAGCCAGACCATGGGTCGAGTAAGTTGCAATATACCATCATTAATTACTGTACTATTTATTTGTGGCATCAACTAATTAATTGGATATTTCGATGTAGGGAGCATATGGAAGAACTCAAAAAAATAGTATAAGGAATCTTAATAAACGACATGAGGAGCACTTTGTAAGGTGGTTCGAGGACAAGGTTAGTTCTATTTTTTTATTTTTTTATTCTATGTGATGGTTAGAATGATGTACTAATTAACAGAGACATTTGTTTTCAAACTGAGTTTTCAGATCACCAAACTATATGAGAAAGGGGAAGCAAGTGAACTGATGTATGCCCTTTCTCAAGGACCGGACCCTCGACCTCATGTGTTCAATAGATGCTACATCAATAACTGGCTATTTCGAACGACTGCCATTGAGAGAAACCTCGTCACACAAAACAGCGGTGTGCTTGTGAGGGGTGATGGTACTACTGGCAACATGACCTGGTATGGAGTGATTAGAAGAATTATCTCACTCGAATTCCCTACAGAAAAAGAAGTTGTATTGTTTCAGTGTGATTGGTACGATGTGCCAGCTGCCAGTACCAGCAGAAGTAGAGGATACAGTAGGGATAAATATGGTGTTATCGATATCGATACTTGTAGGTTCCGATATTCAAGTGAACCTTACATTCTAGGGACATATGCATACTATTCATTGTCCGACAATGGAACTATGCAGATCAATGAACTATGCAGATCACTGAACTAACTGAATGTGATCCAATTAACAAATCACAGAAATTTTTAACTAAAATTGGACAAAACTGAAACTGGAATTTAACCAACATATGCATACTATTCGTCGTCCGACAATGGAACTTTGCAGATCACTGAACTATGTAGATCACTGAACTAACTGAAACTGTCTACTCTGAACTTACCTCCATGTGTTGGCACACCTTGCTGGCCATTGGCAGCATCTGCTTGCACTCCTGTTCCTCCATCATTCACAGTAGGAGGAGCTTTGCACGCCAAAAAAAAAAGATGATTCACAGTACGAGGAACAAAGAGCCAAAAAAAACACAGGTAGTTGATCTAAAAGGATTAATGCAGGAACTGAAAATCACCATTTGAAAGACCCTCTGCTTGCACGCCATCTGCATAGTTCTCCGATAAATGAACGGAGGGAGTACTGATTACCTATATGTAGCAACCAGTTTTTAAGGCTTTTCAAGGAATAAGAAACTGTATGATAGATTGACCCCACAACAGATGAGTGGTGTATATTGTTTTCCCAAATTTTCTAGTTACAAAGGTTGATCTGAATGTTCTTTGAGCATTTTAAAGCATGGCCAACAAAACCAGTATTGCATTTTTAGCGCTTCCAGCACTACATCGTGGCAAGCTACAGCCACGAGAGAAAGTAAATGATATATTTAGTTGCATTCTTATTTATCCCATGATCTGGTGGGATTGATCCCTGTGCCTGTGCTGCTACTAGCCTAATTTATATTACTGCTGCAGCTGCCATCGATTAATTCTTTCTAGCCTAATTGGTCATATCTATTTGAACGTAGTGGTAGGTTCAGATACTTTTGTTTTCAAGGACTCTATTTTGGTGATGATACTTGCAATGAAACAATGTCTGGCTGGATGCTACTTCACAATCAGTTAGAATTCGACAAGTTAATCAATTAGTGAAGGCAACTTGAAAATTGACTGTTCATGATCATCCGAAAATCGTCATTACACATTTTAGCAATGAAGGACACATCTGATTACCTTGATGTGTGCACGCGCTTACAACTTATAACGAAGGACATGTTATCGCTTGCCATTCTCAAGTTGTTCCTTCTTTAAATATTGTTTCATCACACCTGTGCTTATGTTTCTCATTATATTTTGTGACAGCTTGGAACAAACATGGACTATGTCTTTCACTTGCAAGGGGGCATTGGGGGGACAAGAATTTGCTCAGTATACAATAGACAGGGATTTGATCACGTTTGGCAACTTAATAACAATGAAATCAAATCTGGGGTATGGTGCCAGAGACTACTTGTACTATAAGAGGAGATGTGGTAATGCTGTAGCAACACTAAATGAGATCGAATATGATGAAGATGCAAATGCAATGTTATCAAGTAACGCAGAGGAGAGGGAGGTCAGATTAGTCTTGTCAAGGGATCAAATAACAGAGTGAAATGTGGAGATAACACCCATTAAATTGCCAAGAATGGCATCAATTAGTGAAGATTCCACGGATAAGTCAATTGATGATTACAAGGTGTGGCTTAACAATATGCATAAAGAGAGAAAATACATGGGTAAGTTATGTTGCTGCCCTATTCTAAATGGTTATATTATAATATATTGCAATGGCCACGTCACTGATGTCAGCATGGTTTTCGCAGAATTTAAAGATATATATATATAGGGAAGACACAGTCAAGACTTACAAAGAATGGTTAAGGGTGCAAGGACAACTTGATGATATTAGTAATATAACAACTTTTCCTAAAATGTCAACCAAATTATAATCAGTCCTTCGCAAACCATTTATAGCTTACACATGTGACCTATTGTCTGCAGGTGCATATGACAACCGTAGGAATCAGATAGATTTACTAAATTCAAGTCAAGATAGCAATCCAACACCACCTCTGAACCTACCATCTCATGCTCGGCATGAGAAAACACAGGGAAATAGTAAGTAATGCTTATTGTGATTTTATTTTGAGGTTTAGTTCAGTTGTTCCTAGTAAACGATTTTGTTTAATCTCTTGCATTGTATATTGTTTCAATTGACAAGACTCCAAAAAGAGGAAGGCACGAGATACCCTGAAAGGATTGGCAGCCTCCCACAAGAGATCCAGGCAGGGCAGTTGTAAGCTTAAAGTCAAATTCTCTAGAATTGGAGGAGCTGCAGGTGAGAACACATGCACATTTATTGATGAAATAGTACTGTTTACAAGGAAAAAAAAAGCACCACTCATTGGAGTGAGAACATGGAGAGATATCCATGAAGACGTAAAAAAGTCAATAAAATCTAATATTACGGTAAGTTCTGATTTATTTTTGGTTGCGCACATATTTACCAAATTATTTAAGAAGTGACTAAGTATTTATGTTTTTTGTTCAACAGAATAAGTGGGACATTGAGGATAACGAGGAAAATAGGAAAAAGATATGGACCATCGCAAATGAGCATTACAAAGGATGGCGATCAACACTGAGTGCTATGTACAGGGCATACACCACCTATGATGAGAGAATGAGACACAAGTCAGAAGAATTGGACATTGTTGAATGGCACTATCTGGTGATGTATTTTGGCAGCGAAGAATTTCAGGTTTGATGACATTTATTTTATTCTTGCCAATTGCACCTTGCTAAATTAAAGGATATGTTTCGAGCAATTCACTATTTTTTTTAAAAAAAACTCCTTTTGCAGAGGATTAGCAGCAAGAATTCTCATAATCGGCAAAATCAAAAGATAAACCATGTGACCAGATCAAAGTCTTTTTCTCAGTTAAGCTATGAGAAGGTAATGACTTCATAAGCACATGCACATGCTTCCTTACATGATGAAATGTCGCTAATTTGTTACATTCTTGCCATATTAGAGGGACCCACTAACTGGTGATGAGCCAAATGATTTGGACCTTTTTATGATGACACACACTAAGAATGGGGAATGGACAAGCCAAGAATCTAGGGATGTCTATGTGAGTATATAACTGTTTGTACAAACCTTGTTAAGTGATGCAAAGTGAACTCCTACAATTTCTTTTTGAATTAACTACTTTTACTGTCCTCTCTTTGTTAGGATAATGCAAGCAGCAAACTTTTAGAGAGGGAAACAAATGGAGATATAAACATCATCTCAGACGTGGAGCAAAACCATATTTTCCAGACAGCCTCCAAGGAAACAACAAACTGCAAATCAACTAAGATCCATGCTAATGGATACATAGCAAAGTACCCAACTAGAAGGCAGCTATTGTCTGAGGAATACCAGTACCGTGTCCGTCAGGACGCGACACTGATCGACGCGTTTGCAAAGCTAGAGGAACGAATTGAAACTCAAGAGGCTGAAAGGGAAGCTGAAAGGGAACAACATAGGCATCAGATGGAAGAAATGAAGAAGGTAAGGGAGGCCGATAGAGAAGCATTTAGGCAAGAGTTTATGTCAATGATGCAAGCAATACAAGGACAAGCATCCTTACAATAGGTAATGTTAATGTAAAATCTTAACTTGCCCAAGAGATTAAATTAATGTGTTTATCTGTCTCTAGGTTGTATACCTACGCGCTGGTTTAATCTTTTCATATTTTTTTGAACTGAAATCATGTGCTCAGGTAGTTGGTTATAAACCATGCTGGTAGTAGTTTATTTCTTACATACTGTAAAGGCGTTGTTTTGGTGTAGACATTATGCATATGTGCTGAAATTTGAACGTGTAAACAACATCATTTTTGTACTTTCAAACTCCAGACATGATTTTTCTGACCAAACCTTAAAAGCAGGGTAACAAAGATGGGGGACAAATTGCCGAGGTTGCTGCTGCAACAAACATGGTTGAAGGAAATGTAACAACAACAAAAAATGAAGAAATATCACATCAGCAGGTAGTTCGAAAATTGATGAGTGTTTAATGTTGTCATGTCATAGTCCATAGTATGGGGCCTAATTTTCCTTCCAACTATTGATTTGCAGGATAACCCACATAGCAGCCTGCCACAAACACAACTCGCAGCTACTGCAGGGACAAGTACTGGTCACACTAGCAACACGCCGCAAACATAACTCGCATCTACAGCACCTGCAGCTACCGGTAATACTCGCACAACTAGAAGGGGTGCTGCGAATAAGTCACAAATAGGCCAAACCAAAGGAGGGGATCCGGCAATTTCTTATACTACTACAAAAGCACTGAAGGATGATGCGGCTAAGAAATGAGCATTAGGAAAAAGAAAAGAACAAGCTGGCAATGCATAGGTGATTTCTTTTGTAACTCCACTGCCTGTGAATATTTTTTAATCGGATTTGTGTCACTGAGAGTGTTTTTTCTATATACATGATTGACTTGTAGGTTTGATCATATAGCCTTTACATGGGGCATTTTACTTTTGCATAATTCTACAAATTTATCTGCAAACCTGCTAGTCTTTAGTTGAAGATTCCAAATTGCTTACTTTGTCGACTCCATGCTGCTGTTGCCAAAATAATACAATTTCAGTTTACCTGATGCATATACCACAATTGTTAATGATTCTTTTCAGGAGCAAGATGGAGTTTGAGTGGAGCGCATGATTGATGGGATGATCAACATCAAGGCAACCGTACCTTTGCTGCAGTGCTCCATAGCTCATTACATTTTGATATGATAAAACTAGATAGTGATCTGTGTTGGATACCTTATGTGTTTCAGTTGTGCGTGTGTTATCGACTAAGTTTGACATTGGATGGTTTCGGTTTCATTAATGATTTGTACGAACAAAGCATATTTTGGTTTAATGGATGTCTAATTGCTTCATTCATCATATATTGTTCGGTGTGCAATTATTGTTTGTCTCTACCAAACAAAGCGTTGCAATATGGACTATTGGCATAATCATTTGGTGTTGCAATATGTGCTATATCAACAAACAAACAGTGTGGCAAAAACCTCATACCAATGAAATAGTGGTTTGGCAATAGAGTTCCACCTATAGCAACCACATTATTTAGTGTGGCAATAGAGAGACTACCTCTAGCAACCAAAACATTTATCGTGGCAATAGAGGGTTCTACCTATAGCAACCACAATATTTAGTGTGGCAATAGAGAGGCCACCTATAGCAACCAAAACATTTGTTGTGGCAATAGAGGGTTCCACCTATAGCAACCACGATATTTAGTGTGGCAATAGAGAAGCCATCTATAGCAACAAATATCTATTGTGGCAATAGAGGGACTACTTATAGCAACCACAGAGATAGTGTAGCAATAGAGGGTCCATCTATTGCTACACTGTTGTTGTGTGGCAATAGGGTCTATTGCAACACTCATTGTCGTTGCTAGTGTACCTATTGCTACTCTTTGGGTATGTGGCAACAGATATCTCTAGCAACACCGGGTGTGTTGACCTACGGTGGTTGCTTGTACTATGGCTTGCAACACTTCAAGGTGTTGCAAGAACAGTCCATTGTGTTGCAACAAAGGAAGATATATTGCAACACCAAAAAAAAGTGTTGCGCAAACCTATTGCTACAGCATCAGTGGCAATGCCTCCCAACCAAATTTTTGTGTTGCAATTCTATCTATTGCAACACTTTTTGGCCTATTGCAACACTTTTAGGCCGTTGCATCAAGGGGAAAACCTTATAGTGCCAGCAAGCTCTTCACCTCTGAGACCCCACTCTTATTTTATATAGTTTAAATTAATTTTTGCATGCCTAGTGTCACTACTGGTTATTTACAAATAGGACCGACAGAATATAGACATTCTAGATATAAACTTGGATGTGACACAGTATAGACATTATCAATTAGAATCACAGGCAAAATCTATAACATACCATTTAGAGTCTAAGTACAATGTAGACAATCCCAATTAGCACTAAACAAACTAGAACTAGAATGCATTCAATAGAACAAGGATTTCTACTCCAACTCTAACCAAAGAGAAAAATTCTTCACAAGTGTCGAGCCCCTACTTTAGGGTCCACTGTGCATCATGTATCAGTCCCTGGATCAGTAGCTGATACGCACAAAGCGAACAAGATTGATATCAAAAACCATACTTTTATTAATAATAGGGAAACACATTACAAAGTTCATATTACATGGCTTGGGCCATTGACCTTATAATATACATCAGAGTTCTAATACAACGGTTCTATAACGACGTGGTTCCATTCCTACAGGCAACTTGGAGTGCGGACGTAACCCTAGACTTATTCCTTAAGCGTATTCCTACAACCTGGCCGTCGTAGTCCCAGTGTAACTTCTTCGTGTAGTCGTACGGCTCCGTCTTCGAGTGTGCTCTAGACGTTCTATCCTTGCGTAGTCCTTGGTAGCTTCATCCTCGGATATACTCCTACAGCTTTATTCCTAAAAACATATAGTGGAGAAGGGGTGAGTACATACGTACTCAGCAAGCCCTAACTTTGGGTGGAGGAGAGGTGGATGGAGGCTGTATATAGAGGTGGTTAGTGGTAAAGGTGATAGAGTTAAGTAGTTATAAATATAGGTTGGGCCCTGGCAGGGTATTACCATCCTCACCAGTTCCCGAGTTGAGTATAGATTACCAAATTCATAAATACATCTTACCAGAGTATCACAGTTGTTGTAGTCTAATCATTTGGGGACCTCATCCCAGCGGTTGCCCATTCCAAGGACGTGACTATTCGAATAGATTTAAGAAACTCTGCAGAGGTGTACAAATTTCCCCACATGATAGGCGTAGTCGATACCATCGTCATGGCTTAGACAGGCCTAACGAGACCTCGTACCCGAGAGGGCGCTACCTTAGATTTCCATATAATTCCACCACGGACTACTCAGGGACCGGAACCCACAAGCATCAGGATGATCACACAGCATCCTAGAATATCGAGTGGTTGGATGATCACACAGCATCCGGTGGATGATCACATAGCATCCAGATTAAATAATAAAAGGGTGCTCGCACACGGCATAACAATAAATTTTACATGGAAGACCACAAAGCAACCATGCCGATCGGACCACGGTACATCACACAGCAGCCGTGTCCTCTCCTGTTAGTCTGTTGCCACTCCGGCCTCCTAGTGAAAATTATACTTCAATCTAACGGGGTGTGAGATCAAGTCTACCCATATAGACATGTGGCTGTACGGAATTCTGGCTAGGCGAGATGGCCAATGAACTGGTCCTTATGTGACCGAGGCGAGTATCTCCCGCAGGATCCCACACAGGCTATCCTGCCAAGGTAACCCATACCACATGAATTACCCCCACTCGCCCCCTGTCGAGGTTTACTCCAATTTTACCAACTTAAGTTTCATAGTTATTATCCTCAAGTTCATAAATCACATTATCATAAACAATTCTCATAATTCATCATGATTCAATATCAATATATGAAAGAGGTTTTTAAGTAGTATATATTAAGATTAGTGGTTGGTAGGGTTAGGTATGGTGGGTTTATGGTGGAGGCTAGCAAAATGTAGAGGTGGTAGAAGGGGAGTAATTAAAGGAATGGAAATGTAGGGAATAGATGGTGATTAGGACTTGCCTCCGTTCACTGATGAGTATATCCAAGGCTTTTCGATCATGCGTGCTCCTTGCTCCTGTCCTGGTGTAGCGGTGCTTCCGGAATCCATCGGGTTCTATCCGCGTCTTCTATCCTACGCTTGTCTAGTGTTGACAGTCAAAGGAAAATACCAAGCAAGGCATACATAGCAAGCATAATCAATCAAGAAAGAAAATGGTCCTAGATGGATTGGCTTTTATCTTGATGGGTACTACAGTGACGACTTACTACTACGGGTTATTAATTAATTAATTAATTACTTAATGCAACTACGAATTAATATTTAAATAAAGAAAAGCAAAGCAATCATATCTAGAATTTAAATGGGCACCAAAATTAGAAAAATGCATTTTAATATGTAGGGTTTTATTTTAGAGAAATTATGGTGCAAGAATTACGAAATTCGGAATTACGGTGATGGGGTTATAAATTATTAAAGTCTACCGATTATACGCGAATGGAAACAAGCACGGAAATTAATTCTACAATTTTTATTTATGCAATATGAGTGGAAATTATATAAATATGATCTAGAGGTATTCTAGTTTATTTAGGAATTTTCCTAGAATCTTTATGTAATTATTAAGCTTACATTTTCCCATACAGTGTACAAATCCCGGGTGCACATAGCAATTTCCCAGCTGGCTGACGTGCGGGGTTAAGGCAGAGGTGGGGCTGGCGCTGGCGCACTGTGCTGGTGCTCCCAAACACCGATCGGTGAACCAGCTCCCTTTCTCTCATGATTTCACATGAACCAGGTTCACGATCAGTAAAGGAAAGAGAGAGAGATGACGTGGCCAGTTTTCATTGGCTCACGTGACGTGGTCCTGTGCCCCGTTCTGGATGGCCTTGGATGCCTTCGGTCGTTCCGTTCCTTTCCCGTTCCTACCGCGAGTGCGAGCCATGGAAAACCAGAGGCGAGAGATAGAGCAGGGAAGAGAGCGAGAGGGGAAGGGAGTCGGAGGGGAGCAGCGGCCTCCGGCGGTCGTCCAGGGCGCTGGTGAAGTGGGCCCCTGCACGGCCGGCCGTTCAACGGTGCTGCTGCCTGTATCCATCGAAAGAAGCAGAGGAAGGAGAGGGAGAAGGGAAGGAAGCTTGGCCGGCGGCTTCGGCTTCGAGCTCTGGTCGCGACGACGTGGCAGAAGGGTGAGGGTGCGGACGGCAGACGAGGGCGAGGCGCTGGGTGAGCAGTGGACGGCGGAGCGGTACGCTCCGGCGTGGAGGAGAAGATGGAACGCTGCGGGACGGCGTCGGTGGAGGCAGGAGCGCCATGCTCCTCTGCAGGCCTCGGCGCCGGCGGCTCCGAGCGGGATCGGTGGCCGGGACGAGCTATGGCGGAGCTCGTCGCGGGGAAGGAGGAAGGAAGGGAAGGTGGTCTCGACTCCGACGAGGAGAGGCGAGCTCGACGACGCTCCGGTGGTGCCTGACTCCGGCGGCTAGGCGGCGGCAGTGCCGTCCATGGCTCCAGCGCGGCGGCGGTAGCAGCGTCTCCAGCTCCGGCGATGCTTGGCGAGAAGATCGAGGTGCGGGAACGACGGCATCACGGACCGGTGTAGCAGCAGCTCCGGTGTCGTTTTCGCGCGTCCTCGGCGTCCTCAGCGCGGCGATGCCTGCCTTCGGCGGGTTCGTGTACGGCGAGGGCAAGGACTCCGCGGTAAGCGAGATCATGCTCGGCTCGTCGACACTGCTGGAGCAAGCAGCCGGAGAGAAGCAGAGCTCGTCCACAAGTTTTCTGCGTCCAAGCTCGACGGAGGTGTCTAGTCATGGTGGCCTCGCCGGCCTTTTATAGGCGCGAGTAACGGCGGTGGAGAGGCAGCCGATATTTCTCCGGCCAAGCAGATTTTTGCCGGCATGAACTGCAGCTAGCACAGCAGCGGCAGTCAACGTCTACATGTGCACACGCGAGGCTCAAGCTGGCCTGTCCGGAGGCGGCAGCAGCACAGCGTGTGAGCTGGCCATGGCCGGGCATGGCAGTGCGGCAGGAGTGTCTTCGTGGCGCACCCTCCGAGCTTGAGCTGGCGCCTGACAAGCTCGATAGGACATGTCGAGACATGAGCCGGTGGTCTCTGCTGCACGCTCAGCTTCGTCGCTTTTGTGCAGGAGCCAGGAGGTGGCGACGGGGATATTTTCCGGCATGGCATGCAGGCACAGTGCGGGCAACAGCGGAGCTTCGTCCACGCACGTATGGCCTGGCTGGAGACTGGAGTGCCGTGTTGGCGACGAGATTCGCGGTTCCGTCACGAGGAAGAAGACATGCACGACGGGTGTCCACGCGGTGCGTGTCCCAGCTGGGCCATCGTGGTAAAAAAATATCTGGCCAGGAGCTATGGCGAGCAAGTACAGTTGCACAAGCGCAACGAAGGAATTTTTGGACATACACACGGGAGGGGTTTTTCTATTCCTTTTTGGTAACCATGCACGTGTATATATATATATATATATATATATATATATATATATATATATATATATATATATATATATATATATATATATATATATATATATATATATATATATATATATATATATATAAACCTATACGTATATATATGACAAGATATATATGATGTATGTATTTCTAGGTATTTCAAGGCAAAGAAATTAACTAGCATATGAGGAATTAACCATGTATGTATATCTAAATATTATATATATAACTATAATAGAAACAAGGATCTCATATGTAAACTAATTCTAGGACGAACAATTAAATCTATAATCTATCAATGCGGTGGCTATTACAATTAAGCAAAACATAGTATGTATTATCTACTGCTAGAATATAAAGAAAAGGTCAAGAATGCAATTGATATTTAAGGGAGGTTATTTTGGTGCCGCAAAATAAATTCTAGAAGGCAAACAATCATGAAACCAAGCAAGCAAGCATTCCAATCAACCAAGCACTTAATCAATCACGCAACCAAACAATTCAAACATTTTACGCTAAATGCATATGGTGAATTTTGATGTAGGGTTTTGGAAAAGCATTTTTTTCTTTTAAAACGGTTTTGCGGGAAAATAAACTAATCAAGATTTTAATTTGTTATAAAGTTTTAAAAAGTTCAAATTTTTAGTGGTTTTTAACATGATGCAAAAACACGGGTGTTACAGATCTACCCCACTTAGAAGAATCTCGTCCCCGAGATTCAAGTAAACTAGATAGAGAAACTAGGGAGAGAAGAGAGAAGAATGCATGTTCTGAATCGGCTTACGGAATTGCTTCTTTCGTGCTTTGTAAGCCTTTTCGTTAACAGGAGGTCACCATTGTGACAGAATATATTCCTTGCCTATCGAAGTAGCGGTTCGAGGCTGAATTAAATCCATTGCTGCACATGTTTCCTGGTACCCTTTTTTTGTAATATCAGTAGTCACTCAACTCAATTCTTCTGACTTTCTGATCCCCTAAGTAATTCTAATTTCCAGATCTTAGGCTACCCCACTTAGATGATTTGATCTTCTGGTTGCAGAGCTACCCACTTAGATGATTTAGACCTCCATGGTCCTTCCTTTTTTTTCTTAATGCCAACTCTTGAGCTTCTTTATCATATTTCTCTTTAAATCCTCTGGATTTATGGTGCCAGCGTTTTGGTTTTGTTTCTTTTGAGCACAATCACTGTGAACTTAGGATTCCATTTCTAATCCTATTTAGGGTTCCATTTCTCATCCAAAAGCTTGGATCTTCAGTAGCTTAGTTGTTTTCGCCCTATCTGATCAATGATTTCTTTCTTCCTTGACTATGGGTCCAAATCTACCCCACTTAGAAGATTTATCCTTAAATCTTCTATTATTTTACTCCTTAGATCCGATTATTTTCCGTGTAGATTATTCTTTGTCTGGTGATCACCCTTGCATGATGCTTTGATTGTGTACACCCTATTTATACTTTTGTCATCATGAGGGATGAACGTATTATTTTATTGGAAGGCAGCCTGATTATCATATGACCGCAAACAAGCACAGACTGCTTCAAGTACAACAGGAGGTCACAATAATGGAGGGAGAAGGAAAATGCCCAACTAGGCTACGAGTACATATCCCGTGGGAGCAACTAGTCTACTTCATCGGACTGGACGGCTTCATTCCGGGGCTCCTGTGGTCCTTCTGCTAGACTGGGGGAAGGATCTGCGTTATCTCTTGGTGGTGGCTGAGTGAGGGGAAGGAGAGGCTCTATCTCTGAAACTTCATGGGAGGCTTCTGTGGGTGGAGGAGCTGATGGTCCTGCAGCGTCCATCCGTCTTCCTGGGGACATGATTGGGATCCCTTCCAAAATTATAGGCTCCTGTCCTTCCAAGGCAAACATCCTTCTCTTGGCTCTAGTGACGAGATAAGCGTCCTTCAACTGCTGGGCGTGGCGGTCTTCGGCTTCCTTCAGGGCTTCGGCAATGGCAGTCTCACGGCTCCTGGCCGCGGCTGCTTGGGCTTGTGCTTCTGCAAGTTGTACGTGGAGCTTCCTGGCATAGATTTCAGCTTCTTCTGTTCGGTGAATGCACTTCCTCAACTCCGAGGCCTGCCTGTCATGTTGCTCGTCGAGGGCAAGTAGGTAGGTTGTCATGTACTTCATGGTGGGGTTGTCTTCTTGTCCTTGCAGGGCTTCCATGCGGGCGATCCAAACCGGTTGGTTCTTCTCCAGGGGCGGAAAGAATCTCATGGGTGTACGGGCAATGGGCTCTTCGTAGATCTGGCACAGGTGTCGCAGGGCTTTGCGTGCGACAGCTTGGTATGTGTCGGCAAAGCGAAAACCGGTTGCAGTCATGCTCCAGGCTTCAGCTATGTCGGGGAAGTCATCACTTTTTGCGATGTAGATGGTGACTTCACAGCGCTCAGTGCCATGTTCTTCATACTCACGGTCTTCGTACTCGGGGCGCTCTTGGATTCCAAGTCTCTGCATGGTGGCGTACAAAAGCTTGGGAAAACCTTCTGTGTGGAGGCAGTGGCTGCTGATCCAAACTCCTTCTGCCATTTTTTTGTGGGCGTGGGAGGAATCGAGTGGTGGTTTGCAGGTGGAAAGCTGATGGGTGCAGCTGCTCTTTGTGAGGGCTTTTGCTCAAGTGAGGAGAAAGGCTGGTAGTGGGATGGTTCAGGGAGCGTGGGGTGGTGTTAAAAAGCGGAGGGGTTCCTTCCATTGTACAGGGCCGGGGTGAGGCTTGTCCGAGACGCTTTGACCGGTCTTGACCGGGGCTTGAGGTGTGTGAAAGAAGGAAGGGAGTGGGTTCCAATACAGCGGGAGTGTAGCCTTGACCGTGCGGTGGCGGTGTAGTCTTGATGACTGTGCGGTCGAGTCGTTGTCGGGTTGTGGTGTAAAACCCAGAGAAGAGGGGTAACTTCTTGGCTTCGCATCTCTCGGTTGCGCCATTTTATTTTTGATTTTCCTTTCTGATGATTTGAGCCCAAATTTTTTTTCCAAGCTTCATTTGGCACCGATAGAGTTTTTTTTTCTTTCTAATTTTTACTCTATTCTTCTTGCTTTAATGATTATCCCAAGGCCTCAACTTCTTTCGTTTGGCGATATACTGCTTCATCTTGGTATTTTCTCCAGTAATCTTTGGTTGGCAGCATTTATTTTTGACTTTTCTTGAATTGTTGTAACTGATTGGCACTTGATTAAGGCTTCTGTTGTTGATAGCAAGGTGTCTTGGGGCAAGTGTAGGGCAGCTCAGGGGTCAAAGGGGACAGCGGTGTTAGGCAGTAAAGGTGACAGCATAGCAGTGCGGTGTCGGCGGCTTTTGTAGATGAACTGTCGTGCACTTTTCTGGATTGCACAGGTGCAGTGGACATCTTTCTTGTCTTGAAATTATTTTACAGTACTTTCTGCCTTCTCAAATTATCTTATGTAGTTGTCTTTGTTTGCATGATCGCGAAGAGATGCATCTAGAATGGGGGAGGGAACAACACAAGGTGGGGACAGAGATCTAAAAGGGGTAGTTGTAACAAGATGCAAGAATTAGCTTCGTACAACACACCAAATAAATTAGGGAACTAACAAGTAAAAACTAGGTTCGCTATCTATTTTTGCGCAAATTTGCCATAAGGATATTATTATTATTATTATTATTATTATTACTATTATTACTATTATTATTATTATTATTATTATTATTATTATCATCTTACACAATTTGTTGCGTAAAACCTAATCTCTTTTTCAGACCCACGTATATTTTGAAGGAGGTGAGAGAAGATGGAAAATCATATTTTAAAATAGAAGGTCAAGGCAAGGCGAGAGACAAAGTTATAAGCAACATTTTCCAAAGTAAATTTTTAGAAAAATATTCCTGTCTAACGGCCATGCTAAGGTTTCGTCCTACAGTCCAAGTACGGCTCCGATACCACCCTGTCGGGCCCCTACTTTGGGGTCCACTGTGCATCACGTATCAGTCCCTGGATCAGTAGCTGATACGCACAGAGCGAACAAGATTGATATCAAAAACCATACTTTTATTAATAATAGAAAAACACATTACAAAGTTCATATTACATGGCTTGGGCCATTGACCTTATAATATACATCAGAGTTCTAATACAACGGTTCTATAACGACGTGGTTCCATTCCTACAGGCAACTTGGAGTGCGGACGTAACCCTAGACTTATTCCTTAAGCGTATTCCTACAACCTGGCCGTCGTAGTCCCAGTGTAACTTCTTCGTGTAGTCGTACGGCTCCATCTTCGAGTGTGCTCCAGACGTTCTATCCTTGCGTAGTCCTTGGTAGCTTCATCCTCGGATATACTCCTACAGCTTTATTCCTAAAAACATATAGTGGAGAAGGGGTGAGTACATACGTACTCAGCAAACCCTAACTTTGGGTGGAGGAGAGGTGGATGGAGGCTGTATATAGAGGTGGTTAGTGGTAAAGGTGATAGAGTTAAGTAGTTATAAATATAGGTTGGGCCCTGGCAGGGTATTACCATCCTCACCAGTTCCCGAGTTGAGTATAGATTACCAAATTCATAAATACATCTTACCAGAGTATCACAGTTGTTGTAGTCTAATCATTTGGGGACCTCATCCCAGCGGTTGCCCATTCCAAGGACGTGGCTATTCGAATAGATTTAAGAAACTCTGCAGAGGTGTACAAATTTCCCCACATGATAGGCGTAGTCGATACCATCGTCATGGCTTAGACAGGCCTAACGAGACCTCGTACCCGAGAGGGCGCTACCTTAGATTTCCATATAATTCCACCACGGACTACTCAGGGACCGGAACCCACAAGCATCAGGATGATCACACAGCATCCTAGAATATCGAGTGGTTGGATGATCACACAGCATCCGGTGGATGATCACATAGCATCCAGATTAAATAATAAAAGGGTGCTCGCACACGGCATAACAATAAATTTTACATGGAAGACCACAAAGCAACCATGCCGATCGGACCACGGTACATCACACAGCAGCCGTGTCCTCTCCTGTTAGTCTGTTGCCACTCCGGCCTCCTAGTGAAAATTATACTTCAATCTAACGGGGTGTGAGATCAAGTCTACCCATATAGACATGTGGCTGTACGGAATTCTGGCTAGGCGAGATGGCCAATGAACTGGTCCTTATGTGACCGAGGCGAGTATCTCCCGCAGGATCCCACACAGGCTATCCTGCCAAGGTAACCCATACCACATGAATTACCCCCACTCGCCCCCTGTCGAGGTTTACTCCAATTTTACCAACTTAAGTTTCATAGTTATTATCCTCAAGTTCATAAATCACATTATCATAAACAATTCTCATAATTCATCATGATTCAATATCAATATATGAAAGAGGTTTTTAAGTAGTATATATTAAGATTAGTGGTTGGTAGGGTTAGGTATGGTGGGTTTATGGTGGAGGCTAGCAAAATGTAGAGGTGGTAGAAGGGGAGTAATTAAAGGAATGGAAATGTAGGGAATAGATGGTGATTAGGACTTGCCTCCGTTCACTGATGAGTATATCCAAGGCTTTTCGATCATGCGTGCTCCTTGCTCCTGTCCTGGTGTAGCGGTGCTTCCGGAATCCATCGGGTTCTATCCGCGTCTTCTATCCTACGCTTGTCTAGTGTTGACAGTCAAAGGAAAATACCAAGCAAGGCATACATAGCAAGCATAATCAATCAAGAAAGAAAATGGTCCTAGATGGATTGGCTTTTATCTTGATGGGTACTACAGTGACGACTTACTACTACGGGTTATTAATTAATTAATTAATTACTTAATGCAACTACGAATTAATATTTAAATAAAGAAAAGCAAAGCAATCATATCTAGAATTTAAATGGGCACCAAAATTAGAAAAATGCATTTTAATATGTAGGGTTTTATTTTAGAGAAATTATGGTGCAAGAATTACGAAATTCGGAATTACGGTGATGGGGTTATAAATTATTAAAGTCTACCGATTATACGCGAATGGAAACAAGCACGGAAATTAATTCTACAATTTTTATTTATGCAATATGAGTGGAAATTATATAAATATGATCTAGAGGTATTCTAGTTTATTTAGGAATTTTCCTAGAATCTTTATGTAATTATTAAGCTTACATTTTCCCATACAGTGTACAAATCCCGGGTGCACATAGCAATTTCCCAGCTGGCTGACGTGCGGGGTTAAGGCAGAGGTGGGGCTGGCGCTGGCGCACTGTGCTGGTGCTCCCAAACACCGATCGGTGAACCAGCTCCCTTTCTCTCATGATTTCACATGAACCAGGTTCACGATCAGTAAAGGAAAGAGAGAGAGATGACGTGGCCAGTTTTCATTGGCTCACGTGACGTGGTCCTGTGCCCCGTTCTGGATGGCCTTGGATGCCTTCGGTCGTTCCGTTCCTTTCCCGTTCCTACCGCGAGTGCGAGCCATGGAAAACCAGAGGCGAGAGATAGAGCAGGGAAGAGAGCGAGAGGGGAAGGGAGTCGGAGGGGAGCAGCGGCCTCCGGCGGTCGTCCAGGGCGCTGGTGAAGTGGGCCCCTGCACGGCCGGCCGTTCAACGGTGCTGCTGCCTGTATCCATCGAAAGAAGCAGAGGAAGGAGAGGGAGAAGGGAAGGAAGCTTGGCCGGCGGCTTCGGCTTCGAGCTCTGGTCGCGACGACGTGGCAGAAGGGTGAGGGTGCGGACGGCAGACGAGGGCGAGGCGCTGGGTGAGCAGTGGACGGCGGAGCGGTACGCTCCGGCGTGGAGGAGAAGATGGAACGCTGCGGGACGGCGTCGGTGGAGGCAGGAGCGCCATGCTCCTCTGCAGGCCTCGGCGCCGGCGGCTCCGAGCGGGATCGGTGGCCGGGACGAGCTATGGCGGAGCTCGTCGCGGGGAAGGAGGAAGGAAGGGAAGGTGGTCTCGACTCCGACGAGGAGAGGCGAGCTCGACGACGCTCCGGTGGTGCCTGACTCCGGCGGCTAGGCGGCGGCAGTGCCGTCCATGGCTCCAGCGCGGCGGCGGTAGCAGCGTCTCCAGCTCCGGCGATGCTTGGCGAGAAGATCGAGGTGCGGGAACGACGGCATCACGGACCGGTGTAGCAGCAGCTCCGGTGTCGTTTTCGCGCGTCCTCGGCGTCCTCAGCGCGGCGATGCCTGCCTTCGGCGGGTTCGTGTACGGCGAGGGCAAGGACTCCGCGGTAAGCGAGATCATGCTCGGCTCGTCGACACTGCTGGAGCAAGCAGCCGGAGAGAAGCAGAGCTCGTCCACAAGTTTTCTGCGTCCAAGCTCGACGGAGGTGTCTAGTCATGGTGGCCTCGCCGGCCTTTTATAGGCGCGAGTAACGGCGGTGGAGAGGCAGCCGATATTTCTCCGGCCAAGCAGATTTTTGCCGGCATGAACTGCAGCTAGCACAGCAGCGGCAGTCAACGTCTACATGTGCACACGCGAGGCTCAAGCTGGCCTGTCCGGAGGCGGCAGCAGCACAGCGTGTGAGCTGGCCATGGCCGGGCATGGCAGTGCGGCAGGAGTGTCTTCGTGGCGCACCCTCCGAGCTTGAGCTGGCGCCTGACAAGCTCGATAGGACATGTCGAGACATGAGCCGGTGGTCTCTGCTGCACGCTCAGCTTCGTCGCTTTTGTGCAGGAGCCAGGAGGTGGCGACGGGGATATTTTCCGGCATGGCATGCAGGCACAGTGCGGGCAACAGCGGAGCTTCGTCCACGCACGTATGGCCTGGCTGGAGACTGGAGTGCCGTGTTGGCGACGAGATTCGCGGTTCCGTCACGAGGAAGAAGACATGCACGACGGGTGTCCACGCGGTGCGTGTCCCAGCTGGGCCATCGTGGTAAAAAAATATCTGGCCAGGAGCTATGGCGAGCAAGTACAGTTGCACAAGCGCAACGAAGGAATTTTTGGACATACACACGGGAGGGGTTTTTCTATTCCTTTTTGGTAACCATGCACGTGTATATATATATATATATATATATATATATATATATATATATATATATATATATATAAACCTATACGTATATATATGACAAGATATATATGATGTATGTATTTCTAGGTATTTCAAGGCAAAGAAATTAACTAGCATATGAGGAATTAACCATGTATGTATATCTAAATATTATATATATAACTATAATAGAAACAAGGATCTCATATGTAAACTAATTCTAGGACGAACAATTAAATCTATAATCTATCAATGCGGTGGCTATTACAATTAAGCAAAACATAGTATGTATTATCTACTGCTAGAATATAAAGAAAAGGTCAAGAATGCAATTGATATTTAAGGGAGGTTATTTTGGTGCCGCAAAATAAATTCTAGAAGGCAAACAATCATGAAACCAAGCAAGCAAGCATTCCAATCAACCAAGCACTTAATCAATCACGCAACCAAACAATTCAAACATTTTACGCTAAATGCATATGGTGAATTTTGATGTAGGGTTTTGGAAAAGCATTTTTTTTCTTTTAAAACGGTTTTGCGGGAAAATAAACTAATCAAGATTTTAATTTGTTATAAAGTTTTAAAAAGTTCAAATTTTTAGTGCTTTTTAACATGATGCAAAAACACGGGTGTTACAACAAGTTTTTCATCCATGGGCTTCTTCTAATTCACCTCTCCATGCATAGGTGCACTCTCAGCCTCCTGATCAGCCAAAGTTTTCAGCATCTCAACGTATTCTTGGTCTCAGTATCAGCATGAGCATCCACTACCATCACACTGAAAGAACACCAAAACATGAACTTGGAATCAATTATCATCGGAAAGAAATGGCAATAAATCTTAGAAAACGAGGCCAACAAGACCTAACCTTTTTATTCAGACACTTGTAGAAGATGCAGCCATAGTTGAGATCTTCCTTCTTCACCCTAAACTCCAACACAGTGTGCTGCTTACATTTATTGCACGTAATGAGAGGGAGCTCCAGTCTGAGTCGTAAATTCCATGTTAGGCTGAGGACCTGGACGGGTATGCCATCTATACGGCAAGGACTAGCTTTGAACTGGCTGCAACAATGGTGACAAGGATAGGAGATTGGTGATGAATGGGCCAGGAACTAGTCAAACCAAGTACACATCTAGCAAAATAAGGCTTGGACCCAGCAGTGATCCTAGAGCATCACTGCCAGTTGAGTCATTGACCCAGCAGTGATACTAGAACATCACTACCGGGTGAAGTATTAAACTAGCAATGATACTGGATCTTCACTGCCAGGTGAAGCATTGACCGGGCAATGAAAGACACTTATTGAATTGTCTTTTCAATAAAAGAGACATTGCATCACAATTATATGGTTTGGGAAATAACTCTAGCTACAATTACACAGAGACAATATAGAATGTCTCTACATGACTAAAATAGTGTATTTACACAAGGAAAGCTAATGTAGGAGCCTTCCAGTGCCACCGCCTGGGATCAAAACCTGGTCACCGGCTTGAGGGCTGGCTTATGTTATAGTAGAATCTCATCTTAAGATGTCACATTATCTTGTGTTACTACAAGATAGGAGTACTATTTAATTATCACATCTTTATAGTATATTAATACAAAACGAGCACTACTTGTTACAACTTTAATAACATATAGTTTTGTGTTTCTATGAAATTTCTATGTAACACATTGATGAATGTTGAATGTGTTGCATGAGTGTGTTGTAATATGTATGTTTTATTGTAATGTTGGGTGGATCAGTGCCCAGATGGTGGTCGAATAGCCATGAGAGCCTGCATGACGGTGGACAACGCAACCATGGCAGAAATGATGAGTAGAAGTATTTTGACCGGGCTGTTGATGTAATTCTTCACCTCTGCCAAATCACGGTACACATGCAACACTCTACATCTCCTCAGATCTTTCAGCACATTGTCAATGGGGGTCAATCCACTGCACCGGTTCCACACGCACAAGTTCTTGAAGTAATTGATGACCTGCCAGAAACATATAAGAGTAAAATTCAGTTAACTAACATTTCTTATATTTATCCAAAATTTAAGTACTTACTGCTTCTTCCAAAAGTGCACTTTTGTGATATATGGAGTATTCAAAATTTGTCCCATAGATAATACCAATATCTAGACAGGGCCTACCGCCTATCTAGCCAACTAAACTGTGCATGCAGTTGGCCATGGTTTGTAATGCTTATGTCGTTTTGTAATGCACGCACAATTAATTACTTTGGTTAACCAAGTGTTAGAGTGCATAGGAAAAAGTGCCACTAACATGAGCAATTTGTTAGAGTTTCATTGTCACTTAATGAAATGATGTATCAACAAAAATGGTGACACAACAAGGAAATTATGAGGAGAAACTAGAGATGAGTTTCATCTAGATGCATGAAACCCCGCGCTTCTCATTTCTAACGCATTGGAAATCATGGTAAACTCCACTGAAAGCATTTCATTTCATCCCACAAGTTAAAAACCAAGTGAAACTCCATTGGGATGACATATGCTCCCAATAGAGTTTCATTGCTCCTTGCATTGCATTATAAATGAGTGAGGAAAACAGTGAAAGGAAATTGCAGGCTGACCTTTTTATCGCTTCCAAAGTTGTTGTGCAGTATGCGCAGATCCTGCAGCAGGGTGATGTCCTCCCGCATGCTGACCAGGTTGTACATGAGGAAGGTGTACGTGGTGCAGTAGTCGCCACCGTCGTCGGCGCCCACCTGCTGCTCGAACGCGATGAGGTTCTGCAGCAGCGGCGCCGTTGTCTGCTCCACGTACAGCGGCGGGATCTCGAGCCTCACGCGGTCCTCCTTGAAGCGCACGTCGAGCAGCGCACCACTGTGGTGAGGCCCAGGCCCCGTCGTCCTTGTGATCCAGATGCCCATGGCCTTCAACTCAGCCGCCGACGGGATGTTCTCTGTCCTGTCACCGTCGAGATTAATGTCGACCGAGCTGGGGCCGGGCTCGAGATTAATGTCGCCCAGGCCGGGCTCATAGCCGAGCATGCATAGGCACCGCAGCAGCCTCATCAGCAGGATCGGCAGGGCGGAGACAAAGCCCCGCAGGTCTCTCTCCGGGTGCCGTTGGCGCATCTGCGCAGCGTCGAGCTGGGCATAGTGTGCCAGGTGGAGCAGGTGCGCCAGGTGGTCGAACAGCTCCTGCAGCACAGCAACTGGTGCGGCCGTGTTTAGTTGCGCCAAATTGGCAGCACCAAAATCTGCATAGTGCGGGGCCGGACACTGTAGCATTTCGTTTGTATTTGTGAATTTTTGTCCAAACATTGACTAATTGGCTCAAAAGATTCGTCTCGCAAAGTACAACTAAACTGTGCAATTAGTTTTTAATTTCATCTACATTTAGTACTCCATACATGTGTCGGCATTTTGATGTGACGGGGAATCTTCTTTTTGCATAGTGAAATTTGGGGGAAAATTTGACATCTAAACAGGGCCGAGGTCGCTGCGCAGCTGCGCCGGTGCCCACCTTGACTGGTGCAGCTCCTTTTCGTTGAAGCCGCCCGCATAGTTGTAAAGGTGCTTGAGGATGAAACACCCGTCCAGGAACATCATCATCACCCACGCTTCTGTCATCATTTCTACAGCCTCTATTGGACCAAGATCAGCATAGAACCTAAGCAAGGATATTACTTGCACACATAATTAATATCGTAATAACACGTACTCCCTCCGTCCCATTGAAAGTGTCACCCGGGAAACGTGTTTGTGAGGGGGCACGCTTTTCCAACGACATTTTCAATGGGACGGAGGGAGTACATTGGTAAAATCTAGAAGATTTGGCGTGGGACTATTGGATTTGGATCACGAAAACAAAGTTAATTCTCAAGACTACGTCACTACTACGTCAGTTCACTGTAAGGGTGGCTAACCTGCCACTCTAAGGGCGGCTGGGGGAGCCGCCCTTAGCCAACCGCTCTTACAAATGGGGCATTTGTAAGGACGGTTCCCCAGCCGCCCTTACAAATTCCACTGTAGGGGTGGCTGGTGCTGGAACCGCCCCTACAAATAGCATTTGTAAGGGCGGCTAGAGGTAGAACCACCCTTACAAATGCTATTTGTAGGGGTGGTCCTAGCACTAGCCACCCCTACAGTGCATTTTCGAAAAATAAATAAATATGTTTTTATAAAATCTAACAACAACAGAAGCATATATATATACACACACATCGACAAGTCCACATATATGTATCCAATATGCATCTCCATCTTGTGAGGGGAACATGAAGACCTTGATGATATAATTGGATGATGATCCTAGAGAAGGATCTAATCAATCAATGATACTCAGGTCCAAAAAAATGACATGTTCTTTGTACCACCAACAGGAACATTGTTCATTGTTTGTTTGACTCACTGGGTACCGGATCACAGAGCTCAGAGACATTCTTCTACACATGCATAGCATCAATGGCATGGGGGACCTCCAATTCTGGCCAATAAGGCAGATACTGAAAGAAGATTGACTGTTTCTTAAAAGGTACCCCTTCGATAGGAGGTGTGCTTCTAACTCTGATCGTTCCATCCGGTTTCTTCTTTCCATAGATGATGCGTATGTTTTTCACCATTTTGTACACATGTTCTCCATTATGACGTCCCTCTGGAGGGGTTCATTCTCTAGGATGTTGCCATAGTATCTCAAGTACACTTTGCTATGGTACTTGTGACCTATCTTTAAGAAGCGACGGTTCCTTATGTAAACAACCTTCTTGGATCCATTTAGAAACACCCATTTAGTATAATCCAAACAGACTAAGCATCCCGTCTTGCCTTTGATTTGTCCAGATAAAGCAAATAGTGCGGGGTGATCATTGATAGTCACAAATATTATTGCTCTTAATGTGAACTCCTCCTGTCGGAACACATCGTACATCGGCTCCCCATACTTCCATAGTTTCTCAAATTCTTGCATCACAGGCTCGAGGAACACATCTATATCAATGCCTGGTTGTTTAGGTCCAGAAACAAGAATAGTGAGGAAAAGGTACTATCTCTTTTGACACAAGTACGTTGGGATGTTGTACATGGTCAGGATCACTGGCCAAGTGCTGTGGTCACTCATCCTCTCATTGAAGGGATTCATTCCATCAGTGCTCAAAGCGAATCGTACATTCCTTGGGTCTTGGCTGAAGTCTTTGTGGTTTTCATCGAAGTCTTTCCACTGACTACAATCGGTCGGGTGTGCAATCTTATCATCATCCACCTTGCGCTCATCATCCCACCATGTCATGAGTGCGGCTTCCTTAGGGTTTAGGAACATACGCCTCAAGCGGTCGGTCACTGGTAGGTACCACATTACTAAGGCAGGAATTCTTCTCTGCTTTGCATCGTTGCCTAATGGAGTGTCCTCTGAGGGCTATGATTCTTGTACCACCTTTTTCACACCCTTCTTATTCCTCTTCTTCCCCGTGGAGGCTTCTTCTCCCCGATTGTAAAGGTTATTGTTCTTGTACCGGCTGGCCCCACACTGAGGACATTTATCTAGATCTTTGAACGTGTCACCACAAAAAAGGATACAATGGTTGGGGCATGCATGGATTTTTTCAACACCCATTGTCAGTGGACTTATAACCTTCTTTGCTTGGTATGTGTTGGTGGGAACTGAGTTTGGCTGTGGCAGCAACCATGATAAGAGACGCAATAGATCATTGAAACTGCAGTCCGGCCAGCCGTACTTAGCCATCAGGATGAGTAGCTCAAGCACAAAACATAGAAGTGTCCAGTGTGACGGACAACCCTTTTCAACACCATACACAGTCTCCGTCGATGCTTTTGTCACCCTCTCTAGATTTTCTAGACCTTTTTTGCTCTTTAGTATTCTGGTCTAAGGGCCCGGACCATGTCTTCCAAGTTGTCAAAGTCTTCTGCATCCCCCTGACATGATATACCATCATTGTCGACACCACCATCATCGTCGTTTTGGTGACAACCACCAGCATCATCACCACCTTGTTCATTGCCAAAGTCACGATCCATTTGTGCATGAAGCTCGCCTGAGAATCGGGACAAGTATTGTAGGGTTTCGACATCATCTGCTTCATCAACATCGTCGTCATCAACAACCGTGATTTCACCATGATGAATCCACACTATGTAGTCTGGAACAAATCCTCGCACAATCAGATGTGATCTGATGGTAGACACATCTGAAAATGCCATAAGTTTCTTGCAATCGATGCAGGGACAAATAATTGTGCCATTATTCTGTGTCAATGTCCCTGCATACTTCTCTATGGCTTCAATAAATTTGTCCACCTCTTCACGGAAGCCTATCGTGAACCTCAACGAACCATACATCCAAGAATCCCTGTACTCCATCTTTTAAAAAAGGAAATATGTATTAAATGGTTAAATTATATGATTTTAAATAGAACAATTAGCAATAATTATTCTACATGAAACATACATGAAATTAGGGTGTAATCTCCACTAAAATCAAGCAAGAGGCACTAAGAAAGGGTGTAAGATCATTTCTCTAACTAATTTACACCAATAGCTTCGAAACTAGGGCCTAATTTGCTCCATACAAAGCTCAAGCACCATGAAAGAGAGAGAAAAAGATAATTAAAATTACCTATTAATACATAAATATTTACAAAAAGGATATATATATTAAATGGTCAAAATATACGATTTTAAAGACAACAATTACCAACAATTAACATTTTACCCACTAACTTTCATGCCAACCCCATTCCAATTTTATGAAACAAAAATTACAAAATGAAAAAAACAAACCCTAGATCTAGAACAAGAGATCTACATGAAACATACATGAAACTAGGGTGTAATCTTCACTAAAGTCAAGCAAGAGGCACAAATAAAGGGTGTAACCTCATTTCTCTAACTAATTTACACCAATAGCTTCAAAACTAGGGCTAATTTGTTCCATACAAAGCTCAAAGCACCATAGAAGAGAGAGAAAGCAAAACTCTAATTTGCTCACTAACCAACCATTAGAACTTCAATTAAAGGTTTGGAATAGCATTTTCTTACTTTCTACAAACCCCCCACCAAAGGATTTAAGATCAAAACCTCCCCCCTTAGTAGAGCAATTTTTAGGAGAAGACCAAGGCCTCTCAACCTTTTTTTTTGCGAGTTGAAGTGAGTGACCCGAGAAGAAAGAAGGTGGTTGCTTATTATTCACGCTGGTTCACTGTAAGGGCGGCTGGTGATTAAGCCGCCCTTACAAATGGCCATTGTAAGGGCGGCTGGTGATTGAGCCACCCTTACAAATGGGCGCATTTGTAAGGGCGGCTCAATCACCAGCCGCCCTTATAGTGGCCATTTGTAAGGGCGGCTGGTGATTGAGCCGCCCTTATAGTGGCATTTGTAAGAGCGGCTAGTCAGCTGGGGCCTAGCACGCCACTGTAGGGGCGGCTCCAGCACCAGTCGCCCTTACAAATAAAAGCCAACCGTCCCCAAAAATCCATTTCTACGTAGTGTGTAATGAAACTATTGTTTGGGAATGTAACTACTCTTAGGGCACATTTGGCTCCTTTCATTTTTTGAGGAATTGGAATTAACTTTATGGACTATACCTATTGGGTTTGGAATTTAACATTCCAACAACTTTCCATACAGATATAAGCTTGTCTTAAATTCATGGGGTGAGAGATATAAAAATGGACCCCCTAGCTTTAATGAACGATACGTTGCATCCTAAAAAAAATCATGCGGTCAACAAATGTGTATCAATTTCATGTACAGATATGGCCCTACAAACCATTTCCTTGTCTAGATCAGTAGATCAGTCGTGTGATTAACTTAAGGTACACGTGTCGCGTCCATGCAATTTAATTCCTTGTTTACTAGTTTCTACATGTGTTGGAGGAAGCACAGAAATATTTCCTCATCTTTTTTTCTATCTCCTTATTAATTCACTTGCCACATCATATTATTTCCTAGGTGGCAAGTCATTTAATGCTATGGAAACTATCTCTAGTTTTAGTCTTTTAGACTGCCCTTTCACCATTCGGAGACCAATTCAGTTCGAAAGCAGGTTTACAATTTTGTATGTAATCATGAGAATTTATTCAATGGGTTTGAGGGGTGCTTATTTCAATCCCATATTCCAGTAGTTACTTAGCAACTAATACAAATTAGGTGGTGTGGATCCAAACACCTAACAATATATGTAGCTAAGTTTTAATAATCAACGACAATTAACCCAATAGCTTCTCAAACTTAGCCAAAAGCAATCAATAGTTGGTTTAGCCAGCTACAGTACATCTCACCAAAGTATTAGCACATTAGCCGTCTCGTCCAAACATCCTCTAGCAAAGTTTTAGCTAATAAAGCTAAAATTAGAACACAAAGCAAGCCTAATTTGTAAAGCTATACGTATATATATACTCCCTCTATTCAGAAATCCAGCCGGAGAGTAGACAATATATAGATGGTAGATGCACATACACATATTAGATACGTTACTTACTCGCGAATGTCAGTGCTCATTTCTCTGAGCCTCTGCTCGCAGATTTGCCGGAGCTGGTGGCGCCTGGCCTTGTCATGGGGCTCGGCGTCCTGCAGGAGTTCAGTGGCGTACCGTTCCTTGAGCTTGTCGTGGTGAAGGCCGACATAATTGTAGTGGTACGGCCCGAAGCACGTGAACTTGGGCGCGTACGCGTCCTTGTTGGCGTCGCGCACCCATTGGGGAACTCGCCGGAGCCGGTAGGGGCCCTTCGCCGGAGCCGGTATGTGCAGCCTCACCTCATGGCTAGCGGCGCTCGTGGCCGCCGCCGGCTGCTCCTTGTCTGCTATGGCTGCTTCCGTTGATCGACGAGGATGCATATGCATGTATGCATAGCGCGGACCGTCGCGTCGTCATGGAGATGGCCGGCTCAATTTATAGACACACCGATCGAGCTGAGTGGCTTCCACGGATGGATGGAGTGGATCGCCGTCGTCGTACGTTAGTTTGGGCCAAGCATAGCGTGTTGCCGGCGGCGATCCGTGCGTCGAGAACAAATAAAGCGCAGGGCATTTCTCCTTGGCGTAATGCTGGTGGTGCGATTAGTAAGGAATAAAGAAACAAGACACAGCTTTAATCTGTTTTCCTCTTCATCATCGTCGATCGATTTGATTGCCTTTCTATTTTTGTTTTCTGCTACTCTGCCGGCGGGTCCAAGGAAAGGCCAGATTCTTAGCTTGTCAGAACTAAACCCCTTTATTAGGATCCTTTCGCCTGACAAACATGAATGAATACCTAGACTATTCTGCCTTAACAAAATGACTTAGGAACCATATAGCTTTTAATGCGTGCCTGGACCGAGGAATCGGCACGACGGCATGACATGACAAGAAACGGATAAGACAGTACCAAATAGTACAAGTGTTGTGTTACTGTCGTGCCACGGTTTGTCCATCTATAACCTTTGATACAGTACAAGCATGTTATATATAGTATAGAATATATAGTGGGTGTCTGTGTAAACTCACGATATGGTAGGCTACTTGGCATCGATCTACCATGTTCCCGACTGGTGGGATATCCATTCTTCATCAGGGACATGCGGGTCCTAGAGGATCCATTGGACCCAAGTAAAAGTAACGCTGACATCAATGTACTGTCAGAGAAGCCTCTCACGCACACTGGCGGAGCTACTTATGATATGTACTCCCTCCGTCCCAAAAAGAGTGTCGTTTTAGAATTTCAGACATCTTGTTTGACCATCCGTCTTATTCAAATTTTTTTTATAAATATCATTTATTTTGTTATGACTTATTTTATCATTAGATATACTTTAATAATAATTTATTTATTTTATAATTTGCACAAAATTTTTGAATAAAACGAACGGTCAAACACGATGTCTAAAAGTCAAAAACGTCACTCTTTTCCGGACGGAGTAGTAGGCCAAAGGAGGCCATGCCCCACGTGCCTATATATATGATGAGAGTTTATTGGGAAGAGTGGGCTAATAGACTAACAGAGACAGGATGGAAGCAGAGGCTAGGAGGGTAGGAGGCAGGGGCAGACGAGCACCTACACAGTTGCCGGAGGTCGCGGCGGCGGCCGCTGCGCTCGCCCTGAGATCTGGCCACAGGCGACGGAGGTGGCAGGCGGTGGGACGGAGCATGGAAGAGGTCGAGGATGCTATGCTCAAGGACGCTGCGCTCAAGGATGCTATGCTTCCCCTAGATCTGACCACAAGTGGCAGGATGGAGCGTGGAGGTGGTCAACGCCGCCGCGCTCAAAGATGCCGCGCACAAGGTTGATATGTGCCCTTGTGGTTCAGATTTGTGATGAGTGATTGTCAACGTGATTCACATCTTGGGTTGAGTTTGTGAACTAACCATGGCGTGAGTTGGGTTGTGTAACATGTCTCTTGGCTTGTCGTGCGCAGGTGTGGAGCTCGGAGGCAATGGTTGACGGCGAGGTGAAGGTCAAGTAGGGACGTGCCATGCCGATGGAATGAGAGCGGTGAAGGACGGACGTGAGGCTTGGACCGGGGGACCAGGAGGCCAGGTGACCAGCCATGGTGGATGACATATGAGGATATCGATAAGCACAAGTGTACATGAAGGAGTGACTGTGTTGACTAAGTCAAAACGGTGGACGTGCAAGTCGAGCGGAGGCTCTGGATGACTTGGCGCCCGGGCAGTCGAGGACGGAGGTGACACGCGTCGAGTGGCGGGGGACGCGTATGGAGTACGCTACTCGCAGCGGTTTGGTGGGTTGAGCCTCAAAACCACCGGGTGATGGTTTCGCGGGTTTGGCCTCAAAACCCGGACGGAGGTTTCGAGGAGGAACGAACGGCACGTAGCGGCATCGAGGAGTTCGCGTCGAGGCGAAGCTATCTCATGAAGGGCGCGGTGGTCGTCGGATGAAGACTATCTCGGGTTGGACCATAACACCCTCAGATTAAGTGGTTCGACCCAAAATATCTGAGGGCATGTTTGGGATTGTGTAATAGCCCTATTAAATAAGGATGAGGGAGCCCCAATCTCCCTTACCTCTTGCCATTTTCATTCCATCTCCTTAGGTTTTTCCCATGTCTAGGTTCTTCTCAAGAGGTCCACCGATGAACTAGTGTTCTGGTGTAATTGAACCTGTGATTTTGGTTGGGAATGGAGGCTCTAACCTCTTCGTGTTCTCCGAGATTCGATTTGTGATGTGCTTTTGTGAATCACGTTCGTGTTCTTCGCGTTCTTGTTTTTCCCCTTTCCTTCTTGGCTCAGATTCGTCATTTTGAGAGCGTTTTGACTCATTCTTTTTTATCTGAGATGGACTAGGACATGAGTTGATCCCTTCCACTGAAGGATTTCATCTAATTCCTCACGAGTTCATAGATTGGGGCGAATCAATTTCTAGGGTTGAAAAACTTGGGTTTGTCACAATTTCTTGTTTTCTCGTTGATTGGCTTTGTCTTAGGCGATGATCTTCTAGGAGTAGCCTACTAACTCTGTAGTAATCCTCTCTGCAAAGTTTCAAGTCATTCCAAGTTGATTTGATCAAGTTTTGGATGTTGAATCAATTTTTCTTGAGAACTACTCATAAATACTAGACACGTCTGGTGTGAATGTTGGACATGTCCAGTAGGTCAAACTTTCGAGTTTGGAGCTGAAATTTGATGGAGACCTACCTCAAGGTGCCTAGAAGCTGTGGTGAAAATTTCATAATTTTTAGACACAATTTGTTAGGGTTTTCAATTTTTCTCCCAAAGTCGCTCTGTGCTGTTCCGCATACCAGACGTGTCCGGTATTTGCTGACTGTGCTTAGTTCAGCAGGTTTGCTAAGGTCGTGCTTACCAGACGTGTCCGGTGCAGTTCCCAGACAGGTCCGGTGTGAGTTGCTAGCGTGTTGTTTCTTCCGTGGTTTGTTCATTTGAGCTCCGATTCATTTTTCGTCTGTTACATTGGTTTTGTGGTGTCCCGCTTGTTCCTAGGGAGCATCCACCCAATCATTTGGGTCATGGGCTTCACAATGTCTGGTTTGCGTGTTTGGCGGGAAGTTTGGGACAGTGGTCAAAAAGTTTCAAAAGAAATTTACGGCTCCCATTCCCCCCCCCTCTGGTCGCCGTTTTCGATCCTTCACGAGGCTGTCGTGGTAGAGGCGTGGAGGAGGCCACGCGGTGGCATGGAGGAGGCCAGGGGCGTAGGGGCTGTGCTCATGCCGGTGGTGCGGGTGCCAAGGGACAAGGAAGATCGAGGAGGTAGCCATTAGCCGCCAACGGTGCTGGCCTACTGGGGGCGTGGAGGAGGCAAGATGGAGGACTCCTAAGTGCAGCATGGGTTGGCGATTTGGGAAATGTGTTAGGGTTAGGCCACGGTGGTGTGGTGGGATCTTAACAGGCCATGGTGGTCACTAGGCTGCCACCGGGCCTTCCTCTAAATGTCGGGATGGGCTGTACCGTCCATCGTGCCTCAGTAGCGGCCCAGGCACGGAACCATACATAGAGCCAAGTTGGCCCACAGGACCGTGTCATGCTCGCGCCTGGCCAAAATCGCGGGCTTCGGGACGGGCCAACAGGCTGTGGACTGCATGCACATCTATAGGCGCAGGTGTGCCTGCTACCTTCTAGACCTGGCACACAAAAATTTCATTGCAAGCCTATGCTGACACCTGCCCTGGCTTAGTAGTTTTAAATGGTGGACAGCCTGCAAAGCTTGTTGGGCTTTAATCTCCTAAACCTGCAAGACCTAGTTGACCTGCATCATGAGCTGCGCGTTCTGCATCACTGAGAGCTGAGACCGGGCCGGAGAGATGGATGTAGTTTGCAAATACAACACCCACCTACCACCACACACACATACACACACGCAACCCACCCAATCAGGGCAAGGACATGGCCATTGGGCCCCCAAGTGCTTTTGACCTCTCCTAAGTCCAACTCTAAACAACGTACGTCTAGGTTTGTGGAGGTTTTTCTTTTCTTCATTTCTTATCACACCATTGATCATTATTTATGTTGCCTAAACAACCAACATAATAAAAAAGTAAAACCCAAAGAACAACTCATACCAAAACAATAATTCTTTTAATCAAGAATGTACACATATTTTTTTGTGAAACACGATACAAACGCAGGCACTCACAAACACGCATGCGCCCTCACTCTTATGAACGCATAGAGAGGCACGTTACCCTACCTCTATGAGCACCTATGAGAGACTGAGCTAGACCACCAAATCTCGAGATTGACAAAGTTGCCACGGATGTCTTGCTATCGACGGGTACGTCACCTACCATCGAAAGAATAGCGTTGTTAAATTCTAGAATAAATCTAAAAAAATACGTGCACCTAGACCCAGCTGAGACTTAAACCCTGGTTTGTAGATTCCACACTGTACGACCACAGCCCAAGATTATCGTCGCATGAGGGTCGTTAAAAATACCAAATTACCGTTGGAAGGTCGGACATTAAAGATTTCTAACGGAAGGACCATTGTTATATCTCATTTTCGCAATAGACTATTGGTCGGTAATTTCATTTTGCATTTGATTTTGCTTTACCATCGGACGGTCTGTTGTTATATCCTAGTTTTAACGATCCACCATGCGTCAGCACATATGGACCAGACTCGCACACTCTAGGTTGGCCCATTTCCCACCTAATTTTTATTTGACTGTGTGAGAGAAGAGTGCGGGCGGAGAAGAGGCGACCATGGAGAGAAAGAGACGGCAGCTATGTGTTTGGATTTGAACAGAGAAAAAAGTGAGGGAGTGAAAGGAACCCTAAGCGTTGTGTATGTATATCAGTGATTGGGCTCAGTGGTGTGTTGGGCCGAGCTGGACTTGGCCTGGTTTCTAGAGGCAAGTCTCTTAAGATATCCGTCTCAAAAAATGCCTCACACTTTTAGAGGCGGTCATTAAGGGGTCCGCCTCTGTTTTGTTATGGTAACCGGAGGGGTTGCCCTCTACTGGAGTTTATTGAGCAAAACAAAGAGTTTTGAATTGCAAAATCAAGATACAAAAAAGGTAAGAAATAAAATCAAATGAATTACACATGGAAGTCTAGTCATTGATCAATAGCAGGGTGAAGCCTCAGGCGTGCTCTTAGAACAACTAGAGCAAATTCTGACTTGAATTTGTCTTGCAGCGTTCAAGCGAAGGATGCACTCCATTGAAAATATGGTCATTTCGTATACACTAGATGGACTAACACATTAAAATAATTATCTCCGTTAAGGAAGGAAGGTCTGCCTCTGTTAATCGATTAGAGGCGGTGTTGTCTCCATAAATGGACGTCTGTATGAAAATCGATGGAAAATTTAAGAGACCATCTCATTGTTAGCCTGCCTCTCTGTTAATTAAACGCCTTGTCTTAGTCATGTGTATTAAATAATAACTAATACTTATATCTCCAAAAATTTTAGCCCATGCGAGAGCACGGATTGATGGGCTAGTATTTCAAATGGATTTTGTGCTGTATACACCAAAGCTAAAAGGCGAAGTTGTGACGAACTTCTGGCTGCATATGACTAATTAATTAGCAATAATAAGTAACTGAATGGGAAGGACACACAAATTTCTTCTACTTCGGACGCAGACCCATATCCCATTGAGCAGCCCACCGCTCACATTCACACACGGAGTCTTATCCATTCGCTCGCGTCTTGTCCTATAGCACTCCTGATCTACGTATCCTCCTCTTCATCACCAGCAGCAGATTCAGCACCGCACCGCGCGCCCCATCCTGTGCAGCGCTGGCGCACCGTGCCCTGTCCTATGCGATCCACCTCACACCTGCAGTTGACCGGTGCCTCTCCTAGGGCCGTCGTCACCTGGTCCCCAGGCGCCCCTACCCTGCGGATGTGCCTTGCGCCTAGCCTCCCCTGCACGCGGCTTGTAGATTGGGCGCTGCCTATAGCCGCTCGGCCACTGCCATGGCACCTAAGCCAACCTCGCCCTGTCCACATGGGCACCCGTGCCGTGCCGTGCACCGGCCAGCCAAGACCCGACCGAGGCCATGCCCCATCCCCCACCGAGCTTGCTGGCTACTGCAGTTCCTCACCAGATAGGCTGTGGCCGCCGACAACGCCGTGTTTCAAGTGTTTCAGGCGTTTCGGACTTATGTTTCAAGTGCTTCGTCTAGATGTTGCAAAAGTAGATCTGGGATGTTGCATATGTTGCATTGACAATATACGTATGTTGCAAGCCTATGTTTTAAGTGTTTCAGACGTATGTTTTAAGTGTTTCATCTGAATGTTGCATATGTTGCTATGGCTATACATATATGTTTCATGTGTTTTAGATGTTTCAGACTTATGTTGCAAGTGTTTTATCTGAATGTTGTAAAAATAGATCTAGGTGTTGTATATGTTGTTATGGTTATACACGCATGTTTGGATGTTTCAATAGTAGATCTCGGGGGGAGCACATGTTGCAATTGCGTGGTGCCGCTGCTACGTGGGTCACCACGCCGCCTGGTGCGCGTGCATGTGGGCGCGTGAGCACACCTCCTGCTGGTGCTGCTACTATGTATGCATGCATTCGTGGGTAGTCACTGTACTTTTCAAAAGTATGTTGCTGCTGCATGGGTCACCGTGCACCCTGCTGGTGCTGCTGGTGTTGCGTGCATGCCTGCTAGTGCTGCTGCTCTGTGTGTGCATGCGGGCCCGTGAAAGTGGAGCGGGCTCGGGTGATCTAGGCTCATGCGTGAGCATGGGAGAGCAGGTTGTTTTCCCCGCAGGCGCGTGACAGATGTCCAGGCGCTAGCCCTTCTGATTAAGTAAACAAAGGAAATGATTATTACCTTAAGAAGCATGGATCATTTGGACAAAGATACAAACAGCATATACAGTAGCTCTCGAGGCTGTGTTCTCAGTGAAGATAATAAAACGAATAGATGAGGCAGCTACAAAGGACACAAAAGCTCAATCCTAGCAGGAAATTTAAAGTTAGTCGCTATTTGATCCTATGGGAGCCAAACGCCTAATTAAAGTTGTGAATAAAATGGGTGGCTGTGAGCTAGGTTAACCATGCCATATCTATTCAGTAGGAAATTTGAAAATGAGTGAGAACAGAGGAAGGACAATCATGTGATTTCCATTTTAACTCGTTGCTGCAAATCACGGTCAACACGGAAGATAAAAGTATAAGAGTGTAGAGGCATAAACTAGGGAAAGTATTCTTTATTCCCTGATGAGCATCGGCAATAATTATAATGCAGAGCTCTCTCGCACACACACATAAGTGCGGACAAAGGCCTAAGGGTGACACGGTGCAATTAGAAAGATGCCCAGAAAGTGTGGTCGGCACCCCCAAAGCATAAACGGCATCCATCAATCGGACACCGACAAATCGTGGCAGGATCTGATTCCACTCCCTTCCACTAGCTGAGTGGCAGGCAGGGTCGGTCCCCATGGCACTAACAAAGATGCCTGTACATTTTATTTTCGAAGCAACCCAAAGCAAAGACACCAAGAGGGGCCTCTGCTCTGCCTCCCTACCTCATCCTCATCCTCTCTCTCTCTCTACCAGGTGTTACAGTAAGCGCTTCCCTTCTTTCGTGGTAAGCAGCTGTGCTTGTTTAGTTGTTTGTCACGTCGATTTCAATGCTCTGGCCACAAATGATTGCCTTTATTATGACTGCAAATTGGGATGGACAGACTAGCTGATATCTAATTTCTCTTATTTGCTTTCTAGATCAGACTGGGAGATTTATTTGATAACGGTGAGTTGATGAGTTTTGGTTTCACTAATCACTACTGCAGGGTTTTAGGATCTTCCTTGTTTAGTTTCTTCTTCCAGATCGACTCGACTCTCATGTCCCAGCCTCTTCCTTTCATCTATCTAGCTAGTTGACTGCTGTCACATGTTTGCTAGCTACTGTTGCTACTACTCTCAGCAGGCTCGATCTGGCCAAGCTGCCTGCCATGTCACCATCATATCCGACATGATCTCACACTGCCGAGATGTTTGCACCAACAACGTTTTTCAGGAAACACCGGTGAGCTCAACTCCAACCCAGCTGAGACATGCTCAGTCTTGCAAATCTCAACCAGCTTCGTTTTCTAGCCACTCAACCACCTTTGCTTTCTACAGGACAGATCAAGAGGTGGCGATGTGGGATTCTTGGTGAGCGCATCCACGTCTCAGTCCTAAACACACGACCTACTGGAGTGACCTGCTATTATTAGCTCAAGCTTTGGCAGAGCCATGGCAGCAGCTGCCATCGTGAGCGTCTCCATGGGTGTGATGAAGCCTGTCCTCACCAAGCTCGCCACCCTCATGGGCGATGAGTACAAGAAGATCAAGGGGCGGCGGAAAGATGTGACTTTCCTCTGGCATGAGCTCAGTGCCATGGATGCTCTACTTGAGAGCATGAACAATGCCGATGAACTTGACCTGCTGGCCAAGAATTGGAGAAAAGATATAATAGAGATGTCCTATACAATCGAAAACTACATTGACGACTTCATGCATCATCTTGGTGAAAAAGCTGACGATGATATGTGTATCCTCCGAAAAGCATTGGAATACCTGAGAACTTTCTGCGACTGTCGTCGCATAGCAAATCAGTTCCAGGAGATCAAGACTCTAGTGATGGAAGCAAGCGAACGCCGGAATAGGTACAAGCTTGATCAATGCATTTCAATCACTACACCTGTAGTTGTTGATCCTCGTATATCAGTGCTCTACAAGGAGTCTGCTAACCTTGTCAGAATTGATGCCCAAAAGAACGAGCTTCTCAACTGGGCAATGGAGGAAGTCAAAACAATTGAAGTTTATAGCAATCGTAGGCCTTGGAGGTTTAGGCAAGACCATGCTTGCTAATGAGGTGTATCGTGAGGTTGGAGGCAAGTTTGATTGCAAGGCGTTTATATCTATCTCTCAAAGCCACAAATGATAGGGTTGTTCAACAGTTTGCTATCGCAACTTGGGCAACGAACATACTCCCATGTAAGGATGAAAACGGTCGGAAACGGTCGAAAACGATATCACAATATAGAAAAACGAAAACGGTCGGTTCGGGATATTTCTACATTTAGCAATTAAAGAGTACAAAAAATAATTGAAAATAGTTGTGAAACCAATTGAAACTAACAATTTTTCATGATAGAAAACGGTATCATAATATAGAAAACGAAAGCGGTCAGTTCGGAATATCTCTGTTCCGTTTTCATCCTTACTCCCATGTTTGCCAGTTGCAAGATCCTATTAACGACATCACAGAACATCTACATGATAAGAGGTAGACACTATTGATGCTTTTTTTGATTTAGAAGAATTGGTATCGCGGAACTAGATTATATGGTTCTTAATTGTTTGGCAAAATTCATTTACACCGTTTAGCTTTATATATATGTGTAGATAATTGATCCTTTCTCAAAGGGAAAATATAATAAATATAGTGTACAGATAAAAAATCAAGCTTCAATGTGGAAACTTTTTTATTGTTTCATCTTTGGACCAATGTACTTTTTTCCTCATTTTAATATTAAACAAAGGTTCCTTGGAAAAATGCTACCAACTTATGACGGTTATAAGTTCCTAAAGAAAATTTAGCTCTATTTTTTCAATTTAATTAACAAAAAGACAAAAATATAGGGCATTAATTGTTGGGTTTAATTTATTCCTGCCACTAAAAATAATATCGGGACTTGGGAAAAGAAAATGGGGAGAATACTTCGTAACACAGGGCAGTATTTTGGGCTTAGTTAAGCCTCAGACAGTGGCTTCAGATGACCTAGACCTAAGACCTCAGTTATACAAGTTTAGACATCTTCATATTTACTTGAAATGGCACATCTAACACTAATTAATTATATAAATGTTGCTTATTCTTGCTTAAACTTCTTAAATATTTGCTTGTAGTATCACATCAACATTTGACTTGTGGCATATTCATGTAGGCAAAGAATACAACCCTGTATGTATACATTCCCATTTACATTCTGACATCTAGTATTACAACTGCATGAGATTTTTATATGGTTGGTTCTTCGAATAAAGTGGGAGTGCTTATCACAAATATTAAATTCAACATATGCACTCTTGTAGGTACTTCATTGTAGTAGACGATTTGTGGGATATGCAAGCATGGGATACCGTTCAATGTGTTTTCCCACAAAGTAATCATTGTAGCAGGGTTGTAATAACAACGTGAAATGAGAATGTGGCTAGATCATGTTACCACAACCATGGGTGCATTCACAATATGAAGCACCTAAGTGAGCAAGACTCTAGGAAGCTATTTTTTGATAGAATATTTGGATCTGAAGATGCTTGCCCTACTGAGCTCAAGAAGGCTTCATGTGAAATATTGAAGAAGTGTGGTGGTCTATACCACTTGCAATAATTACGATGGCTAGTATGTTAGCTTGCCAACCACGAAGATTGGAAGGACAATGGGAGCATATCCATAATTCACTAGACATTAAGTCTGCAACAATCTCCAAATATGAAGACATGATGTATATCTTAGATCTCAGCTACAAGAATCTCCCATGTCATCTTAAGGCATGCTTTCTTTATCTCGGTTCTTACCCAGAGGATCATACAATTTATAGAGTTCACCTAGTGAGGCAATGGGTTGCAGAAGGTTTTGTTAGCAACTCTTCCGGGCAAGATGTATGGGATGTTGCTGAGAGTTATTTCAATGAGTTGGTTAATAGGAGCATGATTCAACCTATATATGATGACTACAACATTGAGGTGTCAAGCTGCAGAGTACATGATATGCTACTTGATTTGATTGTGAGGAGATGTAAGGAAGATAATTTTTTGCATTTGGTAAATGAACCAGAAGCAGTGGCAGAAGTGCAAGATGAGGTAATTCGCCGACTCACTATTGATGGCTTGAAAGATTTAGAGGATAATATCATAGTGCCTATAAGACTCAGCCAGAACCTATCTCAAATTCGTTCCGTTACCATACTTGGAAAATCCAATTGGACACCTTTGCTACTTGGGTTTAAGTTTTTACGAGTATTATTCCTTCGAAGTAACCCTGATGAGACTATAATTGACATGACTTGTTTTTAGTCGAAACATCATGCTGCCTTGTCAAATACAGGGACTACGACTTTTGGAGACTTTGGAATTATATAGTAGGACAACCAGTAACATTGCATTAGAGATTGCTGATGTGCCTCGCTTGTGCCATCTACTTGTACCGTCATAATATCCGGTTACGTGACGAGAATATTGGTAAGTTGAAATTGTTGCGCTCTTTGCAAATGTTTATCCTTCCATTAAACACACTGGGAAGTGTTATAGGCATCGGACAGCTTACTGCTTTGTCAGCTTTGGTTCTTACTTTCCCCAATGGGTGTGCACCATTGGAAAAGGCAGCATGTATGGAATCTCTAAGTACTTCTCTTGAGAAACTCGGCAACCTCAGAAAACTACATACGTCCTCTGATAAAGTTGCTTGGCGTGTTGATGTGTTGAGCTCACTTTCCCCTACTTTCCACAAGCTTGAGGTGCTCGACATGGGTGGATGCACCTTCTCTAGAGTTCCTAGATGGATCGGCCATCTCCAGAACCTCCGTTACTTGAGTCTTGGGGTGAAGCAAATGGTTGAAGAAGATTTTGCCATCATTGGGACAGGGGCACCCTCCCTGCTCATCCTCATCCTACGGATTGCAGGTCTCCTGACAGAAAGAATTGTTATACGAGATTCCATGGGATTTACCGTTGTCAGATATTTTGAGTTCAAATGTGATTCTATTTCGCACCTGTCATTTGAGGCAGGGGCTATGCCTGAGCTTAAGAAGTTGAAGGTGCTCTTCGATGCAAACGAATGGGACAAAGCAGCACCAGGTGGACTCCAGCATCTCCCAAGCCTCAAGAAAATCGAAGCACGAAGGTTGTGTTATGACACAACTGAATGGTGGGGACGACGTGAACGTGCAAGTTACGAAGACAAAAAGGCTGAGGAGGAGCTGATCAATGTCGTGTTCCAGGAAGTTGTTGAGGCTCTGCCCGCAGGCCCTATGTTCATCTTCGATAATGGATGCTGGGCGATTCAGTAAAGTTTCTCTAGCTATGGGTGATGGATGTGTCGAAGTTTTTCTAGAGCAGTTATATATGTTTGGGGTTTTTAATAACAATAGTAGACTTATGTTTGGTTGAGGGTCTCATTTCTGTGCACTAGTATATTATGCTCATGAATCATGAATGTCTGTCTAACCGCCCATTTAATGCAGGCCCATAGAGGAGGAGTTTTTGGCACGTGTTTCATTAATAAGAGAGGAAGCATAGAGAGTAGTGTTTGGAGGTGGTCGATTAAAGTGCAGGCTCTTCATGTATGGATAATGGATTCAGATTTCACTATCATGCCGACGAGATTGAGGTCCCCATGACAGCAATCACCATACCTCGGCTTAATTGGATTTGATTTCAGTCATGATCAATTTCCTTCCACCATCTAGCGGTGCCTGCTGGCATGCTGCATGCTGACCACCTGATAGCTGGGTAGCATTACAATCATTGCGCGGTGCTAACTTGTTTTGATTGCCCTACCCAGCCAGCAGTTTGTTGGCTTATGAATTCTCTCGAGACTGAACCTGTGTGTATGCTATATTTACCTATTTTTGGTTGTTATTGTTACTACAACACCTCTTTTTCCTTACCCTGCTTGTTGTTTGATATGTACTCCAAGTACTTATTATGTTGACAATACTAGTCAACATGGGGATACAGTAAGCTATTCGTAGCTAGTTTGTTTTTCATGCTTTCTCTATCTTCATGCTATTAAGAGCAGGTTGTTCTTGGTGTTTCCATACCATTTTAATTGATTGATTCGGGATGCAAATGGTGAAGACAACGTAGCTGCTGCCATCTCCGTGTAGTAGTCACGGTTGTGTTGACCAGCTTGCCATTCGTGTGAGAAGACTCTGCTTTCGTGGCTCAGTTCCGTTCCGTGCCCCTGCTTATCAAGGAGAGGTGACCTGTTATTCTTAATGTATTTGTGCTGCCGGACGTTTACCAGCCAATCATGTCTACGATACCTGGCCAGGGCCAAATTTTGCAAAAAAAAAAAAAGCCTAATCAATCAGATATATGGCTAAAATTTTAGTCATGGCGAACTCCATCAGACATGCTTGGATTTTGTGTGTGTGTGTGTGGGGTGGGGGGGATGGTAAGAGCAAGTAACGGCACGAATTCACTTGATCATAATTACTCCATACATGTGGTGGACTCAATTTAGGATTTGAGCATTTCAATTGATCATAATTAGTTAGTTCTCTACTCTCCGGGATTCAGAAATTTGGTCCTCACCAGAATTTTGGATGAGTCTGTAAATTTCGCTTGGGACCAAAAATTCTGATACCTGTGATTTAATCCGCTGCATAAAGTTTGTGAATTTCAGAAAACGCCTATGGACCCGCCCCCTAGGCATTTCAAACCTTTCACTAATATCTAGGCCTTGTTTAGATTCCAAAGTTTGCCTCCTAAATTTACTATGCAGAATTTCTATTCCCTGTCACATCAAAATACCGGCACATATATGGAGTACTAAATATAGATGAAATCAAAAATTAATTATACAATTTTGTTGTACTTTGCGAGACGAACATTTTAAGTCTAATTAATCAATATTTGAACAATTATTATCAAATAAAAACAAAATTGCTACAGTATAACGGGACACTTACTATGCAAACTTTGCCTCCAAAGTTTGCCATCTAAACAAGGCCCTAGACAAGCCCCATCTAATTAAAGCCAACTAAACTGTGCACGCGCAATGAATTGCCTCGGTTAACCAAGTGTCAGAGCGCATGGAAAAGAGTGCCACTAACATGAGTAATTTGTTTATTGGAGTTTCATTGTTATTGTTATTTAATGAAATGATATATCAACAAAAATGGTGACATAACATTGAAATTATGAGGGGAGACAAGAGATGAGTTTCATGTCGATGAACCCCGCACATGTCATTTCTAACGCAGTGGAAATCAAGTGAAACTCCACTTAAAGCATTTTATTTCATCCCACGAGTTAAAAGCCAAGTGGAACTCCATTATTGGGATTTGGGAGCATATTTCATAACACTATACAACACTTAAATCCTATATAGTAGCCCAAGGAACTGTAAAATAAATTTGTCTATTCCAGATCTTGTTTCATTCAATCACCACGTATCTCTTTAGCAGATGTGGCACTCGAATCTAGTGTACATAGAGCGAAAATGACAGTTGGTACAACGGAGAGTCTCTTTCACTGTCCGTAAGTTATTTAATGCTTTATATGTAGCCAAGATCAGTTATGAATGTTTTTGTATACCATCGATATAAATCATATATTATATATAAATAATAAATATAAATTATATATTGTATAGCATCTTTTGTGTCTCTAGTACCCTACTTAAAATTATTTATGTTATGGAGCCATTCAGGTAGTTAGAGTTTCTTGCACATGAATTTGTGAGAAAATCATTGATTAGCGGGGCCTGTCCAGCACTTGGTGCTACACTGAATTGAGCATCATCACCTTAACAGTAGCAGCAGTTCGGCTGCCCACGCAGCTGCTTGCCGACAGCCACCGCCCACGCAGCTACTTCAGCTACTTTCCAGAAAACAAACAGTATTTTTTTCTCACGATGAATTAGCATAAGTATCAGCAAAACTGCAAATCGCTGCTGCTCAGCGTCTCGCCGCACAACAAACTGCCTGGCATATGGTTCAAGCAGCATGAATTGAAGCTTCTTCCTAGTCGTGCTGCCGCTGGAATAGACCAAGAGAGCAAGATGGTGCACGAAGCCAGCAGAGATGAGGACAAATAGGGCTGCTTACTAGTCTGTCGGGACAAGGCAAAGGGAGCCGCGGACGCCGGCACGGACGAGGCAGAGGGAGGTCTGGCCACCGGCGAGGACAACGCGCCGTCCGCGTGGCGAAGAGGAGGGGAAAGGGCGGGGTTCGTCAGGGATGATGCGGAGGGAGCCGCGGACGCCAGCGCAGATGAGGCGGAGGGAGGCCCAGCCATTGGACACCGGCGCAGACGAGCGGGGGGGGAGGGCAGGGAATGTCGGGGAAGAGGTGAGGACAAGGCGGAGTCTGTCCGCACCCGTCCGCAAGGACGAAGCGGAGGCGAAGATGGAGGGGATTGGTGCGGAGGAAACGAAATCGCGCCAACAATCAACTGGATCCCACACGGACAAAGACGAGGTACAGCGCGTCTCTTGGCCGGCGATGGGATCATCTCGGAGCACAAGCCTGCTCGTTCTCACCAGATGACGACCCTTTTTTTTTTTTTTTTTGAACACCGCCAGGAGCACTGGCATATCATATAAGACTCGTATTGGACACCTATACTGACCGCACGCTCAAGTACAGATGAGACTGCCCGAGATTTCTCGGAACGCGTCCACCGGGCACACACGCACGCACACACTACTCACACACACCGCCCGGCTCCCTCAGGGGAAAAGTCCCCAGCGAGGCGCGCGTAATTCGGTCCAGCCAGGGCTCGAACCCGCGAGCGGCTGCTCCCGCACCTGGGGAGCGAACCACCCGAGCTATGCTCGGTCCTCCAGATGACGACCCTCGTCTCTCTCATTCATCGTCTCTCTCCTCATTCAAGATAGTACGGTGGAGTGCTCTGTGAGAAAAAAAAGACACGATACAGACGCATCCTATAGACGCGTTGTACGTGTCCTTAGGCTACTAATATTTTAGGTAACTAGTCTATCAACCTGTGCTCTCATACAGGCTAGAACTTTAAAAAATATACTATTAATATATTTGATTAATATAAAAATTATTTATATTAAATTGTATGTTTTTTCTTTGTTTATTTTCTATAAAATAGACATAATAGATACTCTGTAGTCTTTATCTAATGATCATAAACTAATTAATTATTTTTTTTGCAAGGGATTGGCTTATATATTTTTTATGCATATTCATATTTTTACTTTGCATGGTGCCATGTATATTTTAATATGCAATTAGTCTAAAACCTTGCCATTAACTATGGTGACCCTTGTTGCATCACATATAATAAGTCACGAATTTGAATTTTGATTTTTAACTTTATTTTTATTGACTACTACAAATTTTTTCCTCATGTTAAAACTCTTGTGCTTATTGTATAGTTTACTAACTCTTATTCGTGGACTGTTTCAAAATAATGATTTTAGGTCGTATAGTACATTCCTAAATATTACAATAGCATATGCAATCATTTAAAACTTGCACCATGTCACCTAAGATAGAGCTTGAAATGAGATCTCGGATGGGGGTAGCGGTGTTAACCCCAAGAAAATTTTAAATCTTATTAAGCCTTATAAAGATCAAATTACTCTAGAGTAATATTAAAGGGCCGAAAAAATATAGCCATCAATAGTCTCCTATAATTCTTAAGATGATTGAATTTTCCTATGAAGAAACTATATGTGCAATTATGGTTATACTATCAATACAGACATGTCAGACATTTAGTTAAAATATATAAATATAGATAAAGTAACAACCTACATAAATTATGTCATGGGTGAAGGAACTTGTGACGCCTAAGAGGGGGTGAATTAGGCAACTTAAAAATTTACTTTAAACTATGGCCTCTAATTCCACCTTAGCAAAACCTATGCAAGAAAGTAATCTATCTAAATGTGCAACTATGGTTTTGTTAATGTGTTGCTATCTCTACCACAAAAGAGTCTTGTAACCTAGGTTCCAATCCTATCAACTAGCCTATCAACAAAACTAGGAAAGTAAAGCATGCAACCAAGGTAACAATGTAAATGCAGAAGGTGAAGATGAGGTAGAGATGCAAACTCCCGTCGATGACTCTGGTATTTTTATCGAGGTATCGAGAAGCGCTCAAGCTTTCCCCTAGTCCTCGTTGGAGCCCCTCGCAAGGAATCCCTCGCAAGAGCCAAAGCTCCCGGTCGGGTAACTCCGTGGATAGCCCCGGGCCTTCCCCACGCGCAAGTGGGTCTCTGGTGTGCCCTCCGGCAAGCCTCTCCTGGACTGCTCCCCGCCGTCTTCAATGTCAAGCTTCTGGCCAAACCGCCGTGGGCCTTGTTCCCTTCGGTACACGGTGGCGGCCACTCCACAAACACGGTTAGTGTGGTCTCGCAAGATTACAAGCCCCGCCGAGTACAATAATGGTGCGTGCAAGCACCGAGAGATGAGAGGTGTGCAAACCTCACTAAACACTAGGCCTAAACCTAGAGCAAGCGCATAAGCGTTGGTCAATGTCAACCTAAGCACTTCGCAAAGCACCTACACTAATCACCTAATGAATCACTAAGCACTATGAAACACTCAGGAATTTAAATCTAGTTACCTAACATGGGAAGGAGAATTTGGGTCCATAGTATTCACTAACCCACTTGGAAATTACTTGACCTAATGTGATGCACCCAAACCTTACCAAGTCTCCAAATTCTCCGAAGTCCATTGGACTTCTCACTTCCCCTTCAGGATCCAAACCTTCTTGGTGCTCTTCATGTTTGAAATAATTTCTTTTGGCACCCAAATGCGTTTGGCCCCATTGTTGGCTTGCTTGTTCACCTTGATGGCCACCACCTTGTCATTCTTCTTCTTCTTCTTCAAGAGATAAGGTGTAGAGGCCTTCTTGTCCACCTTGTTGGTGTAGGTGTTGGAGAGCTTGCTTGTTTGCTTTTTGTTTTTCTCTTTCTTCTTTGCTCCTCCCCCATTCTTCACCTTGCACTCATAGGACTTGTGGCCTTCCTTGTGACATACGTAGCAAACCATGGTTTGTCCTTCATCAAGCTTCTTCACTCCCTTGATGGTGTTATCTTGATGAAGTTGGGCTTGCTCCGTCTTGCCTTTCACTTGAGTCAAGTCCTTGGTGAGGCGAGCCACTTCTTGCTTGAGCTTCTCATTCTCTATTGTGACCTCTTGTGTGCATGTTTCTACAACAACATTCTCAAAACAAACTTGATTGCAAATGGGTGAGCTCAAATTGCATAAATCATTGCAAGAAGTAGAGGCATCCTTTTTAGGCATGTCAAAGATTGAACTATTCTTTTTAGGTGCCTCGGTGGGGGTTGTACTGACGGCTTCAAGATTAGTAACTTTATTAGTTAGCTCATCACAATGTTTGCACATGGTTTCCATTTTAGCAAGCAAGCTTTTATAGGCATCTTTTGATCTAGCTAACTTTTCTTTTAATTTTTCATTTTTCTTTACAAGTTGCTCATCATTGATTGTGCAATTATTTGAGTTTGCACTAGCCTCAAGTTGCTCAATTTTAGTTGATAGCTCCACATTAAGATTGGCAAAAGTTTCATATTGTTCAAGCAAAGTAGCATAAGCTTGTTGTGAGCTATCTAGTTTTTCTTTCAATTTTTCAAGCTTCTCTTGTTGACTAGTACAAACCTTAGCAAAGTTAAGATTTTCTTGCACAATTTCATCATAAGAAGGTTGCTCATCATCACTATCACTATCATTGTCACTATCACTTGGGATAGGCTTTTTGTTACCTCGTGCCATAAGGCACACACGTGAAGTGCTTGATGATGAGTGCTTGTGCCCGCGCCTCTTGTGGTCTTCTTCTTCTTCACTTGAAGAATCATCCCATGACCTTATTAATGTGAGGGCTTTGTCCTTGCACGCCTTCTTCTTTGTCTTGGGTGTGGGCTTGTTTGGACAAACTTCCACAAAGTGCCCCAACTCGCCTCATCCATAGCATCCTTTCTTCCTTTGCTCATTTCTTTGATTGGTGAAAATGAAATCTTGAATTTGGATGGGCACACCCTTGACATTGAACCTTTGGATCATTTTCTCCACCTTGTTGATAAGTTTGATTGATTCTTCATCAAGGTCCGAGGTGGAGGAGGAAGATTGATCATCATCATCATCATCCTCATCTTCTTCTTCATATTCACTTGAGGAGCTTGAGCTTGAGCTTGTATCAACTTGCTTTCCCTTCATCTTCTTTTTCTCACTACATGCGAGAGCTTTGCCTTTGCTTGATGAAGAGGCTCCTTCTTGACCTATTTTGCATGACATCTCAAATGCCACAATCTTGCCAATCACAATGGCTGGGGTCATAGTGCTCAAGTCCTCTAAGTTGTGGAGGATGGTGATGATGCTTGCATATTTCTTTTGTGGTAGCACGGAGATGATCTTCCTCACAATGTCCGCATCACCTAGCTTTGTCAATCCTATAGAGTTGAACTCATTGATAATTAGATTCAAACGAGAATACAAATCATGAACAAGCATCTTCTTTCATTTCAAAGGAATCATAACTTTGTTGTGCTAGGCAATGTTTTTGCTCATGGACATTACGTGTGCCGTCATGGAGCACTTGAAGTTTTAACCAAATTTCATATGCCATGTTTAAAGTGAACACTTGGTTAAACACATTCATGCTAAAGGATTCAAACAAGCAAATTTTAGCTCTAGCATTGAAATGAATTTCTTTTTCTTCACTCTTTGTGGGTTTATCAAGATTCTTAATGGGTTTCATCCCGTCACGAGTGACTCTCCAAACACCTAAGTCAACTGCCCCAAGGTGACAAGCATTCTAGCTTTGTAGTAGGGGAAGTTAGTGCTGTCAAAGTGCGGAGGCCTAGAGGTATCCATCCCAACCACTCTTAGTGGCGTCAGCTCAACGGCAGTTAAGCCAAAAGTTTGAATTAAGCCAACCGGCTCTGATACAACTTGAAGGAACTTGTGATGCCTAAGAGGGGGGGGTGAATTAGGCAATTTAAAAATCTACTCTAAACTATGGCTTCTAATTCCACCTTAGCAAAACCTATGCAAGAAAGTAATCTATCTAAATGTGCAACTACGATTTTGCTAATGTGTTGCTATCTCTATCGCAAAAGAGTCTTGCAACCTAGGTTCCAATCCTATCAACTAGCCTATCAACTAAGCTTAAAAAGTAAAGCATGCAACCAAGGTAAAATGTAAATGCGGAAGGTGAAGACGAGGTAGAGATGCAAACTCCCGTCGATGACTCTGGTATTTTTACCGAGGTATCAAGAAGCGCTCAAACTTCCCCCTAGTCCTTGTTAGAACCCCCCGCAAGGAATCGCTCACAAGGGCCAAGCTCTCGGTCGGGTAACTCCGTGGATAGCCCCGGTGTAAGGTCCAAATGGCTAGAGGGGGGTGAATAGCCTATTTAAATTTTCTACAAGCTTCACTAAACAACAAAGTTAGTATATAAGATGGCGAAGCTAATTCTAGCACTAGCTCAACTACTTTTATGCAAGCCACAAATATAATTCTAGTGCAAGGCGATCTCTAGTTCACACCAACAAAGCTAAGTCTCTAAACTAATTACCCCTAAGTGATACAAACTACTCTAAGCACACTAGACAAAATATAGTGCATGAATGTAAAAGGGAAGTGAATTGATTCTTATACCGATGGTGTAGAGATGAGATGTATCCAAAGAATCAATCATACACAATCACAATGAGAATCCTCGGCAAGGGATGACACAAGAATTTTTACCGAGGTTCACTTGCTTCCCGGCAAGCTACTCCTCGTTGTGGTGATGCACCCACTTGATGGATCGCGAGCTAATCAACTATCAAGAGTTGAACCCTTAGCGGGTGCCGCACATCCACTCACAAGATGGGGATCCTTCAAGCCACGAGCTCCACTAGAGTAGCTAATTCATGAACTCCAGCGGAGAAGGCTCAAGAACCCCTCACAATCGCTTGGTGAGGCTCGAAACAATCTCTAATCACGAACTCAACACCACCGCTGCTCCAAGCCGTCTAGGGTGTCAGGAAACACCCAAGAGTAACAAGCAAACCGCAGTAAACTCAAGAATCAAGTGCCACTAGATGCAACTTTCAATGCAATGCACTTGAATCTCACTCAATCTCTCTAGAGTATGCAACCAAGTAAGGAGATGAGTGGAGGGGAAGTTCTCTAGCTCAAAGTATGTCTCAAGTGTTCAAAGAGTCAAGAGAGACCACCCCAAACCCGGCCACCATCTATTTATAGCGAAGGGGTAAGCAACTAGCCATTACAAGACAAAGCAGTGAAAAACATGATGACCGGACGCACCGGTCAGGGTGATCGGACTACAGGACAAACAACAGCAGTGCGCATCAGAGAGAGCTATTGCTGTGACCGAACATGCTACACCGTTTGACCAGACGCGCTGCACCCGGCGTCCAATCAGAGTCCACAGAGCTCCTCGCGCAATTGGACACGTCCGGTCGCACATGACCGGACGCGCCACTGCGTCCGATCGACACTAAGACATGCGTTGCCCATTGGGTGCATGACCGGACGCTTCGGTTCCGCGAGGGACCGGACGCGCTGGTCCGCGACCTTCACGCGTGTGTCTCAACCTATGGTTTGAACTGACCGGACGCACAGGTCCACCCTGGACCGCGTCCGGTCCAGCGTCCGGTTGAAGTTTTTCAGTGATAAACACTCCGGACTTTCGCCACCTTTTCTCACCTCCGGCGCAATGAAAAATAGGGAGAGAGGACCCTAAACCCCTCTCTACCACTCAAACTCCACCGCCTTCGCAAATGTGCTAACACCACCAAGTGTACACCATCATGTGCATGTGTGTTAGCATTTTCACAAACATTTTCTCGAAGGAGTTATGTTAGCTCTCTTTACTAGATCCTAATGCATATGCTAAACATGATTGCCCCTCTTGATAGTCGGCTATCAATCCTAAACCCGGTCAATCACTTCTCTACTCATCTTAGACCGGCAAAAGCAAACCCTACGATTATACCTTTGCCTTGATCCCTTTGTTCCATGTCCATCTCCTCATGCTTGATCACCGTGATCATCATTTCATGTGCATCTCCACCTTTTGTGATCTTGTGGCTATCACTTTATGCCACATGCTCCTTCATCACGTGTGTTGCTTATGCCTAACTCATTCCACTTGATACAATAGCATTAGCAACTTGGTGTCATTAATTACCGAAACCAAAACTTGGGCTTTCACCCGGGCCTTCCTCACGCGCAAGTGGGTCTCCGGTGTGCCCTCCGACAAGCCTCTCCCGGACCGCCCCCTGCCGTCTTCACTATCAAGCTTCCGGCCAAACTACCGCGGGCCTTGTTCCCTTCGGTACACGGTGGCGGCCACAACACAAACGCGGTTGGTGTGGTCTCGCAAGACTATACAAGCCCTGCCGAGTACAACAATGGTGCGCGTAAGCACCGAGAGATTAGAGGTGTGCAAACCTCACTAAACACTAGGCCTAAACCTAGAGCAAGTGCATAAGCGGTGGTCTAATCAACCTAAGCACTTCGCAAAGCACCTACGCTAATCACCTAATGAATCACTAAGCACTATGCAAGTGGAGATCACTCAAATGGTGTAGCAACAGCCTTGATATGTTTCCTCAGCTCTCCACTACTCAAATGGCCGGTTGGGGGTCTATTTATAAGCCTCATGGAGAAAGTATCCGTTGGGGGCGAAACACAGCTTTCTGCTACAGACCGGATGCACAGTTCGTCCTGATCAGACGTGTCCGGTCGTCCTGACCGTTGGAGCGCTGTTGGGTATTTTTAACGCACACAGAGAAATCCGCAAGCGCACGGATACTGATATAGCTTTCACCCGGGAGTATTCCAGAGTATCGATTTCCACAGGGACGTGAAGTGTACTAGAGAATCAAGGCCGTCCAAGGATAAAGATAAGAGAAGAAAGATATATATATTTTTGGCGAGAAGAGAGGAACTTTCTAGGGTTTTCTAAGTTGATTGGGTGATCAAGATCGGGCTTACTATACTTTACTTACTATGGAGCAGCAGTACCTTTCCGACTCTCAAAAGAGACTGGGAAGAAAGTAGTCGGGGGAAGGCTGCCAAAAGCTCTACGAAACACCAACCCGAACAGGGTGGATTGCAATGGCCGGACAGAGCTGTCACCTCTAAGGGCTACCACAACTAACCGTGAGATTGGGCGCAAACTCAGGTAAACTATAGCCTAGACACCACGTCTACGCTAGGGTTTACTACTCTAGCCAAATATTATAACTAGAGCACTTAAATACAAGCGGAGTTCAAGTAAATAGAATAAAGTAAGAATTAAATAAGAACTTAGAACTTAGAAATTATAATTGAAGAACCTGGAGATTGCTGAATGACGAACCAGATGCTGCAAAACTACAATGTTGAAGAAGATCTGATAGATCCGATTCCTCCTCAGCTCTCTCCTCCTCTCTCTCTCTATTTTCTAGATATAACTAGATGAACTAGAACTATATCTAGATGAACTAGAACTAGAACTAGATGAACTAGGGGGACCCTCTCTACATGGATGAAGAATTGAAACCCTAGCTTTTGATCTGTAGAAGAGATATGGTACCAAACCCTAGGGGGGCCTTGCTTATATATCCCTCTAGGAAGCACCACAGCCGTCGGATCAAACCGACCTTAATCAATGACTTTTATTAATCCTCAAAGGCGGTGGAGGCAGGATCCATGTGATCGCTCCTGATTGGCTCTGTAGCCCGGGCGCCCGCCCCTACCCCTTGGGCGGCCGCCCGGCTTCCAGGCCTGTTTCGCCTCTGGATTGTTTCTAGAGTCTTCTCGTACCTTCCAGATTCTAGAAAAGTTGTTCGTACCACTTTTGTCTCTATGTAAACCTGACATGTGGGCCTTCCTTGGTTCTTTTCAGCTGACACCCTGCAGAAACAGACATTCACCAAAACTCATAGAATTCTGTCAGTAAACCCCCCTATATCTAAGTGGTAATTATGTTTAGGCCCCTTTTCATAGTTCGTTGACGGTTAAAAATAAGAGTTATCTACCGTCAACAAGCTCCCCCAAGCTTACCCTTTGCTCGTCCCTGAGCAAAGATAAACTCAGTGATGGATCAGGAGTTGCTACAATGCTTTCACGCCTCAAAAGTACACATGCGTTCAAACAAGAACTCTTCTCCGGTTTAGAGTGAACTATTCTGACTTTCAAACTTACCCATATTACCTTCCACCATAGGACTTGTAGCCGTCACTTGGGTCTTGAGCAGTTGAAAGATAGAATGGTCAAGTCAAGCACTATGTCTCTAGCTCTTTGATCAACCTTCATTCTGGAGTTTTGCAAGATTTTCAAATAAAACTCAGAGATTCCTATGTATGACCTTCTCAAGTCTCTCCTTTGTGGTATTTTTGGATCCTTACCAAGACATTAAGAGTGTATGCCTTCTCTCTTCTCTCAAAATATGTGGTATTTTTGGCGTAAGGCATAATAACATTGTCTTCTCTCTCTCACCCTACAACTTAATAGGCTTATGTGGAGCTCATAGGTGAGGAGACAGAGCATACATACTTGCAAACATATATTGCACAGTCAAAATATGGATCCAGAGGAATGAGTCTAGCCATACAGTCAAATCAAGATGTGCATGTGTGTGGTCCTAAAATATGTGGGTTGAGTAGAATGTGGTAGTAGTGACACATAACGATGATGGTGAGTAGAAACAAAAGGGTAAAGAAATGATAATGGTGAACACCTAATTCTACTTTTGCTCCTTGAAGAAATTTATACCTCTCTTGACTTTGAAGAATTTAGGGAGAACTTGGGCTGCTCAAGACCTCTCTTACGTTGGGACATTTGTCCTTTTCTTCTCTTTTTTTCTTTCTTCTTTTTTTTCTCTCTTTTTTAGAGCACCCAAGCCTCTTTTTGGATATATTGATAGAGGTAGTAGCTTGGAGCTTTATTGCATAACAAAAAAGGGCAAGCAATGGATGAAGGGATATTTTTGATGCTCACTCCCAGTGTAGGAGTAGAACAATTATGGGATTTGTCTAAATGGAAAGTATGTGGATGCGTACTTCTAGGGTAGAAGCAGCATATATGGGTGGAGTGTATGTGATCTTGATTTTGACCGCATGACCGATTCCTAAGGGTCAACACAACTTGACCATACTCAATGCTCACAAGCAGTAAATATAAGTGGAAGTTTTCCTAATCTAACAAGAATGATATATGGCTATGGTAGGAATTTAAACTCTCATCATACAGGAACTCACCATGCAGCAGTTTAATTTTTTCAAAAGATAAATTCTCCAGAACTCTAGTATCACTTAGAACAAGATAAATAGCAGCTCAGACCTTCCCATATCATACCCGTCAACTACCTAGACTTAGATCAAGCATTTGCCACCCATAAGTTTCAGGTTCAGAGCAAATCTTAGATCAAAACAGTGTGTCCAAAACTTGGAAGAGTTCTAGGTTAAAAACAGACACTTGAAAGGAATTACGGCAGAGCAACTATTCATCATTTCCATAAGAGTTTATTATAGGGATTTATTTTAGCAGGCAAAACCTTGTACACTCTCCTTTTATTTAACAAACATTAAACATTACAAAGAACTAAATATATATAGCAAGCAAATCTGAATTAAGATATATAAGAAGGGCATAAGAAATACTTAGCTAGATACGAGGGGAATGCTCTCCCCCAAGCTGGATGTTGACATAGTCATTCTGTTGTAGGTTGATGTAGGTCTCACTCTTTTCAAACTTCCCAAATCCTGTAGAACTCAAATAAATAACAAAACTTGTGGAACTAATTAAGTGTTTATGTGTTCGAGCCTTAGTTGTCTAGAGCCTTTACAAAGGAGTTTTAAAATTGAATCTTTAAATTGCAAAAATTCAATTACATCAATTTCTTCTAAGTTTTCAGATTCAAGAAAAACTTTCAAACGTTGACCATTTACCTTGAATATGTTACCTGAATCATCCTGAAGTGTGACAGCACCATGGGATGCAACTTCAATCACCTTGAATGGTCCTTTCCATTTGCTTCTAAGTTTTCCATGACCGAAGAGCTTCACTCTTGAGTTAAATAGTAGAACTCTATCTCCAGGCTTGAATTCCTTATGCTTGATTCTCTTATCATGCCATCTTTTGGTTCTCTCCTTGTAAATCTTGGAGTTGTGATAAGCCTTTTCTCTCCATTCCTCCAACTCAGATATTTGCATCTGACGATTCTTACCAGCTAGATGGAGATCCATGTTCCATTTCTTGATTGCCCAATGAGCTTTAAATTCCAATTCAACAGGCAAGTGGCATGTTTTTCCATATACAAGCTGATAAGGTGACATGCCTATGGGTGTTTTGTATGCAGTCCGGTATGCCCATAGTGCATCATGAAGCTGGTGCTTCCATTTCTTTCCCATCTCATCCATGGTATTCTGCAGAATGTTCTTGATTTGCTTATTTGATGTTTCTACTTGACCACTTGTTTGGGGATGGTATGGAGTTGCAACATTGTGTTTGACTCTATATCTAGCAAGGAACTGTCTGAAGGTCTTATCAATGAAGTGTGATCCTCCATCACTTATGACCATTCTTGGCATTCCAAACCTTGGAAATATCACTTCATGAAACATCTTCTTGGCATGCTTGAAATCGGCAGCTCGACATGGTAAGGCTTCTATCCACTTGGATACATAGTCAATTGCCACCAAGATGTATTCAGCATCTCCTGACTTCTGGAATGGTCCCATGTAATCAATTCCCCAGACATCAAACAACTCTATTTGGAGGTTGTTCTGGAGTGGCATTGCATCCCGAGTATTTATGTTTCCATGTTTCTGACATCTGGCACATCTTCTAACAAACTCCTTTGTATCTTGATACATCGTTGGCCAGAAAAATCCACTTTGCCAGATCTTTGCATTTGTGCGGAATGCTCCATAATGTCCTCCATAGGATGATGCGTGACATCTCTTTATGATTTTCATGGCTTCAACCATTGGGACACATTTCCGTAACAATCCATCAGCACATACCCGATAGAGATACGGATCCTCCCACAAGTGGCAACGAGCTTCATATTTGAGCTTTCTCTTGTCTCCTCCCGGTGGAACATAGCCTACAACCATATAGTTCACAATATCCGCATACCAAGGGTCCGAGTGTGTTACCATGATGAGTGTGTCATCCCTCAGATAGTCATTGATAGGTAACTCATGTGTTTCCTTATATTGAAGCCTAGACAAGTGATCGGCTATTGAATTCTCTACTCCTTTCTTATCTTTTTTATCAATGTCAAATTCTTGGAGCAAAAGAATCCATCTTATGAGACGGGGTTTAGCATCTTTCTTAGTGAGCAGGTATTTAAGGGCAGCATGGTCTGAATAGATGATTATTTTTGCTCCAACTAAGTAAGATCTAAACTTGTCTATTGCAAAGACAACTGCCAACAACTCTTTTTCAGTGGTAGAATAATTGAGTTGTGGCCCGGTCATGGTTTTGCTAGCATAGGATATAGCATAATGCTTCTTATCCTTTGTTTGGCCGAGAACGGCACCAACAGCAAAGTCGCTAGCATCACACATGATCTCAAAAGGTAGCGTCCAATCAGGTGGTTGGATGATTGGAGCTGAAATGAGTGCCTGCTTAAGAGTTTGGAAAGCTTCATGGCACTCATTATTGAAGATGAAAGGTGCATCCTTAGCTAATAGGCTAGTGAGGGGTCTAGCGATTTGAGAAAAGTTTTTGATAAAACGCCTATAGAACCCCGCATGGCCTAGAAAGCTTCGGATTCCTTTCACATTCGTGGGAGGTGGAAGTTGTTCAATGACTTCAATCTTTGCTCTATCCACTTCTATCCCACGTTCGGACACTTTGTGTCCTAGCACTATTCCTTCTCGAACCATAAAATGACATTTTTCCTAGTTCAGGACTAAGTGCTCCTTTTCACACCGTTGTAAGACTCTATCTAAATTCTCTAAACAGTCATTGAAGGTTTTGCCATAGACGGTAAAGTCATCTATGAACACCTCCATGATTTTCTCGATCATCTCGGAGAAGATAGACATCATGCACCGTTGGAAAGAAGCTAGAGCATTGCACAATCCGAACGACATTCGTCGGTATGCGTAAGTTCCATACAGGGATGTGAAAGTAGTCTTACTTTGGTCATTGGGGTGGATTAGAATTTGGTGATATCCGGAATACCCATCAAGGAAACAAAAGAAAGAGTGGTTTGCAAGCCGTTCCAACATTTCATCAATGAAGGGTAACGGGAAGTGATCTTTCTTTGTAGCCTTGTTGAGTTTTCGATAGTCTATGCACATTCTCCACCTAGTGACAGTTCGTTGAGGAATGAGTTCATTCTTTTCATTTGTAAGAACTGTCATCCCTCCTTTCTTTGGCACCACTTGGACAGGGCTAACCCATTCACTATGTGGCACGGGATAAATAATCCTAGCTTGGTAAAGTTTTAAGACTTCTTTCTTAACAACCTCTCGCATAGCATTGTTAAGTCTCCGTTGTGGTTCTCTTGTCGGTGAGATGTCAAGATCTGTAGGGATACGATGCGTGCAGAGAATGGGACTAATTCCTATGAGGTCATGGATTGAGTAGCCTATAGCTGATCTATGTCTTTCTAGGATAGTGACAAGCCTATTGGTTTCTTCTTGGGAAAGCTTGTCACTTATGATGACAGGAGTTTCTAGATTATCATTGAGAAAGACATATTTCAAGCCAAGAGGAAGAGGTTTTAGCTCAATTGAGGGTTGTGGAGGCACCTCCAAAGGGTCTAGCTCGACAGGTTCTGCTAGCTCTTCCTCTTCTTTGATGAAGTGTTCATCACCGAAAAGAGGTTGGGCCATGTCTGCTAGAGATGCCATTAAAACTTCCTCAATAGGATCTTATTCGGGCTTGGGTTCTACTATTGCATTGTGCGAGCGTGCAAGCGAGACATTGATAGTAGAGTTTCCCAACTTTAAATTCAAGAGACTTTGTTTTGGTCGCTCTTGAAAGAGTGTCCCCAAAGGTACACCAATCAAAATGGACCTGTCCGAGATGTCATAGATGTGAAAGTCTAGATGATACTCAGAACCTCTTATGTGCAAGGGAATAGACCTCACGACCCCATAACTTTCTAGAGTAACTCCAGAAGGAGTTCTTAAAAGCTTATGAGATGAGATCAAGGACTCATTGGGACAAAGTTCTTCGGCCAAAGCCTTAGAAATAATGTTCATCCCAACAGTAGGACTATAATGAGCCTCTATGGTTGTCTTCTTTAGGATGCAAGTTAGAACATCAGAGGGGGCAATGATTCGGGCTACCTCACTGGATAACTCCATTTCTGCCAACCACTCACGGCTCATGATGGCCGAGAGTCCCTTGATGTGTTCCCTTAAGAAGGGATCATTGCATGGAATATCATCATCCTTAAATGGTGTAGAGTGTTTTGGAGGCTTTACTTGAACTGGAAAGTTCGAGGCATTCCCTAAATCTTCAAAAAGACCATCCTCAGTTTCAGAGAGGAATGTGGAAGGATGGGGCTCATCGTCTTCCAACATATTTTGTGTTTTTGTAGTAGGAGATTCTTCGATAACCAAATCATTGGAAGGATTTAAAGGAATTTCGGATTCAGTTGCATGTATCTCCTCTTGTTGGTCAGGGCTTGACTCGACTTCTTTTTCTTCTTTAAGAAACTCATCAAAAATGCTAGTGTAGGGAGTATTTTTAAGGATTTTCTCAAGGATAGCTTCCCCCTCACTAAAGGACATGTGCGTGAATGACCCTCCAGAAGATATGTCGAGGTGCAGAGCAGCTTCTTTGCTAAGACCATGGTAGAAGTGATTTAGAAGGATGTGGTCAGGCAAAGACAGGTCTGGACCAGTGTTTTTAAGGCTTGTGAACCTAGCCCAGGCTACTCCTAGAGTCTCCTTCTCCTTCTGTTCAAATTTAAGAATTTCTATTCGAAGGGCACTAACTTTAGAAACAGGGAAGAAAGCGAGACCAAATTTGACTCGAAGTTCATCCCAGTTTCCTTTTACTCCTCCTACGGTATGAGCATACCATTACTTCGCTATTCCTAAAACGGAGAATGGAAACAATTTCCATTTAAGGGTCTCCTGTGTCATGCCAGCGATAACGAGGCAAGAACACAAGTGCTTAAATTCCCGAAGGTGGGTATAAGGATTTTCATCCTTTAACCCAGAGAAGGATTGCGCCTACACCATGGCTATAAAGCCAGGTTTGAGTTCATAGCTAGATGCTGTAATTGGCTTTGATGATTGTGGTGGCTCTAAGAACTCGCCCTTTGGTGCAGAGAATTTATGAATAGGAGTGGCATCCATATGGTAAGGTGGTTGTGGTAAAAAGGTGGTAAAAGGAAAAGGGTACACGGACAAACTTGGTTCTAAACTAGCAAAGCTACCGTTCTCCGGCAACGGCGCCAGAAAGCTTGTTGGGTATTTTTAACGCACACAGAGAAATCCGCAAGCGCACGGATACCGATGTAGCTTTCACCCGGGAGTATTTCAGAGTATCGATTTCCACGGGGAACGTGAAGTGTACTAGAGAATCAAGGCCGTCCAAGGATAAAGATAAGAAAAGAAAGATATATATATTTTTGGCGGGAAGAGAGGAACTTTCTAGGGTTTTCTAAGTTGATTGGGTGACCAAGATCGGGCTTACTATACTTTACTTACTATGGAGCAACAGTACCTTTCCGACTCTCAAAAGAGACCGGGAAGAAAGTAGTCGGGGGAAGGTTGCCAAAAGCTCTACGAAACACCAACCCGAACGGGGTGGATTGCAATGGCCGGACAGAGCTGTCACCTCTGAGGGCTACCACAACTAACCATGAGATTGGGCGCAAACTCAGGTAAACTATAGCCTAGACACCACGTTTACGCTAGGGTTTACTACTCTAGCCAAATATTATAACTAGAGCACTTAAATACAAGCGGAGTTCAAGTAAATAGAATAAAGTAGGAATTAAATAAGAACTTAGAACTTAGAAATTATAATTGAAGAACCTGGAGATTGTTGAATGACGAACCAGATGCTGCAAAAGTACAATGTTGAAGAAGATCTGATAGATTCGATTCCTCCTCAGCTCTCTCCTCCTCTCTCTCTATTTTCTAGATACAACTAGATGAACTAGAACTATATCTAGATGAACTAGAACTAGAACTAGATGAACTAGAGGGACCCTCTTCTACTTGGATGAAGAATTGAAACCCTAGCTTTTGATCTGTTTAGAAGAGATATGGTACCAAACCCTAGGGGGCCTTGCTTATATATCCCTCTAGGAAGCACCACAGCCGTCGGATCAAACCGACCTTAATCAACGACTTTTTATTAATCCTCAAAGGCGGTGGAGGCAGGATCCATGAAATCGCTCCTGATTGGCTCTGCAGCCCGGGCGCCCGCCCCTACCCCTTGGGAGGCCGCCCGGCTTCCAGGCCCGTTTCGCCTCTGGTTTGTTTTTAGAGTCTTCTCGTACCTTCCAGATTCCAGAAAAGTTGTTCGTACCACTTTTGTCTCTATGTAAACCTGACATGTGGGCCTTCCTTGGTTCTTTTCAGCTGACACCCTGCAGAAATAGACATTCACCAAAACTCATGGAATTCTGTCAGTAAACCCCCCTATATCTAAGTGGTAATTATGTTTAGGCCCTTTTTCATAGTTCGTTAACGGTTAAAAATAAGAGTTATCTACCGTCAACAAGCGCGCGCGTACTGATTGGACTCAGGCCTGAGTCCGGTCATAATAGACCCGACGCGTCCTGTTGCGTCTGCGTGGCTCTAGAACCTCTCTGGAGTCGATCGGACGCAGCCGCTGGCGCGTCTGGTCGTCCTGCCTGCCGCGTTTGGTCTTCAATGGGCTGTTGTCGCGCTGATGAATAGTGCGAGTATCAGCGCATCAGGTGCACAACACTGTACAGCGTCCGGTCGCTACTGCTGATTCCTGCTACTGCCGAGCCACTGTTCGGACGCGTTCGATCCTCATGAGGCCCGTGTCTGGTCACCTCTATCGAGCTTGTTTCTTCATGATCTTGCGTCCGGCTTGGTTCCTATCTTCGTGCTTGGATTTTGCTTGGTTTTTTGGGTCTTCTATTGCGCTTCTAGGATCTTGCTTGAGGTGTTGATCATCGGATCATCACGTCGCCTTCGTCCAAGTCACGTTTGCAACCTATTGTACTACAAAACTAATACTCACAAACATGTTAGTCTAATTTGGTCTTGTTGATCATCAAACACTAAAAACCAAAGTAAATGGGCCTGGGATCCATTTTCCTTACAATGGGTACTAATATGGTTTTAAAAAAATTGCTAGCATCATTAGTATATGAGTTGTTAAGAAAATATTTTGTTGATGAAACATAACATATCTGTTTATCGATCATGCATGTTGACACAATGTGTATTCTTACATTAATCAAATCTTAATATATTAATATTGATAAAAGTGGGTAATCTACAAGAATTTTTTTAGTATCGTTGGGGAGACGTCAGGAAGCGTTAGATGTGTCTATGATCGGTGGGGTTCATATGAGGAAAGCATTGAGACGCGTCTATGAGGGAGACGTCGAGAGGCATTAGATGTGTCTATGATCGGTGGACCCTTATGCACCATAATGCCTCCTAACGCCTCCAAAATGGAGGGGATTAGAACTCCAGATAAAGGAATGGTAATTTCTTTTTCGTAGTTCTTTTATTTAATTAAGGGTAAAACAGTAAATTTATAATAAAATCATAATATTTTGAGTAGTAATAGTTGGAGACTATGATTTAAGTACTATAGTTATTTGCTTAAGTAGTACGGTTTGGATTGATAATTCAAGTAGTATAGTTAGAAGAATATTTTTCTAGGGTTCATTCCAGTTTCTCCATCTCTGTCTCTGCCGTCGTCCACCCGCCTCCGTCCATCCACGCGCCGCCATTGATCCGTCCACCGCCATCCTCCAGGCACCGGCTCCAACGCCGTCGGCCAAGATGAGGGTGAGGGTGAGGGCGAGGGCGAGGGAAGGGCGGCTGCGGTTGCGGCCTGACATCACGGAGTCTGCGCAGAGATCCGGCTCCGCTGGTGCCGGGTGCCTGGGATTGGTGCCTTGCCTGAAGGAAGAAGTGATGAAGGCGGCGGCAGAGGAGAGTTTGACGACGGCACCGCTCTGGTGGCTGTTGGTGCGTGCATAGGTCTGCCCGTTCGTCTCCAATTCCACCCCTCCCCTGCTGTCCATGCTCGAAGAAACAATTCCCCTTCCACCGTGGCGTGGTCGCCGGCGTCCGGAGCGCCCGGAGACCGGATCCGGCTCCACCACGGCTCCTCTGATTTTCCTGATGTCTTTTTTGGCGCAGCTGATGGGAACTGCGGGGTTTCAGCGAGCCTGTGAGGCGGCCCCGGCAGTAGGAATGAACAGGGAGGTGGAATGCCGCGTGTGCCATACGAAGGTGATGTGCATGGCACCTTGTTTGTAGTAAAGCCCAGCCCAAGACGATAAGTGGCCCAAGACCAACGTGTCCTTAAATACTGAACCTATCCCCTTCGCAATCATCGAATCCCCATGACCCCATCTGCCGCCGCCATCACCTCCCCCGCTGTTTGGTCTCTCGGCCATCGCTGCTGTCGACGCCCAGGTCATCTCGACGCTGCATTCCAAAGGTAATGGTCGTCCTTCCATTTTGTTCCACATCGAATGTGAAATTGAATCATACAAGTTAGTATCTCTTCCAGATTCCCAACAAGTTCGTGAGGACATGGATCGTAGGTTGCAGCATGAGCGTGACGAGATTGGAGGTTGGAACTAGTTAAAAATGCAGCGTGCTGTGTACGACGAGAAGGTCAAGCAGGAACGTGATTTTATAGATCAAGCGTTAAAAAAAAGGCTCGTGAAGAAATTGACATCGCAATACAGATGGAGCGAGTCCAAGTTGACTCCACGAAGATTCAGGCAACAGCAGTTTTGGAGGGCATGTAGGCAGCAGGCCATAATCAGAGGACAAATAGTAGGCCATAATCAGAGGAGAAATAGTAGTGACGGTGGAGCCACGTCCTATCTCTTTTCATAGATTTAGGGTGCACGTTTTCATAGATTTAGGGTGCACGTTTCATTCATATGAATTAAGATTGATACATTACATTATGCCATGCTTCTGCAATTGAGTTTCATAAGGCTGATCTCAAATTTGAGCGAGCGAGCCCAGATGCAGGCGAAACCCTAGCTGGCGGCGCCGCCACCCCCGCCACCGCAGCCGGCGCCGGCGGCCTCCCCAATCCCGCCGCCGGCGCCCACCTCCTCCTCCCCTCCCCCACCCTCACCACCCTCTCCCCCTCCTCCTCCCCCTCCGAAAGCCACCTTCACCAGGCCATGGTCGTCCCCTCTGACGATGGCGCCGGCGCGGACTGCCCCGGCCACGGCGGCCATGGCCGCGATGGCTGGCTCCGCCCCTCCATCCCCCCCCACCCCGGGTCCCCCGCCTCGGCCACCGGGGCCTAGCGCCGCTGACACCTCCGCAGCCTCCCAGCTCGCAAGGAACACCGATGGAGCATGCCCGCCCCTGCTCGGCAAGGAGGCGCCCCGATCCAGTGCTGACGGCCCTAGGACGCCTGGATCCATGGCTGACGGCACCACAGCGGAGGAGAAGGTGCTGGCGGAGGTTGTTCCGACGCGGTTGGCGGCCATGGGTGGCCTCGCCCCATGCTTGTCTGCCCTGTCCCCTCCTCTCTCCGGGCCGAAGGCCTCCGGGTCACCGCCGTCCTCTGCAGCGGCCTCCACCCGTGTCATGCCTGCCCATGCGGGATCCACAGCCTCCCGCTCGCCTTTGCCTCTGCAAGCCCCCCGGCCACCAGCGCCACCGCCGTCTCTGGACGCTGCCGCCGTGGATGCTACCGCCTACAGCTACAGCTTCACAGCTGTCCACGCCTTGCTGCCGCAGTCGCCGGCCTCTGCCACTGCGGCCGCCATCGGCCAGTGGTCCGAGGATGACGCTGCCGCCGCCGTCCATGCCACGCCGTTGCAGCCGCTGGGCTCTGCCGCTGTGGCTGAGGGGGCCGGCCCTAGCACTTGGTCCCCTCCACTGTTGGGGCTAGACGCCTGGAATGCTGCGACCATGCCAGGGTGCCTAGGCACGGCATCGCCGGATGCCCCAAGCTCCTTGCTCTCGTCGACCGCGGCACCGTTCTTCCCTGGTTGCTTGGGCGGGCGGTCGAAGAGCCGGCAGTGGCCGGACAAGGACAGTGAGGAGATTGACGACGACCATCCCGTGACATACTTGGAGGCCGCTCGTCGCCAGGCGAAGCCGGCCCGTGCGCCCCCAGACTTGTTCTTACCTAGAGGCCGCTCTTCGCCCGACGAGGCTAGCCACCGTGTCCCCCGTGCACACCCAGATTCGTCTGGCCGCTGTTCTGGGGCGCGGCGGAGCGGATGCCGGGAAAAGGCCTGCGCGACGGCGGAGGAGGCGCAGCTGGCTGCGCCCTCAGCTTGTGCACGGCCTGCCAACCCAGCCGATGGATGGTCGGATACCTGCCCGCCAACGCCTCGGTGCGCGAAGACGGGTCTCTGCCCCCAACGCCGATGGGTGGCATGAGATTCTACCCCAGCATGAGGAGGGACCTGTCTCTGCCCTGGTTGAGCCTCGCCACAGCCCTGGCCCGCATGGGCATGCTCCGAGGATTCCCGCACAGTTCCACGGCAAATGTTTCAACTGCCTCTCCCTCTCGCACCGCGTGGCGAGTTGCCAGTTGCCTCCACATTGCCTGCGCTGCCGCGGTCTCGGCCACCTCGCTAAGGACTGTGGTCGGTCCAAGGCGACACCGGACGGCGGCGGCCGTCCTCGCCAAGCACGTGTCAGCCCACGACTGCCTGCCTAGCACGCACCCCTCGGTGGTCCACCAACCGCAGATGGGACCGCGATTAGGGTCATGGGGGGTGCCCACGGCACCCGTTGCTGCCGGAGATGACGCCGACGCCGCGGAGGTAAGCTGGCGGCGGACATCGCCATGGATGCCCCTATCGACTCCAACGATGACGCCACTGCTTTGACTACCGCGCGATGCTTCCTTGAGCCTGACCCTTTGGCGGAGGCGCTCTGCGAGCGCACAGATCCCCCTGATCTGCTCATCTCGGTCGACCCGATGCTGGATGAGCTTGCCGCCCTAATCGTCACCCGACCAAAGGCCGCACAGGCTCCCGGCTGCCTGTCTCCGGAGGGTCAGGCCTCATTGTGGGACCTTACATCGACGGCTCCTCGGTAGCACGGCAGACCATGAGTCGCCTCCGTTGTCTCCCGTGCGGGGCACGTCGGCGGGTGCTGTGGCGCTGACGGAGGACTCACCTTCTCCTGGGGAGGCCGCGTGGCGGCTGGCTAGGTTCATCGATGAGGTCCAAGTGGTGAGGCCGCCACCCCTCATCCGCTCCCCTCCCAAGCAGAAAACGCTGCCTAAGCGCACCTTGCCCCTTCGGAGCAGGCGGGATTGCTGCGCAGCAGATGGACCACATCCCGACGTGCAAATGAGGCGAAGTACTGCTCATGAAGAGGATGAGGATCTTGGAACCTTTGGCACCGCCTTCCTCTGCGGCCAAGCGTTCCTACGACTCCTACTTCAAGGGCGACCTTTCAACCGCAGATGTCGAGGCCCTCTACGAGCTGTTCCCAGCTTGTAGAGGGTTGCGCATGTAGTTAGGTTGATCCCAGTGGATCCCAAGGTTGTCATATTTAAAATGTAGCCCCATCGTGGTGTCGGTTGGGCCGAGAATGCCCGCTCTTGTATTTTATTTGAACTTCTATCTTCTTAATACAAAGATACGCACCCTCGTGCATATTCGTGAAAAGCTTGTCTATTATGTGTGTGCTCCCTATGATCAGTTGAACTGAGATACTGATGCGTTTGCTAATGTGTTAAGGATACCAGAATGTTTGACATAGGTTTAAGATCCTGAGCGCTCTTAATAGTTTATAGAAACAACACACATGAAGTAATGAATAACATTCACCACTTTGATTCACAATATGTTGCAAGATTACATAAATATTGAAACTGAGAAAATAGCACCGCTAAGAGCAAACGTAACAAGCGCATCAGAACACACCGCAAAAACCATAGCCTAACATGCATCTCTGATTCTCTAGTTCACTGATCCTATGGGTCAGTGCAGCAATTGCATTGTCTTTGCGACTTTGTTCATCCCTAACAGCTACAGCTCTGCATCTTGCGCTATTGTAGTCTCCAGAACCTTCTCCTTTGCTTCACAAAGTGCGGATTGCAAAGCTGACCTTTCCCTCCTCAAAACTCTTGATCATATCGTGCAGATCAACAAGCAATTCGTTGGCAAAAGGAATATTAGATGCATCCTCATTCCAAACCCAAAAATGACATCCCCAACCTATGACAGAGAAGCCAATTAACGATCAGACTGGAAACAAAAACTCTGCTTACCTGGTGTCTGAAGCATGTCAGGTACCTCCGGCCTGGATGAAAATGCCAAGTACTTTTAAGTCATATATAGAGAACCCCAAATCCAAATTGCTCAAAATGGCTCATTCAATATGTTCCTTGATTGATGACTGCCAGTTTCCAGCACAGCATGGACACCGCAAATAAGATGAAATTCTGTTGGGTGCTTTACTGGTTGCTGGGGCCTATGTGCTTCAAGCGGTAAAGGAATGTGCAGTCTTACCATGGAATATATAACTGCAACTGAAATTATGCAGACAAGAATGGCACACCTGAACATTCTGCGAGTATAGGGTGGCGGCGGCGCAGGCGGCAGGGTCAAGGGTCACGAAACACACCGTGAGGCCATGACCCTTCGGCATGGGAGGCGTCAGAGGGGGTTGTTGATAGTAACAATTAACTTATTACCATGAGAAGTGGGATATCTGTTTGTAATAAGGCAAGACATCACAAGCATACAAGTTGATTGTAACATGTTGGGAAGGTAGTTTCTCTAGACTAACACATCTAAGGTAACAGTGGCATTTTCTTACTCATCTTCAGAAATCCCGATCCTGAAGAATCCCATAATAGTAACAAAAGATTATATAAATATTTTGAAGTCTATGTGGATGAGTGTAGTAGATGCCTTCATCTTTCTCAATTATTGGTATATAATATGGCATGTTAATCTAAATTACCAAGCAAAGCATTTTGAAGCCTAAAACCCTCAACATGTGCATATGCTAACCAGACATGAATACATAGAGGAAATGGGCATTGAAATTGCATCGGCTATTTCCAAATCAGTAATCCAGAAAACTTATCATACGATATAGACCTTGCAATATTTAAGTAACAGATTGAGCGAAAACATTATAGAGGGAACAAGATGAAGGACCAGAAACGGCGACCAGAGAGAGGGGGTGAATGGGAGCCTTAAATTTCGATGTCCCAAAATCAAACCCCAAAAACAAACGCACGCAAGAACGATAAGAACACGAGCCAAAGGGCAGCTAGATACCTCCGGTGATGACCAAGAGGCACAATGAAACAATCGGGAACAACCGAAAACAAGCACGCGAAAAAACGAGTGAAAACAGCCTATACTATGCAGTCACGGACTGTCCGGACATTAACTGCGGATTGTCTGCCAGCAGTGCTCGGACTGTCCGGAAAAGATGGGAGACTGTCCCTAGTTCAATTTGCTGAAAACTGACTGACGAAAAACGTTTCTGGTCTGCTTCGCTCGCAATTCACGGACCGTCCGTGGTGAATTTTTTTTTATTTTTAGCCCAAATTTAAAACATATTTTGGATTTGACCCGGATTTGAATTTTTTTTAAAACTAGCCCATTTGGCCCTACCACCATGCATGGCAGGGCAATTGAACTGGACCCCGCCATGCATGGTGGCGGGGTACAGGTGCCACGTGGCATGCAGCAGGTAGTGAATGCTGACGTGGCTGGAAAACGTGGAAAGGCGTACCCCGCCACGCATCATGGCGGGGTACGCCTAACCCGCCACAGATCATGACGGGGTACAACCCCGCCCATTTAAACGGCCGGGCCCTTCTTGTTTTTGGCTTTCCTTCCATTTCATACCCCGCAGCGCCCCTCTCCGCCCCAGCACCCGAGCTCCCCTCCCCCAGCGCCCTTCTCCGGCACCCCTCCCCCTAGTGCCCCTCCCCGTCGGCTACCGCCCCATCGTCGGACCTTGTCTCGGCCACCCTTCGTATAAGGAAGGTAAAATTTTTATTTACTTTCCGTTTCTATAGAATGTTTGGAGTATGCTGGAGTCATGTGGAAGGTAAAATGTCCCGACCAACTATTAAATCTGCTAGAGTAATGTTAGTTTGCTTAGTTGTAGTATGTTTGGTTAATGTAGTTAGTAAAGTTATATTAGTTTTAATCGTATTGATATTGTGGATTATTTTTGAATTGTAAGAATTATAAGTGATATGTGTTTTGTGTTGAAATAATTTCGTGTTTTTAGATGGAGGACTCGTATCGTGAGTCGATATGGAGGAAAAAGGATCGTCCTAGAGAGATGTACCCCCGACGTGTCTTGCAAGGATGCGCCCGTGCCTCCCGAGGAACCTTTCCCTAACTGTGACTGTGGTCATCCGGTGCACGTGGACCAGTCGAGACATCCGGATACTGCAGCACGTTGCTTCTACACATGTTATAGTTGTAGCGTAAGTAATTGTGCCCTTTGTTTTTCTTATTGGTTTGTGATGTTGTATTCGCGATGAGATAATTGAAACTTTTTTGTAGCCGTACTTCCGGTGCTTTTTCTTCCAATGGATCGACGGTTCGGACAAGTTTGACCCAAGGATTCTCCTTTTCTACCCCGGCATTGATCATTGCAAGCGTGAGGTGTTTACTCGCTGGGTTCCACCCCCTCCTAACCCTCCTCCTATGACGGAGGAAGAGAATGTCGTAGCATCGGCATGGCGGCTCGAGGATCCTCCGAAGTGCCATTGCGAAGAGCAAGCCGTGATAAACCCACGCAATGAACAAGAGTTCATTTGTCCTCTACGGCGTGAAGTAAGGTTTGAGTTAACCTTGAAATGTCATGTTCTATATGTGTGTTTTAATGTTTTGATTTTGTAGGATCGTGATTTTCCAAAGTGCCGTTTCACGGAGTGGGTCTATGGTCCAAAGAGCCATTGGCCGGAGCCGGAGAAGAAGGAGGAGGTGTCAGAGTGGAAGAAGAAGAAGAGGAGGTCTATTGCGCCTCCTGTGATGTGCAAATGTGGTGTCGAAGCTAGCTACGGTCTAGTCCCTTCAGGCCTTGGAATTGGCCACTTCTGTGGCCACATGATCGATTATGACGAGGTTTGCTAGGACTGTTGATACTTAGTGCTAATGTTTTATTTTGTTTATTTTGGTACGCTAACTTTGTATTCATCTATTTGTTGCAACAGAGCACTCAGAAATGCAAATGGGAATCATATGATGATGTGTTTAAGTTCAAGGATGAGTATAAGACAAGAGTAGCACTTCGCAAGATGAGAGGATATCCTGCAAACTACGCCACCGATTTCGTGAAGAACCATAAGAAGAAAATGCTACGACGGGCCCAAGAGATGCGTGTTCGTAACCCGGAGAGTATTGTGTGGAAGAAGTGGTATGTTGCAAAGCTCCTTTAACTTGTCAGCCACCTCCTTCTTCCGTTGACGCCGCCAGAAATTGGCGGCAAAATGCCGCATGCATCAATGGTGCACTAGGGGCGGGTGCCCATCAATGTGTTCACCGGCAGCATTAAGAATTCCAATGTGATGGTCCAAAATCAAACAAATGGTGCGAGAAGGCCCAAGCACATGAACATGGAGCAGACGCATGAACCATGACCATGAATCATTGTTCTCCCCCTCCGCCAAAGCAAAAGTCATTGGCACAATCTGGTTCTAACACTTCCTCAAACTGGCAATCCTCTCTCCTAACACTTCCTTCGTAAAAAACTCTTACACCGTAATCCATCTACAAAACGATTTGACATCCGATTATCAACTAACCAATATGGTAGTACTAATTACTACATAGCTAACTAACTAACTAACATTACTTAACTAACTAACTAACCTTACTTAACTACCACCTAACTACCTATCTTACTAACTAAATTATCAACTAATAACTAATATTAACTGACTAACTACAAATAATCGTTAACTAACTAACTAACTACCTAACAATTTAAGTAACAAAAAAATAAAAAAATAATTACCGTGAACCGGGGCCGGGACGGGGTGCGACGGGCGGCGGCGCGGCGAGGTCGGCCGGGCGGCGGCGTGCCGGGGCCGGCCCGGGGTGCGGCGGGGACCGGGGCGGGGTGCGACAGTCAGCGGCCAGGGGCACTGCGGGGCACGGCGGCAGGGGGCACGGCGGCATAATAATAACAATTATGATCATCTATCTGTAGATGTTCCAAGGCCGCCCGTATCCGTGGGCACGGCTAGCATACCAGTTTTTAACTCTGCGCAGAGGTGTACACTTTCACTGTGAGTCATGATTTCCAAATGCGTGGGGAGATCAAACCCAAACACCGGAGAACCATATAAAGCCACTCAAAAGTTCGTCTAACAAGTTAGGGCCATTAGATTCACTCGACAGGCAGATGTAGAACCCCCCTTCCCAGTGGCACACAACTCGCAGCCTATACACACTAAGGACAGGGACTCGCCCTACACCCAATGTGGCAAGCCGTTCTTACGCCATTTAAGGTAACCACTAACAAGCTAGAAAAGGTCTCTTGAGCAACTAAAGCCAGAGCCATATAGCCCCCACAGCTGTACTGTATGTCCCGGATGTTCACGTACAGATAAGTCCTTATGGAGAGTATCTAGAGCATCATAAAACAACATAGTGCTCTAGCACCCTCTAACAAGATTTAAATCATCTTAAGAGTTGGTTGTTTATTTCATTAACCAAATTACAAGATCAATTGTTCATAGTTAAGCACTAGCAACAGCTACCCAATGCATACCCCAAGGTTGTCAAGGAATCAGGATAACAATCACTATGTTATAATCTCTAAGGTTATCAAAGTGGACACATGCGTATGATATTGATTATTATGAATAGGTAACAAGGATAGTCCCATGTTATACTTGCCTTGATCAAAGCTTCCCGGATGATACTGCTGATCTGGCTCAAAGTAATACTCCTGATCGTCCAGAAACTGCTCACCTTCTATACTCGATCATCAATCAACAACATACATGCAACCAATCAAACATACACGAAGCAAACAAAGAGATATAATTAGAACAGTACACCAACAGTAACAAAACAGTAATAAAAGTTTATAAAACTCTTCTACACGTTCCTACGATCACACAGACGTAAAAGATCACCAAATTCGGAGTTAAAACGTGAAAGTTATGAATTTTCTAAGATTTTCTATAGATAAATAATTACTTAAATATAAACTCGAAAATTAAATTTTTCAAACTGACTGTACAACTATACTAACATGTAGAGCTCGCAAATACGAACCTAACGCAACTTGAACGGATCAAATCGGAGTTAAAACGAAGATTTTTATGACCAAAACAATTTCAGTGGCAAAACTGTAAATATCCAAAAATGTATTTTTGATTTACCGAGAAGAATTACGCTTTCAAAACGAAGAAACGGATTTCGGATATTACGCTAAGGACCGCGGGTTAAACCTTAAAGAATTTCAGGGTCTCTTTAGTAAAAAGTCAAGACGAAGGGGTATCTTCTTTTCTAAGCCGTTGATCTAAAGATGGACGGCTGTCATTCACCCTCGACTTCACAGAGAAGAGATCGGCCATCTTCTCCAAATCCGGCCGGCGGCCTCCATGGCCGGCCACCCGAGCTCGCCGGAATCAAACGGTTTTCCCGTTTCCGGCCACCGTTTTCCCCGCAACCAACTCCAACCGAACGAGAAGCTCAACGCGAATCCATCTATGCGGTACAAGCTAGCTACGGCGGATTGAAAACGGCACGCGACGAGAAGAGGGCGGCGGCGCCATTGCTGACTCGTCGGTGATCTCCAAAAGCGCGATTCGAAGCCTCTCCACCCAAAAGAAAAGCATGAGAAGGTAGAGAAGAAGAGTGCGGACTCACCAACGCGAAGAAAATCAAGGGCGTAACGGATCAGAGAAGAGGCACGGCTAGCAATGGCAGGCGGCGGTTCCCTGCACACGATAGCGAGATGCTGTGAACAAACCAACACGAAAACGGAGTGGAGAAGAGATTCGCTAGGTTCATGAGAGCATGACGAAGCTCAAAGCGATGCTTACGATCAAGACGAGACGGCTAATTCGTCGAATCAGAGAAGAGGGCGGCGGAATAGGGTTACCCGAGTTCTCGGCCGCAACTAGGCAACTATGCCGCAAATTGACTAAAGGAAAAGAGGACGGTGGCTTACACGAAGCTATATAGAGCGAGGAGGAACCGAATACACGAAGGAATCCCGACGATACCGGGATTCGAAGACGTCGGTAGTATCCGACTCGCCTACGACGCGGAGGAGAAGAAACTGACCGGTGGGGTCCCAGCATCAGCGAAGCAAGGAGGGAGAGGGCGCGGCTGCCGCGGCTCTGGGCCGGCCCACAGCGCCAGGAAGAAAAGCTTGGGCACGGCTTAGCTGGGCCACCAGGCCGAAAAGGTGAGTTTGTCTTATTTTTTTTTCTTTTCTTTCTTTTCTTTATTTGTTTGTTTGTTTTTAAACTATTTAAAAAGATTTAAAGTTCCAAAACAAATAAAATAAATTCCACACCACAAAATAGAATAAATGCAACAGCATGAATGCATCACCAAATATTCTTTCTAAAATGTTAAATCCTAATTCCCTATTAATTATTATCTAAATTATTTTAAATCCACTAATTCTATTTGTTGAAATTTTTGGGTGTTACCCATGCAGCCCCAAGTCCTAGCCGTACATAAACGACCGTCAAATTATGTAGTGTTTGGTTCAGAGGATGGGATGATCCCAGGTGGGATATCCCACCTTGCCTAGCGGTTGGTTCGAAGTCATCTGGGGGCGGAGTCATCCCTCGTGGGAATATTCCCATCAGATTCAGGGCAACCACATCCCCAAAATCCAGTGGATGGGGTCGTCCCACCGGGGACACGGCCTTCTGTGCGCGATGCGGAAAGGACGACAATGCGAAGGAGAAGATGAGAGAGGGTGGCCGGTGAGATCCAGGCGCCGCCATATGCCATGCCAGCGAGCTTCGACTCACCTTGCTGCACGCCGCCGTGGGAGCGAGCTCCGCCTCGGTCCAGCCGCGAGCCACCGGCGGGCGAGATCTGCCCCGGCCTCGACCCAGCACCGTTGCTTGGCCGAGAGCCGCCCAGGCACCGCCGCGGGCGACCTCCTTCCTGCTGCACGCCGATGCAGCGAGCTCCGCCCCTACACTGTCGGTCCAACTTGAGCGGTCACGCGAACTCGTTCACGTTGCGATGGAAACGAGAGGAGAGAAGGGGAGGCGGAGGGCGCATGGGCCACGGGGCGCGGGCCGGAGGAGTGCAGGGAGCTCGCCGGCGGAGGAGGCGGTGGGAGCTCGCCGCACGGAGAGAAGTGGCAAGCGGAGGAGGCGCGAGTCGCTGGCGGTACGGAAGCGGCGGCGAACGGACGGAAGAGACGCGAGAGGAGAAAGAATAGGGGAAAAATAAAAATAAAAATTAACAAATGGACCCCACCTGTCATTAGCTAATCCCACTTTTGATGTCTCCAAACCAAAAAAACGGGTCTGTCCCATCCTCTCTCAACCAAACAGAAAATAGATTCATTCCATCCCACGAAATTGAGACAGGACCATCCCATCCCACTTTATCTCCCAACCAAATGCTACCTTACTGCATGCATGCCAGCCAAACTAATTCCCGTGGCCAAGCCGAGCATTAAGTTCTGCATGTTATTTATTTGCCGTATACTTTTACCTGGGTTTCTTGGTATCTGGAGTACTCCTATGTACGCCTTACAAAAGATTATGAAGGGAGTAAGGCCAGTCTCAATGAGGTTTCATCATAATTTCATAGGCATTAATTATGTTGATGTGGCACCATATTAATGAAGAGAGATGATAAGAGTTTTATGGGAGTAGAGAGAGTTTTATGGGGATGAAACTCTTCTACACTGTTTCCAAAATCTAGATGTATTGGAAACGGTGACGTGAAATCCCCACTAAGGCCAGTCTCAATGGGGATTTCATGATCTGGTTTCCAACATATCCATATTTTAGAAACAGTGCACAAGAGTTTCATCCCCATAAAACTCTCTCTACTCTCATGAAACTCTCACTACTCTCTTTTCATTAATATGATGCCACATCAGCATATTTAATATCCATGAAACTCTGATGAAACCCCACTGAGACTGACCAAGACTGGCCTAAGAGACAGAGGAAGTTGTATTTTATTCAAGATACAGTACAACTTTAGAATGAGAGCCAACTACCACCTCATAAATGCCATTTAATCCTATGGATCCCATACTGGGTGGATCAGTGCCCGGTTGGTTGTCGAATGGCCATGACAGCCAAGACAGCTTGCATGATGGTGGACAACGCAACCATGGCAGAAATGCTTTGTAGAAGTATTTTGACTATGTAATACTTCACATCCGGCACATCACGATACACATGCAACACTCTGCATCTCCTCAAATCTTTCAACACATTGTCAATGGGGGTCGATCCGCTGCGCCGGTTCCACATACACAAGTTCTTGAAGTAATTGATGACCTGCCAGGAACATAGAAGCGTAACACTTCCTATATTTATCCAAAGTTTAAGTAGTTCCTGCTTCGTCCAAAAGTGTACTTCTGGTGAAATAAGGAGTATTTAAAATTTGTCCCATAGATAATACTAATATCTAGACATGGCCTATCTAATTAAAGCCAACTAAACTGCACATGCAGCTGGCCAATTGATGAGCTTCTTTCGTTTTGTAATGCACGCGCAATTAATTGCCTCGGTAAATCAACTGTCAGAACGAATGGGAAAGAGTGCCACTAACATGAGTAATTCGTTCATTGGGGTTTCATTGTTATTTAATGAAATGATGTAGTATCAGCAAAAATGGTGACATAACATGGAAAATATGAGGGGAGACAAGAGATGTGTTTCTCATCTCGATGAAACCCCGCGCATCTGATTTCTAACGCATTGGAAATCAAGTGAAACTCCACTTAGACCATTTTATTTCATGTCACGAGTTAAAAACCAAGTGAAACTCCATTGAGATTTGGGAGCATATTTCATAACACCATACAACACTTAAATGCTATATAGTAGCCTAAGGAACTGTAAAATAAATTTGTCCATTATAGATCTTGTTTCATTTCATCACCACTAATTATCTCTTTAGCAGATGTGGCGCTCTTAAATAGTGAAATGAAACTTACCCCTAGAGATGACTTTAGGCTACTAACATTAAGTAATATATTACTTACATTATTTAGGTGTTATATAAGATTTGTCACCGAGAGTTAGCAACAAATTAATTATATTAGAGACAGAGGAAGTTGTATTTTATGCAAGATCAACTTTAGATTGAGAGCCAACCACCGCCACATAAATGCCATTTAATCCTATGGGTTCAATACTTCCATGTATAAGGCTTTCTTTCATATTTTCTCACTGCTATCATCTCTAAGGCCCATTTGTCATAGCTATGCAAAAGAAAGGAGGAAACAAATTCGGTACGGATGGTCCGCACCAAACCATGGGACATCTGATTTAGCACTACTGGATTCAGACGCTTTGCCGAGTGCCTAATACACTCGGCAAAGGCTATTATGCCCTCGGCAAAACCTTTGCCGAGTGTAGCACTCGGCAAAGAGCCTCCGGTAAAAAATACGTCGGCAAAGAATTCTTTGCCGAGTGTCTTTTATCGGGCACTCGGCAGAGACTTTGCCGAGTGCAAACATGGCTCTCGGCAAAGAAAAGTGACTGTGACGGCGCCGGTTCCGTCAGTGCATGCTTTGCCGAGTGTCATGTTAGAGGCACTCGGCAAAGATTTTTTTAATTTTTTTTTCATAATTTCTTTGCCGAGCGCCCTGCCAGGGAGACACTCGGCAAAGATTTTTTAATTTTTTTTTCGTAATTTCTTTGCCGAGCGCCCTGTCGGGGAGGCGCTCGGCAAAGATTTTTTAATTTTTTTTCGTGATTTCTTTGCCGAGTGCCCTGTCGGAGAGGCACTCGGCAAAGATTTTTTAATTTTTTTCGTAATTTCTTTGCCGAGTGCCCTATCGGAGAGGCACTCGGCAAAGATTTTTTTAATTTTTTTTCGTAATTTCTTTGCCGAGTGTCCTATCGGAGAGGCACTCGGCAAAGATTTTTTTAATTTTTTTTCATAATTTCTTTGCCGAGTGTCCTATCGGGGAGGCACTCGGCAAAGATTTTTAAAATTTTTTTTGTAATTTCTTTGCCGAGTGCCCTGGCCTGGCACTCGGCAAAGCTGGGAATTCTGCCAGCTTTGCCGAGTGCCCTGGCCCTGGCACTCGGCAAAGCTGGAAAGAGGCTAATTTTTTTTTTGATTCTATATTCACAGTCACATCGTATAAGAGATATATATCACATATGTGACATCACAAACACAATATAGCACATATATATCACATCCATCTCATGACAAAGGCAATACCACATATATATCACATGTCGATCACACAATATCTCACATACACGACATCACAAACATAATAGGTCCAATATCCATCGAAACAAGTCGATAGTCGATCACAGTGCATCACATGTGAAAAAGAGATACAAACTAAACGTGCGGAGGAAACTGAGTGCCTGGTGAAGGAAAAGCGCCGTCGCCTGTTTGCGCCTGAGATGGGTTATTTGAACCCGCCGACGGAGGCTGCATAAAGGACAAGAGATTGCATGTGTTAGAGTGGTCGTCTAATGAAAGCACTAGTCGAAGCAATTTGGTTTCATACTCACAGGACTAGTTACAACTGGCGGCGGTGGAGCGAACTGCGGCACAGGTACACCATTCACTTGTCCAAAGTTCTGCAGGAACATCGTAATGTCCGCCAGCTGCTTGGCCTGCCTTTCCCGCTCGGCCCGCTCGGCCTGTCTTTCCCGCTCGGCCTGCTCGGTCCTCGCCACCAACTCCCGCAGCTCCTGAGCCATCCTCTCGTTCTCGGCCTATAACATTTCAATCGAATGTTTCAGTAATTCAAAGGTAACTAAGTTATGTAAAGATCAATGTACGAAGAGTTAAACGGGAGTAACCTGGAGTGCGTCGACCCGCTGCTGTGAAGAGGACGGTCGTTGGCGAATGGCCGGACCTCCGCTCGGGGTCTGTGCTCGGATCTGGGAGAGGGAGGGAATCTCGCTGGGCTCGAGGATGCCATCGCCAAGCCAGTACCGCCCATGCTTCTTGCCTTGTCCGATCCTCATGACCATCGTCCCATCAATGTCATCGGTGCTCGGATCCCAGTCTGGCCCATGGACCGACCTTGCCTCCGACGCGTACGAACTGATGCGGGTGTGGACGCTCGGGTTGCTGTAGGACTCGGGCGGGTCATCCGGGGTGAAGGTGACATTGGACGTCGCCTTACCCTTGCGGGCCAGACCATATGCCATGAACGTGGAGATGGATTGGCCACCGTGTGACGCCGACTATGAAAAAGACAACAAGATGATTAGAAGAAACATGCAGAATGGAGCGTCAGAATACTAAAAATCCACGTACCCATGCTTGCTTGTAAGCGCCGAGGCTGCGGCTGCCTTGATGGTGTGTGGGGCCTGTCGCTGCCAGACGCCGCTCCCTCCCCGCCTCGTGGTCCTGGATGTAACCCTCCGTGAACCACCTATCCACGATCATCTCCCAGCACTCCCGATACGACTCGCACCACCATGGAATCATCTACATGTCATAAAGAAAACCAAATTAAAGCTACTTAATCTCAAAACGAATCAATATTATTCTTCTTCATTTACCTCAAGGTACTGCTCCCGGGTCAGCGTACTCTGTCTTGCCTGTGTCTTGGTGATCTTCTCACCAAGTTGCTTGGCGTAGTATTTCACGATGCAAGTGAGGCGCTCCTCGTAATGCATGTCGGTGATTCGTTTTCTAGCACTTTTCACCATCACCTTCTCCGCCTTGTCCTCCTGTCCCTCTTCACATCTGAAAAAAGTCTGCACATAGACACAATGTATCAATTCATTATGGCAAAGATTTTTTTATTTTTTTTAAAATTCTTTGCCGAGTGCCCCATTACCTGGCACTCGGCAAAGTATTTTTTTTTTGTTTTTTTGCCCCATTTTTTTCTGGGGCCTTGCTGCAGTAATTGAATCTCAATTTCAAAATTTTTGATAATTTTGAGTGTTTTTACTGTATTTCCTTAATTTTTTTTGTTTCGTTGAATTTTTTCGAATATTTCAAATTTGAACCTACGGTTCAAATTTGAAATATTCGAAAAAATTCAACGAAACAAAAAAAATTAAGGAAATACAGTAAAAACACTCAAAATTATCAAAAATTTTGAAATTGAGATTCAATTACTGCAGCAAGGCCCCAGAAAAAAATGGGGCAAAAAAAACAAAAAAAAATACTTTGCCGAGTGCCAGGTAATGGGGCACTCGGCAAAGAATTTTAAAAAATCTTTGCCGAGCGCCAAACGGTGGGGCACTCGGCAAAGGCTAACGGCAAGTGGCCGCCGTCACGCCGGCTACCTTTGCCGACGGCCAAAATTTGCCGAGTTCCCAGCCCTCGGCAAAGGGAAAATTTGCCGACGGTCCACCTTTGCCGAGGGCATTTCTTTGCCTGGCACTCGGCAAAGGCTGCTTTGCCGAGGGCATTTCTTTGCCGAGTGTCTCTGGGTTTGGCGCTCGGCAAATATTTCCTTTGCCGAGTGCCCGAGGAAATGCGCTCGGCAAATAATTTTGCCTTCGGCAAAGCAGCTGTGTCCTGTAGTGATACGTATGGTTAAAATGATAAGATGTTCCACATGTCAGCTAAACAGTCCACACCACGTCCTGGTAGGGATGGTCCTCACCGAATTTTTTTCCAAAGAAAGATGTAGGATTCTTTTTCTTTTTGGCTAATAAGTTAGATATTATATCAAACAGGCCTCGGAACAAATTTAGTTTTTGGCTAAAATTAAAGTCGCTTTATTTTTGGACCAAGGAAGTAGATATAGTTAAGAAAAAACTGAATAGATAGTGATGAGCGAGATCGTTGCAGGTTTACCTTTTCATCGCTTCCAAAGTTGTTGTGCAGTATGCGCATATTCTGCAGCAGGGCGATGTCCTCCCTCGTGCTGATGAGGTTGGACATGAGGAAGGCGTACGCGGTGTAGTAGTTTTCGCCGCCGTCGGTGGCCACCTGCTGCTCGAACGCGATGAGGTTCTGCAGCAGCGACGCCATGGTCTGCTCCAAGTACAGCGGCGGGATCTCGAGCCTCACACTGTCCTCCATGAAGCGCACGTCGAGCAGCGTCCCATCGCGGTGAGGCCCCGGCCACGTCATCGTCGTCCTCGTGATCCTGATGCCCATGGCCTTCAGCGCCGCCGCCGATGGGACGTGCTCCGTCCTGTCACCGACGAGGTTAATGTCGCCCGGGCGGGGCTCATAGCCAAGCATGCACAGGCACCGCAGCAGCCCCATCAGCCGGATCGGCAGGGCGGAGACGAAGCCCCGCAGGTCTCTCTCCGGCGGTCGTTGGTGCCTCTGGGCGGCGTCAAGCTGGGTGCAGTGTGCCACATGGAGCAGGTGCAGCAGGTGGTCGACCGGCACCTCAGGGTCCACGCCCAGCTCGTCTGTGGGCCTCTTCCCCTGGGGCAAGGACAAGGACCCTCTGAGCATGTACCAGAGCGCCATGTCCAGCAGCCTGCGCCTCTTCTTCTTCTCGTCAGCGCTGCGCGGCAGGAGGTTCCGTGGCGCCAGGTGGTCGAACAGCGCCAGCAGCACAGCGAAGGGGATCTGGTTCTCGAGCAAGGTGAGGTCACTGCGCAGCTGCGCCGGTGCCCACATCGACTGGTGCAGCTCCTCCTCGTTGATGCCGTGCGCATAGTTGCACAGGTGCTTGAGGATGAAGCACCCGTCCAGGAACATCATCTTCACCCACGCTTCTGTTGTCATTACCCAGGCCTCTCTGGGACCAAGATCGGCATAGAACCTAAGCAAGTATATTACAAGCGCACATAATTAATATCGTAATAGCACGTACCATGGTAAAATCTAAAATATTTGGTGTGGGGCTATTGGATTTGGATCACGAAAACAAAGTTAGGCCTTGTTTAGATCGCATACTCGGGGGGCCGATTCTGCACAGTGTCATCCCAAATATGGTAGCACTTTTGTTTTTTAGTGGTAATAATTGTCTAAATTTTGATTAATTAGGCTCAAAATGTTCGTCTCGCAAAGTACAACAAAACTGTGCAATTAGTTTTTGATTTCATCTACATTTAATACTCCATGCATATGCCGGTATTTTGATGTGATGGAGAATCTTCTTTTTGCATAGTAAAATTTAGGGGTGAATTTTGGTATCTAAACAAAGCCTTAATTCTCAAGACTACGTAATAAAACTATTGTTTCGACGCATGTTGGAGGAAGCACCGAAATTGTTTCTGGTATGAGCAACGATTTCCTCATCTTTTTTCGATCTCCTTATTAATTCACTTGACACATCATATTATTACCTAGGTGGCAAGTCATTTAATACTATGGAAACCATCTCTAGATTTAGGCCCTGTTTAGTTTCCAAAAAATTTTGCAAAATTTTTCAGATTCCTCGTCACATCGAATCTTTGACACATGCATGAAACATTAAATATAGATAAAAAATAAAACTAATTACACAGTTTAGACGAAATGGACGAGACGAATCTTTTAAGCCTAATTAGACCATGATTGGACACTAATTGCTAAATAACAACGAAATTTGCTACAGTGTCGTTTTGCCAAAAATTTTGCAACTAAACAGACCCTTAGACTGCGCCCTTTCACCATTCGGAGACCGATTCAGTTCGAAAGCATGTTTACAATTTTGTATGTAATCATGAGAATTTATTCAATGTGTTTGAGGGGTGCTTACTTCAATCCCATATTCTAGTAGTTACTTAGCAACTAGTAAAAATTAGGTGGTGTGGATCCAAACACCTAAGAATATACTCCCTCCGTATCGGATTTAGAAATCATTTTGGACAAGGTTTGGGTCAAACATTGGGAATATAAATCATCAATAACTTTTAAGTCGTTGAGTTTGCAAATGTAAAAATTATATGAATAGATTTGTCTTGAAAAATACTTTCATAAAAGTATACATATATCACTTTTCCATAAATATTTTTTATAAAAACAAGAGGTAAAAGTTGTGTTTTGGAGACCGTGTCGCTGTCCTAAACGACTTCTAAATCCGATACAGAGGGAGTATGTAGCTAAGTTTTTAATCAACAATTAACCCATTAGCGCTTCTCAAACCTAGCCAAAAGCAATTAATAGTTGGTTAGCCAGCTACAGTACATCTCACCAAAGTATTAGCACATTAGCCGTCTCGTCCAAATATCCTCTAGCAAAGTTTTAGCTAATAAAGCTAAAAATTAGAACACAAAGCAAGCCTATATAATTAGTAAAGCTACGCGTATATACTCCCTCTATCTTCAAGTAAGAAATCACTACGGGAGCCCGCTGCTTTGCCGAGGGCCCTAGGCTCTCGGCAAAGCCTCTACGGTCCTCGGTAAAGCCTTTGCCGAGCGCAGCTCTCGACAAAGCGGTCTCGGCAAAAAATCGATCGGCAAAGCCTTCTTTGCCGAGAGCCGTTTATCGAGCATCGGCAAAGCGCAAAATGAAAAAATGCGAAAAAAAACCCGAACAAAAATTTTTTTAATCGGGGAAGGGGCCCACTAGCCAGCGCCCGCCCGTCTCCGTCGACGTTGCAAGTCGCGGCATTTTTCGCGCAAAATTCGCGGCTACGCGGGATTCGAACTCGTGACCTCTCCCTCGCGCGATACCTCCTCTACCACCTGCACTACACACTCACATATGTCTATATGCCATTTCGGTTACTCAAATATTATATTAAATCAAGTGAAAATTGATTGTTTGAGGCCCTAAACGAATTTAAATCAAAAGGTTGTCAACTACAAAGTTTCATAACTTTTCGAGCTCTACATTTTTCATATAGAAAGTTTTTCCATTCGAGGTCTTTTGAAAAATTCAAATTTTAAAATTTTAAATTTCAAACGTAGTTTTGCATGAAAAGATGAATTCAAATGAAAAAGTGGTCAACTACAATGTTTCATAACTTTTCGAGATCTACAAACTTCATTTAGAAAGTTTTTCCATCCGAGGTCTTTTGAAAAAAATCGAATTTTAAAATTTTAAATTTCAAACGTAGTTTTGCATGACAAGATGAATTCAAATGAAAAAGTGGTCAACTACAATGTTTTATAACTTTTTGAGATCTACAAACTTCATTTAGGAAGTTTTTTCCATCCGAGGTCTTTTGAAAAATTCGAATTTTAAAATTTTGAATTTTAAACGTAGTTTTGCATGACAAGATGAATTCAAATTAAAAAGTAGTCAACTACAATGTTTCATAACCTTTCGAGATCTACAAACTTCATTTAGGAAGTTTTTCCATCCGAGATTGTGGTGCTAACATCGTTCACAAATGTTATATATCTCTCTTGTAGTTTCATGAAACTACATTTTGTGAACAACATAATTATCATTTTGTCAAATGAAGAAATGATCATATAAAGTTTGTAGATCTTAAGAAGTTATAAAACTTTATAGTTGAAAACTTTTTTATTTGAAGTCGTTTAGGGCACCAAAACGTGGTTTGAAAAATTGTTTTGCCGAGTGTTTTAATTTGGCACTCGGCAAAGAAGCCTTTGCCAAGTGTTTTTTTTTACAGTTGGCAAAGAAATTGTTTTGCCGAGTGCAGAGGCTTTGCCGAGTGTTTTTTATTTGGCACTCGGCAAAGCCTTTTTTGCCGAGTGCCTGAAAAAAAAGCGTTCGGCAAAGTCTCTGGCACTCGGCAAAGAAGCAGATTCCGGCAGTGAATCCAGCCAGAGAGTAGACAATATATAGATGGTAGATGGACATACTACTAGGAGTACATTACTTACTCGCGAATGTCAGTGCTCATTTCTCTGAGCGTCTGCTCGCAGATTCGCCGGAGCTGGTGGCGCCTGGCCTCGTCACGGGGCTCGGCGTCCTGCAGGAGTTCAGTGGCGTACCGCATCTTGAGCTCCTCGTGGTGGAGGCCGACATGATTGTAGTAGTGGTACGGCCCGAAGCACATGAACTTGGGCGCGTACGCGTCGTTGTTGGCGTCACGCACCCATTGGGGAACTCGCCGGAGCCGGTAGGGGCCCTTCGCCAGAGCCGCTATGTGCAGCCTCACTTCATGGCTAGCGGCACTCGTGGCCGCCATCGGCTGCTGCTTGTCCGCTATGGCTGTTGCTGCTTCCATCGATCGATGAGGATCGATGCATGTGCATGCATGGCGCGGACATGGAGCCGGCCGGCTCAATTTATAGACACATGGATGGATGATGGTGTGGATCGCCGTCGTCGACCTCAAGGAACAGGAGGCGTACGTAAGTTAGTTTCGGCCGAGCATAGCGTGTTGCCGGCGGCGATCCGTTACGTCGAGAACAAATAAAGCGCGGGGAATTTCTTCTGCTTGGCGTAATGCTGGTGCGAGAAACAAGAGACCGCTTTAATTTCTTTTCCTCTTCATCATCATCGATCGATCTGTATGCCTTTCTAAAGTTGTTTTCTGCTGCTCTGCCGGCCTGTCCAAGTAAAGGCCAGATTCCTAGCTTGTTAGAACTAATTAAACACCTTTAGGATCCTTTAGCCTGACAAACAAGAATGAATACCTAGACTATTCTGGATTAACAAAATGACTTAGGAACCATAGCCTTTAATGTGTGCCTGGACCGAGAAATCGTCACGACACGAGGAACGGATAAGACATATATAGTACCTAATAGTACCAGTGTTGTGCTAGTGTCGTGCCATCGTTTGGCCATCTATAACCTTTGATATGCAGTACAAGGATGCTATATATAGAATATATAGTAGGTGTCTGTGTAAACTCACGATATGGTAGGCTACATGGCATCGATCTACCATGGCCCTGTTTACTTCACATGCAAACCTAAAATATTTTCTCTTCTACCCATCACATCGAATCTTTGGACGCATGCATGGAGCATTAAATGTAGGTAAAAAAAATAACTAATGGCATAGTTTGTCTGTAAATGTTGAGACGAATCTTTTGAGCCTAGTTAGTTCATGGTTAGACAAATTTTGTCAAATAACAACGAAAATGCTACATTAGCTTTTCACCAACTTTTCACCAACTAAACACACCCAACTAAACACATCCATCACACCTAAGTAAAAGTTACACTGACATCAAGTTTCAAAAAAAAAGTACACTGACATAGTGACATCAATGTAATGTCAGAAAAGCCTCTCACATTGGAGGAGCTATTTATGAAATGTAGGCCAAAGGAGACCATGCCCCACGTTTCTATTAGCAAATAATGTAAATAAAGATTGAACATGAGACACAGATTTTGACGTGAAAAACCCTTGCGAGAAAAAACCACAAGCGTCAACCGGCGATCTTCACTATATATATGATGAGAGTTTACATAACACAGGGAAGGAGATGCTAATAGACTAACAGAGACAGGGCGGAAGCGGAGGCCGGATGGGTAGGAGGTAGGGGCAGGCGAGCCATGAGAGGTGGCGAAGGACAGCGGCACGCTCGCCCCCAGATCCGGCCGCAGGCGCCGGAGGTGGCAGGCGGTGGGACAGAGCGTGGAGGATGTCTAGGATGACGCGCTTGAGGATGCAGTGCTCGCCCCAGATCTGGCCGTAGGCAGCGGGACGGAGTGTGGAGGAGGTCGACGTTACCGCGCTCGAGACTGGCGTGGTGGAAGCTGGGCACGCGGGGGAGGGGGGGCGGCGGGTGGCGTGCTCATCTGCCAGTGGTGCGGAGGCTAGGGGACGAGGAGGAGCGAGGAGGTTGCCGCCAGCCACCCGCGATGCTGGCCTACGTGCTGAGGGCGTGGAGGAGCCGAGAAGGAGGACTCCTGAGTGCGGGGTGGGGGTTGGAGAAATTTGTTAGGGGTAGGCCACCATGGTGTGGTGGCCTGGGCTCTTTATTTCAGAGCATGGTGACCACTTGGCTGCCACCGGGCCTTCCTCTAAATGTCAGGTTGGGTCGTGCCGCTCGTCAGGCCTAAGTAGCGGCCTAGGCATGACCCTATACATCGGGCAAGGTTGGCCCGGGCCCGTGAAACACTGGACGATGTCGTGCACGTGCCGGGCCAAAATAGTAGGCTTCAGGCCAGGCCAACAATCTGTGGGCTGCATGCACAGCTGTAAGTGAAGGTGTGCCCGCTACCTGCTAGACCTGGCCTCTAAAAATTTCATTGCAAGCCCATACAGACACCTGCCCAGGCTGCGCTTGCTTAGTAGGTCTAAATGGGGGACAGCCTGCAAAGCTTGTTGGGGTTTAATATGCTAAACTTGCAAGACCTACTTGACCTGCATCATGACCTGCACATTTTCAATCACTGAGAGCTGAGAGCATCTCCAACGACACTACCTATCAGACTACCTATCCTCAATTTAGGTAGTGGAGAGCAAATAATCCACTCCAACAGACTACCTAGATTTGTTGGCTACCTAAATCTCCCCTCCCACTACCTATTCTTGTTGGGTCAAGTAGACTACCCAAATCTCCCACCACAACTTCTTCCCCATGCGGCCGCGACTTCCCGGCGTCTTCCCCCAGTGGTGCGGCTTGTCCGGCATGGCCCCCGGCGGCGCAGGCTGCCTGGCGTGCCCCCCGGCTACGCAGCCTGCCCGGTGTTCCCTTCCCGGCGGCACGGTCTTCTCGATGGCCCGACTTCGGCGCGGCCGCGACCTTCCCAGCGTCTTCCCCGGTGACGCGGCCTACCCCTAAAGCTCGGCCTTGCCGGCATGACCCTCTCTGGTGGCTTCCGATCCCCTGTCATGCATGGCCCCTATAGCGGCACGGTCTTGCCCCAGCAGTGCAGTCTTCCCAGGGCACAGCCCCCACGGCGGCACGGTCTTCCCCCGGCGACGTGGTGGGCACGGCCTTCCCTTCTGGCAGTGTGGCCTACTAGAGCAGACCTCCCGAAGCCGCCGGTGCACCTCTGTTGATGTCCGAGTTCATATGTGGCAGAGAGAAGAGGGAGAGAGAGGATGACATGGGGACCCACATGTCATCCTCTAGTAAGATGAGTTTGGGTAGTCTATTTAAGGTAGTATTGTTGGAGACAATAGCCAAATTTGGGTAGTATTAAAATAGGTGGCTTCCCAAACAAATAAATAGGTAGTCTGATTTGGGTAGCATTGCTGGAGATGCTCTAAGAACGGGCCTGAGAGATGTAGTTTGCAAATACAACCAACATAATAAAAAAAGGAAAACCCAAGGAACAACTCATATCAAAACAATAATTCTTTTAATCAAGAATGTACACATTTTTTTTTGCGAAACCCAGTACAAACGCAGGCACTCACATACATGCACGCCTTTGTATGATTTCATACTGTATACTCCAAAGCTAAAAGGCGAAGTTAAGGCCTTTGTAGGAACTTCTGGCTGCCGACGACTAAATAATTAGCAATAAATAACTGAATAGAAGGACACATAAATTTCTTGTACTATATGTAAATTAAGTAAACAAAGGAAATGATTATTAGCTTAATAAGCATATTCAGCTGTGCACTATACCAGAATGGTCGAGGCTGACATCTAGGGACATCGACAAGCGCAAGTGTATATGAGGAGTGACCGCGTATTGACTGAGTCAAGACGGCGAACGTGCAAGTCGAGCGGAGGCTCTAAAAGATTTGGCGGCCGGGCGGTCGAGGACGGCGGTGACATGCGTCGAGTTGCGGGGGACGCGTATGGAATACGCTACTCGCGGACGGTTTGGTGGTTTGGGTCACAAAACCACTGGTGGACGGTTTTCGGGTTTAGGCCTCAAAACCCGTACAGAGATTCCGAGGAGAAACGGGGCGGCACATGGCGGAATCACAGAAGTTATGTCGAGGCGAAGCAAATTTGTGCAGGAAGCGTGGCCGTCCGATCAACAGAAAAAGAGTTGGACCATTACGCTCTCGGGTCAGTGGTTCGGCTCAAAATACCTAGGGGCAAAACTAAAATTGTATAATAGCCCTGATAAATAGGATGAGGGTGCCCCAATCACCCTCACCTCTCTTCATTTTTGTTTTTCCTCTTCTCCCTAGGTTTTTCCCTTCCCTCGTGTTCTTGAGAGAGGTCCACAACTAAGAAAATTCATGGTTGTATTTTGCTATGATTTTGAGTGGGAATGGAGGCTCAAAACCTCCTCGTGCCCTCTGGAATTCGTCACTTCTATGTATGAATTTTTTTTCATGTGTCCTTTTTGGTTCTTGGCTTCGATCTTTGTTTTTTTTTTTGAGTTTAGGTTAATCCCAAGCGACGATTCCTTGAGGATGAGTTCGTAGCTAGTTGAATTTTACCTGTGCAAAGTTTGGGATCGAATCCTTTGTTTTGGATCGGTTTTTGTTGAATTTTTGGCCGCGCCCCTGTTCTGCTCTAGCCCGACGCTTTTCTGTTCGTAGCGTTCGGGGTCAGGGTAGGGCGCACAGTTGCTGTGGCCGGTCGCCACCGCTGCCAAGCAAGGTCCGTGCGAAGCCGCTCCCGTCGTTTCCCCCTGTCGCGATGTCGGCACCGGTGGGATTAGACACAGCAGTGCAGCCCCTGACTGCGTCTCTTGCAGTGTTAGCATGTTATGGTAGGTTCCACTAATTGTGGATGTAATGCCAGCGTGTGCGGTAGGCCTGTTGCCACCTAGCGGCATATATGTATACACGTACATTGATATGGAATACAATTAACCCTTCCACGTATCCTTTCATGGTATCAATCACGTTACGATCCTATTCTTCCGCACCCCGCACTGTCGCCGATCCGATCGCCACGCCGCCGTAGACTTCGTCGCCGGACGCCGCGATCTCATCGCCAGCGCTCGACTCCGAGCCAATCGCCCACACCCCGTGCAGCTCTCCTTTCCGGGTGTGGCCGCCAATCCGCTCCCGATCGCCCGCCCCATCGTTGACATCATCACTGGGCGCTGTCGCTGATCCCGTCTCCCATGGCGGACGACGACGACGCCGCCGTCGCAGCCGCGGCTGCCCAGGCGGCCAAGGACAAGGAGGCCGCTGATCGCCTCGCGGCCGAGGCCGCTGCCCGTGCTGACGCGGCGCGCCGGGCTGAGGAGGACCGCCTTCGTGCTGCTGCCCTAGACGAGTACGAGAAAGCGCACGAGGCTCTCTGGGCGCAGGCCACCGCCGTCGTCAATGTCAAGGCCCTCATCCCCATCGTCCTCGACAAGGCCACGGACACCTACACCAAGTGGCGCGGCATGTTCCTCACCGTCCTCGGCAAATATGCCCTAACCCGCCATGTTCTCGAGGATGAGACGTTCCCCGCACGCCCGGCGTGGATCCAGACGGACTGCTGCGTCCTCACGTGGATCGACGGCACCGTCTCCAGCGATCTGCAGCAGTCGCTGATGATGCGGCAATGTCCCGCCCGCAACGCTTGGTGCTACCTCGAGGATGTGTTCCTCGACCAGAAGGAGTCCCGTGCCCTTCTCCTCGAGATGCAGTTCCACACCTTCCGCCAGGAGTCTCTGAGCATCACCAAATACTGCTGCCGCCTCGAGTCCATGGCTGCCTCCCTTGCCGAATTCGGCGACCCCATCGGCGATCGGCAGATGGTACTCATGCTCCTCCGCGGCCTCAATGGCAAGTTCTGCCACATGGTGTCCATCCTCAAGATGCATAGGCCGTTCCCGACGTTCGCCGAAATCCGTACACACCTCCTATTGGAGGAGATGGAGATCGACGCTCGTCCTCCGTCCCCGCCGGCCGCCCTCGTCCCTGCGACACCACGTCCAGCAGCACCCGGCGCGCCCGCGCCTCCACGTCCAGGAGCGCCTCCTCCTCCGCGGCCCAATGCACCAACCAGGGGCCAACGCAACGGCCGCTGTCGTGGCCGCGGTGGACGCGGCGGCCCTGCTGGTGGCGGCCCCTCAGTGCCCACTGCTGGTGCGCCCCCAGGCGGACAGGGCAGCGCCCCACCCGGCGCACACCCGTCGTTCGCCTACCCCTGGGCCAGCACCGTGCGCATGTGGTCGTACGACCAGTCTAGGCACCCTCTACTGCCACAACCTGCGTTTCACGCAGCCCCACACTATGGCGGTGTCAGTGCTCCTCCCGGCGCCTATGGTGGCGCATACGGTGCTCCACCTCCCTCGTACAACACGTACTACGGGGGAGCTGCACCTCCAGTCTTCCAGGCGCCCTCACCGGCGTACCAGGCGGCGCCCTGGAACCCCACTCACGGCAGGTCATGGCACCAGGACTCCCTGGCGCACTCCTTCAACACCATGACGCTGAACCCGCCGGCCTCTTCCTCTGAGTGGTACGCTGATTCAGGCGCCGGATCGCACATGACCTCGGACGCTGGTATGCTCTCCACCATTTCCCCGCCCTCTTCTTTTACTCCTTCATCTATCATTGTCGAAAATGGTGTTTTGCTTCCTGTCACAGCCACTGGATCACATATTTTTTCCTTACCGCATCGTAATCTTGCTCTTAATAATGTTCTGGTGTCACCTAACATCATTAAGAATCTGATTTCCATTCATCGTTTTACCACCGACAATAACTGCTCCATTGAGTTTGATCCATTTGGTCTTTCTGTGAAGGATTTGCAAACCAGGAATGTGATCGCTAGGTGCAATAGCTCCGGTGACCTCTACCCATTCTATGCACCTTCCACCAGCACCTCCGCGTTCATCACTGCACCCACCTCCCTTTGGCATCACCGTCTCGGTCACCTTGGTCGTGAAGCTTTGTCCAAACTTATTAGCTCCAGTGTCATTCCTTGTAATAAAGATGATATCGACCATATCTGTCATGCGTGCCAACTTGGCCATCATGCATGTTTACCCTTCGGTTCATCTAGCTCTCGAGCTACTCATAATTTTGATTTAATACAATGTGATTTATGGACCTCTCCAATTGTTAGTGTGTCGAGATACAAATATTATCTTGTTATTCTTGATGATTGTTCTCACTGCATTTGAACTTTTCCGTTTCGCCTCAAATCCGAGACATTTTCCACCCTTTCTAATTTTTTCGTATATGTTCGCACGCAGTTTGGCACCACCATCAAGAGCGTCCAGTGCGACAATGGCCGTGAATTTGATAATTCTCAGACCCGCACGTTCTTCCTCTCCCACAGTGTTGCACTCCACATGTCATGTCCATATACCTCTCAACAAAATGGAAAAGCAGAACGTTCGCTTCGCACCATCAATAACACTATGCGTTCCCTTTTGTTTCAGGCGAGTCTCCCTCCAGCTTATTGGGTTGAGGCCCTTCACACTACCACATACCTTGTGAACCGACTCCCCACTAAAACTCTCGCCTCCTCCACACCATATAGCGCCCTCTTTTCTACACAGCCCTCCTATGATCACCTCAAAGTTTTTGGGTGTGCTTGTCATCCTAACATGTCCTCCACGGCGCCTCACAAACTTGCCCCCCGCTCCTCCTTATGCGTTTTCCTCGGCTAATCCTCGGAACACAAAGGCTATCGATGTCTCGAGCTTCAGTCGAATCGCATTCTTATTTCTAGACATGTCGTTTTTTATGAATCTTTTTTTCCTTTCTCTGACATGTCTACCACGCCCATGGCACCCTCTGCCCTGGATTTTCTCGTCGATGATCATGATCTTACCGCTTCAGTTCCTGGAGCCCATTTTGTGCGTGCAGGTACCGCAGTTCCCTCGGCAACACGCCCCGTGCCCGAGGCCACTCCTACGCCGCTGAAAGCTCTATGTTTGGTGTTGGTAATTAGTGACAATGCCTAAGTACTAATCCTATGCCTAAGTTGTATGTAGCATATGAGGATTAGTACATTCCAAGGTTGGTGGCAAGATGGACATGGTGATCATGATGGCCACACTTGGATTTGGACGCAACCCTACGTGATCAAGGCAAAGGTATATGCTTAAGGGTTGTGTTTTAGTAACCAAGACACCTAGTGGGTGTGGTTACATTATAGGATAGATAGCCGTACTATAAAGAGGGGAATAACGCGGCTATTGAACAACTAAGTGCCTCTAGTTGTGCATTTCATAATCATATGCATTTGGATAGAACTAATAACGCCTCGAAAAATGATTGTGAAAATGCTAACACACTCACACATGACGAGATCACTTGGTGGTGTTAGCACTTTTGCGAAGGCGGTGGAGTTTGAGCGGTAGAGAGGGTTTGGGGTCCTCTCTCCCTCCCGCCGAGCTTGCGAGGCGGGATTTAGGCGTTTTCGAGGAGTTGAAACGACTATTTTCCACTACGCCGGAAGTCGGAAATCGAACGGAAGCGAACGGAGGTCACAGTGGTGACTGGACGCTGGACCGGACGCGGTCTCTGTTTGACCGGACGCGTCCGATCAGCGTTCAGCGTCTTCGCGTGTTTCGGTGTGTTGATCGGACGCGGTGGCGCGTCCGGTCACAGTCGACCGGACGCATCCGGTCGATCAGGGAGCTTACTGGACTCCAACCGGACGCTGGCACTGTGGCGTCCGGTCAGTTCTCCAGCGCGTCCGGTCACTGTTTCGTTGTGCGCTGCTCAGGCTTGACCAGCGCGTCCGGTCCATCACGGGACCAGCGCGTCCGGTCGTACTTCGCGCGTCCGGTCCGCGCGACGAGCGTGTCCGGTCGGTGGTTCGCGAAAGTAGCCGTTGTGCGATCGGCGCGTCCGGTCAGTTTGACCAGCGCGTCCGGTCAGCGCGACTTCGGCTGTTTCAAGTGCGTAACGGCTATATTCGAAGGGGTACGTCTATAAATACTCGTTGGCCGGCTCAAAGCTCTCTCTCTTGGACATTTGACATACTTGTGAGCACTTTGAGCTAAGCAACTCCCCTCCCACTCATCTCTCTTGTTTCTTTGCATATTCGAAGTGAGATTGAGTGATCCAAGTGCATTTGCATTGTGAGATTGCATCTAGTTGGCACTTGGTGGTTAATTTGCTGCGGGATTCTTATTTCTCTTGGTGGTTGCCGCCACCTAGACGGCTTGGAGCAGCTTGGAGGCGTTGGCAAGAGTTGGTGATTGTTCTTGGCCACCTCCGGTGTTTGTGAGGGGTTTGTGCCTACCTCGGCGAAGCGCCAAAGGCAACATTAGTAAATTGCTCATGTCATTGCAACCTTTTGCCATTTGGTAGGTTCTTGTGGCGCCTTTGAGAGGCTCGGTGTGAGACCGATTAGCCACCGAACCACGTGGTGAAGAGGGACACAACGGGGACTAGCGTGCCGGCAAGCACGTGAACCTCGGGATAAATCTTCGTGTCATCACTTTCATATTGTGATTGATTGATCCCGGTGTTCGGTTGTCTTGGTATTCATTGTTGATCATATTGGTTGGCTCAATACTTCGCCCCTCGGTGAAACTCTCCTAACTCAACTCCGCATTACTTTCTTAGTTATCTTTGCTAGCTAGTTAGCTTTGCTAGAGTAGCTCTTTTGTGTAGCTTGCTAGTTGTAGTTGTAGTTACCTTCTCGGTTAACTTGTGCGGTTGAGTGCCTTTATGCTAGAATTGTAAATTGGATAGGTGGCTTGCAAACACCCCGTAGGCTAAGCAAAACTCGCATCTCGCTATTTGTTGTATTGATAAACTTGTTTAGCTTGTCTTTGTAGAAAATTTTAAAAGTCTATTCACCCCCCCCTCTAGCCATCAAGACCTTTCAAGTGGTATCGGAGCCGTGGTCACCGTTTGCAAGGCTTAACAACCTCGGTGCAAGATGGCTCAAGTTATGTTCAATCATGTTAATGGCAAGCCTCCATTCTTTGATGGCGTCTCTTCCTTTGATCATTGGAAAAGGAAGATGAAGCAATATCTAGGCAATATACATGAGAAGGTTTGGGATGTGACCAAAGAAGGATACATCATTCTTGATGAAGAAAATCTCACTCCAAATGACCGCATCAATAAACAATGCAACACGGCGGCACTTGACACAATCTACCGTGCCATTGATGACAAAGTATTTGAGCAAATCAAAGATTTTGAAAAGGCAAATGAGCTTTGGATAAGGCTTGAAGAAACATATGAAGGCACTTCAACGGTAAAAAGTGCCAAGCTATATATGCTCAAGGACAAGTTCTCCACTTTCAAGATGAAGGATGATGAATCCATCCCAGAGATGTTCTATAGGCTCCAAGTCATTGTCAATGATCCCAAGGGGCTTGGAGAGAAGGTTGAGGACAAGGACTTCTCACACAAGTTCTTGATGTGCTTACCCAAGAAGTTTGCCACCTTGAGAAGAATGATCTTTAGAGAGGGTTTGGACAAGGTCAAACCAACCGATGTGCTTGGAGATATAATGACCGATGCCCAATACAATGATGATGAAGATGAGGTAGAAGAGAAGAAGGAGACCAAGGTCAAGCAAGAGAAGCCCATTGCATTCAAGGCTTCATCTTCTAAGGGCAAGAGCAAGGTGGAGAGTGATGATGATGATCCATTCGATGATGAGACCATAGCCCTCCTAGTGCACAAGATGGGGAGGTTCATGAAGAAGAAAGGATATGGGGCAAGGAAGAGAAGGGACTTCATGAAGGCAAAGGAGGTGCTTTGCTACAATTGCAATAGCCCCGATCATGTAGTGGCAAAGTGTCCCTATGAAGACAAAAGATATCAAGATGGGGAGTTGAAGTTGAAGAAGAACAAGAAGGACAAGAAGGAGAAGAAAGAGAAGAAGAGCTTCACTATCAACAAGAAGAAGAAGGATGGTGGTTATGTGGTCACTTGGGATAGTGACAACTCCGATAGTAATGATGATGAAAGCTCTAGTGATGATGAGAGGACCACTCGGCGAGCCATTGCAAGCATCGCCCTCTCCAACAAGTCATCCATCTTTGACACTACATCGACATGCCTTATGGCCAAGCCTACCAAGGTAAAATATGATGATAGTGATGATGATTCTTGTGCTAGTGATGATTGTAGGAGTGATGATGAGGAGGAGGAGGACTACTCCAAGGATGATCTATTGGGCATAATAGATCAAATGAGCAAAGGCTACAAGAGGATCACCAAGAAATACAAAATCTTGGAACAAGAGCTCATTGCCAAAAGCAATGAAAATGATGCCTTGATGGAGGAGCTTGTTGCTCTCAAAAAGAGTAAGGAGTGCAAAGGAATTGAACAAGAGCTCAAATCTCTTAGGAAATCCTTTGATGAGCTAGAGGCCTCTCGTGAGTGTCTAAAGGAAGACCACGAGGACCTTGAAGTTGCTCACACTAGGCTTAAGGAAGCCCACTCCACTCTACTTGAGCTCATCAAGGAAAAGGACCTCAAGTTGGAGAAGTTCATGAAGGAAGCTAAGGAAGAGCAAGTGATTGTCACTTGTGATATTGGACTAACATGTGATATTATTGATGATTCCTTATTTGTTGGTCCTACTAATGCTTCATGTAGCTCATCATCATCCACCACAACCAACTCTATCTCTACTACTAGTGATTCATCACTTGTGGTTGAGAATGAGACTCTCAAGAGAGAAGTGGATGATCTCACCCGCGCATTAGGCAATGCCTATGGTGAAGATGCCCGCTTGCTAAAATGCTTGGGTAGCCAAAGGTTCTCTCTTAACAAAGAGGGTTTGGGCTATACTCCCAAGAAGGGCAAGGCGGCCTTTGCTACTCCAAAGCCTCGCTTTGTGAAGAGCTGAAAGCATCTAGGCCCCAAGGTTTGGTTTCGGCAATTGATGACAACGCTTTATTACCATGACTAACGTGTGTTTTGCAGAAACTTTGGTAAGTTAGGTTATGGAGGTTATAACTGCTTTGGGCACCATGGTATTCATGCCCCTTGATGGAAATCATTTCGGTTTTCAAAGGAGTGACGTAAAGATTAAGGACGGTTAGTTCCGGATGTCGAGGTGTTGAGACACATTCGGAATAGTCTTTAGGATCTTCGTTTTTCTCTTTTGGCCGTACTATAAAGGGGGGCATGAGCGGGTAGCATGACCTAGGTGAGTCCTATGTTTAGGTGTGGTGCACACTTGTTAAACTTAGCGCTAGGCAGCTTTACAATAGCTCAAAGTTCAGTTGGAAGCAACTTGGTTCAAGTTGCGACGCGTTTCGGAAAGTTTAGGGTGGTTTTCCCTTGACCGAACGCGGTCCTCGGCATGACCGGACGCGTCCGGTCAGTTCAGTTCCGCGACTAGGGTTTGGCTCTGACGACCGGACGTGGTCCTTGCGAGGACCGGACGCGGTGGTCAGAAGCCGACACGTGTCACTTGAGGGAAACACCCGATCGGACGCGACCTGGGTGTGATCGGCGCGTCCGGTCACAGTCCAGTAAGGTCATCGGACGCGGTCGCACGTCCGGTGCGGTTACAGTATGCTCCCTGCACGATCGGACGCGTCCGGTCACCCCTGACCGGCGCGTCCGGTCACTCAGTTGAAAATTCGGATTTCGACCGTTACGAGCGACCGGCGCGTCCGGTCACTTCGACCGGCGCGTCCGGTCAGCCCGTGTTTTGCTGAGTCAGCGGGTAACGGTTCGTTTCGTGTGTGGGGTGTATAAATACATCCCCACCACCTCTTTTAGAGGTCTCTTGCTCATTTGATCAGCTGAGAAAACCCTTTAGAGTGCAAGGGAGTGCAAGAGCTCTAGTGAGGATTGTGGTTTGAGAATCAAAGCTTGAGAGTTCCTCACTAGCAATTAGAGAGTAGCAAGTGTGCATCCACCTTCTCATTTGGGCTCGTTGTGGTCAAGTGAGAGTTCTAGCTTGTTACTCTTGGTGATCGCCATCACCTAGACGGCTTGGTGGTGATTGGGAGTTTGGTGATCATCCGGCGAAGCTTGTGGATGACCCAACTCATCTTGTGAGCGGTTTTGGGTGATTCACTGCGATGGAGTGTCGAAGAATCAACCCGTAGAGAGCACTTGATCCTTGCGTGGATCAAGGGGGAGCTACACCCTTGCGCGGGTGCTCCAACGAGGACTAGTGGGGAGTGGCGACTCTCCGATACCTCAGAAAAACATCGCCGTGTTCCTTGCCCTTACATTCAAGCATTTACATTCTCGTATTTACATTCATTGCTTGATTTACTTTCCTAGAATTGCCATGCTAGACTAGGATTGGAAACTAGGGTGCAAAACTTTTTATCGGTAGACTCTCTAGGAACACAAGTAGGCACTAGGGGTGAATTCCGGCTTGTAGGATTTAATTCTTGCAATTAATTTTTAGAAAAGCCCAATTCACCCCCCCCCCTCTTGGGCATCTTGATCCTTTCAATTGGTATCGAAGTCGAGTTGCTCCTAATTTAGGCTTTACCGCCTAGAGCAAGATGTCTAACGGGGAAGGACCACCTCCCACCTTTGAGGGGGATGATTTTCCATATTGGAAAATCCGTATGGAGGCGTATCTCGAAGCCATAGATGTTGGGTGTCTTAGAGCCGCAACCCAAGGGCTTCCCACTATCAAGGATCCCGCAAACCCCATTGGTGACGAGGAGAAGTACGACCGGTGGAATGCAAAGGCCAAAAATGCACTCTACCGGGGCTTAGGCAAAGATATCTTCAATCGTGTGCGTAATGCAAAGAACGCTCATGAATTGTGGGAAAATCTTTGTGCTCTCCATGAGGGAACTAAGAGTGAGCGTGAGGAACGCTATCACCTTGCTTTAAAGAAAATTAATTCTTTTGAGATGTTTCCCAAAGAAAGTGCTAATGACATGTACACTCGCTTGAATGTTCTTGTAGAGGACCTCAATGCTCTTGGGCTCACTCAAATGAGCCAATCGGATGTTGCAAGGAAGATCTTGAGTGTTCTTCCCGTTGAGAAGTATGGTCACATTGTCACTGTGCTTCACCAAAGTGATCTTTCCACCGCAACACCGACACAAGTATTGGGGAAGATCAATGCTCATGAGATGTACATGCATATCACTCCGGAAGAGGGCTCATCATCTTCCAAGAAGAAAGACTTGGCCTTCAAAGCTAGTCATGACAAGAAGAAGAAGAAGGGCCAAGCCATGATGGTGCAAGAGAGCTCAAGTGAAAGTGATATTGATGATGAATCACTTGCACTCATGGTGAGGAAGACCACCAAAATGCTAAAGAAGCTCAACAAAAGTGGCATCAAGTTCGATGGCAAGAAAAAGAAATTCTTCACAAGTAGCAAGAGAAAGCCAATCTCGGAGATGGATTACTACAATTGTGGTGAACTTGGCCACTTAGCTCATCAATGCCCTAGACCACCAAAAGACAAGTACAAGAACAAGAACAAGGGCAAGAAAAATGATTCAAGTGATGAAGAAGAAGAGAGGAAGAAAAACAAGCCATACAAGAAGAAGGATGGCAAGAAGAAGGATTTCCACAAGAAGAAGAGGGGAGGAAAGGCATACATTGTTGGTGATTGGCTCACTGACATTGAATCATCTTGTGAGTCCTCCGAAGATGAAAGCAATGATGAGAAAGAGAAGGTTGCCGCATTTGTGATGGAGCCATCATCTTCACCAACATCTTCATCACCACCTTCACCGCCTCCTTCACCATCATCGTCCTCTACTCACCTATGCCTTATGGCCAAGGGTGAACGAAAGGTACAAAATCATGATAGTGATGATGATGATGATAGTGATAGTGATGATGAATATGATGCACCTTCTTATGATGAACTTGTAAAATTGTTGAACAAATACACTAAAGTCATAAGAAGAACAAGAAATGAAAATGATGAACTTCAAAATGAAAATGAATCACTCTCATCTAAGCTTGAAAGTGCTCAAAAGACTAGTGGTGAGCTTAGAGATCAAAATGAAGTTATGTCTTCTAATCTCAAGGAGCTCAAAACTTCTAATAAAGAGCTTAAAGATCAACATGATAAGCTTGAGAAGAAGCATGATGAGCTCATCACTAGACATAACTCTCTAAAAGAAAAATACACCACATTGAAAATTGACTATGATAGTCTTGTGGTTGCTAATGAACTTGCTCTTGAGACACATGATGCTACTAACAATGTTGTTAAGTGTGATATAGCTACATCATGTGATGACTTGATCATTGAAAGCATTGAGCAAGGTTCTAGTAGCAAAGGCAAGAGTGTGGTTGAGTCAAGCAACTATGATGATTATGCCAAGATCAAGTGTGAGAATGAGAAGCTTGCAAATGAGAACAAGAAGCTTAAAGGTTTGATGGCTCTTGAGAAGCAAACAACAAATGAGTCACTCATTGAAGAAAATAAAAAGCTCAAGCAAGAAAAAGAGCATCTCAAGACCGGCTTAAGCAAGTTCACTAGAGGTCAATATTTGCAAAGTGAGCTCCTCATGAACACCGTAATGAAGATGGATAGAAGTGGTATTGGGTACTTGGCAAATCAAGAGAAGAAGGCAAAAGCTCAACAACAACAAAACAAGTCAAAGCCCAAGCCAAAGAGATGTGTTGAGTGTGGTCAAGAAGGTCACTTTGCTCATGAATGCAAAACTCCACCACCACAACCCTTGCCCAAGCATGCTAGACCCTTTGCCTTCAATGCTCATTACATGCTAAGAAAAGATTCTAATGGAAAAATGAAAGTCATGTTTTTGGGTCCCCCAAACAAGAATAGGCCAAAGAAAATATGGGTTGCCAAGTCACTAGTTGAGAAAGTCAAGGGCCCCTCTCAAGTTTGGGTCCCTAAATAAAAAGCTTGATCTCTTGTGTGTAGGTGAACTACAAGACCGGTGGATCTCATTGGGTTATTGATAGTGGTTGCACTCAACATATGACCGGTGATCCTCGTATGTTCACCTCCATTGAAGAGAATGGGATATGTCAAGAGAAGATCACATTTGGGGATAATTCAAAGAGCAAAGTCAAGGGTATAGGCAAGATTGCAATATCAAATGATCACTCACTCTCAAATGTGCTCTATGTTGCTTCATTGAGTTTTAACTTATTATCCGTTGGGCAACTTTGTGACCTTGGCTTCCAATGCTTGTTCACACCAAATGAAGTGGAAGTTTCAAAGATAGATGACAAGCAAGTGATATTCAAAGGCTTTAGATACAACAATCTTTATCTTGTTGACTTCACCTCCGAAGATGCAAATTTGATGACATGTTTGTTCACCAAGACCTCACTTGGTTGGCTTTGGCATAGGAGGCTTGCTCATGTTGGAATGAACACTCTCAACAAGCTATTGAAGAAAGAACTAGTGAGAGGATTGAAGGATGTGAAGTTTGAAAAGGACAAACCTTGTAGTGCATGTCAAGCGGGCAAACAAGTTGCAAACACTCATCCAACCAAAGCTTTCATGTCAACTTCAAGAGTGCTAGAACTTCTACACATGGATTTGTTTGGGCCTACAACATACAAGAGCTTGGGTGGTAATCTCTATTGTCTTGTGATAGTGGATGACTACTCAAGGTACACATGGACTTTCTTCCTTCATGACAAATCCGAAGTGGCAAATTGCTTCAAGAAGTTTGCAAAGAGAGCTCAAAATGAATTTGAAGTCAAGATAAAGAAGATTAGAAGTGACAATGGCAAAGAGTTTGATAACACAAACATTGAAGCTTATTGTGATGAAATTGGAATCAAGCATGAAGTCTCTTCAACCTATACTCCTCAACAAAATGGTGTAGTTGAGAGAAAGAACCGGACTTTGATCACCCTTGCAAGAACAATGCTAGATGAGTACAACACTCCAGAAAAGTTGTGGGCCGAGGCGATCAACACCGCATGCTATGCTTCAAATCGCCTCTTCCTACAAAAGTTTCTTGGCAAGACCCCCTATGAGTTGCTTAATGGGAAGAAGCCGGACGTCTCATTCTTCCGGGTGTTTGGTTGCAAATGCTACATCTACAAGAAGCGTCAACACCTAGGAAAGTTTCAAAGACGTTGTGATATTGGTTTTCTTGTTGGTTACTCATCAAAGTCCAAAGCATATAGAGTATTTAACCATGCCACCGGTTTGGTTGAAGAAACATATGATGTGGAATTTGATGAATCTAACGGCTCCCAAGGAGCAATTGAGAATTGTGATGATGTAGGTGATGAACCCTTGAGGGAGGCAATGAAGAACATGCCGGTGGGAGACATCAAGCCAAAAGATGATGAAGACGATGTACAAATTGTTGATCCACCTTCTTCATCACGTGTGCCTCAAGATGATGACAAGAATGAGAGAGTTGAAAATGAAGACACTTATGTCTCTCATGAACAAGCCGAGGCACAAGCTCAAGATGTTGATGCTCCCCATCCACCTCCTCAAGTGGTTGATAGAAGAAATTCACCTCTACTTCAAGCACATCCACAAGAACTCATCATAGGGAGTCCTACAAAGGGAGTAATGACTCGATCTCAAAAGCTTGCTTCTTTTATTGAACATCACTCTTTTGTCTCTTGTGTTGAACCTAAGAATGTAGAAGAAGCTCTTCAAGATCTGGATTGGGTGAATGCTATGCATGAAGAATTGAACAACTTCACCCGTAATCAAGTATGGACACTTGAAGAGCATCCTAAAGGTGCAAGAGTCATTGGAACCAAGTGGGTGTTCCGAAACAAGCAAGATGACCAAGGCATAGTAGTGAGGAACAAGGCAAGACTAGTTGCAAAGGGGTTCTCTCAAGTTGAAGGTCTTGATTTTGGAGAGACCTTTGCACCCGTGGCAAGACTTGAAGCCATACGTATCCTCCTTGCATATGCATCACATCATGATATGAAACTATATCAAATGGATGTGAAAAGTGAATTCTTAAATGGCTTCATAAATGAACTAGTCTATGTTAATCAACATCCCGGGTTTGAAGACCCTAGATATCCTAATCATGTTTATAGGTTGTCCAAGGCGCTATATGGGCTCAAGCAAGCCCCTAGAGCGTGGTATGAGCGCCTCCGGGACTTCCTCATTGAGAAGGGCTTCACCATTGGGAAGGTTGACACCACACTATTTACCAAGAAGCTTAATGGGGAGATCTTCATTTGTCAAGTGTATGTTGATGATATCATCTTCGGATCAACAAATGAAGATTATTGCAAGGAATTTGGTGAATTGATGTCGAAGGAGTTCGAGATGTCAATGATTGGTGAGCTCACATTCTTCCTTGGGTTTCAAGTCAAGAAAATGAGAGAAGGGATTTTCATCTCTCAAGAAAAGTATACCAAGGATCTTCTCAAAAGATTCAAGATGGAAGAATGCAAACCAATCAAGACCCAAATGCCATCAAATGGACATCTCAACCTAGATGAGGGAGGTAAACCGGTTGATCAAACTCTCTACCGTTCTATGATTGGTAGTTTGTTGTACCTTACCGCATCTAGGCCCGATATCATGTTTAGTGTGTGCATGTGTGCTCGCTTTCAAGCATGCCCTAAAGAACCTCACTTAAGTGCCGTAAAAAGAATTCTAAGATATCTTAAGCACACCCCAAGCATTGGTCTTTGGTATCCCAAAGGAGCTAGATTCCAACTAGTTGGCTATTCCGATTCGGATTATGCCGGTTGCAAAATTGATAGAAAAAGCACATCCGGAGGGTGCCATTTGCTTGGGAGATCTTTAGTATCTTGGTCATCTAAAAAGCAAAATAGTGTGGCTTTGTCCACCGCCGAGGCGGAATACATTGCCGCGGGGGCTTGTTGTGCACAAATCTTATATATGAAACAAACCCTCCTAGACTATGGAATTGTTCTTGAAAAGGTGCCACTTTTATGTGATAATGAAAGTGCCGTTAAAATTGCTAACAATCCGGTACAACACTCTCGCACCAAGCACATTGATATCCGCCATCACTTTCTAAGAGATCACGTTGTTAAAAATGACATATCACTAGAAGGTGTAAGAAGTGAAAATCAATTAGCGGATATCTTCACTAAACCGTTAGATGAGGCCACCTTTTGTAGGCTAAGAAGTGAACTCAATGTGCTTGATTCAAGCAACTTTAAAAAATGAGCTTGTGTTGTCCGTTGCATTGCACTGTATTATATGCCATGTTTATCTTATCACAATGCATCTAGGGCTTGGCTAACACGGTTACGATAACCCTCCTTTGAAGGAGTGAAGAAGCCTAACCGTGGATCAAACTTGACAAGCAACCTAGCTTTACTTTCTTGTATTGCATTGCATATGCATGGTTGTTAGCTTGTCGTTTCTTTTCGGTTTCGCTTTGAGCAACCGCTGTGTTCGTCCATGGATAGAGAGAGCATTTTGACGCTCTTAAAGGTCCAAAAACTCTATTGCATGGCCATACGTTGCTCCTCGCGTGTTTATTGCCTATTTTCTTAAAAATAATACTAGCCTAAGGCAATCCATTTTGAAAAATTTGAGGGTTTGAGTGAGGTCACTCATATCATGTTCCAATTGGTGTTTATTTGTGTCTCTTTGAATTGGAACTTGATTGGGAGAAGTCGCGTCGAAGTTCGGAACGAAGAAGGGCGAAAAACAGTGACCGGACGCTGGACCGGACGCTGCACCGGACGCAGTGATGCTTCACCACCGCGTCCGGTCCCGGCGTCCACCAGCGCGTCCGGTCATCCAGAAGACCAACTCCAGATCTAGTGACCGGACGCTGCACCGGACGCGCCGCTGTTGACCACCGCGTCCGGTCCAAGTTACCACCACCGCGTCCGGTCATTCGCGATGAATTCCTGAGTTCCCCTCGACCGGACTCTGACCGCGTCCGGTCAGTCCTAACCGAACGCGTCCGGTCGCTCCAGGAGCTTACTGGAGTGTGGCCGGACGCTGCACCACCGCGTTCGGTCATCGCGCGTTGAGCGGATCTAACTCCTTCATAAAACCGTTCGTCTTCGGCCGGTTATTTTCAATCCCGCTCGCTGCCTCCGCCTCCGCCGAACCCTAATCCGCCGTGTCACCGGAATCCGCCGCCACCCGCCTTCTCCTTCGACTCCGGTGACCCCAGCCGACCTTGCCGCGCCTCCCTGCCCTCGCACGCTGCCCGCGCCTGCCCAGCCTCGCTGCCCAGCCGCGCCCGCGCCTCTGTGGCTGCTAGCCACGTGCCACCGCCGCCCGTTCACCTCGCCGCCGGTGAGCCGCTTTCCGCCGCCGTGAGCCTCGCCCCAGGCAGCCAGCACCTCCTCCGGCCGTGGACCACCTCGTGCTCGCCCTCGATCGGAGTTCCTCACGCGTTTGACCTAACCCTAACCTAGGGTTTGCGAAACGTGTTTCGGCCGTTCGTCGTCGAGTTTTCATCGCGCGTCACTCTCCTCGCGAGGTTGTTTCGTGCTTCCCGTGACTTCCTTGTTTAGGGTTTGCCGTAACTCTTTTTTTCATTAACCCTAATTGTCTCATGTTTTGGCAAATCAGCGCTCGTCCGGTGAATTCGGGAATCTCGCGATCTAGGTCACCTCATCTCGTCACCGTCTTCTCGTCGATCCGAGGTAGCTATCGCGTTTCGATTCACATCTCATCTTACATGCTTGCTATCTCTAGGGTTTCGTACCTTTTAGTTATATATGTTGCTTATAGTAGATCCATCTATTCCGTCTTTTCAGCGAGTCAGTCGGTGTGTCAGGGTGAGATCAGTTTGCTGAATCCGAGGCCAAGCCTGCGGATACGGATTGAGGCCAAGCCTCTCGAGTGACAGTTCACCATCTTACAGAGGCTTTCAGTCAGTTTGTCAGCATGGTGCGTTGCAAGAACGCCGGTGGTGCTCCTGGTGACGGGGACGACAGTCCTCCTCGTCGGTCTGAGATTGCGCGTGGAAAGCGCATCAAGATTATGGCCAGAAAGAAGAAGAAGACACTGACCGATGCAGAGATTGCTCAGGCCGTTGCAGATGCAGCAGAGCAGGCAGAGAGGGGTGGCAGGAGCAGTGGTATACGCATAGGCGAGCGTCGCTTTCATCTTGAAGGTCGACAGCTTGGGACAGAGGCCACTGAGGGCACAGAGGACACAGGAGCTACAGAGGCTATGTCAGTTGATCCATCCACAGAGGCTCCAGAGGCTCCAGAGGCTACAGAGGATACAGAGGAGCAGCCAGCTCAGACTCCACCGCGTCGCCGCTCCACACGCACACGTACTCAGGTGACTCCTAGGCCAGAGGGCCAGCGTCGTGGAGCACGTCCTCCTCCCAGAGCTAGAGGTTCACTCCCGGTCGAGCACTTTGACTTGAGGGGTGCTACAGCACGTCAGGTGCAAGGGTTGAGGTTCGTCGAGGTCAGCCGATGGTTTCCACCTGTGAGGGATCACAGAGCTTCAGAGGGTTTCTATACTCCACTCCAGGAGGATTTCTACAGAGCTCTTGTTGACAGCGGTATTGCTTTCCGACCACAGAGGGTCTGTCGACTTGAGTCACTGGTTGAGGTTGTGGGAGAGCAGCTCCGTCCGCACCTATCCTTCCTGCCAGGCTTGTCAGATCTTCTTGGACGGACAGGTGCATACTGCGGCACATGGGTCAGAGAGTTTTATGCTTCACTTTGGATTGATCCTGCCCATGAGTTCATTCACTTTGCATTCCGAGGCTGCGATCACAGACTGTACAGCACTAGGGTGCGGGAGATTCTCAGACTCCCAGCTTCTGACATGAAGATACATCAGTTGTGCTTTGGTCAGACTCCTCCACCGAGACGCCCTCACGGCGGGACAGTGCCACCTACAGACTTGGTTCGACCCTGCTTCCGTGAGCCTTTTGGCGAAGGGTCTCGTCGTACGCCTGCCAGTTTGACACCACTAGCCAGAGTCCTGGATGCCATAGTCAGACGTACTCTTCTTCCCAGGCTTGGCTACAGAGAGGGACTGACTCGGATGCAGCTATGGGTTGTTCACCACCTCCTCTCACAGACACCATTCGACATTTGGGATCTCTTGCTTAGTGAGCAGGTTCCCCAATCGTTCCAGTCCCCGAGCTTCACTCCTATTCACACGGGGTTTACTCCTTCAGACCAGCCTTGCCCTCACCTTCTGACAGGCACACCTTTTCGGTGATTACAGTGCTACTTACAGCGAGTTGACTGGTCAGCCGACACCCTCGCACACTACCACATTTGCTACTTCTTCAGGGTTGTCAGCTCCAGAGGCAGCTGTTCCACCTGTGACAGGGACGGGTACTACAGAGACTATTCCTTCGTCAGTTGCCTCGACAGATCCCCCAGCTATTGGCTCGCTACAGGCTCAGGTCACAGAGACGGATCCACTTGTTGCTACTACGTCAGTACCTGTTCCTGCTGCTCAGACCCAGACCGCTTCACAACCACGTGCTTCTTCAGAGGGTCAGCCAGATAGCTCCGAATCCGAGGAAGATACTCTACACTTCATGATCACTCTGCGCACCTCGGCACCCGACATGACTCCGTCTGTTCCCCCGTCCGATCCTTAGACTAGTTTTTGGCGGTTGATGCCAAAGGGGGAGAGAGAGTAGTTTCAGGGGGAGTTTTGATAGAGGGTTTTCGTTCTTATATGTGTGCTACATTCATGCATCATGTTTGTGCTACATTCATGCATCATGTTTACTTTTCAGTCATTGCATTCGTATGACATGTCGTCATGTGATAAACTTTGAGTCTAATGTTTTATCTAGTCACAGTGTTAATACATGTCACCCGTTTGGTTATAGCTCTAAGGTTGTGCTTCCGTGCCTTACTCCGATTTCTTATGAGCTATATCTTTATGTGTACTAACTCTTCATGTCTTATCTTATGAGTACACACTTTTGGCTTGGGGCACATAAGCAATTCCTAACCCTTTGTGCTTATTGCTCTTTGCTTATGTGAACCAAGCATGCTCGAAAACCTCAACTCCAATCTTTTGAATCCTAGTGTTGTCATCAATCACCAAAAAGGGGGAGATTGAAAGCATCTAGGCCCCAAGGTTTGGTTTCGGCAATTGATGACAACGCTTTATTACCATGACTAACGTGTGTTTTGCAGAAACTTTGGTAAGTTAGGTCATGGAGGTTATAACTGCTTTGGGCACCATGGTATTCATGCCCCTTGATGGAAATCGTTTCGGTTTTCAAAGGAGTGACGTAAAGATTAAGGACGGTTAGTTCCGGATGTCGAGGTGTTGAGACACATTCGGAATAGTCGTTAGGATCTTCGTTTTTCTCTTTTGGCTGTACTATAAAGGGGGGCATGAGCGGGTAGCTTGACCTAGGTGAGTCCTATGTTTAGGTGTGGTGCACACTTGTTAAACTTAGCGCTAGGCAGCTTTACAATAGCTCAAAGTTCAGTTGGAAGCAACTTGGTTCAAGTTGCGACGCGTTTCGGAAAGTTTAGGGTGGTTTTCCCTTGACCGGACGCGGTCCTCGGCATGACCGGACGCGTCCGGTCAGTTCAGTTCCGCGACTAGGGTTTGGCTCTGACGACCGGACGCGGTCCTTGCGAGGACCGGACGCGGTGGTCAGAAGCCGACACGTGTCACTTGAGGGAAACACCCGATCGGACGCGACCTGGGTGTGATCGGCGCGTCCGGTCACAGTCCAGTAAGGTCCTGAGACAACCGGACGCATCCGGTCATCACCGATCGGACGCGGTCGTGCGTCCGGTGCGGTTACAGTATGCTCCCTGCACGATCGGACGCGTCCGGTCACCCCTGACCGGCGCGTCCGGTCACTCAGTTGAAAATTCGGATTTCGACCGTTACGAGCGACCGGCGCGTCCGGTCACTTCGACCGGCGCGTCCGGTCAGCCCATGTTTTGCTGAGTCAGCGGGTAACGGTTCGTTTCGTGTGTGGGGTGTATAAATACATCCCCACCACCTCTTTTAGAGGTCTCTTGCTCATTTGATCAGCTGAGAAAACCCTTTAGAGTGCAAGGGAGTGCAAGAGCTCTAGTGAGGATTGTGGTTTGAGAATCAAAGCTTGAGAGTTCCTCACTAGCAATTAGAGAGTAGCAAGTGTGCATCCACCTTCTCATTTGGGCTCGTTGTGGTCAAGTGAGAGTTCTAGCTTGTTACTCTTGGTGATCGCCATCACCTAGACGGCTTGGTGGTGATTGGGAGTTTGGTGATCATCCGGCGAAGCTTGTGGATGACCCAACTCATCTTGTGAGCGGTTTTGGGTGATTCACCACGACGGAGTGTTGAAGAATCAACCCGTAGAGAGCACTTGATCCTTGCGCGGATCAAGGGGGAGCTACACCCTTGCGCGGGTGCTCAACGAGGACTAGTGGGGAGTGGCGACTCTCCGATACCTCGGAAAAACATCGCCGTGTTCCTTGCCCTTACATTCAAGCATTTACATTCTCGTATTTACATTCATTGCTTGATTTACTTTCCTAGAATTGCCATGCTAGACTAGGATTGGAAACTAGGGTGCAAAACTTTTTATCGGTAGACTCTCTAGGAACACAAGTAGGCACTAGGGGTGAATTCCGGCTTGTTGGATTTAATTCTTGCAATTAATTTTTAGAAAAGCCCAATTCACCCCCCTCTTGGGCATCTTGATCCTTTCAAGAGCAATGGTCGTTATTGTAATAGATGCAAGCAAGTTGGACATCTAGAGATTAATTGTAATAAAATGAACAAGAACAACAACAAGTTTCATGCTAAAATGGATTACATTCCTTTTGATTCTTGTTATGTTCTTACCAAGGGTGAGAAGGGTGTGTGCGCTAAGTTTGTTGGTACACCAATTGTGGGTCCAAAGAAGAAGGCCATTTGGGTACCAAAGAGCTTAGTTACTAATCTCCAAGGACCCAAACAAGTATGGGTACCTAAGAAACATTAATTTATTTGATAGGTAAATTACAAGGCCAGAGGAAGGCATTGGGTGCTTGATAGTGGGTGCTCTCAACATATGACCGGTGATTCAAGAATGTTCAACTCTCTCAAATCAAATGATAGTGGCATTGATAGTATCACATTTGGTGATAATAGCAAGGGTGATGTGAAGGCTCTTGGAAGGATTGCAATCTCAAATGATCATAGCATTTCCAATGTGCTCCTAGTTGAAAAGTTGAACTTCAATCTTCTCTCGGTTGCTCAATTGTGTGATCTTGGTTTCAAGTGCATATTTGGTGTGGATGATGTGGAGATAGTTAGTGTTGATGGCTCCAATTTGATATTCAAGGGTTTTAGATATGAGAATCTATACTTGGTTGATTTCGATGCTAGTGACACTCAACTTTCAACATGCTTGCTCACCAAATCAAGTATGGGTTGGTTATGGCATAGAAGACTTGGTCATGTTGGTATGAAGCAATTGAACAAGTTAGTGAAGCATGACTTAGTTAGAGGCTTGAAGGATGTCACATTTGAGAAAGATAAGCTATGTAGTGCATGTCAAGCCGGAAAGCAAGTAGGCAACACTCATCCATTAAAAAGTATTATGAGTACTTCCAAGGCATTTGAGTTGTTGCACATGGATCTATTTGGGCCAACTACATACACAAGCATTGGTGGCAACAAGTATGGGTTTGTGATTGTGGATGATTTCACTAGATATACATGGGTATTCTTTCTTGTGGACAAAAGTGATGTTTTTGACATATTCAAGAAGTTCATCAAGAGAGTGCAAAATGAGTTTGAGACCACAATCAAGAAAGTGAGAAGTAACAATGGAAGTGAGTTTAGAAACACAAGAGTTGATGAGCTATGTGAGGAGCTTGGAATCAAGCATCAATTTTCGGCCAAGTATACACCTCAATCTAATGGCTTAGTTGAGAGAAAGAATAGAACCTTGATTGATATGGCAAGATCAATGTTAAATGAGTATAATGTGAGTCATTCATTTTGGGCCGAAGCAATCAACATGGCTTGCTTCTATAGCAACCGCCTCTATTGCCACAAGTTTCTAGAGAAGACACCATATGAGATCTTGAATGGAAGAAAGCCCAACATTGCATACTTTCGGGTTTTTGGTTGCAAATGTTACATCTTGAAGAAAGGCACTAGATTGAGCAAGTTTGAAAAGAAATGTGATGAAGGATTCCTACTTGGTTACTCCACTACTAGCAAAGCTTATAGAGTTTGGAATTTGGCTAGTGGTTTACTTGAGGAAGTTCATGATGTTGAGTTTGATGAAACAAATGGCTCTCAAGATGAGGAAAATAACTTGGATGATGTGAGAGGAACTCAATTGACCAATGCTATGAAAGAAATGAATATTGGTGATATTAGGCCAAAGCAAGTGATTGATGTGGATGACAATAAAGATTAAGTGCTCCAAAGTCCAATTACACAAGCCAGTGTGTCTCTAATGCAAAATCAAGCTAGTACATCATCTCAAGTGCAACAAGATCAACAAGTGGCTAGTTCATCATCTCCAACTCATGATCAACATCAACATCCAAGCAATCAAGTGCAAGTGCTTCAACCAACCAACATTGCTAGAGACCATCCATTAGATTCCATCATTGGTGACATACAAAGGGAAGTTCAAACTAGATCAAGATTGGCATCATTTTGTGCTCACTCTTCTTTTGTGTCAATGGAAGAACCCAAGGACATTGATAAAGCATTGAGAGATCCGGATTGGGTAAATGCAATGCATGAAGAGCTCAACAACTTCAAGAGAAATGAAGTATGGGAACTAGTTGAGAGGCCTAAGGATCACAATATCATTGGAACAAGATGGGTCTTTCTCAACAAGCAAGATCAAGATGGAATAGTAGTACGGAACAAAGCAAGACTAGTGGCTCAAGGTTACACACAAATAGAGGGTCTTGACTTTGGTGAAACTTATGCCCCGGTTGCAAGATTGGAAGCAATTAGGATCTTACTTGCCTATGCTTGTGCTCATAATATCAAGCTATATCAAATGGATGTGAAGAGTGCATTTCTCAATGGGTACATCCAAGAGGAGGTGTATGTGGAGCAACCTCCCGGTTTTGAAGATGACAAGAAACCCAATCATGTCTACAAATTGAGAAAAGCTTTGTATGGATTGAAGCAAGCACCTAGAGCATGGTATGAAAGATTGAGGAACTTCTTGCTAACCAAAGGATTTGTCATGGGCAAAGTGGATACTACTCTCTTCACCAAGAAGATTGGGAAAGACTTGTTTGTATTAAAAATATATGTTGATGATATCATCTTCGGTTCAACCAATCAAGATTATTGTGATGAGTTTGGGAAAATAATGGCAAAGGAATTTGAAATGTCAATGATTGGTGAACTTAGTTTCTTTCTTGGACTTCAAATCAAACAAATGAAGGAAGGAACATTTGTGAGCCAAACCAAGTACATCAAAGATATGCTCAAGAAGTTTGGCATGGAAGATGCAAAGGGCATTACAACCCCAATGGGCACTAGTGGAAGTTTGGATAGTGACAAGAGTGGCAACATGGTGGATCAAAAGCTTTATAGATCAATGATTGGTAGCCTACTCTATGTGACGGCATCAAGACCCGATGTGATGTTTAGTGTATGCATGTGTGCAAGATTTCAAGCCTCACCAAGAGAAAGTCATTTGAAGGCAACAAAGAGAATATTGAGATATTTGAAGCATACACAAGATGTTGGATTATGGTATCCCAAAGGTGCAAGCTTTGAGCTAGTTGGATATTCGGATTCCGACTATGCCGGTGACAAAGTGGAGAGAAAGAGGACTTCCGGGACTTGTCAATTGTTGGGAAGATCACTTGTCTCATGGTCATCCAAGAAGCAAAATAGTATTGCACTATCTACCGCCGAAGCCGAATACATCGCCGCGGGTAGTTGTTGTGCACAAATCTTGTGGATGAAGGCAACATTGAAGGATTTTGGAATCAATTTCAAGAATGTGCCATTGCTATGTGACAATGAAAGTGCCGTGAAGCTAACCAACAATCCGATTCAACATCAAAGAACAAAGCATATTGATGTTCGTCATCATTTTATTAGAGATCATCAACAAAAGGGTGACATTGCTATTGAGAGTGTGGGCACCGAAGATCAACTAGCCGATCTATTCACCAAGCCACTTGATGAGAAGAGATTTCACAAGCTAAAGAATGAGTTGAACATACTTGACTTCTCCAACATGAGTTGATGCACCCCAATGTTATGACATGCCTCTCCTTCGAGCCCTAAGGTACAATTGGTTGACATGTCATACATTCTATGCTAAGGACTTGTTTAGTGCATCTAGTCATAATTTACATATTCTAGGCTCATTCATGAAAATCAAATGACTTTGAAGTTTATATGGTGCCACTATTGTTTCCATGACTTGTATGATCTAGTGGTAGCATATAACTTGTTTAAGTAGCTTGTGATCCTAAGTGTTTAATCTAGATCACTTGTCTAAATATTTGCTTCAACATGGTGCATGATAACCCTTCTAGTGAGGTGTGAAGAAGCTTGCCCTTGGATCAAACCGAAGCATTTTATTCATGCAAGCAATCTAGGTTGAATCACAAACTTGATCCTCACCCCATAATTCAACATGATAATCTATCTAAAATTGGTCCCTTGTGGTCATTGGTGCCAAAGGGGGAGAAAATGTTGTTCACAAAGATAGATTCTAAAGGGGGAGAAAACCTAAAGGGGAGAATTGATAAAAGAAGGGGATCAACTAAAAATAAATTTTAAGCACACAAGTAGGGGGAGCAAGCTCTTAAACATGAATGTTGCATTTCCATGTGCACTTCATATGTATGATGCATAGTTATGCATTTCTTTTTCTCCGATACATTGCTTGTGTGGTGACTTGCTAGTATAATTTGAATGATGTATTAAGGTACTAGCATGAATAGGAAGTAGTTAGATTTTTCTTGCTTCATGTTTTTCAAAGTGGTACTAGAGCCTTGCTTATAATGTTGATCTCACGAGGTTTCTAGTTATGTTTGTGCTTTTCCAAGTGGTATCTAACTACACAAGGTGCTAAGATGGTGTTTATCGCTACTCCGATGGTATCACGCTTCAAAGGTCTATAATCTAAAACACTTAGCACCTATTGATAGTTAAATGCTCCTATATTTTCCTATTTAACATGTATGCTTCCTAAATCCAAACATATAGCATACATGTAGGGGGAGCCACTGCTATCAATTTGAATTCATGATCACGCCCATAATTCTTACACATGGTAATATACTTGGACAATGTGACATGGGTTCAATCAAAATTTTATCATAATATCTTTGTGAAAGGGTTGTCACCAACTACCAACAAGGGGGAGATTGAAAGCTCTATGTTTGGTGTTGGTAATTAGTGACAATGCCTAAGTACTAATCCTATGCCTAAGTTGTATGTAGCATATGAGGATTAGTACATTCCAAGGTTGGTGGCAAGATGGACATGGTGATCATGATGGCCACACTTGGATTTGGACGCAACCCTACGTGATCAAGGCAAAGGTATATGCTTAAGGGTTGTGTTTTAGTAACCAAGACACCTAGTGGGTGTGGTTACATTATAGGATAGATAGCCGTACTATAAAGAGGGGAATAACGCGGCTATTGAACTCCTAAGTGCCTCTAGGTGTGCATTTCATAATCATATGCATTTGGATAGAACTAATAACGCCTCGAAAAATGATTGTGAAAATGCTAACACACTCACACATGACGAGATCACTTGGTGGTGTTAGCACTTTTGCGAAGGCGGTGGAGTTTGAGCAATAGAGAGGGTTTGGGGTCCTCTCTCCCTCCCGCCAAGCTTGCGAGGCGGGATTTAGGCGTTTTCGAGGAGTTGAAACGACTATTTTCCACTACGCCGGAAGTCGAAAATCGAACGGAAGCGAACGGAGGTCACAGTGGTGACCGGACGCTGGACCGGACGCGGTCTCTGTTTGACCGGACGCGTCCGATCAGCGTTCAGCGTCTTCGTGTGTTTCGGTGTGTTGATCGGACGCGGTGGCGCGTCCGGTCACAGTCGACCGGACGCGTCCGGTCGATCAGGGAGCTTACTGGACTCCAACCGGACGCTGGCACTGTGGCGTCCGGTCAGTTCTCCAGCGCGTCCGGTCACTGTTTCGTTGTGCGCTGCTCAACCTTGACCAGCGCGTCCGGTCCATCACGGGACCAGCGCGTCCGGTCGTACTTCGCGCGTCCGGTCCGTGCGACGAGCGCGTCCGTTCGGTGGTTCGCGAAAGTAGCCGTTGTGCGATCGGCGCGTCCGGTCAGTTTGACCAGCGCGTCCGGTCAGCGCGACTTCGGCTGTTTCAAGTGCGTAACGGCTATATTCGAAGGGGTACGTCTATAAATACTCGTTGGCCGGCTCAAAGCTCTCTCTCTTGGACATTTGACATACTTGTGAGCACTTTGAGCTAAGCAACTCCCCTCCCACTCATCTCTCTTGCTTCTTTGCATATTCGAAGTGAGATTGAGTGATCCAAGTGCATTTACATTGTGAGATTACATCTAGTTGGCACTTGGTGGTTGATTTGCTGCGGGATTCTTATTTCTCTCGGTGGTTGTCGTCACCTAGACGACTTGGAGCAGCTTGGAGGCGTTGGCAAGAGTTGGTGATTGTTCTTGGCCACCTCCGGTGTTTGTGAGGGGTTTGTGCCTACCTCGGCGAAGCGCCAAAGGCAACATTAGTAAATTGCTCGTGTCATTGCAACCTTTTGCCATTTGGTAGGTTCTTGTGGCGCCTTTGAGAGGCTCGGTGTGAGACTGATTAGCCACCGAACCACGTGGTAAAGAGGGACACAACGGGGACTAGCGTGCCGGCAAGCACGTGAACCTCGGGATAAATCTTCGTGTCATCACTTTCATATTGTGATTGATTGATCCCGGTGTTCGGTTGTCTTGGTATTCATTGTTGATCATATTGGTTGGCTCAATACTTCGCCCCTCGGTGAAACTCTCCTAACTCAACTCTGCATTACTTTCTTAGTTATCTTTGCTAGCTAGTTAGCTTTGCTAGAGTAGCTCTTTTGTGTAGCTTGCTAGTTGTAGTTGTAGTTACCTTTTCGGTTGACTTGTGCGGTTGAGTGCATTTATGCTAGAATTGTGAATTAGATAGGTGGCTTGCAAACACCCCGTAGGCTAAGCAAAACTCGCATCTCGCTATTTGTTGTATTGATAAACTTGTTTAGCTTGTCTTTGTAGAAAATTTTAAAAGGCTATTCACCCCCCTCTAGCCATCAAGACCTTTCAGCCGCCGAGTCCTGGCGCTGGACCATGGTCACCTGGGTCCAGCACTGCTGCCCATGGTGCCACCTCCATGTCACCGTCCGCGTCGACTGGTGCTGTTGCCCCTATGCACCCCGCACAGGCCGCTGCCAGTAGCACCATCTCCACGGCGCCCAAGAGTACTGCTGGTCCTGCTGCCCCTGGTGCTCGCGCATAGGCTGTTGCCAGCGGTACCGGCTGCACAGCTACAACTCGACCGATCGTCATCCCTCCGGTCACCAATGCGCACTCGATGCACACATGCGGCAAGGCTGGCATCGCACAGCCCGTGGATCGTCTCAACCTCCATGCTGTGCCCATTGTTGCCTCTCCCATGCTCTGTTCATGATACCCTGTCAGACCCCAATTGGCGCACTGCTATGCAGGCTGAGTATGATGCTCTGATCGCCAATGACACCTGGAGCCTTGTGCCTCGCCCTCCTGGCATCAATGTTGTGACTGGCAAATGGATTTATCGTCACAAATTGCTCGCAGATGGGTCTCTTGGTCGCTATGAGGCACACTGGGTCCTATGGGGTTGCACACAGCGCCCTGGTGTGGATTATGATGAGACTTTCAGTCCTGTTGTCAAGCATGCGACAGTTCGTATTGTTCTCTCCCTGGCATTATCTCAGAATTGGCCTATTCATCAGCTGGATGTGAAGAATGCATTTTTGTATGGCACTCTTACTGAGACAATGTACTGTGTACAACCCTCTGGTTTTGTGGATTCATCTCGTTCATATTATGTCTGTCGGCTCAACAAGTCCCTATATGGTTTGAAACAGGCTCCTCGTGCTTGGCATCACAGGTTCGCCTCTCACCTAGTGTCACTTGGATTTGTTGAAACAAAGTCAGATACTTCGCTCTTCATATACCGCCGCGGACCAGACACGGCTTACTTGCTGCTGTATGTGGATGACATTGTTCTCACTACCTCCTCTGCCGTCTTTCTGAAGCATATCATTGAGGCACTCCAGCGTGAGTTTGCTATGATAGACATGGGCCAGCTTCGTCACTTTCTGGGCATCTCTGTGACACACTCTGCAGATTGTCTTTTCCTCTCTCAGCGACAGTACACTCAGGATATTTTAGAGCGCGCCGGGATGAGTGCGTGCAGGCCGTGCAGCACGCCTGTTGATGTACACTCCAAATTATCTGCTGATGGTCCTCCTGTTGCTGACTCTAAACGGTACCGCAGCCTGGCTGGCGCCCTGCAGTATTTGACCTTCACTTGTCCGGACATTGCCTTTGCCGTTCAGCAGATTTGCCTTTATATGCATGATCCTCGGGAGCCTCATCTCACAGCCCTCAAGCGGATCCTACGCTACCTGCAGGGCACTCTGTCCCTTGGATTGACCATGCGCCGATCTCCACCTGAGCTTGTTGTTTACACGGATGCCGACTAGGCTGGATGTCCCAACACTCGCCGGTCAACCTCGGGCTACGCAGTGTTCCTCGGGGATAACTTGGTGTCCTGGTCCTCCAAACGTCAGCACACGGTCTCCCAGTCGAGCGCCGAGGCTGAATACCGTGCTATGGCACATGGTGTGGCTGAAGCTACCCGGCTACGTCAGCTCCTTCTTGAGCTTCGCCACCCACCTTGTCGTGCTACCTTGGTCTACTGTAACAACATCAGTGCTGTATATCTCTCTAGTAATCTGGTATAGCATCAGCGGACGAAGCATGTTGAGATCGATCTCCACTTTGTTCGAGAGAAGGTCGCCCTCGGTCACGTTTAGGTTCTTCACGTTCCTACGACGTCGCAGTACGCTGACATTTTCACCAAGGGTCTTCCTACCTTGTTGTTTCAGGAGTTTCGGCCCAGTCTGACCATTAGCGATGCTCCCGATTAAACTGCGGGAGAGTGTTAGCATGTTATGGTAGGTTCCACTAATCGTGGATGTAATGCCAGCGTGTGCGGTAGGCCTGTCGCCACCCAGCGGCATATATGTATACATGTACATTGATATGGAATACAATTAACCCTTCCACGTATCCTTTCATGCAGCCGCGTCGCAGCAGGCCGGCTCGGTGTCGCGCAGCCCCGCGCTGCAGTCCGCGCCCTGCCTCTCTTCCGTGAGCTCGGATTCCCCAGCCGGAACACCGGCGCTGTCTTCAGTGGTTTCAGGTGCGGTGTGGGCCGGGCAGCGCAGCCCCTACCCGTTCCCCCGTAGCCGCACTTCGCTCGCAGCGCACCGGTCACCGGTGCGGTGAGGAACGAGTCCGCGCAGACCCTGACCGGACCTCCTGTAGCCGCGTCAAGAACAGGATCCGCCGGTGCTTGGTCGGGATCAGTCCAGCGCAGCCCCTGGTCGATCCGACCAGTGGCGAATCCAGCCCGGAAAATCACCTAGGGCGGATTCATTTGTCTAACCAATGGCAACACATATGTTAAGGACAAAAGTTGCAGATCGAGATGTTACCTTTTAATAGTGGAGTTATCAATAATACATGTTTCAATGGAGAAATACACTGTCAATGTCGAAGACAAGTCAATTAGGGGCTCTTCAGCTGGAGCTAGCGGCTGGCGTGTTTCTAGCTGGGGCAGGTAGCACAGCAGGCCGCAGCAGGCTGCAACTGGCTGCAAGCAGGGAGCGTCGGAGCGCCAAACGGCCAGAGCGGGAGCTAGGCCAGCGATGGGCGGCGGCTGCAGAGGCATTGAGCCGTGGGGGCGGGTCAGACAGCAGCCGGCCGCCGACGGGACTGCGGAAGCTCCTGCGGAAGCTCCAAGCGGCCGCTGCGGCACCGCGGCAGGGCCGGGCCGCGCGGGGGAAGGTGGGGAGCCGGCGGCGCATCGGCGCCGAATCGGTGGCCGCGAGATTGTGAGGCGAGCCTGGAGGCTGCGACGGCGCGTCGTCTGGTCGCGCGGAAGAGCTGGAGCGGGCGCGGGCGAGAGGTGCCGCCTGGTGTGGGCTGGTGTCTATTGGGCTGCGGCCCAGTCTCAGGCAGCCAGGCACCTAGGCCCATGACGCTCTCCATCTTTGCCTCGTCTCGAACTGAACAGGAGGAGCTGCGCCGCCGTCGTCTTCAACCTTGGTTCGTCGCCTCCTCGACCTCGCCAGCGCCTACTCCGGGGTTGGGGAAGGGGTGCCCGGCCATAGGGACCTAGGGCGGCCGCCCTAGCTCGCCCTAGTGGTGGCTCCGCCTCTGGATCCGACTCCAGTTCGAGCTCGTCCGTCGGTCTCCCTCCCTCTGCTGTATTCTGCTTCGGTCTCAGATCCGAAGCTTCAGCGAACTTGTTCGTCCAATTGGGAGCAGAGGGCTCGCCCTAGTCGCTGGTAGGCCGTGCACCTTCGAGTGCCGCGCAAATCCATCCCTCTCCCAGCTGTGTGCGCTCGCCCCAGATTGCCGGTCTGGTGGCTTTGAATTGCCGGTCCAATTTCCGGTCTATAATTCCTGCATACACTGTTTTGTCCGTAGTAGGGTCGTTTGATATTCGATTTGGGTTTCGTCTTTTGTGTTGGCTTTCTATTAATTTAAAGAACCTATCTAGGTACTTTTGTCACTAGTTGGTTTGGCTATTTTAGATTCGGGAACTTGCTTCTTTTTAATAAGAGTTGGATATCTCATTTTTCGTGCTTCGGTTCGATAATCGTTTCTCGCTTATTTGTAGTGTCCCGCTGTGTTCTTAGGGAATATCCACCCACTAGATGGGTCGTGGACATCACGGTTTTTTGGTCTACGTGTTTGGCGGTGATTTTGGGACAGCGGATGAATATTTCGAAAGAAATTTAAGGCTCTCATTCAACCCCCTCTGATCGCCGTTTTCGGTCCTTCACAAATCGACTCCACTCTCATGTCCCTCTTCCTTTCGATCTAGCTTTCTAGCTAGCTGCCTGCCATGGTCACATCATATCCGACATGATCTCACCCCGCCGAGATCTTGCACCAACATAGTTTTCTAGGAAACACCGGTGAGCTCAACTCCAACCCAGCTGCGACTTGCTTAGTCTTCCAAATCTCAACCAGCTTTGTTTTCTAGCCACTCAAACCATAGTTTTCTAGAGGAAAGTTCAAGAGGTGGCGATGTGGGATTCTTGGTGAGCGCATCCACGTTTCAGTCCTAAACACACAAGTTACTAGAGTGACCTGCTATTATTAGCTGAAGCTTTGGCAGAGCCATGGCGGCAGCTGCCGTCGTGAGCGTCTCCATGGTTGTGATGAAGCCTGTCCTCGCCACCCTCATGGGCGACGAGTACAAGAAGATCAAGGGGCTGCGGAAGGAGGTGGCCTTCCTCCAGCGTGAGCTCGGGGACATGGACACTCTCCTTGAGAAGATGGACAACGTCTATGAACTTGACCCGCCGGCCAAGAAATGGAGGAGAGATATAATCGAGATGTCCTACAATATAGAAGACTGTATCGATGACTTCATGCACAGTATTGGTGAACCCAACCAAAAGATGGGAATCCTTCGAAAAGCTTCTTAGTATCTAAAAACTTTCAAGGATCGCCGCCGCCTAGCGAATCAGTTCCAAGAGATCAAAGACCCAAGAGATGGAAGCGAGTGAACGCCGAAAGAGGTACAGGCTTGATCAATGCATATCGGTTACTGCCCTTGTAGTTGTTGATCCTCGTGTGTCGGCGCTCTACAAGGAGTCATCAAGTCTTGTCGGGACTGATGATGCCCAAAAGGATGAGCTTGTCAACTAGGCAACAGATGAAGGCAAACGATTGAAGTTTATGGCAATAGTTGGGCGTGGAGGTTTAGGCAAGACCACGCTTGCCAATGAGGTGTATCGTGATGTTCGAGAAAGCTTTGATTGCAAGGCGTTTATACCTGTCTCTCAAAAGCCACAAACAAATGATAGGGTTGTTCAATAGTTTGCTATCGCAACTTGGGCTCTGAACATACTCCCATGCTTGCCAGTTGCATGATCCTATTAACAGCATCAGAGGACATCTACAGGATAAGAGGTAGACACTATTGATGCTTTGTTTGATTTAGAAGAATTGGTATCTTAGAACTAGATTATAAGGTTCTTAATTGTTTGGCAAAATTCATTTATTCCGTTTAGCTTTATATATGTGTGTAGATAATTGATCCTTTCTCAAAGGGAAAAATGTTAATATAGTGTACAGATAAAAAAAACATCATGCTTCAGTGTGGAAACTTTTTATTGATTCATCTTTGGAACAATGTCCTTTTTTCCTCATTTTAATACTAAACATCTGACACAAAAGGTTCCTTGGAAAATAGTGCTACCATGTTATGACGGTTACAAGTTCCTAATCAAAATTTAGCTCTAATATTTCAATTTAATTAAGAAAAAATACTTGAATATAGGGCATTAATTATTATGTTTATTCTCACATCTAAAAATAATGTCGGGACTTGAGAGAAGAAAATGGGGAGCATATAACACAGGGTAGCATTTTGGGCTTAGTTAAGCCCGAGAGAGTGGCTTCAGATGACCTAAACCTGACCTCAGCTATACAAGTTTAGACATCTTAATATTTACTTGAAATGGCACATCTAAGATTAATAAATTATATGAATGTTGATTATAAACTCCTTAAATATTGGTTTGTAGTGTCACATCAATGTTTGACTAGTAGCATATGCATGTAGGCAAAGAATACAACCCTGTATGTATACATTCCCATATACATTCTGGCATCTAGTATTACAATTGCATGAGATTTATATATGGTTGGTTCTTCGAATAAAGTGGGAGTGCTTCTTACAAATATTAAATTCAACATATGCACTTTTCTAGGTACTTCATTGTTGTTGATGATTTGTGGGATATTCCAGCATGGGATGCCATTCAATTTGCTTTCCCAGAAAGTAATCACTCTAGCAGGGTTATAATAACTGCGCGAAATGAAAATGTGGCTAGATCATGTTGCCACAACCATGGATGATGGATGTATTCATAACATGAAGCATCTAAGTGAGAAAGACTCTAGGAAGCTATTCTTTGGAAGAATATTTGGATCCGAAGATGCTTGCCTTACTGATGAGGTCAAGAAAGCTTCATGTGAAATATTGAAGAAGTGTGGTAGTCTACCACTTGCAATCACTACAATGGCTAGTATGTTAGCTTGCCAACCAAGATTGGAAGGACAGTGGGAGTACACCTGGAATTCACTAGACATTAAGTCATGGTGTATATTTTAGATCTCAGCTACAAGAATCTCCCTCGTCATCTTAAGGCATGCTTTCTGTGTCTTGGTTGTTACCAAGAGGACTATGAAATTGAAAGAGTTGAGTTAGTGAGGCGATGGGTGGCAGAAGGTTTTGTTAGCAACTCTGTAGGGCAAGATGTATAGGATGTTGCAGGAGTTATTTCAACGAATTGGTCAATAGGAGCCTGATTCTACCTATATATGATGAATATATTACTGAGATATTGGGCTGCAAAGTACATGATATGCTACTTGATTTGATTGTGAGGAGATGTAAGGAAGATAATTTTCTGCATTTGGTAAATGAACCAGAAGCAGTGGCACAAGTGCAAGATGAGGTAATTCGTCGACTCACTGTTGTTGGCTCGAGATATATAGAGGATGGTGTCAAAGTGCCAATAATAAACATCGGGCAGAACCTATCACAAATTCGTTCCCTTACCATACTTGGAGAATATTCCAATTGGACACCTCTGCTGCTTGAGTTTAAGTTTTTACGAGTATTATTCCTTCAAGTTACTTTTATGATATTAAAATTAACATGACTTGTTGTATCAACCAGTTATCACAGCTGAGGTATTTAAATGTTGGACATAACGTGATCTTGGTGCCTTGTCAAATACGGGGACTGCGACTTTTGGAGACCTTGTATTTATCTACTACGGCAACCAGTAGCAATGCATTAGAGATTGCCGATGTGCCACGCTTGTGCCATCTAGTTGTACCAAGGTGCACAACGTTACCTGATGGGATTATTGGTAAGGTGAAATTGCTGCGCACTTTGAGTAATTTTATTCCTCCAATAAACCCACTGGAAAGTATTATAGGCATGGGGCAGCTTACTGCTTTGTCAGAATTGGGTTTTATTTTCCCCAAGGGGTGTGCATCATTGGAAAAGGTAGCATGTATGGAAGCTCTAAGTACTTCTCTTGAGAAACTCATCAACCTCAGAAAACTACAAATGTCCTATGATGAAGTTGCTTGGCGTGTTGATGTCTTGAGCTCACTTTCCCCTCCTTTCTACAACCTTGAGGAGCTCAACATGAACGGATGCACCTTCTCTAGAGTTCCTAGGTGGCTCGGCCATCTCCACAACCTCCGTAATTTGAGTCTTGGGGTGAAGCAAATGGTCCAAGAAGATTTTGCCATCATTGGGAGAGGAGCACCGTCCCTGCTCAGCCTCACCATACGGATCGCAGGCATCCTGACAGAAATGATCCTGATAAGAGGTTCCATGGGATTTGCATCTGTCAAATATTTTGAGTTCAGACCTTCAAAAAAAAATATTTTGAGTTCAACTGTGACCGTATTTCGTACCTGTCATTTGAGGCAGGAGCCATGCCTTAGCTTCAGAAGCTGCAATTTTTATTCGACGCAATTGAATGGGACAAGGCAGCACCTGGTGGGCTCCAGCATCTCCCAAGCCTCAAGGAAATCAAAGTACGAAGGTCGTGGTATAGCTCAAATCATTGGTGGGAACGTGAACGTGCAAGTAATAAAAAAGACAAAAAGGCTGAGGTGATCAAGGGCATGTTTCTTGAAGTTGTTGAGGCTCTCCCGACAAGCCCAAGGTTCATCTTCAACAATGGATGGCTACATAGGTAAAGTTTCTCTAACCATGGGAGATGGATGTGTCCAAGTCCAAGTATACGTACTGGCAGTTATGTTTGGTTTTACTTTTATAACAGTAATTATGTTTGGTTGAGGATCCCATTTCTGCACACTAGTCTACTTGCTCATGAATCATGAATAATGTATCCCCGCACATTTAATGCAGGCCCATAGAGGAGGAGTAGGAGGAGTGTTTGAACGTAGTGCATTATGGTGCAGGCTCTTTATGTATGGAATAACGGATTCACATTTCACTATCACGCTGGCGGGGTCAAGGTCCCCATGAATCGAGCAACCATACATGAGCTTTATCCGATTTGATTTCAGTCATGATCAATTTCCTTTCTCCATCTATCTTGCAGAGATGTATGTGCAACCTGCTGGCGTCCTGCTGCTGATAGGTGGACGTGGCATTATATATCCGTAGCACTGCGCTAGCTTGTTTTGATTGCCCTACGCTGCCAGCGGTTTGGCTTATTATGAGTTCTCTTGAGACTGAACCTGTGTGTATGCTGTGTTTACCAATATATTTTGGTTGTTACAACACCACCTCTTTGCCTTACCCTGCTTGTTGGTCTTAGTCTATAGTATACATACACACAAACACACAATACTTGAAGTTTGACATGTACTCCAAGAACTTATATGTACATTGACAGTTGTCACGGTTGTGTTTACCGGCTTCCCTTTCGTCTGATGAAGCCTCTGCTTTCGCTGCTCAGTTGTGTTGCGTGCCTGCTTGACAAGGAGACGTGATGAGTACCTGTTGTTGTCCAACTTGCTCCGAGTGTATTTGTGCAGCCGGCCGGGCGTCTACCACTCATATATGTCTACGCAAGCTAGCCAAGCCAAAATTTGGCAAAAAGCCAAACCAGGTCAATGGCCAAAATTTTAGTCAGGTCAGACATGTTTGAATGGAGGCCAAACCAAAATGCAAAGACAGGCCAAAATTTCTTATAAAGATGAGTATGACACATGGGACATATATATCACTTTTTTTTACATCAAAACGTAGTCAGCTTATTTGGTCTTGGTTTCTAGGTTAAATTGCGAGAAATACAAAACTACATACAAACATATTAATGTAACTTGGATGAACGGTTTAGTAAATATTGTTATCCAAAACTGTAATGCTTCTTCACGGTCGTCCGGACGCAACGGACGCGCCCACGTGACCTGACCCTGACCCGCGCCCTTATCCGCTCGCGCGAGCCCTGCCGCATGCACACTCTTCCTTATCCTCCCGCTGCTCTGGCTTCACTCGTTTGTTTCGCTTCGGCGTCGTCGCCCCACGGCTCCCTCCTGCGAGCCTCCACGCGTGCGACGGTGGCTGCTACTGGCGAGCCGCGCCTCTCTCCCTCTCCCTCCCTCCCTCCCTCCTCTGTGCTCCCGCGGCGTCCATGCCACCGAGAGAGAGCACGACGGCGGAGGCTGCGAGCCGCGCGCTCCCCCTCCTCCCCTGCCTCCCTCCCCTTGCTCTAGCGACATCCAGCCACAGGAGAGAAGGTCGACAGCGGTGGGTTCTGGCGAGGTAGGTGGATCATTCGTTGATCTAAGCTGTTCCTTCCTCTTCCTCCTCCTCAGAGACTCCCCTCCTTCCTCCTTTCTCTTGATCTGGCCGTCTTCCTCCTCCTCCCCCTCCTCCCTCCTCCTCCTGCCCCACTGGATCTAAGGGTTTGGTGGTGGCTAGGGTTGCAGCGAGTCAGATCTCGTCCTTGTTACAATGATTCTTTTTCAATGTTGCAATAGATGATGTGGATTGTTGCAACAGTATCTTTTTTTGGTTGTTGCAACAGGCGATTCTCTGATGTTGCAGGAGTAGTTCTTGACATGTTTCAATAGCTTTTTTTCATTGTTGCAGCAGCTTCCCCCCGATGTTGCAGTAGATTTTTATTTGCAACAAACGTTTTTTCCCGATGTTGCATTAGTAGTGCTTCTGATGTTGCAATAACTTTTTCTCCTTGTTGCAGCAGATTCTCCCCGCTGTTGCAGTGGATATATTTTGAATGTTGCAGTAGACATTTTTTGATGTTACCGTTCATATTTTTTGTTTGTTGCATTAGTTGTTCTTTCGATGTTTCAATAGCTTTTTCATTTGTTTCACCAGTTTTTTTTCGTTTGTTGCATTAGGTGTCATTCGATGTTACAATAGCCTTTTTCCCTTGTTGCAGCTGGGGGTGGACTATGGTGGTGAGCTGGTGGCGGGGTGGAGGTGCTGGGGTCGGCGAGGTTGGGGGCGAGGAGCAAATCCGTGCGCGTGGGGGGCGTCTTTCTTCTCCGTGCGGGAGCGGGGTAAGGGTCGCGTTTCTTTCTCCGTGCGGGGGCAGGGCGGGGGTCGCGTTCTTCTTTTCTTCTTCTTCTCCGTGGGGAGCGGGCTGGTGCTGCTCGTTGCGGCGTCCGGCGCTATCGCCTGGATCCGGACGTCCGGGCACTAGCAGGACCGTATCCAAAAGGAGACACGTTTAATCTAGCCAGCTGTCAGCCACATGCCTCGTCATCCATTGCGGCGTTGCCATTGTGGACCGGCCAAAATGCTGAGGGGCCAAATCTGCATCCCACAAATACGCCCGTTCGTTCGTTCCTCGACTGTAGATGACAAGGCCATTTTTTTATTTGCACAATATAAATAAATACCTTTTGAGTGAGCAAATTAAAGTGTTTGAGCCTGTTACTGTACAGCCCTTAGTGGTTTATTTTAGCTTAATTTGGTCCATAATGCTGCAGTTGCACCCAACAACCAACTCGGTCGGGCACAGGACGATGCCAGCCATTGCTAGCGTTGTGCGACACTTCGCAAGCTACATGATGGTTCTACACGCCTTTGCTTTTGCTCGGCATCCAAGAGGTTAAACTAGCAAAAAGTCTCCCCTGACCCCGACCCTGACCCCGACCCCGACCCTGACCCCCCCCCCCCACCGCCACTCCCCCCGACCCGCTCCCCCTCGTCATCCTCCAGCCGCCGGAGCCCTGCCTTTCCAGATCCGCGCCATTGTTGACGGTCCTTAAGTACCAAATATAGTTATCAAATAAATAAAGAAAAGGATTCAAATGCAACCAACACCTAGACTTAGGGTTTTATCTGACAGAATTCCACGAGTTTTGGTGTTTGTCTGTTTCTGCAGGGGGTTATCAGAAAATACGGAGGAAAGGCCCACACGTCGGGTTTACATAGAGATAATAACGTGTTCACCGATTTTCTATCATCTAGAAGACTTCAGAAGCCACGAGATCGAACGGGAGGCCGAACGGTGAAAGTCCCTAGTTTGGTTTTGGCTAATTGATGAAACCTAGGACTAACCTTTGTATCTAAGTGGATGATTTAGATAAAGGTGGTCATTGAATATGAGACATGACATTGACTCATGTGACCAAGATGGTGAAGACCAAGATGAGGCTTGGCTCGATGGACCGGTTGTAAAGGTGAAGGGCAAGTCGAGGCTTCGAAGCGAAGGACCATGCGATGGTGAAGCTTGAGCAAGACTTGGCGCCGACGGACCGATGCAACGGTGAAGAGCAAGTGAAGTCAAGGTCGATGGATCGAGACGGTCATGTGATGATATGAAGTGGATCATATCATTTGGAGAAACAAAATGGGCTCAAGGCAAAGGTATAACCATAGGGCCATTTTGTTTTACACTCAAGACACCATAGAGGGTGTGAGTGGTTTAGGGTCGATAGCCGAACTATTAAGAGGGGAAGTCTTATCGGTTATTCGACGCATGGGTGCCACTAGGTGAATTCATGAAGTGCATTGCATGTAGGGCCTAGTGAGCTAACTGGAAAACCTTTGAAAATGATTGAGAAAAAGCTAACACACAAGCACATGGAGATGTACACTTGATGGTGTTGGCACATTTGCAAAGGTGGCGTTGGTCGCGCTGTGGTTTGCGGGTAGAGAGGGGTTTGGTTCCTTTCTCTCTCCCGCCGAGCGTGCGAGCGCGGGATTCAGGCGATTTCGGGGAAATGAAATGCCTATTTTCCATTGCGCCAGAAGTCGGAAAAGAAACGGAGGCGGACGCGGTCACAGAGGTGACCGGACGCAGCACCGGACGCAGCACCGGACGCCGCACCGGACGCTGCACCGGACGCGGTCACTGTGGACCGGCGCGTCCGGTCAGTGCAGCGCGGGCGTCAGGCGCGCGGGCTAGGGTTTGACACCGGCGCGTCCGGTGACCCACGGGACCGGCGCGTCCGGTCTGGCGAACAGCGAGTCACGAAGTCATCGGACGCGGTGCGCGTCCGGTGTCACACCATCGGACGCGTCCGGTGGTCTCGGGAGCTTACTGGACTCGCACCGGACGCGGGTACTGTGGCGTCCGGTGGTTGCGAGGAGCGCGTCCGGTCTTGTCTTCGCGCGTGCGGGAACTGTGCGCACCGGCGCGTCCGGTGGTTCGCATCAGCGCGTCCGGTGGCTCGTTTGACCGTTGGCGCGCAGTGACCGTTGGTGGATCTAACGGACGAATTTGAATTCGGAGAACACGTGGACGTCGCAGGGGCACCGGACGCGGTTGAGCGCGTCCGGTGAGTTACCACCGGCGCGTCCGGTGCTCCCGCGGAAAACGTGAGTGGAGTTGTAACGGCTCTATTTGGATGGGATGCTTATAAATACTTGTTGGCCGGCCCTTGGGGAGGTCTCTTGACATTTCTAACATACTTGTGCATCCTTTAAGCTAGAACAACTCCTCCCACTCATCTCCCTTGCTTGATTGCAAATCAAAAGTGAGATTGAGTGATCCCAAAGTGCATTGCATAGCTTGAGGGCATCTAGTGGCACTTGTGGGTGGTTGAGCCGGTGGATTTCTTGTTACTCTTGGAGAGTACCGCTCCTAGCCGGCTTGGAGTTTGTTGGAGGCGTTGGCAAGAGAAGGTGATTGTTCTTGGCCACCTCCGGTTGATTGTGAGAGGTTCTTGTGCTTTCCTCGGCGGGACGCCAAAAGCAACTCTATTACATTGCGCGTGTCATTGAGTTACCTCACTTGAGAGTGGTGTCTTGCGGTGCCTTGCGGGGCGTGCCTTGAGGGGCAAGTGACTTGAGGGTCACACCGGGGAACCATCTAGGTGTTGGTCGACACAACCGGTGACGTAGCTTGTCGGTGCACAAGTGAACACCGGGTGAACAAAATATTGTGTCTCTTGTCTCCCGGTGATTGGTCTTCATATTGTATTGTTGTCAATATTGATTAATCATATATCATCTTGGTGATTGGCAACATCTTCACTCCACCGTCGGTATAAGAATCACAATCCTCTCTCTTGTATTTACATTCACTAGATTATCTTGTGTAGCTCTAGTAGTAGCCTTTGCTAGTAGTTGTTAGCTTGCTCTCTAGTGTAAGTTAGTGACCTAGCACTTGTGTGAACTAGAGATCATAATCTACTAGACTTGTGAATAGGAGGCTTGCATCACAACCGTAGGCTAAGCAAAACTCGCTTTACGCCGTTTGTTATTCTAACAAGTTTGCTTAGTGGTGCTTGTAGAATTTTTTAATAGGCTATTCACCCCCCCTCTAGCCATCTAGGACCTTACAAGTGGTATCGGAGCCGTGGTCACCGTTTTAATCAAGGCTTAACATCCTTCGGTGTGAAAAATGGCTCAAATTGTGTTCAATCATGTTGGGGGCAAGCCACCGTTCTTTGATGGTGTTAGTTCTTTTGCTCATTGGAAGAGAAAGATGACAATGTACCTTGGTTCTATTCATGAGAGAGTATTGGAAGTCACCGAGAATGATTTTGCTATCATTGATCCCGATCATCTCACCGATGAAGATAGAGCAAATAGAACATGCAATAGAATGGCTCTCAATACACTTTACAATAATATTGACACAAAAGTATTTGAGGGCATCAAGGATTTGGAATTGGCAAATGAAGTGTGGACAAGGTTAAGTGAAACATATGAGGGCACTAAGGTTGTGAAGAGTGCCAAGCTATATGGGCTCAAGAGTGAGTTTGAGAACTTCAAGATGAAAGAAGAAGAAACAATCTTAGAGATGTTTCATAGATTGCAAGTCATTGTGAATGATCTCAAGAGCTTAGGGCACAAGACACAAGACCAAGATTTTTGCCACAAGTTCTTGTTGAGCTTACCTAAAAGATTCAAGATGTTGATCATGATGCTACAAAGAGATGGGCTTGAAACAATAAAGCCCAATGATTTGCTTGGAGAGGTATTGACCTTTGACAAGTATGATCAAGATGTTGATGAGAAGGAGGAAGAAAAGAAAAAGAAGACCGTGGCATTCAAGGCCACCTCCTCAAAGGGCAAAGCTTCAATTCAAGAAGAAGATGACGATGAAGAAGATGAAGAATTGGAAGTTGATGATGAGGCACTTGCTCTAGTTGTCAAAAATATTGGCAAAATGTTTATCAAAAGAAGAGGCTTCAAAAAGAGAAATGACAATTTCAAGAGCAATGAGCAACAAAGGAGGTGCTTCAATTGTGATAGCACCGAACATCTTCAAGCCGAATGTCCCTATGACAAGAAGAAGAACAACAAGAGGGGCAAGTTTGAGAAGAAGAAGAAAGAAGCCAAGATGACATTCAAGAGAGGCAAAAATGGTGCCTATGTGATCACTTGGGAAAGTGATGATAATGAAGAAGAAGAAGAATCATCCAACAAGGCTTTTGCTTCCATTGCTATCAACAAGAAGCCATCACTATTTGATTCATCCGCTTCATGCTTCATGGCTAAAGAAGCTAAGGTATTATATGATGAGAGTGATGATGAAAGTGAAATGGAATATGCTCATGATAGTGATAATGATAATGATATTGAAAATAATGATGATGAACCAACTAAAGAACAACTATATGACTTGATGCAATAAACTAGAGACATAGCTATTGCCAAGCACAAAGAGTGTAAGAAGCTTTCAATGAAAGTAGCAATACTTGAGAAAGTCCTTAGTGAGCTTAAGACCACTCATGAGAGTCTAGTGGAAGACCATGAGGACCTTGATAAGGCTCATTCCAAGCTTGAAAAAGCTCACTCATTGCTACTTGAGCAACAAGCAAAGAAGGAGGTTGTTGTATCATGTGATATAGGTGTTACATGTGATATAATTGATGAATCCTTTAATGAACCTATCATCATGTCAAATGCTAACCCTTCTTGTAGCTCTTCATCCACCACCACCAACTCTACCTCCACTACTAGTGATGGTTTCACTTGTGATGCCTCACTAATGGTTGAGAATGAGACTCTCAAGAGAGAGGTGGATGAGCTCACTCACGCCTTAGGCAAGGCCTATGGTGGTGAGGCCCGCTTGCTTAAGTGCTTGGGTAGCCAAAGGTTCTCTCTTAACAAAGAGGGATTGGGCTACACCCCCAAGAAAGGCAAGTCGGCCTTTGCAACTCCAAAGCCTAGCTTTGTGAAAAGCAATGGTCGATTTTGCAATAGATGCAAGCAAGTTGGGCACCTAGAGCATAATTGCAATAAAAAGAACCAAAGCAAGAACTTTGTTAATACTATACCTTTTGATTCTTGCTATGTGCTTACCAAGGGTGTGAAGGGTGTGCAAGCTAAGTTTGTTGGTACACCAATTGTGGGCCCAAAGAAGAAGGCTATTTGGGTACCAAAGAGCTTAGTTACTAACCTACAAGGACCCAAGCAAAAATGGGTACCTAAGCTTCATTGATTTGCTTGTAGGTCAATTACAAAGCCGGAGGAAGGCATTGGATTATTGATAGTGGGTGCACTCAACACATGACCGGTACATCAAGAATGTTTGACTCAATCAATGACAATGATAGTGGTGTTGATTCTATCACATTTGGCAATAATAAGAAAGGCAAGGTTATTGGCTTGGGCAAGATTGCAATATCAAATGACATGAGTATCTCAAATGTGTTGCTAGTTGAAAGCTTGGATTTCAATCTTCTATCCGTGGCACAAATATGTGATCTAGGCTACAAATGCATTTTTGGGGTTGATGATGTGGAAGTTATTAGTGTGGATGGTTCAAATGTGGCATTCAAGGGCTTTAGATATGAGAATCTCTACCTAGTTGACTTCAATGCTAGAGAAACTTCTTTGACAACTTGCTTAGTCTCCAAATCAAGCATGGGTTGGCTTTGGCATAGAAGGCTTGGTCATGTTGGCATGAAACAATTGAAGAAGCTTACAACTCACAATCTTGTCAATGGTTTGAAAGATGTTGAATTTGAAAAGAATAAGCTTTGTAGTGCATGTCAAGCCGGGAAGCAAGTTGGAAGCTCACATCCAAAGAAGAGTACAATGAGCACATGCAAAGCATTTGAGTTGATGCACATGGATCTATTTGGACCAACAACATATACAAGCATAGGCGGCAACAAGTATGGCTTTGTCATAGTGGATGACTTCACAAGATTCACATGGGTATTCTTTCTTAGTGACAAAAGTGAAGTGTTTGACACCTTCAAGACATTTCTCACTAGAGTTCACAATGAGTTTGAGATTAGAATCAAGAAAGTGAGAAGTGACAATGGAAGTAAGTTCAAGAATACAAGAATTGAAGAACTTTGTGATCATTATGGCATTGGACATCAATTCTCGGCCAAGTACACTCCACAATCAAATGGCCTAGTTGAGAGAAAGAATAGAACATTGCTTGATATGGCTAGATCAATGCTTCATGAGTACAATGTGAGTCAATCATTTTGGGATGAAGCAATCAATACCGCTTGCTACTACATCAATAGACTATATTGTCATCCATTGCTAGAGAAGACCCCTTATGAGCTACTTCATGGAAGAAAGCCCAATATTTCTTATTTTAGGGTGTTTGGTTGCAAATGCTATATCTTGAAGAAAGGCACTAGATTGGGAAAGTTTGACAAGAGATGTGATGAGGGGTTCCTACTTGGTTATTCAACTACAAGCAAAGCTTATAGAGTTTGGAACAACTCAAGTGGCATTCTAGAAGAAGTCCATGATGTGCAATTTGATGAAACCAATGGGTCACAAGATGAAGAAGAAAATCTAGATGATATTGGTGGAACTCTATTAGTGGAAGCAATGAAGAACATGGACATTGGAGACATTAGAGCAAAGCAAGTGATTGATATTCAAAATGATGATAAAGATCAAGTGCTCAATTCACCATTCAAGCTAGTTAGTGACTCTCAAATGCAAGATTATGGTACTAGTACATCTCATCAAGATACATCAAGTGATCAACCAAGCTCAAGCAATCAAGTGCAAGTACTCCAACCACAACATGTTGCAAGAGATCACCCCATTGATAGTGTTATTGGTGATATTAGAAGTGGTGTGCAAACAAGATCAAGATTGGCTATGTTTTGTGAGCATGCATCATTTGTGTCAACCATAGAACCAAAGAAGATAGAAGAAGCATTGAGGGATGCCGATTGGATCATGGCTATGCAAGAAGAGCTTAACAATTTCACTAGAAATGATGTTTGGGAGTTGGTAGAAAGGCCAAATGACTACAATGTGATTGGAACCAAGTGGGTGTTCAAAAACAAGCAAGATCAAGATGGCATTGTAGTGAGAAACAAAGCAAGACTAGTTGCTCAAGGTTACACTCAAGTTGAAGGTCTTGACTATGATGAGACTTATGCTCCCGTGGCAAGATTGGAGGCAATAAGGATTCTATTGGCTTATGCTTGTGCACATAACATCAAACTATATCAAATGGATGTCAAAAGTGCATTTCTCAATGGGATCATCAATGAGTTAGTCTTCGTTGAGCAACCGCCCGGATTTGAAGATGACAAGAAACCCAACCATGTGTACAAGTTGAAGAAGGCTTTATATGGCTTAAAGCAAGCACCTAGAGCATGGTATGAGAGGCTAAGGGATTTCCTTCTCTCTAAGGGATTCAAGATGGGCAAGGTTGATACAACTCTTTTCACCAAGAAGATTGGAAATGATCTATTCATAGTGCAAATATATGTTGATGACATCATCTTTGGATCAACCAATCAAGCTTATTGTGAAGAATTTGGTGCTATGATGGCAAAAGAGTTTGAAATGTCTATGATTGGTGAACTTAGCTACTTCCTTGGTCTCCAAGTAAAGCAATTGAAGAATGGGACATTTGTGAGTCAAGGGAAATACATAAGGGACATGTTGAAGAAGTTTGGAATACAAGATGCAAAGCCAATTTCAACTCCAATGGGTACAAATGGAAGTTTGGATAGTGATCTTGATGGCAATATGGTGAATCAAAAGGAATATCGGTCTTTGATTGGAAGTCTACTCTATGTCACCGCATCAAGGCCGGATGTCATGTTTAGTGTTTGCATGTGTGCTAGATATCAAGCCTCACCTAGAGAGAGTCATCTCACGGCCGCAAAGAGAATATTGAGGTACTTAAAGCAAACAAGAGATGTTGGACTATGGTATCCCAAGGGGTCAAAGTTTGAATTGATTGGATATTCGGACTCCGACTATGGGGGTTGCAAGATCAATAGAAAGAGCACAAGTGGCACATGTCAATTACTTGGAAGATCACTTGTGTCATGGTCCTCAAAGAAACAAAATAGTGTGGCAATCTCTACCGCCGAAGCCGAATATGTGAGTGCGGGAAGTTGTTGTGCACAATTGCTATGGATGAAATCAACTTTGAAGGATTATGGTCTCAACTTCAAGAATGTGCCATTGCTATGTGATAATGAGAGTGCAATCAAGATGATACAAAACCCGGTTCAACATGGAAGAACAAAGCATATTGACATAAGGCATCATTTCATTAGAGATCATCAACAAAAGGGAGATATTGCCATTGAAAGTGTTGGCACCGATGATCAACTTGCCGATATTCTAACTAAGCCACTTGATGAAAAGAGGTTTTGCAAGCTAAGGAATGAATTGAACATTCTTGATTTCTCAAACATGAGTTGAATGCACCCCACTCACTTATTGACATGCCACTCCTTCGACATTGCAAGGTTAAAGTTGATTGACATATCATTCATCCTATGCTAAGGACTTGCTAGAGCATGTAGACATAATAAGTGGTATGCATGAGCATTCATGATAAATCAAATGAATTTGATGAATATATGTTACCACTATTGCCTCTTTGATTGTTTTGATCTAGTGGTGGCATATGACATGTTTGTGAGCTTGCAAACCTAGTGTTGAATCTAGAAGATTTGCTATAAGTGTTTAATTCAACATAGGCAAGATAACCCTTATTATGAGGTGTGAAGAAGCTTGTCTTTGGTTCAAATCGAATTAAATATCTTTGGCAAGTGTTCTAGGTTGAACCAAATTGATGAATTTTAACCTACTCCATTAAATATTTTTTTTCTTCTCTCCACAATTTGATCCCATTTTTGGGTAAGTTGTTGACAAAGGGGGAGAGAAAAAGATGATTCAACATGATAAAGGGGTAAATAAAATTTTTGATGCACACAAGTAGGGGGAGCAAGCTCATAAACAAAGTTATTGCATTTTGTTTGTGCATTTTCATATGACTTGCTCTTTGCACATGTATTTAGATTCAATATACATGCTTGTGTGGTGCAATGCTAGTATAAAACTTGGATGATGAAATGATCTACTAGCATGCATAGGAATAGTTTTACATGTGGTATCTAGACTTACCTAAAGCTTTACAAGTGGTCCAAGAACCTTTACATATAATGTTGATCTCACGGGGTTCTTGAGTTTTGATGGTTGTCTAGTTACTTCATGATGCTAAGGATGGTGTAAAAGGCAACTCCGATTGGTATCACGCTTCAAAGGTCCATTTCTTACACCTTAGCATCATTTTGGTAGAATTACTCTCCCAACACTTCTATCCATGCATATGTGCAAAGCTTTAAATCCAAACTCTATGCACATATGTAGGGGGAGCTAATGCTACCAAAACCGAGCTTGTAATAATTGTCCAAACTTTACTTATGAGCAAAATGATTGGACAAGTATGACAAGTTCAAAACTTTTATTATCAAAATCATCTTTGTGAGGGTTGTCATCAATTACCAAAAAGGGGGAGATTGAAAGTCCCTAGTTTGGTTTTGGCTAATTGATGAAACCTAGGACTAACCTTTGTATCTAAGTGGATGATTTAGATAAAGGTGGTCATTGAATATGAGACATGACATTGACTCATGTGACCAAGATGGTGAAGACCAAGATGAGGCTTGGCTCGATGGACCGGTTGTAAAGGTGAAGGGCAAGTCGAGGCTTCGAAGCGAAGGACCATGCGATGGTGAAGCTTGAGCAAGACTTGGCGCCGACGGACCGATGCAACGGTGAAGAGCAAGTGAAGTCAAGGTCGATGGATCGAGACGGTCATGTGATGATATGAAGTGGATCATATCATTTGGAGAAACAAAATGGGCTCAAGGCAAAGGTATAACCATAGGGCCATTTTGTTTTACACTCAAGACACCATAGAGGGTGTGAGTGGTTTAGGGTCGATAGCCGAACTATTAAGAGGGGAAGTCTTATCGGTTATTCGACGCATGGGTGCCACTAGGTGAATTCATGAAGTGCATTGCATGTAGGGCCTAGTGAGCTAACTGGAAAACCTTTGAAAATGATTGAGAAAAAGCTAACACACAAGCACATGGAGATGTACACTTGATGGTGTTGGCACATTTGCAAAGGTGGCGTTGGTCGCGCTGTGGTTTGCGGGTAGAGAGGGGTTTGGTTCCTTTCTCTCTCCCGCCGAGCGTGCGAGCGCGGGATTCAGGCGATTTCGGGGAAATGAAATGCCTATTTTCCATTGCGCCAGAAGTCGGAAAAGAAACGGAGGCGGACGCGGTCACAGAGGTGACCGGACGCAGCACCGGACGCAGCACCGGACGCCGCACCGGACGCTGCACCGGACGCGGTCACTGTGGACCGGCGCGTCCGGTCAGTGCAGCGCGGGCGTCAGGCGCGCGGGCTAGGGTTTGACACCGGCGCGTCCGGTGACCCACGGGACCGGCGCGTCCGGTCTGGCGAACAGCGAGTCACGAAGTCATCGGACGCGGTGCGCGTCCGGTGTCACACCATCGGACGCGTCCGGTGGTCTCGGGAGCTTACTGGACTCGCACCGGACGCGGGTACTGTGGCGTCCGGTGGTTGCGAGGAGCGCGTCCGGTCTTGTCTTCGCGCGTGCGGGAACTGTGCGCACCGGCGCGTCCGGTGGTTCGCATCAGCGCGTCCGGTGGCTCGTTTGACCGTTGGCGCGCAGTGACCGTTGGTGGATCTAACGGACGAATTTGAATTCGGAGAACACGTGGACGTCGCAGGGGCACCGGACGCGGTTGAGCGCGTCCGGTGAGTTACCACCGGCGCGTCCGGTGCTCCCGCGGAAAACGTGAGTGGAGTTGTAACGGCTCTATTTGGATGGGATGCTTATAAATACTTGTTGGCCGGCCCTTGGGGAGGTCTCTTGACATTTCTAACATACTTGTGCATCCTTTAAGCTAGAACAACTCCTCCCACTCATCTCCCTTGCTTGATTGCAAATCAAAAGTGAGATTGAGTGATCCCAAAGTGCATTGCATAGCTTGAGGGCATCTAGTGGCACTTGTGGGTGGTTGAGCCGGTGGATTTCTTGTTACTCTTGGAGAGTACCGCTCCTAGCCGGCTTGGAGTTTGTTGGAGGCGTTGGCAAGAGAAGGTGATTGTTCTTGGCCACCTCCGGTTGATTGTGAGAGGTTCTTGTGCTTTCCTCGGCGGGACGCCAAAAGCAACTCTATTACATTGCGCGTGTCATTGAGTTACCTCACTTGAGAGTGGTGTCTTGCGGTGCCTTGCGGGGCGTGCCTTGAGGGGCAAGTGACTTGAGGGTCACACCGGGGAACCATCTAGGTGTTGGTCGACACAACCGGTGACGTAGCTTGTCGGTGCACAAGTGAACACCGGGTGAACAAAATATTGTGTCTCTTGTCTCCCGGTGATTGGTCTTCATATTGTATTGTTGTCAATATTGATTAATCATATATCATCTTGGTGATTGGCAACATCTTCACTCCACCGTCGGTATAAGAATCACAATCCTCTCTCTTGTATTTACATTCACTAGATTATCTTGTGTAGCTCTAGTAGTAGCCTTTGCTAGTAGTTGTTAGCTTGCTCTCTAGTGTAAGTTAGTGACCTAGCACTTGTGTGAACTAGAGATCATAATCTACTAGACTTGTGAATAGGAGGCTTGCATCACAACCGTAGGCTAAGCAAAACTCGCTTTACGCCGTTTGTTATTCTAACAAGTTTGCTTAGTGGTGCTTGTAGAATTTTTTAATAGGCTATTCACCCCCCCTCTAGCCATCTAGGACCTTACAAACGGGCCTAGAGGCAGGGCGCCCGCCCTGCTCCCTAGGGCGCCCGCCCTGGCCTGAGAGCCAATCAGGCTCCGTCTCGCGGATTATGCTCCACCGACCTAAGGGATCAAGGAAAACCGTGCGATTAATGTCGGTTTGATCCGACGGCCCACGTTCACTTGAAGGGGCTATATAAGCAGGACCCCTGGCCCCTGGAGGAGGCACTCCCTCATTCTCATTCTTCAAACCCTAATCTCAGGAGGAGAGTCTCTGATCAAGCCATAGAGCCACCACATCAACTAGATCTCTAGTATAGCATAGCTACATAGGATTAGAACTAGAAGGAGTCAATCTTCGATTGGTTTCCGGATCTGTCAAGAGGATTCTTGGTAATTCCTTTACTGTTCTTCATTGTTCATCTTTGTTCTTCAATATTATGAATACAACTTTGTTCTATTTCAATATATTGATTATGACTATGCTCTACTTGTTTATATTTGCGATTATATTGTTCTTAGTTTATCGTAGTTATACGCTTGGCTTAGTTAGATTGGAATTATATACATGTTTAGGATCGTATAGCGTTTATCCATCGGATCCATGGGTAAATGATAAGTATTGTGTAGGCATGGTGCTTAGACCATATTTATCTGCGATTGCACCTTATATGCCGGATCGTGGGGTGGTCCGCGATGGTGACAGCTTCGTTGGTTCTTATATAGTCCCCCTCCCGTGTGTAAGGCAGGCAGAGCAACATTATTACGGGGGAGTGATTGCTATGTTTCTCATCTTCCTTGATAATATCACTATGCATGGGCGTAGTCCTTTCTCGCAATGATTGTCAAGTGTACTTGCACTAACTATGATATGCTAGACTTTATAGTTAAGAATAACTTAGGAAATATCTTTGTAGTTCGTCCTAATACCATGCTAATGACTTGCTAGAATATCTATTGAGGTGCTTATCATTATTATATGTGGCTAGCTGATCAGATTAATTATCTTTGTCACCATTCATACTTTATCTATATTTTATGTGACACTTACCCCTGTATGCAAGAGATAGATGAATGTTCTCACTTATACATGCAATGATTGATACTCATTCCTATATTCCATTCCATAATCAACATTGATGCTAGTAATCCCTTCCCAGTGGTAAAAATATAAATAACGATACCTGGAATACTTCCCGGTTAAAATGCTACATCGGTATTAATCTGTGCGCTTGCAGATCTTATTTATTATTTGTTTAGAAAAGCAGTTGCATATTTCAATACCGCGTCTCTCATGTCATGCTGGGGATGACAACTTGGCTTAAGTGGCATAAGGGATAGGTTCGGCATTTTTGGCGCCGTTATCAGAATTAGAAAACTAAGTGTACTTTTGGTAATGACGTTAAGAATGCCCAACAAGCATTTTTGGCGCCGTTGCCGGGGAAGGTTGATTTACTAAATAGGAATGAATACGGAATTTGAGTCATCATTCGCATCATTAAGTGATTGAGATCATCAATTCTCCCATACAGATTTACCCCTGTATTTTTCCATTCTTATTGTTTTGCAGGGTGATGTATGAATAGAGGACATCTTCCAGAAAATTTTGTTGACAACCCCGAAGCATTAATCAGAGGGGCAAGAGCCAAGCTCAAGAAGTCAACACTTCGACGCAACACTTCATCCAATCCAGAAGACCGCCGAAGTTTCATCCGGAATTTGTCAACAGAGTTCGCAGCCATGGCGAACAAGACGATCCGTGAGTTCTCAGCTCCCACTACGGACAACATCCGCACTGGACCTGCCGCGGCCATCGACAAGAACTTTGAGCTCAAGCCAGGGCTCATCAACATGGTACAAGCCAACCAGTTTTGTGGGAAGCCGCACGAAGATGCAAGTGCTCATCTCCAACACTTCCTAGAGATTTGCAGCACATTCACTTTATTAGATGTTTCCAGAGACACCATACTACTTCGCCTTTTCCCATTCTCACTATTGGGGAGAGCGAAGCAGTGGTTCTACGCGACGAAGGATAAGAACACTACGTGGGCACTCTGCTCTACGAACTTTCTGGCTAAGTTCTTTCCCATGAGCAAGACCAATGCTCTCCGTGGGAAGATTACAAGTTTTCAGCAACAACATGATGAATCCGTTCCAGAAGCATGGGAGCGCTTTCAAGATTACATCCTAGAATGTCCCCATCATGGAATGGAGAGCTGGCTACTTATGCAGACTTTCTATCATGGGCTCATCACTAGTGCTCGTGAGACCATGGATGCTGCAGCTGGAGGCGCATTTCTATCACTCACCATACCACAAGCTACAGCCCTTGTGGAGAAGATGGCGTCCAACCAAGGTTGGAACGAAGAGAGGATCCAAACACGCAAGAAGGGTGGAGGTATGCACCAGCTCAAGGAGGTGGACATGCTGTCTGCAAAGCTAGACCTACTCATGAAAAAGCTCGATGACAAAGCTGGAGACAAAAGAGAAGTCATGAACGTCTACGACTCTCACATGACTTGTGAGGAATGTGGAGATACTGGACACTCAGGCAATCACTGCCCTGAGATGCTTGAGGATGCAAGGTAGATCAACAACAACAACAACTACAACCGTCCTCAACAAAATCAAGGTTGGAATCAACAGAGGCCTAACTACTCAGGTAACTACTCAGGTAATTATTAAGGTAATAACTCTTACAACAACAATAATAATTTTCCACCCCTGAGAGAGTTAGTGTCTAATCAAGGAAAGCTAATGGATAACTTGTCTAAGAAATTGGCATCCAATGATAAAATACTAGAAAACATAAATAATAGAATGGATAATTTCTCTACTGCCATCAAAAACCAAATTAGCTTTAATAAAATGATTGAATCTCAGTTATATCAAATAGCTGCTGCTGTTCCTGCTACTAACCCCGGTATACCATCACAACCGGAAGGATTAGAATCTGCAAATCTTGTAGACATGTTTGATGCAGGTAACTATTGGAGTAATCCCGCTGTCGGAGTACATAATGACCTTCTGCCAGTCAAGAGAGGCGATCCAGGACGCCCCGTCATCCCGATCTCCATCGGCATGGTGGACTTCCCAGAAGCACTCTGTGACTTTGGCTCCAGCGTCAACATTATGCCCAGGGTACTCTATGAAAAATTCTTTACATATCCTTTATCAGAAACAACTATGTGTTTGCAGCTTGCAGATCGGACACTAAGCTTTCCTAAAGGAATATTAAAGAACATGTGTGTCTGAGTTGGTACCTCGTACGCTCCAGCTGACTTCGTGGTGATAGAGACCGGGTCCGATGAGAGGTCACCAGTTATTCTGGGAAGGCCATTCCTGAACACCTCGGGAGCTGTCATCTACGCCAGCGCTGCGAAGATCAACTTCAACATCAAGGGGAGGAAGGAGACGTTTTCCTTCAAGAACAAGGTTACACAAATCCCAGAGCAATCCCAACATGAACCAAGGAAGAGGACCAACAGGAGGAACAAGCAGAACAAGAACAACCAAGGATGGACCGAATCAGCTAAGATGGTCACTGCAGTTCAAGGAGGTCAAGACCGACGACCCAAGTCGCCGTTCCTAATCAAGAAGGACGACCCAGGTATGCCAAGCATTGAGTGCTCAATCAATGGATACTCCTTTCAGAAGGCGCTCTGCGACACTGGATCAGGCGTCAACATAATGGCCACAGTCACCTATCAGCTCTTGTACGGAACCATGTCCTTAAAACCAACATACACTCAGCTCCAGATGGCAGATCAGACATCCCGAAAGGTCGAAGGTATAGTAACCGATGTCCCTGTTAAAATTAACGATTATTTTGTCCATACAGACTTTCAGGTCATTGACATGGGAGACGACGAGTACGATCCACCCATCATCCTAGGAAGACCGTTCCTAGGCACCGTCAAAGCAATCATCTACATTGGAACCGGAGAAGTCCATATGCATTTCCCCTCTGAGAAGGTACGCCGCTACTTTAATGACCCTAACTATATAGTTGAAGATTCTAAGCAGGTCAGGACAAGAAGAAGGCAACGTAACCGTAACCAAAGGAGGCAAACCATCAAGGATGTATGGGCAGACTATGAAGGAGAGGTCATAAGGCCCGAGGATACACAACAGGAGACCGAAGCACCAAGTCGGGTATGGAAAGCGAAGACAGTTACACAAGAAGAGGAGGCGCTGCCGGAACCACCGTCTACGCCACCCAAATCTCAGGACAACTAAGAAGAAAAGAAGTCCTGTTCGGAGGACTTAAAAACACCGAACGCCGTGCCAAGAGGTAAACTTGGTAGTTATCATTTTCCCTTTAATTATTGCTCAGTTAATCATGTTCATTCTGTCTTAAAAAAAATGTTGAAAACGGTAAGCCCCATGTGAGTATGCGAGTGGCATAAAACCCATAAGTACATTCACTATGGTGGTATAAAAAAAATAATAATATATTTTTTCTGTTCTATAAAAATAAAAATAAAAATAGAGAGTAACATTTATCAAGGAAGCTCAAACATGATAAAGGCTAGATATTTATGCTAACGCTTAATCAAGTTCCACGAAGCTTTGTTGTCTATTTGAGCTCCACAGAATTCAGGAAGACTAGCAGACGGAGGATATCCTAATCGTTGTCAGGGTGCTGCCGACATTCAAATACACCTCTGCACCTGCTAGCTACATCAGAAGAAATTACGTCAAGATCTAGCTTGGGGGAGAGCACCCCCATTTATCCCGATAAGTATTTTTATCTACATTTATACCTATGCTTTATTAAAATAAAAAGATGCATAATCATGAAAACCCAAATAAATATTTTGTGTTTATATATATTTGCTTAGTTTAATAAATAAATAAAGTAGCTATGCTAAACTGAATCTTGAAAATAAAACTCTAGCATGGATATGATGAATAGTTGCTCTGCCTAATTTTCAAATTTATTTTCTCTCTAGTTTAGACATAACTGTTATAATTTAAAACTGGCTCTAAACCTGAACTAGTGGGAAGAGAACTTGATCTGAAGTCTAAGTTGTTAACGGATATGATATGGGAAGGTTGAGCTGTTGTTTATCTGTTCCTAGAGATGCTAGAATTCTGGAGAATTTTATCTTTGAAAATCTTTAAAATGTTGCATGATGAGTTCCTGTATGATGAGAGTTTAAATTCCTACCACAGCCATATATACATGCTTGTTAGAATAAGAGCCGCACTTTTACTACTTACTGCTTATGGGCATTGAGTGTGGTCAAGCTGTGTAGACCCTTAGGAACTTGTCATGTGGTTAAAATCAAGATTCACTTGCACGTTCACTCATACATGCTGCTTCTACTCCGGAAGTACGCATCCACATATATCCACTCATTTCCATCTCCAGATTCACCCAAAATTATTCTACTCCTGACCCGGGAGAGAATAGCCAAAAACATTATCCCATTCCTGTTATTCCCTGTGAAGTTAATGCTCAAGTCATTTCTACTACCACTTGCTATATTTTCAAAAGAGGGAGATTGCTCTAAAAAATATAAATACGAGGAAATAAAAAGGAGCAAGTGCTCGGAACCTCGAAGAAAGAAAAAGTGAGACGAGAGGTAAAAATGGACAAGTGTCCGACAGTAGAATTAGGGGTACAAGATACCCACCTGAGAGGAAAAAGAAAAATATATATATATACAGAGCATCTCATTCCCCTCAAAAGTTTTAAAAAGCAAGAAAGGTATGTATTCCCTCAAAAAGAGCATTAGACTTTTGTCATCACCATACACCACTCATTCACCACACATGCACATCTTGATTTGACTTATTGACTTGTTTCTCTGGATCCATGATTTGACTATGCAATAAATGTTCTATGAGTATGTATACTGTATCTCCCACCTATGAGCTCCAGATATCAAAGCCTTATTAGAGTAGGGTGAGAGAGAAGGCAATGTCACTACGCCTTATACCATAAATACCACATACTTTGAGAGAGAAGGCATATACCATTACTGCCTTGGTAAGGATCCAGAAATACCACAAAAGAGAGACCCGAGAAAGTCATACAAGGAATCTCTGAGTTTTATTTGAAAAATTTGCAAAAACTCCAGAGCTATAGCTGATCAAGAATAAGAGACATGGCGTTTGACTAGACCGTTCTATCTTTTAACCACTCAAGATGCAGGTGACGGTTGCAAGCCCCATGGTGAAAGGTAAAATGAGTAAGTTTTAAGTCTTGACAGTTTACTCTAACTCAGGGATGAGACCTTATTTGAAAGCATATGTACCGTCAACGTTCAAAGGCGTTGCAGCAACTTCTAATCCATAATGAGTCTATCCTTGCTCAGGGACGAGCAAGAGGTAAGCTTGGGGGAGTTTGTTGACGGTCCTTAAGTACCAAATATAGTTATCAAATAAATAAAGAAAAGGATCCAAATGCAACCAACACCTAGACTTAGGGTTTTATCTGACAGAATTCCACGAGTTTTGGTGTTTGTCTGTTTCTGCAGGGGGTTATCAGAAAATACGGAGGAAAGGCCCACACGTCGGGTTTACATAGAGATAATAACGTGTTCACCGATTTTCTATCATCTAGAAGACTCCAGAAGCCACGAGATCGAACGGGAGGCCGAACGGGCCCGGAGGCAGGGCGCCCGCCCTGCTCCCTAGGGCGCCCGCCCTGGCCTGAGAGCCAATCAGGCTCCGTCTCACGGATTATGCTCCACCGACCTAAGGGATCAAGGAAAACCGTGCGATTAATGTCGGTTTGATCCGACGGCCCACGTTCACTTGAAGGGGCTATATAAGCAGGACCCCTGGCCCCTGGAGGAGGCACTCCCTCATTCTCATTCTTCAAACCCTAATCTCAGGAGGAGAGTCTCTGATCAAGCCATAGAGCCACCACATCAACTAGATCTCTAGTATAGCATAGCTACATAGGATTAGAACTAGAAGGAGTCAATCTTCGATTGGTTTCCGGATCTGTCAAGAGGATTCTTGGTAATTCCTTTACTGTTCTTCATTGTTCATCTTTGTTCTTCAATATTATGAATACAACTTTGTTCTATTTCAATATATTGATTATGACTATGCTCTACTTGTTTATATTTGCGATTATATTATTCTTAGTTTATCGTAGTTATACGCTTGGCTTAGTTAGATTGGAATTATATACATGTTTAGGATCGTATAGCGTTTATCCATCGGATCCATGGGTAAATGATAAGTATTGTGTAGGCGTGGTGCTTAGACCATATTTATCTGCGATTGCACCTTATATGCCGGATCGTGGGGTGGTCCGCGATGGTGACAGCTTCATTGGTTCTTATATAGTCCCCCTCCCGTGTGTAAGGCAGGCAGAGCAACATTATTACGGGGGAGTGATTGCTATGTTTCTCATCTTCCTTGATAATATCACTATGCATGGGCGTAGTCCTTTCTCGCAATGATTGCCAAGTGTACTTGCACTAACTATGATATGCTAGACTTTATAGTTAAGAATAACTTAGGAAATATCTTTGTAGTTCGTCCTAATACCATGCTAATGACTTGCTAGAATATCTGTTGAGGTGCTTATCATTATTATATATGGCTAGCTGATCAGATTAATTATCTTTGTCACCATTCATACTTTATCTATATTTTATGTGACACTTACCCCTGTATGCAAGAGATAGATGAATGTTCTCACTTATACATGCAATGATTGATACTCATTCCTATATTCCATTCCATAATCAACATTGATGTTAGTAATCCCTTCCCAGTGGTAAAAATATAAATAACGATACCTGGAATACTTCCCGGTTAAAATGCTACATCGGTATTAATCTGTGCGCTTGCAGATCTTATTTATTATTTGTTTAGAAAAGCAGTTGCATATTTCAATACCGCGTCTCTCATGTCATGCTGGGGATGACAACTTGGCTTAAGTGGCATGAGGGATAGGTTCGGCATTTTTGGCGCCGTTATCAGAATTAGAAAACTAAGTCTACTTTTGGTAATGACGTTAAGAATGCCCAACAGCCATCCACTGCCGCCCCTCCCCTTCAGCACCCGGATCTGCCCCCCACCGTCGCCCGACCTACCGGTTGATGGGTGCCTCTCCAGTGCTCTCCCTGAGTCGCCGAGATCGAAGTCTCTGTCGCGCCGTCGTCCAAGCCCGGCTCGCGTGGGGCTGATGCAACGTCGGCGCCCGCGCCGCCAGCCCCAACCCTAGCCTGCGGCGAGCTTACTGGCACCGGCAACCACCTTGCCAATGTCGGTGGGGGGTGCTCGCGGCCGCCGGCGTTAGCGCGGTCAGCCCCTCAGTCGCGCCACCACCCATGCCCGGCTCGCACAGGGCAGGCGGCCAGGCCGGCGCCCACGTTGCCAGGCCCCCCTCGCCGCTGCAACCCAGTCCAGCGGGCTCCACCGCCGCTGTCGGCCACCTGGAGGACAGCAGCCGTGTCGCGAGGCCACCATCCACCATGGAGACCACCTTGACGCCCCGCCCACAGCTTCTGCAGCCGGCGCCGGGAGGTCCCAGTGGGGACGGATTGCGAGCCGTTGGGTCCGCGTCTCCGGAGGCCTGCGCCCCCCCCCCTCCTCTGTCGTCTGAGCCGGCTGCTGCCGCTGTGGCCACCTCGCCTGGGTCATCGGCAGTCGAGGCACTGGCCGCGCCTGACGGCAGTCCGTCGCCCCTGGTATGCTACTTGTCCCTGCCTCCGAGTAGCCTTGACGGCGTCGGAAGCTCCTCCTTCATCCTCTCGCCGGACGCGGAGCCTTTCCACCCAGGTTGTTCCTCCGGTGGGCGCACGAAGAGTTGTCGATGGGCGGACGAAGATGATGAGGAGTCCGACGACGACCACCCCATGACCTACCTCGGCGCCGTTCGTCGCCCAGCACGGTCGGAAGCTGCGCCCCCGCCACCCGCCCAGACTCGACCTACCACGATTCAGTACCGGGGGTGGGGCGGGCGCTGTGCGGCAGGGACCTGGACGAAGCTGGAGGAGACGCAGCCAGCTACGCCCCCAGCTTGTGCACGTCTTGCCTGTTCGGCCATTGGATGGCCGTACCCCTGCCCGCCAACGCCTTGGCCACCGCAGACGGGTCTCTGCCCCCCAACGCTAATGGGTGGTGGGAGATCTCCCATGGTAGGAGACGCAACCTGCGGCTACCTCGGTCGAGCATCGCCAAAAGCAGCTCCCACAGGCCCGGAAGATCCCCGCAGAGCTTCACGGCAGATGTTTCAACTGTCTCTCCTACTCGCACCGTGTTGCGACTTGCCGGTTGCCACGGCATTGCCTGCGCTAGCATGGCCTCCACCACCTCGCCAGGGAATGCACACGACCTAAGGCTTCGGCGACGGTGGCGAAGGGCGCCAACCTACCACGGCAGCCTGCTCGTGACGACCACCCGACCTCCTAGCACGTGCCGCACGACGGTTCACCTAGTTCGGAGGATGCCTCACTAGGGGCCGAGGGGGGCGCCGGTGACAGACGACGGCGACGGCGGCGGTGGCGCTAGACCGGGCCGGAGAAGGACGTCGACACAGGTGCACCAGCCGACCACGACAACAATGCAGGTGCTTCTGCTGCTGCACCCTGCTTCGCCGAGCCTGATCCGTTGGCATTGGCGCTGGGGTTGGAGCCGTGCGTGAGCACGGTGCCTCCCGCGTGGTTCGACCCAATGCTGGAGGAATTCACCGCCTCGCAAGTCGTGTGCCAGCACCAGAGTGCACGTCTTCTCGGGAGTGCACTTCTCCTTGGACGGGACCCTCGTACGCCGTGAGCCGACCTGCGGCCTCAGCGCCTCCTGTCGCGGGTGCAGTGGTGTCTAAGGAGGGCGCAGAGGCGGTGTTGGCCAACAACCCTCCTAGCGATGTCCAGCTGACCTCCGTCGACGAGGACGGTGCTGCGCAAGCTCTTTGCACACACACCCCCCCCCCCCGCGCCCAACGTTGTTCCGGTCGCTTCAGGAAGAGCTCGAGTCGCAGATATGTGTCCCTCTAGAGGCCCCCATCATCCATGCTGCCCCCAAGCTCAGGAGATCCAAGACGCTGAAGCCTGGGTTCACGCCGAGACGTAGCGTACGCCTCGCCGCGAAACCCCGTGCGGCCAACACCACGATCCAGGCGCAGAACGTTCTCTTGCAGAAGCTTGGCATCGCCGTCAACACCGAAACTATGGACGCTGAGGTCGTTCAAAGGTTTCGGGCAGCCTTTGCGGGCCCCATGTCGGCCTACAAGCAAAACGCACTACAGGTGCTGTTTTCGGGCGATTTCGACCCAATGGCCATGAACTTAGATTTGGCTGGGCTTGACGCCGAGGATATGTAGGCCGTGTGCTTAGCCGGTTTCTGTTGTTGTCTTTGCTGTGTAATCACAACCACGTGTATGTTGTTCGGTCGTTGGTCTCGGTAATATCTGGATTACCATGGCTACCTTAGCATGTAACAAAACCTCTATTTCTGCTTAATGAAAAACATGCCACGGTACGATCGCAAAAAAAAAATTTGGTCCATAATTTATACGCTGGGCAGCACAAACTTTCAGAGGTAGACAGACCTCTTTAGGTCCAACCCATTATTACCATCCGTCAATCCCGCATGGGCTATGGGCCCAAAATCTGGGCCTAGGCCAGGAATCAATCAGCGTCCCCAGCCAGGCCTGCTCAGACCACCGTCTGGCATTTTGATCTGATGGACGGTGGACTCCTACGGCTACAAGAGTCATCCGCATGCATAGCATAGCCCATCCATTTGGGCCTCTCATCAGTTTCAGGATCTCGCAACCCATTACCATTCCGTTCATCAGCCATGACGGGCGGATCCGATCCCCACGGCGGTGACTCCACGCCGGACACGTTGAACGGCGACCTGCAATGGGATGGTTTGGTTTCATGGGCATTTTTTACTAGTGCGACATGTTGGTCCATCATTAAAATTAACAACAATTAACTTGATCCATAGTTAGTTATTAAGGGTGTCTCCAACCGTATAAGCTAGCATTACCTCTAAACTAGTAAATATAGAGAAATGAGATACTGCAATAAGCAGCCTCAAATATTGGGCTGTAAGAGAGATGCATCTGGAAATGTGTGACTGTTTTTATAGATAAAGGATAAAATATCCGGCTTCATCTATCAAGAATAGAATCAGACCAATTATTACAAACTCCAAACACGGGCACACAGTTCGGTTGTAATAAACTTACAACCACTCACACGACTAACTGAATAAGTGAAAAGTTCTTGACTAAATAAAACCAACATGTCTTTGCGAAAGCCAACCATTTGAACCAAAAAAACTCTAAAGCTGACGTCTCTAGGTGTTGTGCCACAGAGATCATTTGATCTTTCCGATCGACATGCCGCTGCAATTTCGCCCATTGACGTAGCCAGTGTGTCCCTCGGAACAGTACCTGCAAAAAAGATTTTGGTTTGCATTTGTCAAAAATTACCTCATTTCTTGTTAGCCAAATTGCCTAGAGTAGTGCTGCTGCTGCTGTTAATAGCAATGTATTATACTTTTTGTTACCCACTTTGGACCAGTGAACAAACAAATCATTTATATTCATAGGCGGTGAAATCCTAAAAAGTATATGTATAGAACGCCACAAAAAATTGGCATAAAAGCAATCAAAAAAGAGGTGTTGTATTGTCTCTGAGAAATGGCAGACACAACAAGTTTTGTCTCCGGACCAATTTCTCCTAACCAAGTTATCTTTGGTTAAAATCACTCATCTTTTCAAATACCACATGAGAACCTTTATTTTCATTAAAAGTTTCGTTTGCCAAATATCTTACGGTACTCTCACTCTATTGTTAATTAATGCAGCATACATAGACTTGACTGTAAAAATCCCAGAGGCCTTTAAGCCACATACAAACACATCCATTTCCTACAATAAGTTGACTTGTAAAGAAACTACAATTCAATTCCAGTTTGATAAGTTCGCACCCACTAGATTTCTTCGAAAAGAAATGTTTAGTAAGGGGAACTCATAACTGTAGCAATAGAGTCTTGTTTTCTTCTTACAATATTAAACAACGCAGGAAATTTATCTTTGAGAGGTTTATTTCCCAGCCAAGTATCTACCCATCTTTTACATTGAAATGTCCTAACTTCATGAAGGAATCTTTAACATTCATAAGACTTTTCCAAAAATGCGATCCGTTAGTTTCTTTTCACAACTTCCTAGAGTCATATTTTTAATATACTTGTTTCTTAGTAACTCTTGCCACAGCCCATCCTCATTTAATAATTTGAATAATCACTTACTAAGCAAACATTTATTTTGAATCTCTAAATTCTGAATCCCAAGACCTCCCTGGTCCTTAGGCTGACACATGATTTCCCATTTAACTAATCTATATTTCCTTTTGTGTTAGTCATTTTGCCAATAGAAGCGAGATCTAAAATAGTCGATTTTTTCCAGCACTCCTTTCGGTAGTTCGAAGAATGATATCATAAACATCGATAAACTGGATAGTACCGAGTTTATAAGGACCAATCGACCGCCGACTGTTAGCATTTTACCTTTCCAACCACTAAGTCGTTTCTCAATTCTCTCTTCAATATTCTTTCGGTCTTTATTATATAATTTCCTAAAATGCATAGGCAACCCCAGGTAGCGAAAGGGGAATTTACCAATGACACATCCGAACAGTTGCGAATAAAACTCTTCGTGATCTTTAACTTTTCCAAAACAAAAGACTTCACTTTTGTGGAAATTAATCTTTAAGCCAGATAGTTGCTCGAAAGTGCTTAGCAACAGTTTCATGTTAACTGTCTTTTCAACATCACGGCTCATAAAGATCACTGTGTCATCCGCGTACTGAAGGATTGACAAACCATCTTGAATAAGATGTGGAATAACCCCTTCTATCTGTCCTTCTTTTGCTCTAGCAATTAGTATGGCCAACATATCAACCACTATATTAAATAGTATGGGTGACATGGGGTCACCTTGCCTTAGCCCCTTTTTAGTCTAGAAATAGGACCCAAGTTGGTCATTAACCTTAATATTTATGTTGCCTCCTTGTGTAAAATTATGTACCCATTCACACCATTTTTGTGAAAACCCCTTCATCCTTAAAGTTTACTGTAGAAAGCTCAATTTTACTTTATCATAAGCTTTTTCAAAGTCTATTTTAAAAATCACACCATCTTGTTTTTTTGTGTGTAGTTCATGAAGTGTTTCATGCAGAATAACTGCGCCCTCCATAATATTTCTTCCTAGTAAGAAGCTTGTTTGAGTCGGTCTTATCAACTTCTGGGCAATAGTAGTTAATCTATTTGTTGCAACTTTTGTGAAGATTTTGAAAGAGACATTTAACAAACGGATCAACCTGTATTGTTGAATAACTCTTGCATCCTTCTTTTTAGGCAACAAGATTATGTTTCCGAAATTAAGACGATTTAGAGGTAAGGTTCCATGATGAAAATCAGAAAACAATGCCATCAAATCATCTTTGATTAAACCCCAGAAGACCTGATAAAACTCCGGTGGAAAACCATCCGGCCCAGGCGCCTTATTATGTTCCATTTGGAAAATTGCTGTCCTAACTTCCTCTTGAGTGAAAGGTTCTGTCAAGAACTCATTTTCCAGATCAGAAACTTGAGGGATGTCATTTGTCCGAGATTCATCTAAAGATAATAGAGAATCTTCAGATGGACCGAACATGTTTTTGTAATAACTAGTAATATGCTCTTTAAGTTGAGCATCACCGGTTAAAATACTATCGCCATCCTCCAGCTGGAAAATACGAGTCTTTCTATGTCTACCATTGGCTAGCAAGTGATAATATTTTGTGTTTGCATCTCCTTCTAAAAGGTGTTTCACTTTAGCCTTTTGGTACCACTTGAGTTCCTCCTCTCTCAGTAATTCTGCAAGCCTTTCATTTAAAACATGTTTTAGATCTCTTTGCGAGTCATTTAGCAAAGTGTGTTCTGCCTTTTTATCTAGTTCGTCCAACTTATTTAAAAGTGTTGTTTTTTCTTTCTTGTACACACCAATTACATGCTTCGCCCATCCTCTAAGATGCTGACGAAGCCTTCTAATTTTCATCTGCCATCTGTCAATAGGTGAACCTAAAACTAGAGTATTCTGCCAAACATGTGAAACCATCTCACAGAATCCATCTCTTAATAACCAGCCAAGTTCAAATTTGAACTGTGGCTAATAGGTTGAGGATGGGTTGTTTGTAGAGAAGATCAAAGGTGTATGATCAGAGATTTCTCTATTTAGCATATGAACAGTTGTAAGAGCATACTTCGACTCAAAATCTGTACATACAAGAACTCTGTCCAATTTTTCAAAAGTTTGGTTAGGCAGATTATTAGCCCAGGTATACTTCATTCCTGACAGATCAATTTCTCTAAGGTTTAGGGCATCAATTACTGCATTGAACAAAAAAAGGCCATCTATCATTATAATTATCATTATTTTTCTCGTCCGGTCTGCGAATAATGTTAAAATCACCACCTATAACCATAGGTATAGTTTCTTTTAAACATACTCGAACCATTTCAGACAAGAAATTTGACTTGTGCTCCATCTGAGCCGGACCATAGACTGAAATAAGATTAAACTTAAAATCATCTTCTTTGTGTCGTAATTTAAAACGAATAAAAAAATCCCCTTCCTCAATTTCTCCAATGTCAAAATTCAACAAATGAACACCTAGAATCATGCCACCGGATCTACCCCATGGAGCCATACAGTGCCAAAAAAAAGTCTCTACCAGCACAAATTGTGTTGAGAGTGTTTTGTGGAAAGCTAGCTCTACCAGTTTCCGATAAGGCAATGAAGTCTAGATTTTTTTTCCTTTGTTAAGTCTGACAAGAATCTATATTTTTTACCATTCGCGAACCCATTACAATTCCAGAAAATTCCTTTCATCTGGACTTACTTTTAAAACTTTTATTTTTCTGTTTAGGGTGCCTTCTCTTTTTTGTGATACAGGGGTTTGTAAAATCATATTGTAATTTGGATGCACGTTTAGCAAATATTGTTGTGTTTTGAAGCTCAATGATTATCGAAAAGGAGACACATTTAATGTAGCCATGGAGCCACAAGATGACACCTCATCAATCATCTGTTGCCCACGTAGACCGGCCAAAATGCTAGGGGCCAAATCTGCATCCCAGAAATACGGCTGTCCATTGAAGGCCAAATTTCTATTTGGATTTACAGAATAAACGTAAATACCTTCTGATGAGCAAATTAAAAGTGTTTGAGCCTGTTATTGTGCAGACCTTTAGTTGTTTGTTCTAGCTTAATTTTGGTCCATAGCGTATACGCCGGGCACACAAACTTTTGGAGGTCGACATTTTTGGGCCCAACCCATTATTATCATGCATCAATCCCGCATGGGCTATGGGCCTAAAAATCTAGGCCTGGGCCAGGAATTCATCAGCTTCCCCCAACAAGCCCTCCTCAACCCAGTGCTCGGCCAGCATCACTTCTCGGTGGATCAAACCCAGTGCTCAGCTTGCTGTGCTGTGAGTCATCATCTACAAGAGTCATAGTCATAGGCAATGCATAGCATAGCCCATCCATTCAGGTTTCGGGCCTCTCATCAGCTTCAGGATCTCTCAACCCATTCCAATTCCCATTTCGTTCGTCAGTCATTGATGGACAGCGTTGTCGTCGCTGTCGGCATCCTACCATTGATGGACAAGATAGGGCGGGTCGTATAGATATGGATTGACCACCTCTGGGTGTATCGAGAGGTAAGATCGGGAACAACACCAGGAATTGGAGCTATGGATGATGTCGGAGGAATGATTTAGAGTTCAGATTTCAGAATTGTTCATCTGAATCTTTCTTCTCTCGGTCTCTCCTCTATACATCTGGTCGAAGTGGGCGGCCAAGTTGGTGACACACGCACGCCTCCTGTCGTCGGCTGAACCCACTCTCGAGCGGGATCGCTGGTGCGGACGTTGGGCCTTCTATTGCGGTTGCTCAGTTGCGGCCCGTCCCCATATGTCCTCGATAGTACTTGCAGCCCTAACACATTGGTCTAAACAGTCCTTTCTTCGTGACCAATTTATCATTTGCCAGTGCTTCTTGTGGTCTAGATATACAAAAATATAATGTAAACAATAAGTAAAGAGCTCAAATTACAAGGCGTGTGATCTCGGTGGTCAAAATGCAACCTGTAGTTCAAGTTGGAGCTATACCAAGATACACTTTCGATCGCCAGCCACAATGTTAAGCTCGCCACAAAAGCCCTCGCCAATCAAAACAAGTGACACAAACCACTCTGGGCCAGTTTGGCAGAGCTCCTGGAGCAGCTTCCAAGCTAAATCCAAAAAAAAAAGCTCGGCCAAACATTTTTTTGCTACTCGAGAATGATTCTTTGCTGATTTTGTGAGGTGATTCTCTGAAAGGAATTAAGAGCCTGAGAGCTAAAAAAGGTAGCCTCTCCTTATTCACTTCACATACACGATCACTGTATAAACATAATTTATCGTAAGAGAATCATAGCAAATCAATTTTAGCCAGAGAATCATTTCTCACAGAAAATGAGAAAGAGCTCTACCAAAATGGCCCTTGGGCAATTGTAGATCAAATAAAAAAACAGAGGAAGTAATCAAAAAATGGGAGTAATCGGCATCACAGACGACCGCTGACCTGGTCCAAAAAGACTCCCAGTGCAATATAAGGGTCTTCGCATTACCGCGTCCCACAGCCCATAGCCATTGAAAGTTCAGTTTGCAACGAAAGCGTCAGAAGAAGAATGCGTCCTCCGCCTCACTAGCCGCACTAGCCAATGGCCTGCAACCGCAAGCTTCCCTCCGCCTACTTGCTGGTCTTGGCTGGCGCAGCAGCTGCAGCCCCCGGCGCCGCTGCCGCCAACGCCAGCATCTCCGTCTACTGGGGTCAGAACAGCAACGACGAGGGCAGCCTTGCAGACACATGCAGCACCGGCCGGTACGCCTTCGTGGTCATCGGCTTCCTGTCCACGTTCGGCGGCGGGCGGACACCGGCCCTCAACTTAGCCGGACACTGAGATTCCGGCGTGGCGGGTGGCTGCACACGCCTGTTGCTGGACATCCAGTCCTGCCAGGCCCAAGGCGTCAGTTTGCTCCTCGGCATCGGCGGAGCTGGGGGAAACTACAGCCTGTCCTCCGCCTCTGACGCGCAGAGCGTGGCCACCTACCTCTGGGATAATTTCCTCGGCGGCGACAGCAGCAGCGGCAGCTCGTCGTCGTCGTCGCGGGTGCGGCCGTTCAGCAACGCTGTGCTCGATGGCATTGACTTCTCGACGTCTAGATTGGTCAGTCACTTGGACGACTTCGCCAAGGGCCTCAAGTCGCTGGGCGGGGTCACGCTAGTGCTCACCGCGGCGCCGCAGTGCCCGTACCCGGAGTCCGGACGCTTCCCTCGGCGCGGCGCTCGCCACGGGGCTGTTCAACTACGTTTGGGTACAGTTCTACAACAACCCCGGGTGCGAGTGCCAACCGAATGGAGACGTGATCAATCTGGAGGCTTCATGGAAGACGTGGACGCAGTCCTTGCCGTCAGCGTCGGTGTTTCTTGGCCTGCCGGCGTCACTTGACGCTGCGGCTAGCGGGTACATAGACCCCCATAGACTTTGTGTCACTTTGTGCTGCCTGTGTTGAAGGGCTCTGCAAATTACGGCGGCATCAAGCTGTGGAACCGCTACTATGACAACGCCACTGATTATAGTGCCAAGCTTCTGAGCAACGGTAAGTATCTACATGGCATCGCAAGTATGGAACAATCTGGGTTAGGGTTGATCAACAAAACGAGTTTGTTCATTTGATATGTTCAATTATATATAGACTTAATTAATGTACATATCGGTGATCAAAATGGTTTATTCATAACTTACTTTTGCATTTTCCATTAAGATCTCATAACTAGTTTTCTCAAAGAACATAACTGATCAGTTGATCGATCTGTTTGTTATTAATTCAGCCGTCACAGCGGATCCACCAAACATCTCGCCAATTCCACGGGGCTCTGGCAATGCATCGCCACCGAACAACTCACCAGTTTCACCAAACACTGGCCGATCACGAAGAAAAAGGATCAGAATATGTAAGAATCCCTGGCTTATATATGTGCTTTGAAGATTCTTTTTATTGATAAGACCAACAGAAATATGCTTAAGAACTTCTTGTGTATTTGCTCTCCCTTAATTAATTATACTAATATTTATTTCCCTAAATGTGTACCGTGATTATACATTCTGGCACCAAATTTACGGAATTATGAAACACACAAGCCTATGGCCTTTCTGATTTCAGACCAGGTTTTACTCCAAGATAATAATTTATCTAAATGTGCTGAGAAAATCAACCCTTGGCGTTGGTGATATCCATCAGATCCTGTTGATGAATATCATTTTTCATAGAGGATTGCCATCAAAAACCTCGAGGAATCCCACGGTAATGTAAATGCAGCAATTAATTCAGTTTGTTCTTTTTCTAGTGATCATATTCAACGAAATTTGGGAGGGGTGGGAATCAGTTTGGGTGGTAAAGAAAGTTTAATTGCTGATTTTGTAGCTCTAATCAAAGTTGTAGAAAATGAGAGATTGAAACTTTCTTGTGTTGTTGATTCAATTGATAAAGAGAATGAATCAAAGGAGGATGAGATCGATCCTGATACTTCCACCATCAGTCGACTCTGTGGCGACTTGACGGAGGAGGCGATGGACGATAATAGTGCGGGCCTTGATGGAGTACTTGTTGACATACCCATCAAGGTGGCAAAAAAGAAAGTCAAAGAAAATCATCAATAGGAAGGTACCTGCTAAGAAAAAATTGTTCCAATGAAAGGGATCTTTTGGAATTGTAGAGGTCTATGTGACTTAGCAAAACATACTTTTTTACATGATGTGACCGAAAATAAGAAACTTGATTTTATAGCTTTATCACAAACCAACAGAAATAGTTTCTCGACTCAGTGTCTGGAAAATTTCTGTGCCGGGGCTGATTTTGTTTGGCATTGGTGATGTCCCCGGGGTATGTCTGGGGGATGCTAAAGGGAATAAATTTTCGAAGTAGAAAATATTGTCGATGGGGAGTACTACATTAAATTTGTCTTGAGAAATAAGATACATGGCTTCAGATGGGCCATTTTATCTATCTATGGCGCAGCACAGGAAGAGCACAAAGAGAACTTTTTGTCAGAGTTGGTACGTGCTTGTACTAGCTGCGGGGATCTACCTTTTATAGTAGGGGGGATTTCAATATAATCAGAAATCCATCGGAAAAAAATAATTCAAGGTTTAACAATAGATGGCCACTCCTCTTTAATGCCATTATAGAAACTTTGAATATGAGGGAACTAGAGATGACAGGTAGAAAGTTCACCTGGGCTAATTATGCTGAAATTCCAACCTATGAGAAGTTAGACCGTATTTTGGTGACAACTGAGTGGGAACAAAAATTTCTATTGGCCACTGTCTAGGCACTTACCCGGGAAATCTCCGATCACACACCTCTTTTACTGGATGGAGGGGAACCATCTCATAGAGGCAACACTAGGAATTTTAAATTCGAGCTAGGGTGGCTGACAAGGGATGGTTTTTTTGACCTGGTAAAAGGGGTTTGGGAGTCCAAGAACAGGGGTAGAACACCCATGGAAAGGTGGCAATGTAAGATTAGAAGGCTACGACGATTTCTAAGAGGTTGGGCTCGAAACTTAGTCTCCCAAAAGAAGAAAAATAAACTTGACCTGTTGGATAAAATAGATGTCCTTGATAGAAAAGCATAAACAACTTTGTTGTCATCTCACGAGGTAGAGCTTAGGCATCATCTTAAAGGGCAATTAACTAAGTTGCTAAGAGAGGAGGAGATCTATTGGCTCCAACGATTAAAAGCAACGAAGTTGTTGCAAGGGGATGATAATACTAAGTATTTTCATCTGATGGCAAATAGGAGACATAGAAAAACAAAGATCACACAACTAGAACAGGAAGAAGGAATTATTGTTGGGGATGCCAATTTGAAATATTATATAACCGATTACTACAAACGACTGTTTGGATACCATATACAGAATTCTTTCTCATTGGACGAGACTTTGAGGCATGATATACCTCAAGTGTCGGAGGAGGAGAATGAAGTATTGGTGGCTCCTTTCAATGAGGAGGAGGTTAAAATGGCAGTCTTTGATATGGAACATAATAAGGCGCCGGGTCCGGATGGCTTTCCTGTAGAATTCTACCGATTCTTTTGGAATGTTGTCAAACAAGACTTGATGAGCCTCTTCCATGAATTCTATATGGGGAGACTACCTATTCACAGTTTAAACTTTGGGGTAATTACACTATTACCCAAGATCTCCGATGCAACTAGGATACAATAATACAGGCCTATTTGTCTTTTAAATGTATCGTTCAAGGTTTTTACAAAGGTGTTAAATAATAGAATTTTGAAAGTGGCAGATAAACTAATAGGGCCATCCCAGTCGGCTTTTATTCCAGGAAGATATATAATGGAAGGTGTGGTAATACTACATGAAACAATACATGAGTTGCATAGGAAAAAAACAAGATGGAGTGATCCTAAAGCTAGACTTTGAAAAAGCGTATGATAATCTTAAGTGGCCTTTTATACAACAAATCCTCAGAATGAAAGAATTCTCACCAGTGTGGTGTGAATGGATTTCAAAAGTCATGTCTAGAGGGAGTGTTGCAATAAAGGTTAATGAGAACTTAGGCCATTATTTCCAAACAAGAAAAGGGGTGCGCCAAGGGGACCCGTTATCTCCAATCTTGTTTAATATAGTGGTTGATATGTTGGAAATTCTCATTTCACGAGCAAAACAGGCAGAACAAATCCAAGGAGTGGTTCCGCATTTGGTTGATGAAGGACTCTCAATCCTTCAATATGTAGATGACACTATTATCTTTATGGACAACGATCTAGAGAGGGCCAAAAACATGAAGCTTTTGCTTTGTGCTTTTGAACAACTATTAGGACTCAAGATCAATTTCCATAAGAGCGAGTTGTTCTATTATGGTACAACTAATGCCAATCAAGCTGAGTATACACAAATTTTCGGATGTAAGGTAGGATCATTCCCTTTTAGATATTTAGGAATTCTTATGCATCATCGAAAACTTATGAATAAGGATTGGAAACATGTGGAAGAAAGATTTCAAAAGAGACTGAGTGGTTGGAAGAGTAAGATGCTTTCAGTGGGAGGAAGGCTTGTACTCATTAACTCAGTTCTAAGTAGTCTTCCTATGTTCACGATGTCTTTCTTTGAAATACCGAGAGGAGTTTTGAAAAGGTTGGATTATTTTAGATCTCGATTTTTTTGGCAGAGTAATGAACATAAGAAAAAATATAGATTAACAAAATGGAAGGTAGTATGCACACCAAAAGATCAAGGAGGATTGGGCGTCCTCAATCTAGGTGTCCATAATAAATGCCTCCTAAGTAAGTGGCTTTTCAAATTGTTAAATGGTGATGGGGTATGGCAACAATTGCTTAAAAATAAATATTTAAGGGACAAAACTTTGACTAAGTTCAATACATGCCCGGGGACTCTCATTTTTGGGCTGGCCTTATGAAAGTCAAGGATGAGTTCCTGTCGATGGGTAAGTTTGATCTAGGTGACGGATCCCAAGTGCGTTTTTGGGAGGATTCGTGGATATCACCACACCCTCTCAAAATGCTCTTCCCGTCATTGTACAATATTGTGAGAAAGAGAAGTGCATCTGTTAGGTCTGTGTTGTCTACGATACCGTTAAATGTAGCTTTCAGAAGATCTCTTATGGGGGTTAACTTGCAAGCATGGAACAATGTCGTGGCCATGGTGGCGAACGTACAATTAAGAAACGAAAGAGATCGATTTGTGTGGGGGCTTCATCAGAACGGTTTGTTTTCAGTCAAGTCCATGTACAGAGCTTTGTTAGGAGTACAGGCTTTATCTTATAACACTTTTATTTGGAAACTCAAAATACCCCTCAAAGTTAAAATCTTTATGTGTTACTTGTTTAAGGGAGTAATTCTAACGAAGGATAATTTAGCTAGGCGACAGTAGCAGGGAGATAAGAAGTGTTGTTTCTGTTACTCCAACGAGACTATATAACATTTACTCTTTGACTGTCATTATGCTAAATTTATTTGGAGAATTGTTCATGTTTCCTTTGACCTAAAACCCCTAACTAGTGTACATAATTTGTCTACAAGTTGGTTGGAAGGGCTAAATAGAAAAATGAAGTCTCAAATTCTAGTGGGTGCAAGTGCCATTTGCTGGGCACTTTGGTTAACACGGAATGAAGTTATGTTTGACAAGATCATAGCACCGTCCTATTTGCAGGTTATTTTCAAGGGGACGTACTGGACCAGGTCCTGGACCTTACTTCAGAAGGAAGAAGAGGATCGCCATTTGATTAAGGCGGGTTGCAAGACTATTGAGTCAGCCGTGATGGAGGTGTTTGCAAGACACGGCTGTAGGTTTAACAATAGAATTGCTCTTTAGTTTTTCCATTTGAAAACTTTGTCTTCTTGATGGCTCAAAACTTCGTTTTTGAGATTCCTTGGATTGTATGACGCTTGCTTGTAATAATGAATAGCCATATGTATTAGTCGATGCAGAAGCTAGGATATTAATATATTCCCTTTTCTAAAAAAAAGCTTTCCTATGTGCCAATTTCAGCAACATCTAAAGCAGCCCAAAATCATCACCTATTCATGGAGGGAAATGTATGTGTATCACGCACTTAGATTGAGGATATGTCAGCAGCAACAACTAATTGAATCCAATCATCACATCAACCAAAAGATGCTAGATTTGACGGGGGAAACCCCAAAATCAGGGTAAAAACCACGTCACCAAGGCAGGCAAATTATCTTTCCACTATTTGCTCATGTGTGTTCATATCTAGATAGCACTAGAGGCAACCCTACGTCAAGATTTTTAAATCTTGGACAATAACAACAACAAGATTTGGGGCCGCTAGCTTAGAGGCACCAACGACGTGGCTATCACTACCCCTTATCTTCACAACACTGTTGGTTCAAAAACCCCTATCACTGCCGGATTTTGAACCGACAGTGGCATACCGGCAGTGATGAAGCGGGTTCATCACTACCGGTTATAAAAAACTGACATTGACGTGGTTTTGAGAAAATCTAAAAAACAGGCTGAAAAAATAGGGAATTTTTTTAATTCTGAGAGAGACCACATGGTCGTGGTCGTGCGTCCGAAGTCTTGCGATTTTTTGCATGAAAAACACGCGCTTCGCGGCCATCGGCGCTCGAACCTCTGACCTCCTGTTTCGCGTCTTCGGCGCCTAACCACTCCAGGTACAAGTTATTTGTGACCGAATAGGATTTTCGTCCTAGCCATTTTATGTTCATCTGATTTTGAAATGAGTATTTGGGACCCTAAACGAATTCAAATGAAAAAGATGTTAACTACGAAGTTTTATAACTTTTTGAGATCTACAACTTTTATTTTGGTAGTTTCTCCATCCGAGGTCGTTTATAAAATTTGAATTTCAAATTTGAAAAATTCAAACGTAGTTTTCCATGACAAGATGATTTCAAATCAAAAAGTTATTAACTACAAAGTTTCACAACTTTTGAAATCTATAACTTTTCTTTTTGCTGCTTGTCCATCCGAGGTCATTTAAAAAATTCAAATTTCAAATTTTTAGAAATTCAAACGTAGTTTTCCTTGACAAGATGATTTTAAATCAAAAATTTGTCAACTATAAAGTTTCATAACTTTTTGGGATCTACAACTTTCATTTTGATAGTTTCTCCATCCGACGTCATTTACAAAATTTGAATTTCAAATTTTAGACATTCAAACGTAGTTTTCCTTGTTAAGGTTATTTCAAATAAAAAAGTTGTCAACTGCAGAGTTTCATAACTTTTCGAGATCTACAACTTTTATTTTGATCATTTGATCATTTATTCATCCGACATAGTGGTAGTAATATTGTTCACAAATGTTACATATTCCTCTTATAGTTTATGAAATCTTGATAAGTTCTACAACTTCTATGTTCATGACTTTTTCAGCTGAAATTATTTAGTGTTCCAAAATGACGTTTGAAGTTACCATTTTTTGAAATTCAAAATTCAAATAGATAAAACGTAGTAACATGAAAAGATGGATAAAATAATACCTGTAAAAACACAATAAATTGATAGAGCATGATTTTAGAAATTTTTAGAAAAAAATCATCAAATTCGAAGTTAGTACGAGGGAGAAAGACTGGTTATAAGTTTTAGCCAGAGATTAAAAAAAGAAATTAGAGTTCTTCAATAATTTTAAAATTTAATTTTAAATAGTATTTTGAAGTAGTAAATGATTTCAAATGAAAAAGTTGTCAACTACAAAGTTGCATAACTTTTTGAGATCTACAACTTTTGTTTTGGGCGTTTCTCTATCCGAGGTCATTTGAAAAATTCAAATTTTAAATTTTAGAAATCAAACATAATTTTCATTAGATAGATGATTTCAAATGAAAATAATTGGACATCCAAATGATCTCAAATTAAAAAAGTTTAAACTACAAAATTGTAGACCTCATCGAGTACTACAACTTTGATATAATGTTCGTCTTCATCGGACATCATATGAGAAACTTATGAAGTTTGCTTGCAGCTGTCGGTTCAAGTCATGAACCAATAGTGATAATATCAGTGTCGGTTCTTGACTAAAACTGGCAGTGATGACCCAATATCACTGCCGCTTCTTGGCTAAAACCGATAGTAATATGAACCGATAGTGAAGACCCGAATATCAGTGTTGGTTGGTCCTATCACTGCCGGTTTTAACCAAAAACTGGAAGTGATGGGCTATCATTGTCGGTTTCTTAAAATCCGACAGTGATGAGGCCGTCAATGATGTTCAATTCTGTAGTAGTGTGTGACCCTTCGTAATATTGAGGATGAATCCTTCTTAATCTATTGCAAAATCTTCGACTCTCCTGGAGCTCTTACTGCATTCTTCTCATTATTCTCCCGCCTCTTTTCCTTCTCTCTTGGAGCTCTCACTCTGTTCTTGTTCAAGTGCTTGCTCCCTTCTCTCACACATGCAAGAAGGAGCTCAACAGACTGAACTAGTACTCTCTGTCCGCTTGCTTGTCCATGAAGAGCCGAGGGGCTGCTGCCCTAGTGCTCTGTGCTCTTCTAGAACCTTCTCTCCTTCTCTTTGAAGCCAAACACAATGTCGAAGACGCACCATAGCTGCTGCCATCTCCGTGGAGGAGTCAGTAGTCACGATTGTGTTTTACCGGCTTGCCTTTCATGTGAAGCCTCTGCTTTCGCTGCTCAGTTGTGTTGTGTGCCTGCTTGACAAGGGGAGGAGGATTTCACCACGACTTCTATGCAGTTGTGCTCACGTGAAGTTGTGAAGGTGCTGGTGCGTTGCTAGTGGTGGATTCAGGTGTCATGTGTGGCTGTTCTCATGAAAGAAACGGTCAGCCATAGTGCTGTCCAGTCCAGGGATACTTCGACATTCCTTGATTGGTGTGTTCTGGTTCAGAATCAAGATTTGCAAAATAAACACCTTTTGAGCAAATTAAAACAGTTCGAGCCAAAAAAATGAAAGTAACCGGTCAGTTGAGGGTCTCGACACCGTGAGGGCGACGCACGACCGGCGGTGCGTTTTCCTGGCCATTCTCCGGCGATAAGCCTTCTCTGGGGATGAAAAGTAGGAGAATGGATTCGGGAGTTGATGCCGCGTCGATTGATCGGTGAGTTTTCTCCTATTTCTTTGGTTCCTCAGTGTACGACTCTTGTTGTTGCGGGCTCTGTTTGCGTGCGCTTCTTACGAGAGATGGGGGTGACTAAAACGGGTAGATGCTTGCTTTGCGGAGAGATTCCGGTAGTTTTCTACGAGATGGATGATGCTTCCCTTTGCTTGAATTGTGATAAAATTGTTCATGGGGCGAACGCGATTGCTGAATGTCATGAGCGCAGGGTGATTCTGGGCTCTAGATTAGAACGCAGGGGGAATTTGGGAAGTGCTTCTTTTGCAGACCTTTCTCCTGTGAACTCTCATGGAAAAGAGCAGCAGGTGGAGGCTACTGGAGTAGGATGGGGGCATTGGCGATCAGGGAAGATCCTCCAATGACTCCTATGAATGTGGTGCATATCAAGAACTTATGCAATCGCAGTGAGTAGTGTAATACTGTCAATTCAGGCGATGATTGGCTGTCCCTAAAGAATGCCTCATGGATGGTGAAATCTGTACCCATGGGGGGTAATCAGAAAGCCAAGAATTTGAATGAGCTAGTGTCTTCCTAGGAAGGGACTCGTCTGAGCCAACAAAGAACTAAATGGGAGAATGAACTTGCAACACATCTCTTCATGTCCCCAAATCAACAATCAGACAAGATTTTAAGTGAGCTTGAAGAGTCGGGGAAGCAATTGGAGGAAGCAATGAGAAGAGTAAGCCTTGTTCAATGGGGCAGTGCAAAGGTAGTGGAAACCTGCAAGAAGCTGGAAAATGACTCTGTAGCTGGCCCTAGAAGTCCTGAAGTGGGCTCAACATATGTAGAAATTTACAACCACTCATACAAGCCCATTGGGCCTCAATGGGTTTGGATATCCAAAGCTAGTGCAATTTAGGGCATCGGTTACCCTGCTTCTAGACAATAAGTGCTGTGATTTGGTCACTTAGCAAGAAAGGTAAACCGCTTAGGTCCGCCGCCGCCGCTCGTTCGTGGAGGTCGTCAATGCCAACAGGATGGCGAGGAGAGGGCAAGAGTAGAGATCATGGAAGCGGAACTCTGATGATTGGATGGATGAGGATGACTTACTAGGAGGAGAGCTTCGCCAAGAACAAGATCTGCGTCAAAAACTTCAGCGAAGTGCCGACGGGGAAGGTAACGATCGCCAGTATCGTGGGGGGAATAACTTTGCTAGAGGGGGTTTATGCTGATAGAGAGTATGATAGAGGTGATAGAGGGTACAGAGGTCCTGATGAAAATCTGCAAGGGGGTAGGGGATATGGCCGTGGTTAGACTGTTAATAGAGACCTATATAGGGGGAAGCGCATCTCTAGAAAGGAAGGGATCAAGGGAGCTCCACCTTTCAGAGGAATAGAGCAAAGGAGGCAAGGAGCCAAAGAAAGTTGGAGACCTAAGGACCCAGTAAGGGGGAGGATTCCATTGCAGCTAGAGGGAAAACCTTTGGACATCAAATGCTTTCGCTGTCTGGATTATGGTCACCACCAATCAGACTGCACAAAAGAGCCAGTATGCTATAAGTGCAAAGGTAAGGGCCATATGGCGGTTGATTGTGATTAGACAAGGAGGAAGCTTCATTTGTTTGGCTTTGGGATCCCTAGAAAATGGTTCTATTCTATTGAAATTACAACTGCTCAAGTCAAATACAATCAATTTGTGGGACTGGTGATGGTAGAAGATGGTGAGGCTAATGAGGACAAGATCAATGCAGAACTTAGGTTAGTTGTCAATGACAATTGGGATTTTCAAGCTAAGAAGGTGACAGACAATGAATTTCTAGTTATATTTCCAGACAAGGGAACCCTAGAGACTTTTTCCAGAATTGCTAGCTTGGAGCTACCCATTCATAATCTGAAAGTCAAGATCCAGAAGTCTAATGTGGACCCAGCCACTTCTTCTATTCTACAGACATGTTGGGTGAAGATCAGCAATATTCCTCCCATTGCTAGAGATGAAGCTGTGATCAGATAACTTGCTACTTTGGTTGGGTAGCCAATAGTGGTAGATGAGCTAAGCCTTATTAGGGATGAGCCTGTTAGAGTTAAAGTGAATTGTAGGGACCCCTTAGCCATAAGATGTGTCATTGAGATTTTCTTTAACAAGGTGGGGCATGAGGTGAAATTTATCTCAGAAGGACCTCTTGGAAACAAGAATCTGTCCATTGGGGGACCTTCTGGCTCTAGTAAGGACGATGATAAGCCAGGTAGAAGAGATCATGGGACAAGAAAGACTCTATGAACAAGAAGAAATCTGATAAGTTTGATAGATTTGGCAAAATTGACAAGGAACATGACAGTCATAGTGACAGTCAAGAGGCTATGGAGGACGACAACTTCAGTGAGAGCTCTGAATACAGTTTTGAGAAAATCCAAGAGCAAGTCATACCTATTGCTGCATTTCATCATAGCATTAGTGTTCTGCAGCTAACTGAGAGGGAGGATGAAATTATGGTGGGTGATTCACAAATCTGGGGCCCTACCTTGTCTTTACTGCAATCATGTGGGGGGCCCATAAATGAACAATTGACCATACATGAAGAACAGGCTCAGGCATCAGATCACATGGTAAGGCAACCTGAGGAGTGTGAAAGAAGGAAAGGCAAGTGGGGAATCTAGTTGCAGGCAACTGGTTGATCAGAAGGAATAAACCTTCCATCCAGAATACACGGAGATGCATCCTGTGGGCCGTGACAAAGGAGAGGAGGAGTCAATATTCAGTGACATTCTTGAGAACGAAATTATTGTACATGGAAGTACAGGGCCATTCTTGATGGATAAAATCAGATGGCCAAAGTTGGTTCTGGCGCAAGATATGGAATCACCAACAGAAGACCTATCACAAATCATCCATGCTCAGGGAGGATCCCAGGAGGATACAATGGGACAGTTCAAGATACCAGATGGCCATACAAAGTGTGGTTCCAAACTGGCAGTTGATGAATATGGTATGGTGATAGAAGGGAGTACTCAGGAATCAGATCTGATAAACACTCAAGAGACTAAATTTATGGATACTATGTCGACTCAAAGTATTGATGAAGTTACAGAGGAAATCTTGCAGCAGCCCTGGGTTAGTTCTGCTAAGAAGAAGAAAGACAAGAAGAAAGGGGCTGTGAAGGTGGTAGTGGCCACCAGAACAAGCAGTCGAGTGCCAAAGGATGGGAGGACTGTGATGGAGAAGGCTATTCAGCGTACTCAAGATAAGAATGATACTTCCAAAGGTATGTGTGCCTCCAATCCATTTCTGGTTTTGAACAGTTTAGATAATGAATATATCAATGATGTAGCGCCTAAACTTGATCTCACAATTGAAAATATAGATACCCAATTAGAGGTTTTTAGAGCAGAGGAAAGGGTGAGAGGAGCCCTGGCAGAGGCCAACTACAAGGAGGATTTGGCTTCTGTCAATAAGAAGACTTCCCCTCAAGGTGAGGAGGAGCTACAGGAATTTAGTCTTGATGTCATAGATAACTCAGCAAGGGATGTTGAGGTTTTATCTAGATAGGTAGATGTGAAAGATCCTCCTAAAAAGAGGGGGAGACCCAAGAAAAAATCAAAATGAGGTTTCTCTTTTGGAACATCAGGGGGTTGGGTAAAAGGAGTAGGAAAAGACAGGTTAGGGAGTTTATAGCTGATCATAATCTAGAAGTAGTTGGTATCCAGGAAACCATCAAGGAAACTTTTACTGATAGAGAGCTGTTGGACCTGTTAGGAAATAAGGATTTTTCTTGGAAATGGTCAGCAGCTAGAGGGAGATCAGGGGGATCCTTATGGGCTTTAATCAAGAAACTCTTGAAATGGAGGATTTTTGCATTCTGGAGTATTGTATCTCAATGAGCCTAAGAGATAGAAGGACCAATTTTAGATGGGTCATGGTGACGGTCTATGGTCCTGTTGATCATAACAAAACAAAGGATTTTTGGCTGAATTAAGTCTTATCTGTCAGCAGACTATGTTGCCTATTGTTTTTAGGGGAGACTTCAATTTAATTAGGGAGGAAGCAGATAAGAACTCTGATAATTACAATTACCAGTTGATTGACCAATTCAATGAATTTATTTGGGATGATCAGCTGAGAGAATTGAAGAGATCTGGCCAAAAATTTACCTGGACCAACAAACAAGATAAGCCAATTATGATGAATTTGGACAGAGTGTTTTTCTCCATGGGCTGGGAGGAGAGATTCCCTCTGTCCTTTTCCTAGTGTCTAACTAGGGTTGGTTCAGATCACTCTCCCATTATTGTGGATAATGGTGAGAGTCTACCTGTCAGGCCTAGGTACTTCTTTTTTGACCAACAGTGGTTGTTGAATGAAGACTTCAAATCATTTGCAACTAAGACCTGGAAGGAGGCTGAGGATAGATGTCCTGAAGCCTGTTACTCTCTGGATAGTTGGCATGGATGCCTGGTCCTGTTGAGAACAAAGTTGAAGGGGTGGAACATAAAGAGATTGGGTGAACAAAAGAAGGAAAAAAAGGAGCTCATGGAGGAGCATTCTTCAATTGACAAACAATCTGAAACCAGGGAGCTTTTAGCAGAAGAATGGTCTCATTGATATAATGTGGAGCAGCAACTTGAAAAGCTATACCTGGAGGAAGAAATATATTGGAGACAGAGGGTAGGAAAACATTGGTTAACTGCAGGGGACACAAACACTAAGTTTTTTCACCAGTTTGCTAATGGTAGGAGGAGAAAGGGGACAATTGTCCAAATGGAGACAGAGCAGGGGATCATTACAGATCACAAAGAGATTATGGATCATGTGGTCATGTTTTACAAGGGGCTCTTTGGTCCAGTGGAACCCAGAAATATATTCCTAGGGGAAATTTTTTTGGCAAGGCAATAGGAAAGTGAGGGAAGATGATAGAGAGAATCAGATTAGAATGTTCACAGAAGAGGAAATTAAACACGCTATCTTTGACATGAAAAGGGATGTAGCACCAGGTCCTAATGGGTTTGGGGCAGTTTTTCTTTAAGATTTTTGGGATTTAATCAAGAAGAAACACTATGAGATGTTTCGAGATTTCCACAAAGGTGACCTTGATATCAAGAGACTTAACTACGGAGTAATCACTCTTGTTCCCAAAGTACAGGAGGCAAACACTATCAAGCAATATAGGCCCATATGTCTCCTAAATGTAGACTATAAAGGTTTTACCAAGGTCCTAATAGAGAGATTATCCCCTATAGCCATTAGCCAAGGAGGTGATTGGGGAAAATCAAACTGGTTTCATCAAGGGAAGGAATATTTTAGAAGGGGTGGTGATATTACATGAGGTGATACACTCTTTGGACAAAGGTAAGGATAAGGGGATGATCTTTAAAATAGACTTCGAAAAGGCGTATGATAGGGTGAGATGGGATTTTTTAGAAGAAACAATGAAAGGGAAGAACTTTTCTGATCAATGGATAAATTGGGTTATGCAAACTGTTAGAGGGGGGCAAGTTTGCATTAATGTGAATGGGACAAGGGGTCCATACTTTAGGACTATGAGGGGCCTTAGGCAGGGGGATCCACTGTCCCCTCTCCTCTTTAACTTAGTGGCTGATGCCCTAAGTGCTATGATGGACAAAGCGGTTGAGAGGGATCTTATTGTGGGCGTATTAGACAAACTAGTTGATAAGGGTGTCTCTCACATACAATACGCCGATGATACTGTTTTAATGATAGATGGGTCTAATAAATCAATCATAAACTTGAAAATCCTGTTATATTGCTTTGAGTGGCTGTCTAGGCAAAAAATTAACTATCACAAGAGTGAAGTGATATTCTTTGAATTTACACAGGATGAAAAAGAAAGAAAAGCCAACATGATGAACTACAAGTTAGGGGAACTTCCAGTCAAATACCTAGGCATCCCTGTGTCTGATAGGATGTTAGGCATTGGGGCCTTCCAGGGTTTGTCGTGCAGGATGATGAAAAGACTTGACCCATGGAAGGGCAAGTTTATGACATCTGGGGGAAATTAATTTTAACTAACTCTTGCCTAACAAATCTCCCTATGTACACTATGGGTTTTTATATGCTACCTAAGGGATCACATGCTAAGATGGACTCTATTAATTAGATCTAAATTCTTTTGGCAAGGGGCTGGGGACACTTTCAAATACCATATGGCCAAATGGATTTCTATGTGCAAACCCAAGATCCATGGAGGGTTGGGGATTATTAATACTTACTTACTGAATCAATGCCTAATTACCAAATGGATTTGGAAAATTGAAAAAGGGTTGAATGAGTTGTGGTACAGAATTCTGAAAGCCAAATATCTGAAAAAAGGTGGTTTCTTCAGCTCAACTAGTGTGGGCTCTTCTCAGTTTAGGAGGAGTTTACACAAGGTTAAGCATCTCTTTAAGTGGGGAGCTGAGTATAATGTGCATAAGGGTGATAGGGTAAGTTTTTGGCATGATTCCTGGACTGGGGGGATACCCTTGAAATTACAGTTTAGTAACATTTTTGCAATTTGTCAGAATCCTGAAGCCGTTGTGAGCAAAAACTGGAACAATGGGGAATGGGATATTCCTTTAAGAAGAAGTTTAATAGGTGAGTCTCTTCGTGAATGGGGGGAACTGCATGAGCTGCTTCAAAGGGTTCAGGTAGATGGTCAGGGAGAAGATCAGGTTTATTGGGCTCTAGAGAAATCTCGGGTGTTTTCAACTAAGTCTCTGTACAATTGTCTTACCCATGGGGGGGTTAATGACAAAATAAATGATCTTATTTGGAAAAGTAAAATCCCTCTCAAGGTTAAGGTTTTTTTGTGGCAAGTCTTTCACAAAAAATTACAGACTGCCGTAGCTTTGTCAAGGAGAGGTTGGCATGGTAGCCCGCTGTGCTGTGTTTGCAACTTGGCTGAATCTGTTGATCATATTTTGTTTGGTTGTGTTTTTTCTCAGTACATTTGGTGCTGTGTGAGAGATACCTTTAACCTTCAGAGCTTCCCAACATCTGGTAATGAGTTGTTGACTCAGTGGTTGACAAGGCGGCTGGGGGTGCCTAAAAGGATCTTGTTTGTTTTCGTTGCTGGATTAGCTTGGTCAATTTGGAAGAATAGAAATAAAATGGCTATTGAGAAGGGCTTTCCTATCAATCCAGATGCTGTAATTCATGACGCAATCAATTCTCTGCAGATGTGGTGCAGTTTACACAAGGAGAGCGACGCTGCCAAGCTGAAGGAGTTGGCTCGAGGCTTGTCGGACTGGATGCATAAGAAGCCTCATTTTACTGGCCCCTGCTCGGACATTGTTATTCTTTAGTGGCTAAAGTTTCTGTTAGATGTTCGAACTTTTTTTTCCTTTTGTTCTGCTGATGAGTTGCTGTTACCTTCCAAGGTGGGAGTTTTTTTTTTCTTTGAGTAACTTTCAAACTAGAAACCCCAGTATGTAATGAACATGGTTATTGGCTTTCTTAAAAGCCGAGGTAATCTCCTTTAAAAAAAAAGTTCGAGCCAGTTATTGTGCAGCCCTTAGTTGTTTGTTTTAGTTTATTTATTAATTTCGGTGAATAATGTATACACCGGGAAACAAAAATTTTCAAAGGTGGACCTCTCTCTCAGCCCAACCCATTATTACCTGTCTGGCACGGGCTACGGGCCAAAAAACCTGGGTACCTTCCCCAAGGAGGCCTGCTCAGCTCAGCCTATGTCGGCTGCCGGCCATCCGTTAGGGTCTCTGAGCTTCACACAGATGGGCGGCCATCCTTCAAGCAGCATGTTATCCCCACAATAGTGACTCCACGTTGAAGGGTGAGCTGCAATGCGAGAGATCGTTCAGTTACTAGCGGCAACCTGCAATAACCCACTAAATCTTGCATTCAAATTACCCATAGATGTTACTATGAAAGATGATATAAAGTAAAGTCTTTTAATTTGTATCTAAATTATTCATATCACCTAAGACAAAAAAAAACAAAAGTATATCTTAAATCCACATTTAGATACTAAAATAAGATACTACAAAAAAAACTAATTGAATACCCACAAAGTACATTATATTATGTATATATTTTTCTAAGTTACACACTTCTATCACTATTAAGTTAAAAGTAAATATAATGCTATGTTCCACCATTTAGACCTGAGGATAAATATTTGTTTTGATAGCTTATCAAGTGTGGAAAAATGTACCATTAACAAACACTGTAGCAATGACTCTGACAATTCACTTTAATTATATGAATACCCCATGCAAGTTGTTATTGTTATTTTAAATAAGTTTATACATTTGACTGAAAATTTATGTCCTATTAATATTACTAACTAAATTTTAAATAACTCTATGTTGTATAAAACTGTACTACCACGTAAATTTGATGATATAGAAAATTTCAACATCTTAAGTGACGCAATGCAAGCTGAAACGGCTATTTATGCTATTGTAAGAACTAAAAGGATAGCCTAAGATCTAGAATCTTCTTTTAATATAATGAAAACAAAAATTGAATAAAAGATATGACAAGAACTAGAGTCTCAACTTAACATGTGGTTCAAAAATTGCTAAAACTAGATTACAAGTTTAAAGTTAAAAGATAGATTCATGATAGGGACAAAGACGCAATAAGAGCTTATATATAACTTAAGCTTCGAGTTTAACTTATTCATAGTATTGGTATGCAACGACTCTCTGAATATAATAACATGTATTAAAGCACTATATTGCACTCTTTTCCCATTATAATTTTGTAAACTATATATTTATAATAAGGTTTTTTAATAAGGCAATATTAACTCAACGACATGTCATATTTCCTATTTCCCTCATAAGATGTTATTTTTGAAATAATATCAAGGATATTATTCCTCCTTATATTTTCCCATGAAGTTTGGACGAGGCCCATAGACCGTACTATTGCTCTAAACTCAGTTATGGGTTTTTCCTATGTATATAAATGTTTTCCCATACAGGTTTACAATGGACAATAGTCCTATAATATCTACTATCATTTCTTTTGACTTTTTCCACTGGGTTTTGAGGAGTTTAAAGACATATCAACAACATTAATACCTCATAATTTTGTTTATGGAAATGTTATGGGTAGGGCGTTCGATTGTCCGATCGTCTATATGGGAAAACATTTATATACGTTGGTGGGCCTCGACACCCGCCTGAATGGCCCAACACCGCACGGTCGCTTGTGTTGCTCAACAAAATATCGTCACAAGCAGCCTAGGATGCCTCCATCCTCATACACATCCGATCTTATTAATTCTCTCATATCTTATCCTCTCATCTCACTTTTTCCACCGCCCACTCTCACCACACGGCGATGCTGATGGCAAGGCCGCCGTTTTGCCGCTGCTGCGGTTCCTCAACTTCGCATGCGGTGAGCTGTGGCTGTCTTCCATGGTCGGTGTGGCTGAGTGGCTTCACGCTCTGCCTCCACCCACGCCCGTACGCTCTAGAGCTTCACTCGTCACCGGTGATGGCTTCTGCGTTGGTCACTTCAACCGCCATGCGGTTCCTGCTACGGCTCCCTAACCCATGGCCGTGTCGTAAGCGCGCGGTGCTACCACTACCACCGCCATCACTGCTCACGTGGCGGCCTCTCGCGGTCACAGTGTCCGCCGACGCAAGTAGAAGCGCCGGGTGCTGGCACGGTGTGGAAGCCCTCTGGCCTCACCTCCTACTATGGTTGTGGTGCCTCGGTGCAGATGGCGGAGGAGGCCACACCGAGATACGTCGCATGTTGCAAGTGTATGTTTCAAGTATTTCAGATATTTTAGAAATATGTTGCAAGTGTTTCATCTGTATGTTGCAAACGTAGATCGGGATGTTGCAAATATTGCAATGGCTATACACGTATGTTTCAAGTGTATGTTCTAAATGTTTTTCATCTGTTTCATACATATGTTGCAATTATTTCAGTTGGATGTTGCAAATCTAGATCGGGATGTTGCATAAATATACAAGTGTTTCAGGTGTTTTCATACTATATTGCATGTGTTTCATCTTCATGTTTGCAATGGCTACACACATGTTTTCCAATTTTTTCTGGTGTTTTGCAAGTGGACGTATGTTGCAAGTGTTTCACTTGTTTCGGATTTATGTTGCAAGTGTTTTATCTGGATGTTGCAAAAGTAGATCGGTTGTTGCATATGTTGCAATGGGACCCACCTACCGCACCCGCCTACTGCAATTGTTAGGGCGCCACCGTGGGTCACTGTGCGGGCGCCTGAGGCCAGCAGACGCATCCATAGTGCTGCATCCACAGGTGGGGGCAGGTGACTAGGAGCCACGTGGGTTCCTGTATGCAGACGTGGTGGTCAGGCAAAATAGTGCAAGCGTGATGGTAGGGCGGTACGCAGCATGGAGTCCACGCGGTGGGGAACGCGAAAACAGGCGGTGCCAGCTTTTTTGTGTGCACCGCGGCCTCCCATGCGAAGGACCGGAGGTGTCCGATATTTTGGAGCGGCTCCGGACGTCCGGGCACTAGTAACGCCTTTTTCTATAAGGTTTTTGGAGCATTAAAACTATTTGGTTAGTCTCAAGACTAGATTCGATTAGTGGGTGAAAGCATCTAGGCCCCAAGGTTTGGTTTCGGCAATTGATGACAACGCTTTATTACCATGACTAACGTGTGTTTTGCAGAAACTTTGGTAAGTTAGGTCATGGAGATTTTAACTGCTTTGGGCACCATGGTGTTCATGTCCCTTGATGGAAATCGTTTCGGTTTTCAAAAGAGTGACGTCAAGATTAAGGACGGTTAGTTCCGGATGACGAGGTGTTGAGATTCATTCGGAATAGTCGTTAGGATCTTCGTTTTTCTCTTTTGGCCGTACTATAAAGGGGGGCATGAGCGGGTAGCTTGACCTAGGCGAGTCCTATGTTTAGGTGTGGTGCACACTTGTTAAACTTGGCGCTAGGCAGCTCTAGAATAGCTCAAAGTTCAGTTGGAAGCAACTTGGTTCAAGTTGCGACGCGTTTCGGAAAGTTTCGGGTCGTTTTCCCTTGACCGGACGCGGTCTTCGGCATGACCGGACGCGTCCGGTCAGTACAAATCCGCAGCTAGGGTTTCGGCGCTGACGATCGGACGCGGTCCTTGCGAGGACCGGACGCGGTGGTCAGAAGCCGACACGTGTCACTTGAGGGAAACACCCGATCGGACGCAACCTAGGTGTGATCGGCGCGTCCGGTCACAGTCCAGTAAGGTCCAGAGACGACCGGACGCGTCCGGTCATCACCGATCGGACGCGGTCGCGCGTCCGGTGCGGTTACAGTAAGCTCCCTGCACGATCGGACGCGTCCGGTCACCCCTGACCGGCGCGTCCGGTCACTCAGCCAGAAATTCGGATTTCGACCGTTACGAGCGACCGGCGCGTCCGGTCACTTCGACCGGCGCGTCCGGTCAGCCCGTGTTTTGCTGAGTCAGCGGGTAACAGTTCGTTTTGTCTGTGGGGTGTATAAATACATCCCCACCACCTCTTTTAGAGGTCTCTTGCTCATTTGATCAGCTGAGAAAACCCTTTAGAGTGCAAGGGAGTGCAAGAGCTCTAGTGAGGATTGTGATTTGAGAATCAAAACTTGAGAGTTCCTCACTAGCGATTAGAGAGTAGCAAGTGTGCATCCACCTTCTCATTTGGGCTCGTTGTGGTCAAGTGAGAGTTCTAGCTTGTTACTCTTGGTGATCGCCATCACCTAGACGGCTTGGTGGTGATTGGGAGTTTGGTGATCATCCGGCGGAGCTTGTGGATGACCCAACTCATCTTGTGAGCGGTTTTAGGTGATTCACCGCGACGGAGTGTCGAAGAATCAACCCGTAGAGAGCACTTGATCCTTGCGCGGATCAAGGGGGAGCTACACCCTTGCGCGGGTGCTCCAACGAGGACTAGTGGGGAGTGGCGACTCTCCGATACCTCGGAAAAACATCGCTGTGTTCCTTGCCCTTTACATTCAAGCATTTACATTCTCGTTTTTACATTCATTGCTTGATTTACTTTCCTAGAATTGTCATGCTAGACTAGGATTGGAAACTAGGGTGCAAAACTTTTTATCGGTAGACTCTCTAGGAACACAAGTAGGCACTAGGGGTGAATTTCGGCTTGTAGGATTTAATTCTTGCAATTAATTTTTAGAAAAGCCCAATTCACCCCCCCTCTTGGGCATCTTGATCCTTTCAATTGGTATCGGAGCCGAGTTGCTCCTAATTTAGGCTTTACCGCCTAGAGCAAGATGTCTAACGGGGAAGGACCACCTCCCACCTTTGAGGGGGATGATTTTCCATATTGGAAAATCCGCATGGAGGCGTATCTCGAAGCCATAGATGTTGGGTGTCTTAGAGCCACAACCCAAGGGCTTCCCGCTATCAAGGATCCCGCAAACCCCATTGGTGACGAGGAGAAGTACGACCGGTGGAATGCAAAGGCTTAAAATGCACTCTACCGGGGCTTAGGCAAAGATATCTTCAATCGTGTGCGTAATGCAAAGAACGCTCATGAATTGTGGGAAAATCTTTGTGCTCTCCATGAGGGAACTAAGAGTGAGCGTGAGGAATGCTATCACATAGCTTTAAAGAAAATTAATTCTTTTGAGATGCTTCCCAAAGAAAGTGCTAATGACATGTACACTCGCTTGAATGTTCTTGTAGAGGACCTCAATGCTCTTGGGCTCACTCAAATGAGCCAATCGGATGTTGCAAGGAAGATCTTGAGTGTGCTTCCCGTTGAGAAGTATGGTCACATTGTCACCGTGCTTCACCAAAGTGATCTTTCCACCGCAACACCGACTCAAGTATTGGGGAAGATCAATGCTCATGAGATGTACATGCATATCACTCCGGAAGAGGGCTCATCATCTTAAGGCTTAACAACCTCGGTGTAAGATGGCTCAAGTTGTGTTCAACCATGTCGGGGGCAAGCCTCATTCTTTGATGGTGTCTCATCTTTTGATCATTGGAAAAGAAAGATGAAGCAATATCTTGGCTCTATTAATGAGAAGGTTTAGGAGGTGACACATCATGATTATGCTATCATTGATCCTGACAACCTCACCAACAATGACCGTATCAATAATCAATGCAACACTATGGCTCTCAACACTCTCTACAATGGGATTGATGCAAAGGTCTTTGAGCAAATCAAGGATTTTGAGATGGCAAGTGAAGTGTGGACAAGATTAGAGAAAACATATGAGCGCACTTCAACGGTAAAGAGTGCCAAGCTCTATATGCTCAAGGACAAGTTTGCAAGCTTCAAGATGAAGGATGATAAGTCTATACCGGAGATGTTCTATAGGCTACAAGTCATTGTCAATGATCTCAAGAGCCTAGGAGAAGATGTCAAGGACAAGGACTTCTCACACAAGTTCTTGATAAACTTACCTAACAAGTTTGCTATCTTGAGGAAGATGATCCAAAGAGAGGGTTTGGACAAGGTGACTCCAAACCAAGTGCTTGGAGATGTTATGATCGATGCTCAATATAATGATGATGAAGATGAAGATGAGAAGAAGGAGATCAAGGTCATGCAAGAGAAGACCACCGCATTCAAAGCTTCATCCTCAAAGGGCAAGAGCAAGATTGATAGTGATAATGATGATCCATTTGATGATGAGACCATGGCCCTTCTAGTGCAAAAGATGGGTCGGTTCATGAAGAAGAGAGGCTATGGTGCAAGGAAGAGAAGAGACCACATGAAATCTAGAGAGATGCTATGCTACAATTGCAAGAGCCCCGATCATGTGGTAGCCGATTGCCCCTATGAAGACAAGAGGTTTCATGATGGGGAGTTGAAGATGAAGAAGAACAAGAAAGACAAGAAAGAGAAGAAAGAAAAGAAGAGCTTCACTATCAACAAGAAGAAGAAGGGTGGTAGTTATGTGGTCACTTGGGATAGTGATGACTCCAATGATGATGATGAAGAGAGCTCAAGTGATGATGAGAAACCCATTCGGAGAGCTATTGCAAGCATCGCCCTCTCCAACAAGCCTTCACTCTTCGACACTACATCGACATGCCTTATGGCAAAGCCCACCAAGGTACAATATGATGATAGTAATGATGATTCTTGTGATAATGATGGTTGTAGGAGTGATGATGATGAGGATGAGGACTACTCCAAGGATGATCTATTGGGCATAATAGATCAAATGAGCAAGGGCTACAAGAGGACCACCAAGAGATGCAAGATCTTCGAGCAAGAGCTCATTGCCAAGAGCAATGAAAATGATGCTTTGATGGAGGAACTTGTTGCTCTCAAAAAGAGTAAGGAGTGCAAAGGAATTGAACAAGAGCTCAAAGCTCTTAGAAAATCCTTTGATGAGCTAGAGGCCTCTCGTCAGTGTCTAAAGGAAGACCACGAGGATCTTGAAATTGCTCACACTAGGCTTAAGGAAGCCCACTCTACTCTACTTGAGCTCATCAAGGAAATGGACCTCAAGTTGGAGAAGTTCATGAAGGAAGCTAAGGAGGAGCAAGTGATTGTCACTTGTGATATTGGACTAACATGTGATATTATTGATGATTCTTTATTTGTTGGCCCTACTAATGCTTCATGTAGCTCATCATCATCCACCACAACCAACTCTATCTCTACTACTAATGATTCATCACTCGTGGTTGAGAATGAGACTCTCAAGAGAGAGGTGGATGATCTCACCCGCGCATTAGGCAATGCCTATGGTGGGGATGCCCGCTTGCTAAAATGCTTAGGTAGCCAAAGGTTCTCTCTTAACAAAGAGGGTTTGGGCTATACTCCCAAGAATTGACATCTTTGAAGTAGTTTATAATCTTCTTAATTTTTTGGTAAATTCATTTATATGTGAAGATAATTTGCTCCTTTCTCAATGGTAAAAATAAAATGAACATATTGTATAGCTAAAACAATAAGACTTCAGTGTGGACATTTTTTGGAAATTTTTTTATTGATTCATAATTGGGCCATTGTATTTTGTCTTATTTTAATATTAACAGCAACCGCAAAGGTTCCTAGGCAAGTAATGCTACCAAACTATTACCATTATGAGTTCCTTTCATAATTTAACAATAGTTTTTCAATTAAATAAATAGAAAAAGAACTGAATTTAGGGTATTAATTATTGGGTTTATTCCCATATCCAAAACCAAAGTTGGGACTTCAGAGAAGAAAAAGGTGGAAGCATGCTCCATTAACACACAATATTTAGCCTTAATTTGATAAATATTTGTTACACTTTCTTAAACATCATACATATTTGCTTGTAGTATCATCTAGTATTACAATTGCATGAGATATATATATGGTTGGTTCTTCGAATAAAGTGGGAGTGCTTATTACAGATATTAAATTCAATATATGCAGTTTTGTAGGTACTTCATTGTAGGTGATGATTTGTGGATACTCTAGCATGGGATGCCATTCAATGTGCTTTCCCACAAAGTAATCATTCTAGCAGGGTTATAATAACTACACGAAATGAGAACGTTTCAAGATCATGTTGCCACAACCATGGATGTATTCATAGCATGAAGCATCTAAGTGAGCAAGACTCAAGTAAGCTATTTTTTGACAGAATATTTGGATCCGAAGATGATTGCCCTACTGAACTCAAGAACGACTCATGTGAAATATTGAAGAAGTGCAGTGGTCTACCACTTGCAATAATTACGGTGGCTAGTATGTTAGCATGCCAACCGAGAAGATTGGAAGGACAATGGGAGTATATCCATAATTCACTAGACACTAGGTCTACAACAAACTCCAAGTATGAAGACATGATGTATATCTTAGATCTAGCTACAAGAATCTCCCCCGTCATCTTAAGGCATGCTTTCTGTATCTCGGTTGTTACCCAGAGGATCACAAAATTAGAAGAATTGAGCTAGTGGGCCAATGGATGGCAGAAGGTTTTGTTAGCAAATTCTACCTGGCAAGATGTACCTGGCGAGATGTATGGGATGTTGCTGAGAGTTATTTCAATGAGTTGATTAATAGAAGCATGATTCAACCTATATATGATAAATACATTTATGAGGTACGAAGCTGCAAAGTATATGATATGCTACTTGATTTGATTGTGAGGAGATGTAAGGAAAATAATTTTTTGCATTTGGTAAATGACCCAAAAGCAGTGGCAGAAGTGCAAGATGAGGTAATTCGTCGACTCACTGTCGTTGGCTTGAGAGATGCAGAGGACGATATTGAAGTGCCTATAACTATTGGCCAGAAACTATCACAAATCCGTTCCCTTAACATACTTGGAAAATTCAATTGGGCACCTCTACTGCTTGAGTTTAAGTTCTTACGAGTATTACTCTTGCAAAATTACTATGGTGGGATTAAAATAGACATGACTTGGCTCAACCAGTTATCACAGCTAAGTTATTTAAATGTCAGAGTAAATGTCTTGTTGTCTTGTCAAATACGGGGACTACGACATCTGGAGACTTTGGATTTATTTTCTAGTAAGGAAATCAGTAACATTGCATTAGAGATTGAGATTGCTGATGTGCCATGCTTGTGCCATCTAGTTGTGCCATGGTGTACGAGGTTACCTGACGGGATTGGTAAGTTGAAATCGCTGCGCACTCTGCATAACTTTATTCTTCCAATAAACTCATTGGAAAGTATTATAGGCTTGGGGCAGCTTACTGCTTTGTCAGATTTGGGTTATATTTTCCCCAAGGAGTGTGCACCATAGGAAAAGGTGGCATGTATGGAAGCTCTAAGTACTTCTCTTGAGAAACTCAGGAACCTCAGAAAACTATATATGTGCTTCTCCTCCTGTGGTAAAGTTGCTTGGTGTGCTGACGTGTTGAGCTCTCCTACTTTCCACAACCTTGAGGAGCTCAACATGATTGGATGCACCTTCTCTAGAGTTCCTAGGTGGATCGGCCATCTCCAGGATCTCCGCATGTTGTGGCTTGGGGTGAAGCAAATGATCCAGGAGGATGTTGCCATAATTGGGGCAGGGGCACCGTCCCTACTCAGACTCAGTCTACGGATCGCAGGCATCCTAACTGATAGGATTGTGATAAGAGGTTCCATGGGATTTGCATCTGTCAAATATTTTGAGTTCAACTGCGACTGTATTTCGTACCTGTCGTTTGAGGCTAGGGCTATGCCTGAGCTTCGGGAGCTGAAGTTAGTGTCACTACACCACAACCCTAGAATAGCGTCACACGTGTGTCGCTATAACTATACTAATACCGGTGAACCGTCGGTCGGTATAGCTAGCCATGGATCAAGTGTTGGTATATGTAGCTTTTGCATTGGATTGTCGGTCGGTATAGATACTTTGTTGTATAGTCAGGCCATCGGTCGGGATAGATCAACGGAGAGGACGAACGGTCGGTCACTATAGGCCGTGCCCTCGACGCGCCCAAGTTCTGTCCCCGGGAACCAAAATAAGCCCAGCGCGGAAAGATGAAAATGAAAAAGGCCCTTGGCGGTTGGCGCTAAAACTTGGGCCCTGGGAACCCTAGCACTTATCCCCGCCTCTTCCTCTTTGCGCCCGCCCAACCCCGCCTTATCCTCACATTCACCCCCGCACCCCTCCTCCACCCATCCGCTGCCAGCTCTCTTCTCGTCGCCCCAGCTCCGTTGCTTCCCCTCCCGACGCCCGGATGCAGCCCCCTCGTCGCGCAGCCGACGCGTGGGTGCGGCCCTCCTGGCGCGCCGTCCCTCTCCCAGGCGTGGCCCTCTCAGCGCGTGGCCCCTCCCAGGCATGGCTCTCCGGGAGCCACCCCTCCCGAGCACAGCCCTAACGGCGCATGGGCCCTCCAGAGCATGGTGGACCTGCTGCCCCTTCTCAGCCCGACATCCAGATCTGCAGCTCCAAGCGCAACCACGTCAGGGCAGTTGCAGCTCCGAGTGCAGCCTCCTTCCAGTGGCCGAGGTGAGCCCTTTGCCGATGACAAGCACCCACAACACAAGCTAGGTATGCATGTTCCTTCTCTTCCCTTTTGTGCAAATTTGAGCATGAACCCAAATTTAAGCTATTTGGTTATGTGTATTCGGAACAGATCTGATATAATCCGATGTGTATGCTGTAGGATGTTGATTGAATTTTGTTAATATAAATAGTACTGATTTTTTTACCAGAGCAATACATGTTGAAAAATCTGTACTATCCTATTTTCAGTATTTGACTAATACATTTTTTTTACCAAATACCAACATTTTAAAGCATGTTTTTATCGGCCAGGAATTATAATCCAAGTTGATTTGGTTAACTGAATTGCAAAACTATGTTTTATGATAACTTTCAAAGCTAGGCCGTATTTCAGTCATGCTTCTGTAATAGCCACCTAGCTTCTCTAGGATTTTTTTTTTCACCTACAAAGCTAGGCCATTGTTCAGTAGTCATGCTTCTGCACCCAATACACAGAATACTATATTGGAACTGGATTGCCAACAGCCAAATGGAAGGTAATGTACTTAGGTCCTCTACTCCTGAAAGTGTAAAAGATAGTGTATTATGCCTATAATTTTGTCACTGCTTAAGCAACTTGCTTAAGCATGTCACTGCTGTTCTGTGGTTCTGTGTGAAATAATTTCTGTAACTTAGGAAATGATGAACTCATTGGTCAGAGGATAATCCTTGTTGTTTCTCAGTAGATGGCATTCTGTGTAAATCAAACTGGCTTATGACTTGAGAGTTAATCTCTGTTCTTTGATTGAATGAACTTAGTCTTAGTTTGGTCATTGTCATAATAATTCTTTCCTTATTACTGTTCTGTCTAGTTACTTTAACCTGATTATAGTGCAATATCTATCTGATTTAATTGATGTTATTGATTTAATACATTCATGGGTTCACAATCTTTTTGGCAGGTAGCATGAAGGTTAAAGCAGTTTGTGATGCATAATCCCATATGCAATCATGCTTGCAGCACATGATATTGCCAGAGATGAAAGGTACTAAGCTGTCTCCACTGTGCTAAAGCACAGTTGTTTCTAAGTTTATTGATGGATTAAATTTACTTTGACATTCCTAAAGCTGCTGGTTGTGGACTGAATTTTGTTAAATCACTAGTCTTGATTTTTTGACCAGAGCAATACATGTTGAAAATCTATACTATATATCTTTTTTTTAGTAGTTGACTAGTACACAACTTTTTGAAGCTAGGCTGTAGTTCAGTCATGCTTATGCACCCAATACACAGTGATGCATATTGTTTGAAGAATGATGTTGCTGAAGTACAGTCTATATCTTGTTTGCATCAAATGTCCATCTCTAGTTGTACAGAGCAAATGATTCTATATTATTATTACTTTAGATGAGCAAATACAATAGCATTTAGATTGCACAAGATTTTAAAACTGTGGATAGTTTTTTGCCATAATTTTAGTCTAGGATTTGAATAATCAGGAACCTTTTTTGTGCTTGTAGACTTTATCCTATGGAGCCGTGCAAGCTGAGATATCAGAAGACATGCAGGTGTTGCATTTTGACTTCAATAGGTGAGATGTCTTAGAATAATTAGCCATTCCTGTTTAATGCCAAGTCTGGCACTTGCATCTGCATATTTTTTTTATGAATGAAACATCTAATGCTTGATAATGATAGTGCCTATACTTGCATGTAGCCATTTCCGTGAGTTTTTGCACACACAGAAGTATTCGAGTTTCCAGTAGTGAATGATAATGATAGTGCCTATACTTTGCCCATTACTGTGAAATTGTAGTTCCAGGTATATATCTTTTTCTATGACTAAACGTGAAGCCCAGCAAGTGATGACAGGTTCTCTGGAAACTACTAACTGAAGTCTCCAGGTAAGAACAACCTACAAGCTCAAATCTAAATTATGTAGGGGGTATTATACCAACAAGATTAGAATTATAATTTTTACCCATATACGAATTTGCAATACAAACTAATGTTTAGTCATAGAAAAATATATGTATATCCTTGTTGCTAGCATAGGCAACTAGGCAACATGATGGATGCTTGGTTTTGTGCTTAGCCAATCCTGTCACCTGAGACGACACCCTCCCTGGTATCCACTCCTACTGCTTCTTGATGCCAATACGAATGACCACTCATGTTGTGTGATTGCAGTAGAAACTACTGTGAAGAACCTTTGATCTCTGATTCGTGAACTGATGATTTGTGTGCATATTTTAGATCCATCTGTCGATTTTAGATCCATCTGTCGATTTAACAATAAACATTGTGTTGCTAAGATCAAATTACCTCTGTTATTCTAATTCATTTATTTATTTTCCTAATGTTCATTTACTGTTGTAGTTCACCAGATCAGGAAAAGAAGCCGAGTCCATGGAAATGAAAACCATAATTTTGTGAATTCATGCTTTTGATTTGCTACTAGGTGTTGACTAATTTTTTTTACTTCTTTTAGTTTAGTTATATATGCAGTATAATAACTTCACTAGTGTATTCAGGCATCTTTTGCTGCCATCAGACACCTACTGAAGCTGTAAGAATACGCTATCTTGTTCCTCTCTTTTCTCCTTATGATATATACATAGATAGTTCAGTTGACCATGTAGGATTTCTTTATTATGTGTTTATTTGTAGGAGGAAATTAAATTGTATAGACCTTGATCTGAAATGTGGGGCAGAATTTTATATTAGTTCATAATGTGGTTGCATTTTTACTTTCGTCAAGCAGCTATTTTATATCAGTTCATAATGTGGGCCCTTACACAACTATTTTTACTTACATTTTTTTTGTCAAATTCAATAACTATATTTGAAATTTCTATGTGATTTGACTATGTCCTAGAAATTTTAGATTCTCAACATCGAAAGAATAAGGGCACATGAGCTCTCTCTTGCTTGCTGTCCAAACACTCAAATTCAATGCATTTAATGTATGTGTTAGAGATAAGCTTGTCCTTGCACTCTGCTGGATTTTTGGAGGTCAAATAATGTGTAATATTACTGGCAGCATTTCTCCAAGTTTGCTAAAAGTAGTTAATTGGATTCATATTGCATTTCAGGTCATTCTGTGAAGTGGTGTGATGGTGCTGACAAGTTCAAAGTGCTCGTGGAAGCTATGTTTTGTTTTGAACTTGTTAGAGATATGACTATGAGATTGCTATTAGTCAAATTTGAGCAGTGAGCTAGAGATGTTGATGGCTTGCTCATGCACAAACTTCATGTCTGCAAGCTTCTAATGTACTTTGTACTTATATGATGCTGGACCTGACCAGCCATACATTGGGCTAGCTCATATATGAATGAATCAATATCAATGTATTATGCTCATATTAATCAGTGTCCTTGTATGGTTAATGTATATATTGTATTAAATGTTTGTGCATTGACGATAGATAATTTGGAATTCATTACGTACTGCTGATTAGCAGTGTCTATTTTGTCTTGTGAATGCTTCACGTTGGACTGTTGGTTGCTAAAAGTCTTTATAGCCTCAAACTATGTGTCGGTATATATAGCCCCTAAGACGTCAGACAGTCGGTCGGCATAGGCTATAGCGACGCCACTTTTAGCGGCAGCAAGTAAGTGTCGGCATAGATCTATACCGACCGACAAAGCGTCGCTATATCGACCTATACCGACCGACAGGGCGTCGCTATTCTGGGGCTGTGGTGTAGTGTGTTCGATGCAAATGAATGGGACAAGGCAACACCTGGTGGGCTCCAGCATCTCCCAAGCCTCAAGGAAATGGAAGCACAGAGGTCGTGCTACAACACAATTGAATGGTGGGGACGTTATCATGCAAGCAATGGTAAAGACGCAAATAAGACTAAGGTGGAGCTGATCAGCGGTGTGTTCCAAAAAGTTGTCGACCCTCTCCCCACATGCCCAACGTTCATCTTCAAAGATGGATGGTTCGAAAGGTAAAGTTTCTGTAGCTATGGGTGATGGATGTGTCGCGAAGTATACCAGTAATGAGTATTGGCAGTTATGTTTGGTTTCTTTTTATAACAGTAAGCATTAGTATATATTTCTGCACACTAGTACTACTTGCTCATGAACCATGACGAATGTGTCCCCTCCTGTTTAATGCAGGCCCGTAGGGGAGGAGGAGTGTGTTACGGATGCTGGCACGGAGGATGATACTATTGCCCATCCGACAAGTGGTGCTGCTGTTGGGCCGCAGCCCAGGAGGTCTTCCAGGCCCAAGCTCCCGAACACAAGGGTGACTGGCAATGAATGGGCGACGCCGTGATGCTCTTCGCCATCGGCCACTGTATGCGCCATGCTCTGCTATATGTAATAGGCTAGCGTGAGCAAGTGAATCATCTATCCATTACATTGTAAACAACTTGCTTCTCCTGCAAGAAGAACTTTCCTCTCCTGCAAAAATAACTCGTCTAAACCTATCCTATGCCTTTCCTGCAAAAATAACTCGTCTGAACCTATCCTATGCTTTGCTCTTCCCTGCCTACCTCTGATTCCTCTTTCCCTGCCTGATTGTTCTTCGGATTAGCCAGTTCATAACAAATTGGTACTCGGAGCAATGATTCCTTGGCCGATTTTTGTTTTCCTCACCTTGATCTGGGATCATTACCCCCAACGGCTGGTTGATCGCCGCTCAGTGCTTCGGCGATGAGCGTGTGAACCCATAGGTCCATGCCGAGGCTGATCATCGATGTTGGAAACGATCGCCGAAATCCGCCGCCGCGCTGGATGCCCACCAAGTTGACCATGAGCACTTCACTCGCTTCCGCAAGCAGCTAGGCGCCATGGATCCCAACACCAAACTCATCCTCGACGTGTTCAAGCCTGTGCAGTCGAACCTCACCAACCACATCGATGCGGTGGAGCACTCCATCGGAGCGCACGTCGGCTCCCTGGAGGACGGCGCCAAGGTGTTCGACACTTGGAAGACGAAGATGGATGCCTCGGTCGAAGATTGCGCAAGGAGATCAGCGTGTTCCGGAAGACGGAGGAGAAGGTGGAGTCGATGCGGGAGGAGATGACCGCCCTTCGCAAGACCGTGAGCCGATCCGTCCTCGACGCCACTTAGGCCACGCCATCCGGCATTCTTCTGCCGCCCAAGGTTTCCGCGGCGTCGATTCCCGCTGGCTGGACCCAATTTCGCCCGTTAGGGCACTGCAAGGAATCAAGTCACCGGGGATTGGAGTTCCCAACTCAATCCCCGGTCAAGGGTATGCTCATCCCGCCCCATCCCAACCCTAGGCCTAAACTTCGCCGATCATATTCTAGTTCTGCTCTGATGGCAGGGATACTGGGTGGTTCGGGGGGTGATGCGGGTCTGCATGATCATCATTGCTATGACGATACAGGGGAATCCAATCACCACCTTCCTAAAATCAATCTCCCACCCTTTGATGGCACTAATCCCAAACTCTGGCTCGGGCGTTGCCTTGACTATTTTGAGATGTATTTCGTGCCACGTCGTCGTTGGATCAAAGTCTCCACTATGCACTTATCTAGGGCAGCCGCATGCTGGTTGCAGTCGGTTGAAGATGAGGTTAGAGTAGGGGATTGGGAACAGTTTAGTCAGTTAATCATGAATAGGTTTGGCAAGGATCAGCACGGGTTGCTTGTGCATCAGCTCTTCCACATCTATCAGTCGGGTTTAGTTCAGGACTACATTGACAAGTATACTGGCCTAGTGGATCAACTGCTTGCTTATGGTCGCAATACTGATCCTATTTACTACATTATGCACTTTGTCGATGGTCTGCGTGCTGATATTAGTAGTGCAGTTCATATGCAACGTCCCAAAACTTTGGATACTGCCTGCGTGCTCGCCTTGTTGCAGGAAGAATTGGTGGACCCGGTGCGCCATCGTGAGGTTTGCCGTCTGGAACCTTTCAACTTTGCCAAGTCGGCGGGACGGGCACCTCTACCTCACGTGCCTCCACCACAGTGGGCTGAACATGATGACAAGCCTACAGTCATGGCACCTGATCGCCGTGGGCATGGTGTCGAGGAGAAGCTCTCCACTTTGCATGACTATTGTTGCGCGCACGGGCTCTGCATTCGATGCGTTGAGAAATGGTCTCGGGATCACAAATGCCCCGAGGCTATTCAACTACATGTGCCGCAGAAACTTTGGGAAGTCTGTCATGCTGAAGATTGTTTGGAACCTGAATGTGAAGAAGAAACTGAAGAAATCTCTGCTCAGTTGTGTATGGCGATTTCTATGGCTGCTTCCTCTGGGACAGTATCTCTTCATGCCATTCAGTTCAAGGGTACAGTGCAGGGGCACGCTGCTCGTATTCTGGTCGATTCAGGGAGCTCCCACACATTTTTTCGTGATTCTCTGGTGGCCAAGTTGACAGGAGTATCTTCTTTCAGTCCTCCTCTTTTGGTAACAGTGGCTGATGGTTCTGTCATGCAATGTTCTGCTCAATTCCTCGAACTGGAGTGGTCTGTGCAGGACTATCAGTTTTGCTCCACTGCTAAGGTGTTGCCTCTTACTCAATTTGAGTTGATTGTGGGAATGGATTGGCTGGCCCAGTGTAGTCCTATGCAAGTTGACTGGAAACACAAATGGCTTCTCATATCTCGGGATCATGAACAACATCTCTTACAAGGGGAGTTGTCTGCTCTGTCGGAGGGCTCTATTTTATAGGTTTTGGCTGTTGTCAGTTCTGATACAGTACCTGAGCAGGTATCTCATCCACCTGAAATTGCAGCACACCTTTCAGAGTTTGAATCTGTCTTTGCTCCTCCAACAGGCTATCCCCCAGCTAGGCATTGTGATCATGCTATCCCTCTGATACCTGGTGCAAGTCCTATCAATGTACGCCCGTACCGCTATCCACCGGCCATCAAGGACGAGATAGAATGGCAAGTGACTGAAATGTTGAAGTCTGGGGTCATTCAACCTAGTTCGAGCCATTTTTCCTCCTCGGTACTTTTGGTCAAGGAGAAGGACGGCTCATTCTGTTTTTGCGTTGATTTTTGGCACCTTAATGCTATCACTTCCAAGATCAAGTACCCTGTTCCGGTAATTGAGGTGCTTCTTGATGAGTTGACTCATGCATCCTGGTTTTCATGCTTGGACCTTACGGCTGGTTATCATCAAATCCGGTTGCAGCCAGGGGAAGAATTCAATACTGCGTTTCAAATGCATGCAGTCAGTACGAGTTCAAGGTGATGGCATTTGGGCTCTCCGGTGCCCCGGCCACATTTCTCAAGGCAATGAATACAACTCTTGCACCTCTCCTGCACAAATGTGTTCTGTTTTTTTTTTGATGATATACTGATCTTCAGTCGTTCATATGAGGAGCATCTGATTCATGTCCGATAGGTGCTAGAGCTGTTACACCGTGACAAATGGCAGGTAAAAATGTACAAATGCTTATTTGCTCAGAGGCAGTTATGCTACTTGGGGCATATCATCTCGGAGGCTGGAGTGGCTACGGATCCTGAGAAAATTGCTACTGTCCTTCAATGGCCTTCTCCATCTTCAGTTAAGGAGTTGTGTAGCTTTCTCGGGCTAGCCGGCTATTATAGGTGGTTTGTTCGTCACTTTGGAGTTATCTGCAAGCGCTGACTGAACTCTTGCGCAAGGTCACGGTACTCGTGTGGACAGCTATTCAGGAGCAAGCATTTCAAACTCTTAAGCAAGCGCTGACATCCGCCCCGGTTCTAGTCTTGCCCGATTTCAATAAGCCTTTCCAAGTGGAAATTGACGCCCCCGTCATGGCATTGGGGCCATTCTGATGCAAGGTGGGCATCCTCTTGCGTTCCTCATCAAAGCTTTGGGCCGGGTTCAATGGCTCTATCTACTTATGAGAAAGAATACATGGTAATTTTGATGGCATTGGAACAGAGGCGCAGCTACCTTCAGCATGCAGAATTCCAAATTATCACTGATCACTGAAGATTGGTTCAGCTTACTGAACAACGCATGCACACCCCATGGCAGCAAAAGGTGTTTACCAAGCTTATTGGTCTGCAGTACAAGATTTTGTATCGCAAGGGCGCTGAGAATGGTGCTGCTGATGCGCTATCACGCTATCCATCAACCCAGTTGGCCGCTATCTCTTTTGTCAGTGGTTGGAAGCTGTCCTCCTTTCTTATGCTAATGATGCTCATGCTAGGGATAACTAGCAAAACTCTCACTGGCGTCTGATGCAGTCCCCAATTACACAATGTGCGATGGCATTCTGCGGTTCAATGCAAACAAAGTTGATCGAGGCTTTTCATAGCTGTGCTGTTGGTGGTCATTTAGGGGTGTCGGTTACATACCGTCAGTGGCGGACCCAGGATTTGGCGAAGACTAGGGCCAAATCCTAGCGGCCGAAAACCCAAAGCTACAACATAGTCTATAGGACCATATTTATATATGTATGTCACATAAAACAATTATTCTCAAGCAAAGTCACCAAATTGAGAGAAGTTCTTCAAGTATATAATTAATAGTATGATACAATAGCTAAGAAATATCATGGAACATTGAAAAATAAATACCTAGTGTCTAGTGACGATTTGGTGCATTCACATCGTCCACTTCCATGTCCTCAATAACAACTCCTAATAAGAAAAGGAGCAAGCAAAAAGGTTAATAAGAAAATGAGCAAGTAAAGGTTAATAAGAAAAGGAGCAACTTATGTAGTTATGTAACATACCAGTATGTTACATAACTACAAAATCAACATTTTCATTTCTAGTTTGTTCTACAGGAGGTTGGATTAAGTCTACTGCAGGCGAACTAGTTGTAGCTGTAATTACTTCCTCAGGTCGTGCAGCACTAGCTCTAGTCCTAATTGTCCCCTCTTCTGTACCTTGAGATTGCGGTGGAGGAGCTTGGATGGTTTGCTGTTCAGATGCTGGGGATGGAGATGGAGTAGGTTGTTGTTCGGCAGCCCTTTGTTGCTCGGGAACTCGAAAGAAATACGATACTAAAGTCCTGGTCCTCTTCATCTTGTACACTGTAATGAGAAAATTGAACCAAATGGTTGAAATTGGGAACATGGAAATTGGAAATTTGGAATCGAAATCAGTAATCAGAATAACAAGGTAAGCTTGCTCACCTGCTCTGCTTGCCTGCAACTGCAAGGAAGGAGCCGCAAAGGGGCGGCGCCCGGCAGTGGGCAGCGGGAGGCCAGCGCCCAGCTAAAGAAGAAGCCGCGCGCCGGGCCGAATCGCGTCGCGTGAGGGCGCGAGGCCGCTGAGGCGCTGAGCAGGAGGGGGCTGCTGGCTGGCGCGGACCGGTGGAGGCGCGGCGGTGCGGCGCAGCGACACAGCATGGCTGCGTGGGGGGCAGACGGGCGACGGCGGCGGTCGCCTCACGACTCGCAAGTCTCGTGAGCGACGGAAACGGAGGCAGGGAGCTGGGAGCGCTTCTGTTGGGCTGTTGCCCTACTCTTCTTCTGTTGGGCTGCGGTTGCTGGGCCAAAAACCGAAGAACTGCTCCCTGGTTACATGGGCCACGACTAGGGCCGTGGCATGGGCTGCCCTAGTGTTGGGTCCGCCCCTGCATACCGTCGGCTAAAACAACTGTTCGCATGGCACGGGATGAAGACAGCCATACACTCATATGTTACTTCATGTGCAATCTGTCAGCAGGCAAAACCAGACTGATCCAGGCTTCCCGGTCTTTTGCAACCACTGCTAGTACTTGATCGCGCCTGGGCAGTGGTCTCCATGGATTTCATCGAGCGGTTGCCACCCTCAGGTGGTGCTTCATGCATTTTGGTGGTGGTTGACCTGTTTTCAAAGTATGCACAATTTGTTTCCCTTAAACACCCGTTTGCAGCTTCTACTGTGGCTCAAGATTTCCTCTCCAACATCTACAAACTTCATGGGTTACCTCAGGCCATTGTCTCGGATCGGGATAAGATTTTCACCAGCACATTTTGGAGAGAGTTGTTCAAGCTTGCAGGAGTTGAATTACGCCTCAGTACCGCTTATCATCCCCAATCCGATGGGCAAACGGAGCACACCAACCAATGTTTGGAGACATTTCTTCGATGTTTCGTTCATGCTTGTCCCAAGCAGTGGCATCAATGGTTGGATCAGGCTGAATTATGGTACAATACCAGTTGGCATTTTGCGCTCAACCGCTCACCGTTTGAAATCTTGTATGGATATTCTCCTCGTCAGTTTGGTGTGGCTACATGAGATGAGCAGCCAGTCTCAGATTTATCTTCTTGGCTTGCTGACGGGGCATTGATGACTGATGTCTTTCGCCTCCACCTGAATCGCGCCAAGCAGCAGATGAAACGTCAGGCTGACACAAAGCACTTTGAGTGCTAGTTCCATGTGGGCGAGAGTGTCTATGTTAAGATCCAACCATATGTGCAGGCATTACTGGCGCAACGCAGCAATCAAAAGCTGGCTTTCTAGTTTTTTGGGCCCTACCGAATCACGGCTAAAGTGGACAATGTGGCATATTGGCTTGAGTTCCCGGCCTCTTCTTCTGTACACCCAGTATTCCATGTTTCTCAGTTGAAGAAGGCGGTGAGTGCTCGCCATTCAGTGACATCAGTTCCTCCTTCTGCTGATGTGCTGTGGAGCGTTCTTGAGAAGATTCTTCAGAAGCGCTCAGTCACCAAGGGTACGCATTCCATCCTCCAGGGTTTTGTTAAGTGGTCTAATCTACCTGTTTCACTTGCTACTTGGGAGGATCTGGAGTTCCTTCAACAGCAGTTTCCTTGCGCCACCGTCTGGAGCCGTCTCGGCGCGCAAGGAAGGGAGGGTGTTACGGATGCTGGCACGGAGGATGATACTATTGCCCATCCGACAAGTGGTGCTGCTGTTGGACCGCAGCCCGGGAGGTCTTCTAGGCCCAAGCTCCCGAGCACAAGGGTGACCGGCAACGATTGGAAGACGCCGTGCTCTACTATATGTAATAGGCTAGCATGAGCGAGTGAATCATCTATCCATTACATTGTAAACAACTTGCTTCTCCTGCAAGAAGAACTTGCCTCTCCTGCAAGAATAACTCGTCTGAACCTATCCTATGCTTTGCTCTTCCCTGCCTACCTCCGATTCCTCTTTCCCTGCCTGATTGCTGTTCGGATTAGCCAGTTCATAACGTGGTGGATTAATTAAGGTGAAGCCATGTAGGGTCTTCATGCATGTATGAATATATCATGGATTCACATCTCACTATCATGCCGGCGAGGGCGAGGTCCCCATGACTCCAATCACCATACCTAAGCTTAGTTGGATTTGAGTTCAGTCATGATCAATTGCCTTCCTCCATGTAGCTTGGAGATGTATGTCAGTATGTGCAACCTGCTGGCGTCCTGCTGCTGATCACCTGATAGGTGCCTGGCATATTACGTACATTCATTGGCCGTGCTAGCTTGTTTTGATTGCCCTGTCTGTGTGTATGCTGAACCCGTTATTATGAATTCTCTCGAGACTGAACCTGTTACCTGTGTGTATGCTGTGTTTACCTATATATTTTTTTGTTACAACACCACATCTTTGCCTTACCCTGCTTGTTGTTCTTAGTCTATATGTACATTGACTTTGACATGTAGTCCAAGTACTTATATGTACATTGACAGTAGTCACGGTTGTGTTTACCGGCTTGCCGTTCGTGTGAAGCCTCTACTTTCGCTGCTCAGTTGTGTTGCGTGCCTGCTTGACAAGGAGACCGTGATGAGTACTTTTGTTGTCCAACTTGCTCCGAGTGTATCTGTGCGGCCGGGCGTCTACCAATCATGTCTACGCAAGCTAGCCAAGCCAAAATTTGGCAAAAAAAAAACAAATTAGGTCAATGGCCAAAATTTTCGTTACGTCAGACATGTTTGAATGGAGGCCAAACCAAAATGCAAAGACAGGCCAAATTTTCTTATAAAGATGAGTATGTTTTTTTCGAAAGATCCGTTACCGGCTTTTATTGGATTAAGAAAAGAGCAATGTACAAGTTACAACAATTAGCTGCACAAGCTGCGCAACTACAACTTTAGCTTAGGACTGGTCACAAGTCCTTCGCCACCCCTGAAGAAAATAAAGGCTAATTTACATAGTAGGTATATGACTACTGTTAGAAATTGCTTGCAGCAGCAAATCTAGTCCCCTGTTGCCGGCAAGCACCCAGTTTCTGGCTTCATCTTGTATCGAAGACACAACCTGCTGGGCAGATCTCTCCTTCTTCATGAACACACGAGCATTCCTTTCTAACCAGATTTCCCAGATTGTCAAGATGGTCAGTGACCGTAGCCTAGGTCGCGCCGAGGGGGCAGACGGCGCCACGAGTTCAGTGAACCACTCCTTCAGGTCAGCCGTTTGTTTCCAGTTGGATGGTACAAGCGAGGCTGCCTGAGCCCAGCCACCCACCTGTCTCCAGATTTCTGCTACCATAGGACATTCGTAGAACAGGTGGTGGGTGGTTTCCAGGTTTCTTAAGCAAAGCTGACAGAAGTACTCGTTTGGCCATTCCCGGATAAGAGCCTAGCAGCTGTCCAAATCCTGTTCTGTAGCATAAGCCAAATGAAAAGTTTGCACTTTGGTGGGGCCTTTGCGTCCCAGGTTTGATCTGCCGATAAGCATCTCGTTTGTCCAATGAAGTGAAGATCGTAAGCTGACTTTGCCGAGTAAGTTCCGTCTGGCGAGGGCACCCAGGTGATGGAGTCCGGCTCTGACTCAGTCAGTGTTACATTATCTAATATCTCAGATAACTGAACATATTCCATGATAAGCTGAAGGCTTAGATTATAGTCGATGTCGACTATCCACCCGTTGTTTGCAACGGCCTCCGCCACCGTCCTGTTCTTCCTCCTGCTGTGTTTGTGCAGCCCCGGAAAGCGTGCAGCTAGAGTGTCTCCGTTCAGCCAGCGCGAATTCCAGAAGGATGCCTTCTTACCATTGCCCAGTTTCACTATGGTTGCTGCATCGAAGACGCTCCTATCCTCATCAGTCATAGGGAGCTCAAGGCCAGCCCATGGCCTATTTACATCATCCCAACTGAACCAAAGCCACCTGAGTCTGAGCGACTGACTGAAGTATTCTAAATTCTTGATCCCCAGCCCCCCATTAGGTTTAGGCGCGCAGACACTAGTCCAAGCAACTTTGCATTTCCCCCCACTGATCTCACCATCTCCGGACCATAGGAACCTTTTTCTAAGCTTGTCTAGCTCTTTTAAGAATTTCTTTGGAGGCTTGAGTGCTGTGAGGAGGTATACAGGTAGCGAGCTGAGAACCGATCTTACAAGCTCACGCCGACCTGCCACATTCACCAATTTACCTTGCCAGCCTGCCAATTTCCTTTTTGCCCTGTCTTGTGACACATGGGACCTATCTATATGTCACTATTTTTTTTACATCAAAATGTAGTCGACTTTGGTCTTGGTTTGTAGGTTAAGTTGCGAGGATTACAAAACTACAAACATATTTTATGTAACTTGGATGCACGGTTTAGTAAATATTGTTATCCAAAAGGAGACACATTTAGTCTAGCCAGCTGTCAGCCACATGCCTCATCATTCGTTGCCATTGTAGACCGGCCAAAATGCTGAGGGGCCAAATCTGCATCCCAGAAAATACGCCCGTTCATTTATTGGACTGTAGATGACAAGGCCAATTTTCATTCTTTTAGATTTGCATAATATATATAAATAAATAATTTTTAAGTGAGCAAATTAAAAGTGTTTGAGCCTGTTATTATTGTGCGGCCCTTGGTGGTTTGTTTTAGCTTAATTTGGTCCATAATGATTTATAGAGACGCTGGGCAGCACAAACTTTCGACCTCTTTAGGTCCAACCCATAATTACCATGGATCAATCCCGCTTGGGCTATGGGCCCAAGACCTGGGCCTAGGCCAGGAATCAATCGGCATTTTGATCTGATGGACGGTCGGCCAGGCCTGCTGTGATATGAGCCACCTATGCCTACAAAAGTCATCCGCATGCATAGCAAGCCCATCCATTCGAGCCCTCTCATCAGTTTCAGGATCTCGCAACCCATTTCCTTTCCGTTCGTCAATCAGCCATGGCGGGCGGATCCCATCCCCACCGGTGACTCCACGCCGGACACATTGAAACGACAACCTATATATAATGGGATGGTTGGTTTCATGGGCATTTTTTACTAGCGAGACATGTCCTCATCAAAATTAACAACAATTATATTGATCTATACTCGGTTACTAAGGGCGTCTCCAACCATATAAGCTAAGTTTGCTCATGTTAGGAGGGAAGCAAACATGGCTGCGCATTATACAGCTAAGTTTGCTTTTGCCTCAAATTCTGAATGTATGTGGTTGTATGACATCCCAGACTTTTTTATCTCTATGTATTCAGCGGGACTCTCATGCTGAGAATGAAGTAATATAAAGTTTCTTAGTTCTAAAAAAAAGCATTACCTCTATCTAAACTAATAAATATAGAGAAGTGAGAAACTGCAACAAGCAGCCTCAAATATTTCGCTGTCGTGAAATGTGTGACACTATCTGTTTAGTCCATGCTAGTATCTTATCTTTTGCACTATAACGATTAAAAAATCGATTGAGCTAGCTTTAAGCTAGGTAGACCATTGGAGCTCTCTAACAGTTTTGAATTCTGCATGCCTTTCGTAATTAAATTTTCGGTTCTATCAACATGCCAAAAATGGAGATCCTTCCAATTCGAATGGAGGTGAATATGGTAGAGGCACTCCTCCAAAACTTTCCAGGCAAAGTTAACAACTCCGGGGGAAATATCCTGGGTTACTCATGCCCACAAGTAGACTAGAATGCAGTGAATGTAAATGAAATAAGAGATTCAAGGAATGAATGATTATATTGATTGATGTGTTCTCAAATGAACAAGTGGATGATTCATGCAAGTTATCAACATCAGCAAGCCACATTATTCACTAAGTTGTATTATTTATTTGTCAACGTCAATGTACCACAGCATTCATTAAAATTCATTCATGATGCCCGCGACAACACATTCGATTTGTACAATCCCTGAGTCACCCCAGAATGAAAGTGGTGATCTCATATTCCTTAGTAAGGTAATTCATTTACTCATTAAGGACGAACCTCAATATGTGCTCGAGAGATAGATCTCGATACACTGATAAGGGATGTATGCATTCTGGCGAAGAGAGGAGCCACAAACACCAAACCCTGCCCCCCCCCCTCCCTGACTGCCTAGATCATACTACGATTATATAGAAAGTTCGATCTACGTAGGATCTCACTGAATCGCCCCTCCCAAGGAGAAGTTTGTTGGTTTCAAAACCTGCAAAAAGGAGTACGTCATATGCTAACGCACGTTCGATGATCCACATCTTCGAGTCAGTCGTTCACACTTAAATATCCATGTGTCTGAGAGCCCTGCATTTGAAGAGGATTAAAATGGTGTCTCCATGAAAACCTTTATTTAGCAATAGTGAGATAATACAATAATGATAAAACAAATTTGAAGTTTGACCACATCAGTCGTCCGACCCTTTATAGTTTTTTTTAGAAAAGAAAAGCTTCAGCTGCCCTCTAAATTTTTTTCGTTTTGCAATGTCACAGTCTTTTTCTACAGAACAAGGTGGCAGCCAGTAGAGGTATTGTTGTTTGGGAGGGCAAAAAAAGGCGCCAGCCGCTATCATCCACTATTCCAGTCACTGCGGGATTCGCATGCTTTGCCGAGTGCCCAATTACATTCGGCAAACCCTTTGCCGAGTGTAACACTTGGCAAATTTCACTCAGTAAAAAAAGTGTCGGCAAAGCCATATTTGCCGAGTGCTTTTTGTTGGTCACTCGGCAACACTCGGTAAAGTTTGAAATGAAAAACAACCGAAAAAATTGCAAAAAAAAAATTTACCAAGGGAGCCCTCCACTGGCAAGTCGCGGCATTTTTCGCACAAAATTAGCAGGCTACGCGGCCAGTGGGTTTCGAACCCGTGACCTCTCCTTCACGCGTAACCCCCTCTGCCACTGCATCACACTGTCTAGATTTTGTTTTGGTTCCCCACATATTATACAAAATCAAGTGTAAATTACTTGTTTGAGGCCCTAAACGAATTCAAATAAAAAAGTTGTGAACAACAAAGTTTCATAACTTTTTGAGATCTACAACTTTTATTTAGCAAGTTTCTCCATCCAAAGTCGTTTACAAAATTTGAATTTTAAATTTTAGAAATTCAAACATAGTTTGCATGACAAGATGATTTCAAATTAAAAAGTTGTCAACTACAAAGTTTCATAATTTTTCAAGATCTACAATTTTTATTTTGGGTGTTTTTCCATCCGAGGTCGTTTGAAAAATTCGAATTTTAAAATTTCGAAATTCAAACGTAGTTTTGCATGACAAGATGAACTCAAATAAAATAGTTGTCAACTAGTTTCATAACTTTTCGAGATCTACAATTTTCATTTTGGGTGTTTTTCCATCCGAGGTCATTTGAAAAATTCGAATTTTACAATTTTGAAATTCAAACGTAGTTTTGCATGACAAGATGAACTCAAATGAAAAAGTTTCCAACTACAAAATTCTATAACTTCTCAAGATATACAAAGTTTATTTTGGTTGTTTGGTCATTTATTCATCCAAAATGGTGGTTTTAACATTGTTCACAAGTCTTATATATCTTTGTTGTAGTTTTATGAAATTTATGAGAGAGATGTGTAGATTTTGTGAATAATGTTACTATCGCTTTATCAAATGATGAAATGACCAAAATAAAATTTGTAGATCTTAAGAAGTTATACAAATTTGTAGTAGAAAACTTTTTCATTTAAATGAATTTACTGCTTCAAAATGTGCTTTGAAATTTGTCTTTGCCGAGTGAAAAAAACACTCGGCAAAGACCTTCTTTACCTAGTGTAAAAAAAACACTCGGCAAAGAAGTTTCTTTATCGAGTGTTAAAAAACACTCGGCAAAGAAGCTCTTTACAGAGTGTTTTTTTTTTCACTTGGCAAAAAAAACTTCTTTGCCGATTTTTTTTTACCGAGTGTTTTTTATTTTGCACTTGGCAAATCACTTGCATAGAGCCGATTTCCGGCAGTGAGTCCAGTGTATCCAGCGACTTGGAGTGTCACACCCGCCATTTTCAGACGCATATATGGTAGGCATATAGGCACAAAGAAACTTGTGGCATAGCAGCGTCGACCGCTGACCTGCTCCAAGACTCCAAATGCAAATATGCAATTCAAGGGTCTACGCGTTACCGCGTCGGCGCGTCCCACAAGTTCAGTTTGCAACCAAAGCGTCGCGTCATCGGAAGAACGCATCCACGCAGAAACAAAGCCGCTAGCTAGCCAATGGCAAGCAACCACCGCAGGCTTCTCTGCGCCTGGTTGCTCTTGGCTGGCGCGGCAGCTGCAGCCCCCGGCGCCGCTGCCGCCAACGCCAGCATCTCCGTCTACTGGGGTCAGAATAGCAACGAGGGCAGCCTGGCAGACGCGTGCAGCACCGGCCGCTATGCCTTCGTGATCATCGGCTTCCTGTCCACGTTCGGCGGCGGGCGGACACCGGTGCTCGATTTGGCCGGACACTGCAATCCCAGCGTGGTGGGTGGCTGCACAAGCCTGTTGTTGGACATCCAGTCCTGCCAGGCCCAAGGCGTCAGTTTGCTCCTCGGCATCGGCGGCGCGGGGGGAAACTACAGCCTGTCCTCCGCCTCGGACGCGAAGAGCGTGGCCACCTACCTCTGGGATAATTTCCTCGGCGGCGACAGCTCGTCGTCGTCGTTGTCGTTGCGGGTGCGGCCGTTCAGCAGCGCCGTGCTCGACGGCATCGACTTCTCGACGTCCAGATTGGTCAGTCACTTGGACGACCTCGCCAAGAGCCTCAAGTCGCTGGGCGGGGGCACGCTAGTGCTCACCGCGGCGCCGCAGTGCCCGTACCCGGACGCCTCCCTCGGCGCGGCGCTCGCCACAGGGCTCTTCGACTATGTATGGGTACAGTTCTACAACAACCCCAGGTGCGACTACCAACAGAGCGGAGACGTGAGCACTCTGAGGGCTTCGTGGAACAAGTGGACGCAGTTCTTGCCATCGGCGTCGGTGTTTCTTGGTCTGCCGGCGTCACATGATGCGGCGGCTAGCGGGTACATAGACCCCAAAGCGTTTGTGTCTCGTGTGCTGCCCGTGGTGGACGGCTCCGCAAACTTCGGCGGCGTCATGCTGTGGAACCGCTACTACGACAACAACACTGGTTACAGTGCCAAGCTTATTTTTTTGAGCAACAGTAAGTAAATACTACAAGGCATTCCTTTGCATGTAGGAGTATTATTATGCTTACCATATTTTGAGCTAGATAATTAGGTTCACAATCACAGTAGACATTAACATGTACACGCACGGTAGTGAATGAGTAGGTTTGATGAAAATTTTGAATGATGTTAGGTACTAGAGTAATGAGATGACTAGGATAGCTTTTATCAAAAAAAAAAGACTAGGATAGCTTTTATAGCATGGATTAGTGCCCTTTGGGCTTTGTTGGAAGAGGAAAAAAAAAGATGATCTAGTTATAGAGTTATGGACAAGAGAGAAGGAATTGTATCTGTAAACCGGCCAGCTAGGTCAACACGAATGAACAAACGAAAAGGGACTGAGAGAGAAAGGTGATTGGAATGGAATTTATGTATTTTGATCAAGAAACAACCCATCTATGGGCTATAGTTTTCTATGTATGGTATCTACATGACATGGCAAGTATGAATCAATTTTGGTCAGGATTGACAAACAAAACGAGTTTGTTCATTTGATCTGTTCAATTATAGACTTAATTAATGTACATACCGGTATGATCAAAATGGTTTATTCATAACTTTGCATTTTCCACTAAGATCTCATAACTAGTTTGTTAAAGAACGATAACTGATCAGTTGATCGATCTATTGGTTAATAATTCAGCCGTCACAGCGGATCCACCAAACAGCTCGCCAATTCTAGGGGGCTCCGGCAATGCATTGCCACCGAACAACTCAGGGGGCTCCGGCAATGCATCGACACCGAACAACTCACCAATTTCACCAAACACTGGCCGATCACGAAAGAAAAGGATCAGAATATGTAAGAATCCCTGGCTTATATATGTGCTTTGAAGATTCTTTTTTATTGACTAGAATCATGCCCTTGCGTTGCATGCCAGCACAAATTCAAATTTTGCTCACGTGTACGACAATGGATTTGATTTTTTTCAGAATTTAATAAAAGTTAATAAGCAGTTTTGCATTGGGTACCCAAAACTATTTTCAAATCGCAGACGGGATCCATCCTCCGTCACGTATGAGGGAGGTCCAGAGAATTGGGGATGCTAAGCTGCGGCATTACTGATCCTACTTAGCCTCCTTTGATCCTGCGTGTGGCTGATCCGGAGCGACTGCGAGCGGGGTGATGGCATCGGCGCGAGCGTGCCGAGCGGGGCAGGGCAACAACGGCGATTATGCTATGTTTTTTTAGTTGTAGAGATAGAGATATATTCCCTTGTGTTGCATCAGAGCCACAAATTTTTAGTTGTATAGATAGAGATATATTCCCTTGCATTGCAGCAGAGCCACAAATTTTTGTCACGTCTGTGGCCAACGACACAATTAACACTTAATAGGGTTTTTGTTCAAAAATCGGTAATGGGGTGATCGAGTCAAACACTTCGACGTCAAGTTTTTAAAATCCTGTATTCCTCTATGTTTTAGTTTATAGGAAGAGAAGTTTTCGGATATCCTATTCTAAACTTCGGATAATCTATATCCACTTAATTTTGCCCGTTCTGTATTCTATCCCCCTCCGCACACAACCGGATTCAGATTATGCATATTAAAAGTGTTTTCCATATCTACAAAATTCGGACTAAAATTATCACATATAGTCTGGAATTAATTATTTAGTGAACGGCCCTTATGCATGGTTGGTGTGGTAGTCTTTTTTTCCGACCGGTATGCATGGTTGGCGTGGTAGTTTTTTTCCCGATTTGCTTTCCTTTTTCTTTTTGATTTGATTTCTTTTTTTTCATTTGGGGAGCGTGGCTTTGTAGGTGGGTGCGTGGTATTTTTTTCTGACCCGCATGTATGGTTTGCATGGTATTTTTTTCTCTGATTTGCTTTCATTTTTCTTTTTGATTTGATTTCCCTTTTTTTGGTTTGGGGAGCGTGGCTTTCGGAGCGATTAGGCAGGCGCGGGGTTAACGAGGTAGGGGCACAGACGATATGATTAATTATTTTTTAGGTTGTAGAGAAGAGATAGAGATAGAGATAAGACCAATAGAAATATGCTTAATTAGGAACAACTTGTATATTTGCTCTCCTTATTTATACTGCTGAATATCATTTTTTCATAGTGGCTAATTTCAACACGATATGAAATCAGCCCAATATCATCACCTATTTATGGAGGGTATATGTCACACATAGATCGAGGATATGTTGGCAGCAACAACTAATTGAATCCAATCACCACATCGACCAAAAGATGCCGCATTTAATGGGAAAAACCCTCAAATCAGGGTAAAAAACACATCACCAAGCCAAGCAAATTATCTTCCACTATTTTCTTGCGGGATTACAACATGTTCATCTGTAGCCTGCAGTAGAGGCAACCCTACATCAAGATTTATAAATCTTGGGCAACAACAACAAGATTTGGGGCCTCTAGCTTAGGGTAAAGAAGGACCTCAACAAATGATGGTGAGACTCATATTAGAGGCACCAAGTGGGTGTGACCCTTCATAATCTTGAGGATGAATCCTTCTTGATCTATTGCAAGATCTTCTCTCTTGGAGCTCTTACTCTGTTCTTCTCATTATTCTCACTCTCCTTTTCCTTCTCTCTTGGACCTCTCACTCGGTTCTTGTTTAAGTGCTTTCTCCCTTCTCACACACATGCAAGAAGGGGCTCAACAAACTGAACTAGTACTCTCTCTCTCTCTCCCTTGCTTCTCCATGAAGAAAGGAGGGGCTGCTGCTCCAGTGCTCTGTACTCTTCTAGAGCCTTCTCTCCTCTTTGAAGCTAAACACAAATGCTAGATGCATATAAGGTTGGTTCACTTCCTTGAGTTACACTTATTATATGTGGAAGCAGTTACTCCCCTCAGAGCCCTTTCAATGAGAATTTCCTAACAAATCCTTACAAGAACAAACATAGAGTGGCTTTACTTGCTACTTATTGAAAAATATACCTGCATTGCAATAGTAAACAAGATATTTGATAAGAGTTGCTCAAACAAAAATTCCACTAGTACATCTTTATCATGGCCAATGCTAGAATTTTTCAACATATGGGACTATGATCTTGTGTAAAAAAACAAAAAGAAGGAGCATGGGTCATTTTTCTGGTAGTGGAATACTCCCTCCGTTCCAAACTATTAGACATTTTGTTTTAGCCATGTATCTAGCCTAGTGTATAGCATAGGTGCATCGCAAAAACTATGTATCTTAAAAGGCGAAAACATCTTATAATTTGGAAGGGTGGAGTACTGTATAAAAAATTTAAAGGGCAATACATCAAGTTGACACAAACTAGGAACAAACATTTAACCCATGTGTTTTTGTTTGAGTTCTGGTCACCAAAGTTTCTCCTTTGTTTTAGAACGGCAGGCAGCTCTCTGGCCTGATTATTCCTTTAAATAAATAATGTTATTGGCATTTTGCAGCATAATCTCACACAGATAATTTTATTTAATGTCCATTTTCAGATATTATAGTGGGCACCTCAGGCCTATCTGTGCTGTGTGTAATCGCTCTCATAGTCTTGATGTGGTATAAGAGATGTTATGGCATGATACCATGTTACAAATGGCCAAGGAACTCACCAAGGCTTGAATCTTTTTTGCAAAAGCAACGAACTTTACACCCCAAAGGTTACACTTATTCGGAAGTGAAGAGAATGACCAAGTCTTTTGCTCACAAGCTTGGCCAAGGTGGATATGGTGCTGTTTACAGAGGCAACATGCCTGATGGTCGTGAGATAGCTGTTAAGATGCTGAAGGGCATCGAGGGCGATGGTGAGGAATTCATGAATGAGGTGGCCAGCATTAGCAGAACATCTCATGTCAACATTGTTACTCTGGTAGGATATTGCCTTCAAGGTTCAAAAAGAGCTCTCCTCTACGAGTACATGCCCAATGGTTCTCTTGAAAGATATACTTTTGGCAACAATTCTACCGAAGGAGAAGACACTTTAAGTTGGGATAAATTGTTCAATATTGTCATAGGAATCGCACGAGGATTGGAGTACCTCCACACAGGCTGCAACACCCGCATTGTGCATTTCGATATCAAACCACACAACATTCTATTAGATCAAGACTTCTGTCCAAAGATATCAGATTTTGGATTAGCAAAGCTTTGCCGTCAAAAGGAGAGTAGAATCTCCATTGCCGGGGCAAGAGGCACAATAGGGTACATAGCACCTGAACTTTTCTCAAGAAACCATGGACCAGTGGGCAGCAAGGCTGATGTGTACAGTTACGGCATGGTGATCCTTGAGATGGTCGGAGCAAGGAAGAAAATCGATGTGAGTACAGACGACAGCAGCAGCAAGTATTTTCCGCAATGGCTGTATGAAAACTTGGATCAGTTCTGTGGCCTCACAACCAGCGAGATCAGCAGCAGCGACACCACGGAAGTGCTCATGAGGAAGATGATCATAGTTGGCTTGTGGTGCATACAGTCCAAACCAGCTGATCGGCCTTCCATGGGCGAAGTCCTTGAAATGTTGGAGAGCAACGCTGCTGACCTGCAGTTGCCACCTAAGGCCTTTTGGACTGGTTATTAAACCCGACCTGTAAACTTTGCACTCTTTTTTTTATGACAGTGTATTGCATTGTTTTATGAGTACTTACTCGGATTTTAGTAAATTTTTGGCCTGAATTCACTCCACAACATTTTTTTGGTCATTCAAAACGGATGAAATCAAATTGGGGCTTAATTAATTCCCTATAAAGGAAAGACAAGAAAACACAGAGTGCATTGGAGTCCACTAGTATAAAGTGTTGATAATGTCCAAGTCGAACCCGTGACCACGACCAGTGATGGCTAAACATGTAAATAGGGGTGAGTTTGGTTTGAGAGCGAAATTGTATAGGATCGAATAGTTCATGAATTTTGGGATAGATTTGTCCATTATTTATATTTGGTTGGATATATATTATTTAAAAATAGTAACTAATTCTACTAATAATTACACTACTAAAGAAAGTGTTATCACAACACCCTTACCATCGCCGGTTGGAGAGACGGTGGGGCGCAGGGACCAAAGGAACTGGCGATGAAAAGTGTATTCACATCGGTTGACCATTGGATCCAGTGATGATCTGCAGGGTTCGCTTTGCCGTTGGATTATACGCTGAGTCGACTGCGATAGTAGTTAATTTGACCACCAGGACTAAAGGGCCACTGGTGGACCGGCGGTCAACAGTCTTCATGATTGTTCACTCTCCCAACTTCCAATGCCCTTTCGTCATCATTGATTCCGCCAGGAGAAGACAAAGAGGCTCTCTCAAGGCTCTACATATTATTCAAGCCATCTACCCTAAAACCACCCGTCTTCTTTCTTCACCCCTTTCTTCCAACTTCAACCATGAACGGCTTCAAGCTACCCGACAATGACTCCTCTAGGGAGGAGGAAAAATTTGAGTGCTGGTGGAGCACTAGCGACAAGGCCTCCAACACTGAGAGCACGCATGATCGGAGTCTGTTGGACTCTGATGACAAACTCTTTTTTGGGAACGGTGATGGCGTCGAGGAGGAGGATGACGACAATTATGATGAGGAGGAGGAGGATGGGGAGGGGGAGGAGGAGGAGGAGGAGGAGGACGACGATGAGGATGAGGAAGAGGAGGAGGTGGTGGAGGAGGAGGAGGAGAAGGAGGACACCGATGAGCCTCTAGCAAAGTGGTGGAGGAGGGACGGTCCTAGATCAGACAGCGAGGATCTAGATTAGATTGACTTTAGTTTAATTAGTTAGAATTTGTGTAATGTTTTCAAGTTCAAAGAAACTAGAAGAACGCCCCGCGCGTTGCTGCGGGAATCGCTAGTGAAATTATACTACTTATATTTACTAATATAATTGAATAAATATCATAATACATGTTAGTGGATGATTTTTAGCATTTTGATGTGGACAACTAAATATATGTTAGTAAATGATATGGTTTGCTAATGTGAATAGCTTGAATGAAGACATAATGGCATGTGTTAGTTGGATGTGTTAGTGGATACTGATGTGGACACTTTGCATGGCGAGATAGTTGAATGTGCTAGTGTGATGTTCTAGTGAATGATGATGTGGACACTTTGCATGGCAAGATAAATTGCTAGTGGGGTTTATCTTTATAAGAGATATAGATAAATATGTTTTCATTTCATTGATTACAATTTATGTTCATTAAGACATTGTCATTTATAATGAATTAGACTTCTTTGAGCGTGTGCTATAATGTTCTCATCCACTGATGACAACCGTTGGATGATACTGTCAAATTACCGAGACAATTGGTTGGTTAATATGATTATTATGACTGTTATCACCAGCCGTCTATCTATCCTCCCAATGAATCTAGGTCATCCATGTCACTCATATCTCGACTCAACTGGCCAACTCTCCACTCAAATTTCCCAACTCCCCTCAGCCCCTATCGGCAGCGGTTCCCGCAAGAGACCCCACTGCGAATCGCTTCATTCTCCCAACCTAGTGTTTTCCCTTCATTGAATCCCCAGCGCAAGTGGTTGTTTCTTCACCTCTACATCGTACCCCTGCCTCCTCGACCATACATTACCCCCTGAGGCAAGCACCGACGAAGGTTAGTCAACATCATAGCAAGATTGGTCGTTCCTACATTTGCATTTGATTCCAATTCCTTTGAGTGTTAGGGCTATAATTAAATGCCCGATAACTCAGATTCGGGTCACAATCTTTCCTATTTTGGTATATTCATATTGGTTCATATTAGTCATTTCTTGGTTACAACAGATGCCCTACTATGGAAAGAGTGTTTTCCATGTGACCAACATTGCCATTTAATTTGGCAGGTTAGGGTGGTACCAAGACCCTAGCATTTGTTGTTTGTTACTTGGGGCCATGCACCAGGAGTGAGGGTTGATTGTTACAATGGTTGTTCGTGACCTTCTCAGTCCATAAAGTTTTACCAGAATCCTTGAAGACCATGTTTGTAGAGAAAATTTTGTGCTTTACAACTCTCGACAACAAGTGTTACACTTTATAGGTATAGTGTCGACGTGAAAGGAGATTGTGTAATTTTCAATGCGGTTCACTTTCTCAAGCAATTTCGCCTGCATTATGCCATTGATTTCCTAAGCGATGTCTAACGTATCCTACATTTCTAGGATTTGAGTTATTTGGTGTTTATCAAGTTTGTATGTGACATTACGCAGCAATGTCTCTCATAATATATCGTTCTCATAGTGAATCTAGAAACATAAAACTTATATTGTTGACCTATATAAATTTTTTAAAATTGATGGTTAAAGATAGAAATGTTTAACTCAGGACAATTAAAAAACAGAGTAGGGTAATCGAAAAATGGGTGTAATCGACATCACAGCCGATTGATGTACATTAGAGTAGGACAACCAATTATGGCATTAACAGTAATTGTTATAACAAACTAAGGTGACTGTTATAGACCGTCCAGTTCATTCTAAGTCACAGATTGTTTGGAGCAGCACAGCCACACCGTTGCTAATTGCAATTCTAGCACGGCAGTTGTAGAAAATGTTGAAATGGTAAATATCATATAGACACAACTGATTGACTTAAACATCTCTACCGACAGAGCAATCAGACATTCATGAGAATAAGACATATTTTCATCAGAATAAGGCATATTAATTAGTGAAAGCAATTCACTTATTCTCATTCCTTAATTTCATATCACCGTAACTGATAATATATAATGAAACATCATCCATTCGTTGATACTAGTAAGCTTGTAAATTTAGTATATCCATCCATCTTTGTATCACAGACATGAGCTAAATAAGGAAAGGAACCCTATCCCTGAGAAATTAACCTACACTCATTTCATAATAATTCATAATATATTTGTTATTCCTTTGAAAGCTCCCCCTTATCTCCTGTGTGGATTGCGGAAGCTACAGTTTAGAAGCAAGTGAACATGAGTGAATTGAGAGCTCCTATGCCCTCGTATCCTTAGGCACTTATATAGGTGGTGGCTATATGCAAGGATCCTTTGATGGGGTCCAATTTTACATGACACTACTGTATCTATTTAGGCCTCTTATAAGGAAAGGCCAAGTCCATTTTCCTTGAGGACTCCCCGAACACTTTGTTCATTGTTTAAGAGGATGAGCAAAGCCTACATCGGCCCTTACAACAACTGAGGATTGATTATTCTTGTCCCCGACAATTAATATACCATTATCCAAATTCCAAATTCCTGATACTCTAAAAATTATTACAACAGTATATTGATGACATCTAGATGTTGGGGTGTGTGTAAAATTACATTATACTCCCTCTATCCCATAAAAATTATCATTCTCACTTTCCACAAAGTCAAACATTTTTTAATTTTGGTCAAATATATATAAGAAGACATTAATATTTATAGTGCGTAATTAGTATCATTAGATGAATTGTTGGATATACTTTCATAATAAACTTATTTGTAGATACAAATATTGTTAATATATTTTCTACAAATCTAATTGAACTTAAGAAAGTTTGACTAGCACGATCACTATAGTGACCCTCTTTTTAGAATGAAGGAAGTAGAATCCAAGCCAGGAGCCCACGCTCAACTTTCCCCCCTCTTCACCTCCTTCTTCCTTGTCACCTCACGCCTTTCAAACCACATCTCACTGCACCCATGCCAACACCACTTACATGGCTCCTACTCGCAACAATGGCAAGGCCCCCATCGTGCCATATGGGGAGGGTTTGTCCAAACCCATTGGCGCGTTCCATGGTGATCAACATGACACCAGGCCATTATGGCAGTGGACATCGTTCATGCACCACCCCTAGCCATGATTCCACCTACCGGAGGCCAGCTGGAGGCACCAAAGGGGCCGGGTTATCACCCTAGGGGTCAACCGACTTGGCTCTACCCCCCGGTCGCCACCCCCACCCCCCTTTGGAAAAACAAAGGAAGCAAGGGAAATGACATGGAATTAGAATTCATGAATTCACCACACTTGGAATTGCTCTATGTAGACATAGGTGAAAATACATATATAGGAAGCAAGGGAAATGGCATGGAATACGTTTTTCCTTTACATTTAATTATAAAGTCTTGGTAATATTATTTTTTATAAATAAAATTAATACCTTGCTCTGTCCTCTAAATAAATCAACTTTTAGAATTGTCCTAAATCAAACTTTCCTAAGTTTGACCAATTTTAAAATATATAAGAAGTACTAATATCTATGACCCAAAAAAGTATAGTATAAAAATATATTTCATGTTCTATCTAATTATACTAATTTTATGTCACAAATATTAGTCTTTTCATATACAATGGTCAAACTTTTATTTTAAAAAATTACTTTTGAGAAATACTCTCATAATATATAGTTCTCATAATGAATATAGAAATGTAAATCTTATGTTGTTAACCTATACAAATTTTTTAAATTAATGGTTAAATTATAATTTTTAACTTAAATCAAATAAAAAAATAAAGAGTAATAAAAAATGGAAATAATCGATATCACAGCCGATTGAGACACATTCAAAGTGGGACAGGCAATTGTAGCACTAGCAGTAATTGCTACGGCAAACTAATGTAGATGTGGCCATATGGCTATCACCATCCGGTTCATTCTGAACCACAGATTGTCTGGAGGAGCACAACCACACCGTTTCTAGTTGCGGTCCTAGCACGGCAGTGACAAAAAAAATATTGATATGGTAAATATCATATAGACACACTTACTAAAGTATGGATCTCTGCCGCCAGGACAACCAGGCATTCATCAAAATAAGGCATATGAACTAGTGCAAGCAATTCACTCTCATCCCTCCGTTCCAGATATCCATAGCTGATAAAATATAATGAAAAGTAAAGTTCATGGCCAGTCCTTAAATTTGTAGAATAAAGTTCATGCCCGGTCCTCAAATTTGTAGGGGTGTATCATCCCAGTCCCTGAACTTAGAAAATGTGTCATTCTGGTCCTTAAACTCTATTTGGGTCTTATATTTATCCAAACGGATCTAGGCTCAAATGTCAGCTCTATCTCATCTCTCACCTCTCTCTCATGTCCATAGTCAGCTCATCGGCGCGCCGCTGTTCGGGCTGTACAACTGTGGCAGTGGCGGCTCACCCACACACTTGTGGGTGTGGACGGTGGAGTGCGGCCAACCACACCCAGCGAACTGTAATGATCCTGGTTAACTTTGATACAGAACGGAGGGAATCGGGATTGAGAGGAGCACGGATTTGGGGAAGAACAGCAGGAACAGAATTGGGGATTGGATGAAGAATAGAGGCAGTTAGGAGGCGGTTAAGGTTTCTGTTATTCGACAAGATTCTCAAAAGGTTTACAGCAGCTTATATTCGCCGCACACCGACACCAACACACCTTGGGCGGAGCCCCTACAACCTATTGGGCCAAACCCAACACTCCAGCCCACTCGGTCTTTACTCCCGTGCTCAGCCACACTTGGACGGCTTCTGAGCTCTTATGTACTTCATGACATCACCCCCTCCTTTGGCAACAGCTTGTCCCCAAGCTGTGGTATACCTGCACTTCATATCTGCAGCATCGTCCCAGGAGGCCAACGAGGTTGGTTGTCCTTGCCATTGAACCAGAAGTTGTTGCTTCATCTTGCTTCCCACCAAAATGTCTCTCATTGCAAGTACTTGGACTGGTAACACTGAATCATCATGGTTAGTAGCAACTGCATCAAGTGAATCAAAGACCTCAGTGTTAGGTGGAACATGTTGCTTCAATTGGAACACATGCACCACCGGGTGGATCTGGGCTGAAGTAGACAATTCCATTTTGTATGCCACTGCTCCAATTCTGGCCAATACCTTGAAAGGACCAAAGAACCTAAATGATAATTTGTGGTTGCTTCTAAAGGCCACAAAGGATTGAATATGTGGTTGTAGCTTCAAATACACCGTATCCCCAACCTTGAACTCCCTCTCAGACCTCTTCTTATCAACCTGATGTTTCATCCTTTGCTGAGCTCTAAGCAATTGCTGCTGAATGAGTTTATGCAATAATTTCCTTTCTATTAGCCATGTAGACAAGTCAGGCACTGTTACAGAGCTTGGATCAGGTATGCCCAGACTTCGTAGTGAATGACCATACAGAACCTGAAATGGAGTAGTGCCTAGGGCTGAATGAAAAGTGGTGTTGTACCAATACTCAGCTAATGGTAACCACTTAGACCAATCTTTATGGCCAGCATGGACAGTGCATCTTAGAAAGTTTTTCAGGCATTGATTTAACCTCTCTGTCTGCCCATTAGTATGTGGATGATAAGATGAACTCATTAGTAGCTTGGTATCTGAAAGGGCAAACAATTCCTTCCATAATGCACTAGTGAATACCCTATCCCTATCTGAGACAATAGCTGATGGTAACCCATGCAATTTGTAGATATTGTTGAAATACAGTTGGGCAATAGTAACAACTATATATGGATGAGCCAAGGCTAGAAAGTGTGCATACTTTGTGAACTTATCAATGACTACAAGAATAGTATCATTCTTCCCAGATTTTGGTAGCCCCTCAATGAAATCCAAGCTCACAATTGACCAAGCAGTATATAGAATTGGCAAAGACTGTAAAAGACCAGGAAGTATGTTATGCTCCACTTTAGCCTGCTGACAGACAGTGCATTCCCGGACAAAAGCAGTAACAACTTGTTTGAGCTTTGGCCAAGCAAACAGTGTCTTGACTCTATGATAAGTTCCTTGAATGCCAGAGTGGCCCCCCAACCCACTTGCATGTAATGCTTGTAAGATATGCTGCTAAGCTAAGGTGTTATGACCCACCCAAATTCTGCCCTTATATCTGATTATGTCATCCATGAGACTGAATCCCTTCTTATTTTGTGAAGTCAGACTAAGCTCAGCCAATAATTATTTGGACAGCTCATCTTCTTCATAACCCTGTTGCAGCTTTTCCAGCCAAGATGGATTATTGATAGAGATGGCAAATAATTGATTAGGGTCAGGAGCTATGGATAGAGCATCAGCAGCAGCATTGGTGACTCCTTGCTTGTATTGTATTTTGTACTTCAAGTTCATCAACTTCAGTAAAGCCTTCTGTTGTAATATGGAATGCACAATTTGGTCAGTCAGATGCAACAAACTTCTATGATCAATCCTCAGAATAAACTCTTGACCATGTAAATAACTCCTCCATTTATCCACTGCCATGACTAAAGCTAAGCATTCTTTCTCATAAGTAGACAAAGCTTGATTCCTTGGGCAACTCAGAAATGATATAGGATGGCCTTTCTGCATTAAGACAGCACCCATGCCCACATCACTAGCATCAGTCTCAATGTTGGATGGTTTCTGAAAATCAGGAATACCCAGAACATGTGCTGTACTCAAAGCCTTTTTCAATAACTCAAAAGCCTCTTGTGTCTGAGGTGTCCACTGGAATGTAGTTCCCTTCTTCAACAATTGAGTTAGTGGTCTACTGATCACACCATAATGTTGTATGAACCTTCTATAATACCCAGTTAGACCTAGAAATCCTCTTAACTACTTAACATTCCTAGGAACAGGCCAACTTTGAACTGCCTCAACTTTAGATGGTTCAGTAGCCACCCCATCTTTGGACATAATGTGTCCTAAGTACTCCAAAGACTGCTCAGCAAAGACACATTTGAACCTCTTGAGCAGGAATTTGTTGCAGTGAAGTATGTCAAATAACTGCTGCAAATGAAGAATGTGTTCCTCTAGAGTTCTACTATAGACCAAAATATCATCCATGAACACCAAAACACACTTCCTAAGTAGGGATGCAAAGATTGTGTTCATTGCAGCCTGAAATGTAGCAGGAGCATTAGTCAACCCAAAAGGCATTACTGTGAATTCATACAAGCCACTATGTGTTTTGAAGGTTGTTTTCATCTCATCAACCTTCATAACCCTTATCTGATGGTACCCAGATCTGCAATCAAGCTTAGAAAAGTAGCAAGCTCCAGCTAACTCATCTAACAGCTCATCCACCACAGGCATAGGATGCTTGTTTTTCACTGTAATTGCATTTAGCTGCCTGTAGTCTACACAAAATCTCCAGGACCCATCTTTTTTCTTGACCAAAAGCATAGGAGAAGCAAATGGGCTGACATCATGCTGAATGATCCCTGACTGTAACATCTCGTGGACTTGTCTCTCAATTTCATTTTTCTATTGTAGAGCATATCTGTATGGCCTTACATTCACTGGTTGGGAGTCAGGAACTAGTGGTATGGAATGGTCATAGCTCCTCTTAGGTGGCAGTTCTTTTGGTTCTAGAAAAATGTCATGATACTTGAGCAGCAATTGTTCCAACTCAGAATTTATAGCATTACTGGCAAGTGGAGGCTCAGCTTGATTCGCAATTTCAGAAGAAATCTGCATGATGGGTAAATGCCTTCTCATTGGTTCTGTCCAAGGGGCAATCTACCTACAGAACTAATAAATGGGTCACAACCTTCTTTTTCAATAGTCCTTGCAGCTTATGTTTTGATATCTTAGAGCAGGTTCTGGTTTCATCAGTAACTCCAGCTAACATCACCCTTTTCTTACTACAAGTGAATTTGATCTTCTTCTTCCAATGAATCCACATGGGACTATGATTTTCAAGCCAATCAGCCCCCAATATCATATCATAGCACTACAAGGGCAAGACTCTAGTATTATGACTGAAACTGTGGCCTTGCAATGTCCAAAGCATCTGAGGAATCATTGTATCATAAATCATAGTCTGACCATCAGTTGTAGTGAATTTCAGGGGTTCACAAGATATTTTTGGTTGAACAATGAGAGAAGCAATCTCTTGGCTGATGAAAGTACCAGCACTACCGGAGTCCAACAAGATAAGAACCTCCCTGGAATCAATAAATCCTCTAAGCCTCAATGTCCTATTCTTCTTACTGGCAGAAGAAACTGGATGTAACTGTTCTACAGGTTTGACAGCCATTACTACTTGCCCCCTGAGCCTCAGAATCCTCTTCAGAAGAACTGTAATCCTGCTCCTAATCTAACTGAACAGCATCCAATAACTCCTGAATTATATGAAGAGGTACTCGAGTAGGGCACTTGTGATTTCTCCCACTCCACTTTTCTCCACAAGTGAAACAGAGGTTATTTGCTCGTCTATAAGCCTTGAGAGCAACTAGCTTATCAGATGTAGAATTACCCTGAGCATGTTCCACAGATTCGCTGTCATCCTTCTTGAACTTGCTCTTATCAGACGCAGTATGGTACATGGACTGAAACTTGGCCTGATCAGTTTTGGGCTGAATCTTGCTCTTGGCCATTTCTAACTCCGCTTCCTATAGCAATGCCAAGGTACCAGCAGTTTCTAGGTTTGGTGGACGATGCAAAATTATTGGTGCCATGATCTCTTCTTTGAGGTCGCCTAGAAACCAAGTCACAAAGTACACATCATCATATGAGGGGCTATACAGGAAAATACTATGAGCAAACTGCTCAAATCGAGCCTGATAATCTACCACTGAGCTTGTCTGCCTCAGACTCTCCAATTGCTTCATGTATAAGGGATACTGATCCTTATCAAAGTGTGCCAAAACTACTGTGTACACCTCTTCCCATGACTGAAACCGTTTCCTCAGTTGTGCTGTCTGAAGCCAAATAGCAGTAGATCCCAAAAAATTCAAGGTAGCGAATCTGGTCTTCATGGCATCAGAGACTCCATAGACCTCAAAATATACTTCACATTGGTCCTTCCACAACCTCAGATTGACACCATCAAATTTGGTGAAATCCATTTTGGGTACAGAGCCAGCACGAGAGGTATGAGCAAGGTAACCAGAGGTGACATCAAACGAATGAGGAAGCAGATCAGGAGTCATACCCTCGTGGTTGTTCGGCAGAGGGTTTGTCCCTGGAATGGGTCCAAGGATCCCTCCGCCGCGCCGTGCCCATCGAGCTATTCATTGGAGGAAGCAGAAGAAGACGGGGCCGCGCTAAGGTCGACGCATCTTGGAATCCAGCCCGCCGGCGGTGGTGGCGGCGGTGGAGTTGGGGACTTCTCCAAATTGTTGATCTTCGCCGCTGTCTCGGTAGTCTTGGTGAGCAGCGAACCAAATGAGGAATCGGTAGTCGCCCATCATGCCTCGAAGCTACTCATCTTGTCAAGCATCTGCTGCATCATTAGCTAAAATCCCTTGAACTCATGTGACAAGCCCTCAACATTGGCCGCCATCTTCGCTTGCAAGGATGGGCTCTTCTTCTTCGGCGCCAGCCCGATCTCACACGAATCTGGGAACAAAATTCTTCCGAGGAAAGATGGCTCCAGATACCAATTGTAACGATCCTGGTTAACTTTGATACAGAACGGAGGGAATCAGGATTGAGAGGAGCACAGATTTGGGGAAGAACAACAGGAATAGAATTGGGGATTGGATGAAGAACAGAGGCAGTTAGGAGGCGGTTAAGGTTTCTGTTATTCGACAAGGTTCTCAGAAGGTTTACAGCAGCTTATATTCGCCACACACCGACACCAACACACCTTGGGCCAACACCAACACACCTTGGGCCGAGCCCCTACAACCTATTGGGCCAAACCCAACACTCCAGCCCACTCGATCTTTACTCCCGCGCTCAGCCACGCTTGGACGGCTTCTGAGCTCTTATGTACTTCATGACACGAACTCCCACTCGGCGGAGTGCGGTGCTTGGGCACGGCCAGCAGTGGGCAGTGGCCAACGTGTACTGGTGTGCCACGCGCGGTGGCTCTCTCCTACCTCCCAGATCCCGACGGGCGGCACCATGGCAAGCGGCCAGTAGGTGCCTGCGCCTTGTGCCTGGTTGGACGGCAACAGCAGCAGCCGCGGCCTGCCCCTAGCACCGGCCTGGCTGGCTGGGGCGCTGGGCAGCTGGCCGCTGGCCCCTCGGCTCAGGGAGTCATGCCTCACTGTGCGACTGTTGTGGCCTATGGGGAATGGGGATTTTTGTGATTTTCGATTTTTAGTGAATAAAGTATCGGTCATCAGATATCGGTGAATGTGAATTGTAATCAATGAATGTGAATGGGTGTGAATTGGTATGTGAATTGTAATCAGTGAATGTGAATGGGTGTGAATTGGTAGCTGCAATTGCAATGTGCTGTTGTGCAACAATGTCGAGCGCACCAGGGAGGATGGAGACGACAACCATGAGCAGGGAAGCAGTGACGTCTAGCCGCCGGTCGGCCGAGATCATATCAGAGAGCTAATTTCTTTTGAGTGCGACTGAAATTAATGTGCAAGAGCTGAGTGTTGATTTGCCTGAGTAGTCTGGCCACCGGTCGGCCGGCTTGCATTACGTGTGCATAGAGATCATATCAGAGAGCTAATATCTTTTGAGTGCATACTGAAATTAATGTGCAAGAGCTAAGTGTTGATTTGCCCGAGTAAAACTGCTAGCTGCAGAGGCTTGCACCATCTTCTCAAATCTCATTAAGTTCTTCTTCGCCGTGCATGGAAATATGGAATGTAGTGTACATTGCTCTCTAGTTTGGTGATCGATCGTCATCGATAGCTGACTAGCTACTACTCCGTACTAAGTTGCTAAATGCTAAGCAGGCCAAACAAACGCCTCGGCCTAATTATTATTAGTTTTTATGGGCTAATGGAAATCTTCTAGAGAAAGAGCAGTTGATTGATATACAAGAGTAAAATTCATGGCAGGTCCTCGAATTTGCAGTGATGTGTCATTCCGGTCCTTAAACTATGTTTTGGTCTTATATTCATCCAAACGGTTATGGATTCATAACAACGGCGGGTACGAATCCATATCTGTTTGGATGAATATGAGACCCAAACAGAGTTTAAAGATTGGAATAACACACTTTCTGAGTTTGGAGACTAAGATGACAACTCCACAAGTTCGAGGACCGGATATGAACTTTACTCTATAGTGAATCATCATGCATTTGCTGATAGTAAAGTTTGTAAATTCAGCACATCCATTCATCTTTGTATCAAGAGCAGCCGGCCTAAATAAGGAAAAGAAACCTGTCCCTGAGAAAGAAATTAACCTACCCTCATTTCATAATAATTCATAATATGCCCATATCTTCCTTTTGCCACAATGAAAAGGAAAAGCAAATCCTACACCAACCCTGCCCTTACAAGTACAGATTCCAATTATTCTGGTCCCCAACCCAAATTCCCAATTCTGTCTAGAAAGTACTGGTAAAGTATGTTCATCACATGTTGCTGCCCGTATGTTCATTATAGATTGCCTGAGTGCCGATGGTAATAATAGTACAGAGGATGGATTTGTAACAAATCCAGCAGCAAAGCAGAGGATGGAATGGATTTGCACTTGCAGGCAGTGAGAAAGAAAGAAGCAGAGGAGGAAGAAGCCATCATGAGATTCAGACCTGGAACTGCTCCATCTGCACGTCGGAGGCCTTGAGGGGGACGTAGTCGCCGAGGTAGACCTCGAGGTGGTCGGAGATGTTGGCCTTGTCGAGGCTCTCGTGGTGGTAGCTCTTGCAGACGAGGTAGACAACGGTCTGAGTGACGAGCGCGAACATGACGACGCAGCAGAGCGCGGCGAGCATGAGGAGGCCAAGCAAGAGCGTACGTAGCGTGTACAGATTGGATCGCGAGCAGTTTTGGGGCAACGAGCGAGGCGGGGTGGTTATTTTTTAGGTGTAGAGATAGAGATTCCTAGCCAGTTTGTTTTTCATGTTTTCTCTGTCTTCTCCATCTTCATGCCGATTCTCGTCCTCGCAATCCTAATCCAAAATCTCATCTTAATCTGTCAATTAATCTGCAATATGCTACTAAGACTTAAGAGCAGGTTGTTCTTAGTGTTTCCATCCTGTTTTGGCGTTTTAGTTGATTGATTAGGGGTGGAAGTGGTGAAGACGCCATAGATAGCCGCTGCCATATCCGTGCCGTGGAGTAGTAACGGTTGTGTTTACCGGCTTGCCATTCGTGTGGAAGCCTGCTTTTCTCGGTAAAGAGCGTCTATCGCTTGACGATGCAGCTGAGAGACCAAGCGGGGAATGGCCAGAGCAGCAACAGCAGCTCGTTGGGGAATCGGCCAATATGGAGTAAGGTGTGGAGTTTACAGGTGCCACAGAAGGTAAAGATTTTCGCTTAGAAGGCAATCAACGGTGGTGGTCTGCCGACTAGTGTGAACAACAAATGGAGTCGGAAGCTTGAGGCCATGGGTACTTGCCCCTCGACATGGCTGCTCCAGAATCAGAACACCACGCCTTGGTCGCCTGCCCCCTGGCCAAAGCGCTGAGGTCTGCTATGAGAGATCACTGGAAGCTTCCAGAGGAAAACTATTAATTTTCTAGTTCTCTGGGTCTGAATGGCTCCTCCGGCAGATTGCAGAGAACAGCAAGGAAATGCCGAGCTGGACTACTCTGATGTTGCGGAGAGCTTGGTGAGTTCTGTTAAAAACTGTGGATCATCTAGGAGTGTAGATCAGTGGGGTTTCACTTTGGGTTTTTCATAAAATGGTGTACACGGAGAGAGACAGAGAGGGAGAGGGGAGAGGTGTCTAACCATTTGAGCTTGGTGGAGAAGTCGACCATGGCGACGGTGTACAGCGAGGTGATCCGACGACGTGGCGGTGGTGGCGTCTCACGTCGGTGTAGCCCGGTGGTGGTGAAGACGAGAGCAGCGTTGTATGCAGGTTCCCCTCGTTTCAGTGCATCTCCTGATCGGTGGAGTTAGGGTTCGTGGAGAGCGCCGTGGCACAGTCAAAACCTCCAATCATCCTGCCCTGGCGGCTCCCTTTCTATTTTATAGCACTGCACGAGAGCGGCCCACAGCCAATGAACGGCTGACATGCCCCCGATCAGGGCGTGATCAAGGGGTCTGACTCGGTCGTTGTACCGAGTCAAATGAGATCAATTCTAACATTCTCCCCCTTGATCTCATCTTATACTTTAAACTTTAGACTTTACTTCACACTTATTTCTTTTACCATTTCATCACAGATTAGTGCATAGAGCATGCTTCATCGCCACAGTCAGTCGCCGATAGATTTAACAGCTACAATACACATCTCTGATCTGAAACAGATTCTTTAACTTTGGGCTCTTTATTATCCGAAAATCATTGGCTATACCATAAACCCATGTCGACTGTGTGTTCTCTGAACACACTGGGTGGTAAGCCTTGGTAAACGGATCTGCAAACACTTTCTTGTTACTTATATTTTTCAATACATTTTAGTATGATTTCGGACTTTCTCCTTCACAACGTATAATTTTAATGTCAATGTGTTTGGCAGCACACTTGACCCGTTGTCTTAGGAGAAAACTACTTAAATGGTTATTGCTGTTGACAACCATTATCAATTCCGAGTATAAGTTCCTTAACCATTTTACCTGTCCCGCAGCCTTATATCATGCTATACTATAACTTTGCATCATTGATGATACTAAAACTGTTTCTTTAGAGCTTTTCCACAATAAAACTTCAACTGCGAGTGTTAGCTACTATGTGGGTTTCACTAAACATCTCGCCAAAATTTAACATTTGTACCCACAACTATTTGAGAGTACTTGTTCTTTCTTTCTTAGCATGAGGCCGACATTCTTAACTCCGTTTCAGTGATCTATATCTGGACTGGACTTTTGCCAAAACAATCCGGATACGTGAACTGTGTCAGAGTAAGGTCTTATCTTTGTACTCATTAAGCTTCCAACAGCTGAAGCATATAGTACGTCCATTTATAACAATCTCACATTGCTTCTTGGAACACTAAAGTTCTAAAAAAACTATTACCCTTGACCATGAGAACAGGTGTAGGTTTATCCACATAGGTACATTATTTCTTTAGAAATTTTTCTTAGCATGCCTATGCGATAGTCCTAATACCTCTTTTCTTCTATCTCGATGAATTTCAATTCTTACAACAAGATACATTTCACCGAGAACTATCTTATTGAACCTTGAGGACAAGAGCTTCTTCTTCTCATACAGTAGATTGACATTACTACTAACAAGTAAGATGTCATCCACATATACAAGATTAGGAAATAAATTTATCATTCTATAACTTTGTACAAATGCAATTGTCCTCTCATTCTCTTTAACCTAAAATTTCTAATTGACTCTTCAACTTTAAATGTCACTGTATAGAGATTTGCTCTAGTCCATAAGAGATTTCTACATGTGGCATTCCTTACGTTCTTTTCTTTCCATGACCAAACCTCTGGGTTGCGCCACGTAATCATTTTCATACAAATTCCATTGGAAAATGTCATCTTTACTTTCATCTGATATAATTCAGATCATGATGTGCCACTAGCACTCACTGTAATCTATTCATTCGATTCGCACAAAATATTTTGATTCAAGTCGCGCTCTACATCTTTACATATTCCCTTTGGAGTCACATTTTGTCTTGTAGACCCATCACAACCTACTGTTTTGGCTCTTTAGGAATTTATTCTAGATCCCAAAATATTATTGGTATTATCGATTTCATTTCATCTTCCTTTGCTTTTTGCCATTTGGACGAGTGAACGCCTTCATGGCTTCTTCAAATAAGGTGGAATCACCTTCTATTTGAATTTCACTAATAAAGACTTTATAGTCATCAGGAATATCTGATTTTCTTATTCTTTGAGACTTTCTAGGGCCTCAACTACTAGTATTTCTTGACTTTTATTGCCAAAAGACAATTATTCTCCAAGGTCCTGTGTAACAAGATCATTGTTTACATTATTCATCCTCTTTACGGAGTTAGGTCTCTTTGTACCATGCTCCCCCAGATTGTCCCATCTTCAACTTTCTTATTTTGGGTTTAATCTGCTAAAACTCATATGACGCATTTAGCACCGCCTTAATAACTCTGCGCTCGTCCCGTATGAATACTAGCCGACTATGCTATCTTTCTATCGGAACTGTAAAAGGTCCAGGAATTTAGCTATTTCTTTACTTTAGGGGTATCGATACTGACCGTCTTACTCCCCCGACGATCACATTCATCTTTTATAGATCACTTTAGTATGCATCGCATTGTCTGAAGTATGGGGAAGTA